>BSBN01000845.1:0-1400960 GCA_027924645.1 Cunninghamia lanceolata
AGCAACCCTAAACCTCTATCTCCCTATCTCTCCCCTCTATCTCTATCTCTCTTTAAAACCCTAAACCCAAACCCCTAAACCCTAAACCCTAAACCTGAGCAACCCTAAACCCTAAATAATTCCCCTAAACCCTAAACTTGAGAAATGCTAAACTCATAAACCCTAAATAATGCCCCTAACCCCAAGCAACTCTCTCTCTCTCTCTCCTAGTTTTCTTGTTTTCATTTCCTTCATCAATAACGGAGAGGGAGAGATATAAGGGAGCTATAGGAATGATAGGGGAGAGAGGTAAGAGATAGAGAGGGAGATATAGGAATGATAGGGGAGAGTAGGGATTAGGTGCATTATTTAGGGACCAGGGTTGAGGGATTTAGAGAGAGAGACTTCTTTTGACATGCAACCATAAACCCTGAATAATGCCCCTAAACCCTAAACTCTAATCTCTCTATGTCTCTAATAATGCCCCTAAACCTGAGAAACCTTAAACCTCTAAACCCTAAACCCAAGTAACCCTATACCTCTATCTCCCTATCTCTCCCCTATCTCCCTATCACCTTTGTCCCTCTACCTCTCAATCTCTCTCCCTATGTCTCTGGCCATGTCCCTCACTCTCTATTTCCCTATCTCTCCCCTCGGTCTCTTCTATATCTCCCTATTGGTCCTCTATCTCTCTCTAAACCCTAAACCTCTAAACCTTAACCCCTAATCCCAAACCATAAACCCTAAATAATGCCCTAAACCCTGACCCCTAACCCTAAGCATCTCTCTAACATGTTTTTTTCTAACATCATTGCTTAGCAAGCTCAATGCTTGAATAAACATGAAAGAAGGCGTCCATCATAGGATGACATGTAAGGCTTGAAACTAATGTTGCAATGTTATTATAATCATGCAACTAACAAATTCTAGTGAGTGAATGGGCTTCTCGGTCAAAATATGATTGCTAATGGTTGGCACTCCACCATGCTAACAATGTATCTTGACAAATCATAAAAATGCACAAATTATTGATGTTAATGGAGATCAACAACTCAAATTCCTCCACCAAAACAAGGCTCTATTAGCATCAGGCAAAACAAACAATTTTGAATAATAAAACATGAAAATGAGTGGGCTCAAAAATAGAAACATACACAAGTATTAAGTCTCACCACAATCAAAATAATATTAACTCCCAAAAGAACACTCCATTGCAACATGGAAGAGAAGACCCTATGCAAAATGAAGAAGGAAGAATATACAATTCTTGGTGATCTCCTAGGGTTCTTCACTCATGAAGAAAGAAAGAAGAACATACTTATCCATAGGCCATAGAGTCAAAATTAAAAATTTGAAAAATTACAACACATTTGAATTTTAACTCAAGAGAATCTTGGAGTACTTACCACTCTTCTTCAATTAGAATCTCCTTTCCTCGATTGTCCTAAAATACCTTATCAAGATGAATAACTTGTCCTAGTAGGAGATATTCTTGAAGTTCCCCATGGTGTATTTATCCTTAGCTTCCAATTAAGCTAGTAGCCACAAGATGGATTTAATTTCAAAGAAGCTTAGTGTCTAAGACTAGTCTAGAAATGGTCACTAATCAATCTATTTTTGTGCAAGCATTCTCTAAAATTCTTTTTTTGACAATACATTGTTATCACTACCCAAGGGAGATGGTAGTCCCTATTTCACAAGAGAGAGGATGTGAGTCCTCATCCCTTATACCATTTGATCAAGTGCAAACAATTTTAGATTGCATTTTGCATTACCATATCTTTGTTGAGAACTTCATTGATATTCATAGTATTGGCTTTCCAATTATCAATCCTTACAACAATTAACTCATCATTAAAAGTTATATAATTTTTTAACACAAACTTTTTGCAAGTACTACCTTTGGAGCTATGGATCTTGTAATGGTGTTAATCTCAACCTTTACCTATGCATTAAAATTTTTCACAAAGCTTATTAATTTTAATGTAAATTTCAACTCTCTAACTATGTCCAAGTACTTGGACCAGTAGGATGCGTACAATTCCTTAATGAGGGATAGATATCCTATAGATTTCACAGTCGTTTGAACCTAATCCTTTAGCCTTGAATTTTCTACTCATAGCCTACAATAGTTTTTTGATCAATTTGTGCCTTATCTTGCAAATATTTCATTCTATCCCTCATATCATCCAACCTCTACATATGATCTTGTAACTTATTTTTCAATTCTACATTTGGAATCGCTATTGCTTTATTTAAAGAATTTATCATCTTGCCAACCTTTTGGTGTAAGGTAGTATTTTCAATCACCCTTTCTCTCTTAATCTCCTCTACCTTTTTGAGCTTCTACCTATAGCCCACCAAGGTAGAACTTAGATTTCCTAATTCTACTTGTAAGATTTGGGATTTTGCTCTTTCTATTTGGAAGTTTCCTTAGTAGAGACCCTATATTTGAGCTATTTATTATCATCAATCAACTATTAAGTTAGGTATTGCACTTGCACTTGCATGTGATTAAGGATTTCCTTAGTGTTTGCAAGCGCTAAATCTTTTTTTTTTCTATATTTTAGCTTGCATTGATGAAATCCTTTGTAATTATTTTCTATGTTTCTTCAATGAGTTCATGTCCATAGCATGAACTTGGCAATTATCTAGTCCCATTTTGCCTTTAGGGTTGTTGATTAATGGGCCATGTGTGCATTCATCGACCCCTCCCCCCAGCTTCGACTGTCTAGGGTTATGTAATGGTGCTAGGTTATTCTTCCTTGTTGATTAAAGGGGCCATGTGTGCACCTCATGAATAGTTGTCTGTCTAGGTTATGTATTGGTGCTAGGTTATACTTCCTTTTTCTATTCTCCTCTTGGTACATCATGGGATTTATATATAATTTGCATTTACTACTACAACTATACTATAGAATTTATGAATCCATAAGAAAAAGAAGACTACTGAGAAAATGGAGACTAAGGAGGGATATCAAAGGGATATGTTACCAACTATTATACGAGGTCATATGACTACCCCAATTGATAATGAAGACTTAATCATTACCATGTAGGGAAAAAAGGGAGGAAGGATACGAATTAAAGCTTGCATTTTCCATGAGATGAAAAGGGATATTATGGTGAAGGGGAAAACTAAAAACTAAAAATATGGAAACTGAAGTTGGTGGATAAAGGATCAAAGAATTTCACATTGTCCATGGAAGTGGATTGCAGGGCAAGGACTGATTGTGTGAACAATGGGAAAGTGGGAAAACCAAGGCTTACTATGGTTGGGGCTAAAGAAAAAGGCATGATACCTTAGGTATCAAGAGACATGGATGGAAGAGAAACAAGACTAGTTGCAATCTCCATAGATGAAGAGGGGATGGTGAGATCCAAGGACGTTTGTAACATGTGTGACACAATGGCTCATAAAGAACTTAGCTTAACTAGGCAAGTTCCTAGCAAAATGTAACTATAAATGAAGCGCTAGGGTCAATGACGTCAATTCTAAATGTGCTAAGAGGTATAACTAGTGGAGAAATGGATGCAATAGAAGTAATAGGAATGGGAGGAGGCTAAAACTACTAAGACATAACTTGGGGAATAGATGCAAAAGATATATAGCCACACACACACACACAGAGAGAGAGAGAGAGATCCATTTTGGGCAACCTAAAATGGATATCCATTTTGTAAAACATAAAAAAAGGAAATGATGTTTTACCAAAGCAAAACAGATATCCGTTAATAACGGGTATCTGTTTTGCTTCATTTTGCCTTGTATGTAGGCTTGGGACTGTCATAGTTGACTTTCCCTCAATTCTAACATTTTTACAGGTTTCACTCTCTTCTTCGAACTTCACCCTTCGTGCTGACAACTTTTTTTATGCAAAATTGATAAAATGAAAAGGGTTTATAGAAGAAATTGTTAGCTTTCTAAAAATATAAGATTTGTTTGGTTATCATTTTATTAAATAATTATTAATAATTTTCTATATAGTGTGTGTCTGAAATCCTGATGGACACACTAATTGAAAAACATCCATAACTTTCAAACCATTTCACCTTTTTGAGATCTGAAAGCTGCATCACACTCTATGCTTTTCTGGCTATAGGTTAAAAAAATTTGAATTCTGATTTTTTTATTGAGTTAGGTGGGCTGGAAAATTAATTTTTAATTTTTAAAAAAAGTCACAGTAAAAAAATCATAACTAATTATTTTATTGAAAAAAAAATTCAAAAAATATGTGTCACATCCGGGCATGAGTCCTCTACTTATTTGAAAGTTTCAAAAAAATATATTTTTTTTGCTCATAGTTAGGCTGGCTAGAATGACACCCACTTTTTTTTTTTCTGAAAAATTTAATAGTTGTTCATTGAAATATTCATTTTTCACTAAGTAAATTTAGTTTTTTTTTTTAAATAGTAGCCCATAAACTAGATTCAATTCTCTACAAATTTTATTTTTACATATTTTTCAAATTGTGTAGATAATCCATTCAAATTTTCACATGAACTTGATTAAGTCTATTTTTTTGTATTTTCATTGCCACTTAGAGGTATAGTTTGGCCCATCATGATCCTGCACATACCCAGAAGATCAACTGTTTTCTCATAACAGAGCATCCTGACAATCTCAAACAATCAGCTAAGGGAGAAGAATTATGGAGCCTAATGACACATCAGTCAATGATCTATGGTTCGTGGCTAACCTTCCCCGAGATCCGCACATCATTCCATTCATTTGCGGAGGAATTCTTCATGATTAGGTCCAACCTATCCATGTGCACACGTTACATCTCTTCATTGGAGTTTGTGATCTTCCTTGGCCAACGCGGAGGCATCTTGTGACTCGGAGATGATATATATTGATGTAATAGATCCTTAGGAAGGCAAATTTTGATATTTAGAATTGATTCATAATCCTTAGTTTAGTTTTTGTGCGAAGGAGCTTCAAAGCTATATCTTGCGCATATTATGAAATCAAGCCTTTGAGCCATAATTGCAAGCCTGTATGATGCCGGTGAGATTGTATTTGAATTCTATGACATTCTAAATGATTAAATTTGCATTTCTTTCATATCTTGGAGTTGTTTCCATTGTGTTTACTCTTGTTGCACAGTCTAGACAGTTCATTCTATGAACCCTCCTACCGTGACTACACCATTTGCACAAGGCTCCAAAAATCCTTCTTTTTAATCTCATCCTTCCATTCAAATCTATCAAATCCGTACCCTCCATATCATTTTCAATCTTTGCACTAATCATGCAAACTGCCATTTGGTGGCTTCTCATGCACATTTAGATCTCAATGAACTCTAGCCCTCAATTCCCAAGATTTCATTGTTGACAAGAGACATTGCTACTCATGATAGGTGTTGTCATTGATGGCAACTAAGTCTATCTTACACATCCGTATTACATAATTTGTTCATACCGAAAGTTAGAGTGAAGATTTGTCTAAGTCCGGGCAATCAAAAATAGAGCATGTGACAGGGTCCGGTATCTTGGTCTAGATCTCTCCAGTGGTAAATCACAATGTGTTGCGGATCTGAGGGAGTGATAAAGATTGTCAGGACTATCTAAATCCATAAATTTAGCCTCCGGTGATGAAGGATTCAAAAGTTATAAGCATCTGAGTATCGGGTTCCAGTTAGTCAGTACAGTCAGAAGAAGAACAGGTCGACTTAGTATTTGATCTTGGTCCGAATGAAGAAAATTTGTTGGTTAAGCAATTTGTGATAATCAGTGGTATTGGCCGACATGATTGATGATTTGAGAAACACAAGTGTTTGGTCCACGTTGTTGTTTGTGCATGGATTTAGCTGACATAGCAGAGTTCTTAATAAATTTCTAAGTTTTTTTGAAGCTGATAGTTGATTGAATTTCTTAATGCAGATATATATAACCAATGGATTCAAGTGTTTTGAGGTTGTATTGCAATGTGATGATGGAGTAAATGTGTGAAAAGGGCAGAAAGAAGTGTGAAAGTGAAGATCTAATCTCAGATTATGGGTGAAGAGTGAAACAAGGCAGGGTAAGGATGAAGTGTGTAAGATCAGTATTATGTGCTTAACTGGAACTGAATCTCTACATTAGCAGATGCTATTTATCAGCTCAAACATTCTATAATCTTCTTGTAATCATTTTTGTAGGTAGTGAGCCTCTTGGAGCGGTGAGCTCTGGGCAGTACACCCTGAAGGCATTGTGCCTTCCCCATTTGTAATACTTTTAACAGAGTAAATATCTTGTGGGTTAACCCCCGCCGTAGTTTTTCCCCTTAACCAAGTTTCCACGTAAAAATCCTAGTGTTATGTGTGTTAATTTTGTTTATGTTCATGTGTTGTTGATTCATGCTTTCATAGTTATATCATTCATATGTTAATAAGTGGTAAAGATGTTTAATTGCAGCAAAGGTTAAAATTTTTGTGACAACTAATTCACCCCCCCCCCCCTCTCAATTGTCTGCCCTTATTTCAACATTCATCTAATCCATTGATCCTCCACTATCCAAATCTATAAATACCTCATCACACAAGCATAATTCGCAATAAAAGTTGAATGCAAAGATATGCTACAAGATCTTAGAGCAACCAACATATGTCCACACAACTAGAAATCCATTGAGTACACCCATTGCATCAAGGGTTTGTGTTGGTGACAACTTGTTTGTTTTCATTTAACTTTTGCTTTCCTTTGCTTAATTCGAGGCATTTGGTTTAGTGTGGGTTAGAATAGATTGTTTGCATTACTTTCTATTTATGTTTTGTGTCTTACATTTCATCACTCACAATGTTATAATGCATGGTCTTTAAACGTCTAAATGCACTCACAAGTATTGGACATCGCTCAACTATTGGGTTCTCTCCCCTACTAAAACATTTTTACACAATTTAAATATATATATATATATATAAATAATCATCACATCGTATAAACTTTTAGATATTAATTTAATTTTTATAGAAGAGCTTTGATAGTTTAAATCTATTGAATTTTGTTTTTAGCAATAGCATAACATAACATCCACCAATTTACTCTGCCTTGTTTTGTTGCTTACCACCTACTATGTTGGACTTCCTTTTATGTTACTAGATTGTTTGCAATTGATGGAAAAAATTCATGATGGTGATATTTGTCTTTTGGCAGCTTGCATTAGCATTGCATATTAGTAATTGTCATCAATTGACTAGAAATTCAGCTAAGACTTTTGTTGACATGGATTTGTGTGTTTATTGACAACAAGGATTGAGTTTTGTGGATTAATATAATTTTTTCCCAAGTTTTTGACCTTCAAATATGGTGGAAAAATTAAGAAAAGTTTCATTTTTTTCTTAAGTAAAATTGAATGATTACATTTGACTTCAAAAAATTAAATAAAAGGTTTATAAGATTATATCTTGACTTAGTTCTATACTTTTTCTTGAATTATTTTAATTCAATTGTCTAAGATTATTTTCAATTAAGTACAATAAATCTTAATTGAATAAAATATATATTATTATAATCTAATTAACTAAAAAAGTTTTCTCTACCAACTTTCAAACTTTAAAAAATCAGTCATGAAATAGTATCTCATCTAAGAGAGCTTTCTCTTAACTTTCAAACTTAAAAAGTTTAGTCATAAAAATATTATCTCGTGCTAGAAAATTTCATTCAATCTCTAAATTATTTTCTTTTATAAGAAAAACCATTTTACTCAATAAAACAAAACATTTTCAATTAACACGTATTTTCAATAAAATCCACACAGTGCAAACACTGTTATGAATGAACTTTATCCTCAAAAAGATTAGTTCAACAGACAGAAACAAAGACATTTATTATCAAACGAAAAGAAGTGTATAGTTTTAAATTTTAAGCTTTTTGAACTAACTTTTCAAAGCCCATATAAAATTTTGAGGAGCACCCTGCAAATTCAATCAGTAATGCCAACTACTCCATCTAGAGTGTTAATGCCACATGCCTATTATTGTGGAAGTGTCCAAAGCTTAGCCTGTATGTTAAGGAATTTTCTCAGCTAAGTAGGATTTATTGCATTCCTCCTCAAATGGGCAAATCACATCTATGCACATTAATGTCCAAGAACAGTTTGTACTCGAGCTTGCTGAACATTGTGGTGATATTCTACTTTGATGTTGAAACCTCGTCTGATACTTCTTCTTCAGCATTCAATCTCAAGATGTAAATGCTTAAAGTATTTTTAATGGCAATTTCCATAAATGTACAGTTCTAATTAAAGACTCTTTACATTTCAGTGCATTATAATGACCTTTACTCGGTAGAGCCCTTCTAACATTCCCATTTTCTAACCAAAGATTATAAAATTAAAATCTAAAATATTATTATGAGATAATCAGTTAGAGGAGGGGATTTAATAGTTGAGCATGTGTCAATAGTTGTTATGGTGTTGTGTAACAAGTGTCTTTTTTAAGTTTTTATCTATTAGTTATAAAGTTTTTTTTTTTTAAAAGGGGGGTAAAAATTTATTAATAAATAAACCAACAACAAACAACAAGAAGAGAACAAGCCCACAAAAACAACTGTGAGCTAGAAAACACTACAGAACCAAACTCCAACCAACCCAGAATAAGGGAAAACCCTAGGAAAGAACCCAACTAATCGACAATATCCTCTTAAATAAGAGCTTCCAGACTTAGAGCATAGTCTTGAGGTAATAAACCCCAATCACAAACATTACATTCCCTCATCGGATCCGAAGCCCGCTTCGCCAAACAATCTACCACTTTATTCCATTCCCAAGGGACACGGATAAAGAGACAAACTCCAAAGAATGGCTCAGGCAAAGAAGCTTCCTGACCACCGAAGCCAATTGCCAATGCACACTATCCACAACCCGACCATTCAACAAGTTAATCACAATCTGAGAATCAGATTCATAGATAATCCTACACCAACTAAGAGCACACCTTCTTTCCATAGCACAAAGAATAGCTAAAGCTTCCATAAAATTATTCGTCGGATGCCTCTTATAAATGGAGAAGAAGAACATAGCAGCACCAGAACTATCCCTCCCTATTCCCCCAACACCAACATGACTAGAATTCCCCTTGGAAGAGCCATCAGTGTTAATCTTAAAGACACCTGGAGGTGGGCAAGACCACCTACCTTCCTTCTGAATCTTACCCTTGGGTTGACCGCTCCTCCTGGAAGAAAAAAGGCAAGACCCACCAACAACTATCCCCAAATTCTGAGCCACTTCAGAATCCCCAATATCCAGCCTAGTAGAAAGATCACACTTAGCTGCTAATGTCTCCTAGAGCATACTAAGAATCATCTGCCACACTTGTTGAACCACCAACTTCCTCTCCTAAAATATTCTTTGATTCATTTCCAACCAAAGTTGCCACAAGATGAAGGAGGGACCAATATTCCATGCAACCTATAGAGACGAAGCCTTGGCCGAGGGTCGACCTAGACTTTTCCAAAAATCCACCAGAGAAAAGCATGAATACAAGCCTGCTTCCAAGCTCCCCACTAAAGATGCCAAATCTCTCTAGCATAAGGACACTGAAAAAACAAATGAGAAGCACTCTATTCACTATTGTTACTGTTATGGGAAAAAGTGGTACATATATATTATAAATTAATATCAAGCCTAAAAACACAATAGAACATGCAGATAACAAAAGCTTTAAAATAAAAATGAATCATACAACCTTTATTACCCCGAGGCTTCCATTGCTCACCTAGTCTCGATTGATCTTTGTTGTGAAGAATATGGCCCTCAGGAAATGCAATTCCTTGCACTTCTTCAAGATGGTGATAGAGAGGTGGCTAGGATACTTTTTGTATTGAAGATGAACTTCAAATACAAATGAGAATGGTCACAAGCTATAGATTGATATGGAATGATATGGTGCACTGATAATTCTGCAGAGTAATGATATGGAAAGCTTGGATTTTAGAAGTGGAAGAATAGGGTTGTATTTATAGACTTGAGAAGGAGAAGATCAACGGTTGAGAAGAAATAAGAAAATCAATGGTTGAGAGAACGTGCGCGAATAGAGAGAAGACAAGTGTTACAAAGAAAGTTGTTTTGTTGAGTTAACTGCTTTCTTGATGAGGATGAGCTTTTACTTCTTAAATTAGGATATATTTTTCTAATTTAAGAGTTTGTTGATAAAAACAAAGTTGCTTTAAATCAGTTAACTCAACGTTTGCTTTTGTATGACAAAGAAGATTTATTTTTAGAAGAAAATGATATAAATAAGAATGGATGAAATACAAATTAAATAAATTAAATTTATTTAATTTATGTGCATCATGAATAAATAAATAAAATATTTAATTTTATTTATTTTTTAGAAGAAGGATGCAATAATTAAATAATTTAAAATTATTTAATCATTTGATGGAAAATAGAAGAATGAGGAAATTAATTAAATAAAAAGAATTTATTTAATTGATTATGGAGAGGGAAAAAGATTTGATTTGATTTTTTGCTTTAAAGAAAATAAATCCTAAAAAGATGAGAGGAATAATAGATGAAATATCTAATAAAATACTTAATTAGATATGTGTGAGTTGCAATTTTAGAAAGAAAGCAAAAAGATATTTTTAGAAGAAAGCAAATTAAATAAATAAATTTATTTAATTTATCTTGTGCAAGATAGAAGAATAAAATACAATATTTAATTATATTTTATTTTAGAGCCTAAGAGGATTTAAATAAATTTAAATGATTTATTTAAATTTGGAAGAACGCATGACTTAATTAAATAATTAAAAATTATTTAATTGTTTAGAAGAAATATTTTATTTAATTTTGACTTTAGAAGAAGTAATTAAATATTTTTTATATTTAATTAACTTAGAGAAATATGAATTGAATAAATAAATTTAATTATTTATTTATTGACAGAGGAAATAGACTTAAATAAATATTAAAAATATTTATTTGGATAGAGTCATGTCATTTTTAGGTGTATACAGTTACAGGAAACAAATAGAAGGGCCCTAAAAGCCTCTCTTCGGCAAATTATCCCAAGTGAGGCAACGATTACGAGCAACGAACCAAAGGAAGAAGTTGCACTTAGGCCATGTAAATTCATTCCACACAAATTTCCACCAAGAAAAGTCAATCTCCCCAAACTGTTGCCCATCCAACTCCTGATATCTTGAAGAAACAAAATAAACACCTTTATGATTAGGACTCCATGTTGAACACACTGAGATGCTGAAAGGGGGGTGAATCAGCATATACAAAAACTTAACTACTTTATTTGCAGAACTAACCAAATTACTTAGAGAGCAGAAAGTAAAACATACACGACATTAATCAACACATTGACACCAGGATTTTTATGTGGAAAACCCAAGAATGGGAAAACCACAATGAATGTTAGCTCACAATATAATGTTCACTGCTTATAAAAGTTTACAACATTGTTTTAGGGCTACAACCTAAGGAAGCTACAACTCCCTACTGACTTTGTTTCAGGGCTACAACCCAAGGAAGCTACAACTCCCTGTTGACTTTGTTTTAGGGCTACAACCTAAGGAAGCTACAACTCCCTGAAGAAAGCTCATTGCTACAAAGAATTTACAATTACAACATAACTATGAACTACTATGAAAGAAGCATCTGACTTAGGCTGATGTTGCAGTCCTCTTTTCTGCATAATTATTTTATCATACTAACTTTGGACACTTCGTATTGCTCAATATGTTCTATCACATTCGCATACTCTTCTATATATCCACAAATGAATTTGTTCTTCTATATGTATCCTCCGCAACCACTTAAGACCTCAATTAGGTCGGCACCAGAAAAACCTTAAGATGAAACATGTAATTTTGTATGGGTCAGCTTGGAACAAACTCATTTTGAGTTGCGGATCACTTCACATGGCATAACAAGGTTAATTTCATCTTAACACATCCTTCAATATCAAAACCACTGATCAGGAATCTCCGCACATGAGGGAAACCAAGTTGTCGGCTTAATCAGCACCACCACTACTAACTATCCATCTTCACACCATCGGGGAGAAGCCAAAAACACTATGTGGACCAAGATTTTAATCATGTATCTTCTCAACACTATCCATACACCATTCACCTGAAGTATTTGATCATTCTAAGCATTCACAAAACAAGGAACATATTGAGATGATGAGAACAGAGAATTCTAGGCATATTGTAACACATCAAAACTTGAGATATCACCTTGTGGTACACCAAACCATTTGAAACTCTTTAGGAAGTAACTCATACATCATTATGCATATATTCCCAGATCCGTACATCCTCATTTATTACTTCTAGATAAAATCAAAGACTTGACTCAAGTATATTGTAGTTCGGAGGACAGTCATATGCAATTCTTCACTGACTTAAATACCTTATGCGGTACATAGGAGATAAAAAAATTTGTGTGTCGTTTAAACCTAAGATACACTAAGGTGTGTAGAGTCTATGTACAAGCTCCTATAGCTAATCTGTATAATTTCATTTTACGCAAGTGCTAAAACCTATGTTCTATAGAGTACTTCATCATCCAAAATAGTTTGTGTTACTTCTGTCATTTGAAAGTTGACCTTGTGGACTGTTAGAACACTTGGTACAACAAGGTAGTGTACATTACACATCTCCAAACATATTTGCAAAACCGTATGGGCACAACTTCTCGTATGGAGGAATGCAAAGCATTCCAATAGGTCTCCACCATTACTTTACTCTATCTGAGGACTATCTAGAACTTTGTTACTGACAACTTTCTTTCCTGAAGGTGTAAAGACCTAAAATCTTGGATAGCATGTTAATATCAATATCTACTTATCTTCTAAACCATAAGACTAAATCTTGCTTTGTGAAGGAATGCAAACCAAGATACAGAGACCTTACCTTAGGATATGCACTATGAGTGCCTTAGTCAACTTTTGTAATTTATCTCTAAGTGTGGTACACCAACACTGCAAGATATCACTTAAATAGGCATACTAAAAATATGTTATAACAAGTGTACCTTCCTCCACATCATATTTAGATATCATATTGATCACCGCATCACACTTAGACAGTTTCTCTCTATCTACTGAGTCTTCTGGACTGACTTACCCTAAGTATGTTGACCCCATGTCTTCAATTGTGTCAAACCATCTCTCTCAAATCTCCCACTATCTATCAGCTTCTCCAAATACTATATACAAACTCTATACAAGTCTAACCTCATATTTATAGATGTTATGTTGACATCAATGACAACACATATTGCCAATAATCTCCCCCTTTGTCATTGATGGCAACACCCAAAACAAAATATGTAACAACCACTCCCCCTTAGATGTATATTCCTCTCTCTCCACCTTTGACATCAAGGACAAATGGCCTAACATCTTATATTATCCCAAAACTGTATAAACTCCCCCTTACTATATAATTTTTACAAACAGTACTCCCCCTCAGATGGAAATGCCTCAAAATAGATGTTATGTACATAGTATCACACTACTGTCCTCCGCAATTCTATAAACATCCAAAATTTAATACTCTTGCAACTCATTTAGAAGGTAATGGATTTGTCTATTACCTTGAGTTGTGTCAGAGTAGATGCCCAATTTTATTTCTTTGAGGTAAGGATGTGCTTTTGGCATTCAATCTACACATATAAGTCCTCAACCTCATTTATACTGCTAGGTGTCTTCATCTTCTGCTCAATCTTTTCAGCTTCACCTAGCAACCCTGATAATAAAGCAAGTCTCAGATTTACTACTTCTCTCAGCTGACCAAACTACTTCTTTATTTGTTCTCTTTGGTCCTATAGTTGTGACATATGTGCATGAATATTTTTAATTTGTGCTCTGGTTGCTCCATCCTTGTCCTTTGACAAGTTATATATTTTGGCCATTTTGGTGATCTGGACTCAATGGTGTCTATCTGATTCTTGATTTTTTTGGTGTAACTAGGCCATTTCAAGAAGAATAGGTACAATGTAGTGGCTTCATCAATGCATTCCTTGAACTTCTTCAAATTTTCTTTAAGTTTAGTATGTGCATTGGCACATTTGTCAGTCATCTCCGCCAACCTTTTGTCATTTATCTTTCTAAATACCTCTTGTTATGCTTTTTGCTCAACATAGGAAGAATGATCCTTAAGAGAATCCATTAATAGCTTTAGATTTTTCTCAGGAGGCATAGAAGAATTGATGGTTACCTCTGGTAACCCTTATTGAATTAGCTTCGCAGCATCCTCAACCAAACTAGTTTTCTTCAGGTTTTCTTGCAAGAACTCCTTTCTTGCAGAGGCATGCAGGATGTCTCCAAGCCATAGTTTGTGAAGGGGTGAAATATTTTCCAAATCAACTTGCCCTTCAAGAGTGGAAAGTTGCTGGAGTTTTGATGTAACCATTGGTTGAAACAACATTTGCAAATCTAATAGGTCTTTAAAAGAGTCTGATCCTGAATAGTTCTGACCCATATACATAGAAGTAGATCCTTAAGTTCTTCATCTTGTTTTTCCTCTATTTCACTTTGATCTTCTTCATCTTGGTTTTCCTCACTCTTCTTAGGAACTTCCTCTTCTTGTTCTTCCTCAAGGTTATCTTATTTCCTTTGTTCATCCTTCTTTGTATCTTCCAGAGGAGAATTGTCATGTTCTGCACCTGCATTTGTGTTCTTCAGAGGGGATATATTCATTTCACTTTGATCTCCTGAGTTCTGTGTTT
Source organism: Cunninghamia lanceolata (assembly GCA_027924645.1). NCBI lineage: Eukaryota > Viridiplantae > Streptophyta > Pinopsida > Cupressales > Cupressaceae > Cunninghamia > Cunninghamia lanceolata. Next base: position 14,657 of record BSBN01000845.1, read on the forward strand.
TAGTGTCTCTTCCATGAAAGGAAGCTAGGTGTGCAGAAAATGCTTCCTACACTAATCTAATGAGGGAATTCAATTTTATCTTTACAATTACAACTATATTAGCCCACTAATAGAGATATTGCAACAAAAACATACACAATAAAGTGAGACAGAAGAAGAGACACAGGATATATGTGGGGAAAACCCTTACAGGTGAAAAACCCCACACTCCAAAACACAGCTCAAATGTATTCCGTAAACAATGAAGGTTACAATACAACACAAAGCCAATGCTCTTGTAGGAGTCTTCGACACTCGTATCTGGAAATGTTCTGGTAGCATAACAGTACCTATAAAACTTGTAGTACTTCTCCTCTCAAAAGCACCTGTTTATATAACAAATACAAGGCAAAAATGGCTCCACATTGGGATGGGTGTCCAACATAGCCTCATGGCCCAAAACCCACACCTATGGACACTTGTCCAACACTGTAGGATGCTCCTGACACTTTTCAAGTCACCCCATCCCAAATAGGTCACCTATTCCCAATTTGGGTAATGACAGATGCTCTTATGACTCTTACAATCATCATAGAACCCGTCATAGCTGTCATAGCTTACAGCTGTAAGAGAATCTGTCATAAAAAGGCCATAAATAGCATATTCTCTTACAACATGTCATAACCCTCCTTGGGGCACCCAAATATGCCTTCTTCCAAGATGCCTTGTGACACATGTCTTCACCTGTCATAAAATCTTCTATTTCTGACTCTTACATGTCATAACTTTGTCATAGGAATCTATCATGATCGTTTTGGTCAATATTCCCTTACACACATTCCAAGATACTGACACATGGCAAAATATTCCTACCACTAAGTGGGATGCCTATCTCCTCATGTGAGGACAAATTTACATGTGGTCATATGCCATGTAGAATGACACATCACCGTGTCAACTCCCATAATATGACAACATAGGATTTGCATCCAATTAATACAATAGGCAATAAATAAATAAATACAATGAAATAATACAAGGAATTACCAAGGTTGAGACACCTTAATTCCCAACATTCTCCCACTTGTCGAACACCTTGTAAGAGCCAATAGAATTAACAAGATTTAACTATTATAGGTCGAGAAGCCCATAGATTCCAAACACCATCTGAACTTCTTTGTGCCCACTAGTTTCGTCAATGCATCTGCAACATTCTTCAGAGTATCTACTTTCTCCAAATTTACCTCCCCATCCTCTACCATGTCTCACACAAAGTGAAAGTGTACATCAATATGCTTTGTTCTGGCATGGAAAGTTGGATTCTTCGCAAGGCAAATCGTACTCTGACCGTCACAACTGATTGTAATCTAACCTGCATCAACACCAATATCTAAACACAATCTCTTAAGCCAAATGGCTTCCTTGCAAGCATGAGTTTCTGCCATGTACTCAGCTTTTGTCATGGACAAAGTAACCACAGGTTGTCACTTACTCATCCAACTAATTACACCACCAAACATAGTGAACACATAGGCACTAGTTGATCTCATGCTGTCAATGTCACCTGCCTAATTAGAATCCACAAATCCATGAATACAAACTGAATGTGGAGGTCTTGTAGCATTGCCATGATAGAAAATGGAATACTCAGAAGTACCCTTAAAATATCTGAACACTTGCTTAACTGCATCCCATTGTACCCGTCCAGGATTAGCCATAAATCAACTAAGGACTCCCACTGCTTGGGCAATGTCTGGTCTTGTGTAGACCATGGCATTCATCAAACTGCCAACAACACTAGCATAAGGTTCTCTACTCATGTCCTCCACCTCACTAGGAGATTTTGGATAATCATTAACAAACAACTTTGTCCCTAAAGAAATAGAAACACACAATGGTCTACAATCTACCATGTTGAACCTGTCCAACACGGTCTTCACATAATTACTCTAGCTTAACCAAAGTTTTCTGTTAGCTCTATCTCTTCTTATTTCCATTCCCATAATGTACCTGGCTGCCCCAAGATTTTTCATCTCAAATTGTGCTGACAATTGAAACTTCAAATCAGAAATCATATTCTTACCATTCCCAATCAACAGCATATCATCAACATACAATGCAATAATGAGAATGTGATCATTGTCAAATTTGTAATACACACAATGATCTAATTTTGATCTCAGATATCCAATTGACAACACAAAGGCATCAAACTTCAAATACCACATCCTAGGAGACTACTTCAAACCATACAAAGACTTCTTTAACTTGCAAACCAAATTTTCTTTACCTTTCTCTATGTAATGCTCTGGCTGTGACATGGAAATCTCTTCCTTCAAATCACCATGAAGAAAAGTTGTCTTCACATCCATCAATTCTACCTCTAAGTCATAAGCAGCTGCAAGAGATAACAGAAATCAAATGGATGCCAGCTTTGCAATGAGAGTGAAATTTTCACCATAATCAATTCCCTCCACTTGTGAGTACTCCTTTGCAATCAATCTAGCCTTGTACTTTTCAACACTGCCATCTACACCAAATTTCTTCTTGAACACCCATTTGTATCCCACAGGTTTCCATCCATCAGGCAAAGGCACCAAGTCCCATGTTTTATTCTTTTCCAAAGAAGTCATCTCATATTCCATGGCCTCCTTCCAGGAACCTGCATCTTTCATTCCCATAGCCTCTTTCATAGTTCTAGGCTCATTAGTGTTAGTAAGTAAAGCAAAAGCACAACTAGAATCAAGTAATGAATAACCAAACCTATCAGGTTGCTTTCTTGTTCATGTAGACCTCCTCAATGGCTGAGGTTGAGGTTCTAATTCTTCTTCTGAGTTTTCAGAGCTTCTAGAGCTCTCCTCATCATCAAGTCTCACAGGGTCTATCTGTTCAGTCTTCTCAGGGGTAGAGGGAAACTTAACCACATCTTCTTTCTTTTATGTATATTTTGGCTGTAGAACAATGGAAGAAGGTGTTCTATCTGAAGATAACACTTCTTCTATACAACACTTTTTCAGCCACAAGATCCCAAAGTTTGTATCCTTTCACACTAACACCATAGCCAATGAAAATTTATTTAACAACCTTGTTCTCCAATTTAGACCATTTCTCCCTAGGCACATGTGCATATGCCTCACAACCAAAAACATGAAGATGTCTAACTAAAGGCTTCTTACCAGACCACACCTCCATAGGTGTCTTACCAACAAGAGCTGATGTAGGAGATCTGTTTACCAGATAGCAAGCAGTGGTAATAGCTTTAGCCCAAAACTTTTGTTCGAGGCTTGCTCCACTAAGCATGCTCCTAGCCTTCTCCATCAGTGTCATGTTCATCCTCTCTGCAACTCCATTTTGTTGTGGGGTGTATGGAGTTATCTTATGTCTGTCAATCCCTTGCTCTTTATAGAACTTATCAAACTCTACTGAACAAAACTCACCACCGTTGTCAGTTCTCAAACACTTAATCTTTTTACTAGTATGATTTTCAGCAAAAGCTTTAAACTCTCTAAACTGACTAAAGACTTCAGTCTTGCTTCTAATAAAATAAACCCATGTCCTTCTACTGTAATCATCTATGAAAGATACAAAATATACAGATTTGGAAATCAAAGGAACATTAACTGGACCATTAACTAGACCAAACACATCAGAATGAATAAGATCCAATACACCAGAAGACTTGTGAGAACTAGAGTAAAACTGAACATGGTTTTGCTTTCCATATACACAATGTTCACAAAAGTTGAGCTTGAGATTACAATAATTTAACCCCCAAAGAGGTTTTTATTTTTTAGGGTACACAGACCCTTCTCACCAATGTGGCCATATCTCAAATGCCATAACATAGTTTTTTCAGAAGGAAGTTTAACTTCCAAAGCATATGCACTACCATTAGAATGTGTTACAACAAATTTCTTCACTACTCATTTAGATGGTGGGGATGAAGTGACTGTAGCTCTTTTCTTCGAGTTAGAAGAACTATTGCACTATGAAGTGCATGCCTCCAACTAAAATAGAGTACCCTTCGCAAGAACCATAGATCTTCGCAAGAACCATAGATCCTCTAGTCATCTTGCATCCATCCTTCGAAAAGACAACCTGCACACCTGCATCATTCAACATACTTACAGAAAGTAAGTTATGTGCTAGGCATGGGATGTGCATAACCCTAGTGATCCCCTTCACTCATCCATCAGGGAATCAGATTGAGACTCTTCCACGAACAACAATCTTCAAATGATAATCGTCACCTAGGTACACTCTTCCACCATCAAACTCGTCATACTTCATGAACCAGTCTTGATGTGAGGTCATGTCGAAAGATGCACCAGAATCAATCAACCACACATCATCAGATGCATGGGTGGCCAGGGCTGCGATGAAGGCATCACCATCATCTTGTGACTTGTCAGGATCTGAATCAGGAGCTTTCTTCTTCTTTTTCTTCTCCTCTTTGCATTCCTTTCAAAAATGCCCAATTTTTCCATAGTTTCAACATAGAGCCTTGGACTTTCCAGGAGATTTGGATCTCCCACGGGATTTGGATCTGCCCTTATCACCGTTCTTGTCCTTCTTTTTCCCTTTCTCTTTGGGTCTTCCACGAACCACAAGAGCCTCTTTGGCTGCCTCATAAGACTTTCTCCACATCTCTTCAGATAATAGCGAAGACACCACATCTTCCATCTTGAAGGTGGTAGTGGTGCTTCTGATAGCCATGACAAGATGATCCCATGAATCTGGCAAAGAACAACTCAGGGTCATACATCGATCCTCCTCCATTTTCACACCCAAAGATGTCAATTGTGCAACAATCATGTTAAAAGCATTCATGTGATCCATAATAGATCCTCTGTCTTCCATCTTCAAAGCAAACAACTTCTTTTTTAGAAAAAAGATTGTTCACCAAGGACTTGGCCTGATAAACATCACCCAGCTTCTTCCAAAGATCTTTCGTGCTCTTCTCCTCGTGGACATCTAACAAGACAGAGTCAGCTAAACAGAGTCTTATGAGACCCTTAGCCTTTTGATCTTTGAGGTCCCAATCAGTTTGTGACATTACTGTAGATTTTACATTGGATATAGTTTCTCATAGGTCGTGATCAACAAGTAGGTCCTCCATCTTGAGTTTCCACAACTCGAAATTAGTGCCATTAAATTTCTCCACCTCTAATCTTCTAGATGTGGTTGCCATCTCCTATCTGCAACAAGATACAGAATACTCTGCACAACACTCCCACTCAACCTAAGATTAGCTCAAAAAACCCTACCCAACAACTAAGACCAAAAGTGGTCAGGCTCTGATAGCAAGTGAAAGGAAGCTAGGTGTGCGAAAAATGCTTCCTACACTAATCTAATGAGGGGAGGAGAGTGCAAATTCAATTGTATCTTTACAATTACAGCTATGTTAACCCATTAACAAAGATATTGCAGCAAAAACATACACAATAAAGTGAGACAGAAGAAGAGAGACACAAGATATACGTGGGGAAAACCCTTATGGGTAAAAAAACCCACACTCCAAAACACAGCTCAAATGTATTCTATAAACAATGAAGGTTAAAATACAACATAGAGACAATGCTCTTGCAGGAGTCTTCGACACTCGTATCTGGAGATGTTCTAGTAGCATAACAATATCTATAAAACCTGTAGTACTTCTCCTCTCAAAAGCACCTATTTATATAACAAATACAAGGCAAAAATGGCTCCACATTGGGAAGGGCGTCCAACATGGCCTCATGGCCCAAAGCCCATGCCTATGGACACTTGTCCAACATTGTAGGATGCTCCTGACACTTGTCAAGTCACCCCATACCAAAGAGGTCACCTATTCCCAATTTGGGTAATGACATGCTCTTACGACTCTTACAACCGTCATAGAATCTGTCATAGTTGTCATAACTTACAGTTGTAAGAGAATATGTCATAAACAGGCTATAAATAGCATATTCTCTTACAACATGTCATAACCCTCCTTGGGGTGCCCAAATATGCCTTCTTCCAAGATGCCTTGTGACACATGTCTTCACCTGTCATAGAATCTTCTAATTCCAACTCTTACATGTCATAACTTTGTCATAGGAATTTGTCATGACCGTTTTGGTCAATATTCCCTTACACACATTCCAAAATGCTGACACATGGAAAAATATTCTTACCACTAAGTGGGATGCCTATCTCCTCATGTGAGGACAAATTTATATGTGGTCATATGCCATGTAGGATGACACATCACCGTGCCAACTCCCACAATATGACAACATAGGATTTGCATCCAATTAATACAATAGGCAATAAATAGATAAATACAATGAAATAATACAAGGAATTACCAAGGTTGAGACACCTTAATTCCTAACATTCCAGAGGAGGTGTACTTGTTTTTTCTTGATCTTTGTCATCTTGTGCTTCCAGATGAGTAGTCTCCTCATTCAGCTGAGCATTCTTTGTAGTCTCATCACCATCAGTTGCATTGTCTTCAAAGGCAGACAGATCTATATCTTAAATGGGCACATCAAGTATATCAGTTACTTTAGCATTCTTCAGCTCTTCAAGATTTTTTGTTGTTTTCTCTATTATCTCATTTTCCATTATTTCTATCTCTTCCTTGTCTTTTCCCATCAAGATGTTTATTCTTCTTTTTGTTCTGAATTCTTTGGCTTGTTTTTGAGAAACTTTAACTTTATCTTCATCAGAGATAGAAGGGTCAACCTTTTTAATTGCTTGTTTCCTTATCTTAGCTTCTTTTGTCATGGTGTCATTCCTCTTATTTGTAAGTATGTTTGCAAGACTTGTAGGAAGTCGATCAGTGATCTCAATTAGGGCTATATTGAATCCCATCATGTACATAACTATGGCCTTATCAATTGTGGCTTTGTCAGTAAGTGGCATTTCATCCTAGAGATCTATAACTCCTTTCAATGTGTCATGCTCTGCAATTGCATTTATAGTAGCCTCAAGCTGTAGAGGCACATGTTCAGATACCTCTGGAGGAGTCTTCTTTGATTTATTTGTCTTTTCTTTTCCTTTAGATGTTCCTTGCTCCTCTCCTTGCCTTGTTCTTTTCTTCAATATAAATTCTTTCTTCTCTTCCTCTTCATCTTCTTCATCATCCTCAACATTCACCAGATTCATTTTTCCTCTTTTTGCTTGCATCTTAGGTCTATGCTTCTTTGTCTCTGTAGTCTTGATTTGTATCGACACTTCAATCGTAGTTCTTTTCCTGTTGAGAGATGTAGGAGAAGATCCAGAGGATTTTGAAGGGATAGCAGCAGTAGAGACAGACCTACTAGTCCTTTTACATCCTTGTATAGCGAAAGAGGTCTGGGCTTCAAGAGTGTTAAGCATTTGTTCCAAATCAAATTTCATCTTTTATGTTTTAGATTTTACCTTCTCTACTTTTTCTTCTACCTCCTTTCTGATTTTTTTATTGGTGATTTCATCTTAAGTTCCAAATATTTCAGCAGCAGGATCCTTAGGCTTGTTGAGCAACATATCAACATAACCAATCAAATCATGTTTAGACACTTCATATGGCAGGGTGGTTATCCAAAAGGTCCTTATTTCTACTGCATCTATATAAAAATTATCTATATCTACCATGAATGTTATATCATTCTTGTATTTTTCAACTACTTTTCTTGGTATCCTTTCCTTCCTTTCCATATCAGTTTGAAAAGTTTTGAAGAATCCCAAAAATAATGTGTCACGATGTTTATGATCATGAAAGTTATGCATATAGTCCTTAATTTGGTGTGCAATAGGGATATCACTTTTTTCAAACCATATCCTTCATAGCAAGCAATTCCCCTAAGAAGTAAAACATAAGACAAATGATTAAGGAGCCATGCTGAAATTTGTATTTGTCTCCTTGGTTCTCTTTAGATTGTCTAGAAATTGCTGCCGCAGGAGCTCATAGAGGTCATAGTCCTTTCCTTCTTTCACCATTTGATGGGCAGTATAGATGGTGGTAGTAGTGGCAGACCCTTCTCTATTTGTGTAGTACACTTTATAGGCAATGCCCATAGTGGCATACCGGACCCCTAGATCAGTGATATCATCCACTGTTAGGGTTCTCTTATCAAACTTTGCTCTAGTAAGTCTCATTACCTCTTCATTATTCACAACGATCAATATAGGTACTGGTCCGGAGGAGCCAATCGAGTCATTGCTCTGATTGCTTCCTTTGTGATCATGTGAGGCTAGTCTAGACAAAAGAAATCCTCATGGATTCAACTCAATGCAATCATGACCCAACCTTCTTCATAGTGGAAGTTGGAGAAACCCTTCCATGTGTCCAGTGGTTTTGCCTCAACATTTGCAAACTCTAGTTTCAATTGAAAGTCATCACCTAGCAAATGTTCATTCCTAAATTGTTCTAGCTTCAAGTGATCATACTTATCTAGCTATGAGTGGATGTATGAAGTACATTGGCGAGAACATGAGAGAATGCACTATCCTTATCGGTCTCAGTGGATTTGTATGGATGCTTCTTGAATTTTGGCCTCAGCCTTTCCACAACATCAATCACTATTGGTGTTGCCATGATAATATCTTCAGAAAACTAGGGTTTAATAGTGAATATAATAAATACCTAATAATGTTGTTGATAGGGTTTGTACAAAAGCTTCTGCTAAAAACTTTTTGCTCTGCCTTGGTTCTAAAAGATTCTTGATTTTGTTTAAGTGAGATCAAAATGATCAAGTATCACCTAAATAGTCTTCTTACCAATCACAACTACTTCACATTAATTGCATTCTTTGTTCTTAACCTAATCAACTTTTTATTATGTAGAAACCTATGATCATTTAGCAATCCTCCACAAAGAGTCCATTTTCTCCAGAATTTTGATCAAATATCATGATATAACTAAATAGACATATCCATATCATTTTTAGCCATTATGCTAAGGAATTCAGCATCTTATGCATTCAGGGGTTTGAAAATATTTGCAGTTGTAACTCCCTCTAAACCAATACTTCCTCCTTTTAATTTCTAAAGGATCTGTCTGCACCAGGTAGAGGTACAGATCCTTCCTTTACTTCATTTTCTTCCTTCTTCCTCCATGTTTTGTTCATTTCCTTCTTTTGCTAAGAAATGTCCACCTTCCTTTGAGGAGCAGGTATTGCAGTCTTTCCCTTACAAATCATTGCAATGTGTCGTGTTTTATTGTACTTGCAGTAGGTGATATTAGTTTGTGGAGCATAATCACCTCTTCTCACATTATATCTACAATTGGTAGCCTTATTACCATACATGTTGCATGTGTAGCAGTAGCCATAAAAGAATTGAGGAGTCCTAACATTGTTCTTGCTCTTGAAACCATTCCTCATCACTTTGATTCTGTAATCATTAGCCTTACGACCAACTTTTTTGCAAGCATAGCACTAACCGTGAGATGAATGAGAGTCTACGGCATTGTGCCTTGGAGGCCTAAATGAATTCTGATTCATCTTGCTTCTACATTCCATAACCTTGTGACCAAACTTATTACAAGCATAGCAATTACTAATAAAAGATTGAGGGTACCTAGTAGGAGCAGTTTGTTTAGGAGCAAGCTTTTTGAAATTCTTCTTCTTATTCTTTCTTTGTCTCAGGATAGGAATGAATTCATATTCTTTTGCATATCCAGAGGTATTCTTCTTAGGATCTTCAGTGCAGGCCTTTTCTTCCTTTGTTTCAGACTTTCCTTCTGCTTTGAAATTATCATACAAGTTTGCAAATGCACTGATGATAGGGATTTTCCCTTTTTCAAATCCAAGGATAGATCTTTCTTTTTATGGTTTTTGAGAATTAATCAATTCATCAAGAATCTCTTAACCTCCTTTTAGTTTTAACCCTTTGTCAATCTGTTGTTTTATTTTTTCAATTCTTTTCTCAGAGTGACAACTTCTTCCTCAAGTTTTGAACATTCGGCAGCTTTCTAATTGAGCTTGATATTTAAACAATCTTTAATCCTCTTACCTTCTTCAACCATGACCTTCAAACTAGAGATCATATCTTCTACATCTTTGAGTTTAATGTTACCTCATTTATCTCCTTCTATTTGAGTTTTCAGTTTGCCAATCTCTTCTTTTGATTCTTTAGCTCATGTCTTCAATTTCACAATTGTCTCCTTTGATTTTTTAAGCAAGTCCTCATATTCCTAGTTTAGTTCTCTAGCTTCATCCTTATCTTTAAGTGTTGACTAGATTAATCCTTCAAGGTCTACCTCATCCAAATTTAAGTCCCAGCCTTTAGGTTCCATTGCTTCTAGATCTAGTTTTGGAATAAATACATCATTATCCATAGCTTCAGATTCCATGTGTTCAAGTGCAGAATCTACCTCAGTTGTTAGGCTTCTCAAAGGTACTTGGTTTTGATACCAATTATTGAATACACTGAGATGCTGAGAGGAGGGGTGAATGAGCATATACAAAAACTTAACTACTTTATTTGCAGAACTAATCAAATTACTTAGAGAGTAGAAAGTAAAACATACACCACATTAATCAACACATTAACACCAGGATTTTATGTGGAAAACCCAAGAATGGGAAAAACCATGGTGAGTGTTAGCTCACAATATACCACTCACTGCTTATAGAAGTTTACAACATTGTTTTAAGGCTACAATCCAAGGAAGCTACAACTCCCTATTGACTTTGTTTTAGGGCTACAACCCAAGGAAGCTACAAATCCATGAAGAAAGCTCACTGCTACAAAGAATTACAATTACAACATAACTATTAACTGCTATGAAAGAAGCATCTGACTTATGCAAATGTTGCAGTCCTCTTTTTTGTACAATTACTTTATCATACTGACTTCAAACACTTCATATTGCTCATTTTGCTCTATCACATTTGCATGCTTTTCTATATATCCACAAATGAATTTGTTCAATATCTATATATATCCTCTGCAACCACTTAAGACCTCAATTAGGTTGGCACCAGAAAGACCTTAAGATGAAATGTGTAATTCTATGTGGGTCAGCTTGGAACAAACTCATTTTGAGTTGCAAGTCACTTCACATTGGGTTAAAAGCCTATTCTCATTTTTGCTAGGTTTTAGTCCACTTACCTTGTATTTGCCTCACTCAAATCTTTCCATAGTCTATCCTTTTTCTCCTTAGTTGCCACTATTAGTTTTATAAAATTAAGATGTTTTAATATAAATTAAAAGGATAAATATGCTTTAGGAAGAGACTTCTACTTGCACTAAGTCAAGTAGTTGTATGTAATTAAAACAGGATGAATGGAGACCTCCTATAGCCACGGGAATAGCAATGGAGATTCTTTGAAGGTCGTGGACATTTTGCTTCCATCTAATTATAATGTTTAATTTAGTATGTTGTTGTAACTATTGCCTTAATGTCTTAAGAAAGAGTGGCCCTCGGCCACACTCTTTCTTATTTTCACCGTGGTATTTTGATCTCATAACTGTGCAACAACAACTTGTATATTTTTAATCTAGTTTGTTAAATGACTAAAGCTATATAAGCTATAGTATGTAGATTGAACAGGTTATCCTTTTTCATTATCAGTGATACTATTATCATTATCTAAATTGTCTTCGAAGAAAATGCTTGTGATTAATTTACTCCTTTATCGGTTGATAGAGAGGCACGGCCCACTCTCAGGAAACTGGTGAATGTATTTGTTTTTGTTGTTTCTTTTGCCAGTGTGTAAGGTATGATTTATGTATTGTGAAATCAGTTCCTTCATATGATAATTTAATATTACTTAATGTGTTTTTAATTCTGATTGATAAGTTCTAGAATAATAATACATTGTTTGCAACTATTTCATAAGTTTCTATAGCAAGTAACATTGTAACAGTTCCTGTCGCTTAAGTATTATAGCTCCTATCGCCATATTCCACAGGTCCTATCGCCAGGATTCTGTCAACATAAACTATTGTGATTTCATAAGCTATTTAGTCTCAAACAGATTTAAGAGTATTGAGTCAAATGTGATAGATCTTAAATATATTAAAAGGGGATTTGTTTAAGTTATATGTTCAAGTTAATTTCTTAAGATATTAGGCAGATCCTCACAATGTTAACAAGGCTTGTTTGAGTTATTTGTTTGAAAGTATGGTCAAAGGTTTGTTTTAAGAACGTAATCTAAGAGTGGTTTTAAATTTGTTAGTGTTCAAACTAAAGTGTTTATTTTCATAGAATGCATTTAATCCCCACTTAATTTGCTATTTCCATCCCTTGAGCAAACAACCACAACATCTTTCATAAGTCTACACCCCAGATTGACATAGGGTTAAGATGAAACTGTAATTATGAATTCCAACGAACACTTTATTATAAATATGAAATTAGTTCTATTAGTTTTGTCCCCAACAAATTGCATCTTAATACATCCTTCAATATCAAAACCATTGATCAGGAACCTCTGCACATGAGGGAAACCAAGTTGTTGACTCAATCAGCACCACCACTACTAACTGTCCATCTTCACACCATTGAGGAGAAGCTAAAAACATTATGCAGACCAAGATTTTAATCATGTATCTTCTCAACACTATCCATACACCATTCACTTGAAGTGTCTGATCATCCTAAGCATCTGCAAAATAAGGAACATACTGAGTTGATGAGAACAGAGCATTCCAAGCATATTGTAACACATCAAAACTTGAGATATCACCTTGAGATATACCGAACCATTTGAAACTCTTTAGAAGGAACTCATACATCATTATGCATATATTCCTAGATCTGCACATCCTCATTTATTACTTCCAAATAAAATCAAAGACTTGACTCAAGTATACTGTAGTCTTGAGTACAATCATATGCAATTCTTCACTAATTGACTTAAATACCTTATGCAGTATAGGAGATAAGAAAGATTTGCATGTAGTTCAAACCTGAGATACATTAAGGCATGTAGAGTCTCCGCACAAGCTCCTATAGCTGATCTGTATACTTTCCATCTTCCACAAGTGCTCAAACATGTGTTCTATAGAGTACTTCATCATCTGGAACAATCTGTGTTACTTTTTTCATTTGAAAGTCAACCTTGCGGACCATTAGAGCACTTGGTATAGCAAGGTAGTGTACATTACACATATCCAAACATATTTATAAAATTACATGGGAACAACTTCTCATCCGCAGGAATGCAAAGCATTCCAACAGGTCTCCACCATTGCTTTACTCTGTCTGAGGACTATCTGAAACTCTGTTACTGATAACTTTCTTTGTTGAAGGTGTAAAGAGATGAAATCTTGTATATATCATGTTAATATCAATACCAACTTATCTTTTGAACCGCAAGACTAAATCTTGCTTTACAGAGGAATGCAGACCAAGATACAGAGACCCTGCCTTAGGATATGCATTGTGAGTGCCTTAGTCAACTTTTGCAATTTATCTCTAAGTGTGGTACACCAACACTGCAAGATATCACTTTAGGCATACTGGAAATATGTTATAATAGGTGTACCTTCCTCCGCATCATGCTTAGATATCATATTGATCACTGCATCACACTTAGACAGTTTCTCTCTATCTGCTAAGTCTTCCAAATTGAATTGCCCTAAGCATGTTGGCCCCATGTCTTCAACTGTGTCAAACCATCTCTCTCAAATCTCCCACTGTCTATTAGATTCTCCCAACTACTATACACAAACTCTATACAACTCTGACCTCAGATTGACACATGTTATTTTAACATCAATGACAACACATATTGCCAACACTCCAGGCAAGAGTATCACATTTCTTTAGAGAACTACAGACTCTACTAGTAAGAATCCTAGCTAACTCTTCATGATCTTCCACCAATCCCCCTAGTGGACACTCAAAGGAATCTTTCCAAATCCCCAACTCCACTTGACCCAAAAGAAAAAAAGATTTGAAATGCTCCACCCAAGACCACCCCGCATCAAGAAAAAGATTGCACAAGATTTGTAAGTGCGGATACATAGACAAGATAAGCAGATAGCCATCCCAAGAATCATACCAGAACATAGTGTCAAAACCTCTATAACAAATCTAAAACAATTCCTACTTAATAATATTGGTGTCCCTTTTATGAGTGCCCCAGATCACAGATCCATTACCTAAAAGACTAATCCTTGGAACATCGTCACTTTCCACACCCCCCTAGTACTTAATATTGAGTATCCTAGCCCAATCATGATCCTGACAAGTGCAACACCTCCAATACAACTTGTCCACTAAGGCTTGATCCGCTAGCCTTGCCTGACAAAGACCAAGTCCTCCTTCCTACTTCGGCCTACAAATGGAATCCCACTTAACCAGACACCACTTTGAAGACTCCAAATTACCAGCCCCTAAAAACTATCTGGACAGGGCATCAAACTCATTGATAAAGCTAGAAGGAGCACCCTAAACAAAACATATGTAAATGGAGAGGGCTTGAATCACTAATTTCAATAAAATCACTCTACCAGTAGAGGAAATCCATCTACAAGTCCAATGACTAACCCGCTTACAAAACATGTCAAGAATATCCTGCCAGAATCCCTTGCGCAAGGTACCAATATGAATGGGGATACCAAGATAGACAAAAGGAAGGGTCCCAATATGAAATCTTAGAATCTGAGAAATCCTAATCTAAATGAGCCAAGGAGTGTGGAAGAAGAAGATGGAGGACTTGTCTTCATTAATCCTCTACCCTGAAGCTACCAGATAAATATCTAAAGTCATCAAATTAATCGCTTCATTAACTCTAGCCAAACCCATCAGAGAAGTATCATCAACAAATTGTAAATGAGAGTGAGGAGGCAAACTATTGCCCCAACTCTAACCTTGGATCAAACCTTGACCCACATGAGATTTAATAAGTCTACCCAAACCTTTGGCCAAAAGGATAAACAAATAGGGAGACAGACGGTCCCCTTGCCGAAGGCCCCTAGGAGTACCAAAGAGCTCTGTAGGCTCACTATTAATAAGCATAGATAAAAAAGTTGAAGTAACACAACTCATAACCCAATCCACCCAATCAATCCCAAATCCAAAATTCAAAAGAACCTTACGTAGAAAAGTCCATTTTTTGACCTAGTGATAGGCTTTGGCCATATCTAGCTTAATGAACATTACTTTCTCCCTAGAAGAAGCAATGGAATGAATGGCCTCAGTCACCACTACAACCCCATCTAGGATTTTCCTACCAGCAACAAATCCTTCCTGCTCTTCACAAATCAACCCATTGAGCCAAGGTTTTAGCCTCTCAACAATCAACTTAGTGATGATCTTATTTACAACATTACACAAAGCAATGGGCCTAAATTAATTCAGTGAGCTAGCCCCTTTTGTCTTAGGAACAAGAGCTAAGAATGTAGCATTCAATACTTTCAACATTTGTTTACTCCTTTGTGACTCCTTAACAACCTCCTAGAGGTCATATTTGAGAATCTCCCAAAATTCTTGATAAAATTCAACCGAGAAACCATCAGGTCTAGGAGCTTTCCCTCTATTCAACTAAAACACAATATTCTCTAATTCAGCTAGGGAGATAGGACTGAAAATAGCCTCATTCATCTCATTAGACACTAAAGAAGGAATACAATCCAGAACAATATTTTCATCATCAACTGAGTTAGGAGAATCCTTTGAAAACAAAGAAGAGAAGAACCGAGAGGCCTCAATTGTAATCTCTCGGTGGGAGGATAAATGAGTCCCTTGAGAGGAGACTCGAGAATTAATCATGTTCCCATGCCTTCTGTCTCTGAAAGAATGATGAAAGAATGAAGTGTTTCTATCACCTTCCTGAAGCCAATCAACACATGACTTTTGCTTCCAAAAAATTCCCTAACATAATTCCCACTCTGCAAGCTCCTTCATAGCTTATGTTTCCTTCCCGAGAATCCCTAGAGAGAGACCAAAGTCTCTAATCTACCTGGTGATGGTATCCAGATGGGACTGAGTTGTAGCCTTAGCCAAAAAAATGTTACCAAAACATTGTGTGTTCCACTTCTTAAGCTGAAACTTTACATACTGCAATCTCTTGACAAAGGAGTACATAACAGTGCCATAACCTAGTTTACCATTCCTCCACCATCCTACCATTAAGTCTTGTAAAGAAGCATGTCTTTAAGCCACATAAGTTGAAACTTAAAAGACAGATTCTTAGAAGAACCATATAAGGAGGCAGAGAATTTAGTAGGCCAATAGTCTGATCCTTGCCAATCCAAGATCTTTGAACTTACCACCTAGTTGTTACCAACCCAAAAGGTAGACACCATAAACCTGTCCAGCCTTTCAGAAATAGAATGCTCTCCACATCTTTTGTTGCTCCAAGTGAACAAACCATTGGAGGGCTTTAAATCTATCAGGTTTGAAAAAAGAATATGATCCTGAAACAATGTGGAAGAAGGTTCCAACTTGTCCAAGCTCCCTTCTTCTCATCCAAACTAACAATAGCGTTAAAATCTCCTGCCATAATCTAGGGAAAAAGAGAAACTAATGAATGCACATAGAAAATATGAGACCAATGTGAAGATTTTCCTAAAGCATCAACTAGAGCATACACATTGGTGAACAAAACCACCTCCCCCGATTCAAAACTAGATGCCACCACCGAGATGGAGGATCTACTAGCCAACTACCACAAAGGAGAAATTTTGTGAGGATCCCATAAGTAAGCCACAACACCTACACTACCTTGGGCTCCTATGCACTGACACTGACCTCCACTCCACAATCTCGAAGCAATACTGGACATGCCTTCTACTAACAACTTCTACTCCTGAATGAAGACCATATCAGGTGAATGAACACGAATCAAATCCCAAACAACCTTTTGTCTGGGGATGTTGTTCAACCCCCTGTGTATTCTTGGAAAGCATAATCATTTTTGAGAGGCAGAGAAGTGGGAATCAAGGGTTTTCACTAACCCTGATTCCACCAAAGTCTCACCTGTCATCTTTACCTTCTCCTGATCATTCTTTCTCCCCGTCTTGGAAGGCTTCTCCATGGAAGCCTTTTTGAGATTCTTTTGTTGAATGCCAAGGGGTGGCTGGGATCTACTGCTAGCCTAAGGATTTTGACCTTCCTTCCCAGACTGTAGGCCTAGGAGTTCCAAAATCAAACCAACCTCTACCTCTACTACCCCAACTGTCTCCATACAACTAGGAGCCATAGGATCCTGATCTGTTTCCATCTGAGCACCTGTCACTTCTACCTGAGTGATTTCATACAAACCCTTATCCCCTAAACCCCCATGAGCTATCCCCAAGGGATCTAAGCCAACATGCAACTCTTCTAAAGCCATGTCATGTTGCTCACCCGCCTCTAAGGCATCAAAATGGTTGAATAACCCATCGACTTGTCTATCCTTAATAGTCCTCTTCTGGCCTCTTCCTTTGTTGCGGGGTTTTACAACAGTAAAAGCCTCTTTATCTATTTCCTTAACTACCATTGGGGCTTTCCCTTTATCCATTTGAGGTGAATACTAAGGAGGTTTAACTATCTACAACCCAACATGATTAACTCTAGGACACTTCTTTTGCAAATGACCATACTCATGATAGATTCAACATCTAAATGGGAGGGCTTCATAATCCAACTGCTAAGTCCATGAAGATTCACCTAATCGAATCTCAATAGAATATGGCAAAGGATTATTTAAATCTATTTCAACACAAATGTGAGCAAAAGATATTACCTTTTTATCCAACGTATGTTGCGAAGGGCCTACTGGCTTGCCTAGTACAATGCAACCATATGCAAAATATCATCCCTCCAAAATTCAAGCGAGAACCATGGAAGTCAAACCCACACCAAAATTTTGGATGGGACCTCCTCAGTCAAATTAACTTCGATATGCCACAGCTTAATAAAAAGCCCAACTTAATTGTAAAAGTATGGCCCTCCCTCAAAATCACTATTACGATCTATCAGATTTGAGAACACCACCAAAAAATAATTGTTCGTCGCCACCATAATTTCCACATCACCTTCAGGGTTCTAGGTACATCGAACCTAGGATTCAATAAAAGGCAAAGAGGCATGGATCCCCATAACTTGTAAATTAAAGCATGATTTACCAGGTAATTCACATCCTCTTCCATAGACTCCGATTGGATCACCAAAATCAGCCTTTCCTGGCTCTTCTCAAAGCACCCATTCACCTTGGAAACCCTAGGGCCTCCAAAATGAGCTACTCACTCTACATGCAAACCATGAGGAACCTTAGACAAAGAAGGATCCTCTCTATTAAGAGCATCCTGAAAGGATATCTTAGAACCATTGCTCAAATCAACAGCAAACCCCATTGAGAAAAAGGGTAAAAACCCTTCACCAAAGAAGAGAAATAAAGTATCCTAAAGCCAAAAGCCTCATAACTCAAAATCCATGATTCCAAAACAACAAGAAAGGCACAACCGGAAATAAAACCCCCACACCCACAAACAGTAGCAAAAACCCCCAAAAAACACAAACACCCCCACAACAACCTGATCCACCCTCAGTCACTAGCAACCACCTTCAATCAGCAACCAACACCACACACATAAACAAACTTAGAGCAGAAACGACTCGCTAGGGTTGTGCCCTAGCTGGCTGTTGCCTGAAGACTTTCGCGCGTGCCATTCAGAATGAAATAATTCATCTATTATTTATAAAGTTAAGCACTAGTAGTCATTATACTTAAAAAATGGACAAAAAATATCCATTTTCACAAGTCACATGTCAAAGAAACAACCAATCATATCATGACACATAAGGCAATAGGTGTTACATGCCTTGATACACATGTTTCAATCTAACTTTTTTTTTGGTATTTTTGGACTATCTATGAAGATGCAGTCAATGTGGCTATATCATTGATACCCAAAATCGCAAACAATAGCTTTAAGCTCTTAACGCACCTACCAAGGCATGCTAAAATTTTCATGAAAAATTGACTTATTGTTTAGGAGCTTGAGTGGTGCAAATTTAGGGTGCATGACTATTAGTTCCTCTCCCCTACTATTGAAATAAAAATTGAACAACTACACACGAACTAAAGGAAAAATTTCAAAGAACTAATAAGACCAAAATAAAACAAATGATACGAGGCAAGAATCTCACAAAAACATCAACGCATGGCCAAATACCACTTTAATTACAAAGATCCCTAATATTTTAACCTCTACATGGCTCAATATTTGGTGAGTACCCTCATTGACAATCAATGTATGGAGCCTCGGCTCACTAGTAATATCCTCTTCCTCAGTGAAGGGCAAGATTGGGAGCACACCTTATTTTGAGTAAAATTGAAGAAAACCCAAACTAATGAAAATAGGGGGATATTGTAGGTGTAAAAATTAAAAAACTTCCTATACCAATAAATTTCTAGGTTAATAAATAAAAAACAAGGTAATTGATATGATAATTAGTTTAGACAAATCTTTATTGAAAGTACAATTGATAAAATTAATATAAAAAAAGTGTGTGGACTTAAATTCGTTTTATATATCTAAAATTGAATTTTGATGGTGTTATAAGAAGCAATCCAAGCCTTGTAGTAGTAGTGGTGTTAAGATCAGACATAAAATATTTTATTAAAGGAACTTTTTTTTATCTAGGTGTCAAATTCAACAATGAAACATTTGCAATGGTGCTTCTAGAAGGTTTTAAGTTGGCTAAGTTAGTGAATTGTAGTAAGATGAAGGTAGAGGGAGATTCTCTTTTAATTATTGATGGATGCAAGAAAGGAAAAATTAAGGATGAAACCTAAAGAATTATATAGACAAGGTGAAAAGTATAGAAAGAAGCTTTGAAGCTGTAGTTTTTCTCACTATTATAGGGAAAATAATAGTCTAGTGGACAACTTTCGTGACATTGATTAAAGCCCTTTCTTTACTAATATTAGTGAAGATGCAATGAAATGGTTGATTGAGGATATTATTGCTTTATATTCCCATCATGTGAAGCCTCACCTACTACCAAATTTTAGATTTTCATCACCCTTCTTCTCATGGTCTAACATGTGGGAGTTTAATTCAATGGCAAGGACATAGTACTAATAGTGGTGGTAACATGTGTTTTTATAACTTCTAGCATGTAGACAAGTAGGTAGTGGAGTTCTAATGATGTGCTCATCATTATAAATTAGATGTGCCCATTTATAGGTTGTATAGAATTATATATTTCTATGTGTTGGATTTGATGTAGGTGTAAATATGCATTGAAGAAATCGCATACTAGCAATAGAGAGTGGAGATGTTTTAGATGTACATAGAAGTAATATATTTCTTATGGAAGATGATGCTTCAATGAGATGTATAAAAGTGATCTTGAGAGGTGAGTACGAGATCATCACATGCCAAATAATACCTCTAAGTGGCAATGAAAATGCTAAAAAATAGACTTAAGCAACTTCATGTGAAAATTTGAATGGGTTATCTACACAATTTCAAAAATATGTAGGAATAAAATTTGTAGAAAATTAAATGTAGTTTATGAGCTACTTTTTATTTAATTTTAAATTTATTTGGTCAAAATTGGATAGTTCAATGAGGCACTACTAAATTTTTTGGAAAAAATGAAAAGTAGGTGTCGTTCTGGCCAACCTAAGTATGATAAAAAAAATTGAATCTTTAGATATAAGTAAAGAACATACGCTTGAATGTGACATTTATTTTTGTGAAATTTTTGTAAGTAAATATTAGTTATGAATTTTTTACTACGACTTTTAAAAATATTAAAAAGTTATTTTCCAGCCAACCTAACTTGGTAAAAAAAAAAATTCCTATAGCCAATGAAACATAGAGTGTGACGTGTCTTTCGAATTTGAAAAAAGTGAAACATTTTGAAGGTTATGAATGTTTTTCAATCAGTATGTCCATCAGGATTTCAGACATAGTGTAGGTATAAACTTATTAATAATTACTTATTAAATTTATAATCGGGGAAATATCTAAAATATTAAAAAATGGCTCGCATGCGAGGATGGAAGCGGTATCCGTTCAAAGAGTAGAATCATTTATTTCCAGTAAGCAGAGCAGAGAGAAGGGAGTTTAATGGAGATGAAAGGAGATGGGGATAGAATAGCGGGAGAGGTGAAAACCCTGTTAGTGAAGGAGATGGCAGAATTGGAAGAATCAAGAGGCAACGGATGAGCGAGGGAAGGGTAAACTTTTTGAGGAAAAACCTAAGCATTTTCACAAATTTGGAAGTGGCGGGAGAAAAATGCTAGGATGGAGGAGAAGAAAGATGCAAAAAATAGTGATCTAGACATTCTGGACTTTGTAACAGGAGCAAATAGAATCCCATTGAAAATAGAGTAAAATGTAAGACAAATGGAGATTAGAAATAAGAAGATTCTTGAAGAAACGATTTTAGGGTTAAATGATGAGGCTTTCTTTATTAGATGGGCTAACCTTTAGTCGACATGGGAAAGAATAACAAGATGGTGTAAATCTAACTGGGGAAGTGAGGAATCATTACAGAATATG
This sequence comes from Cunninghamia lanceolata, assembly GCA_027924645.1. Classification (NCBI taxonomy): domain Eukaryota; kingdom Viridiplantae; phylum Streptophyta; class Pinopsida; order Cupressales; family Cupressaceae; genus Cunninghamia; species Cunninghamia lanceolata. Next base: position 36,044 of record BSBN01000845.1, read on the forward strand.
CCCAAAGATTGCTTTCTTACAATCTGTGAGATGAAGGAGAAGAAGGAAGAAATCATTGAAGGTGGACCATGGCTAATGGATGGAGTGGGGTTTTATATTAGGGATTGGGAACCAAATTTTGACCTAGTCAATCATATTGTGGTAGTCACACCCAGATGGATAAGATTATATAATCTTCCCTCTAAAAATTGGTTGGAAGACTTTCTAAAGGAAACTGGGAATAGTTTGGGGACCTTTTTGGATTTGGATGAATCGATTAGGAAAGGGGCGTTTGGAATTTATGCGCAAATTTGTGTGAAGATCATCTCTACCAATGGGGTTTGGAACCAAAAGGTAGAATTGGAAGGGTCGAGTGAACTGAAAAAAGAGGTAAGGAAGGAGACTATGGTTGACAAAGATGAAGATGACAGGGAGAAAGAACAAAATAGGGAAGAATAGAATCAAACAAAAGATATAAGTGAAGAGGAGGGCAGTTGTAGGAAAGAAGATGATTGGTTGCAGGAAGAGAATGAGGATCTGGAAACTCATTTCAAGGAGGAGAATATAGATTGGGACAAGATGTAAATGGACTTGTTCAGGATATAAATGAGGGTAGAGACTTCAATAAAGAAATGGAAACATTTTCAAAATCAGAGGGACATGAGGCAGAAGCGAAAGAATTGGAGGACAACTTAGAAAGGTTGGTTAATGCCAATGAAGACATTCCACCTTTACTGGAAGGGGAAGATCTGAAACTTGAAGGGGAAAATGAGACACAAAATTAGGATAGGGAGGAAGTGGAAGGTATAGAGGTTCTATCCTTAGAGAACAAGGGAATCAAACAAACAAAGTCTAAATTGGAAACGCCACAGTGCGAAGATCAAAATAAAAAAGGAAGGAAACCAAATAGTGTCAAACTAACATAGGAAGAGGATGTGAAGGGTCATTTGAAAGTAACAACAATGATGTTGAGGTCTAGGAAGGGAAAAACCCTTCCCAGGGAGTCATGAAGATCACATCATGGAATTTTAGGGGCTTAAATGCCCCGAACAAACAATACTTGGTCAAGCGCCAAATGGAGATATCAGATGTAGATATTTTCTAACTTCAAGAAATGAAGTTAGAAGGTAAGGAGGTAGAGTGTATGAAAGCTAGATTGAAAATATGGGGGGTTTTGTGTCAATTTGGAAGGGGCATCAAGAGGACTTGCAACTTTTTGGAGACTTTCTTCAGCATCGTTAGAACTACTAGGGAGCTCCAGAAATTGTTTAGTATGTTGAGTAACTAGTTTTTTGTTGAATTTACAATTTATTCTGCTAAATGTATATGGACCAAATGTTGTCACCCTTAAGAGAAGATTGTGGAACGAGTTAGATCATGTTTTGCAAGCAAATGCTAGAGCATCTATTATATTTGGGGGATTTAAATGTTATTTTGAATGGGGATGATAAGCTGGGAGTAGTCTAGAAATTAGTCAATCTCAAATTGACTTTTTTGACTTTGTAGCTGTTGGTTTTTTCTTCTGAATCAGCATTAGGGTTTGCCAGTTCTAATGCACAGGTAGATTCAACCAACTAAATACAGGAGGTTGCGTGAGCTCCTCCCCTTCACTTCTGGTTCTGCCGCACCAAGGGGGGTGTCCCTATTTGATAAAAGTATGACCTTGACTAGCTCAATGACAGAAGGATATAACTAGACAGCAACAGGCAGAATACTCTCATGTAAGGACCAAGATTTGTGTAACAAATCACAAGGTTGGCAATGTTCTTGGACATAATGTCTGGTTAGGGATGAGAGCATGCAAGGGTTTCCTACTCCTAATCCTACAATTAACAGGTGGAAGGATGAAATGGTTTGAAATGATGTTTGGAGTTATGGGACTTTCCTAGACCCATTGAACAGACAAATTCCCAAACCAGTGCCTTATCTGGGCAGCAGAGTCATATCTAAGAATGTAAATGTCTCCCCATGACAACACTAATTCATATCCAGAGGACCTAAGAAGAATGCTACTGCCTAACAGCAACATGTCCAAGAAAGAGTAGTACTAATGATCATACTTAACAGATCCTATGATGCAATCTATTTCCCTTTGTATCTGATCAAAAGCCTATTTAACCACTCCTTGAGTAGATGCAATAAATTAGACACACAGTATGCATATACTGAAAAACTTGGAAGCCCTTGACAACCTTGTTTGAAAGGAAAACAAATGACATACAGGAGACAATCAGAAACAATACACACACAGGTGTTTTTCATTTAAAATCAATCTGCATAGAAGGCCATCACAGAGAAAATTATCATTTACAAGACAAGATAGATTAGTACACCAGACCAAGGACCGAATCTATAGCAAAAAATGCCTTTCAAAATGTGAACACCTTATGTTCAGAGTCAGAGCAGAAAGCCCAAAAAACATCCAACAACTAAAAAGTAACACAGCTAGACCATTTATACAGAACCGTGTACATTTTGCAATTAATTACATGGCCAGAAGTCAAAAATCCGCCAGACACATCCATCAGAAAGAATGGTGCTCAGAAGTCATCAATGCAGCAGACAGAAAGTAGACAAGGATGGCCTCGAGCCCTGTGCTGCCATCTGGAAGTCTTCATTCTCAATCGGGCAGTTTGATCATTTGTACCATCGCCCATACCCTTGTTATAGTCGCCATTTATGGCTCAACCACTCGCAGCCTCTTGGAAATCGTCGTTGCATTCAAAATGGAGCCTCCTCGCCAAAATGCACTTCGCTGCAGGTTTAAAATATGCAGGAAGAATAGTCCCACATGCACGGTGCAGAGACTCCTTCAGTAGTTTAAAAGCATGGCCGTGAGCATAATAGGTGTCGAGCACTTTTGCCACGCTCGACACATGCCTTTCTCTCCAAAAGCCCATCACCAAGACCACTACCATCGGCCAACTCGAAAAACCTCTCACCGACCTCACCGGTCTCGCCGACCGCAAACAAAACAGACCCTCCGTCGGTAAGACCAATGCCATCGGCGAACAATAAAATGCCTATGTCGATAGAGCTAGTCACCCCGATACACATCCTCCGGCGAGACACACGCCGATGACATCTCATCGGCCAAACCTCCACTGTCGGCCTAACTACTAATTGTCCCGCTGACATACTAGGTCATCCCGATGGCAACTTGGCTTCCCATCTCTGTCAGTGTGACCTACACTGATGACATCTCATCGGCCCAACACTCTCCATCGGCGGACCCTCAAACTGCTGGCCCGATAGCCATGTCACACCGAAAGCACCTCCTTCGGCCAGACCTAGCACGAAGCCTTGAACCATTGAACCTTGAGAAAAGGGTTCAAGCGAATGGTTCAAATGAGAGGTTCAACGCCAAAACCCACTCCGTCGGCAACACAAATGTAACCCCGTGAACCCATTGAAACGATGAACCGTTTCAACCCGACGGTTCAATGGCGAGGTTCAGACATCAAAACAATACTCCAAATCCCTATCGGCCTAACCAACTCCTTCGGTGGAACAAAAATTTCCTTCGCTGATAACACAAAGTCTTGGCGATGGAAGAAGATATGACTGCTACCATCATGATCGCCAAGACAAATACAAACTCATGCCAATGGAGAAAACATGATGGCCCCTTCCTCAAGAACTGAGATGCAGATGCTAAAAAACACTGAGGGGCCCCAAAACTTAGAACTTTTTTAGATTTTTTGGGATGGTGCCTACGTGAAAATTGCTTGAAAACTAACAGTCAATTCAGGCACCAACAGTAGCAAGGAATAATTTGTTGGATATGTCATTAGAGAATGAAAAATACACTTGGATAAACCATAGGGTAGGATTCAACAATATAGCAGAGAAATTGGATAGGTTTTTGTGGCAAGGGGATTTGGGATCTTTCTCAAGAGTGTGCAAATACAATGTTCTTCCTATTTCAGGCTCTGATCATCACCCAATTCAGCTGCATCTTTTGGAAGATAAGAGACCTTTTAGATGTCCCTTTAAGTGTGAGAATATGTGGATGAGGGATCTAAAGTTCTTGGATAATATTGAAAAATGGTGGAATGAGGATGGTCAGAAGGGAACTAAAATTTTCTCCCTCTTTATAAAGTTGAAAAAAATAAAGGATAAATTGAAGGAATGGAACATAATGCATTTCAAGGACATCTTTGAAGAAAAGGCAAAGATAGAAAGTCAGATTAGGCAGCTAAATGAAAAAGTTTTGATGCAAGGGATGGACAAGACAAGCTATATGGAGGAGAAAAATTTAATGAATAGGTATGTAGAAATTTTATCAAGGGAAGAAATATTCTGGAGATAAAAATCTAGGGAACTATGGTTGAGGGATGGTGAGAGAAACATGAAGTATTTTCACAACTCCACAAAAGTAAGGAGGTACTAGAATAAAATCACTATAATTATAAAGGAAGATGGGAGTATTTGTGAGGATGAAAAAGAAATTCAGGAAGAGGCTGAATCATTCTTTAAGAAATTGTTAAACAATGGGGAAGGATCATATTTGGTTAATCAAAAAAGGATTCTAGAATGTATCCCTAGATTGGTTAAAGAAGAGCATAACATCCTTTTAAGTAAACCATTTTTAGAAGAAGAGATTAAACGGGAAGAAATGCAGCTTCACCTGGATAAATCTCCAGGAATGAATGATTTCCTGACTAGCTTTTATCATAAATGTTGGAAAATTGTAGGAAGGGATGTCTTTGAGGCAGCGAACGAATCTAGAAGGAAGGGGAAGTTATTGAAGGACTTGAATAACACCTTAATTTCTCTTATACCCAAGAAGTAGCAGATGATGGAATTTGATGATTATAGACCTATTTCTCTTTGCAACATAGTATATAAGTTATTTTCGAAAGCAGTGGTAGACAAACTCAAACTTATTCTTCTTGAAGTTATTGTTGAGGAGCAAAGTGGTTTTGTACCTTGGAAATCTATTCTAGATGGCATAATAATAGCTCAAGAGGCAATGCACTTGATGGTAGTAATAAAGAAGAGCAGAATGATGGTGAAATTAGATATTAAGAGGGCCTATGATAGGGTCAATTGGAGATTTCTATTCAAATTGTTAGAGGCCTTTGGCTTTGAGAAACAATGGATGAATTGGATCTTCAGATTTATAGCTAGCACAAGATATTCCATAATAGTTAATGGAAGTCCACATGGTTTCTTTGGTTCCTCTCGGGGGCTTAGACAAGGTGACCTGATTTTGCCATTCTTCTTCATAATAATGGTGGATGCTTTGGGATGTTTCATTACGTAAGCTACCAATCAAGGAAGTTGGGAAGGATTACAAATCACAAGAAACATTGAGGCAGTAACTCATCAACAATTTGTTGATGACATGATGTTATTTGGGGCAGCAAAAAGAAGGGGAAGCATGCTATATGAAAAGAATTTTGAACACCTATTTGGTGGCTTTAGGGCAGTTGGTAAATGTTACAAAATCAAAAATATTATTTTTTTTACTGAGGCAAGGAAGCAAATGGACATTCTAAGAATATTGGAGCTTAAAAAAGGTGTTTTTCCAAGTAAATACTTGGGGTTTCCTCTATTTGATAAAGGTAGAGTATCCAAGTTATGGGATCCCCTTTTAGATCAGTGTTCAAAGAGAATGACATCTTGGAAGGCTCAATGGTTATCCTAGGATGGAAGGTTTTTGATGTTGAAGGTAGTCATCTCTACCATTCTAATCTTCATGTTCTCATTCATCAAGCTTCTTCAAAATGTGAATAATAAGCTAGAGCAAAAATGAGAAACTTTTATCGTTAAGGGCATGGTTCAGTGGTTAAGTCACTCGATTGTAGTGGTGGCCACTAGGGTTGAAACCCTCGCTGGGCCAAAGAGCTCGTAGGCTTTGTGCCTTCACTAGGCCAATGAGCTCATGGGTTTTAACCTCCAACATTAATGTGGGTGTTAATGCTAAGGGATGAGGTCCCCTGTGTTGTGGCCTCACCAGTTCATAGCTCCAATCAAAAGTGATTCATCTAACCTGGAAGGGCTATGCTAAAAATTCCCCATTCGTCGATCAAAAAAAATAAGAAACTTTTTTTGGTAGGGGAACTCGAAGGAGAGGAAGATACCTCTAATAGCTTGGGAGAAGATATGCAAACTAAAGGCAGCAGGAGGCGTGGGATTGAGAAATTAGGTGTTACAACACAAAGCATTAGGAGCGAAGATTATGTGGATAATGTACACAAAACTATATTTGAAATGGGTCAAGATACTTCAAAACAAATATTTAGATAACCCCAGAAAGGATAGAATATTGACAATGTTGGAGTTGACTAGTGGATCAACGCTTTGGAATTTTCTAAAATCATGTAGATTTTTATTGACAGACCATCTGATATGAGAAATTCAGGATGGTAAATTGGCAATGTTCTGGGAAGATTCTTGGATGGGGTATCCTGTCTTGGAATTAAAAGTAGAGTGTGTGAGATCTAAACAAATCCTTTCAACATAATGGGATCTAAGAGTGGTGGACTATGTTGATCAAATGAATGTGGAAATAATGTCGTGTTGGGAATGGAAAGAGATAAAGGGTAGGGGGTTCTAAGGGATGAATTAGGCAGGCTTAAAGAAGTTTTGGAGAAAAGAAGAGTATTCATTTCTTCAGGTGAAGATAGGCTTAGATGGAATTGTGCGAAGGATGGGGAATATAAGGCAAAGATTGGATATTTTGTAGTGGAAGGAGAGTTTGAGAGGATGAATATCCTAATTCATTTGTGTTGGAATAAACCATGTTTACCCAAAGCAAGGGTGTTCTCTTGTGTTGTCATGTACAAGAAAATATTAACAGCAGATAGATTCAAAAAACTAGGGTATGTTGGTCCTTTGAGATGCCACTCGTGTAGGAGAGAGGAAGAAACAATAGATCACTTATTGTTGGGTTGTTAGTTTGCTCAAGAATGTTAGAAGTGGCTTTGCGCAAAATGGGGATGGTATGGGTAGACAAAATTAGGATGGTATGGAGCTATGCCCAATGACATTCAAAGCTTATTCAGAGCAAGGTATTTCCTTCATGGAGATGTAATCTATTTGTGTATTTAGATTATTTGTCCATCCATTCTAGTGTGGGAAGCATGGAAGGAGAGGAATAGAAGGATTTTCTAGGAGAAAGAAATGCCCTTTGAATCTTCAAGACAAAGGAAGAGCAAGCCATAGTTCAGGTGGTAAATAATAGGGTGATGGAGGGAGTAGGGAACAAGTCATTCTCCATAGCTGACAACTGAATGAGAAGAAACTAGAGCGGATTGAAGATTCCCTCCATTAATGGGGTTTGTGGAGTTGAATCCAGAAGAAAAAGGTTGGAGGCAAATGGACTCTGCCGATGGAAGGATAGTTTAAACTAAATTTTGACAAGGCCTCTAGAGGTAACATGGGTGAATCGAGGGGTATTTGTATTATTATGGATTGGAGGAGTGCAACCATAGGTAAGGCCTCTAAGAGATTGAAGCTATGAACAAACAATTTAGTGGAGTTCCAAGATTTATGTTTAGGGTTGCAACTATGTTTCAAACTAGGCATTAGCAGAGTAGAAATAGAAGGTGACTCCCAGATTGTGGTGAATGCGATAAGGAAGCAGAAGATTCATAAGTGGAAACTTAGATTTATATCAGAGGAGGCATTGGAGAATCTAAAAAACTTGGAAGGATACAATTAACCATATCTATAGATAAATCAATAAAGAGGCAAACATGTTGGTGAATGAAGCGATAGAAAGGGAAGCAGAATTATGTTGGGAAATGATCATTTAATCACTATTTATGGTGGAAGTGCCAAGAGGATGGCGAGCTCATCATTGAGACATAAACTTATTGAGGAGAAGCATGTGAGGAGTTGGTGCATTGGCGGTAATTAAGAGGAGGAAGTTTCAAGAGGGTTAAAGCCAGGGAGAGTTATTTTAGCTCTTATTTTTTGCTTCGTGGTGAGAAGGATAAACATTCTAATGGATACTCCAATTCTTTTGAGGGGAAATAAACACCAAATGGAATTTCTTAGTGAAATAATAGGCTAGAGAATGCAAAAAATCTTCAAAACACAGAGCGAGATACTGATATATGCTATCAAGTGTGTTATTAGGAATGAATTCATGAGATTCATAAACCGATATTGTGTGAAATTGGATGTTGTTGCAATGTTTGTGGGCTCATTGTTGGATATCAGGGAAAATAATGAGGATATTATGTAGAGGGTGGGGACCTTTTCAAATAAGGATTTTATAGGGGGTTTGGAGGAGGTTTTGACAGTGGCTTGGCGAGGTATTGGCATTCCCTTTCCAACAAACTTTCATCATTTAAACAATAAAGGTGAGCTGGTGAAGTGGCAGGTGTTCATGGTGGTGTCGAGGGAGAACAGATAGCAAGGGAGATGAAGAAGAGCTACAATGGGAGTGGGGTTTTTGAAGAAGGTGTTGGGAAATATTGAAGGTTATGAATGGATGCAAGACTTCATAAATGAATACTATCAGGTTGACTCAGATGCTTAAGCATGAATGATATATGTAAATAGTAGCTAGTGATAGGCAGTAGTAGGTAGGTTGTTAAAGTTTTTTATGTAATGGTGTACTATTTTTAGTAGCTGAGCATAGATTGTTATGGTTTGAAGTCACCAGGGTTTTGTATAGACCTGGTTTTTTGAATTCTCTGTGTTTAGTAGAGGCTTGTATTGAAAACTGATTAAATTTTTGTTGATATATACAAAGGGAACTACCCCCAAGGTAGTAGTTTATTTAGCAAAAAAAGTTATAATCATGCATATATTATATTTTTAAAATCTTGACAATTTCCTAAATATACTATTTTTGTTTTGTCAAATTTGGATTAAAAAAGTCTATCAACATGAAGGGTGAAGTTCTGGAAAAAGTATAAAACATCCAAACTCGTCGAAATGACGGAAAACATAGGCTTGACACTCCCAAGCCTAAATCCAATGCATTCCTAAGCTAAAAATGGAGGGAATCAATTTTAAGTAGAAAAATGGATATCCATTATGAACATATATATATTTTTGAATAATGGATATCCGTGAATTGAGCATCAAATTTATTTTTAGTATTTAGGTAACAGATATCCGTTATGGTGGAAGGCATATCCATTATGGTAGAACAAATATCCACTACCTAGAAGCCTAAAAAGTATTGTTGGGCTTGATAACTGCCCCCACAAATGCTCTACTCTCAAGAAAAACATGATCTCTACACATTAAACATAAAATTCTTCCACAATCATTGATACAAAATTTTATTCTATCAATCATTAAGGTATTAGATTTTCTTTTTGTAATGGGTAGTAGTAATCATTGTAAAGCAAAAAGGAGGAAACTTTACTTGGAGTAAATTGAAGGAACAAACATTGGCCAAGAAATGGGAGTCTTAAGCACGTATATGCCCAATCCAAGAAAGGATTATTGAACTATAGTTAAGAGGGCCTTTAGATGCCTTGGTGGAACTTTATATACTATTCTATTTAATGCCTAGGAGGACCTAACTTGAGTAGGACAATGGATATACAGAGATTTATTGAAGCAAATTAGGTAGGTGATGTGGACAACAACAATTCTACTAATGTTTGTGTTTTTAACCTATTTGACGATATAGTGGCTTGGATAAAAAATAAATAAGTTTTATTTGTTTTTTAGAATCAAGAAGTTGAGTACATGGAAATTACTCATGTTTATAACTTTTAAGGAGGTAATTTGGTTTTAGAGGTTGGCTTGAAATAGTCCATACAATACAGATTGACTGTGATAGTTAGAGTGCCATTAGCTTGGATAAGAACCCTACTTTTCATGTGCAAACAAAGCACATTGATGTCCATTACCATTTTGTTCATGAAATGGTGGATTACAATAAGGTTATAACTAAGAAGGTGAATACTTTGGTAAATGTTACAAATACATTAACAAAACCAGCCAACATAGAGAAATGCATATGATGTAGGTTGGTTATGGTCATTTCTACTCCTACATGCATCACATGTTTTATTGTTCTTCTCTTCTTGCTTTCTCTTTTGTGTCATTACTCTATTGAAACTACTAAAAATTTGATTAACTTGCATTGTTTCCCTTATTGGATTGAGTAGGAATATCTCATACTTTCTTTTTAAAGATTCTTGGTTGAGAGTTACATTCTATTATGGAAGAAGTTACTCTTGGAGATGGGTGCATGGGTCCAACTTGGACTACTTAGACCAAGACTTGGCTTGTGGTTTTGAGAAACCATATGTGGTTTCCTAGATCTCTTGGTCTATTAATTGAATTCTTAGGATTGAATTTGTCTGGTGATATTGCAGGTTCATGTTGCTAGGTTGACTATAGAAGATAGAGTTGAAGATCTCTTGTTGATAGCATTAATACTCTATTATATTGTAATCTTCTATTTAGATAATATAATCACAGCGTGCTTTGGAGGCTAGGTTTTTCCCAAGGTATATATTATGTTGTGTTATTAGTCTACTAATTTTTTGTAGAATGATGTAACTTCCATAGCTTCTTTGTATTCTTATTGAACCTAATTCCTTATTTAACATTTATACAAAATAATTTCTCTTTAACCACCACCTCTAACATTCTTCATATGTAACCTCAAGTGTTGCATTAAAATGCTTTAATGGAACTTTCATTAACTCCTAGGGTTGTATTATTCTCTTAATCCAAACCAATTCTTAAGGAACTACTTACATTATGTCATATTATTCCTACATATAATCAATTAGGTTGGTTTTTGGTTGGTATATTTTGTGTATCACGTGTTTTATTGTTCTTGTCTTCTTGCTTCTCTTTTGTGTCATTACTCTATTGAAACTACTAAAAATTTGATTAACTTGCATTGTTTCCCTTGTTGGATTGAATAGGAATATCTCATACTTTCCTTTTAAAGATTCTTGGTTGAGAGTTACATTCTATTATGGGAGAAGTTACTCTTCAAGATAGGTGCATGGGTCCAACTTGGACTACTTAGACCAAGACTTGGCTTGTGGTTTTGAGAAACCATATGTGGTTTCCTAGATCTCTTGGCCTATTAATTGAATTCTTGGGATTGAATTTGTATGGTGATATTGCAAGTTCATGTTGCTGGGTTGACTATAGAAGATAGCTCGTTGAAGATCTCTTGTTGATAGAATTAATACTCTATTGTATTGTAATCTTCTATTTAGATAATATAATCACAGTGTGCTTTGGAGGCTAGGTTTTTCCCAAGGTATATATTATGTTGTGTGTTATTAGTCTACTAAATTTTTGTAGAATCGTGTAACTTCCATAGCTTCTCTTGCAGGGTTATTTGTTTCCTTTCAATTTCAAGGGGCAAGTGGCCATGAAAATAGTGCAAGGAATTCTTATTGAACCTAATTCCTTATTTAACATTTATACAAAACAATTCCTCTTTAACCACCACCTCCAACATTCTTCTTATGTAACCTCAAGTGTTGCATTAAAATGCTTTAATGGAACTTTCATTAACTCTTAGGGTTGTATTATTCTCTTAATCCAAATCAATTCTTAAGGAACTACTTACATTATGTCATATTATTCTTACATCTAATCAATTCGGTATTCTTCATGGACACCCTTAGGTTGAGCAAGAGAAAGTCATCCAATTATGCCTTGCATACACACTCCTTCGCTTCGCAAACTGGAGGCCCCGTCTTTTTACTTTTTCCTTTGTATTGCATGTTTAGGTCCTCTTTTTAGTTTTGTGCTTTGAACTTAGATTTGTTTTGTCTTGTTCAATTTTAGTCTTGTGATGTTTTTGTGTTTAAAATCCTAAAAAATCCTTAGAAAACATGTCTAAATAGGCCAGGTGTCTTTGATTTTGTGTTTTCTATCTTTTTCAGGGTTTCAAAGTTTCTAGGGACTTATAGACATGTCTTAACTCCATTAGGCCTTTGCTCCCCACTTTGGTTTTGTTAATTGTTTATATTTTCTTCTTTTTTGAGAGTGGTGGAAATTATGAGGACATTTAGACCTAGTCTAATTTCATCACATCCTTCCACCTTTTAGGTCTCCATTGCACCGAGAGTTTGTTTATGTTTGTTTGGTTTTGTTGAGTGCCAGAGGTTCTAGGGAATTTTGGACCTAGTCCCATGTCCTCTTATCCCTTCACTCCCACTCTTCATTTTTTTTGTTTCACTTGCTTGGAAGGACCTATAGAACCTTAGGGTTCTAAGGGACTTCTAGACCTAGTCCAAAGTCCCCATGTCCTCCCATCCCCTAGGATCCCATCAAACCATAAATAATCATTAATACATTCATGTTAGGTAGTTGGGGGATTTATAAGTGATTTTCTCTTTTATTTTTATTATTTCACACTATCATTTCACTTCCAAAGCTCAAAACAAAATTCCTTATGCTCTTGAGATTCCTTTGGCTTTTGTGTGCATCATGACCATTTGTTGTGAGGATTTCATGTATAGAACTTCTAGGTTTGTGAGAACTTTTGTTTACCACATAGGTTCTTACCATTTTGGTCATTTTCTAGGTTGGTTTCTATAATTTTTATGTTATTTTTATATTTGAGGTCCACCCTAGAGTGGTGTCATGTGTATGATTGAATTGCATCTTGTTTTTGTTTGATTTTGGGCTATATTTTTGGGTTTCAAAACCTAGGGTTAGTCGTTATTCCCATTTTACTATTAGATTTTGAGCCTTAGATTATTAAGGGTCCTTTAACATGTGTTAGTAGATGATTAGATGCAAGAATGGTGTTAGATGTGATTTATATTGAATTATTTTCATTAAATTTGTGTTAATTCTAAGTCTTTACTTACACATTTTAGGATTCACAGTGTCATTCTAGACCTCAAATAATCCTTGGTACCTATGTCCCTTTGATCCCCATAGACCTATTTAGTTATCCCAAGCAGGAATGTAGCATTAGGAGGTACCTTACTATTTTGGCATTGGTCCTCGTTCCTAATATCCTTTCATCATTTGTGAACCCATGAAGTAAAACTCACAAGGGTGTTGATCGCAGAGGCACCTAGTCACTTTTGAACTTGATCCCAAGATCCTTATGACCCCCACCATTGTGTGTTTTACCTATTCTACATTAAGGTGTGATTATCCCTACAAACTAATAGATCTTGTGTGCACTCCCAGACCCAATCCTAGATCCCTATGTCCCTCCAGATCCCATAAACATAAAAAATACAAAAATACTTAGAATTTCACAAATTTAATGGATTTTTATGGTTTCTATGTGCTTATTATAGATTTCTGCGTTGTTTTAGGATATTAATGCCAGAAAAGATCCCTTCCATATGAAGTATGAATTTCAAGGGGTGACCAAGCCCAAGAATATTGGATCCACTTTGCATGGTCACAAATATTAACCTAGGACATGTGGACCTCCAGGACTTCAAGGAGAGAATGCACAAAGCCAATCCTACTTGCAGAGCTAAGATATTGGTCAACTCTAGGCTAGCTCAAGCAGGGGGGTTCTATCCTTAGTGTAGTATCTAGAGTTGATCATGGCTTGTGCCCAAACCTATAATCCTAAATCTAGGATGATTGTAGACAATGCAGGAAATATACTTATAGATGTGACTGTAGACATTATTTCATTTACATTTAACATCTCATACCACAAGCAGTAGCAGAAAGATACAATAGGAAACATCAAATGTATTTGAAAAAACATTAGCTCTCATAGACTAGAAAGGCATGGTCTAAGGTACCTAAGAAGCTCACCAAGGTAGATTTCCACATTGATATCAATGAAATGGTTTCCCTATTAAATAGAGTAATGGGGAAGGAAAGTGCTAGGGACTACAACACTTCAATGTTTTAGTACATCTCCATTGTCCTGGCCAATACACAATCCATTGATTGGGCTCAAGTCATTAGTGATAACATTCATAGGCATCTCACCACTGTGGCAACTACCAGACAATTTTACATGACCTCATACATTATGTACCTCATGGCCAAGCAAGCCATCCTCCTCGCATTACACATAGTAGGCGATATGGAAGAGGATTAAGATTGTAGAAGGTGTGGGAACATTACCCACAATTGGAATTTAAGCAAGCATAGATACATTTCAAGAGGGTGAATGATTCCTTCTTATTTGAGATGATTAGTAAGATTGAAAGAGGCATGACCAACAAGCTTCCCATATATGCTATGAGCCTGATCTCTACATAGGGAAACTAGTTCATACAATTCCCTAGGTCCACCTACATCTAATTATCAAGATTCATAGGGAGCCCTTGCCTCCTTCCTAGATATTACAGTGATAAAATGGTTTTGTTTAAGTATTCAAGATAGGTGGCTGAGGTGCACAAGTAGTTGTCAAATATGAACAAGCCATATATACATTTCCCTATTTCACTCGAAGCATACACATGATTTAGTTTTGTAAATATAAAGGACTCATATGAGGATTTAATGTCCTTGAATTTGAAGATATTTGATAGCAGGAGGAACTATGATCCCATGGAAAAAATAGAGAAACTTGCAAACTTTGCACACAAACATTTTCTTGCTCTTGAGGACGTCTGGTCCAATTGTCAATATGAGCATGAGGGAAGGAAAAGGAGCTACTATAGGCTTATAAGCTCACAAATAAAAGAATTCAACATTGGTCCTAAAGTTCTTTCTAATTTTCCTGATGATGGAAACATCCTGAACCCATTATATGACATTAGGCAAGTCAATAGTCTTCCCTTACTAGTTGTAGAATGGATAGCTGAAGAAAACACTTCCTTAAAGGATATTAACAAGAACGTGATATAATTTAGTCTACCCTAGTTGGTGGAAAAGAGGCTACAATGGATATTCCCTCCAAGAAGAAGACAAAAACCAAGAATGGAGCATCCTTTGCATCAACAGTCCCTACAATGACTATTGCCACAACACCACCAATTGTAGGCCTTGAGGAGGTATAGGTAGAAGGGGAGAATCCACAAGTGTAGAAGAAAATGAGAAAAACTATTCCTAATATCTCCTTGGATGAGGCATTTCAAAAGGCCTCAGAGACCTATTCTACTACTATTGGGGGAACAACTATAGAAGCCCCATTACCAACTATACACCCATCTCAAGCTCTGGAGCTGCAACAACCCATACCGCTCTAGTTATACTGCCAAGGGAATCTAAAGTTGTGGAGGAGATACATATTTCTAGTCCATCATTAGAAAGAACTCCCTCTCTAATTTTACCACCCCTAATGACTAGGGTTAATAGGGTGATGGAATAATTGAACCAACAAGAGGAGACAAATTTATCAATTTGATAATCTTTAGGCCTAAATATTATCAAATTTCCAAGGTCATTCTAGGCCAACAAACATGGGAGTAGGAAATTGGTTCAATGGAGCATACAATAAAAATTGTAATAGCTAGAATGGACAGGGATAAGTAGACCAACTAGGAACTCAAGGAATAGTTCGAGCAAACAAAGTCATTCATTAAACAGTTGATTACTCCTCTTTACCAGAGGGAAGGTACTTCCACTAGTGCTCTAGTTTTGATGTCTAAGGAGGAGGTGGAATCCATTAACAAAATGAGGATAACAACAGAAGCCATAAAGCAATGGTTCAAGGATTTTTTGGAATATTCTATCAAGGCATTGTACCATCTTTATGCCTTCTATGACAAAGAAAAGTATATAGAAAGGAAAATTGAAACCTTTGTAAAAGAATTGGATGATGAGGAAGAAACACATTCTCCAAATGTTCCTAGGCTTGAAACAATAGATATCATGGATTATGAGGAATTGAAGAAGGAAGGCATACTTGTGGATGAGGGAAAAATCTCCCTAAGGAGATGCATAGAAATAATTACTTTCAAGATGGAGATCACAGTAGAATACAAAATCTTGGTGGCAATAATTTGCATATAGGTGTCGGCATTGATAATGTTGAGAACATCAAGGAGAAACTAAAATAGGAGGTTAGTAATTCCTTAGACCAGGGACACCAAGTGCTTTAGATCATCTTATGGAGTTGAAGGTACAACTCAAGGCCTTAGAGAAAAGCCTCTCAACAAAGAAAAGAAAAGTAGAAAGTTGAATGATGAATTTGGGGAGTGCAAATTCAGGTTAGATTAGCTAGAGAGTCTAGATAAAGAAAGAATGAATAGGTGCTCTTAGAATCTATGGAGTATGGACAAAAATAAAGGACCAAAGAGTATAAGGACAAGGATGAGATTATGGACCTAGATTGATGTTGTTCTTCCTTCTTCATGTGTTCACCTTTGGAATTTGATTTATTCTTTTGGAAAAATATGGTAATATTTCAAGTTTGAAATTATGTCATTTCATTGGCCCAATTTGGGTGGTGGGATAACTTGTAAATTTGAGTTTGTATTTTCGGTCCACTTATTTTATAATGGGTGACCCAAAATTAAAAGTGTCATTTTAGGATGTGGCATCTAGTTTAATTTTGTTAATTATGGGCCCAATGATCATTGGATCTAGGTTGACCAAACCAAGTGCTATAATGTAAAATTACCTCTATAAAAGGATGAGTGCCATGAGTAGCTATAGGGGGATTTTCTAGAAGAATCTAGAGAGATTTTTTTGAAGGGAGAAATTTTAGAGATATTTTTATTGGAGACGAAGGAACATTTTCAATGTGGAAAATTTGCTGAAAACTGTAATGAACATGCTATATTCAATTCAAGTTCCATTATTTTTGGTGGAGCCTCCCCAAATTTTCCTGCCCTCTAGTCCTTAAACCTTGATAAATGGCTAAGTTTCTGCCTAAAACCCTAAACCCTTAGCCTTTTACCTTTAAGCTTGTATTATAATTTTAAGTTGACCTATTATAGGCGGTCATCTGTGCTTTAAGTTATAACTTTATGCCTTTGATCTCGTCCTAGACTGGCCCCTTAAGCCTAATGACCAATCCCTCTTGTCCATTTAATCCTTCCTAAGTCTAAGTGCTAGATTATTAAAGACAAATCAATGGTTGTCGCTACATCGTGGGCTCCAGATCTGTTAGAGCCATGCTAATGTGCTGGCCGTCGATCTCCAGCTAGTGGGTCCAAGTCTTATTAGCTGGGTGCTGTGAGTTATGCTCGCTCCTCATTGGATCGCAAGAGTGCGCTACAGAAAGACACCAAGGAATATGCTTTGCACTGCTATGACAATATGCCAAGTGGCAAGTGGGTCCCCCTACTGTTTGAATAAGCCAAATCTAAGTCTTAGCGCATGAGTGCGGTGGTGTGGGTCCCTTATGGGCCTGCACTGCTATGATGAGTTGACATGTGGATCCAAAATGGAAGACTAATACTGAGCTTACAAAATCTGATTGGTTAAAGATTTTCTCAAGGTTGTGATGGATATTTTGAATATCTTGGACCGATCTGAGTTATTCTTTTTGTTGCAACAAGCCTTCATCAACGACCAACGTTCAAAAGTGAAGGAATTCATTATTTTCAAAGAGATAAAAGATTACAAAAGGAGACTGTATTGATCTTAGTTCACTTCAACAAACTAGATCATTTGGAAAAAAATGTGTTACCAAGAGATCCAATCAGAATAGAGATGCAAGTCCCCATGATTGCAAAGAATTAAATGTAAAAATAGAATCTATAACTAATTGTTGATTCTAGTCATAGTCTGACATTACTCTGTTTTCCTATATAAGGGAACTAATAGCATTGTAATAGGGGATTCTCAGCTTTGGATACAAGCTATCCACATATTTGGGAAATAGCTTTCTATGGGAGGAGGTGACTGGATTTTAGGTTGCATAGACATATTTTGCTGTGTAACTGAATAAATTTTTGAATGACATTGTTTCTTTCCAGATTAATTTATATGAAAAACACTTGTTGTGTGTGTGTTGTCTGTTATTGTCTCCTTGGATATGAGCATGTTCTTCTTGGGTAAAGATGCTAAGGGTTACTCAACTCATTCGTGTACATTTGCTATATGATATATCTGATTTGTTGCATCTGTTCAAGGAATGGATTAAAATTGCTTTGGATCATATATAGGGGAAAGTGTGTTGTGTTTTAGGATTAGTGAAGAAGAATCACAAATAATACTCTTTCTTGAACATATTACTATAAGACAAAAATACTATCATTATTAGTCCTCTGGATATGAAGTTTTAGTGCCATAAGGAAGCATTTACATTACTGGGTTTGACTCTATTGCCCTGATAAAGCACCGATCTGGAATAAATTTTCCCAAAGGTCCAGGAAACCTAAGAATTTAAAGACAAATCCTTTAAATCAATTTATTTTATGCTTTGCATTAGTTTAGGTAGGTTTTAGTGCATGTTCTCAAAGCTAGCAATGTGAAAATTTCCAAGAACTTTGCTAGTTTTGGGATAATTTTACAAATCTTGGTGCAAATATATGAGAATGTTTCTGCTTGATAAAGTGAAAAACAAATCTGATGATGTTGTAATAAGGGATACCCCCTAGGTTTGGCAAAACTTGAAGTGCAGGGGAAATAAGAATAGATAATTTCTCGTTCGTTGGCCAAGTCTCCCATTGAATTTGATCATAAGAATTGGCAAATCTTTAGAGTTTGATGTTTGCAAATTTGGGAACCAACAATTTTGAAGACCTCAAATTTTAGCGGTAATATGGTTTGCTTCCTTTTTTGAATTTTGGAATGCATGGTGAGACTTTTCCAAGTGCTTAATGATTTATCTGATGCAATGAGATTTTGGAGTTAATGTGTAATTTTTTCATGTGTATAATGTAAAATTGCATCTATAAAAGGAGTACCATGAGTAGCTAAAGGGGGGGATTTTTCTAGGAGAAACTAGAGAGATATTTGTTTTCAAGGGAGAAATTTTAGAGATTTTTTTATCAGAGGTGAAGGAACATTTTCAATGTGGTAAATCTGCTGAAGAATGTAATGAACATGCTATATTCAATTCAAGTTCCATTATTTTGAAAACCTCAAATTTTATGAGTATGGTTTGCTTCCTTTTTCAAAATTTGGAATGCATGGTGAGAATTTTCCAAGTGCTTAATGATTTATCTTATTCAATGAGATTTGGGAGTTAAGTTTATTTTTTGCGTGTGTAATACAATGTTCTTATGCACTCACTTCTGATTCTCACATTCCTTAGAATCTTGCATCTATGATGTTAATGGTAGGGTTTATAGATTGATCATTGCATTATGAGTTATTTAAATTTCATTAGAGTTTCCAAAGTGAGGCATTGGGACTAATCATGGGTCTAACTCTTAACATTGCATTTAAAAAATAGTTTTGGTGGATATATATTGAGTTTGTAATGTGCTTCATGTTACTAGTTGTTTGCTAATGGTAAGTAACTTTGTGTGGCCCACTTGAGAACACTTTGTCTTGTAGATGTGTCTATCCTTTATTTTATTTTAACTTTATTAAATCATATCTTTTGCATTTTATTTTAAATCAAGTTAGATTAGGAATAATCTCACTTAAGGGCTCGAACAATATCATTTGTGGGAGTGAGATCTAATAATCTTGGTTCAGATTTGTTATCTTTTGGTCATCTAATTCAAAATTACTAGCATAGGTCCCTTGAACAAATAAATCACATAGACCACTTAGCTACTCCAACATTTCCATGACCTAGCCACAAAGACCTTGAAGATGATTAATTTTTAGATCAATTATCTTTTTAGAAGTAGAGTGATCTTCATTCTATTTGAGTTGTATGTGCTAAATCAACCATCAACATATCCCTTCATTCCTCCATCAATGCATCAAATTTATTCATAATAATGAAGTAGTAACTATTCCCCTTCATGAGTACTAACCATTGTCTAAAATAGGAAACTTCCTATTGATGCCTTCATTACTAAACCCATGGGACCCCCTTATGAGATCCATGACACCCCTTTATCCTTTACTAATGCTTTAAGGAAAATAAATCATGTTTTCATAAGAGTGACCATTCTCCCACTTTTCATCCCACAAAGCCTCACTATATCCTCTCATGTGGTCTACACACTAAACTACCATGATCTTACCCCTTCCTTGCCAAATTCTAAATGAGGCCCACCTCCTCCTTTCTCATTCACATTTTCTCTTGAATCCTCTTCCCCCACCTCCAAAATAACTGTTCATTATCCCCCACACAAACATAAATAATTAACCTGACCCTCGTGCAAAATTAGAATAAATCCCTCCTCCTTCTCTCTCCCCCTTGTCACCTACCCCCAATATCCCTCTTGCACTCCTTCCACTACTACATGCAAAACCTTCTAAGCCTCCTCCACTGCTTCCTCTTAAAACCACTACTTCTAAAAACTAGTTTAAATCCAAACTTCCTTCTTTGAAACTCCCTTCCAACTTTCCCATCCCTTAACCTATTGCCACACCTACCACACCTATTTTAATACCTTCCACTACCCCATTTTATTCTACTACCCTTGCTACTAATGTGGAGGCTAAGCCTACACATGTTTGGGTCCCTACATCCAAATTTGGCATTCCTCCATTATTAGCTACCTTCACCAGGCCATTTCATTATTGATATTTTTTGGGTCTTCTATTTTTACCTCCATCATATCCCATCTTACTAAAGTATTTCTGAAGAATCTCAAGGATGATGATTGACTCGATGTCGCATCCCACCTTGACTTTATTGGTTAAATCTATATAGGCCCATTTCTTTTGTATGTAATTGTCATGCCATGTGATTTGTTTCTTTCCTTTTATCTATGATAAAAGGTCACTTATGGGTGCATGTCAACACATTAGGCTAGGACCAATGAATTTTTATTTATGCTGCTTCTCCATATCTTCTCCTTCTATGTATTTGTGATATTTCTTATTCATATATATTTCCTATATATGTTTTACCTCCTTTATTGTGACTATCCTCCTTATAAATTTGGGGATGATGGAAGAATAAAGGGGCTTCACCTTCATTATATCGACCCAAAATCATAATTCCCTTTGTTGTACACCTTATTTCCTATTTTCCCCCTTGTGTTGTGAATTTGCGGACCTTCATCATGTTGATCCATAAGCATAGCTCTCTCTCTCTCTCTCTATATATATATATATATAGATCCATCCCTAAAAATGGCCCTTTGACTTTCATCCCTGAAATTCCCATCCCTAAAATTTATTTGCTGCTGGTAATTGCTTTGTTTTAATGTTCATGTTGTCACATAGATTTGCACCCAGTGTTGAATGCTTTTAGGGCTCCAACAATCTAGTGAAACATTGAGATGACCTCTAGATGTGGGACCCTACATGGAGGCCAAATATTCAGAGAAAGGCTAGTTCCTTTGCTGAATAAGAGATTCAACAATCCTAAGACTAAACCTAATCTACCCACCTGTTTATGAAAAGAGGAAGAGGGAGTAAAACTAAAATTAAAAGGAGGTGATACACCAAGTTTGAATATGGGAAAGCCCTCCAAACAACCATGTATGCATAGAATAACAATATTCAACAGACCAACATACACAAATCATGAAATATTTGCGGAGGTAAGAGAAACTAAATGAAATCCAAGAGGAAAGATGCATTCATAGATGGAGATCAAATAGAAAAACACACAGAGCAAAGGGCAATTCATGAGAAGGTAAAAATATGATGTTTATTCTCAAAGAGGCACAGTTATAATTGCAAGAGATGTGGTTTTTTCGACCAAAAGCCAACCAGAATTCATTACATTTCATGCTTTATATAGCATTTACAATGGAGTTCCATTACCTACTATAATGAATGCACGCATGGGCCTATCAAAGATATTTCCTCGCTAGAAGGGATGTTTACCTGCAAGAATTCGATGTAGGAAATATCTAAATCCATCGAGTAGCTGGAAGATATTTGTGACATTAATATAAACCATTGAATCATGCACCTACAACAATCAATGCAAAATATCTGCTTTTTGAAAGCTTCTACAACACTTCAAGTCAGCCTCTGATATGTCTTACCAGCCGAGTCTGGACATTCCTCTTTAATTGGCAACCTATCCTGATATCCAAATATGCATACCCATATCTAGATCAAGAATTTTGGATCAAAATTTTCAAGGTGTAGACTTTCCTTGAAAAGCCTGCCAAATGAAAGAGGATGAGATTCTGAGCAATTTTATCTTTTGGATCATGTAGAAATTCCTTTGGATGAAAAAGATATTTGTGGTCAAAGTTGCAGTCAATGAGCATATGGATATCCATGAATATCCCCAAGGTTTGCACATTCGCAAATATCTGGATGATATAGCCTGACTGAACACAATAGTCTCAATATCCTGATGCACCTGTCAAATTTACCTTCGCGGCATGGAGAAGCCATCATCCACATGGATATTCGATATTAGGATATTAAATTTTAATATGCCACCCCTCAATATCCTAATGATGTCATCGGCATAGAGAACTTGGTTAGAGAGGGGATCTAGATGACGTCATTAGGATGTGAGCATTGAAGGATAATATGCCAGTGGCGAAAAGTCCTGATGATGTCATCGTCATATGCATTTCTTTGGGGAGGGGACTGGATGACATCATCTGGATGTTCATTTAAGGGTCTGGACATTAGAGAAGATTTAGACATTAAGAAATATCCATATGATATGAAAAATTTGAATATCAACCAAGGTCCAGACATTTTGAAAATATTAGGATATTAGTTAAGGTCCAGATATTAGGATAATATCCAGATATTAACTAAGATCCAGATATCGACTAGGATCTGGATATTAGCTAAGGTCTAGATATCCAGATATGTATATCTATACCTAAAAACAACTAAGTATGAAGATGGAAAACTCTGCAAAGGCAAACATTAAAGGCTAAAGGTTTTTGGGTTTTTCTAGGTTTTTTGCAAGGATTCTCCAAATGAAAATTTAGGGATTTTTGCAAGGTAGAACACTAAATTTTGAAGGATTTAAGGCCTGCAAAGCCATATTCTAAGGAGTTTCAATAATATTTTCAAGGTAGGTCATTTGACTCTAGGCAGAGGAAAATAGGTCAACATTTTGGCGACTTCTTAAGGATGTTTGCCTACTAAACAAATAGATCAGTGGCCTTAAGCATCCATTGGGCATGGAGTCCAAAAAGGGCTGAATAGGTCAGAACAACTGAAACCTGCCCCTCAAAACATGTCAAAAAGAAGAGGCCTGCATTCTCCTAATGACTATGCAGCCTATGTAAAAGCACTTAGGGAAAGGGAAACCTAAAATGGAAATAAAACCTACTCTAATCCTAAGCTAACAACAAGGAAATGGCTTCAAACAAAGCCATTAATAGGTTCTTGAAAGTAACTGCCCTTTCTTATCAATTTGCAATGTTTCTCATGCATGTGGGCAATAAAAAAGAGGTGAGGAAGGGATAGGCATGTAACTAGATAATGAAATACTTCCCTAAGGACAAAGAAAAACTCACCTATCCACTTGCAATGATCAGAAATGTAGCTGCTTGGAAGTTGATAAATAGGTCGATCTAGCCCTTTTTGATGCTCAACCTCATGCTTTGAAGTAAGCATGATAGGTAGGGACTCTCTCTGATATGTCTCCAGCTAGGCCAGATGCCTAATAGGACATCCTCTTGAAATAATATGCAAGTCATCACTGATGTATTTATGTTTATTCTCAGATTCTGAAACCTTCTACTACTTGTCTGAATGCTCTAGCTCCTGTGGCTGAATTAGAAATAAGGTTGCCTCCACCTTTCAATCATGGTGCTCAGTATTTCCTAAATTAGGCTCAGAAAATGAGCCATGCACATGCTCAATAGAGAAATATTCCCCAGGAAGAAGATGATATCCTTGTTGGATAACTAAGAACAAATATTTAATTTGTTCTTGCCCATGTTCAATCTTCTCATCCTCGTTTTCAATAAAATACTAGAGCTCCTCAAACAGGTTAGTATTATCATCCTTTGAACTTTTCAGTATATGGCTACCTATTCACTCCTCTTCACATGCCAGCAACTCACCATCATGTTAACTACCTCCATGTTGTTCTAGGTTTGTTGACATCTGCCTGTCTTCATCCTCATTTTCAATGTGGTTGGGCAGTTCATGAAACAAGGTAGCATCATCCATCCCTGGGATGATCTCAACAATCTTTTCCCTTACACCTCTATCATTTGACTGCAGCTCCACTAGATTGTGCTCAAGTTGCCTCTACAGCTGGAGGTTTTCCCCATGCACTCTTTGCACTTCAACCTTGTTTGCTTGATCAAATACATGATAAAAAGCTTCAAAAGAACCAAAGTCTAGAGGATTCAACCCTTTATTTGAATTAATAGTACTCACAAGTACAATAGGTTCAAACAATTCTACCTCTGTGAGTGTAGGAACAACAAACTACTCCTCATTAGTTTCATCCTCTTCCACCTTCTCCTTTGGCTCATCTTCCCAATTAGCTCGGTAGACAATAGGTACACCCTTGAAGACTGAAATAGCATAAGGGATAGGTGCTTGGATATTTTCTTGAATTTCTTGGAGGGGAGATGGTTCTGGGCGAATTTATTCTCGGGGAGTGATAAACTGAGTTTGCACAGGAACAGGGTCTTGTGGGGGAAGATAGGCTTTGAAACCTTGGAACTTGTGAAATTGAAGTTGCTCTTCATAGGTTAAAATTGGGTAGGAGGAAGGGATTTCCTAAAGCTGGGAGAGGGTGGAAATGATTGGGCCAGTTACCTCATCTAATGCTCATGAGCCGCAGTCCTATTCAAAGTAAGGTTTTCTTGAAAAACCCTTTCTTGTGCCTCTCGATGTCGGTCACGCTTCTTCATTTCTTCATACTCTGCACCCTCCCTTAGCACATATAGGAGTGCCTCCTTGAGATCATAAAATCGCTAAGGCCGGTTATACCCTCTTGCTCTTGTTTCATCATCCAAATGTCTATCAAGCTTTAAGAACATGCCCATGAGCTCATTAAACGTGTCATTGTTCACATAGTCAACATCTTGGAACTGGTTAGAAGGGTAGCCACATTGGCTAGGATAAAAATAGTCTTCTTGGGGTTAATAATAAGCATTATTAAGTTTCCAAGAAGACATAACAAAGGCGGGAGGGAGGTAAGCACTGTAAGGATGCTGATATTCTGCTGAAGTAGGACAATACGGTGTGAAACCAGAGGTATCTTGAGTCTAATATTGTTGGTATGGAGGCATATAATTTGCATTTTGGCTAGGTGGAGGGGAGTAGCCATAGTTTCCATAAAAATTTGACATCTTAAAACATCAAATGCTAAATAATCATAGAAAATATCTGAACAAAGCAAAATAGGTTTGTAACCAAAGAAAATTAGATACATACCAAGAAGAATCACTAGGTGATTTGAGATGCTTTTGAAAGCACGATAGACCAGGAGAACCACTGAAATCTTGATCCTTGGAGTTCTTTAAATGCTTGAACCGGTTGCACCAACAGATTTGATCAGCAGAGTCACGATGGTGTTAAAGAGACTGCCCTGAACGACAAGATGCCACAAAGAGCACACCAAAACCCTTCAATGGATGATAAGGATCATCAAGTTGGTCCCATCGAGCATGTTAGAAACTATTGTCACATAGATTTTCACCCATTATTGAAGGCTTTTAGGGCTCCAACAATCTAATGAAACATTGAGATGACCTCCAGGTGTGGGACCCTACAAGGAGGCCAAATCTCCAGAGAAAGGCTAGTTCCTTTGCTGAATAAGAGATTCAGCGATCCTAAGACTAAACCTAATCTATCCACCTATTTATGAAAAGAGGAAGAGGGAGTAAAACTAAAATTAAAAGGAGGTGATACACCAGGTTTGATTATGGGAAGGCCCTCAAAACAACCATGTATGCATAGAATAACAATATTCAACAGACCAACATACACAAATCATGAACTATTTGCAGAGGTAAGAGAAACTAATGAAATCTAATGGGAAAGATGCATTCACAGATGGAGATCAAATAGAAAAATACATAGAGCAAAGAGAAATTCATGAGAAGGTAAAATTTTTATGTCTATTCTCAAAGAGGCACGATTACAATTGCAAGAGATGTGGTTTTTTAGAATAAAAGCCAACCAGACTTCATTCTATTTCATGTTTTATATAGCATTTGCAATGGAGTGCCATTACCTACTATAATGAATTCGCCCATGGGCCTGTCAAAGATATTTCCTTGCTAGAAGGGACATTTACTTGCAAGAATTCAATGTAGAAAATCTATGAATCCATTGAGCAGTTGAATGATATTTGTGTCATTAATACAAACCATTGAATCATGCACCTGCAACAATCAATGCAAAATATCCACTTCTTGAAAGCTTCTACAACACTTCAAGTGAGCCTTTGATATGTCTTGTCGGCCGAGTCTGCACATTCCTCTTCAATTGGCAACCTATCCTGATATCCAGATATGCATATCCATATCCGGATCATGAATTTTGGATCAAAAATTTTAAAGTGTAGATTTTCCTTGAAAAGCCTGCCAAATGAAAGAGGATGAGGTTCTGAGCAATTTTATTTTTTGGATCATGTAGAAATTCCTTAGGATGAAAAAGATATTCGCGGTCAAAGTTGCAATCAACAAGCATATGGATATCCATGAATATCCCCAAGGTCTACACATTCGTAAATATCCAAATGATATAGCCCGACTGAACATAATAGTCTCAATATCTCGATATTCGGATGCACCCATCAAATTTACCTTTACGGCATGGAGAAGCCATCATCCGCATGGATATCTGATATCAGGATATTAACTTTTAATATGCCACCCCTGAATATCCTGATGATGTCATCGGCATAGAGAACTTGGTTAGAGAGGGGATCTAGATGACGTCATCAGGATGTGAGCACCGAAGGATAATATGTTGGTGGCGAAATGTCCTAATGATGTCATCTTCATATGTATTTATTTAGGGAGGGGATGGATGATGTCATTAGGATGTGCATTTAAGGGTCTAGACATTGGGGAAGGTCCAAACATTAGGAAATATCTGGATGATATGAAAAATTCGAATATCAACCAAGGTCTAGACATTCTAAAAATATCAGGATATTAGTTAAGGTCTGGATATTAGGATAATATCCAGATATTAACTAAAATCTGGATATTGACTAGGATCCGCATATTAGCTCAGGTCTGGATATCTGGATAAGCATATCCATACCTAGAAACAACTAAGTATGAAGATGGAAAACTCTACAAAGCTAAACATTGAAGGCTAAAGGTTTAAGGGTTTTTATGGGATTTTTGCAAGGATTCTCCATATGAAAATTCAAGGATTTTTGCAAGGTAGAACACTAAAATTTGAAGGATTTAAGGCCTGTAGAGCCATATTCTAAGGAGTTTCAACAAGATTTTCAAGGTAGGCCATTTCACTCTAGGCATAGGAAAATAGGTCAACAATTCAAATATGCCTTCTTATGTGAATCAGTTATGATACATAAATCTTAGTAGTACATTTTTTGAATTTTTCTTTATATCATAATAGCATTGTATTTCTTGTTTGTAGAAAGCCACATCAAAGCTTAAAGAAAGGATGAGACACTGTGATGAAGAAATCAAGCATTGTTCTAATGAGTTGCTTAGGTTGATTGGCATGGTTGTAAAGCTAAAGAACATGTAGAATCAGCCATTTTCAATGTTAAAAAAGTTTCAAATGAAACTTTGTAAGAGGTTAATGCTACCTATGGTAGAAAACACAAACTAAATGGCAAGATGGTGGACTAAAATTGCATAAGACCATGTTTGGACCTACTTCAACCTTCTTGGATTGCTCATCTTGCATCTCACTTTTTCCTTAGAACTTTGTTTTACTTGAGAAAGTAAAGGTTAATTTGCTAAATTTACAAGGAAATATGTGCACACATTCTTGCGGATTGATTGATGTGCTATGGTGTTGTAATGAATAGGATGCAATGTACTTGAGAATGGGTGACGCTCCTTTTGTTGAAACCTTTATCTTGTAATCTTTCCCCAAATTTATGAAAATGATATTATCATAGATTAATTAGATGCAATGTGGACATTTTAACTCTAATCTTCTCGAGAATTTGTGTATTGTCACATTTAATGTTTTATTAAGTTGAACTCAGATGGTGTATCACCTTGCACTCTTTTGAAATGGATTAGCTCCCTCAGTTTAAGTTCACATAAATGTAATTCACGATAATCTAATTAGAACTTGAGGTTATGATTTCTTGGTTCCATCGTTCATGATCCTTGCATTATCTTAGTGATAAAATGTGTCATTAAAGCCAATCTCATCTTTCATATTTAAGAGCTAAGAGAGCTCTTGATCAATTACTGATGGAGATGTGTCACATATCATGGTTGGAAATACCTTGCTTGATCACTTATTACTTGTAACTTTTTTCTTCTTACAGTTGCAGTGCCTTAGCATCTCAATTTTTCAAAATTATTCATAAGAAAGTAGGGAGGCTTGAAAACCATTTGAGAGTGAAGATCACCTCTAATGGAAGAGACAATTCCAAAATTTTGTTTTTCCTTCAAAATTAGGGGTTTATCGAAGAAATTCGTCAACATCAGTAGTATTCAAATGATGTTGCATTTGTATTGTTGCCTACAATGATGTATGTTGTCTTGAAGGGGAATGGTTGAATTTTATAGGGTATAATAGTTGAAAAAAGGGTTTCCATTGTTAGTATAACCCTCCAAATACTTGATCTAGACGATCTCTTCCATGTCTTGATGACATTTTGTTGGTTAATGATAGGTAGTTGCTAGTTTTCATCTTTATGATTGTAGGTTGACAATTCATGCCTTTAGAAGCATATGGATAATGGATGTGTGGTGGAGATTCACCATGGTTAGTCTAATTAGTTTGTTAGTGAAAGATCTAAAATTGAATTCTATGTGTTAGATGTTTATTTTGGGGGGTACACGCTAACCTTTGTTTTAATATTTTAACATACTAATTCAATCTAACTAATTTGAAATAACAAATTGATGTACAACGATAATGAACATATTCTTTCAAATTACTAATTAGATTAAATTAATACATAGTTGAGAATTGTTTAAGTGTAAGTAAATGGGAAGAGAAGAGAATAACATCCTTGGAAGTATTATAGATTGAAGATGATTGATGGCCTTGGAAAAGACAAGGAGTAACCTTGCAAAAATTAGGTCTTTGTGATCAACTAGGGACAAATTGCAAGAATATGGGTGTTGGTGTAGATAGATTGACATTGGGGCATTGTCGTAAACACTATTGCTAGATCTAGGTGGTAATGTAGGCTTTTGAGTTGGTCCTAGGTGCTAGGGACCCTTAGAAGAATGGTTGGCAGGGCTCACACACAAAAGGAAGGCTCTCAGGAGGACTTAGGTGCTAGAGTAGGGTACTAGGTATCCTCTGTGAACTCATGTAGGGCTTTACATTGGTACAAGATGCCTTTGTGCGTAAAAGTGTAGTTTGTTGTTAGAAAGGGGAGAAATACAACCCAATGTAAGGGTATTTTGTGTTTTGAGGCTCTGCAACTTTAGCAAGGGGTTCCTATTTGCTTTGCCGCTTCCAACTGTACTCTCAGATTCATTATACTAGTTAGTTTTTTTGCCACACAAGCTTCACTTTGGTTCATAAAGGAAATGGCATGGTTGTATTGGAAATTGCCTTAGTTAGTCCCACATTTCTATTGACCTCAACTTAGCCGATAGATAAATGATGATGTGTGTGCAAACCTAGAGTGTAATGGTGATATGCATATAGATTATGTCATAAAATAGAAACCCTAAGGGGTTAAACTATTGCAAGGTGGTGTGTATGTATGGATTTCAAGAAGGAAATGGAGAGCTTGGATTGATTTAGGGAGGGTTTAAAGGGTAAATCTAAAGCTAGGGATGAAAAAGGGTGTGTAGAGAAGAAATAAGGAAATTTGAGATTTGATGAGAGAGAAATTGGAGAAGATGAAGGACCAAAGGGGAAAGAAAGAGGGAAATACAATGGGAGATTACTTAAAATGGAGGAAATAATGCTAATGGGGATGAAACTTGCAGATGTGCTTTAGATATGGGCTCCAACACCTATTAGCTTGTTGTTGTGGGCAATAGGGAAGAAGACTTAGTATAAGGGGTTGCTTGCAATCTCTTGTTGTTTCCTCTTATAGTGGTATTATATTTTAGGATTGATTGAAATGATTGTTTGAGAGCGGATTAGGAAAACACTAGGCTAGGGTTTTTGTTATCCAATAATTGGAATAAATTAGAATTGATTTAGATAGCATCCAGGTGCAAATTGTCCTAAAATTGAATTTTATTTTGAGACTTTTAGGGTTGATTCTAGGTGTGAAAATAGGTCTAGGGGTAACATAAAACACATTAGTGATAGGTTTAGGCTAATAAGTAGGCAAATGAGTCCTAAACATGTCTAATAGATGTACATCAAAGTAAGTCCATAAACATAAGGTAAAGACAACAAAATAAACAATCTGACTTTATAGTTGAGTGAAAGGGGGTGTTACACCTGCTTGCTAAGTTGATAAAGGTGAGTTTTTTATGTGCATCACTTGTTATGTTTAATTCACCAAAAAAATAGTTAGGGGTTTGTGGACAACATGGTAGGAAAATATTACAATATCATGCTCTTTTGTATTTCAATTTTAGATTTCATTGTAAGGGAACTAATCAATGATTAATTCAAAGGAGTATGCCTGATTTGATTTTTGCATATCTATAAAGCTTACTTATTGATTATATAAGGATGGTTTTTTTAAGGATAATCCTCCCATCTATACTTGTCTCTTTGCATGGGGTTGAGGATGTTTGCTCTCGTCTAAGGCCCCATATGCCTACAAAGAAACAACTCTAACAAGGAATATACTTCACTATTATAGGACTTGTATTATTAAATACATATTCCTCTAATCCAAAATGAAGAGAAATGCTTTTAATCCAAAATGAAGACATTGCATTGGGCATAAGCTTTCCTAGTAAAATGGTGATGGTGAATGAAGATGGAGAAAAAAAGTGGTAGATATAGAGAAAAAACATTTTTATATATATTAGTTTAATGAAGCATAATGATAGTGTATTTTGAGTGTCATCCTAGACCCTAATGATCCATGATAATAGGTAAAGGGTGGCACATGGCTATTTAACTTATTTGTACTTGTAGGGAAAATTTCTTATAGACTATGGTAGAGATGCTACTATGTTGCCTCTTTTTGTCACACACCTATCTTCTTCAATATTCTACTTAAAGTACTTGGCATGTCATGCATTGAAATGCCAGTGACCATTATTATGGGTCAATCCCAACCTAGTGAGAAGTCTTCATCTTGACTCAAATTAATGGGTTTAAAACAAGGTTTATTGCAAAATTTTAATTTCGTAGTTACCACACCAAACTCTTTAAAAAAAGTGAGACATTTTGTTTGCCAATATATAAATATTGCCAACAACTAAATAAATAAAATGTTTATAGCACTATTTGAATTCTTAAATGATTTTCTAATGCATTGCAAAGTCTTGTCCACGTTTCAATATTGTTAAAATAAATGTAGCACTAGAATAGTTCTAACACAGAATTTTCTCTCCTGGGGAAGTGAAGGT
This sequence comes from Cunninghamia lanceolata, assembly GCA_027924645.1. Lineage (NCBI taxonomy): Eukaryota > Viridiplantae > Streptophyta > Pinopsida > Cupressales > Cupressaceae > Cunninghamia > Cunninghamia lanceolata. The sequence continues at coordinate 67,465 of BSBN01000845.1, forward strand.
ATGCATGTTATTATTTCATTTATTGCTAATTATTGATGCCATTTCTATAGCTTGTTGATAGATGTTTTCACGATGCAACATTACTTTCTACACTTTGTAACTAGTGATGAGCCTTGTGGGGGCATATTATACACCTACAAATGATCTTAGTAATAATTTTATCTATTGAGACTTATGGGTACATTAACCTCCCATATTTGGGGTTAGGGTGGGATGAATTGAGTACTTATCAAGATATGATATGTGGATATGTGTTGTAGATCATTGCCTTTCTTTAGTAGCTTTCCAAGCATAGCATCCACTTGGTGATCTTCCATCTTGACAACACACATTTTGACATTTTCCCCCTTGATAACTTTTTTGATGCCCTTATTTTGATCCCTTGGCACTAAGATAACCTTATGGGATTGTTTAGATCCCTCTAGAATCTTATTTGTGACAAAATAACATTTGGTTTGTTGTCTATTGATGCTAATGTGCATTTTGACTTGTTTTCCAACATCACCATCCATGTTCATTGATGTTCAAATTACATAGCCAACATCATTAGCCATGGTTGGTGATACCAACTATTTCGGCAATTCTAATTCTAGGGTTTTTACAACTATAAATACTCGTAATACCATTTACAAAAGTAAAATTTAATGACTTTCTATCTTTTGTCCTTGTATTATAAAACCCCCGTAGGGGACTTTTAAAGGTTTTATGGTAAGTAGTCCAATAAATGAAAGTGAGTTTCAATATAACAATTTGAATATTCAAGAAAATGAGATCTATCCATTGGGAAAGGTGTGTTATACAACTTGCATATAACATTTAATGTTAAATTAGAATGCTTCTTGTGAAAACTATAAGATTATTTTGAATCAATATTTTAGATCAAACTCCATGACCCATCATCGAGATAAGACAACAAATTGATCTAAAACATTGATTCAAAAAAAGTCTTACATAATTTTTACTAGAAGCATTCTAATTTATCTACTATGGATTGTGGAAATCTCATGTCTCTAATATTTAATTTTGTTGATTAATTGTAATACTCTTGGAGTTGGATGTCATACTTGAGACAAGAACATCTTGGACCATTTTGGCATATTGTATGACATTGAAATTACAATCATATTGGGGGTCTGAATAAGGCAAGGAAAGAGCTCTAAGACAAAAGTTGAAAGGTCACACATGGGGTACTTGGATCACATGGGAAAAAAGAGTACATTGGACACCTTGGAACGTGGAATGACTCCTCAAAATGTGAAGAGTCACACATGGGATGAGTGGATGAGGCAGAGTTATGGATTTGGGTTCATGGTTTTGGAAACCATTGTTGGTTTCTGGTGTCTCTCTTGCCCATATATATATATATATTGCTTGAGTTAGTGGATTAGTGAGTGATTTTTGGTGATAAGAAAATGTTTCCAAAATTCTACCAAAATTGTAGCACAAGTTAGAAAATAGTATTTCAACACATTGAATTATGATTGTATTGTTATCACTTTCTTAATTAATAATATCGCATGTGTGGTGCTGAGTTTTTGTTGAATTTTTTATTGAAAGGCTTTCTCATGGTATATATGGTGTTATGTGTGTGTATCTTTGTCATATTTTTGATTTATTATTGATTTGTTACTGATTTATAACTATTTAACATTGATCCTCCATTGAGACTCAATATTTTCCTAACATTTGGTATTAGAGTGTGGTTGTGGCTTGTTCTATGGGAGGGTAATCTATTTTTTGAGTGGGAACTTTGTCCAGTTGTTTTTAATTTTAAAAAAATAGCTATTACTTCCAAAATTGAAATAGAGAAATTAGAATTTTGAGTTGTGGAATCTCAAGATGGAGGTTCTCTTGGTTGAGAGAGACCAATGGGTAGCTACGAAAGGAGTAATTCTTGTTGTTATGGATTAGGATGATTGGATAGAACTTGATAGAAAGGAAAGAAGCATCATTAAAATTTGTCTTGTTAACTTCTTAAATGTTTCTAGTCAAACTATTGCTTAGAAGGTGTTGGAGCGATAGGGATGTTGTATCAAACCAAGTCCCCTGTAAATAATTTTTTCTTAAGAAAGAAGTTGAATTCCCTAAGAATGATTGATGAAGATTCAATAACAAAACATTTCAATGCTTTTAATATCATTGTGAGCCAATTAGCATATTTACATGTGAAAATGGGTGAGGAAAATAAATGATTACATTGTTATGTTTTTTCTTGATTGATGGAACAACTTGATTATGAGAACAAGTAGCACTTCTACAAAATTCAAACTTAAAGAAGTTATGGTAATCATATTGTCAAAGGAACTGAGGAGAAAGTCAACAGATGATGCTAAATAGGATGCTCTCTTTGTAAGAGCATATTATTAACAAAAGAATAATAACACAAGTTGATATGGGGAAAGATCTAAGTCTAAAGGAAAGTCTAATTCTCTTGGAAAATCTAAGATAAAATGCTAGAATTATGGAAAAATAGTAGATTCAAGAAGAATGATAAAATTGATGATTCTTCCTCATATACAGAGTCTTCCATGGAAGAAATTGGAGATGTTTTCTTGACATCTTCTAATGTTCATGTCTATGATGATGCATGGTTGATAGATTTAGGATATTCTATTCACATGACTCCTAATAAGAAGCAAATTTATACATATGAGAAATACAATGGAGGTGAAGTTTTTATAGGTGATAATACTTCTCATAAGATCATTGGCCATGGTAAGGTTAAATTGGTGCTTAGAGATGAGAGGATTAAGGTACATTTTGAAGGCTTTCATGTTGAAGGTTTGTCTAGAAATTTGATTGTTAGAAATGAAGGTAAACAACTATTAATGAAACTCTGATTATAACTATAATATAAATATTTAACTATATAGAACCAAAATGGAGATAGTATGAAATCAACACAAAGAAATAACAGAACAAAAGATCAAACACATAACACAATGTTTACGTGGAGAAACCATTTTAGGAAAAAACTCCACAAAAGAAGGTATGCACTAGTTTGTATTAAATTCAATAGAATTTACAATACAACACTATCAATCTCCTCTTCAGTCTTCAATCCAACAGTGCCTGTTGTGAAGGGGAAAATGGATTAAACAATAATGCATAATAAAACCCAATACATTAATGAAATTTGAAGGAAAAAGGAGATTATAATAACAAATAAAGATACTCACACCTTTACCTTGCGTCTTCCATTATTCACCTATCTCTTCTTGACCTTGACGATGATGAAGCCCTCAGAAGCGATTACTCCCTTGCTTGTTGAAGGTGACAAGAATGGAATGGTTGAGATACTTGTGTGATTGAAGATGAGCTTCAATACATTTTACAATGAAGGATATGAAATGCTTAAGAAAGTGGAGTGTCAAAGGCACGCCTGTGTTTCTACAGCATAAATTTGCTCAAGCTATGGATTCTGAAATGAAGAAGAATAGTGTTGTATTTATAGAGATGTGTAGAGGAAGATCAATGGTTGAGGATAAAAGGGAAGATCAATGGAGGAGGATTGTTGAGGAATGTGCAACAAATGGAAGAAAGACGTGTCATTCGAAAAACAACTTTGTGGAGTTAACTCCTCTCTTGATGAGGATGAGATTTGATTTTCTTAATTTAGAATTTATTTTTCTAATTTAAGAGAAAGTTTGCTTTAAAGATGCTTTAAAACTGCTTTTGCTTTTGTGTGACAAGAGGAAAGTATTTTTAGAAGATAAGAATGATTTTTTGAAGATAAGAATGCATAATTAAATAAAAAGATTTTATTTAATTATTTTGTGGATAATTGAGAGGAATAAATAAAATATAGAAATATATTTTATTTTGTGGAGATTTTTGAAGAATAAAATAAAATATAAAAGTATATTTTATTTAGTGGAGATTTTTGAAGGATAAAATAAAATATAAAAGTATATTTTATTTAGTGGATATTTAAGATTTTATTTAAATAAAATTTGTATTTTATTTAAATTTGGAAGAATAAATGATTTTAATTAAATAATTAAAATTATTTAGCATAATGAAGGTGATGTATATGAATTTAATTAATTAAATAAAATGTAATTTGTTTAATTAAATGAGGGGATGAATCAAATAAATAAATAAATTTCTTTATTTATTGATAGAAGAATGTGAAGATGGAATAAATATTTAAAATATTTATTTAAGTAGAGTCATGTCAATTTTAGGAGTATACATTTTGCCCCTCTTTGATGCAATGTGTTTTATCACGTTGTTTCAAAGAATAAGATTTTTGACAGTGATACATGCCCCAGTTTGCCCTTGTACAAGTTTAATGACAAGATGCCCCCTAGGGAGATTAGACGGGAAGAAGACAGAAGGGTATGAGACGGACAATCTCACGAAGAAGAAGGTGGAAGATAGGCCAGGATGGAGAAAAACAGGATATGGTTCAGAGAAACATACATGGGAAGTAGCCACAGTTATCATGCAATCATATATGGGTCACTTGCTATATATAGGAGCTGGGTCCACAAGTTCTATTCATTTATACACTTGTCCATAGTTGATTAGTCCTCTGGAGAGCTTAGGAGAGCATGGTAGCCAGACAGATGGATATTCTGCGTGAGGAGCATCAGTTTGAGCGGATTCGACAGTTTGATCAGCCAACGAAGGCAGGACCCCCGGTATGTAGTTCTTCAAAACTTGCAAAAAGTCAATTTTTAGGCTCATTAATGGCTAGAAAAAGCAACTAGAACAAATGCATCGAACTGCCCTTTTGGCGCATATGACTCCCGAAATGGTGCATACAATGCGATTAAGCTATGAAGTGGCACATTTAATAGTGTGGCGCATTTAGGCTCTAAATTGGCCCATATGATACTATGGCGCATTTAAGCTTTGAATTGGTGCATTTGCTGGGAAATGGCGCATGTGACATAATAAGCGGCGCACGTGCCAGAACGACGCATACAATCTCTGTTTCGGCGCCTGCATACTAGTTGCGCATATCCCAGTTTCAGCGCATTTACTCTGTATAACGACGCATATGCCAGAATTGCGCATATACCTCTTGTTTTGGCGCATTCACCTTCTGTCTTTGCGCATATGTAAAACACCACCTGCAATCTTTGTTTCTGCACATTCAAACTGCAGTGCGGCACTTTTGATTTTACTTTCTATTTTTAGGGTTTCTGATTTTGTGTGTTGGAGCTAACAGTTGTTTTGCAGGTTTAGTGGCTGGAGTAGATCATTTAGATGCTTTGCCTAGTTCATTTAGACTAATTTGGGGAAAAGTAAACAAGTGCATTACATACAAACTTCACATAGTTCATAACTAGGAAAAAAGTAACTGGACCCATTGCTATCTTTGCATTGTTAATTTATTTTCCTAGTTAGACCACTGCTATCTTTACAAACGGGAAAACGAACATTTCTATGTCTTAACCACTTCCAAGTTAACAACCGCGTGAGTGCACAAGTAGAGTAGCCCATTTAGTTTTTCTACTTTTAACTAGGTTGGATTAACCAGTGTATTCTGTGCTTGGGAATGACAATAGGCTTATGCTCTCCCCTTAACTGGGTGATCAAAGTGCCAGACTTGTCATTCGATTTGTTTAACCTTTAGGGGGGGCTGCCCTTGGATGCACGCTTGTCTTGAAACTCAAAGCTCAAAGGGTTGTCATCTATTAGAGGTGCATCTGCTAGTTGATCTGCAAGCACTTGTCCTTTTATCGCTTTCTTGTCTGCATATTCAATGTCGAACTCACTGAGAAGCATGACCCATTTTGATAATATACCAGTTAAGACTACCTTGTTGAGCAAGTATTTCAGTGGATCAATCTTTGCTATCAGTTTGACAGAGTGTGACAACATGTAATGTCTCCATTTTTGTGAGGCAAAGACCACAACGAGACATGCTCTTTTGATGGGCATGTATTGTAGGTCATACCCAACAAGTGTTCAACTGATATAATAGATAGCTTGTTCTTTCCCATCATAGTTTTGTTGTGCAAGGAGAGCTCCCAATGCCATTGGTGTAGTTGAGATATATAATAGCAGAGGCTTTCATTGAATTGGTGGCATTAATACCGGTGGCTTCATGAGATATTCCTTTAATGGCTGAAATGCCTGTTCACATGACTCGTTCCATTTGAAGGGGACATTCTTGTGTAGAAGATGAGAGAATGGATGGCACTTGTCTGCCAGTTGAGAAATGAACCTTCTAATAGACTGCAGTTTTCCTTGTAGGGATCTTAGTTGGGTCAGATTCTTAGGAGGTGGCATCTCCATTATGGCCTTCACCTTAGCTGGATCAACTTCGATACCATTTGCAGACACTATGTATCCTAGTAATTTACCTGATGTAACCCTGAACACACACTTCTTTGGATTGAGTCACACATTAAACTATTCCAACCGGTTGAAGATTTTGTCTAAAACTGCTAGGTGTCCTTCTCTAGTAAGTGATTTTTCCAGAATGTCATCGACGTAGTCTTCCATTATGGTGTGCATCATGTCGTGGAATATTGTTGTCATGGTTCTCTGATATGTCACCCCAGCATTTTTTAGACCAAATGGCATAAAACACCAATAGTAGGTGCCCCAAGGACATGTGAAAGTTGTTTTGTGTTGGTCTTCGGGTGCAATCTTTATCTGGTTATAGCCCAAGAAACCATCCATGAGTGAAAGCATAGTGTGTTTTGCCGTGAGATCTACAATCATGTCTATGTTGGGCAGGGGGAAGTCATCTTTTGGGCAGGCCTTGTTCAAGTCCTTGAAGTTATTGTATATTCTGACCCTACCATCTTGTTTAGCCACTGGTACTATATTTGAAACCCATTCAGGATAGTCTATAGGCCTGATAAATCTGACGTCTAATAGCTTCTTTAGTTCCTCTTTTACCATGAGGGCTACATGTGGATGCATCTTCCTGAGTTTTTGTTTGACCAGTTTAGCTCCTAGAGCTAGAGATAAATGATGCATGATAAGATTCGGATCTAGCCCTAGCATGTCAACGTATGTCCATGCAAAGTTGATTTGTTCAGCTAGTGGTAGCTCAGAGACAGATGCCTCCGCCACAACAGGTGGCACAGCAACAGGTACAAGCAGGGCAGGTGCCATCACAACAGGTGGCACCGAGACAGGCAGAGCAAGCTCCGCTGCTTGATTTACAGCAGTAGGCTATGGTTACACTACAGAGCCAGGTTAGGCAGCTGAGGGCTCATTTGAGAGTAGCAGAGTTGCAGAGAGATGTGGATGCAGCCCGGATATCAGAGGTATCTAGAGAGAGGGATGCAGCCTTAGCTAGCATGTAGGTGATGCGAGCAGAGAGAGATGCAGCTGTGATGGCTATGGGTATAGATGGCACCTCTAGCTTTCTGGTTTCACAGGTGCAGCAGGCACAGGCGCAGGCGCAGTATTACATGGGGTTATACAATGGAGCAGTGTCAACAGAGCATCGTGCCCCTAGCTTCAGGAGCCATTCAGAGGCATCCCAGAGAGTAGGTGGGTCGTGGTCTATAGGCTTAGTGAGGGGCCCACCGCCGGCAGGGGGACAAAGGAGAGGCTAGTGCAGGGAGCAGTATTCCACGGCAGCAGGGTTAGTCAGACCCGGATACTTGTATCAGTTTTGATTGTATTGTAGCACATTTTTTATGGATGGATGAGATAGCTGATATATGTACTTATTTTGTCTCGAGACATGTATCACCATTTGTTATATTTTGTATACATTTATGACATGACTCTGAGAGATTTGGACAGAGATTTTTGATATGTTGTACATTTGGACATGTGTTTGATGATCATATGATGATGCAGCTATTTTATGGTTTATATGCACATGTTTTGATGTTTATATGTTGTGGATGCAATCTATCTTATGATGTTTTGTATATGGGATGCATACTAGATGGATGTTAGAATGCTTTGATTATGCAAATGCAAATGTGTATGGATATGATTATGTAGTTCTATATGTTTTTGTCTATGTTTTTGATTCTTTTGATATGATATATGGATGTAAATGTACGGTGGATGTTCTAGACCTGTATGAAAAATGATCTAATGCACTTGATTATGTATGCAAATGATTTAATCATGTAAATGACTATCTCATGTGATATGATATGCTGTCTATGCTATGTTTTTTTTATTTTTTGGACTATTTTGACTCAAAACAAGTACAACCTAGGCTGGATAGGATAATATTTGTTGAATCCTCTAGCTGTGCAAACTCAAAGCGTGTAGCTCCAGAATCTGGTAGCACCGACTCCCCTCCACGATACTCACTTCTCACGCATACCAGATTCAGGTTTCCTTAGGTTCATACCCACACTGAACCTTAGGATTGTCCCTGCTACCTTTACTAAGAGTCACATGAATCGAGGCCACTTCAAGAACTTTGCCATTTGCATCAACAAATAGGGGATTTTGGCTTACTAAACAACTGGTTCTTAGTTAGGGCAACCGTTTGAGTGGTTACACGTGCGGCAGTGCTACTCTTCGTTATGGAGTCTCCCAGCCTCAAAGGGTTACTCTTTAGAGGGTTTTGGGGGAGGTTGGCCGTCGGTGTAACACAGCAGCACTCGTTGCAGGAGGTTTTCACCTCAAGCACAATTTATTTTAAGTGGCTTGGTAGGGCTTGGCTTTAACCTGTTACCACTCAGGGTCATTCCCACTTGGACAAGTGTGCATCCAAGGGCAGGCCCCCCTAAAGGTTAAACAAATCAAATGACAAGTCTGGCACTTTGATCACCCAGTTAAGGGGAGAGCATAAGCCTATTGTCATTCCCAAGCATAGAATACACTGGTTAATCTAACCTAGTTAAAAGTAGAAAAACTAAATGGGCTACTCTACTTGTGCACTCACGCGGTTGCTAACTTGGAAGTGGTTAAGACATATCAATGTTCATTTTCCCGTTTGTAAAGATAGCAGTGGTCTAACTAGGAAAATAAATTAACAATGCAAAGATAGCGATGGGTTCAGTTACCTTTTTCCTAGTTATGAACTATGTGAAGTTTGTATGTAATGCACTTGTTTACTTTTCCCCAAATTAGTCTAAATGAACTAGGCAAAGCATCTAAATGATCTACTCCAGCCACTAAACCTGTAAAATGACTGTTAGCTCCAACACACAAAATTAGAAACCCTAAAAATAGAAAGCAAAATCAAAAGCGTGCACTACAGTCTGAATGAGCAGAAATAGAGATTGCAGGCGATGTTTTACATATGCACAAAGATAGAAGGTGAATGCGCCAAAACAAGAGGTATATGCGCAATTCTGGCAGATGCATCATTATACAGAGTAAATGCGTTGAAACCGGGTATATGCGCAACTAGTATGCAGGTGCCAAAACAAAGATTAGATGCACCATCTAGGAGGTCAGATGCACCGTAATGTCGTATGCATCGTTTCGAGAGGTGTATACGTCGTCTGGGAGGTCAGATGCGCCAAAATGTCGTATGCGTCGTTTCGGAAGGTGTATGCGTCATCTAGGAGGTCAGATGCGCCATAATGTCGTATGCGTTGTTTCGGGAGGCAGATGCATCGTTTTAGGAATCAGATGCGCCAGATGCCTCTGTCAGAAACCTGTTTCGTCACCTGTACGGACCTTGTCGCTTAGCAAAACTCAGTTTTTGATTAGTTAGAGGGGCAAGGGCCCCACGGTGGGCGCCAAAATGTGAAGGGGAAAATGGATTAAACAATAATGAATAATAAAACCCAATACATTAATGAAATTTGAAGGAAAAAGGAGATTAAAATAACAAATAAAGATACTCACACCTTTACCTTGCGTCTTCCATTATTCGCCTATCTCTTCTTGACCTTGATGATGATGAAGCCCTCAGAAGCGATTGCTCCCTTGCTTGTTGAAGGTGACAAGAATAGAATGGCTAAGATACTTGTGTGATTGAAGATGAGCTTCAATACACTTAACAATGAAGGATATGAAATGCTTAAGAAAGTGGGGTGCCAAAGGTGCGCCTGTGTTTCTGCAGCATAAGTTTGCTCAAGCTATGGATTTTGAAATGAAGAAGAATAGTGTTGTATTTATAGAGATGTGTAGAGGAAGATCAATGGTTGAGGATAAAAGGGAAGATCAACAGAGGAGGATTGTTGAGGAACGTGCAACAAATGGAAGAAAGACATGTGTCATTTGAAAAGCAACTTTGTGGAGTTAACTCCTCTCTTGATGAGGATGAGATTTGATTTTCTTAATTTAGAATTTATTTTTCTAATTTAAGAGAAAGTTTGCTTTAAAGATGCTTTAAAACTGCTTTTGCTTTTGTGTGACAAGAGGAAATTATTTTTAGAAGATAAGAATAATTTTTTGAAGATAAGAATGCATAATTAAATAAAAAGATTTTATTTAATTATTTTGTGGATAACTGAGAGGAATAAATAAAATATAGAAATATATTTTATTTTGTGGAGATTTTTGAAGAATAAAATAAAATATAAAAGTATATTTTATTTAGTGGATATTTAAGATTTTATTTAAATAAAATTTGCATTTTATTTAAATTTGGAAGAATAAACGATTTTAATTAAATAATTAAAATTATTTAATTATTTAGCAAAATGAAGGTGATGTATATGAATTTAATTAATTAAATAAAATGTAATTTATTTAATTAAAAGAGAGGGGATGAATCAAATAAATAAATAAATTTATTTATTTATTGATAAAAGAATGTGAAGATGAAATAAATATTTAAAATATTTATTTAAGTAGAGTCATGTCAATTTTAGTTGTATACACCTATCTTTCCAGTGTCAACTCTCTACTCTACTTGTTCACAATTGTAATAGAATATCCTCATAAAGGGTTTGCCTTATAGGGAAAGAAAATCCAAGATAACCTCTACCGTCAAATCTGTGACCTAATGATGAACGATCCAATTTTACAATGAAAATATATATAGTGTGTGGCTTTTAGGGGCGCTCTCCCCAAATACCCCACCAGGGGGATCGTCACCCCAACCTCACAGGGAGGTACTGCCCCTTGCCCCCCCTTGGAATGAAATGTGCTCCATAGCCAACATCTGTCAGGTACCGAGATTAAACATGTGGTTGAAACAAGATCAATACTTGGTGAAACCTTTCATCCCTTATGGGTGATTTACAAACAATGATAGGAAAAATAAATTACATAGGATTTACAAGATTGATGTTACCTTAATCCTACCATTGATTCCTATTCAAGATGAATGATGCAGGAATTCAAGTTTTCTTTAACAAAGATTAATGTAATATGGTTAGAGGAACATTGATGTTGGCAAAGGGAGTTCGCCATGGAACTATGTTTCTATTAGAATCTAGTTTCCATTGTTCTTGAAACAGAGACTATAAATTACGTATAGAAAAGACTACATTGTGGCATGAAAGCATGGGTTAGATTGGTGAGAAGGTTCTTTAAGCACTCCAAATAAAAGGTATGATTGAAGGTTTTTATAATTGTTCATCTGATTTTGATTTTTGTGAGACTCGTGTTATTGACAAATAAAATTGGGTTAAGTTTTCAACTAGTAATGTTAGAGTTGAATAGGTTTTGGATTTGATACACAATGATGTTTTGGACCTATTAATGTTCCTTCACTTGGAAAATCCCTGTGCTATGTTTACTTAATAGGCAACCATAAAAAATGTGGGTGTTCTTTCTCAAAGATAAATAAGATTTTTTAAGTAGGTTCAAAGAGTTTAAGGGTCTTGTTGGGAACTAAACAGAGAAGAAGATAAAACTCCTAAGAAAGGATAACAGAGAAGAATATTGCTCAATAGGATTTGGACATTTTTGTAAGCACAATGGGATAGAAAGACAAAAGATAACTTGATACACCTACAAAAAATGGAATTACATAGAGGATGAAAAGAACATTGATGAAGAGGTCTAGGAGTATGGTTAGTGGTGATAGTTTAGAGGGAAAACCTAAGTTTTGTTAGTGTAGGTTTTTTATTTTCCTTATGCTAAGGAATATTTATTTTTCCTACACGTATTATTAAGCATGCTTGGGTTATATTAGACATGGTTAATATGAGGACACATGGCATAATTCATCAGTTACATGTGTCGCTCTCACCCACCTTTGGGTAGTTTAGCCTCACACCCTCTTTTGGATTTATTTTCCACCTCTCATAACCATTTGTTTGTCTTATCTAAGTAGGCACAACCATGTAATTTGACATTTACCAAGTAGGTATAAATCTCGCCTATTTTGAGTAGTTAGGAGTTATTACTCCTCTTGGATTTATCCTTATTTTGATATATATACAACACTCACCTCTCCCTTCGCTAGTGAAGTTCAATGCAAGGGAGTGTTGATTTATTTCATCTCTAGATTTCTATTTTTTCTTTCCTCTAGTCATTTTGATTCTAGGTGGCTTCACAACCAAATCTAACATGGTATTAGAGTGATTATGAGTTGTGGGTTAGTAGTTATTTTAGTAAATCTAGGTTCTAATCCTTTCTTGAAAGAAAAGTACGCTCTTCTCTTACATCCTATGATGACATGGAGAATCATAAACACTTGATAGAAATTTTAGTTTATTGGGGGGCTTCCTTTCTCTTGTCTTTCAATTGCAGGTATATCAAAGCTTCCTGGAGACATTCTAAGCTCACCATTGAGTTCAAAGTAGTCAAAAAAGTTAAATTAGGCTTTCATTTCATCCAAATCAGACACCAAGGGCTAGATTTGCAAGGGTTAAAAAATAATGTTTTCTATGAAGATATGACATGTTGCTAAAAAATGGGACATATTAAGACCAAATGGGCCCTGTCATTGAGTCCAAAAGACCCAAAAACTCCTATTTTCATATAAAACTTGTCCATTTTGGACAAAATTGATTTTGGGGCAAAGTTTTTCCTCACCCCCTTGTCGTATGGGCCTATAGTGAGTTGTATGGTATTGATTTTAATTTTTAAAAAATTTGAAAGGGATAATCGACCTGTTCTAGACAAGTGGGCCTAGAGTTGGACATCATGGCCCCTGTTTGGGACTGATCTATCTGAACAGGCCAGCCCAACAGACAGACAGTCTGCTTGCTAGCTGTCAACAGCTTCTACACAATAGTGCCACCCAAGCAACCCTTTTTTCCACTACAACTTGCCAAGCCACCTCCTCCTTTGTGTAGAGAATATTCCATAAAAATAATAGTTTTCAAATTAAGTGGTTTTGAGACCAGTAAAGGCGGTTTTGTGACAAGATTTGAGCAGTTCTGTCCTTCAACGATGGTTTTACATCAAAAAAGTAAGTGGTTTTGAGAATATGGCAACCCTAGGGAATATTTTAGGGAATCCTCACTTTTTAGCAAATGACATCAACAGCCTCTTCAAAACTTCACCCCTCACTATTGCAATTTTCATTTTTGCACTCCAACTTCACGAGGCTCGTTCTCAATCATATAGAGGTATTTTTTAGTGCACTTTTTTTTGAGTTGGAGTAGAATTTAGTGCTCTTCACAATAGTGTGATTATTGTTTGCTCAATTGATCCCATTTTTCTACAAATGGATTTTCTCATTAGATCTAACAAGTAGTCTCAATTTTTCAAACTTGAAACGCCTATAACTTTCACATACAACCTCAGATCGAGGTGATCCTTTTTTGAAAGTGAATTTTTTTTCCAATCACTACACATTGGTGCTATTTTGAGGTTCTCATTCTGAGATAATTTTGTACTTTTAGTATTTGAGTCCATTTTGGACATTGTAAAACTCTAGGAAATAACTCCAACATTGTAAAGGCATTGATATATAATGTTCCAATTTTTTTTGTTGTTGGGGGGATTCTTGATTGAGTACAAGGGGGGGGGGGGGGGCTCTTGGTGTGTGTTTTGATCTATTTACTCATGTTCTTCTTTTCCTTCACATATGGATCATTCAAAGGTTCCACTGCTAACACCTTATAATTATGCAACTTGGCATCAAAATGCATTGGATACCATAATTCAACTTGGGTATACTCCATGTGTTGAACAAAAGGTAGTTGAACCCATAGATGATAAGGAAAAGATCAAATGGATGCTTGAACATACAAAAGTTCTTGGATGTCTTTGTAGCTTTGTTTCCCTTGATCTTATGTTTTGGGTTGAAGCATGTATAGATTCACATGATGCTGGGGTAAAACAAAAATTATTGTATGGTACAACAGATGAAGTGAAAGGCTATCAAATTGACAATAATCTGATGAGCCTTGATCCAAAGAACTTTGCAAACATCTAGGATTATATTACTAAGGTTAATAATCTAAGAGCATAATGTAAAGCACGTGGTATTGAGAAAAAGGACATTTGGTTAATTTATAATGTAGTCAACAAACTTGGCCTTGAATATGCAACTTTTTTTTCTAGCTTTCACACTCACAACTAACTATGGGATTCACATACACCATGCCTTAATTTGCATCTTTTTGAGATGTTAATGCATGGAAAATAGAAGTTTCTATCTATGGGTCTCATAAACTATCACAGACTTGGGATTTGTTGGCTGGTCATTTGAAAGGATAGAAATAGTTAGGACAATTTGAAAAGAAATAGAATAAATCGAATAAAAATCCACACACAGATCAAGCACAAAACAAACTCTCTGCAAAAGAGGACTTATCTAAGAAGGAGAAGCCTACTTGTGCATGTACTGCAATTGGACTAGACATGAATAACATTCTTGTTATAAGGACATGGATGAATTGAAACATCTTCTTAAGAAGAACAACATTGATCTACCTTTTAGAATGTTTGAGTCAAATTATTCTTCTTCCAATTCTAAACTATTAGGATCTGGTAAGGAAAAAGGCCATGTAGGTTTTTCTTCTGAGTAAACTAAAAAAAGGTAATTTTTTTGTGCTTCTACAGGTCTTAGATTAGGGAGACAACTTCTCAATTTTGGAGCTTCTCACCATATGGCTTCTTCATAGTCCATGTTCTCTTCTTTTGAGCCTTGTGTTATGCCACCTATTTGATGGGTAACAATACTTACATGAATGCAATTGGGAGGGAATCTGTTGATATTGGAGGTGACACTTTCAACAATGTTTTATGTGTACCTCATTTGTCAAATAATCTTCTTTCCATCTATCAGATTACCCACAACGGAGTAGGGAAGACTGTGTAATTCACACCTGATTCAGTTATCATTCGATACTTGGAAAGAAGAGAGATAATTGCTATTGGAATGGTTGATCATGCATCTCAATTATACACCTTTTCAAACTTTGCACCTGATGATGGCTTTGATCCTTTGGTTGTTGATCACACTCCTAGTGTGAACTTCAAGATTTTGAGGAGAATTTTGGTTACTTGAACTTGGGTATTCTCACATCTAATCTAGCTCTCAAGCCTTGTATTTCTTCTTCTCGTCCTCTTGCTTGTTTTAAGGTCAACATTACAATGATGCAAGATGTTCACATTGGTCTTCTTGATCCAGTTCCTTGGGACGTATTCCTACCAAACATCTCCTCTCTATTTGTTGAGTCCCACATTTTAGATTTGGAAGACACTATTGATTGTATCATCTTATGTTCTGTTTGCAAGACAGTTGCTGTTGCACCAAAAGATCGACCTATTAATGCCCGATACAACCGCCAGAGTTAATGAATCCACGGGGAGGCGATTAAGCCTTGTCACGAACCCAAGCGTTGCATTGCACAACACAAGGAGACCAATGACACACACCTTGCAACAATCCCCCCAACATAAGTGAGGGATTCAAACTTGTGACCTAGGCTTTGATACCAATTGTTAGCAAGACGGTTGTCGTTGTACCAAAAGATCAACCTGCTAATGCCCGATACAACTGCCAAAGTTAATGAATCCACGGGAGGCAGTTAAACTTTGTCATGAACCCAAGCGCTACGCTGCACAGTACAAGGAGACCAAGGGCACACCTTGTAACATGTTTGATGAAGTTGATTCTTATTCTTTGGATGTTATGATGGTACATTCAAACCCTTTTGTTCTTTCTCTTCCTACATCAACTTCTTCACTAACATATTCTACAAATATTCATGAACCTACATATCCAACTCAATCATTGTCTAGGTTGGTCCATCCTCTACAAGAGTACCTAATTCTCATCAGTCTAGCTATCTTACCGATGGTGAGCACCATATATCCATGGTAATTATACCCGAATCTTGCATGATACCTAATTCATCTTATCAATGTTTGTCACAGTTTGGCATTGACTTAGAGATTCTTGAGCAACATTTGGAAGAGGCATCTTTATGATACAGGAGCATACAGAGGTGTAGGGAAATCTTGCATCACCAAAAAATATTTTATTTTCTATTCTTTTCAATTTTGGTTTTTGTGAATACCCATTTGCTTGAATCAAGATTCAAAACCTTCAAAATTTCCAAAAAGGCTAAGAATACCAAGAATTAAACTATTTTTAGTGAGCCTACATCTGAGAAGAGGCTGGGCTCAAAATTTTCCCCAAAGCTTCAGAATAGCATTATAAACATTCTTGGTAAATTTTAGCCCAAGATCATGTTTGGATTTCAAGATATTAAAGTTTCAATTTGTGAGGTTCATGGAAAAAGTTTTGGAATCAATTTTGAGGCACTTAAAGGTTCCGTAACGGCCTGAAAATTGGCTAAAAATCAAAATGTCATTTACATGTTTTCTCTCTTTGTCTTATGGCTTCTTCCTGGAAATTCATGTTCATATGATTTGGGAGAGTTATGGTGGCACATTGTGAGGGAGTATGTAGCATTTTATGTTGCATGTGATAATCATTGTGATTGTTCTTGGTAAGACATAGTTTTGATCCTTTACCACACCTTGGTACGAGTGTTAATTGTAGATTTGATATGCCTTGATCTAGTTTTAGATTTGACATTACCCATGCAGTGGGAGTTTCTGGATATGTATGTTCTTCATTTGACAAGTTTTATACAAGGAGCTTGTGATTGCGGTTTATGGGTTGGATACATATTGTTGGCATGAGATTATTAATATTGTTGATATGTATGAGGTTTGGATGATTGGATGTGTTAGCATATGTTGTAGGTGCTATTTCTGATCATGTGGTTTTTTCCTCTGACAACAACTTGACACCTTTGTTATCACTTGGATTTGATACTTGTGTTCTTTGGATTGGTGCATCTTCACCTTGGCATGTTTCTTTTCTTCCATAGGTGGCATGTTGGAGGATGAGAGGAGTCCTTGCTTGAGATGGTGGTCACTTTGGTTTTATTGTAGGTATCTTGATGGAGCATGGGAGCAAGCTAGAGAATCATGTGATTTCATGTATGGTATGATGATCTATTTCATTGATTGACCCTTATGCAATGTATACAACAAGTGGGAAAATGTGTGTTGTACACCTTGCATAATATTGATATATTTTATTTAAATGTAAAATAAATATTTATTTGTGGTGCATTTTAATTGATGTGTTTAGCCACATTAGATATTTATTTGGGTTCCACTTGTAAACATTGTGTGTAACATTGGGTTAGTTATTTTGTGTGGGAGACATAGAATAATTAATTGGGAAATTATTTAATATTGGGCATAATGTGAAAACTTAGTTGCAAATATTAAATGAGGGGTCAATGGTTTTGGACACATGGGTTTCCCTACACTACATCTTGTTTTTGTGTGAGCTTGATTTTATAAAAGCAAGCACATGGTTAGTAGTTGGGGTTGACTGGTTGGTTGTTTGGCCGTAGGTTGTCACTATATTAGGTTTCTCTTATAAGTGGATATGTGAAGCATGGCATGGGATGTGTGGTTACGTGCTTGTACACATGGAGGATGCACTGGAAGAGCTTGATGTTTCAGGAGTGTCCATGAGACTTTGTAAGTGTATTGAACATTTCATTGCTGAATAATATATTGAGTTTGGATGCTTTTGGAGGTTGGTTTTTTCCCTCTTGAGGGTTTTCCTAGGATATATATCATGTTATTTTGTGGCTTGTCTATTTTATCATATTCTCTCATAGGGTTATGTAGGAATTGGTTTGATCAACATGTAAATTCCTAACAATTTCCTTAATCACATAAACATAAGACATGGAGATCCAACCTTAAGAATCTCTCCCTAGCCAACCCTGAAAATTTGAGTTACCAAGTCCTTAAGACAATAATGTAGGTTTGGTGCTCATGTCCAGAGACTAGTAGAAAACTAATGCAAGCGTGTTCGTGTTCAATTTTTGAAATCTCATTTTTTTGGCGACCACTTTAGCCTTGATCCTTTCTATGTATTCAATAGTCACCTTGCTTGAAAATACCTACAAACCTAGTTTTACCCTCCTTTTGCGAGGTTAGAAGAAATAAAATCTTAGAAAACACTCTAACTTCCTACATTAATTTCAAGGTTATTAAGAAAATACATTATTGTGCAAGGCAACAAGGAACATCTTTGAAGACTAAAGATTTGGGAGCCCTTGGAGCCATGGAAGCCTAAGTCGTCTTGAGATCTCTCTCCTCCAAGCATTTCCCCCTTCTTTGATCCTTACATTTTCTCCATTAAAGCCACATATTCCCTCTTTTCCATCTTGTTGTGAAACCCTAGACTACACCCTTTGTCGAAACCCTTGTGTCACACATTAGAGTCTTTCTCCTCCCTTTCCCTCACACTGTCCCTATTTTCATTATCCTAATCATGCATTTGTCCTCTATCAGTCACACACCATCATAACATAGTTTTCTCTCTAGGGGTTGTGTTTTAGATAGCTCAATCTCTACATACACCACCATTAACAATGCCATCCTAGGGGGCTGACTAAGACAATCTTCCGAATAGCACACCCTTTTTCTCTTGTTCTCAACTTCAATTGAGAATATCTCGGATCTAGAGCACAATGTGCAGAATCTGCTAGTGGAAAAGGTATCATATATTTTAGGTGAGCAATTGGTGAAAGTTTCAGTGTCACTAGGTACAAAGACAACAATGCCTAAGACTAATAAACAACAACACCCAAACTTGCCAAGGAACAACATCAAATTTTTCAAAGTACCTAGTACCCTTTTCCCAATGTATTGAATCCATTTTTAGTGCCATAATTTGCATTTTCTAAGTATATCAATTCCATTTTCCACTTTTTTTTCTTTAACTTATCTTTACTTTCCCTTTTCATTATGAGCTCTTCTACTTACCATTTTAAATCATATTAAGTTACTTTCAATTCTATACTTTCATTAAAAATCTAATTTATCTTTTAAGTAAATATTAAAAAGAAAATGTTAAACTATTTTTAGATAAACCCCTAGGAATAACAATTTTCAATCTTTTAGTTATTATGCAGGTTATGGAATGTGTGGGCAGAGAGTGATTTTATAGGTATCATGCTTTGTCTACTGGTGTATTTCTATTGGTACATCATGAGACTTATTTATACCTTCATGCAAAGAGAATGAAATTAAAAAAGTGTGCCCTGATTTTTAAATTATGTAAATTCAATAACGATTTAATTATTAATTGGATATTGACATTTCACGGATCCGTTTGAAATTGAAAAAGAAACCGCGCCAAAACAATTCATTCACAGTTCTCCGCAGAGGCATTCAGAAATCTGCAAGCATGAAGAAGAGACAGCAATCTTTTCAAGCCTCTGCCCACGACGGCAACAGTAGCAACAAAAGTAACCTCAACAGCGCAGCCAAACAAATGCGGAGGACAAGCTCAGCCGAGTGTTCGAATGCCTTCAACACCATCCACAGGCGCTCTTCCATTGCGTACACAAAAAACCCCAAGCAAGACTCTCGCAATATCAACAACCGCAACTTCCAAGTCGCCGCCATTGGAAGCCTCAATGCATATTTCCAGTCGCATGGCTTCGCCGTCACAATTCCGCTCAAGGGTTTGCCTACGGGGAAAGATGTGAAAGAAATCGTACATTTTTTGGTCCATCAATTGGACCCTGCATGGCCCCTAGGGAAGCTCGATGAAGATGTGCCCTTCCTCTTCAAACAGTATGGATATCCTTTTCAGGTCCATAAAAGTGCGCTTTATGCTGCAGGAAGTCCACATTCGTGGCCCGCGCTTTTGGCCGCCCTCGCGTGGCTCGTTGAGCTTCTCAGGTACCAACATTTCAATTCTAATTCCATTTGCTCTCAAACTTTACGGCATTTATGCTCTTGATTGAATTGCGGGCTCAACTATAGAGAGAGCATTCCATCACTAGATCAAGGTGTGAGCTCAGCTAACCCCTCGACCTTCTCGATTGAGTGCCTAAAGGTGAATTTGATAAATAGATTAATGTGAGCCCAGCAAACCCCTTTACCTACTCGATTGATTGCCTAAAGGTGAATTTGTCATATAGATCAAGGTGTGAGCCCAGTAAACCCCTTGTATGATATAGCAGAGAAAGATTTGATAAAATTATTTAAATAATAAATTACATCTATTTATCAATCTATTTGAATTATAAGCTTGTGAAATTAGATTTGTAGACCTGGTTTAATGTTCAAATTGACCTACTCGATTGAGTGCCTAAAGGTGAATTTGATATATAGATCAGTTGTGAGCTCAGCAAACCCCTCGGCCTACTCGATTGAGTGCCTAAAGGCAAATTCAATATATAGATAAGGGGTGAACTCAGCAAACCTCTTTACCTACTCGATTGAGTGCCTAAAAGTAAAACTGGTATATAGATCGAGGTGTGAGCTCAGCAAATCCCTCAACCTACTTGATTGATTGCCTAAAGGTTATTTTGATAGATAGATCAAGTTGAGAGCTCAACAAACCTCTCTGCAAATCCCTCAACCTACTTGATTGATTGCATGAAGGTGATGTTGATGTATAGATCAAGTTGTGAGCTCACAAACCTCTCTGCTTACTAGATATATTGATTGAGTGCCTAAAGGCAAATTTGATATATAGATCAAAGTGCGAGTGTAGTGAACCCTTATACCTGCTTGATAAATTGATTGAGTGCCTAAAGGTCCATTTGTAGGTAGATGGAGGAGTGAGAGTCGTGAGCCCTTCTATCCATTCCATCTTTCGATGGGCTGCCTTAAGTCTCTAAAGTCAGTTGAATGCATAGATTACCTCCAAATGAAGAGGGCCTTTAGCATATTCATGAGCTTGACCTTTAGCATTTAATTTGTGTACCTTTTTTTTGTTTTCTTAAAACCAACTTAAATATTTATGTTTCATATTGTTTGAATTTGATTTTCTTAGATTGCCAAGTTACTTGAGTTGTTGATATGTCGAAACAAAGACTTTCTGGGAAAAATTGTATGTACTTAGATTTCCTGTTCAATGCAATGGACTGTAAAAGCATAATGTACATTATTGTTGATAGGTTGTTTCCTCCCCCACTGAGCTAGCAGGAGGTGCAAGTTGTAAGTGACACTTAGGTTGTAGGAGCCTTCTGAAGTCAAAAGGACCACACAGTTCATGGTTGAGCATAGGTCACAGTGTTTATGGCTTATCTAACTTATAAATGCACAGGGCATTATGATCCTAATGAACAGACACACTAATATAATAAATTAATTAAAGTTAAATACATAGTATTAGTCTAAGTTAGTACTAGCAGTAATTTTACAGTCCCATCGATGTACTTGGGTCATTAGTGAGTTTGTTTTTGGGCTTATCCATATTCTAGTACTTTGTATCTGTTTTCAGCACCCAGCAAACAGACTTAACTAGTTGTATCATGGAGTTGGCAATCCTAATTTTTTTTCAGCAGGTGTTACTAAGAAAATTCAGGAGCCATTTCCTCTGTAAAATGATCCTTTATAAAGATAATTTTTTGCCCTTGTGCTACAGGATTTTTGGATCAGAAAAACAACTCAGAATATTATTTTGATTTTTTTTAAAACTACATATATTGCTTGAAATATCTCAAACTGACACTGCAAAGTCAAACTTCCATCCCTTCATCATTGCCAGTTGCTTAAAATCGTCTTCTTCAATGATCACCCCATTTCAGGGAGTGTTTTTTTAATAATTTTCTATTTTGAACAGGTTTAAATGGAACCACCGGTGCCAAAATTTTTGAAGCATAGCCCCTACATGGTGCTTCTACTTTACTCATAATTCAAATTAGGTTTTAATAATCTGCAACCTCTGTGATATGTAAGCTGAGTTATTTTACTCAAGTATAGGAATTTCAACCTGAGTAGTTTTCCTCAGAGCACAACCCTTTATCATTAGAACCTAATTCTTTGAACTGCTGATGGGCATTAATATAATGTCATTCATTCTTTCTTTTCAGATACAAGGAAAAAGCAGAAGAGGAGGAACGCTCGTGTGTGGATCAGACATTTCACTATGTGGCAGAGAGTTATAGTCATTTTTTAAAAGGTGATGATGCAGCTGTAGAGGCCTTGGATAATGAATTCATGCTTCAATTAGAAGAAGAACGGGCTATTATTGTGCAGAATTCAGCCGCTTTGGAAATGGTTGTCAAGGAGTTGGAGGCCAAGGTTCAGAGTTTTAAGTCCGGGCCTTCTGTTGTAGAGGCTTTGGAAAATGATAAGTCCTTGCTGGCCAAAGATGTGGTGAAGTTTCATTCAATCATAAATAATTTTTCAGCCAAGAAAGAGGCACTGGAGAAGAGTTTGGTGGAGAAGAAGCAGGAGTTAGAGACAAAAAATATGGAGATTGAGAAACTGAGTAAGGAAAATGAGGTTCTGAAGCAGCAAGTGGATGCACAGCAGGTTAATGTGTGGGATTATGAGAAGATGAGTAGGGAGTTGCATAACATTGAAGAAGATATAAGGGCAGCAGAGTCTGCAAGACATCAGTGGGATGAAAAAGCTTGGGAGCTTGAGGTCTTGGCCAGCAAGAAACTCAAGGAGATTGAAGGACTAATTGATCGCTATCATCAGGAAATTAGCAGGTATCTCCTTGTGTGTCAGCAGACTTTGCTGATTGTCTTTTGTTCTTTTTAGTAGAATCTGTTTGGCTCTCATTGTGATGTTTTGTTCTGATGAAATCAATAGAATATCCATTATATTATGGTTTTAGAGAATAAGTCATTTTTTGTAAATGGTGAACTCATTCTCACAGGTAAACATGTACTCCTGTCCTACAGCATCATTTCATCCAAAAATTTAAAAAATTGCACACAAAACTTCTACTTTTTCTATTCAATTGAATTTGTGCAATGCCTTTTTAATGTTTAACAGTAACTTCATTGTTTATAGACTGGGGGGCCAATTGTTCAATTGTTACCTATACGTATTAGGAGATCAAGATTCAGCTATGGAGAATTTCTTGTGCAGAGGGTGTGCACTGTATACTGGTTACCCAATGACTTGGGTTCCATGTTTGATTTTAGGAGTCACCCCAGCCCCGAAAACAACAGAATTCCAAAAGTCTTATCACTGCATACATGGCAAGAGGGTTTGTCCTACTAGAGTTTAATTTCTTTTTGAAAATTATGTCAAAAATCTCTTGGAGTTGATCATCAATATATAATTTCAAATTGAAGGATTTCACTTTATGGACTTGGCCTGAACTTTATCTCACTTTCTTGTTATATTGCCTAATCTTATCTGCTGCAATTTTTATGTTGACGTACTGAATGACAAGTTTTTCGATCTTTTTTAGGTTTGCAAAATGTAAAGCTAAATGAGTTGATTTACAAGCTTTAGCTTGGTTTTCTATTTAGTGTTTGAGTAGTCAATCCATGAACTTTTAGTTCAGTGAGATGTATGAAGTAAGAATTTGCTGTTTGATCTGCATATTTACTGATCTCTTTGCTTGATTGTCCAGGTTGAAGTTTGGGACTGCATTTGAATATAAATTGAATTCCAGAGGAGTGACAGCAACGGATATTTTGGGAGTGGATTTTAAAACAACAATCAAAGCAGGAATCATATCCTGTACTGAGGAGTTTGAAAGGAATTCGAGGGAGAAATGGGAGGAGTCAATAGCTATTCAACAACAGTTACATGATAAAGTCTCAGAACAAGAAAGAAAAAAGAAGATCAATGCTAGTCTTGTAGCAAAAACTAAGAAGGTACCACTGTTATCCAAACCTTTTAGTTGAATGAAAGAATGCTAGTTGCCATGTAGTTGTTTAAAACCCTGAATGTAAGAAATATATCTTTGGAGGATACTCCATGCTCATCTTCAGAGCGTGCAACAGATGGACGAAATTTATGCGCTCTTTGTCTTGGTTTCTTAACTTGTTTGTTATTTTTGAAATGAATGGCCTCTTTTGCAAAACATGTCTGAATGCAATGAACACCCAGGGATCAACCATGAACATGGCCGTTCCAATTAGTGCTTGAGTAGGCTAGGGACATTTTGCATTGTGACCAAGACCACCAAGACATAACCATTGTACATCTTGGCAACAATATTTTCAATCTGGAATTGCTGCTTAATGAGAGAATATCATATGGCACCCTGTTCTATGTGTTCATCCATAGTAGGAAAACTCAGACTTGGCAAAAACTTGACAAAAAAGCATAATTACACACACAAAAAAAGAAATTAATTCATGAGAAGCACAAAAAATGAATTTAGAGAACAGATAAGTCTATGTTGATCATAGTTGCATTACTCAGAATTGAGATTGACTTGGCAGAACAAAATTATAAAAATAGGGAAATAATGCCCTTTTTTTTTATTTCAAGCCAAATAAAGGGAAAAACTCTGCTTTTCCTTCTGACACAGTCAAAACAATTTTTATGTTTTGCCTTTAAAAAACCAAAGCAGGAATTGGGCGTGGCAGCCCCTAGTGGGGTTGAGGGGCATCAGCCCTCAACAAGGTCGGGGGCAGCAGCACCCCTCACGGAGGTTTGGAGGCAGCAGTCCCCAGTGCGGTTGAGGGGCAGTGCTCCTGACACATTATAAGGTGGGGTTGAAGTGCGGAGCCTCTGCCACCAGGCCCAAATTAAGGGCTTGGAGGACACAAGGACCTTCATGGGGCTTGCCATTTTCGATAATTTTATTGCTTTTAACCATCCATCAATAAATTAGATCCTTTCAAATTGCACTCCCAATCATCCTACAATCAATTCAATCCATTGAGACTGCACTTGTTGATGATGAAAAACCAACTGAAATAAGGAAAAAATTAAAAAAAATTGATGCTTTAAAGCCTAGAATTGTGTTGCACCTCTATGAAACTTTCAACGATAAACCCTTTTGTGCATGCTTTGTCGTGTTCATCCATCAAATTGTCATAGACTAAAGCTAACTGTCATGATTCTGCCCTTGTTGCTTGTCATGTTTCAAGCAAGTTATGTCGTTTCACAAGGGTTGAATGGTCGGTTTGCCATTGGTCATGTGTAAAAAAGAAGATTAAGAGAGTCATGCTGAGGGTCTAATGCTTGTCTAATTGTATATCAGTCCAAGGGAGGTTATAATCCAGAGATATCTTTGTCTGAGTCAGAAATTGATCCAGGTTGATATAACGTGACTAAGTACTTTTCATGTGGCGTAATCATTAGTGGAGCACAGTTCTAGAGGGTAGGGTGAAGCACACCAAACATGCATTGGATGAGTGTAAGTGGAAATGACCTTGATGAGGCGCTCCAAACATGGTAAATGTCAAGTGGCATAAGTAAGTGAATGCCATGCCTAGTGAGGTCTTGACAGAGTTTAAATGGCATAAGTGATCAAAATGTGCAGCTAGTGTGGAAGAGACAACACTTAAGTGACATAGATGAAGAAAAAGTGTGCCTAGAAGAGAAAAAACAGTCCTACAAGTAACATGATTGAGCAAAAAATGCGCTTGGACTAATTAGGATGTCTTTTAAGTGGCAGAGAGGTGAATGGTGTGTCTTGGCGATAAAAGCCATATTTCAAAGTGGCAAGGACTGCATTAAAGCATGACTATGTCAGTTTATAACCATCTTAAGTGGCATAAGTGAACAAGGAGCATGCCTAAACCAGTGCTGCTATGTTTCAAGTGGCTAGAGTGAGGGGAAAAGGCACTTGTGTAGTATTTGACAAAGTTTTAAGTGATAGAAGCACTAAAAAGCCATCCCTGGGTGTGGAAAAGATAACTTAAGTGGCAAGATTTGAAGAAAAGTGCACCTGTCATGTCCCCCTTTCAGAACTAAAAAAAAATTCTAAGCGGGCCTGATCACTTCATTTTCAAATAGGCCACTTAAGTATAATTTTTAACACTTTATTCAAAATGTAATTAAAAAAGGGGCCTTCAGGTGTAATTTAAAAGTATTTTTAAATACTTGGAGGGAAAAAACAAAATAAATAAAAATGAAATAAAATAGAGGGCCCAAACTAATGTTACAGAAACCGTAAGAGTTTATTGAATATTAATCGAATGATTTTACATCAGAGAGCAAAAGCTCTTTATAGAGAGAGGAAACACTCTAAAGAGGGACTGACAGCTTGCATAAAGCAAAAGCTTCAGTTAACAAAGCAATACAGAAAGGAAATGACTAAAGATGGAATAAAACCTATCTAATAGGAGAAAAGCAGGGAAACGAACGAGTGACCATTAAAATAGAAATAGCTAATTTATCATAATAACTAAAGCGCCTATAAAAGAGAAGTCAAGGCTCACATTCATTATCTATTATCAATTATCTTCTTTTTTGAATTCGAATTTCAAATATGCATTCAAGGACAAAAACCCTTGGTCGGCAATTTCTGGAGGACAGAAACTCTATTGGAATCTTTTTGGATTTGAGGATGAAAACCCTCATCTCCAATTGGGTGATTCTACGCAAGGAACACGATTGTGCTTCAGTTGGAGAATGATTGTCATGTCCCGTTCTAGGGTTTGAACCAAATTTCTGGATTTTGCAATGTTTCAAATCGAAACCCTAGGACTGTATACTGATTTTTATTTCTTCACCTTACTAATCTACTTATCCAAGCATGAACCATAGAATAATATGTGCAAAATAGATGGCAAGAAAATGTATATCTATGCTGTCCTTATTAGTGATGAATTACTTCATGAAATACACATACAACATGTAAAATTAAGAATGCAAATCTGGCACTCCCAATTGTCTTTATGTGAGATGCAATTACATCAAGTTTGGCTCTAGAATGGCCATACAATCATGTATCTTACTGCTGTTACAAATCAGAGAATGAATGATGAATGCACATACCAAGTTATGATGTCGAATGGACCAAAATACAATACAACGGTGGTGACAAGACTGCTGTAGCAAATCAGCCTTCTTATGTTGATGAAATGCAAAGTGAATGACCTCCAATGCTGATTGCTCTCTACTCCAAGGCTGATCACTGATATTATGATCCTCTATGAATGCAATGATGCTGACCGCTGCCCAAGATGCTCCTCAATGCAGATCTGAAGCAAATCGTCCACCTTTATTGCAGATCGCCCTTCACAAATAGCGCTACAAGAGCCTATTCACTCGGCCACACTAGGATGATGAGGATTAGACAATGGCGTCTCAACTCAAGGTGGCGGCTAGGGTATAATGACTGCTGTTCTGAAAATCTGCAAGGAATATGTTGTCAAACAACCACGTCCACCTCCAACAATGGCGCTCTAATCAAGCAAATTGATCTTCTACAAATCGGCGCTCAAGGATGCGATTCAAATGATCTTCAATGTCTTCCAACAAGATGCAAAGGATCTTCAATTCAACAATTATCTTCAATGAAATCTTCAATTTAATCAACTAAGAATGATGTATCAATGATGCTCAATGAATCTTCAAATCTCCAATGAAGTGCAAATGTGAACTTCGTATGAATCCACCTTCAATATGTGATTGGGTTTTCGTCCAACACACCACCTCCACAAGGGTTTTCATGCTTGGAATGTCTTGCAATACAATTGCCAATCAAAATGCGAAAGTTGCCAAAGTATTCATGATGTTGAAATGAGCTTTGTCAACCTTTATTTATACTTGGATCTTTTTATTTTCGATGTAGCCGACAAATTCAAATTAAAGATTTGAATTGCCTTTTCCCTCCAATGTCGGCCAAAACTATATTTTATTATTTTTTATTCTCCAAGGTTGGCCGCCCAAAAATAAATATAATATTTTTTTATATTTATTTTCTTCTCCCAAGTTGAGCGCCAAAATCCAAAGAATATAATATTTTATTATTTCCTTTTTCTTCTCCAAGGTGAGCGCTCCACAATAAAATATATATTTTTATTTATTTTTTCCCAATGCTGGCCACTCCAAATTAAATAATAATAAATTATTATTTAATTTATTTTTCCTCAATATGGGCGCTAGTCATGAAATAATATTATTTTATTTTTCAAAAGCCCAATTGGTTCGCCCAAATTGAAAAACCATTATTTTATAAATTTGCCTTTTTGATAATTAATGTAAAAATACATTAATTCATTTTCCGCAATTGCCAAAGCCAGAAAAAATAGCTGAGCCTCATAAAACCAACGTTCCATTCTCCAAGCTTCTGAGCAACGTTATCTTCTCCAAGCCATAGCTCAACCAAAATATTCCCTTGTTTGTTGAATTAGCCTATGGGAATGAGGATAGGTTAACTCAGTCTTCTGTTTGGTGATCATGCCGGAAATGGGGACATGACAATGATTTAGATTTGCAAGCAAAATTCCATACCATTGACACTATTCAGAGTTTTGAATTTCATTCCTATATTGCTGGTTTTCAATTGCTATGTTAATTGTTATTGTGTGTGCAAGATTTTAATATTATTCAATGCTTAATTTGCTGTTATTTTTTAATTATTATTACCAGCAGAAATTATTGGTGAAGATTTATTATTTATTAATTATTTGCAGACCTGGGATATGAATTATTTCCCAGCCACACTTTTCTACATCTAGATTGCAGCCTTTAATAATTGCTAAGACCTTGCTGGCCATATGAATTGGGCTTAATCTAGCCAATGCTGCTGTGTCCTTTACCCATTGCAGCACTCAGAATAATAGTAACTGCTGTTTACAAATACTTATAGAACCTGCCATACCTCATAAAGGATGCCGTACATCTGTTCAAAGAAATCCATTTATGTTATTTAATCGCTGACCATTATTAGTGGGGTGGATAGATGGTCAACGGCACCTTTATTTGATTTAGTATTTGCTGATTGGCTTTTAATATTCTTTGGGATAGTATTGTTAAAGAGATTATGGATTGCTGCTAATAACAAGTCTAACCACAGCCCTTGTCTGAGGAGAGTTAATTTTAATTTATGACATTCCTGAGTATCTAGCGCAGCTGATCGGACAAATAACATATACCTATTTCAGCACTTTACATGTATGCATTTTATCAACATAACCGATCAATTTTAGAAATTGCGACCTGAATTTTTATATAGATCTGGTTTATTATTCAAGAGTTTAGAATATTGTGATCACTTCTATATTTTGCAGACCTTTATAGATCCGAATTGTGATAAATTGTTGTTTAAATCTAAATCCAATCATTGAAATTATTTGCCAATTCTCAGTATGCTACTCTGAAAATCTCCTTTTCCAATTTTTTCGTTATTTTATTCTTTACTAAGCAACTAAAATCCAAGGATTACGATTAGGGTTTAATTTAATTTTTAATAATTATTTTCAGTGTTTACTTTCAGTTTGTTTTCAGTCATTTCAATATTCAGTAAAATACAAAAAAAATGTCATATTTCGAAAAATTACAAAAAGGGACATTATATCACCTCGGACAGTTTTTTGACAAGCTTAAGTGGCATTCCCCTAAAGCATGCCTTAGCAGGTTACGGTCTGTTTTTGAGTGGCTCAGTCCTTCAAGGAGTGTGTCTAGGGGTTAAGACCAAGATTCAAGTGTTAATCAGCATGAGGGACCACGCCTAGCAGGGTCTCTTTGATCAGCAGGGTTTTCAGTCTCCTAAAATCTCAAAACAGTGTTTTCAGCCACTTATACCAGCAGCTTTCCAACTATGTATGATGGCAGTTTATAATACTCCAGATTTCAAGCATATATCCGTAGTTTTGAGCAGTCAGAACAGCAAAGGTTGCAAGCAATTTTCAGTATTTTCTGAAGGTTTAGTGGTGGCTCATGGTGCAGGAGCACCTACCTGACAGCTGGTCTTGATAAGGCAGTTAGTTGTTTTAGGTCTTGTTTATGTTTCCAAGAAGGTCTGTTAAGACCAATGCATGTAATAAGGTCATGCTGATCATGATAAGATCATGCTGACCAGGCTTTTACTATTTTTAGTTAGTTTGTTAAACAGCTGTCATGCTGTAGGGTCCGGTTGGATCTCCCAGCCGCCTGGAGAGTTCCCAGCCGCTTGGAGTCGGGTCAGTAGTACTCGCAGGCAAATCTATTTAAGCATGAGGATCGGTTGATATTGCATAGATAGACAGACAGATATCATCGATCGAGCTAGGTTGCACAGAGTGAGACAGAGAGAGAGAGACTGATCATTGTAATTGCATCTTTTGAAATCAATAAAGAGATCCTGTTTATGTTCATCCTCTGTTGAATTCCATTGCTTGATCGATTTGCTGGTTTGGGTGGTTTCATGGATTCATTGATCCATTCCACCGGTTGATTTGTCTGATCGGTGGAATGGTTATGTACAGTAGGGTAGGTGTTAGTTTGTTTTCTGTTTGCATGCAGGTGTGCAGGATCGCGGTCGACAGATGTTGAAGACCCTAGCATGGGCATGTGCTAGGTCGAGTTGATAAGTTTGAGTTGGAAGATCACCCTGAGAGTGGATCGGGTCGTCCCTGGAGGATCGGCGAAGTGAAATTTCGCTAAGGCTAAAAGTTCGTGAAAACGGCATCATCAGGATAGTTCTGCAAATATCCTGCAGTCGCTTCGGACATCGTCATCCGGATAAGTGGAGGAGAGCATGATGTCTTCGATTGCATGAAGTGAAGGAGCGTCGGGGTGATCATTATCAGGAGTTGCCGGAGAGGAGTGCATCGGCATAAGGTAGAAGATCGGGTCATGAAACTGTTGAAGTTTGCATGTTGCAAGTGCATCAGGATGTTTTAAGTCGGATATATACTCAGCGTATATATCGCCGTCAGGATCATCTCTCGGGAGTGCCCATCATCCGCGTATCGCTAGCAGATGCGGGAGTGAAAGTTCGTTTTTTGACTAAGTGTTGAAGAGGTCATCAGGATATTGGGTGACGTCATCGTCATCCGGATATGACGTCATCGTCATCAGGATATTGAGATATTCCCCTACGCAAGTTTATCCTGCTGTCGTTAAGTGCTTTGGTATCGGCAGAAAGTTGTGTTAACATCATCAGGAGGTTTCGAGAGAACCGGATAAATCATATCATGATGCTGTCGCTTGTATCGTCGGCTATCGGGGTATCGAAGGGAAGGTGCTGAAGGTGATCATCATCAGGATCTTTGGAGCAACCGGATATTGGATATCCTGCTGACGAAGGGGGTGTTGCAGATCATGATGATGCCGATAGTGTTTGGCTCCCGATGAACAGTGCAACAGGGGGATGTTTGCGCTAGTCGAACATCATGATGATGATGATAGGCGGAAGACGGAGGAAGTGAACAGTAGTCGGCAGGAGGATAATTGTGCTCGTCCGAAATATAATGATGATGCTGACAGTGTAAAGCAAAATATGATGATGATGGTGATGATGATGATGATGATGATGGGCTGCAGACGTCCATGCTGTATTGTAAGGTTATAGTGTGGATGCCTCTGCATCAGCTCATAATCAATTTTTTAGAAAAGCATCCGTCAGATTTGTGGTGTCACTAGTGCTTCATATGTGCATTTTGATTTAGGGAAAAACCCTAGGGTCTCATATCAGTTTTTCAGCAAACATCAAAAGAAGATTTGTATGTATTTGTGGCCAGCTAGGGTTCCAATTTTTTGATGCAGACTTGAGGGTGAAATCCTAAGGTTTTCTTGGCAGTTTTCCTCATTCTAGAGGAGGATTGTACAACAGCCCTTCAGCTTTATTCATTGCAGATTCTCGGTGACAGTTTCTGTGTGTCTATTGTTGGTCTCACAAAGTTCTTGTGCTAAGGGTTTGCCATACCTTCATTTAGGGGATTCAACCATGGTTTTTAGTCTGGTCAAACCCTAGGCAAAGGTTTTCCATTTTGTTGATTGGAACAAACAGTTAGGGTCGAAGAAATCGTGCACAACAGTACCTAGGGTTCAGAGCACTAAATTTGTATTGTTTCCACACAGGACATTAGATTCAAGTCATCAAGAATTTTTGGTGAAGTTGTCAATGGCCTGGCTGTTAGGGTTTCAAAATTCTTCAAAGAATCCGACTGTTTCAAATCAAGGGCTACATCAAGGTCACAGGGAAGGCCCATGCATCAAACTATTATTTTTGGCAATTGCTTTTTTGGAGGTCCTATTTTCACATAGAGGGCTAGGGCCTATTTTTAGGTTGCTTTAGTTAGATTTTATTTATTCTTTGTTTATGATAATTCTTGCTTTAAAGTTCTTTCTTTTTTGCTTTTCAAAAGCTTTAAGCATTTTGCTTTAAAGACAAGGATTTATGGGATAAATTAATTATTATCCTAAATCCCCAAAATCGGATGTTTTGTTTCCTATAAGTAAGTGCTTGGAGCTTGTAAGAATCTCAGCTAAATGCACAAACAATAAACCCAGAAATACTCCAGCAATAAATATATTTTTTCTTTTTATATTTTTTATATTTTCTTCAAACAACACACGTGCAAATTAAAATTTACCAGTCTGATATAAATTACAAGGCACACCCTACATGCAAATCTGATAACACCTCAGATGACCTTGATGACACTTTGAAACTCGATTTGCTCCTTGAGGGTTTCCGTCTCCAAATGCCACAAGATGTACTCCTAGTGTAATGTCCCCTTCTTAGCCAGTTTGACAGGTGGAGCAATTAGCCTATTCTAGGGTTCCCGTAGGCTAATGGTTGTTGGTTAGGGAACTTCAGTGGGGATTTTTAGCAGATCTGGCACAATTGGATGATTGTTTGAGTTCATCTTTCCTTTCCGAGGGTGTCTTGGACACAATTTCTAGGACTTACTATTTTTAGTAAGTCAGGCAAGGTCACCGGTGGAGCTGGTTTCGATATTTCTATTTTTAGTAACGCCGGTGGGAGCAACTAGTACTCATCTCATGACATTTGAAATGATCAATTAATAATATTTTAAATGTCGATATTTAAGTTAAATTAAATATTTAACTTATAATATCTTTATAAAGTATAAGTTGCTTTATTATATGAAGTAACTTATAAAAAGGGGAGTTATAAGTTGTGTTTAAAAAGTGAATGTGCTAGGTGTTTGGGGTGGGGCGCCCAACCCATGGAGACATAAGGAATTAAATAATATTAGAATATTAAATCAAAAAAGACTCTCTTGAGGTGTTGGAATGGGAAGAATAAAAGTAAAGGAAAATAATTCATTTGGATTTCATCTATTGTCGTGCATTGTTTATGGAGCTTTGGCTTTGAATGCTGGAGATTTCAAGGGTTTGAGGGATGGAATCCTCTGCAAATATCACCTTCTACGTGGTTGAGAGATATCATCCGGAAGGTCTGCTGGTGCTCTCATTTAGGAAACACGCATGAGCTTTGATTGATAGTTTTGATGGAGTTATTTCACAGATTTATATTCAGTTTGTTGTGAGCAGCCATTGAAGACTTTTAAGCTGCAGATTGTGAAGTTTTTTGGAGTGTTTGAGACTGTTTTTTGCACACCATGCTGGCCATACCTTTCCCAAGGCAGGCCGTACCTTGTTGGGAGTCAAATTGAAGAGTGTTGAGTTAATTTTTACTTGTTGCTGGGCATGGACACTTCTCATCAGCATACGTTGGGACTGTTAGAGCAGAAATTGCATATCAGAGAGTATTGAAGAGGGATTGTATTGCTGTTGCAGCCAAACAACCAGACTGTACAGTACCTTCCTTGGGACGTGAGACTCCTAAGGTGAAATGCCTCCATTTTGGGGCATATTTCTCATGTGTGAAGGGCGTCAAGGGCCTTGAGACTGATTGCCATCATCTATACGAACGAATGCTGGGAGATTGATGCATTTGGAGCATATTTTGTAGCAAACCCTTGCTGGTTTTGTATATCAGATTTGCAATATTGAAGAAATGAAAATGGGTATGTTACTGTATTAACATTTGAGCCATTTTCTTATCTGGGTATTCATATTTTCAAGTGTTTATGCTATATTTCCAGTTGGGTATCTTTGCATGTCATGTGTTTCTTTACTATTTTCCAATATTATATGTGAACAATGCAAATGAGCAAACAAACCACACGGCAGTGAACATAAACAAACAGGCAAAAAACAATTGGTTATAGAAAACTCTACAAACAGGGTGTATATTACACCTAGAATAAAATTGTTTTTTGTTTTTAATTTGAGTAGTCCTTTTCTTTTCTCCCAATGCTTCTTATATTCCATGCTTTCGTTTTTTTTCATTCCTCAATCACAGGCAATCCCAATTAGTTAACTAACAATTTTGAGATAACTAAATATGATCTCGGTAATCGGCAGTTTTTGCAAGGCATGGCCACTTCAACTCAATTGCCTTATTCCATTAGTTAACTTACTCCTAACTAAAGTAGCTACAACCTACCTATTTACTATTCCTATGCTGCTAGCCACTTACTCAATGCTATGGATTAGAGGAGTGGAACTCAATTCCGTTAATGTCAAAAGGGGAGATATTACAAATCCTCCCTTCCCAAATTTGCTTGCCCTCAAGTAGACAAGGTTGGGTGATCTAAGATGTTAGTCAACTCCCAAGTGGCATCATAAGCCACATAAGCCCCCAAACCCCTCGTAGTTGTGTCAGTGTCCTTGGGGTAGGCCACTTCTGGATAGATTGTACCTTGGTCTAATGCATCTCTATGTTGACCATGCTAATAATGTGTCCAAGGTACAAAATCTTTTGCATTCCAAGCTCATATTTGGTGTTTTTGGCAAAGGTTTGTTGCTATAGAATAGCCAACATTGTATCCAACGATATCATGTGCTCCTCCCATGTCCAGCGATAAATCAATATGTCATCAAAGAACACCAATACAAATTTCCTCAAATAAGGCCTGAATTTTTTTTTCATTGCTGACTCGAAAGTGGCTGGTGCAATGGTGAGCCCAAAAGGCATAACTAAGAACTCAAAGTGCCCATAATGACTTTGAAAGTTTGTGTTATGGGTGTCCTCGAGTTTAATCCAAATTTGATGTACCTAGATTGCAAATCAATCTTTGTGAAGTAGCCTACCCCATGTAACTCATCAATCAACTCATCAATACAGGGTATTGGATATCAATTTTTGAAGGGTTTTTTTGTTCAAGGCTCGGTAATCAATGTACATCCTCATTGTTCCATCCTTCTACTTCACAAGTACCATTGAAGATGCAAAGGTACTTGTGCTAAGTCTAATGTGCCCCAAATTCAGTAACTCTTGTATAGTCCGCTATATCTCATCCTTGAAGGCACAAGGATGTTGATAGGGAGTCATGATAACGGGTCTCGTCCTTGGTGGTGTGCTAGGAACCTCTATTTGGTGGAAGTCTTGAAGGCATGTCCTCAAACACAAGAGCATGCTTTTCTAACAAGACTTAAATATTTGGGTGATATTCGCCCCCACTTGAACTTGTGGTATCCCCTTAATGGTGACACATGTTGTAATCCAACTCACTTATCCCCATCTCAGGAGCTTCTCTATTTGGTGTGCCAAAACTTTTTATATTGATGCACCCATAATGATGATTTCTTGCCCTTGGTCCACAAATCCGAATGTCATTGTTTGGTAGTTCTGTGTGAATTCACCAGTGTTTCTCAAGTTTCTGAGACGGGGGGATAGGTTTTCGGGGATGGCAAAAAATTTCCAAAAATTTGGGGACGGCAAAGGGACAGCTATTATAATATATTTTAAAAAAATATATATAGGTTAAAAAGTTAAAAACTAAAAGGAGATACATGGTAACTTAAAAAGTTAAACTTAAAGTAAACACTACAATAAACTTTAAACATTGAACAATATTATATCAATGATCATTCAACAATCAAATTCATACTCATAGTAGGCAGTAGTTGAAAATCGTGATCCATTTCAAAATTCTAATTGAAATATTCAAGTAAGTTATAAACTTTAAAACTTATAAGTAGTTTGAACTTTGAAAGTTCAAAGTACCAAGTGGATACTAGAGTCTCATAATCTCATTACACAAGTGACAAGCATCAAAATGACAAAATTAAATTGCCAAAAACTATATCTACTAGTATATTTATATTTAAAAAAATATATCTAAAATACGCCGAGGTATATCTTTTTTCCATAGTTTCTTTGATTTTCTCTTGCAATTTCTTTTTGGTTTTTATTTTTTAATTTTTCCAATTTCTTTTTTGGTTCCATAGTTTTCATGATTTTCTCCAGCTTTTTCTCCTTCCTTTCCAATTTCTTTTTTGGTTTTTATTTTTTATTTTTTCCAATTTTTTTTTTAGTTTTTATTTTTTTATTTTTTCCAATTTCTTTTTTGGTTCCATAGCATTTGTGATTTAGCTTTTTCTCCTTCAACCATTTTTAATTTCTTGTTTAGTTTTTTTCTTTGATTTTCTTAAGTTTTATTTTTTATTTCCTTTTTGGTATTTTAATTTTTTTTCTTATAAATTTAGGTAGAAAAAATGAGTGCTCTCATCCCCACCCCGCTATAACTGTATAATGCCTCTCGGCGTAATAACTGAAAACTCAAAAATCAAAATCATCATCATTAGCAACAACATATGTAGGAAACTCCTTAGCATTGGAACTATAAGAAGGAAGTGGATCCTCCAATGCAACCTACACACTGTGGTCATCATCAAGTTGTTCTGGGTCCTCGGGCTCTACATCCCACCTCTGTGTTGGGCTCTGCCTATACTGAGATGTCTTGCGACCAATCAGACGCAAGGCACTATGCACTGCAACAAGCTTTTCCGCTCTCACAGAGGTAAGTTTATTCCTCTTTAGAGAGTGGATAAAGGTATATGTGGACCAATTCCTCTCAACAGCTGAGGAACTAGAAACCTATGAAAGAAGACAAATGGCAAGTGTACGCAATGGTCTTGGAGGTCCATAGAGTGTCCACCAACTAACTGGCTTATCCTGTGCTAGGGTGAACCTATCAATCCTTGCCGAACTCTTGTAGCCTTCTAGTTCTGTGAACTTAATCCACTCAACTTTGATCAATGAAGCTTCCTCAGGACTATACATTCTTTTGAAGGCTTTCATGATGCCATTCCTCACCTCGTGATCATTAATAGGAAGAATTCTACCAACTCTTTCCACATACCACTTTGGATTCAAAGCATATGTAGCCATGTGTAGAGGGGTGTTCAACTTGCTCCACCTTTTCTGGATGATGGGGTGAATATGCTCATTGTACAACTCTAGGGTGGGGTCTTTCGCACAAATGACAACCTTCATTTGGCCAAGCATGCTATCAATGCACTCATACATCTCCCCAAGACTGGACTATTAGAATCCCCATATCTGATAACAGTGAAAACATGTTGTACAAAAGATGTGATGTATCTCACATTCGACCAAAAAGTATCGGTAATCACGATCTCCTTTACCCTCTTCCCCTGCTCAGTATTTGACTCCATCCACTTGTTCCAATCTTGTGTCATAACCATAAGTTGCAATGGCTGTTGCAACTCAAACATCCTCTCTAGTAGAATGAAATAGGAAGCAAATCAAGTCTCAACTGGTTTGAGGAATTCTTTCTTTGAAAAGGTCCGAAACAATGCCAATGACATGTGGTGGTTGCAAATAAACATTTGCACCTCCCTTGCATCCGCCACCACCCGTTTCACCCACTCTATCTTTCCAATGTCTTTGAGTGCATTGTTCATAGCATACACACAATAAGGGGTCCAATAGATGTGCCTATATGTAGATCAAATCAACATACTTGCTGCCCTACAAACATTTGTTGCATCAATAATCACTTGCACCACATTTTGAGGACAAACCTCCTCAATGGCATCTTTCAGGATCTGAAACTGAGACTTGACATCTTTGCGTTTTTTTGAGCAATCAATTGCTCGCAAGAAGTAAGGTCCATCAATGCATGAAACTATAACATTGATAGGTGGACGATGTCTAATATCCGTCCACCCATCCATGATTATGCTACAACCATGTGTCACCCATTTGGCCTTCATCTCCTCCATCAACAAGTTAACCTTGGAAAGGATTTTTTCCAAGAGTGTGGTTCTCAATTTAGTCTCACTAGGACCCATATAACCAGGACCAACTTGCCTTACCTTCTCAAGCATTTCCTTGTACAAAGGAGATCAAGCAACATGGAAAGGAATGCCGTTGCCAAAGTAGAAATTGGCAATGGCCTCATCTGCAACCTCCCTTGCTTGCACATTGAACATATCTGTGATTGGGTTTGGTGAGGATGATTTTGTAGCTTTCCGTTTCCCCCTTGACTCCACTGCACTCACCCCATATGATAGACTAGGATATGAAGGTGGTAAACTTGAACCTCTTCGTGTCGGTGTAGTAGAAGCTCATGGTAAAGTGATTTCCCCTGAATATAATTTGATCATCTCAGCCTTCATTTTAAGATTGAGAGCCTTACAACCCCCAACTCCTTTACCAGGGATATGCAAAAAGTGTGCATTGGTTCTCGTTATGCTGCCATACAACTTACTGTCTGGACAAATGTTACATTTCCATAATCGACTTCCCCTTGAATGAGGTGCTTTATTTCTGTCTCGTATTGTTGCAAACTGCTGTAAAGGATTTTTCTTGCTAAAAGGTCTTTTGGCATATGGTGACAATAACACTGAAGGGCAATCGGATTGTAATACACTTACAACTGCCCCTGAACTGTCTGTGGTTCTGCTTGGGGTTTCTATTTGGCTAACCGATTCTTCATCCTCATCAATTGGTATTTCTATTTCATTCTCCATATCTAAATCAGCAATCACATTGAAAGGATCCATCTTGATTAATGATTCCTCACTAAACAAATATCAATATGAACTTTGTGGGTACCTACATTCCGCCATAAAGAGGTTTAGTTATACTTATAAACTTATAGTCTTATACAGTGATTATAAATAGTTTGACATCTATTTTCTGTATTTTGATTTTCGGGAGTAAACATTTTGTTTTAACCAGTATTTTGATATCTATTTTCTGTATTCTGATTTTCAAGTATCTAATCCAACCTAGATAAAGCTATAGAAGATACTTAGATATGGGGAGAAATCTCAAATCAGAAATGAAACACATAAATAAAATATTAAATTGTGATATTTATTATTCAGAATTTTGATATTCTGATTCATATTATACTTTATAAGTTTTATAGTATTAATATATTATTAATTATAATTTATAGTTCATATTTACTATTATTAATATATTATATTATTAATTATAGTTTAATATATATTATTAATTTATTTGCATCCTTTCTCGCGTTTGTATAAAATAATAAAATATTCATAATACATATTCATACTCATAATACAATGATACATATTCAATATTCATATTCATATAAAATAATAAAATATTCATATTCATATTCATTAATATTAAATATTAAATAATACACTCTGTGAATCGTTCAATTAGAAATGTTAAATAATACACTCAGAAATAATAAATATTAAATAATACCTCTGGTCCTCTATGATACTGTGAATTGGGTCCTGGAAAACGTCTGTATGATACTGTGAATGAATGTGCCGGGAAACGCTGTATGCTCGCATCTTGAAAATGTTTGTATGCTCGCGTCTAGGTTCGTCGTTTCAGTGCGTCTATTTCCTGGCTTCCGTTTCGCAAAGCAAATGAAATGGAATATTAGTTTAGGGTTTTTGGCAGACGTGTTATCAAATGGAATGTTGACTTAGGTTTTCGAGACGTGTTATCAAATGGAATGTTGACTTAGGTTTTCGTTCAACACTTTTTAACTTTTGTTTTCAAATTTTAACTGACGATTTTTTTTTGTTTTAAAAAAAGCCAGGTCTTTGTGACGTCCTCGGAGCATTGAAGAGTCCCCAAATCGGGGGATGTTCCCCTCGTGGAGGGGACGTCCCATAAAAACATAGAATTTTTGGGATGTTGGGGGGGCGTTCTGTGCCCGTCCCTGAGTCCCCAGAATGTCCCAAATGTTCGGAGCACCAAAAAACCCCCGGGGACGTGTCCCCAAGGTACATTGGAATTCACCAAGTGAATGTAGCCACTGGATGCCCAAATCATGTGAGCTCCACCTAGCGGAATGACATAAAAATCATGGGTGATAGTGTACCCATCTAATATGATTTGTAGCTGGCGAACAACCTACTTACAGGCCAATGAGTAGCCATCTACAATTGCCACCTCGAACCTTGCAAATTCCTTAGCTTTTAGCTTGAAGTGGGTTACCACCCCCTGATTGATGAAGTTATGGGTTGCTCCCCATTGATGAGTGTCACTATTTGTTGCCCTTCAATCCTCCCCTTGACTTCGGAGTGGTACCTCGTTGATCTTGACAAGGATGCGATAGTAGTCGGCTGTTCTCCTTCCTCCAGTGACGGAAGGCCTTCTGTTACTATGCCTATTGGTGATACCTCATCCTCCACACTCTATGCCTCCATGCACGTCTTAGGCTCTACCTCATCATTGGAGTGCACCTCAATCAAATGTACTAGCCCCTTTCCCAATCACTCATGTGTCGAGTCCCAAGGCTTCTTGTAGTGAAGCATAATTGCTTTCTTTGCATCTCATTACAAGTGATGTCACTTGATTGTTGATTCCTAAAGGTGTGTTTCGTCTCCTATTGACTTGCAGGTCGAGAAGGTGCA
This sequence comes from Cunninghamia lanceolata, assembly GCA_027924645.1. Taxonomy (NCBI): domain Eukaryota; kingdom Viridiplantae; phylum Streptophyta; class Pinopsida; order Cupressales; family Cupressaceae; genus Cunninghamia; species Cunninghamia lanceolata. The sequence continues at coordinate 108,067 of BSBN01000845.1, forward strand.
GCTCCCAATCTCTGAGAAAAAGGCTTGTATGGAGTCCTTTGCTGTTGTTGTGGTGCTCCTATACTTACACCTATAGTGGTAGATGCTTGGAAAGACCTGCTAGGAATAGTGGTCCAATTTCAAGGCCCTTTTGATGGCTACCTACAATGAGTTTGGGTCAATGGTCTTAACTAGGTCTTAGAGGGGCTCTCTCAACTCCTCCATGAAGAGGAAAGTTAGACGCCTCTCTAACACATTAGGTACCATCATGGCTACACTTTGGAATTCATACACGTATGCATCCACTTAGCCATGGTGTTGTAGTTGTGCCAACTCCCTAAAGTGCTCCTTTGGGTCTTGCCTCTCAAATCTATTGGTCAGCCTTCTGCAAAACTCCTTGTAGGTGGTGATAAGGCTATGCCCTTGAGTGACTTAGCCCGTGATACCACCACTCATGCAACTCCTAGGTAATAGATTTCGGGGCCTTGGTGGATGAAGTGGTTGAAGTAGATGGCCTCAGTGATTTACCCCTAATTCTACTACCATCAGAGGAATCTGAGCTTGAGAGTGATGAGTATTTGGAGAGCATCATAGGTGAGGATCTAGAGATGGATGACATAGAAGTGTAGAGAATAGATTTCTAATTTTTTATTTTTGTTTTCTATATGTGTATCAGGCATCAGCCTATCACGCTATCAACACTTTTAGTAATTTTTGAATTTCAATATGTAGTATGAACTCTTTGACATTTGTGTGTTTAAAGTTCAAAGTTCAAAGTTAATGTTTAAACTTTAAAAGTTCTCTTGTTTTGAAATGTAGAAGAGATTGGTGTCTCTTGCTGAGTTGGTGCTTAGCTGTGGGGATTAGTGTCTCCAATAGGTTGGCGCCTACAAACTCTTCAAGTGGGATTGGTGTCTCTAGTAGGTTGGTGCCTACAAAGATTTGTAAGAAAAGTTTTTATATAAAGCAATATTTTGCCTTGGTTTTCTCCCGAAAGATTTTCCACATAAATCCTTTGTTCTTCTTGTGCTCTTGAATGTTAATGATGAGCATTTGATAATATTGTGGTTGTCAAGTTTAAAATAAAGTAAAAGTTTGTCTTATATTGACTCACCCCCCTCTCAGTATAAGTGTGTGTTTAACAATTGGTATCAGAGCAGGTTTCTTCGAATAGTCTAACCGCTAGAAGGTAGATTTCAAGAGCACACATGGCCGGTCTAGAAGGATTCTCCTCAAACAGGGCTCCATTGTTCAATGGAAAAAACTATGCCTTTTGGAGGATAAATGATGCAGGAGCATCTAGAGGTGTAAGAGCAATCTTGCATCACCCAAAAAAAAAGATTATGTTTCAAAATCATTGAAGTTGTTTTCATTTATTTTCAAAACCAGTATTTTTGGTTCCATAATCTCTTGAATAATGATATAGAACTTTCAACTTTTCCAAACTGTTAAAAATAGAAAACTGCCATTTTAGGAAAGTTTGCATTTGGGCACGGATTGAAGCAAAAATTTATAGGAGGCTTCGTAAATAAAAAATAAGACCTTTGGCGAAGGAATCAGGGAAAGATCATTTGTGAGTTGAAAGATATTAAAGTTTCCGTTTCCCGAAAAACACCTGAAAATTATTCAAATTCAAGTTTGAGGCACTAAATGGTCCCGTACGGGCCCGAAAATGCCCAGAATTGACAGAGCGGGTTCTTAACACGTAGAGCACTCCGCGAGCTTTCCAACGCTTCAAACGACGCGTCAATCGGACACCCGGATCAAAAGTTATGGCTCCTCGAAGTTGACCTATTTTTAGAGGGAGATGCAAATTTCGAAATTTCACTGTTGGCCACCAAAAAGGGCTATTAATAACCATTTTTGGGAACCCTTGGCAATAGTAGAATTAAGGGGGAAAGTGTAGAGTCAAGAATAGGCGGGAAAACATAAACCCTAGCTGATTTGGGGTTACAGAAGGCTGAAAATTCTAGAGCCTGAGGAGAGGAAGTTGTAATGTGTTGCAGACTGTGGAGGATTGATTCCTCTAATTGTATTTGAGCTTCTGTAATGTAATGAGTTGTCCAAATCAATAAAATAATATTCTATTTTCTGTGTACAATTTCTGTTGTTGTGTATTTTATGATTTACCCCCTTCATCAAGTCGTATCAGAGCAAGGGTTCCTGAGTGTGTAGACAGATCGCCGACCATGAGGCAGTTTGCACCAGGACCTAAGGTTGTGGGTTTGCTGCGGAGATCAAAATGCCTCCACGAAAAAATTGTGTTGGGAGAAATGCTTTGACAAAAGAGGGTTTTAGAGCCTTGCAAAGGCAGATCGATGCATTGCAAGAGGAGCTGCGAAGAGGGTTTGAGCCAAGAACAACAAAAAAAAAGCGAGGATGAAGCTGAAGAAGAGCTATCGGAGGAAGAACAAGAAGCTGCGGGAGATCTTGCAGAAGTTAGGTTGTTGAGGACTATTTTGAAGATCGGAAAGAGGCCTAGGATCGAAGTTTCTACCTATTTTGGAGATTTGAATCCGGAACAGCTTATTGATTGGATCAATGATATGGAGGAATATTTCAAGTATGAAGATGTGGAGGAACCAGAACGGGTCAAGTTTGCAAAAACAAAGTTGAAGGGCCATGCCAATATTTGGTGGAAGGAGGTCCAATTGGAGAGAAACAAAAGAGGAAAAGGAAAGATCACCAGATGGGATCAGATGGTGGAGAAACTGAAGAAGCAGTTCATTCCTGTGGACTATGAGATGGAGTTGCTGAAGAAGCTGCAAGGACTGAAGCAAGGTAACAAGCCTGTTAAGGAGTATACAGAAGAGTTTTATAAGATTACTATTAGGACATGCCATGTAGAGGCCAACAAGGAGAAGGTGGCCCGTTACATTAATGGGTTGAGGCCAAGTATTCAAGAGGAGCTGAGCCTGGTCAGAATGACCACCATAGAAGATGCATACCAGTTTTCCCTGAAGGTGGAAGAGAAGATAAATAAAAGATTTGAAAGCAAGCAGAGGGGAAGAGGTCAAGGTGGAAGGACTGGTGGAAGGTCCTATGTTGGCCGAATGAAGATCCAAAGAAAAGTGATGAAGCTGGCACCAGTCGAAATCAGAGAGGGGATAATGCCTACCGCCCTCGTGACCAGGACAATAGTAAGCAAAGAGGAAGAGGAAGAGGCCGACTTGGGCAAGGACCTGGAAGAGGAGGTTTTTAGAGGAACCTGTTTCCAATGTGGAGAAGAAGCGCATCAAGCATACGAGTGTCCGCAACATCGAGGAAGGACAAATAGAAGACCTAAAGGTAATGCACGAGTTGCACATGTAGATGAAGATGCATAGTCTGAGCATTCTGAAGATGCTGAAAGGGGAGAAACCCTAGTTGTTAGAAGAACCTTGTTGAATGAGGAGAAAGAACCAAGTCAAAGGAAGAGTTTATTCCGCACAAGATGCAAATGTGAAGGTAAGTGTTGTGATATTATTATTGATAATGGAAGCACTGACAATCTTGTTTCAGAGGAGATGGTTAACAAGTTGAAGTTGACAAGAAGAAAGCATCCACATCCATATCGGATTGCATGGTTGTAGAAGGACCATAGAGCTTTGGTCAATGAGCAGTGTTTAGTTAAGTTCAAGATTGGTGACTACCATGATGAGGTGCTGTGTGACATCATACCGATGGATGCATGTCATATGTTATTGGGGAGGTTGTGGCAGTATGATAGGTGCGCTGTCCATGATGGCCATGCAAACACATATTCCCTGACAAAGGATGGAGTTTGTCATAAGTTGAATCCCTTGAAGGAGGTGGAAGAAAAGGTATGTAGTACTGCCAGAATTTGCTTGTTAGATGGTAGGAAATTTTTGGAGGGTATGAAGCATGAGCGTCATTGCTTTGCATTGATTTCTAAGATTAGTCAAGAGAAATGTGAAGATGTACCAGCAGAAGTCTCAGATATGTTGGAAGAATTTCAGGATATTGTCTCTGATAATGTACCAGAAGGTTTACCACCGGTGATGAAGATAAGTCACCAAATGGATTTGATACCAGGAGCCAGTTTGCCGAATAAGGCAGCCCACAGAATGACTCCTGCAGAGAATGAAGAGTTGAACAGACAAGTTCACGAGTTGTTAAGGAAGGGACTGATAAGAGAAAGCCTAAGTCCATGTGTAGTACTAGCACCAAAGAAAGATGGAGAGTGGAGGATGTGTACAGATTCTCGAGCCATCAATAAGATTACGATCAAGTACAGATTTCCATTTGCCAAGAATGGATGACATAATGGATTGTTTGAGTGGAGCCAAGTACTTCACGAAGATTGACCTGAAGAGTGGATATCACCAGATCCGAATCAGAGAAGGAGATGAATGGAAGACAACCTTCGAGACGAAGGAAGGTTTGTATGAGTGGTTAGTCATGCCATTTGGGCTAACCAATGCACCGAGCACATTCATTCGACTCATGAACGAGGTATTGAAAGAGTTCTTGGGAAGTTTTGTTATTGTTTATTTAGATGACATTTTGATTTTCAGTAAGACTTGGGATGAACACCTGATGCATATCAGAAGGGTTTTAGAGAAGCTGAGGGAGGAGAAGTTGTTGATTAATCTGAAGAAATGCAGTTTTGCAAAGGAGTTGGTGTACCTGGGATTTGTTGTCTCAGAGAAAGGTCTAAAGATGGACCCAGAAAAAGTAAGGGTTATCATTGAATGGCCTACGCCAAGGAGTGCTACATAGGTAAGATCTTTTCATGGTTTGACAAGTTTTAATAGGAAATTTATCAGAAATTTTAGTAGCATTTGTGCACCTCTAACTGAGACAATGAGAGGGGATAGAAAAGAGTTTAGATGGACTACAAGGGTAGACAAGAGTTTTGATACACTGAAGCAGAAAGTCACATAGCAACCTGTTTTGGCACTTCCAGATTTCAATAAGGTATTTCAGGTATATTGTGATGCTAGTGGTAGTGCTATAAAAGTTGTTTTGAGTCAAGAAGGTAAGTCCATTGCCTATTTTAGTGAGAAGCTTAATGATGCTAAGAAAAAGTATTTTGTTTATGATCAGGAGTTTTATGCAATAGTTCAGGCTTTGAAGAAATGGAGACATTATTTGTTGCTAAAAAAGTTTGTTTTATATACTGATCATCAGGGTTTGCAGTTTCTTAATAGTCAAGGAAAGTTGAACCAGAAGCATTTAAAATCGGTCGAGTTTTTGCAGAGGTATACTTTTGTTTTGAAGCACAGGAGTGGGAAGTCCAACAGAGTTGCAGATGCCTTGAGCAGAAGGCAAAATTTGTTGACATAAATAAAGATATAGGTTGTTGGGTTCAATGAGCTCAAAAGTTTGTATCCTAAAGATCCAGATTTTGTAGAGGCTTGGAAAGCTTGTTCGGAACCTGCTACTTTGGACAAGACAGAATGGTTGGATTTCATAATCCAAGATGGCATGTTGTTTAGAGGAAGCCAGTTGTGCATTATGAGGAGTTCCATGAGAGAGAACTTAATTAAGGAGAAGCATAGTGGGGGATTAGTTGGGCACTTTGGTCGAGATAAGACCATTGCTATTGTTGGTGAGCATTATTATTGGCCACAGTTGCAACAAGATGTGAGAAAATTTGTGCAGAGTTGTAGAGTGTGTCAGATGGCAAAAGGAACAAGTCAGAATACAGGGCTATATCAGCCACTACTTGTATTAGAGAAGCCATGGGATGATATTAGTATGGATTTTGTTCTTGGCTTACCAAGGACACAGAGAGGACATGATTCCATTGTTGTGGTGGTGGACAGATTCTCGAAGATGACACATTTTATTCCTTGCAATAAGACTAAAGATGCTATTCATATTGCCGAGTTATTTTTCAGGGAGGTGGTGAGATTACATGGTCTACCTAAGAGCATAATTTCAGATCAAGATACTAAGTTTGTTGGTTTTTTCTGGAGGACATTGTGGAAGAAGTTGAAGACAGATTTGAAGTTCAGTTCTACACACCATACACAGATTGATGGATAGACGGAAGTGGTGAATAGGAGTCTGGGTAACCTGCTACGATGCTTAGTAGGGGATAAGCCCAAGGGATGGGATTTGATTTTACCACAGGCAAAATTTGCTTACAACAAGTCTATCAATAGGAGTACTGGTAAATCACCATTCCAGATTGTATATGGGAGTAGTCCAAGAAATGCTTCAGAGCTTAAGGAAGCTAGACAAGGGAGAAACGACAAGTGCCGAAGCCAAAGACTTTGTAGAACATTTGAAGAATTTGCATGAAGAGGTGAGAAAGCACATTAATAAGATGAATATTCAGCACAAGGCTAAGGCAAATCAGAAGAGGAAAATATAAGGAATTTCAGGTAGGAGATGAAGTCATGGTTCACTTGAGAAAAGAGAGGTTTCCAGTTGGAACTTATAATAAGTTGAAAATGAAGAAATTTGGACCATGCAGAATTTTGAAGAAGCATGATTCTGGAAATGCATATGAGGTAGAGCTGCCGAGTGGGATCAACATTTCTCCTGTTTTCAACATTGTTGATTTATCACAATATCATGAAGGTGGAACAGAGGATGAACCAACAGAAGAATTGTGGAGTATTTTGGCATCTACTTCAAAAGAAGAGATAGAAGAGATCTTGGATAGTTGTGTGGGAAGAAGTACTCAGAATAGGCAATATGAAGACTATCTGGTGAAGTGAAAAGGAAGGCCTGTTGAAGATTCTTCCTGGTTATCTAAGGCAGAAGGTGACCATTTGGGGTTTTCCTCAAACACTTGAGATGTGAAAGGGTCACTTCTTAAAATTACCTTGTGTATTTGATGCAGGAGCATCCAGAGGTGTAAGAGCAATCTTGCATCACCCAAAAAAAAGATTATGTTTCAAGATCATTGAAGTTGTTTCCATTTATTTTCAAAATTAGTATTTCTAGTTCCATAATCGCTTGAATAATGATGTAGAACTTTCAATTTTTCCAAACTGCTGAAAATAGAAAACTGTCATTTTAGGAAAGTTTGCATTTGGGCACGGATTGAAGCAAAAATTTACAGGAGGCTTCATAAATAAAAAATAAGACCTTTGGCGAAGGAATCAGGGAAAGATCATTTGTGAGTTGAAAGATAATAAAGTTTCCGTTTCTCGAAAAATACCTGAAAATTATTCAAATTCAGGTTTGAAGCACTAAACGGTCCGTATGGGCCCGAAAATGGCTGGAACCGACAGAGCGGGTTCTTAGCACGTAGAGCACTCCGTGAGCTTTCCAACGCTTCAAACGGCGTGTCAATTGGACACCCAGATCAAAAGTTATGGCTCCCGGAAGTTGACCTATTTTTGGAGGGAGATGCAAATTTCGAAATTTGGCTGTTGGCCGCCAAAAAGGGCTATTAATAACCATTTTTGGGAACCCTTGGCAGTAGTAGAGTTAAGGGGGAAAGTGTAGAGTCAAGAATAGGCGGGAAAACAGAAACCCTAGTTGATTTGGTGTTATAGAAGGCTGAAGATTCCAAAGCCTGAGGAGAGGAAGCTGTAATGTGTTGCAGCCTGTGGAGGATTGATTCCTCTAATTGTATTTGAGCTTCTGTAATGTAATGAGTTATCCAAATCAATAAAATAATATTCTATTTTCTGTGTACAATTTCTATTGTTGTGTATTTTATGATTTACCCCCTTCATCAATAAGGATGAAAACCTACTCAATGGCTTTGGGCTTTGATATTTGGCAATCCGTAGAGAATGGTTATAAAGCTCACGCATCTCCACCAACGGATAAGGATGGAAAGAAGGCTAGCAAGAACAAAGCGAAAGCCATGAATTCAATCTTGTGTGGTTTATCAGAATTGGAGTTTGTCAAGGTGATGCATTGTAAATCACCAAAAGAGATATGGGACAAACTTCAGAATATCTATCAAGGTGATGACAAAGTGAAGAAAGCCAAGCTTCAAACTCATAGGAGACAATTTGAAAGTCTGAAAATGAAGGATTAAGAAAACATTGCCGCCTATTTGCTTCAAGTGGATGAGATTGTCAACACTATAAGAAAGCTTGGTGAAGAGGTTGAAGAATTTATGATTGTGCAGAAGGTACTAAGATCTCTTCCTTTCAGATTTGATGCTAAAGTATCAGCTATTGAAGAAATGAAGGATTTGGATAAACTGACTATGGATGAGTTGCATGGGATTCTTGCTGCATACGAAATGAGGACTGAAAATAAGAATTCATCTAAGCAAGAGGCAACCTTCAAAGCTTCAAAGAAATTGAAGAACAAAGAGCTCGAATCAAGCGACAGTTTCTATGATGAATCAGACAAAGAGGAAGATCATTTCGTGAGGAAGCAAAAGGGATCCAACAAGTATAAAGGTAAGTCGCTTCTTAAATGTTTTAATTGTGGAAAGACATGTCACTTTGCTAGTAAATGTCCATATGCAAGTAGTGATGATGAAGAAGAGCATTATATGAGGAAAGGTAGTAAACATTATCAGCATAAGAGGGATCACAAAAAGGGGAAAGGAAAGAACTTTTACAAATACAAGAAAAGTCTCTATTCAAAAGAGTAAAGCAGCCCTTCTGAAGACAGTTTCTCATCTAGTGACAAAGAAGAGGTTCTATTCATGACAATAGAAGATGATATCCTTGAAAATGAAGACAAAGACAAAGAAGAAGAGTTAGAAGGAGAAGAATATGACAGAGATGAAGGAGAAGTGGACCTTGAAGCAGAACTCATAAGTGCTCTAAGTGAAATAAAAAAACTCAAAAAGAAGAACCAAAAACTAAAGCTACAACTTCAAGAAGACAGTGAATTTAATGCAGAGTTATTAAGAAGTCATGAAGAATCCAAGAAGATGATTGTCGAGCTAAAAATTCAGATTGAAGAAGGAAACAGGATTGAAGAAGTGAAACTCAAATTAAAGGAAAAGGAAGAAAATTGTGAACGGTTAGAGTCGGAAATTTTTGCCTTGAGAAAGGAACTAGAAAAGACAATTACTAAGTTGAACCAAAGCCTCAAGTTTGGAAAAAGTACCGAGATCTTGGATGATATTATAAATGGGTAGAGGTCACCACTTATAAAGACTGGTCTTGGATATGAGGAAAATCACAAAGAAGATTCCAAAGAGCCTCCAAAGAAGGCAAATGAGGGAAAGACAAAAAGCTATACAGATGTGGTCAAGAGTCCTATAAAAAATGAAAGTAGTAAGAAGGAGAATCATGTTCCACAAAAATTAAGCACTCCTCCAGAAGTTAACAAGGACAAATTCAGAAAGTCAATTCCTCCGAGGCAAGCGCATAAGACCAGGTTTCAAAATTCATTTTATGGTTATTGCTTTTCATGTAATCACTTTGGTCATAAAGCAATAGACTGTAGGACTCGTGCAAGAAATTTTGGTTGGAACAAGAATAGAAGTTCTTATGGGTTTTCAAGTAGGAACTATAATTCATTTGCTCCTCTATTGGATTACAATGTCATACGTTATAAATGCAATAACTTTGGTCATATAGCTCGGTTATGTAGAAGTGATTTTATGGAACCTCCTAGGCAGAATAAGAAAGTGGAAGCTATGAGTAAACAAAATAAAGAAACTTCAAGTGTATGGAAAAAGAAGCAAGATCAAGAGAAGAAAAGATCTATGCTTGTGCAAATTGCATTTCATGCACAAGAGGTATCACTAAGTTCATAAGGAGAAGTACGAATTCAAGGGGAGCTACTCATTGCATTATCTTTCAGCTCCATGGAGAAGACAATTCAAAGATAGATCAGCTAATAAAGATTCTTTTGGGAGAGTTATAGGAAAAGGAAGAATGATGTTGTTAATGTCAATAGGAAGTATTATAGAAAGGGGGAGAATCACATCATGAAGGAGAAAAATATGTTACATCCCTTTGGCATTGATGTCAAAGGGGGAGAGATACAGAAAGGGGGAATATTATGTTGGTTGACATCAATGACAAAGGGGGAGATTGTTGGAAATATTGTTGTCATTGATGTCAAAGGAGGGCTACCTTCACGATTAAAGTCAAAGATGTCATTGATCTCAAAGGTGTTTAGGTTTGGGACTCCATTGTTAGCAATCGTGATCGTGCCTTCACAAGCAACTTTTGGCAGGAATTGTTTAAGTTATAGGGAACTCAATTGAACATGAGTTGAACCTATCATCCTCAGATTGATGGGCAAACTAAGGTTGTAAATAAATGCAACAAGCGCAATGGACAAGGTGGTTACTGCTAGTTGAATGGTGGTACAATAACATTTACCACAGTTTGTCAAAGATGACTCAGTATTAGGCTCTCTATGATCACCCTCCACCTTCTTTGGCCACTTATGTTCCAAGTTCTTATAGTGTCCAAGCAGTCAACAACTTCCTTTCCAATCGGAGAACATTCTCAACGTCCTTGAGGACAATTTTCTATAGGTGCAAAACAGCATGAAACAATAGATGGATCAACATAGATTTAAGCGTATCTTTGCAATTGACGATTGGGTTTTTTTGCATCTCCAACCTTACAAGTAGTCATTTTTGAGGGACAAGGAGAGTCATAAGTTAGGTCCAAAATTTTATGGCCCTTATTAGGTGGTGCAACGCATTGGTGATTTGGTGTATAAATTTGCACTTCCCTCTTCAAAGATCCACTTGTTTTTTCATGACTCTTGGCTCAAGTGAGTTATTGTGCAAGCTACACGCGTTGTGATAAAACTTCCCATGTTAGATGAGGAGGGCTCCATCCTTTAGAACCATAGGCAATCTTGGATGGGTGCACTAAGCAACTTCGCGCGTGTGCTATTGAAGAGGTTTTAGTCCAATGGAAAGGCATGCAAATTGAAGATGCCGTGTGGGAGCTAGCCAACATTCTATCCAAGTTTCCTCATGTCAAGCTTTGAGGACAAAGCTTTTTTGAAGGGGGAAGCAATGTTAGGAACCCCCATTTTATATTGTATTAGGTATTAGTTAGTATAAGTTGGAGGCATATGCTTTGTAAGTCACCCATATGATAAATTTGAATAAAAGTAGTTATCCCACATGCATGGGATAGTAGTAGTTGTCTTTAGTTAAACTCTATATGCTATAATGACTTCCCAAGTGTAAAACATCTTGGATATTGTAACTGGACTTTATGCTCTATTGGGGGTTACCCCCTCGAAGTGGCACTGTGAAGATAATACAAAAACTTTCTGCTTTTGGAAAGTCAACCCTAATAAAGCAAGCTAATTATGTCGAAACCCATTTTGATATATGTAAAAATATATCTAGTTTAAATTAATTTGGTAGACAAAGCCAAACAAATTGCATGGAAATAATCTCTCTCTCTCTCTCTCTCTATTATTTCCCTATATATCTTTCTCATAAAGTCCTCTCTCTCTCTCTCTCTCTCTCTCTCTCTCTCTCTCTCTCTCTCTCTCTCTCTCTCTCTCTCTCTCTCTCTCTCTCTCTCTCTCTCTCAATCAAGAAAATGACATGCTGCCTTGAGCATATCTCCCCATAGACACGTGTCATCTTTGGATTGTTGGAACGAAATGGCTGATCAAAACGTAGTCTCTCTTTTTTCTTCCCCCCCTCTCTCTATCTTGCTTTCTCTCTTTACTCCTGCCCCCTGTCCCCCCTCTTTCTCTCTCTCCCCTTCTCTCTTCCACTACCTCTCTTTCTCTCTTCCTCTTTCTCTTTCATTCTCTCCCTCTCTCTTTCTAAATATCTCTTTCTCTATCCTCCTCTTTCTATATCTCTCTATCTCTCTTTGTCTCACTTCTTATAAGTTAAATTAAATAGTATTTTATTAAAAAACATATATCATATTATATTTATATGTAATAATTTATATTCTATTGATTATAATAATAAATATAACTATAATATTGATTTTATATGTAAAATAAATATGACTAAATAAAAAATATATAATATCAAATTAATATTAAATAAAATAACAAATATATATAAATATTTAATTAACTATAATATTATATATATAATTTTGTATATTAAAATGTATATAAATATTAAAATTAAATATTATATAGAATATAATATATAATATATAATAATAAATATTATAGATTTTATATATAAAATAAATTTATAATTAAATAACAAATATATATAAATAATATTAAAAAAATGAGTATACAATTTTTTACCATTAAAACTTGAAAATTCTACAACCATTCTTTATAATTTTTGGTTATATAATTAAAGATCATATTTTAAAAATTTCATTAAAATTTTATCTGCAAATTCTCGTCTTATATTAAATTTAAGCTGATAGATAAAAAAGCAAAAAGACAATACTCTAAGCAAACTCTCCAAGGGAACCTCCTTCCCCACTTTTTTGATGTGCATTCTTGCTTCGTGACCCCGAGATAACCACAAAATAAGTGGTTTGAAAAATAAATTAAATCTCTTTCCCGTATGCTTTGATTGATATAAATCATGCTGTCCACTCATTATGATGGATGAAAATGAATAGAACCATTGGGATCTTTCCGTCTCCGCCTCCACCGGAAATTGCTTTCCCAATGATGGAAAAAAGAATGGCCAAATCTGCTTCAATCGTCTTGCACGCCTCTTGAGCAATGGAGACTGTCAATGGGCAGAGTCAGGTCGTCCATCTCCTTTAGGGAACGGTCTCAGCGTAATTATGTGAATGTCATGAAAGCTTAGTTGAAGGACACTATCAGGGAAAAATCATTGGGCAAAAGTTATTAGAGGCAGGTCTTTGGTGGCGAACCCTACACAAAGATGCCTCTCTGTACGTGTGCTCATATGATGTTTGTCAAAGGATTGAGGAAAACAATCACAAGGATGAGATGCTACTGGCCCCTATGCTATCACAAGAACACTTTGAAAACTAGGGCATTAACCTCATAGGACGTATAAATCCATTGGCAAAAGAGGAGTAGAGCATGGTATGTTATTGCTGCAACAACTTAACTTTCTGGGCTGAAACTGCACCTACTTGAAATTGCACTGCATAAACCGTCGCAAGATTTATCTACGAGAACATTATTACAAGCTTTAGATGCTGATTCAGTCTGACTAAAGACGAGATCACTCACTTATTATTATAAATTGTATAGGTATCATTGTGCAAATGCATCGTGCAACACCACAAGAGCTCCCCCTACTGTCCACATGTGGAAGGAACAATAGAATCATTCAACAAGATATTGGAAAATATACAAATTTAAGTGTGTGAAGCTGGGTGAAGGCATTGGGATGAGAATGCCAACAATGCTGTGGGCATACAAGACCATCATCAAGTGACTAAGATGATACATGCCCTTCAGTTGGTGTGTCGGAAGGTAGCTGTGGTCCCTGTGGAGAACTTGTTACCAAGTTTGTGTACTGCTCAAGGTACATGCCTAAGTGATGATGTGTCTTTAGGAGACGGAGTACAAGTGTTAATGCATGTGAAGGTTAAAAGATTTTTAGTGCAATGGAGCCAAAAGGTCGAGAAGCAAAGGCAGAAAGTGTGGCATGCTTGTTGCATAAGTAATAAAATCTTGATGGGAGATCAAGTGTTACATGTATGACTCTCGCGACAAGAACCTAGGACAGTTGCAGGCGTGCTGTATTGGGCCATTCATTTTTGAAGAAGTTTTGCATAGTGGCATACTGCAGCTAGTTTGTTTGGATGGTATGTACTTTCCAGGGGTTGTCAATGGGAATATGACTGCGCGAACCCTTGAACCCATATAACTTTCATATTCACAAAACCAATTCTTGTGAGGAGTCAAGAAATGAGAAACCTGAATCAGTCAACCATGCATCATGACATGAGTGCGTACTTGAAGATGCATTATACAATCTTTAGTCCAATTGATTACTAGCTAGTTAGAAAAGGCTTAAAGAGTTTTTCTATCATCAACCAATCACACTGGTCAAACACATTAATAATATCCAATATAATCATGACTTAGAGCCTGTTTTTAGTTTTGAGAGGAATTTATTGAACTGCCATGCTGTTGTCTGACAAAGAGGATTGTGTTCAAGAGATTAATTTCCTAAGAAAAGGCTTTAATAGTGAGGCTATTAGTTTCAAAATAATTTTATAGACAAGTTGCATGGTGCAATTAGTCTGTATTGATCCAGTTGCTCCGCATGTGCTGTTTTAGGATCAAGGAATGTGCTGTTTAATGAAGAAAAAGATGCATCACACACAAGAAAGGAAGCTAGATAGAGATTGACCTTGGATGATTCAATGTGTGAGGAAACTCTATAACCTTTGCCTTCTCTGTCCACCATCTCCTTTGCATATTTACAAGCTTACTGTCATTTCAGGTGTCCAAGGATGCCAGTCAGCACATTTATAGTGTCCTAACACTTGTAATGTTTTTTAAAGTTGCTGCAATTATACCTTTCTACTTCCTAGAGCACTATCTCAAGCAAGAGTCTCTTAATCTCTACTTTAAGAGTGGAGACAGAAAGGAATTGAATGGGATCCCATTTCTTTACAATGACCAATAGTATGTATACATACAGTTACAAGTACAACAAGTAAGCCTTGAATCAAGTAACCCAAAAGCCATAGAAGTGGAAGAGACAATGATTTGTAACTGTCTTCCGACTAATCATTATATTTTTGGCAAAATTACCGCACAGAACAGGGTGAGCTGTGACCTAAGGCAAAATCAACATCTCTGCTTTAATTGGCAATTCTGCAACTGCTAGGACACATCTACAATGACCACCTGACAAAACTGGTGGTTTCACAATCTCCACCCTGCTATGACTGCTGGTTCTATCATTTGTAGAACTGTACTTTGTTTTCTTTATTTTTCCCAGGAACTTGTTTCAGCTGTTTTTAACTCCAAGGCATTCTGATCACGATAGAATGATCTGGATCTCTGTAGACTCATGTACAATTGTTATTCTTTGTTCTTGTTTGGAATTGTTTTGTTATAGAGTCAAGTCACTTAATTGATTTGATTAATGGAATACTGTGGTCCACGAGGATGCGTCCCCAGCCCTCAAACCCCCGTCCCTGTCCCTGTCCCCAAGGGCCGTTCCCAAAACTCTTCAAATATTCGGAACATTTCCAAAATGTGTTGCAGAAATAGGAAATGCCGTGGGCACGTTTGGCTGTCCCCAGGATGGCCAGGGACGTCTGAGACCTCCGTCAACCGTCACATTTTATAATGTTTAAAAAAAAAAGATCATTCATGACATTAAAAAAAGACTCTTAACTATATCATGACACAGCAGTATAACATGACAGCATTATAACAGCAGCAATAGATATATCTGACAGCAGTATAACAGCAATAAAATTAATCACGACAGCAGTAATATAACAGCAATACATATATCATGATTCAGATTCATACCTAATGATATGAGTTATATAACAGTTAACACTAACAGCAATAATTTGAATTTCTGATTTCATTGTTCAAACTTTACACTCAAAGTCTCAAACTGCAAATCTTTTCATATGGTATTAGAGTCAGTTGCAAAAGAGATTAAAGTTGCATTGGCCATGGTCTGGTACAGTGTGGTATTGTGTGAGAAGTGCAGACAAACAATTTTTTTTAATGTGGTTGGCATGCGGGCTTCTGCAGACATCATCCAGAATTATTTTAGTGTCATGTTATATTGCTGCTGTTATACTGCTGTCATGTTATACAGCTGTCCATTAACTTGTAGAAATTTGAGTCTCTCTCTCTCTCTCTCTCTCTCTCTATATATATATATATATAGTCCCAAAAAATGGCCCTCGGACTGCCGTCCCTGAAATGCGTCCCCTGTCGTCCGGCTGTTACCATCCCTGAAACACTGTGGAACATAGATGGAAGATAATAGTGACTTAGTAAGATAAATTTGGATCCATTTCCGGACAATTAATTAATGACGGACCACAAAATGTGATTTGAAACATCGATTTACCAAAATCCTTTTACAAATTTTTGGAAGTTTGTCATTTTATATTATGGATTGCAGAAGCTTGAACTCTTCAAGTATCAGCATTCTTTGACTTCAAGAATGGCGCTCACTCTTTTAGTTCTTGTGTGAATGCATTCCTTGTCAGTTAATATAAAAAGTTTGCTTTTTGATCATTAGATTCATTTCTTTCCTTGCTGCACCATACTTCAACATTGGCTATCAAATTGATGATAGGACTGCTTATAAATTTGTCTCTCCTTTTAAATTTTATGGGGAAGTGTTTAAATATATTTTGCCTATTAGGAAAAACACCAAAAAGAAATGTTGGATGTTTTTCGTAACAGAAAGAACTAATATTATATTGACCACAGTTTAAATGCAAGAGCCATCTCTGGAAGTAGTACAAAGCCAGAGGATTACTAGTTTCCCATGAAAATATACAAGCAAATATTACTGAAATTGCAAAAATTAACCATACACAGGCAAAATTACAGGACGAAATTAACCATAACCCAAAATAGAGGTAAAATATGTCAACCACACCAACCATCATTGAAAAGGTGTACGAATGGCAGAATAAGGGAAATATGAGCATCTTCATTACAATGATCATCCTCGATCTAATCATCCATCCATCCCCCACTTGAGCCTGCAAATTCAGTCCTACTTGAGTAGGCTGGGAAGAGGCAGAGCTGTTCAGGTCAACCGAGTGATTATCATGGATCACCTGAAATTCTAATTCAGTGAAATGATGGTTAAGAGATTTTTTTGGGAGCAATGGTCTTCAAGGTTTAAACACATTTAATTGTACTTATATTTGTAATTGAATGGAATATCATCTGTAATTTGTATTTAGTTTATTGGTAGGACACTGTGCTAAACAAATAAAGGAATTTTCATAGTTAAGTTTCTAATAACTCTTATTTTGACAGCTTGAAGCTCGGTTTAATGCAATAACAAAATCCATGGAAGAGTATGTCGCGTCTAAGATGGAAGAATGTGAGAAGTTATCAAGAGAAGTAGAAAAGAGGGAACAAGACATGAAGTTAAAGGACATAGAAGCTGATGAATATTTGAAAGTATTACGCTATACTTTTGGTTTTAGTTCTATGGTTAAGTTTGGATGCTTCCTTGTTCTCGTCATGGCAAGAAGTATTGTGTTAATTTAGCAAAATATAAATGTCAGCACATTTAGTTGCTGCTAGTAATTGCTTTGTTTTAATGTTCAAATATGCCTTCTTAGTATTCCATTTTTTGAATTTTTCCCTATATCATAATAGCATTGTGTTTGTTGTTTGCAGAAAGCGACATCAGAGCTTGAAGAAAGGACAAGACACTATGATGAAGAAATCAAGCATCGTTCTAATGAGTTGCTTAGGTTGATTGACATGGTTGCAAAGCATAAAGAACATGCAGAATCAGCCATTTTCAATGTTAAAAAAGTTTCAAATGAAACTTTGCAAGAGATTAATGATACCTATGGTAGAAAAGACTAACTAAATGGCAAGATGGTGGACTAAAATTGCATAAGACCATGTTTGGACATACTTCAACCTTCTCGGATTGCTCATGTTGCATCTCACTTTTTCCTTCGAACTTTGTTTTACTTGAGAAAGCAAAGGCTAAGTTGCTAAATATACAAGGTAATATGTGCTTGCATGCTTGCCGATTGATTGATGTGCTATGGTGCTGTAACAAATGGGATGCAATTTAATTGAGATTGGGTGATGCTCCTTTTGTTGAAATCTCTCTTGTAATCTTTCCCCAAATTTATGAAAATGATATTATCATCTTAATTACATGCAATGTGGATTGAACCTACCAAGATATAATGTGACATTTTAACTCTAACCTTCTTGAGCATTTGTGCAATGTCACATTTAATGTTTTCTTAAGTTGAACTCAGAGGGCCTATTGCCTTGCACTCTTTTGAAATGAATTAGCTTCCTCAGTGTAAGTTCATATAAATGTAATTCACGATAATCTAATTAGAACTTGAGGTTATGATTTTTTGGTTCCAATGTGAAATGAGGTAACTTGTGTAGCACCATCGTTTATAATCCTTGCATTATCTTATTGATAACATGTGTCATGAAAGTCAATATCCACTTTCATATTTAAGCTAATAGAGCTCTTGATCAATTATTGATGTAGATGCAGTACATATCATGGTTGGAAATGCCTTGATCACTTATTACTTGCAACATTTTTTCTTCTTATAGTTGTGGTGCCTTAGCATTTTAATTTTTCAAAATTATTCATAAGAGTAGGGATGCTTGAAAACCCTTGAAGAGTGACGATCACCTCTAATGGAAGAGACAATTCCAACTTTTTGTTTTTGATTAAGATAAGCAGCTTACAAGGGGTTGAACCCTTTACAAACAAGGCCCTAAGGGTAGAACTAAATAGGCCTCAAACATGCCAGACACAACATGGAAGCAGTACAAACATTGCAAACAAACAACAACCTAGCTGTTAAGAAACATAATGAAGCAACAAACAAGGGTGTTGATCCCTTTACAAACAGCTCAAAGGACGACCCAAATAGTGCACAGGACGCACACTGACAATAGGAAAACAAAAGCAGGTTGCGAAACAACCAACTTGCAAAAAACACCAAACAGAGGATCTAAACAACAAATCCCGAACAAGCAAATTTGTGACAAATTTGGGGAGTCATTTCTTTCTATGTTGGACCACAATCCATGAAACCTCTGAGTCAACGTCCTCAGAGCGTGGCAAGAGGGGGGATCCTCCCTAGACGTTGCAACCAAAGAAGCCGCACCCAAAGAGACCGAACCAGAAATAGGCACGATCAAAGATGTGACTGGAATTGTCAAAGTAGTAGCATGGCCACGAATAGGAGCCGGAGAAATGACAAGTATCGACGTAGGGGCCTCAACATGATCGGATGAGTAGGAATCGACAACCATATCCACCGCCACACCCTCAGGTACCGCAGAGGGAACAGGCAAGGTACCTGGGAAGAGTCGTCTACTTGGGAGGAGCCATCCTTCGGAGAAGCGTTAACTGTCAAGTGATCCATGAGTGCATTCTTCCACCAAGATGTTGCACCCTTGTGGCTAGAGTGAGGACAACCTGAGGCCAAGTGACCAATAGAAAAACATCTTTTGCACCTAAAAGGAAGGCCCTCATAGTCAAGCGGTTGTGTCCAAGGCCTTTTCCCTACCATTAGCGCAACATCTCCATGGAGGAGCTTGTAGATGTCAATATCAACTAAGATACGAGCAATCGTAGTATGCGCAATATCTGAGGTAGTAGAATCTACCTTCAAGAAATGACCAGTAGCGTTGCCAATGGCCTCATAGCAAGAATCCTCCCAAAACTAACGAGGGAGATTCGGAAGTTGAACACATATTGGTCTGATATTAAGTAGCTTGATAAGAGGGTTGAAGGATCGAGCCCAAGGTTTGATGGAGAGCGAATGCTCACCCCACATCCAAACCCTACCATCCAGCACTAAGTCCCGCTCCTCTATGGAAGCAAATGTTGCAATGAAAAAACCCCTAGCATTGGAAAAAAGTTCTATCTTACCCTCCACTAAGGGTTTCCACGAATCCCTGACCTAGATATGTAGATCAGGTAGAGAAGGCCAAAATCCGTTAAACCTGTAGATCACTCCGCGCTTTAGGTAGAACTCCTCATTCTTTGAAACCTTAGGGCCGCACACCACCACAGCGGCAGAACAGGCACAAGGCAATGGCCTAACCCTTGCTTGTGATGGGTGGGCTTGAGTTCCCGAACTGTTAATAGCCTCAATGAATAATTTCTGGGGCCGGCCAAAAGCCCCAGAGCAGAGCCTGGCCCCACCAGTTGCTAGATTTGGAGTTTTTTATTTTTCCTTCAACATTATGAGTTTATTGAAGAAATTTGTCAACACAAGTAGTATTCAAATGGTGGTGCATTCATATTGTTGCCTACAATGATGTATGTTGTCTTTCAAGAGGAATGACCGAATTTTATAGGGTATAATAGTTGAAAAAGGGTTGCCATTGTCACTCTAACCCTCCAAATACTTGATCTAGATGATCTCTTCCATGTCTTGATAGCATTTTGTTGGTTAATGATAAGCGGTTGCTAGTTTTGATCTTTATGATTGTAGGTTGACAAGTCATGCCTTTGGAAGCATATGGATAATGGATGTGTGGTGGAGATTCACCATGGTTAGTCTAATTAGTTTGTTGGTGAAAGATCTAAAATCGAATCCTATGTGTTAGATGTTTATTTTGGGGGGTACATGCTAACCTGGGTTTCAATCTTTCAATGTACTAATTCAATCAACTAATTTGAAATAGCAAATTGATATACAACGATAATGAACATATTCTTTCAAATTACTAATTAGATTAAATTAATACATAGTTGAGAATTGTTTAAGTGTAAGTAAATGGGAAGAGAAGAGAAATAACATCCTTGAAAGTACTATAGATTGAAGATGATTGGATGGGCTTGCAGAAGTCAAGGAGCAACCTTCCAAAATTTAGGTCTTTGTGATAAACTAGGGACAAATTGCAAGAATATGGGTGTTGGTGTAGATAGATTGACATTGGGGCATTGTTGCAAACACTATTGCTGATCTAGGTGCTAATGTAGGCTTTTGAGTTGATCCTAGGTGCTAGGGACCCTTAGAAGAATGGTTGGCAGGGCCCACACATGAAAGGAAGGCTCTCAGGAGGACTTTGCTAGAGTAGGGTACTAGGTATCCTTTGTGAACTCATGCAAGGCTTTGCATTGGTACAGGAAATGGTGTGGTTGTATTGGAAATTGCCTTAGTCCCACGTTTCTATTGAGCTCAACTTAACCAGTAGATAAATGATGATGTGTGTGTAAACCTAGAGTGTAATGGTGATATGTGTATAGATTATGCCATAAAATAGAAACCCTAAGGGGTTAAACTATTGCAAAGTGGTGTGTATGTATGGATTTCAAGAAGGAAATTGAGAGCTTGGATTGATTTAGGGAGGGTTTGAAGGATAAATCTAAAATTAGGGATGGTGAAGGGTGTGTGGACAAGAAATAAGGAAATCTGGGATTTGATGAGAGAGAAATTGGGGAAGATGAAGGATCAAAGGGGAAGGAAAGAGGGAAGACAATGGGAGATTACTTAAAATGGATGGAATAATGCTAAGGGGGATGAAACTTGTAGATGTGCTTCAGATATGGGCTCCAACACTTATTAGCTTGTTGTTGTGGACGATAGGGAAGAAGACTTAGTATAAGGGGTTGCTTGCAATCTCTTGTTGTTTCCTCTTATAGTGGTATTATATTTTGGGATTAATTCAAAATGACTGTTTGAGAGTGGCTTAGGAAAATACTAGGCTAGGGTTTTTGTTACCCAAAAATTGGAATAAATTAGAATTGATTTAGTCTAGCATCCAGGTGCAATTTACATCCTAATATTGAATTTTGTTTTGAGACTTTTAGGGTTGATTCTAGGTGTGAAAATAGGTCTAGTGGTAACATAAAACACATTAGTGATAGGTTTAGGCCAAGAAGTAAAAAAACGAGTCCTGAACATGTCTAATAGAATGTACATCAAAGTGAGTCCATAAACATAAGGCGAAGATTACAAAATAGATAATCTTTGACTTTATAGTTGAGTGAAAGGAGGTGCTACTCCTGCTTGCTAAGTTGATAAAGGTGAGTTTGTTATGTGCATCACTTGTCATGTTTAATTGACCAAAAAAATAGTTAGGGGTTTGTGGACAACATGGTAAGAAAATATTACAATATCATGCTTTCTTGTATTTCGATTTTTAGCTTTCATTGTAAGGGAAAGAATCAATGATTAATTCAAAGGAGTATGCTGAATTTGATTTTTTGCATATCTATAAAGCTTACTTATCGATGGTATATGCATGATTTTTTAAAGGATAATCCTCCGATCTATACCTGTCTCTTTGCATGGGGTTGAGGATGTTTGCCCTTGTTTAAGCCCCCATATGCCTACAAAGAAACAACTCTAACAAGGAATATACTTCACTATTGTAGGACTTGTCTCATTAAAGACATATGCCTCTAATCCAAAACGAAGACAAATGCTTCTAATCCAAAATGAAGACATTGCATTGGGCGTAAGCTTTCCTAGTAAAATGGTGATGGTGAAAGATGGAAAACAAAGTGGTAGATATAGAGAAAAACATTTTTATATATATTAGTTAAGGGTGGCACATGGTTATTTAACTTATCTCTACTTGTAGGCAAAATTCCTAATAGACTATTGTAGAGATACTACTATGTTGCCTCTTTTTGTCATACACCTATCTTCTTCAATATTCTACTTAAAGCACTTGGCATGTCATGCATTGAAATGCCCGTGACGATGATTGCGGGTCAACCCCAACCTAGTGAGAAGTCTTGATCTTGAATCAAATTAATGGGTTTAAAACAAGGTTGATTTCAAATTTTGAATTTTGTAGTTACCACACCAAACTCTTTCAAAAAAGTGAGACATTTTGTTTGCCAATATATAAATATTGCTAACAACTAAATAAAGAAAATGTTTATAGCACTATTTGAATTCTTAAATGATTTCGAATGCATTGCAAACTCTTGTCCCCATTTCGATATTGTTAAAATAAATGCAGCACTAGAATAGTTCTAACGCAAAAAACTACATCAAACTCTTTCAAAAAAGTGAGACATTTTGTTTGCCAATATATAAATATTGCTAACAACTAAATAAAGAAAATGTTTATAGCACTATTTGAATTCTTAAATGATTTCAAATGCATTGCAAACTCTTGTCCCCATTTCGATATTGTTAAAATAAATGCAGCACTAGAATAGTTCTAACACATAATTTTATGGTACTAATTCTGTATTTGTTTAAAAATGAGTTTTTTTTTTAATTGATAAGATCCAACCTAGAACCATAGAAAACAATGAAAAGTTTCTCTTGGGTAAGTGAAGGTATGCATGTTATTTATCTCGTTTATTTGCAACTATTGATGCCATTTCTTATCTTTTTGATAGATGTTTTCATGACGCAACGTTACTTGCTACACATTTTAACTAGTGATGAGCCTTGTGGGGGCATACTATACACCTATAAATGATCTTATTAACAATTTTCTTTGTTAAGACTTATGGGCACATTAACCTTCCATATTTGTGGTTAGGGTGGGATGACTTGAGTACTTATCAAGATATGATATATGGATATGTGATGTAGATCATTGCCTTTCTTTAGTAGCCTTCCTCATAGCATCCACTTGGTGATCTTCCATCTTGACAACACACATTTTGACACTTGTCCCCTTGATAACTTTTTTGATGCCCTTATTTTGACCCCTTGGTACTAAGACAACCTTATAGGATTGTTTAGATCCCTCTAGAATCTTATTTGTGACAAAAGAACATTTGGTTTGTTGTTTATTGATGCTAATGTGCATTTTGACCTAATTTTCCAACATCACCATCCATGTTCGTTGATGTTCAAATTGCATACATAACATCATTGGCCATGGTTGGTGATACCAACTATTTTAGAAATTCTTATTCTAGGGTTTATACAACTATAAATACTCATAATACCATTTATAAAAGTAAAATTTAATGATTTTCTATGCTTTGCCCTTGTATTAGAAAACCCTTGTAGGGGACTTTTAAAGGTTTTAGGGTAAGAAGTACTCCAATAAAGGAAATTGAGTTTCAATATAAGAATTTGAATATTTAAGAACATGGGATCTATCCATTGGGAAAGGTGTGTTGTACACCTTGCATATAACATTTAATGTTAAATTATAATGCTTTTGGTGAAAATTGTAATATTTTTGAATCAATATTTTAGATCAAACTCCATGATCCATCATCGAGATTAGACAACAAATTGATCTAAAACATTGCTTGAAAAAAAAGTCTTACACAATTTTTACTAGAAGCATTCTAATTTATCTACTATGGATGTGGAAACCTCACATCTCTAATATTTAATGTTGTTGATTAATTGTGATCCTCTTGGAGTTGGATGCCATACTTGAGACATAAAATCTTGGACCATTTTGGCACATTATATGACACTGAAATTACAATCATATTGAGGGTCTCAATAAGGCAAGGAAAGAGCTCTAAGACAAAAGTTGAAAGGTCACACATGGGGTGTGTTGGCACTAATTTTGGTCTGGATCTGAGCGCAGATGTTGGAGGGTTTTTTCTTTTTGGGCCCTAAGTTTCTTTGTTCATCGTTGTGACTTTCTCTATCGGCGAAACTTCTTTTTGAGTGCTCAGATTATGATTGAACCATCGTTTTGAACCACCGCGTTGAACCCTTTTGGTTCATGGTTCAACGGTTCAAGGCTTTGTGTTTGTGTTCGGTAAATGTTCTTTTTGAAGTGCTCCGTTCGGCGTTGAACTTCTCAGTTGAACCATCCGTTTGAATCGGTTCATGGTTCAAAGGTTCGGAGCTTTATGTTTTTGGTTCATTGGAGTGATCAGCATCATCGGTGAACTATTTCTTGGTCCCTCCGATAGGTTTGGTTTGGCCGATGGATGTTCATCGGCATAACATTGAAGATCGGCATAGGCATTTTGGGTTTGGCCGATGGCTTCGGTCATACCGACGGAGGTGGGAGGCCAATGTCTATCGGCGAGACTAGTATGATCGGCCAGAGGAATTTCGGGGTGATCGTTGTTATCGGCAAGCTTCGTTTGTTTTTGGCCAATATGGATGGTCTGGCCGACGGGAGCATAGTGACTTTGTTCATCGGCTGAACTGTATGTTTGGTCTCGCCGATGAAGTGTTCATCGTCATGACTTTGGCTATCGGGTGAGCGGGCAGATGTTAGGCCGACTGTCGTGGGTCTGGCCGATGGTGGATGGCTTGAGGTTGGCCATCGGGGTAACTTATACTATCGGCCAGAGGATTTTCATGTTGGCCGATGGTCTTTGTCTTGGCGACAGTAAGGCCATCGGCGGGAGTTGTTATATCGGTAGAGGGGTTTCTTGCTAGCCCGATGGTTCATCTCTAGCCGATGAAGGGGAATGCGAAGGTAGCGATCGGTGTGACTGTTGAGATCGACAGGAGGATTTGGGAGTGAGCCGATGGCTTGGGTTTGGCCGATGGGTTTTGGCGAAGGGTCGTGTGTCGAGCGTGGCAAAACGCTCGACACCTATTATGTGTGCGACCATGTTTTTAAAGTGCTAAGGGAGTCTCCGCACTATGCATGTGGGATTAATCTCCCTACATTATCTGAAACCTGCGAAGAGGCATGTTTTGGCGGGAAATTCTTTTTGAGCGCTGCGATGTTTTTCCTAGCGGCCGCGGGTGGTTGAGACCTTTAATGGCGACAATGCAGAGATATGGGCAATGGTACAAGCGATCAGGTTGCCCGATTTTTGAGTGAAGACTTCCAGATGGCGGCGCAAGGCTCGAGATCCTTTTTGTCTGATGCAGCAATAACTTCTGGGCGCCATTCCTTTAGGGGTCTGTATCTGACATTTTTTGATGTCCATCATGTAATTAATGCTGAGTACGCTTCTTTGGCTGTTATAAGCAGGAAGTGTTACTCATTTTGTTGTTGTTGAAAGTTGAACATTTGGCTCTGTAATACAATACAGCTGATTTGGTTGCTCTGTACAGCAAAACCTGTGAGTTTATGTATCTCCTGTTGTATGTTTGTGCATGAATCCACTGATTTCATGGTTAATTTTATATGAGAAATGCTATGTTAGCATGTGTTTTGTTAACTCTGTCTCCAGTATTGCATGTATCTTTCTTCTGAGTCTAGATATTTAAGCAATGTTTGAGACTCTAGAACATAGAATTCCTGTGTTGAATGTCTGATCTCTTAACTTCTGCTCAAGGGGTAAATTAAATTGTTCTCATATTGAACATTGGGAAGGGTATACTGCAGTAGGGATGCCATAAGTATAGATAGCTTAACACTCTGTATTGGGAGATATCTGTAAGGCAGATATCATGTATATCCCCCTGAAATCCAGTTTTAGTTGTTCATGCTGATCATTCATAGGTGTATGTCTACCGACTCCAAGCCCTGGATAGGCACCAATCTAGCTCTGTGTTGAGGTTATATACCATGTCCAGCTTTGCATCCAAAAATCAAATCAAACCATCTCATCACTTCCACCTGTTAGTTGTAGGATTAGGATTAGGAACCTCTGCATGCTTTCATACCTAACCAGACATCATGTCCAAGAATGTTGCCAACCTTGTGATTTGTTACACAAATCTTGGTCCATACATGAGAGTATTCTGCCTGTTGCTGTCAAGTTATATCCTTTTGTCATTGAGCTAGTCAAGGTTATACTTTTATCAAATAGGGACACCTCCCTTGGTGCGGCAGAACCAGAAGTGAAGGGGAGGAGCTCACGCAACCTCCTGTATTCAGTTGGCTGAATCTGCCTGTGCATTAGAAGTGGCAAACCCTAATGCTGATTCAGAAGAAAAACCAACAAAATGGCGACTCCGCTGGGGAGATCAATGTCATATCCATGAAAGTTTGAGTCTACGAGATTGAAGAATTAGGCCTGGATGTGTTTGTTGCAGCAGAGAAAAAGGTTGTATATGTGACTCTGCTGGTGGATGACCCAGAAAGAAAGAAATTAATTTGCAGCTTCAGCTTGTTTGAAGCTCATTCCTCTTCAAGGAGGTGGCGACTCTGCATCAAAGAACTTGATAAAAGAACAAAATCAGTCAGAGAAGAATTTGCAGCTCCTGCAACATATCCAGGTATTTCATATTGTTTGACAGACTCCCTATTTGGTGAGATAGCACTGGTTAAAAGGGAAACATTAGTGAAAGCAGAGCTTGCATGCTTTTAGTAGAACTTATTCTGTATTTCAAAGGGCATGCAATGTTGCTAAAAAGACTCATTTAAAGGACTTTGGAAAGTTTGAAAAAATAGTCTAAATTTTGAGTGCCTAAAGTCATTGTTTGTAGAAAATCTGAGTAGAGAGGAGGGTTGCAAAAACATAAAGGATGTATTATCAGCCTATGCACCCTTGTGAAGTGTCAAGTGCAAAAATGTATAGTAGTCAGTCCCAACAATGTAATAAAAGAAGTTTCAACATAGACAGATATAAGCCCATAAATTTCAGTGGCATTTGTGGCTATCCAAATGCTCTTCCACCTAAAATCAGAATGTTTTTGCCTAAATTTAATGGTATAAAGAATGAATCAGCTGAGAGACACTTGCAGCAGTTTATGAATGTGATAGATGACTTTGAGATTGACCATGAGGATGTGGTTATGAGATTATTTGTTCAATCTCTAGATGAAGATGCAAGGGACTGGTTTTCCTACCTTCCAGTTCACTCTGTCAGCTCTTGGCATGGTTTTAAATCTGCATTTCTAGTACAATATGGTGAAAGAATCTCTGAATATGCAGTTATTAGTAATTTTATGTACATCCATATTGAAGAAGGTGAGTTGATCCTAGCCTTTAACCTCAGATTTATGAGGGCATTGAATAGAATTCCAGAATGCATGAGACCTAATGATGCACTGTGCTTAGTTGTCTATTTGGGAGCTTTTGATAAGAAAATGAGTTACAGATTAAGAGACAAGGAGCCCACCACATTGCATCAGGCACATCAGTTTGCAATAGATATTGAAAACAATTGGAGGTATGGAATACAAAAGGGTTATTTTTCTAAAAATTTTTGTTGTCCTGCAGCCCCCGATGTTAATGAAAGATTTAATTCAGGAGTTGACAATGAATGTCAAAGTATTCACACCCCTGTTGTCCCAGTTTTTGCATCATTTCAAGTTGATGATGTTTCTGTTATAAAGGAGGATGTCTTGTTTTGCCCAACAAATGAAGTTGAAAACAATGGTTTTTCAAGTAATATTTACATACCAGCCCTTATCAAAGAGCCATCATGTTTAAATGATCCAGTTGTGCAAGGTTGTGATCATGTGGATCAACAGTCAGTATCAGTTTCATCAGGAAGTATTAGAGGGATGGAGAATGATGTAGATAGCTCAACTTCAGAATGCATTGAAACAGAAGAAATCTTGTATATGGGGCAATCAGTTGATAGAAATGATATCCATGATCAATTCATGGATCAGGTTTGTTCTTCTTATGACTCTGGATCTGATAGTACTAAAGAAGAATTGGAGTATCATGAAGAAGAAGCAGAGGCCTTTGCGGTGAGTGTTAATCCCCTTTATGATGAGTCTACAGATGCCTTTGATGCTGTGAATCTTGACTTTCAGTGGTGTAGGATTAATCCTCTTTTTGAGGATGATGATGAATATAAGGAGACTGTTGACCTTGGTGTTACATTAGTTTGTGAGTGGGGGGCATATGAATCAGATATCTTCAGTTCTTGTGAAGATACTATGGATTTGCAAACTGTGAATGATGGATGTTCATCATCACCTGGTTTAGATATGTGCAACATTGGGTGTGTGGATCAGGATTTGTTTTCAATATCAGTAGATATTGGGGGTCTCATTTTTTCTGAGTATTTTGAGTTTTTGGATCAGCTGGATGAGTGCCTGATGGTGTGCAGTAGCCAGATAAATGATGAAGACTGCCAAGAGCAGTATGATGTACCATCTGAAGAGTATAACATGCATATGTTGCTTAATGCTGAAGGATTTTTTAGCATGTATGGTTGCATGTTTGATTTTGAAATGCAGAGTGACAGAGGCAGTACTACAAGTGGCAAGCTGTCAAAGGTGGTGGAATATCTAATTGAGCAAATGACCTTATGGACAAACTATGCCTTTTTCAGTTGGGATTGGGATCTTTCAGTTTGGAATCAGGCATTTGGCAGGAAAAAATTTTGGTTCTTCCTTTTTGGCTACCCGGGGCCACCCAAGTGATGACTAAAAATATAGTTTTTGTGCAGGTTGGTGCAATGATCGACTCTCTTGCCCAATAGATATGGCCCAATCTGCGAAACCAGAGATTATGAGGTCCTCGCTGCAGTTTTGCACCTGCACGTCCCCAGACAGAGCCAGTGTTGGCACTAATTTTGGTTTGGATCTAAGCGCAGATGTTGGAGGGTTTTTTCTTTTTGGGCCCTAAGTTTCCTTGTTCATCGCTGTGACTTTCTCTATCAGCGAAACTTCTTTTTGAGTGCTCAGATTATGATTGAACCATCATTTTGAACCACCGCGTTGAACCCTTTTGGTTCATGGTTCAACGGTTCAAGGCTTTGTGTTTGTGTTCGGTAAATGTTCTTTTTGAAGTGCTTTGTTCGGCGTTGAACTTCTCGGTTGAACCATCCGTTTGAACCGGTTCATGGTTCAAAGGTTCAGAGCTTTATGTTTTTGGTTCATCAGAGTGATCGGCATCATCGGTGAACTATTTCTTGGTCCCTCCGATAGGTTTGGTTTGGCCAATGGATGTTCATCGGCATAACATTGAAGATCGGCATAGGCATTTTGGGTTTGGCTGATGGCTTCGGTCATACCAACGGAGGTGGGAGGCCAATGTCTATCGGCGAGACTAGTATGATCGACCAGAGGAATTTCGGGGTGATCGTTGTTATCGGCAAGCTTCGTTTGTTTTTGGCCGATATGGATGGTCTGGTTGACGGGAGCATAGTGACTTTGTTCATCGGCTAGACTGTATGTTTGGTCTCACTGATGAAGTGTTCATCGTCATGACTTTGGCTATCGGGTGAGCGGGCAGATGTTAGGCCGACTGTCGTGGGTCTGGCCGATGGTGGATGGCTTGAGGTTGGCCATCGGGGTAACTTATACTATCGGCCAGAGGATTTTCATGTTGGCCGATGGTCTTTGTCTTGGCGACAGTAAGGCCATCGGCGGGAGTTGTTATATCGGCAGAGGGGTTTCTTGCTAGCCCGATGGTTCATCTCTAGCCAATGAAGGGGAATGCAAAGGTAGCGATCGGTGTGACTGTTGAGATCGACAGGAGGATTTGGTAGTGAGCCGATGGCTTGGGTTTGGCCGATGGGCTTTGGCGAAGGGTCATGTGTCGAGCGTGGCAAAACGCTCGACACCTATTATGTGTGCGACCATGTTTTTAAAGTGCTAAGGGAGTCTCCGCACTATGCATGTGGGATTAATCTCCCTACATTATTTGAAACCTGTGAAGAGGCATGTTTTGGCGGGAAATTGTTTTTGAGCGCTGCGATGTTTTTCCTAGCGGCCGCGGGTGTTTGAGACCTTTAATGGTGACAATGCAGAGATATGGGCAATCGTACAAGTGATCAGGTTGCCCGATTTTTGAGTGAAGACTTCCAGATGGCGGCGCAAGGCTCGAGATCCTTTCTGTCAGATGCAGCAATAACTTCTGGGCACCATTCCTTTAGGGGTCTGTATCTGACATTTTTTTATGTCCATCATGTAATTAATGTCGAGTACGCTTCTTTGGCTGTTATAAGCAGGAAGTGTTACTCATTTTGTTGTTGTTGAAAGTTGAACATTTGGCTCTGTAATACAATACAACTGATTTGGTTGCTCTGTACAGCAAAACCTGTGAGTTTATGTATCTCCTATTGTACGTTTGTGCATGAATCCACTGATTTCATGGTTAATTTTATATGAGAAATGCTATGTTAGCATGTGTTTTGTTAACTCTGTCTCCAGTATTGCATGTATCTTTCTTCTGAGTCTAGATATTTAAGCAATGTTTGAGACTCTAGAACATAGAATTCCTGTGTTGAATGTCTGATCTCTTAACTTCTGCTCAAGGGGTAGATTAAATTGTTCTCAGATTGAACATTGGGAAGGGTATACTGCAGTAGGGATGCCATAAGTATAGATAGCTTAACACTCTGTATTGGGAGATATCTGTAAGGCAGATATCATGTATATCCCCCTGAAATCCAGTTTTAGTTGTTCATGCTGATCATTCACAGGTGTATGTCTACCGACTCCAAGCCCTGGATAGGCACCAATCTAGCTCTGTGTTGAGGTTATATACCATGTCCAGCTTTGCATCCAAAAATCAAATCAAACCATCTCATCACTTCCACCTGTTAGTTGTAGGATTAGGATTAGGAACCTCTGCATGCTCTCATACCTAACCGGACATCATGTCCCAGAATGTTGCCAACCTTGTGATTTGTTACACAAATCTTGGTCCATACATGAGAGTATTTTGCCTGTTGCTGTCAAGTTAAATCCTTCTGTCATTGAGCTAGTCAAGGTTATACTTTTATCAAATAGGGACACCCCCCTTGGTGTGGCAGAACCAGAAGTGAAGGGGAGGAGCTCACGCAACCTCCTGTGTTCAGTTGGCTGAATCTGCCTGTGCATTAGAACTGGCAAACCCTAATGCTAATTCAGAAGCAAAAACCAACAGGGTGCTTGGATCACATGGGACAAAGAGGAGCACATTGGACACCTTGGAATGTGGAATGACTCCACAGAATGTGAAGAGTCACATATGGGATGAGTGGATGAGGTGGAGTCATGGATTTTGGTTCATGGTTTTGGAAACCATTGTTGGTTTCTTGTGTCTCTCTTGCCCATATATAGATTGCTTGGGTTAGTGGATTAGTGAGTGATTTTTGGCGATAAGAAAATGTTTCCAAAATTTGACCAAAATTGTAACACAAATTAGATGATAGTATTTCAACACATTGAATTTTGATTGTATTGTTATCACTTTCTTAATTAATAATATAGTGAGTGGTGCTGTGTTTTTGTTGAATTTTATTACTAAAAGGCTTTCTCATGGTATATATGGTGTTATGTGTGTGTATGCTTTGTCATATTGTTGATTTATTATTGGTTTGTTACTGATTTATAACTATTTAACATTGATCCTCTATTAAGACTATCAATATTTTCCTATGGGAGGGTAATCTATTGTTTGAGTGGGAGCTTTGTCTAGTTTTTTTTAAATGACAATTACATCTAGAATTAAAATAGAGAAATTAGAATTTTCAGTTGTGGAATCTCAAGATAGAGGTTCTCTTGGTTGAGAGAGATCAGTGGGTAGCTGTGAAATGAGTCGTTCTTGTTGGTATGGATTAGGATGATTGGATAGAACTTGAAAGAAAGGCAATAAGCATCATTAAAATTTGTCATGTTAACTTCTTAAATGTTTCTAGTAAAACCATTGCTTAGAAGGTGTGGGAGCAATAGGGATGTTGTATCAAACCAAGTCCCCCGTAAATAAATTTTTCTTAAGAAAGAAGTTGAATTGCCTAAGAATAATTGATGGAGATTTAATAAAAAAACAGTTGAATTCTTTTAATATCATAGTGAGCCAATTATCATCTTTAGATGTGAAAATGGGAGAGGAAGATAAATGCATTACATTGTTATGTTCTTGTCATGCCCACATTTCACATGCAGTCACAACACGCAAACACGCGTGTCATGTCCACATGCGACATGTGGTCATGATACGAACTGCCAAAAATTTTCTTTTACTATATGAAATCTCCCCCTCGCACGCATAAGCGTGCTCGGTTGCGTATGCTTAAGTTGTCAAAGTTACTATTTCTAACGGAATATTCTACCCACGTGTGCATGTAGATTTTGATCTCTATGTTTGTGTCGGTTTAATTTGCATCGTTTAGGTTTTTCCTTGGTAAATGGTTGGCCTTTAATTGGTTTTCTCAATTTATTTCAAATTTGTCTCGCATTTTCCTTTTATTACCTTCCATCATTTATTTATTTTAAAACGTTGCTTGTTCACTCGTTTACGTATTTCTTAATTTATTTTTTTTCCAGGCCTTTGCCTCAGCTCCCTCTGTGGTTCCAATGAAAGTAGGAGGGTTCAACCTCAATATATCCCTAATGGGATCTCCTCTATCGCTGCGCCCACTATAAGGCTCATCTGCATGATAATCATAAGGCCTGGAACCCAATTGCTCTACTCGCCCTATCTCGTCATGCCTGGCATGATGTGTGGGGCTCCTGCTACGGGCCCTGTCGGCCAAGCAAACCTCCTCTGTATCTGGCAACTCGACATAAGGCTCCACATGTGGTACCCCTTGTGGCTCTATGCGAGGCTCCACACGTGGCTCGACATGAGACTCAGCTCGTGTCTCCACGTGTGGCTCCTCTCGCGGAACATCGCGGGGCTCGACACGTGGCTCTACGCGTGGCTCAACTACAGCCAGTGGAAGCCTATCCAAGATAGCCTGTAAGGCCTGTAATATCTGTGGTCCCATGTCTGGTGGGGCTGGTGGTACCTACGGTTCCTGAGGAACTGGTTGTGCCTATAGAACTGGCTAAGCCTGTGGGTCTGGCTGATCTAGTCCCATAGCTAAAGAATCAGTGTGCACCTTGGTGGCTGGAGTGCGGCGGGACAGTGTTTGCCGAACTCGTCTGGGAGGCATCCTACAAAATGAGGTAACCTCTATTCAGTTGGTCGCGGAAGTGATAATGTGCCTAAACAAGCCCAGTGTTTTAAAACGATTGGGCTCTGATACCAAATGTCACAACTTATCACATGGCCTCAAGCCAACAAAATTACTCTTCCTCATGGCCTCAAGCCATCCAATTAATCAAACTTCCTGGGATATCCCAAATAGGCTCTCAAAGCCTTAAAGCCCTCTTGGCTCAAAAGTACCAACATGCCCTCAAGGCATTTCATATATCAAGAAAACAAGAAAGACACCCGAGGAGGTTCACACCTTCCCTTCCCTATACATGATGAACATTGCCTTCCAACTGGAAGGAGCTCTTTCAACACCCAACACATACCCCAAAATAACAGAAAAACACATAGAAAACATTTGCAATCTCATTCATCAAGCAAGAAACAAACATACATAACAAGCAACAGATCATACAAGAGAGTAGTCTTGTTCACCAACCTTCCAAAGCCCTATTATGGATGAAATTTGATGAAGAGCTCCACTCTAGCCTCCTCCTCCAAGTTCTCCTTCTTTCCACAATAATCCAACCCCCTTACTCTCCTCCTCCTCCTCTCTTTTAAAACTAATTCCCTCTATTTTCCTTATTTCCCAAGTGGCATTAGAAAACTAATCCCACAACTCATCCATTATCCTAGTGGACTTAAAACAATTAACCCCACTCAAGAGATTCCCCACTATAGCCCTTTTACAAATAAAATACAATAAGTAAAATAAAAATACAAAAGGAAGTGGAAGACACACCACCCTTATTAAGGGAAACCCCACCAAAAGAGAGGCACAAGAGACAAGCACTCCATTATTGAGGGATCATGGAGTTATTCCATGACTTGGAAGTGGGCCTGAGTGTGGATTCCACTCATCCCATTGTCCCCATGCTTCCAAATTCGTCACTTAACTTCACTGTGAAGTTTAAGTGACCATATGGAAGTTAACCCAAGGTTATCCTAGTCAAAAAGGTCCCTAGACCCATGGGGTATAACTCAGGGTTGATTTTTACCTAGTTAGGACTCTCAGAGTCAAATAAAACACAAGAAAAAGGGTCTAAAAGAAATAAAGTTTAAACAAGATTCAAAACATCATTTCTTACAACACATATCACAATATAAGTAAATCAGAAGATAGCCCTAATTCCCTTGACCTCATGCAACATTAACACATTACAACATTACAACATTTCTCCAAACACGAGGTTGATCTTAGTTCCTCGTGGAACTAGATCGGCTCACAAGGGATACAATATAGGGTATGGAATGATCTCCTGTATATGTGGTTTCGTTAGCAATCCCTGCACACTCAAACTCGAAGTCAATAACACATAGAGATATCATAGCCGAAGCAATTTAAATATATGCATACCTAGACATTCTACCATATAAACATACTGAAATCACATTAAAGTTCCATATCCATTTATTATTTTCTTAAAAGCAACATCTACTTATCATTGCACAATTAATTTCCTTAAAAATCAATTAGGTATAATAAACAAGATTCAGAATCAATAGTCTCTCAACATAAAATAATAGCAATAGCACTGCAAATAGTCTCATGAATAGTAGTGTAAAAAGTAGGCCTCACAGTTCTTTTCTTGATTCATGGAACAACTTGGGTATGATAACAAGTAGTACTTCTACAAATCTGAAACTTAGAGAAGTTATGGCAATCCTATTGTCAAAGGAATCGAGGAGAAAGTCAATGGATGATACTACACGTGATGCTCTCTTTTTAAGAGCACATTCTTCAGAAAATAATAAGAACATAAGTTGAGACAGGAAATGATCTAAGTATAAATGAAAGTCTAATTCTCTTGGAAAATCTAAGATAAAATGCTAGAATTGTGGAAAAATAGTAGATTCAAGAAGAATGATAAAATTGATGATTCTTCCTCATATACAAAGTTTTCCATAGAAGAAATTGGAGATGTTTTCTTGACATCTTCTAATGTTCATGTATGTGATGATGCATGGTTGATAGATCATTGGCCATGGAAAGGTTAAATTGGTGTTTAGAGATGAGAGGATTAAGATACTTTTTGAAGGCTTTACTATTTTAGGTTTGTCTAGAAATTTGATTTCTATTAGCAAGATGAATGATGCGGGAATTCAAGTTTTCTTTAATAAAGATTAATATAACATGGTTAGAGGAACATTGATGTTGGCAAAGGGAGTTCACCTTGGAACTATGTTTCTATTAGAATCTAGTAGAATAAGTAATAG
The DNA here is from genome assembly GCA_027924645.1 of Cunninghamia lanceolata. Classification (NCBI taxonomy): domain Eukaryota; kingdom Viridiplantae; phylum Streptophyta; class Pinopsida; order Cupressales; family Cupressaceae; genus Cunninghamia; species Cunninghamia lanceolata. Next base: position 143,404 of record BSBN01000845.1, read on the forward strand.
ATGCAATTCTTCCATTGTTCTTGAAACAAAAACTATAAGTTACATATAGAAAAGAGTATGTTGTGGCATGAAAGCATGTGTCAGATTGGTGAGAAGGGTCTTTAAGCTTTGCAAACAAAAGGTGTGACTAAAGGTCTTTATAATTGTTCACTTGATTTTGATTTATGTGAGACTTGTGTTACTGACAAATAAAATTGGGTTAAGTTTTCAACTAGTAATGTTAGAGTTGAATAGGTTTTGGATTTGATATACAATGATGTTTTGGACCTATTAATGTTCATTCGCTTGGAAAATCCCTGTGCTATGTTTACTTAATGGGCAACTATAAAAAAATGTGGGTGTTCTTTCTCAAAGATAAATAAGAATTTTTTAGTAGGTTCAAAGAGTTTAAGGGTCTTGTTGAGAACTAAATAGAGAGGAAGATAAAATTCATAAGAATGGATAATAGTGAAGAATATTGCTCAATACGATTTGGACATTTTTGTAAGCACAATGGGATAGCAAGACAAAATCTAACTCGATACACCTCACAACAAAATGGAATTACATAGAGGATGAAAAGAACACTGATGGAGAGGGCTAGGAGTATGGTTAGTGGTGATAGTTTAGAGCAAAAATTCTAGGTTTTGTTAGGGTAGTTTTTTATTTACCTATGTTATGGAATATTTATTTTTCCTACACATATTATTAATCTTGCTTAGGTTATATTAGACATGGTTAATATGAGGACATGTGACATAATCCATCAGTTACATGTGTCACTCTCACCCACCTTTGGGTAGTTGAGCCACACACCCTCTTTTGGATTTATTTTCCACCTCTCATAACAATTTGTTTGCCTTATCTAAGTAGGTGCAACCATGTAATTTGACATTTACGAAGTAGGTATAACTCCCACCTATTTTCAGCAGTTGGGAGTTATTACTCCTCTTGGAAGTATTTGCCCTTATTTTGCTATATATACAACACTGACGTCTCCCTTGGCTAGTGAAGTTCCGTGCAAGAGAGTGTTGATTTATTTCATCTATGGATTTCAATTCTTGCTTTCGTTAAGTCATTTTGATTTAGGGTGGCTTCACAACCAAATCTAACACGGTTTCAAAGTGGTTGTGAGTTGTGGGTTAGTAGTTATTTTTGGAAATCTGGGTACTAATCATTTCTTGAAAGAAAAATATGCTCTTCTCTTGCATCCTATGATGACTTGAAGAATAAAAAGCTTGACAGAGATTTTAGTTTCTAGGGGGCCTTCATTTCTCTTGCTTTTCAATTGTAGGTATATAGAGCTTCTTGGAGACATTTTGAGTTCACCATTGAGTTCAGAGTAGCTGAAAAAGTCAAATCAGGATTTCATTTTATCTAAATTAGACATCGGAGGCTAGACCTGCAAAGGTTGAAAAAAATACTTTTCTGTTAAGATCCGACATGTCGCTAAGAAATGGGGCATTTTGAGACCAAATGGACCCTTTCGTTGAGTTTGAAAGGCCCTAAAACCCCTATTTTCATAAAAACTTGTCCATTTTGGATAAAACAAATTTTGGGGCAATTTTTTTTCTCACCCCCTGGTCGTATGATCTTGCAACGAGCCATTCAGTATGGATTTTAATAAAAAAATTATTTTTTTTTTGAAAGGGTTGAATGGCCCGTTCCAGACACATAGGCCTAGAGCCATACATCCCAGCCCAACATACAAGCAGTTCGTCTGCTAGCCATCACTAGCTCCTACATAATAGCACACACAAGCGACCCCTTTCACCACTACCACTGGCAAACCCACTTCCTCCTCCATGTAGGGAATATTCCATAAAAATAATAGTTTTCAAATTAAGCAGTTTTGCGACCAATAAAGGTGGTTTTGTGACAAGATTTCAGCAGTTTCATCCTTCAACGACGGTTTTACATCAAACAGTGAGCAGTTTTGAAAATCTAGCAACCCTAGAGAATATTTTAGGGAATCTTCAATTTGTCAATAGATGACATCATCATGACATCAACCTCTTCGAAACTTGACCCCCTCACCATTGCAGTTTTCATTTTTGCACTCCAACTTCACGAGGCCCATTCTCAATCATATAGAAGTATTCTTTTGTACTTTTTTTTTAATTTGGTGTAGAATTTCATGCTATTCACAGTGGTGTGATTATTTTTTGTCAAGTGATCTCGTTTTTCTAGAAAATCAGTTTTCTTATCAGATCTGATAGGCAGTCTCAGTTTTTTGAACTTGAAACGCTTATAACTTTCACATATGACCTCAACTCGAGGTAATTATTTTTTTTAAAGTGGATATTATTCTAAGCACCACACATCGGTGCTAGCTTGAGGTTCTTATTCTAAGATAATTTGGTACTTTCAGTATTTGAGTCCATTTTAGACATTATAAAACTCTAGAAAATATCTCTAGCATTGTAAACACACTGATCTATAAAGTAAAAAATATTTTTTGTTGGGAGGATTCTTGATTGAGTACAAAGGGGGGTTTTCGTAGTGTGTTTTCTTTGATCTGTTTACTTGTGCTCTTCTTTTCCTTCACACATGGATCATTCAAAGGTTCTGTTGTCTCTCAAATTTGCACCCTTGCTGAGTTGTAGAACTTGGCAATTTGGAGAAACATGGGATCTTTCCAGGTCTGTGGGTCACCTGTGATGGAAAGAACCTCCAGAGAAGGCCGGCTTCCTGTTGATACTCCACCTAAACTACTTATACTAAGGTCTTTGCAGAGAAAAGGGTAAGAAAGATTACATGAAAATGAAACCTATTGTCTAAGGTGATGCACCAAAAGATCATCAGAAAATGTACAGAAATGACACACTTCAGAACCAGTAATAATAAGAACCCTACACAACCTAGAAAAAATCATAACCCTTGCATCATTATTTTGTAAGGAGGCTGAATAACAATAGTCTTGTTAAGGAGAAAGAGGTTTTCTCACCACCCACAAACTGATTGTTATCCCTTGCACATCTCACAACCTGCAAAAATTATGTAACCCCTGCATAAAGGCACCAACATGAAAGACAGCTCTAAGGACAAAGAAACATCACCAAGATCTGTACTAACACTGAGGACACGTAATATCAGAAGAAATAGGAAGGTATAAACTGTTGATTACTGCCCAAAAGGTGTTACAATACTGTATATATCTGAAAATAGGTTACAAAACTATTCACTTCTGCAAAAGAACTCAGAAAATTATAATATACAGAGTAGTGAATAATCAGAACCTCTTAAAAATGAATAAGGAAGAAGACTATATACTTCCTAAACAGCTGTAAACAGATAGACATCCACCACCTCCATTCCTGTGCATCTCATAAATGCCTACAAAATATCTCTCTAAAGTCCTCCAAAGTGTGCTCACAATGCAGAAAAAGTCAAGGGATGCCATTAGCTATCATAAAGGCACCTAAAAATGTCATAGAATGCCTTTAAATGCTCTCTGTGGCTTCTGACATACGTCAGATCTGTGTCATAATCCTTTGCAGTATCATAAATAACAGATATTATCCAAATACAGGACAATGACACATTTTCTGCATTTTAATTAACATTAACTAAGAGGCTTATAATTATACCACCTTAGTAAATGTTTACAATTCCAAGATTATACAAGTCTATGCAGAAAAATGACACATGACATAACCATCTAATTCCTGATTTATGCAAAAAATGTCATAAAAATGTTTGTGACTCCTATAACATATCACCATGCTTTACGATCTCCACCATTCACAGCTATCTAACCAAAATGCCTTGGCAAAAAATATCCTCGGCCTTATACTTCTCCAAATGCATCTGACTTGGCAAGAAAAAGGCATTCACCACCTTATATCTCCTAGCCCACATGCCTTAGACAAAACATATCCGTCGACCTTGTCTTGCCCACAATACATTTTTCTTGGCTTTGAAAAATAAACAAAGGGCATAAAAATGCCACGGCCCCCTCTTGCATCGCTAGGTTTTAACACACGAAGTGTCTTGACCACGAGCCATACAACAAATGCAATGATTTTAAAATAAAAGTCAAAAAACACTCAAATGCTATCTATGATATTCGACCCAAGGAGAAGACCTAAAAATTGTTTCATTTGCATTTGCTTCTTCACTGTTCGAACTGGCCGCCGCCATGAGGGTTTGAAGGCATAAATGTATCATTTTTGATGATTCCTAGGCCAGTCTTGGTCGAATTTCTGAGTAAACATGAGGTAATTTGCATTTTTTCTAAGTTTTCGACTTCTTTCTGTCAATTTTGGGTCGTGATTTGACTGTATGTTATAGATTTTCTATTGTTTCGAATGGTCGACCTTCTGCCTTTGTTGTTGGCTGTGTGATGCCGCCGTCTGAGAGGAAGAAACATGATTTTTACACAGCAAAAGGCGAAAAACATAGAGGTAATGAGTTTCCTCCAAGCTTCCTTCATTCTTTTTTTGGTTTCTATTCACCTGAATCCGCTGCCAAAGGCCGCGATTCTGAGGGATTTCTGTAAATATTCTACTTTGCAATGAGTTAAAACCCTCAATTTTTCCTTTTTGCTGTTTGAAAAGAGCTCAAAACTCCATTTTCTGAGTTTCTTTCTGCTGTATCTGGTTGACTGGGTCACAATTTGGACATTTTATGAGCATTTTTCTTTGCAATACCTTCATTTTCTCCTTCTGTTGCTGCCTATGAATGGCTTCTATAGCATTCGAACTTGGAAAATTGCATTTTTATTGGTTGTTTGCTGCCAGAAGACATAATGTCAATCATTTTCTGAGGGTTTTTTATTGCAATGAGTTGAAAACTGTGTTCTGACAATGCTGAGGTACGATTTCATCAAAAACTGCGTATGATGTTCTTTTTTCCTATCACTCTCAGTCTAAAATGAATTGAAATTTCACTTTTGCCCTATCTGCTGTTCTAAAAGAGCTCAAAACTCCATATTCTGTCATCTTCATTCACTATTTCAATGAATTCTTGCTTGGAAAAAATGTGTCTTGCTTCCCTCTGATAAATGCCTCTTTGTTCCTCAAGTAAATGCTTCTGCATATCAGGATCTTGTTTGTTTCCTCTTTGCCAATGAACAATTCCTCCCTCCTATGTTTATCAAATTTTGATATGCCATTGCAAGTATTGGAATGGCCGAAAATGAGACCGTGTTTTCTTTAAGATCAGGTCATCCAGCATACTTTTCCCCACAAAGCGATAGAGTGAATCTATGAGATTAAGTATGCCAATGCATGCCAGAAGAATGAGAATCATGACCCAATCATGGTTATGGAACCTCATCAACTGGACAACAAGGGGCCTTGTTGAGTCTGACACACAGCTTTGCCCTCCTCTCATTTGCCTTGCTACTATTCGAAGTCTGTATTTCTATGCTGTAGCATTTTCTTTATTAGATGGCTGTGTATTCGTTGTTTCCTGGGCATTTTTTGTAACTTCTGACTATGTATTCGCTGTCAGAGGCTGCGACCTGAGTGGCTTTGTGAGCATTTGCATTAACTTTTTGGCTATTCCTGTTGGGTTTAACATGGAGAAAACTTTGAGCATACGAACTTGAAAAATTTATTGTATTTTCTAAAAATCTATACTTTCTGTTGCGCTGCTCTGATGGAAAAACTTGAAAGAACATTTTCTGAACATTTTTTGTTTTGAAATGAGTTGGAAACTTCAATTGCTGTTTAAACTTGCACTTTGGCTCGAAATTTCACTGTTTATGTTGAGAAAACTCGTTGTTATGTGAGCCAGAAGCCACGAAGTATCTCCATATTTATTTCAGCTTCCTCTTGTTAGACTTTAAATTCTCAAAATTTTGATTTTTTCAGAATGCATGATCTTAGAAAAAACATGAAACCTTGCTGGAAATAAAGAACATAACAAGAGGTCCTCTTCAGAAGTAGAACTTGTATCATCTCCACATTTGATGACTGTATCAATCAATGTGATTGTCTTTAAACTGTTCCTGCTCATTCAACTTCAGTTGTAGCTCTACCATGCTCCTTTTAGTATGATTGTTCTTTGTATTGTGTACTTATTGCTGCTCTTTCATACTACATGATTGCTGTCTATTTACTGTAGACTGATTTAGGCCTGCCCTTCTAACATTGATTGTCCATTTACTGTGACAATCTGTTGTTCCATATGATCTTTGCCGCTCTGTTTTGCTTTGTTGTCCTATTTTGCTTGGACTTTGTTGTCAATTGTCTGCTATCCTACCATGTTTGAAACCTCTTGACAACTGTATCTGCTATGCTCCTTGAGCTGTGCCTTTTGCATTTGTTCATTGCTTCTGAAATGTTCTGTAAGGTCTATGAGCTAGGCTCAACCCTTGTGGGAGCCACATTTCCTCCACTCATAATGCAATTGATGAATCAAAAAGAAACATCATTACATCTGTATCTGCACATGAAGCAAACTTGTTAAAAAATAAATGCATGCTTGCAGTCGATATTCTTGATTTGTCCTCTCAAAGTTTCTGTGACGCTAACTGGTTTAATGCATCTGAAAACACAAATTGTACATTTATAGATGATATCATATGATGTATGATGCCTTGTCATTGCTCTAACATCATTTTTTTCAAAACTTTATGCAGATGACGGGATAGTAAGGAAATAGCAGCTGGATGCAGGACACGTCGACGATCTAGGACAACACAAGACGCGGCAACAGCATGAAGGCTCGTCATTCAGGCAATGACAAGTCACCCTACCTTATATGCATATTCGTCTTTTAGTTCTTTATAAATGTATAGTTTGTCTTTTCATTTTGCAATGAAACAGTTAGTCTCACGGCTTGTGTGAGAACTTACACTTATTCTTTCAATATATATTGCTAATTTTTTAAAAGATTCGCACAATCTCTTAAGTTCTGAAATACATCTGAATGCAACAATACAATTTTATCTCAATTTGTATCAAATGTGCTTGGGTTTAACACAGCAGAAGTAAAATGTACCTTTTCCTCTTTCAAAACTGAAAAACTCTACCTAATTGAGCTAGTAGTGAAATCTAGGTAACAGGTTCCATTGCTAACACCTTATAGTTATGCAACTTGGCATCGACATGCATAGAATGCCTTAATGTAGTTTGGGTATACTCCATATGTTGAACAAAAGGTAGTTGAACCCACATATGATAAGGAAAAGATAAAATGGATGCTTGAACATACAAAAGCTCTTGGATGTCTTTGTAGCCTTGTTTCCCTTGATCTTATGTTTTAAATTGAAGCATGTACAAATTCACATCATGCTTGGAAATTTTTTAAAACATTGTATGGTACAATAGATGAAGTCAAAGGCTATCAAATTGACAATGATTCGCTAAGCCTTGATCCAAAGAACTTTGGCAACACTCATGATTAAATTACTAAGGTTAATGATCAGAGAGCATAATGTAAAGCATGTGGTATTGAGAAAAAGGACATTCAATTAATCTATAATGTACTAAAGAAACTTGGTATTAAATATGTAGCTTTTGTTTCTAGCTTTCACACTCACATGCTAACTATGGGATCCACATACACTATGCCTTCATTTGCATCTTTTTCTGAGATGTTAATGCATGAACAATAGAAGTTTCTATCTATGGGTCTCATTAAGCCATCATAGAATCAGGCTTTGTTGGCTAGTCAGTCGAAATGATAGAAAGAGTTAAGACACTTTGACAAGAAACCAAAGAAATCAAAGAAAAATTCACAAACAAATCAAGCACAAAACAAATCCTCTTTAAAAGAGGACTCGTCTAAGAAGGATACGCCTACTTGTGCATACTACAAGAGGATTGGACATGAAGAACATTCTTGTTATAAGGACATTGATGAACTGAAACATCTTCTTAAGAAGAACAACATTGATCTACCTTCTAGAATGTCTAAGTCAGCTTCTTCTTCCCATTCTAAATAGTCAGGATTTAGGAAGGAAAAGGCCATGTAGGTTTTGCTTCAGAGTGTTGGGAATTAAGGTGTATCAACCTTGGTAATTCCTAGCATTGGTTATTTAATTGTATATTTATTTATTTGCCTATGTTGTATTTTATGTTGCACATCCTGTTTTGTCATCTAGTGTGAAGTGGCATGGTGTGTTGTCACTCCACTTGGAATGTGACTAGGATGGTCAACTCATCCCATGTGGATATAGGCATCCCATATTGTGGTAGAGGTTTTATGCCATGTGTCAGCATCTTGAGTAGTGTGTAAGGAGTTATGACACATAAGTGTTATGACGGATTTTTATGACAGATTCTATGACACGTAAGAGTCGTAAATAGAAGATCTTATGACAGGTGAAGACAAGTGTCGAAGAGCATCTTTGAGGAAGGCAGCTTTGGGCGCCCAAGGGAGGTTATGACATGTTGTAAGATGAATATGCTATTTTTAGTCAGTGTATAACAGATTCTCTTATAGTTGTAAGTGCTGTCAATTATGACGGATTCTATGACAGCTGTAAGGTGCGTAAGAGCATCTATCATAGCCTATCTTGGGACAAGGCACCCACATTAGGATGGGGTGTTGTCACAAGTGTCAAATCCATGTTGTGATGTTGGACAAGTGTCCATAGGCATGGGTTTTGGGCCATGAGACCAAGATGGATGCCCATCTCTAGAAGGTTCCATATTTGCCTTGTAAACTCTATTTAAACAGGTGCTTGGATAGGAGATGCATATAGTTTTTGACAGGTATTGTTATGCTGTCAGAATATCTCTAGATACGAGGGTCGAAGACTCCTGCAAGAGCATTAGCTCTGAAACTGTATTGTAACCTTGATTGTTTACTGTAATACATTTGAGTTGTGTTTTAGAGTGTGGGGTTTTTCTCCTGAAAGGGTTTTCCCCACGGTATATCTTGTCTCTCTCTCTTATGTGTTGTGTTGATGCTGCAATTCTTATGCTATGTGATTAATATTGCTGCAATTGTAAGAGTTTAGAGGAATTTACATACCTCTCCCCTCATTAGATTAGTGTAGGAAGTGATTTTCGCACACCTAGCTTCCTTTCAGTTGGTATCAGAGCCTGCCTAGTTTTGGTCCTAGCTACTAGGTAGGGGTTTTTTGTACTTATCATAGATTGAGTGGGAGTCTATGCAGAGTATTTTGTAATCTTGTTGCAGGAAGAAGATGGCAGACACATCCGAAAGAATAGAGGTAGAGAAGTTTAATGGCAACAATTTCAAGTTGTGGAAACTCAAAATGGAAGACATGCTTGTTGATAGAGACCTATGGGAAACAATCTCTGATACAAAACCAACAACAATGGCACAGGCAGATTGGGATCTCAAAGATAGTAAAGCCAAGGGTCTTGTGAGACTCTGTTTGGCTGATTCTATCCTATTAAATGTTCATGAAGAGAAGACTGCGAAGGAGCTGTGGAAGAAACTTGGTGATGTTTATCAAGCTAAATCCATGGTAAACAAGTTATTCCTATAGAAGAAGCTATATTCTCTGAGAATGAAAAATGAAGGATCAGTTTCAGATCACATGAATGCTTTTAACATGCTAGTTGCACAATTGACATCCGTTGGTGTGAAGATGGAGGAGGAGGATTGTTGTATGCCTTGCTTTGTTTTCTACTGACCTCGTGGGATCATCTTGTAATGGCCATCGGAAGAACTACAACCACCTTCATATGGATGAGGTAGTGTCTTCGCTGTTATCTGAAGAGATGCGGAGAAAGTCATCCAAGTCGGCTAAAGAGGCTTTTGCGGTTCATGGAAGATCCAAGGAGAAAGGGAAGAAGAAGGACAAGAAAGATGAGAAGGGTAGATCCAAATCCCGTGGGAGATCCAAATCTCCTGGAAAGTCTAAGGCACTATGTTGGAACTGTGGAAAAACTGGGCATTTTTGAAGGGAGTGCAAGGAGGAGAAGAAGAAAAAGAACATCTCTGATTCTGAATCCGACGAGTCACAAGATGATGGTGATGCTTTCATTGCTGCCTTGGCCACCCATGCATCTGATGATGTGTGGCTGATTGATTCTGGTGCCTCTTTTCACATGACCTCGCATCGAGACTGGTTCACAAAGTATGAAGAGTTCGATGGTGGCAGAGTGTACCTGGGTGACGAATCTCATCTGAAGATAGTTGGCCGTGGAAGAGTCACAATCTAATTCCCTGATGGACAAGTGAAGGGGATCTATGGGGTTATGCACATCCCAGACTTCGCACGGAACCTGCTTTCTATAAGTAAATTGAATGATGCAGGTGTGCAGGTTGTCTTCTGGAAAGAAGAATGCAAGATGACTAGAGGAGCTATGGTGCTTGCTAAGGGTACTCAGAGAAGTACTCTGTTGTCTTTGTCACTCTGATACGAGACTCTAAGTCCCTTGCCTATCGGTAGGACTTAATACCATCGGCACACTCAAAAACTCTTTTGCTGACACACCGATCTCACCAATGACAACCTTCAGACCACACCCGTCGGTGAGACTCCAAACATCGGTGAACTCTAATCTCATTGGGCCGATACACCGATGGATTTCAACTGTCGGTGTGACCCCTTTCATCGGCGAAGCTCTCAACTACTCTTCCGATGCACCGATGGGATTATCTTCCGATACACTGATGTCTTTGACTTCGAACCACACTCGTTGGCAAGACAGACCACTATCGACGAAGCCTAACCAAGTGTTGGTTTTTCTTCTGAATCAGCATTAGGGTTTGCCACTTATAATGCACAGGCAGATTCAGCCAACTGAATACAGGAGGTTGCGTGAGCTCCTCCCCTTCACTTCTGGTTCTGCCGCACTAAGGGGGGTGTCCCTATTTGATAAAAATATAACCTTGACTAGCTCAATGACCAAAGGATATAACTTGACAGTAACAGGCAGAATACTCTCATGTATGGACCAAGATTTGTGTAACAAATCACAAGGTTGGCAACATTCTTGGACATGATGTCTGGTTGGGTATGAGAGTATGCAGGGATCCTAATCCTATTCCTACAACTAACAGGTGGAAGGATGAAATGGTTTGATTTGATTTTTGGATGCAAAGCTGGACATGGTATATAACCTCAACACAGAGCTAGATTGGTGCCTATCCAGGGCTTGGAGTCGGTAGACATACACCTGTGAATGATCAGCATGAACAACTAAAACTGGATTTCAGGGGGATATACATGATATCTGCCTTACAGATATCTCCCAATACAGAGTGTTAAGCTATCTATACTTATGGCATCCCTATTGCAGTATACCCTTCCCAATATTCAATCTGAAAACAGTTTAATCTACCCCTTGAGCAGAAGTTAAAAGATTAAACATTCAACATAGGAATTCTATGTTCTAGAATCTCAGACATTCCTTGAATGCCTGGACTCAGAAGAAAGATACATGCAAAACTGGAGACAGAATCAGCATAACACATGCAAACATAGCATTATTCATATAAAATTGACCATGAAATCGTGGATTCATGCACAAACGTACAACAGGAGATACATAAACTCGCAAGTTTTGCTGCACAGAGCAACCAAAACCAGTTGTATCTTATTACAGAGCCAAAATGTCCAGTTTTCAACAACCTCAAAATGAGTAACACTTCCTGCTTATAACAGCCAAAGAAGCGTACTCAGCATTAATTACATGATGGACATAAAAAAATGTCAGATACAGACTCCACAAAGGAATGGCGCTCAGAAGTTATTGCAGCAACAGACAAGAGAAGCCTCGAGCCCTACGCCGCCATCTGGAAGTCTTTACTCAAAAATCAGGCAACCTGATCGCTTGTACCATTGCCCATATCTCTGCATTGTCGCCATTAAAGGTCTCAACCACCTGCGTTTCACTTGGAAACCGTCGCTGCATTTCAAACAGAAGTTCCCGCCAAAATGCACCTCTTCGCAGGTTTCAAATAATGTAGGGAGATTAATCCCACATGCATAGTGCGGAGACTCCCTTAGCACTTTAAAAACATGGTCGCACACATAATAGGTGTCGAGCGTTTTGCCACGCTCAACACACAACCCTTCGCCAAAGCCCATTGGCCAAACCCAAGCCATCGGCTCACTCCCAAATCCTCCTGTCGATCTCAATAGTCACACTGATCGCTACCTTCGCATTCCCCTTCATCGGCTAGAGATGAACCATCGAGCTAGCAAGAAACCCCTTTGCTGATATAACAACTCCCGCCGATGGCCTTACTGTCGCCAAGACAAAGACCAACAGCCAACATGAAATTCCTCTGGCCGATAGTATAAGTTACCCCGATGGCCAACCTCAAGCCATCCACCATCGGCCAGACCCACGACAGTCGGCCTAACATCTGCCCGCTCACCCGATAGCCAAAGTCATGCCGATGAACACTTCATCGGCGAGACCAAACATACAGTCCAGCCGATGAACAAAGTCACTATGCTCCCGTCGGCTAGACCATCCATATCGGCCAAAAACAAACGAAGCTTGCCGATAACAACGATCACCCCGAAATGCCTCTGGCCGATCATACTAGTCTCGCCGATAGACATCGGCATCCCACCTCCGTCGGTATGACCGAAGCCATCGGCCAAACCCAAAATGCCTATGCCGATCTTCAATGTTATGCCAATGAACATCCATCGGCCAAACCAAACCTATCGGAGGGACCAAGAAACAGTTCACCGATGATGCCGATCACTCCGATGAACCAAAAACATAAAGCTCCGAACCTTTGAACCATGAACCGGTTCAAACGGATGGTTCAACCAAGAAGTTCAACGCCGAACGGAGCACTTCAAAAAGAACATTTACCGAACACAAACACAAAGCCTTGAACCGTTGAACCATGAACCAAAAGGGTTCAACGCGGTGGTTCAAAACGATGGTTCAATCATAATCTGAGCACTCAAAAAGAAGTTTCGCCGATAGAGAAAGTCACAGCAATGAACAAGGAAACTTAGGGCCCAAAAAGAAAAAACCCTCCAACATCTGTGCTCAGATCCAGACCAAAATTAGTGCCAACACCAAGGTCTGCCGATACGACCAACTCTTGACGTCGATACAAGGTTCTTTTGAAGGCAAAGGGCGCCTAGGCTTATGGGGCTCAATTTGATGTATTTATTGAAAGCTCAAGGTGAATTGATGCTTATTGAAAATGCCACTTAGTCCTTCATTTGCATTCTAGGCGCCATTTCCTATTGACTTATATACTCCTCATCATGCTAGGGTGCCATAATGAAGTGGTTTAGACAATAGGTGCACTTCACTTACTAGAGGCTTGTTCTCCATCCACCTTAGGCGCACTTTTATGGTGGAACAGGTGTCAATGGGCACCCTTTTGAGGCTTTATGAGTTGCAAATTGCTCCTTAACCCTTCATGCTTGTTGCTCAATGCTTGAATGTTTAAGAAAGTCTCCTTTAGGCGCTCATCTTAATGACTTTTTCTCAAGGCGCAATCATCCTAATGACTTGGATATTCATCCTAGTGTTTCAGGATATCAGGCTACCAGACTTAGTCATTTTCAGGATCTCAAACATAAAGAATAACATGATGATTCATTTTTTTTATTGCATATAGTTGACATTCTATGCTACTCATAAAGAATATTAATATTTTATGTTCAACATGATGATTCTTTTTTTTTTAAATACAACTTTTATCTTTTAGTTCCAAAATGAGGTTTAGGTGATACTTGAATAACAATAGCTAGCTTATTGGATCAACAAACATCCTATGTAGTACAATTGGACTTTAAATATTTGAAGTAGCCATCTACAAATATCCATTCAAACGTGGATTTATAATGCAAGTATGGACGCCATCAATAAAAAAGATTTGTATTAACCAAATATCCATATAGGCATACATCAATATCTGTCGATATAAGTATAACATATATACAAAATAGCCATATAGGCTTACAAGAATGCCATATAGGCATACAATGTCAACTGTATACAATACAAAATATATGTCCACAAATGCCATATAGGCATACAACAAAGTAACACAATAAAAAGTCATTCCCCTCTGGCTGGTGAAGAGAATAGATCATGAGCAGCCTTTGATCTTCTAGGGGATGGAGACGCGTATGTGGGTGGTCTACTACGAACCTGAGGGCTAGTCCTCCTATTTAGTTCTTCCTGCATCTTTAGTTGTTACAATAAAAAGTATAGACATTAATATATAGAAATTACATGTTATAAAAAATGAAACATTTAACAAAATAATCACTTACCGCTAACATATAATATGTCTCCTCACTTGCCTCAGTAGCAGGAATAGGCCCTGGTGATGTTATGTCCTATAGAAACCATCCAGATAGAAATTAAACTTCAAATCAATAATCTTTTGATTTTTCAAAAATAGACAACTATAACAATGAATGTAAATTGAAATTTACTAATCTGCCTCATACCCCTGTCAATGCCATGGAGCTATGAATCGCAGAGGCCACACCATACTCCATTGCCCTCTGAACATGGGGAGGTGTCTCCACAGCCTGCATCATCTGGAAATAAAACAACATTATTCAATTACGAAAACTATAATAGTGATGCAAATCATGGCTCCTAACATACACACACGTTCATCTAAACATGGAAGTACACACAATACAGTACACAAGTCACATACAAAAATCTAGTATGTACAATTCATTCATTAAACTATTTATTTTATTACCTCCGTAAAGCTTTGAAGTCCACCACCGCTGGCAGGTGTTGCCATGAAATCTACAATATTAACCTATTCAACATCCAAAATCAGATATTAGAATACCATTCATATAACGATGCTATTCACATGTAATATTTATAATTATTTACTAGTTACATACCCCGCCAGTAGATGATCTAGTGTAAAATGCAGGTGGCGAACCACTGAAAACTGCATCGATGCTATGACCCTGAAATTTCATTAAAATCATCAATTTAAATTAGTTAATCTTGCATTTCAAAAATAAAATTTAATAAATTAAATTCAATAAACTTGCTAATATTTACCTAAGTATCAAGGCCGAAAGTCTCACTCAAGAGGGTATCTATCATCACCATCTGCTCAGCTGCAGATGTAGCCTGTGCACCTGCGTCTTGACTATCCATGGGGTCATAACCATAGGCTGACCCACAAGTTTGACAAGTATGGGGTGGGACCCTACTCCTCGCACTATCTCCCAACCCACTCTGTGCTGCAGGACTGACATGCTCTATGATGCTCTGGGTCAGGGCACTAATGGACTGAAGTGTATCGACCTCAACACTCTCCTTCACAATGGAAGGGATAGAAACATGCTCATGGGCTGGTCTGTTGATTACTCGTCTCACTATCCGCTGTGGATCAAGACATGCCCCTAGTCTATCTTGTGCTGACCCCCCACCTCTACCCTGGAAGTCAGACCGCATATCAAAATAGTTTGGCACTTTATTGAGGACAAACTCGCAGTAGAGTTTCCTCAAAAAGTATTGCAGGACCTCATTATTATTGCATGGAGGATGGTCAAAAACCATCCACCACCTCTGCCCAAAATTGTCCCTTATCGCTTGGTTGTTGCACCAACGGATAGGGAACCTCTTGCATGTAATGGGTGGAGGTTGATTTGTTTGTGGGTTTGTGAAAATCAAACACAAGTCTAATTTTGTGATTTGTAATTTTTTCACATCTTGGTATGACAGCTTGTCTGCATAATAATCTCTAAACTCTCTCCTCTTATCCATCCAACTAGTTATTTGCTTGCTAATTGAATCTACATTTGATAACATAGATTCAAGAGATTCAGCAAACGTGGACCTATGCAAAGTTGAAGTGGAAGGATCTTTCAACCTTGCAATTATATCTTCAATTTCTTTTTTATTGTTTTCAATTTGCCCCATTATATTTTCTTGTGTTCTAGGGGCATGTCGAGGAATGGATGGAGGAGGTTGTTGTTCTGCAGGTATTTCCTCCTCAAGATTTTGTGGATTTTGAGGAGGAGGAGGAGGTGCATTAACATTTCCTGACAATTAACGAAATATACATCAAAAATTAACTCAAACCTACATATTTAGAAACAAATTCAAACAAAAAAATATATAACTCACTCCTTTGGCGTGCTCGACGTCATGGCGGCATTTTTGTGACGAATCGATAAGGTTTTTGTGTTGAATTGAGTTTTGCAAAACGCGAGAGCACTTTCTAGGGTTTGCAAGCCGCGGGCATAGAGGAGAAGAAAGAAATGAAATGAGATAGAAACCTTTTTTTATTTATTTATAGCAAGTCAAAATGCGCTCACATTATGGCTTGGTTTTGACGAGCCTTAGGCTCGTCATTACCAAGCCATAACGCGCTCGCGTTTTGTATTTTTTTTTTTTTTGAAAATAATTTGGCCACTTTTTGGCCCCCCATCTTTTTGCACTTACCCATATGCTGTAATCCAGAAAGCATAGAAGTAGATAGTACAATACGAAAAAAAAGCCATGATATTAGAAATCAACGAAAAAGACAAACACATATTACTCTCTTAAACGGATGAAGCAGATCAAATGCTTACCAGCTTGAGGTCTCCAAAACAATCTGGAATTTGAGGGAAGGCCGTCATTTTGAAAGTTCTAATCACAGGGGAACACCAAAGGGCATGTTAAATAAAGCATGAGTGTAAACAAGAGATATTTCTTATTTTCAGTTTTTGCATCTATCAAATATCAGTAAAATTAGAAGCGGTAGTGCAGCCCCAAGAATAGGGGAGAGGATGCAGATTTAAAAAATAAGGAAAAATACTTCCAGCAAGGTCCCATGCAGAGGGTTATCGTTACTGAATTCATTGGTTGATGCCCTTGCCATGAAAGCTTTGTAGTGGGGTAGCACAAACAAATAGAATTTTGCCCATTAAAAGCAGAGTAGCTTTTTTGCAACAGGAAACTTGTAATGTCCCAAACAAAATATCTGCATCCAACAATCAAATCTGAAAATAAAATTTTAATTAACTTTCAAAACACCCAATTTTCCCTTACACCGATTGATCCCGAAATTGACAATTTTAACACAAATGCAAAGGGAACCTTCTTTAAACATAAAATACTGATAACTATCTTCAAATATTAGTAATGGTATGGCCTCATGCTGTTACATATCAGAAATTTTCTAGATTTACTCATAGACACAAATTTGCATGCAAAACTAACAATTTCACTACACCTGATTTCACCCGGTAGCACAGAAATGATATCTGATGAACCCAATATCAAATTATATGATTTTATGATGAAATACAATTGATATCAGGTCTAAGATGACCAATAAAAATAGCAGCAAACTCTGATAACAAACGCACAACTACAAACTGCTAATTGCTCAAACCCTAACTCCAACACACATTAAAACTACTCCAAAGTCACCAAAATAATACCAGATCTTACAATAAATGGATACAAACACAAATGCTGATGCAACAATAGTAAACACATAGAAAACCATGAATTCCACACCTGCAAACACTTACAATACTTCAAAATGCTCCAAGAAACATCAAACTGCATATAAATCCACCTCCAAGTAAACTACACAAAAACTGCTGAAATCTATCGATTCTTTGAAGCTCCAACGCACTCCCTGTGTGAGAATGCCCTCAAGAACCAAAGGGTTTCCGTCCTCTGATCCAAGAAACCAATGGGTTTTGGTTTTTGTCCACTGAAGAAAATCCAAGCACAAGTGCTCAAATTCAGAAATTTGGGTTGTAAAATGATCAAAAAGCCCCTCTGAAAGAAAAAACTTGCATATTTATAATAGCTCCAAATACAAACGTCCCTCTCTTGGAAAATAAATAAAATAATTTAATTTCCAACAAATTCCCTCAAATGGTGCTTACGTGTCATAATCCATGCAAGATTCTTGGCCAAAAAAAGAAATAACTCCCCTCTTACAAGTTGTCATAAAATCAACCATTTTTTAGGAACCTGTCATAAGATCTCCTAAAATCACTCTTGGAAGTTACAATTACACCTCATATTCCCCACTTGTGCAATTAAATAAAATATTTAATATTTAATTGCTCCCAAAAATAATAAATCCTTAATTTGCAGGATTACAATTTAAATATTAAATAAAATATATTCCCTTTTGATTTACATTAGCCCATGGGAAAATAGGAATGGACTAATAATTTCACCAATTTATTTTTACTATAAAGGGGACATGACAAACTTTAAGGCTTAAGCATGTGTTCAACAGGGGAGACGGAGTGGCTGAGAGTTTGCAGCACTCGCTAGAAAGATTGTTAGTACTTTATTGCAAAACAACAACCAGATGCAACGTAAACATCTTTCCCTTGTCTTCTTTTGAGGATGTTACCTATCAATTTTCAAACCAGATCTTGAAAATCATGTAAAAAACTAGAAATTTTCATATCCCATGGGACCAAATTACTTGCAAAGGCTTCCTAAATTTTCTCAAGGGCATTGACTGAATAAATTTAAAATCCCCCCTCCTCAGGACCACTAGGTCAGAATCCTATGAAGCATATGTTTTGAATGTGTTTCACTAAGTGACACCTTGTGGATGTACAATGAAGCATTCACATGACGCCATCCATAAACTAGACCCAATTGGTGTTGCAAGCTTCAATGATGGTGTCAAGGCTTTCAAAAACAATTTAAAGGACTTCTCCAGAAGCATATATCAGTTGTTCATGGATAGCCTTGAAAGCCCATTAAAAGTGTAAGGATGCAAGGAAAACAATTATGGCTACTTGCTGACAGTGTTAGAAGCTTGTACCAATGATGAGAATTCACTCAGAAATTAGATCATAAGTTCCAAAATGATTGTTTCCATTGGTGAATAATAGTTTTGTATGATTATTGTTGGACTTTCTAATCAATTTGTTTAAACACACTAGATATAAGCTTGATATCATTCCACTTAGTATATTACATTCTTGTAGAGTCAAAAATTGCATAATTCACACTTTTCACTCTATGTTTTGCACTCATTTTGGTGTTCATCACCCTAGACACAATTAGGACCCATTTGTCTATTTCCAAGCCTTAAACCCCTCACAAGCTCACCAAACTGCTCAACCCAAAACCACTCTTCTATAACAGACCTATTCCCTGCACTCTGCAACTCTATGTCCTTTAGGTCACTAGTGCCACCTTCATTTGAATCCGTGACTCCCACCAATGGTCGATTATAACCCTAACCATATCCTCAATCCATATTTACTACATTTTCTCAACAACTACCCTGTCCAGGAAACTCTATAAAACACTCCTTTCCTAATTTGGAAAGTCTCTTCTTGTATTCTCACTCTTTTAGGGTTTTCTCCCACATTGCTCCAACATTCCAACACTAAGTTTTCTGAATCTCCATTACCAAGCCTCCATTGTTGCAGATCAGCCCTTCCAAGAGACTCCATTGTCAAAACCCTTACCACACGTTGTAATCCTTCATCATCCTTATTCCTCCTCCATGACACTACACACACCACCATTGATTTAGCATGCCCCCAATGTACACACATCACATTCAACATTGCACTAAATTCTTTAGTTTTGTGAGCACATTTCTGGATTATGCAAGCATCACAGGGAAGCAAGAATTTAGGTGAACAACTCTTGAAAGTTGCAGAGTCATGCAAGCAAAGGACACATGCATCTGCATAAGGTCACTAGCACCCTTGTCACACACCAGCGCCCAAGAAAGTCACTAGTGGCCAAGGAAGGTCACTAGCGCTTGACGAATGTCACCAGTGCCAAGCTCTGTTACCATAAATGCAACGGGGGCACCCCGTTTACCATTAAAACGGGCAAAACACGTTTTCATTTCTTAACGGCTGTTTATGGGGCATTCGGTGACGTTTTCATTCTCTGCAAGGTTGCATCATTTTTGCTATCTGATAGGGGAGCACGAGCCTTAGGTTGAACCTCTTCGGCTGAGAGCCAGGGACTGAGAGGTATCCATTCCGTCAAATTCACCCGGGGCACGATCTCGGCCTCATCCCTTATGGTGTCGGGGGCCTTGCACTCAACAAGACTTGATCCTTGGTGGTTTCATTCAGAACCTTTCAACTTCACCTGCAAACCAAGGGCCCTTTGACGGGAATGTTTTTTTAAGTTGTGTACTATTAGTAATTTTTAAATTGAGTAAAGTAGTATTTTAAATTGAATATATAATTTATTTAATTATATATTTAATTAATTAATTTTGATATAATTTTTATAATATCAAAATAGTAAATATAATTAATTGTATATAAAATTTATGTTATATTTTAAAAAATATATTTAATATATACATCACGTTACCTTTTCAAATTTCATTATGTTTCACTTTTCTGATAACATAGGTGCCAAGAGAGGGTCACTAATGCCCTTGTCAAACAGGAGCATGCCTGTCAAGTTGTCTTCATCTAACACAGCTTCCAGAACCTGATTACACCTCCAGATCCCTCCTTCAGCCCTCTGCCACCTCCCTAAATACATCAGACATCAAAACAAACATACTCTCTTATCCTTAATATCTTTCTTTTCTAGTTCTTAATTGATTCCCATCTCTTGGGTTTTATTGTACTTAGCATAGATATGAAATTGTTTGATATTCTGCTATTTAAAGAAAATCAGACTTAGTGAAGTAGAATAACACATGGTAATTAAAAGAACGCATCTAAACACTACAGTAGCGCTTATTTTTATTACAGCTTTCTGGAATACAATGTATTTTGTGTGTATCACCATATACTGTACAAGACATATAGAACTTTTTGTCCTCATAATAATCAGTAAAGGCAGACAATTGAATAACCTGTACACCTCTTTGGTTGCGACCTTATAGTAACATAAATATTTATATACATTAAAAACATAAAATTGAAGACAATAAAGAAATGCTCATATTACTAAACAGAAATTTCGCTTATATAAGAAACATGGTTTTCATTTGTATTATAAGAAGAGACCTTGTGGTGTAAAAGTCCTTTATATACTTCACAATGTAACAGAAATCAAGCCTTCCTGAATAGATGATTTTACAGCATTCAGCACTATCTGTGTTTTCCTGGAGATGGAGGACCATAGAGAATCAGGCTTTCCTCCAGAATCTTGGATTCTCTTAACCAGCCTCGCAAATTCTTGAACCATAAAAGTTTCCTGAGGAACTTCTGCTGTAACTCTGTTCTCACTGGGCCTGGGGCCCCAAACAGTGTCCATTTCCCCAAACTTGGTGTTTGTGGAAGATAAAAATGATGCAGAGTTCTCCTCATAGGGAATCACAAAATCATGAAGACGCAGAATTCCTTTAGACCCATGGACACTTAAATCCATGGTCAGAGGAGAGTGAAATGAACAATGAAAAGTTGCCACCCTCCCATCTTGCCAAGATAAAGTAGCCCCACAAGATGTAATCACGCCACCTTCATTCAAAACAGGCCTGGGATGTGCAATCACACTTTGAGGCATTTCATAATCATTAGCCCATAAAATTGCCCTAATGCAATACCATCCAACATCACCCAGTGCACCATGTGCATCCAAATCTGGCTTAACCCGGATGTCCTCTTCAAAGAACTTAGCAGAACCGGCAAACGAGAAAGTACTGTGGACCTGCAAATAACCATAGAAATGCACTGCTCTCTAGTCAAAACATTTCTAAACGGAAAATGCAAGAGCAATCTGTACCCACATCATTATTTTATTTTCTGTAGAAAAATCAATTACCACCAACAAAAATGCACAGAAATAAACCCAGATGACTGCATTAGACTTATAAGCCAAAATAAGTGAGAAAAAAATTAATAAGTGGATACTCTTAAGTGGGAAACGAAAATCGTGAAATGGATTATCCGTGAACAACAAATTGTCATGACAATTACCCAGATTTTGAAAAGGGCGATCCTAAAACCCGGTAGAAAATCAGCATTAAAACAAATTTGCCTATGACATGGATTACCCAGATTTTAGAAAAGGGTGTCAAACTAAAATCCACTAAAAAATTTAAAAAAACAAGTTACATTATTGTGTTAAAGTGATGAAAAGGATTGAGTACTTACCGACTTGAGGTCTCCAAAGAGGTCTGGATTTTGAAGAAAGGCCTTCATTTTGGGAGTTCTAGGATGGTGCATCCACATGGTGCCATCCATGAACTGGACCCCATTGCTATTACAGGCCTCTATGATCTTGTCAAGGTCTTCAACACAAAGTGCAGTGGGTTTCTCCAGAAGAATATGTTTCTTATTGTGGGCAGTCTTGAGAGCCCATTCGAGGTGCAAGGATGTAGGCAGAGGAATGTACACTGCATCCACAGAGGGATCATCCAAAAGCTGTTCATAGCTACCATACGTCTTTACGTCTGGAGGTAAGTTGTTAGCAGAGGCAAAGGCCTTGGCCTTGTCAATTGATCTGCTGGCAACTGCATGCACTGAGCAATCGGGTGTCATTCCAATTGCTCTGGCATATTTTCTGGCTATGCCTGCACACCCCAGAAATCCAAACCGAACTACATTCTCTTCTGCCATTTTTCCTGCACCACAAAACCTTGGTGGATTTTTGTGTCAGGCTGTACAACTTCAATACACCTTCAGGTGATCCTTCCTACCGTAGAGAATGGCGCCTGTGTTGCCACGTGGGTTTTGTCATAAAGATTGAATTTTATGTTCGTTTGTCCTTGCGCTATGGTTCCATGGAGGAGGTTTCTTAAAATATTTCATCGCTTAGCTTATTTTGGCTTGTTCAAGTTTTTAAGGAGAGATATGTGGAGTTAGTGGTTAGTGCTGTTATGAATATTTAATTTTTCATCTTAAATTTTATTTTTTAATTGTATAATTTTTTTTAACAAAATTTTGAGAAATTATTATTATGTAACATTTTCACATTATTTATAGACACTAAATTTTTAGAAATTATTGTTCTTGTAGATATAAGATAATAATCTGTATGTATTATTGTTGACATTTATGTGTTTATTTTCAACTTTTTTTCTTGGCAGCATATTTT
Organism: Cunninghamia lanceolata; assembly: GCA_027924645.1. Taxonomy (NCBI): domain Eukaryota; kingdom Viridiplantae; phylum Streptophyta; class Pinopsida; order Cupressales; family Cupressaceae; genus Cunninghamia; species Cunninghamia lanceolata. Next base: position 166,242 of record BSBN01000845.1, read on the forward strand.
CAATTTTTAAATAGTAGTTGCTCCAAGGGAAAGATTCTAAATTATCCTTTCCACATAATTAAAACTTTGTATGGGGTCACTATTGCTAAAATTTAGTTCACTTATGCAACTACATGGGACCATGGAGTAAGGAAGCAGTTTCATAGATATAGAACAATGAGCAAGCTTAAAACTTCAAGTTCAATTTTTTTTGGAAGTTGGCCATCCCATAAGTTTTTCAAACAATTAAAACTAAAAAAATTCTAGAAATTGAGGACTAAAAAGTAGGGACTTCTATTTTCATGAACAAGATTCCAATTTATATAGCAAATATTGTTTTCATCTCATGAGACCTCTTGTTCCAAAAAAATAAATCCTAAGCTCCCTCCATGAGACTCCATCCTTAGATTTTGTGTTCTTGTATCGTCTAAAGCTCCATAGCCCTTTATGCAATTATGGATCCCTCAAGTTGATGGGAAAATGAAATGACTTCATTGGATTTTTTTTCTATTTTAATTTATTTTAAATAACCTTTATTCAATTTCTATAATTGTAAAAGAAAAACAAGTGTGATGTAGTAGCAAGTATTTTGTGATGTAGTAGCAAGTATTTCCTTGTTTTTTAATTATGAAGAAGAGGACAACTAATGAGCTCTAAATAGATAGCCTTTTATTATTTGGTATATTCTAAAAACTTCTAAACTATTTGGTAATGAATGAAATGATCAATTGGATAAATTAATTGAATTGAAATGTCAATAACAAAATTCAAAGATTTTGCTATATTGTTGCCATGGATAGAAAATGTTGTTTGATTCTAATAATTAAAAGTGTTTAAGCAACTATACATGATAGTTGTTGTTTGTTGTTGTTGCACTATTAATTGTAATATCTTTCTCCTTCATTCAACATATATTTTTTTAAATATAAAAAAATTAAAAAAAACAAATATAAAAAAATTAAAAAAAAACAAATACCATACATGATTAATATCATAACAAATGAAAATCAAAATTTATAATAGTTCAATCACAAAGATATAATTGTAACTCTGTAATAAATGTATGAGAATGATTGTCTATAAAGATAAGTAGTGGGTGGATTGAACTTAATATAAAATTATGTAATTTTATGTATATATAATTATATTAAGACATTCTTTAAGATAAACATAAAACTAAATAAAAAATATTTTACACTTATTATAATTATCGTCTTCATCTCACTTGACTATGATGATATCAGTGAGCATGAATCCCTATTGGAAAATGATGGGAGTGAAGAAAAACTTAGATCAGAAGAAAATTGTGGGGAGGGAGGAGTCCCAAGGCTCGTCGACGTGGGAGGAATGAGCAGAGGAGCAGTGTGCAGGAGCTTCTCCATTATGTCATCTAACATATAAAGGAAGTTATTCCTTTACCAATTGGCAAGTGCTTCTATACAACATACCTTGAAGACCCAATTGAGTCTGCCACACAAGAGGTTGAGCTACGCAAAACCATATCCTTATCATGGGAAAGGGGCATGGGACAACCTAGAAATTACCACATACAGGCTCATGGAAACTTTTGCTTAATGTAAGGTCATCAAATTTGTATCGCACAGATTCAATGTGGCGTAGTCCAATGTGTTTGTATTCTCCACATGAGACTCCCTCAAATAGCCTTTTGCTTCATCTGTTAAATCTTCAATAGCATAGACAAATCCTAGTAGGATTAGTGACTGAAGCTTAAATGTTTGAGAAAGTTGTTAGAAAGATAATCTTTACTTGGTTATTTAATCTTTACTTTGGTAAATGTTATTAATTAATTGCATCTTATAAATACTTGTATTTATAATACAATGTATTTTGTCTTATTTGAGTATCCTCACACATGTATGAGAATGACTCACGTTCATATTTCTCTTGGAGGAATATTTAGGCTTTAGCCTCCTCCTTATGAGGATTGTGACACTTTGCACACACATATGATAGGTCGCATATGAGAGTTACATGCAACTCCTTTTCTCACCTCTATTAATGAGGTGTTTCCTTCTCATTTTCTCTAATTCTCTCATTCTCACATTCACGCATGCTTATGCCTGAGATGCTCTCTCTCTCTCTCTCTCTAATTTTTGGGCTTATGTCATCTACATAATAGTGGGGATTTTTCTTTGCTTTCCCCCCTTCAAAATCTTGGTCTCCATTGTTGCATTTTGGTGCATGCTTATGGTTCTTATTCTTCATTGGATGGTAACTTCAAATAATGCTCCATGCTTGATTAGTTATTTCCTTGCTCATTTATTTTTTCTTTCAGTTGCACTACGTTTCTTTCACTCTACTTAGATATCATCCACTTCAATGGTCAATAGCAATTTTACACCTCATTCACAACAACAAGTGGTGAATATTTGTCTTATTTTTATTGGTAAAAAATTGACCTTTGACTGTTGAAGTGGATGATATTTAAGAACAACATGTTTCTTTACCCATTTTGGCCTATGGACACCACGTATGCCATAGCTCATAATCAAGTTTATTTATATTAAGGCTACTAACGTTCAAACAAATCCAACAGCTCAACAAAAATGGAATTCGATTTATAGTCCATGGCTAAATCTTGAGGATAAAGATGTGAGTGGGGTTATTTAGTCATTTAGCTACAACCAGAAAAATAAAACACACCATAACATAAATAGATACTGATAATTGTCAAAAGTGACTCAATTTCTTATCAGATTTGTTGTACACAACAATGCACATGCACTCCAAGCACTCTAAAATGCAATCCAAATTCTCTTAAAAGAATCTACACCTTACATGTTTGAAATATTATAATCGTTCCCTATTGAAAAGCAGAGATTATAATAGACTGTAATTCCAAGAATACCTAGATTTTTTTGTTAGTTCCTTCCAAGGAAAGATTACTAAAGCAATTGTTTAGTTTTATTAGTTCCCATATATCAGTCAATGAGAAATCATACCAAATTTTATAATGTTATTGTTGGGAAATAGACTTGTTGTACACCTTGCATAATATTGTATTATTTTATTTATGTAAAATAAATATTTATTTGTGGTGCATCTTAATTGATGTGTTTAGACACATTAGATATTTAATTGGGTGCCACTTGTATAAGTTGTATGTAACATTGAGTTAATTATTTAATGTGTGTGGGACACATAGAGTAATTAATTGTTTATTTGTAATTATTTAATTGTTGGGAAAATTGTAGTACCAATGATTAAATGAGGGGGTCAATGGTTTTGTGTATCCATGGTTTTGGAACACATGGTTTTACCCAATTCTACTTCTTGTATTTATGTGATCTTGGTCTATAAAAGCAAGCACATGGTCACTAGTTGTGGGTTGGTTGATTCATCATTGTTGGTGTATGGGAGGTTGTGTGAGAGGTTGTTGTATTGAGTTTTCTCTTGTGAGTGCATTTTGTGAAGCTTGGCACAGGATTTGTGGATTCATGCTTGGACACATGGAGGATGCATTTGAGGAGCTTAATGTTTCAGAGGTATTCATGAAGACTCATGAGAATGTAATGTAATATATTATTGTTGAATAATACATTTGAGTGTGGATGATTTTGGAGGCTGGTTTTTTCCCTCTTAAGGGTTTTCCCAAGGTATATCTTGTGTTATCTTGTGTTTGTCATTTGATCTTTGCATTATGGTTACATGTATGCATCATTTTCTCCTTATGGATTATGTGAAATTTTATTTATTGAACTTGCAAATTCCTAACATGTCATATCAGAGCCATGTTTATGGTTGAGGGAGGTGTGAGCTCCCTGGTTTGTTATAACCCTTGTATGTGTAGATCTGATGCAAAATGGAGGTCATGGCAATGCTGGAAAAGATTTGAGACATTACAAGGTTTTGTACATGTTGTGTTGTAGATATGGGGTTTTTGGTGTTGCAAATTTGTGGAGAATATTACAGATCTGGTGTTTGAAAAATCATGACAAAAGAGGGTTTTTTGGATCGCTTCAATGAGGGTTTTGAGGAGGTATTTTCATAGATGACCTCCTGTGCAAAAACAAATCTCACTGTTGGATTCAGGAGGCCCGAGAGGCGAAGAAAAACATATCATTTGGTCTATTTTGGCCATTGTGGCCTGGAGAATTTTGTTTCCCATGTTGCCCTATTCGGTCATACGGATCTGCATGTATGACAGTGAAAAAATTAAAAAATAAAAATAAAAATGTTCTTGCACTGTTCTATAGTTTTAAAAATAATTGAAATTTTTTTAAAAAACTATAGAGGATTTTTTAAGATTAATAAAAAAATGAATTTGGGGTGGGGATCCGCAGACCTCATACCCAGCCTGCCCGTGGCATAGTGCCTGTTAGCACAGGCCGTATGACATGGCAAGGGTTGTTCGGCCCCTGCCGATCAGCTGTGGTCGTGGTCGGCAGGCCTTAGTTCCTCAGTCCAATGTCGGTTCGACAGGCTGGGCCGAGCCCCTGGCCTGTGGCTAGATCCCGGGCCAGTAATTATTGCCGATGACTAGCACAAGCCCTACGTGGGTTTTTTAAAATGGATTTTAAAACTTTTCAAATCAGCTTTTAAAATGGTTTCAGATTTGCCTGTGTGGCATGATAAACTTTTAAAACCTATCTTTTCCTTGGAGTCCATCGTACAACCGTACACTACGTCAGCATGTCAGTTCGGTGCCACATCACCTCCACCACGTCAACAGAAAACACATTCATTTGCCCAGTCAGCATGATGACATTAGTGATGATGTCATGCCACATTAGTACGTATGGACAGGGTCCCACCAGGGGTCCCCTTTTAGCCCTCGAAGGGCATTTTCTTCCGGGGGCATAACTTTCGCCCACAATATCAAATTTTTGAATTCTTATAAGAGACGAAAGGGTCTCTCCAAGAACTACATAGTGGTATAGGTTTAGTTATCATATTTTTTTATGTGTTAGAATTTGGTGCCTAAAGTTAGACATTCCTCTCGGATAATTTTATGCTCATAACTTTTGCATACAAAATTAGATTTTTGATTTCGGATAAGTGTTGGAGAGCTATTGTGGTGTACTATAGTTTGGATCATGTAGATTTTTAGTTTGATGTGTAGAGAGAGATTGGTACTTGTTTGATCACTTGTAGGAGCCTGAGATTTAGGGTGGAATTGTGAGAGCATTTAAATGGATTTTTGGGCACAAACTTGTTGGAGTGCATGTTGTTATGAGACCATTAGCATGGTATAGTAGGTTTTCAGGTTTGGTACTTCCATATACAGGTTTACAGGTGTTTTTAGAGTTTGGACTTCGATGGAGATAGGTACATAGGTTGTCTTCTAGTTTGAGGACATGATTCATACGTATGTGAGACTAGGAGTCTCATTTTAGTGGGAGTTGAGTACAGGTACAATGATGACGATGATTATGATGTCATGGATATGCAGGTACACTTTTGCATTGGCACTCCATGATCATGTATGTGGTTGACAGGTATTGGCTATGATGTTTGATTCATGATTACATGTGGTGTTTGGTGTAGTTTTAGGAGGTTGTTCTTGTCTCCTAGATGCTTGATTAGTTCATTGACTATGGTTACTTGTGTGTGGACTTGTTTGGCAAATTAAATCTAGTGTTGATTTGGTGTTTGAGTCTTGGAGTCTACAGGTTGTCTTCTTTAATATCTCAGTTTGCATGTTACTAATGTGATGATGAGTTTTCATGTTACATTTGTTTTGGATCTTCGAGTTATGTAGTTTTTTGGATTAGATACCCCTTGGCTATAGTGGGATGACTCAGATGTGGATTGTCTTTATCCATGAGATTGATTTAGTGTTTATGTAGACTTTGTTAGTTGGCCTTATCTATGGTCATTTGTACATTGGTATGAGAGAATGGATGATTAGAGTGCATGGATAGTCGATTATTGAGACTTATAGCATGTTTATCATGATGTCATGGATAGCTTGGATATATGGTTTTATGTGAGCTTTTGACAGTGATGGTTTTATCTTCTTGGTTTGGAGATCATGGTTTACTCTACCTTTTGGGAGTTGTTGATGTTACAGTGGGACTCCTTGATTGGGTTGGGGCCATAGATAATCTTCTTTTAGGAGATGGTTACTTTGTTTCCATGTATAGCTCAGTGTCACGATTCAGTGGGATCTTTGATAGTGATGTGGATTCATCATTTGTGATGGATGATCTTCTGTAGTGGTTTGGGTGTCTAGAGAGGCTCTTGGATTATGATTCTTGTTTCAGTGAGAGTTTTTTGACATTCTAAGTTCTATTTTTAGGAGATGTTTATCTTCATGTGATTAGAGATGTTGATCCTTGGTTTAGAGGTGTTGATATTGTGTCTTGATGGACTCTTAATTTCAAATTAGAGTTTTGACATGATACAGGTTCTCTTGAGACATGATGTGTGCATTGATGCATGTGATCTCCCAGGAGATGTTAGATCATGATGTCATAATGGGTTCCTTGATTATGCAGATGTGCAGTTGGAGCATTGTCATTGGTCTTGTTGTTTCTCCTAGTATTGAGTACATTGGTCATGTGGTTGGGAGCTTCATGATAATGTGATGTTGCATTTGGAGTAGCATGTATTGATCATGGAGGTGCTCAGATTGGATAATTGGAGACTTAGGTGATTCTAAAGTTCTCTTTGGATTAGAGACACTTGTTGAGACAGTTACTCATTGGAGGTTTCAACAAATAGACCAAGGAGCCTACACCTAGATATGGATGTGAGTTCATTATGGACCTAGAGGAGATTGTTCTTGGAGAGAGTCATTGTGGCTTGGTGTATCCTGGAGGAGCATTCTCATCGCCACTCTTGGTCTACTCGATGATTTATCATATATGAGGTATTGACCATCCTTTTAGATGCATTTTGCTTTATGTTTTATCTTCTCATGGATATGGATCTTGAGCTATGGTTATTGGTTCTGAAGTGTTATTTGAGGGATGTTATCATGGTTATCTTTTTGTTCATATGGTTTGATTTATGGTGTTCACTATGAGGAGTTTAGGAGATGTGATTGGGCTTATTCCTGGTTATGAAATGGTTATGATTTTGATCTACCTTGGTTAGAAAGGCTTACATCCATGTTGGTTACATGATACATATGTTCATTTGATCTATGAGATTGAATGGTTTGGTGTTGTTGAGGCTTTTCATTTGGGGATGTAGAGGAGATCATACTTGACACAACTTAGCACTTTTAGGTGTTGGTGGGATGTTATGATTTATAGGTTTTCTCTCTTTGTCTAATGGCTACTTCCTGGAGGATCATGTTGATATGGTTGGACTTTGGGAGAGTTATGGTGACATGTTGTGATAGAGTATGCATCGATTTATACTGCATATGTGGATCATTGTGATTGTTATTGATATTATGTTGGCTTGTTGATTAGCCACACCTTGGTTTGAGTGTTGATTGGTAGACTTGGTATGACTTGGATCTATTTTTAGATTTGACATTACCCATGCAGTGGGAGTTCCTCGATATATGTGTTCTTCATTGACATGTTTTGTACGTGGATCTTGTGACTGTAGTAAATGGGTTGGATATGTTGTTGGCATGAGTTTATTGACATTGTTGATACCTATGAGGTATGTATGGTTGGATGTATTAGCATATGTTGTGGGTGTTATTTCCAGTCATGTGGGTTTTTAGCTTTGACAACAACTTGGAGCCTTTTTGTTATCACATTGGATTTGATGCTTGTGTTCTTTGGATTGGTTCATCTTCATCTTGGCATGTTCCTTTTCTTCCATAGGTGGAATGTTGGAGGTTGAGAGGAGTTCTTGCTTGAGATGGTAGTCATTTTGATTTTATTGAAGGTATCTTGATGGAGCACGAGAGCATGCTAGAGATTTATGTGATTTCATGTTTGCCTATGATGATGTATTTCATTGATTGACCCTTATGCAATGTATACAACAAGTGGGAGAATGTTGGGAAATAGGTGTTGTACACCTTGCATAATATTATATTATTTTATTTATGTAAAATAAATATTTATTTGTGGTGCATCTTAATTGATGTTTTTAGCCACATTAGATATTTATTTGGATGCCACTTGTATAAGTTGTATGTAACATTGAGTTAATTACTTATGTGCATGGGACACATAGAGCAGTTAATTGTTTATTTGTAATTATTTAATTGTTGGGAAAACGTAGTACCCATGATTAAATGAGGGATTCAATGGTTTTGTGTATCCATGGTTTTGAAACACATGGTTTTACCTAATACTACTTCTTGTATTTGTGTGAGCTTGGTCTATAAAAGCAAGTAAATGGTCATTAGTTGTGGGTTGGTTGATTCATCATTGTTGGTGTATGGGAGGTTGTGTGAGAGGCTATTGTTGTATTGAGTTTTCTCTTGTGAGTGCATTTTGTGAAGCATGGCATGGGATGTGTGGATTCATGCTTGGAGACATGGAGGATGCATTGGAGGAGCTTGATGTTTCAAAGGTATTCATGGAGACTTGTGAGAACGTATTATAATATCTTATTGCTGAATAATACATTTGAGTGTGGATGCTTTTGGAGGATAGGTTTTTCCCTCTTGAGGGTTTTCCCAAGGTATATCGTATGTTATCTTGTGTTTGTCATTTGATCTTTGCATTATGGTTACTTGTATGCATCATTTTCTCCTTATGGGTTATGTGGAATTTTATTTATTGAACCTGCAAATTCCTAACAATTATCTTGTTTATTTTTTAAGAAAATCTAAATAATCAATTTATTAATTATTCTATTGGCTAATTTATTTAAATAGTCTTATTGTTGATTTAATATATTCAAATTTTTAAAGTATGGGAAAAGTAATGTGCATAATTAAGTCTAATATTCCAAGTGGTTTTTTCTAGATGTATTCGCAATCACAATGAATATGACTATGACTTGCTACAATTTATCTTCTACCATTTATCTCGAGTCCCTACACTTGGCCTACGAAAAACAATTTGCAAATTAATGTGTACAAACAACAAAGTCTATGGTGATGGTGAAAATAGACTCAAAGTTTCTAGAAACAGCTTGATTAAATCTAAACTTGGCATTGGATAAGGCATATACGATAGTGTTTGTTTCTATTATGGATTTAATTCCATCTAAGAAACTACTCTTTTTGAAATTTATCACATGAACATGTAGTTGTCTACTCACTACTATTATTTAAATTGCAGTTTAGTTTATTTTTGTATTACTTCTAGGTAAATTGCAATTTTATTTTTTGGACATTTTTATGTTTTTTTACATGAATTGTAATCTATATTCATCCACATGGGTTCTAGAAGTATGTAGATGTTGTCAAAATATTTTACTTCTTTTAAGTTCATGATTGCCTCATTTTCCCTTTTTTCCATGCAATTCGGGAGGGTATTTTTGAACTTTGCTTATTATTAATATTTTGAGTTCGTATAGGTATAACATAGATTCAAGAGCCCGCATCCATACCCATGTTACGAGAAACAAGAAACAAGAAATGAAACAAAAATAGGCTTCAACTGAGAAATTGGGGCTTAAGGTTAGAGGGGAAGGAACATTTTAGATATTTTTACCCAAATGTCATATCCAAAAACACACTTCATATGTAGTACACTACAAACAATATTTACTTACAAGAGAAACCTTAATTGTTCCATACTTTTAGTTTCATTATTATAAGGAGATATTGGTGTCTTCATATAAAATATAACATGAAGCAAAAAATTAAGAAACACGATGACATTGATTGACTAAAACAACTAATCAAAAGACAAAATTATCATGGAGAAATATTGAAATGATTATCTATGTAAAAATTAGATTTTACTTTTCTAAATGCTTTTTTGGTTCTAACTTGACCATTCAATTGTTGTAGGCAAGAAATAGTCATTTCTAGTGAAAACCTTTGCTGCTCCATTTCTAATAATGCAATTCTCAATAAGTTCTTAATATGAATAGAGAAGTTGTTTGGATTCTTACAATTAGTTAGATCAGTCAATTTATTTTTTCCCTCAATCTTTTCTCATCTAAATTTTCATACCTCTACAACAATTTTTTTTTATCTCAAGCTACTTTAGCTACATTTAATGAAGGTAATATGAGAGACAAGGTCGAAAAGGTGGCATTATTTCCTCATGTTACATATGCTTCCCACACATAGAGCTTTGAAAAATCAAAGATTACACCTTATTGCAAAAGGAATCATTTGCTTGAAAATCCTATGTGTCAAATGAAAATTTTAAGATAGATAGATCTTATGAGTATCTTTAATTTTACTTGCAAAGTAAATTTATGAAGTGTCAATTTTGCTTGGGCTCCATAAATTTTTAAAATGCTAAAAAAATATAATCATAAAATGTGTGTGGCCAATCAAAGATAGGAGCTCGACTTTTGATTCTCACATATATGAACAAACCTTATTACTAGGCAAGTCACATGAAGAGCAAGTTTCCTATAAAACAAAATATACAAACGTAGCTTGAATTTAAACAAGAGAGTCCATTCCAATCTATACAGTTTGTAGTTATTATACCAACACACTTCATTTTATTAGTATTAATATGATGACCACCAATTTAGGAAAGACAATTATGCATCTGTTGAATCCTTCCTTGGTGACATTGCATCTTCCATTGAATTCTCCCACAATATTATCAATATGTCCTAGAGCCCTCCTATTATTAGGGGTTGTTGCATCTAAACTTACTTTTTGCTATTACTTTGAAGAATTATTAGAAGAATGGGCAAGTAAATTGTAAGTAACATTTCATGATAATGGGTATTAGAAAGGAATTGAAAAGACCCAGGTACCTCCTCCATGTACTAGTTTGGAAGCCATCTTGCTTCTTTTGACTAGGCTTTCTACAAAATATTAGAAAAGAAGCATCATAAATAGCATAATACATTTAAAGAGTGCAATATCATGTTCATCCCACAAACTAAAAAATACACTATAAATCTTCTAGTATATGCATTTAGCAAAAGGTGGAAAATACATTCATGAATTGACACTATACACCTATTTAATTTTTTTTCCTTTGTATAGACTGTGTATTGAATGTCAATCATTTTTCAACATTTCCTTGTCATTAGTGCCTAACATTAGTTTCATGCATATGAACATCGAATCTATCATAAAACTCTCACCATCACTTATTAGTCATTGTTGCTTTACCTATCATGACACCTATAGCAATTAATGCCCTTGTGTAGAGAATTTCATAAAGTTGTGTAAATTTTCCTATATATAGTAGGAATTGCAATGCATTACAACCTATGATTTATGTAATTATCACTCAAACACCAAGTGACTAACACATCCCTCCATCCATCCCTACCATTTCATGATGATATAATAATATTCCTTACAATACAATCACATCATGCCTCCCCATCACAGCATCATCACCCCATCACTTTCAACTAAATTACCCCACCATCTGGGGGTACAACTAGTTGTCCATGTCATCCTATTGCACATTTATAAGCCAAACTTTTAATCCTCGTGGCTTGTGTTTATTTTAAACAAAAATAGAAAGTTTATTTGCTTCCATGTTGCAAAGCAAGGAAGCTAACTAGATACATTTGTGAATTATGCCAAGGAGGGTCAAGAGAGGGTTTCTTCATCTTCTTCTTTGAACATTGATAATTACCCATGTCTTACTTGTTATAAATGTCTTTTCTATTCAAAATGCCTTTGATATAGTAGTTTACTCATTATTCTCTATGTAGTTTGAGAAAGAGTTGTTTAAATTGATAATGGCATCAATTGAATGTGTGAATGGTTTCTCCCAAAGTACCAGTCACAATGGAGAGCACGATGAACTCCAATATAGATGACCAACATCCAAAGCCTTGTAATATCTCGTTCTCTCTTACATCTGTCCAAAGGGTATTGATTTTGCAAGTTTATATTAGATTTGAAGTCTTAATTTGTGAGTGGTAAATGGGATAATGTTTATATGTGTTGTGTATTATTATAGTTTTCCCAAGGGCACTATAAGGATTCACAAAGGGTTTCTAGAGATTTTTATTTGACCATTTACTTCATATCTTTCTACTCCAATAGCTCTTTGTTTAGTATGTAAGTTTTTTCAACTGTATAGACAATTTTTTTGATTGGATTTATTGGGGTTGTAGGATTTTTATCTGGTTTTAGAAAAATATGATAACCATTATTTGTAAATAGCTAGTTGTAAGGTGCATTTTGTAAGGAAAATATCTACTTGTAAATGTAATGTTCATTATTCAAAAGTAGGGGTTCAACCTTCACAAAAAATATTGTTGGTATAAATACTGATTGAAAATACAAACAACACTATAAATTTCTTGCTATCAACTAACAAACACACCCATTAAACTATATTTTAAGATTACCCATAGACAACAATTATAAACCAACACTTAATTTCCATATTTTGACTAATAAAATGGTGGCAACTTAATCTAGGACATCTCTATTCCAAGTGTAATAGCTTACTAATCCTCTATACAAATGGTAAATATTCACTCTATATTTAAGAATAAATTCTTAAGAATAAAAACTTATACTATATGAATAAGTACCAATAGATAATGACAAGTTGTTAAAGGAATAGGTACAAGACTAAGGAATATTATTCTTGCTCATTAAGATGGCCTTCTGAAGCACAAAAAAATCATAGTTATTTTCTTATCTCCATCAATGTCATGTGCCATTTGCCTAATGTACATGCCCTATGCCCTATGAATTTTACATACTTTTGTTTATGACAAATTTCCATGCTCTATTCAACATACAACATGTAGATAGGAGAAACAAAAATCACTTGAGGTATGATTGAACTAGTTGTTGTAGATGACTTATAGTCTGGATGAATTAACAACCATGGTTGGAACTTCAAAAATTAAGATTAAAATAGGAAAAATTGCCATACTCTAAATTCATAGGGTGATTGAAAGCCTATTTGAAGTTACACAATTTTTGAAACTACTAGAATTGAAGTGAATACTGTTGACACCATACTCTCCACCATATAACCCAAATAAATAATCTCTTAACTCTCATCTCTCTAAAATTGATCATGAATTACATCTTGAATATCAAACCTTTTTCATAATCATCATCAAAATTTATAGAATCAATTTACTTATATTAAATCCATTTTTCATGTGCCTCACTAGATGTTCCTAAAGGTAATTTTTCTTCCAAGGTGGCAATTTATTTTCTCTTGTCAATGGGTGAAGATAAATCTATTTTATAAGCTTGTTTCTTTGGGACAATGGGTTGAACATAAGACACATCCCAAGGGTAAAATTCCTCAAGGACCTTGGCATACAAGATAGTTGCAACTAAAAATATAATTATTTGTTAAAAATAGAAAATTGGTTGAACTTGTCCTTGATTAAAGCTTCCTCATGTGGATAGTAAATATTCCTTCTTTGTAGTTAAGAAATCAATTAGCTTCCCTCCTAGATCATAGTGCCTATGTCTCATTTTTGAGAAATCAAAGGGTTTAACATAGCTAGAAATATGAGGAATGCTACTAAAATGGTATTGTTCACCTAACATGATGAGCAGAAAGTAAGGATAACTAGCAAGATTCATTTTTTCAACACATATGCAAATCCTATCGCTAATTGAAAGAAAACATCCATTCATTGATATCTTACACAGAACCTATGCAAGTTTAAAAAAACAAGTGTGTTTTTCAACTTATATTTATAAAAAAACTATGTTCTTTTCATCCAATTCAAGTGTTAAAACTTGCTTTTTATATCATATGTTATTTTTAGTGTAAGAAGTTGAATAAACTTTTTCTTACAGTTGAGATGAGTACTCTAGAGAAAAGTTCTAGTGATTTGGTTGCAAAAGATAAGTCCAATATGGGTTTAGCCCCTAGAAATTATAAGTTTCTAGTAACAATTGAATAGAAACAACTATAAATGAAAATCTGATTTCAACTGTAATTTATAAATATTTAATTATGCAGAACCAAAATGGAGATAGTATGAAATCAACACAAATAAATAATGGAATAAAAGATCAAACACATAACACAGTGTTTACGTGGAGAAACCCTTTCGGGAAAAAAGCTCCACACAAGAAGAGATGCACCAGTCTGTATTAACTTCAATAGAGTTTACAATATAACACTATCAATCTCCTCTTCAATCTTCAATCCAACAACACTTTTTTTCTAGTCTCAACCCTTCTACTCTCTCTTTCACAGTCATAATACAATATCCTCATAAAGGGGTTGCCTTCTAAGACAAGAAAATCCAACATAACCTCTATCATCAAATCTATGACCTAATATTGAACGGTCCAGATTTACAATGACAATATGTGTGTGTGTGGCTTTTGGGGGCGTTACCCCTAAACCCCTACCAGGATGCATGACCCCCAAACCCCCTACTAGGGGATGGTCCCTCTAGACCCTGCACCTCTTAGAATGAAATGTGCTCCATAACCAACATCTGTCAGGTACGAGGATCAAACATGCGACTGAAATAGGATCACTAATTGGTGAAACCTTTCATCCCTTATGGGTGATTTACAAACAATAATTGGAATAATAAATTACATAGGATTGACAAGGTTGATGGCACCTTAATCGTAACAACAAGGGCAAGGAAAAGATAGAAGAAAGTATTAATACTTTCTAAAATGACAAAAAAAGGAAAGAACATGTGAACATTCAAGTAATGGTCTCCTGGTTGAGGAAGAAAAAGAAAAATTAGCTAAATAAAATGATTATGTTGAGGAACCATTCATTGAGTGTCAGTTTCCTAAATAGTGGGATGACAATGGCAGTAATGATAGTAGCTAGGATGAGAAGATGAGTCTAGCAACCTATGAATCTAACTATGAGCCTAGGCCTATTTTTAAATTTTTCTATAACTTTCTCCAAATCAAACGGATGAGAAAGAAATATTAAGGAATTTGGCCACTCCAGATGTGATGGCACCCTCCAGAAATTACCAAAATACCCCAAAAAATGAGTGGCCTCCAAGACCACCTCAAGCTCTACACAGTCTAGAAAAAATCTCTTGGCCCCCTATGGAAACAGTGCCTAAATATACTCATTTATAATTGATATTAGGGTTTTGAGAGTTTTCAAGAATAATGGTGCAATTGGATTATGACCAAAATGACCCCAAATTTAGACCATTTGTAAAACTCAAAAAGACAAACACATCCAAAAACCTAAATGAAGATTAGCTTCCTGAACTCCAAATCTAGTGAAATAAAAGTTAATCCTAACTATCTCAAGCCTTTCAAAGATAATGGTGAAGTCTATATCATTGTACCAATCACCAAAAATTAGCTCACACCCAAAACCTAAAAAACTAATATCTCTCATAATCTTGTTTCTTTTGTCAAACCGTTCTAATTATTTAGATCATCTAAAGATGCAAGAGAAGAGTATGTTGGGTTTTTGAGAAAAATACATGCACACTGAATTGCCCCCAAATATCTCAAAAAATAAAAAAGATGGACTAGACTAGGACATCATGACTCTGATACCATGTTGGATTTTGTAATAAAAAGAAAACAACTAAGACCAAATACCATAGTGATAGACACAACACTACTGAATATTAGATGATATGATAAACAATGTTATTCCCATTAATCAAGAAAGCAAACACATAGCAAACAAGAGAGCATGAGAGAATGAAATACAAATGAAAAGCTAGGTGAGTTCATTTATAGGAAACACAAAAGACAAGGAAGGTGGAATATGAAGAGACACCACTCACCTCACTCACCATTATTATCCAAAATAAGCCTACCTAAGGGAGCTAAACTTGATAGAAATACCAAATTCTGGGGGATTTTCTGTGGCTTTGTTTTGCATGTGGCTTCAAATGATTCTTGGAGCAAATTTGAGCTCACCATTGAGTTCACAACATCTGAGAAAGTTAGTTTTGCCTTTTATTTTGTCTAAATCAGACACCAGAGGCCAAATCTACAAGGGTTTTAAGTTGGGAGGTGCAAGCCAGATCTGGTAGGTACATGTACTTGTTACTAAATTATGTTCACACCTAATTTAGTAAGGCCTAAACATCAATTGTTTAGAGGGTGTACAATTTTTTTTGCTTATGCAAGATCATCCAGTCAATGTCTAACAACTTGACAGAGGACAAGTGCAAAATCACTCATCAAAATCATGTAACAGCTCAAGTTGAGTTGTTACATCATCCTGGTAAGTGAAATCATCTACGAACAAGAAAGTAGGCATTCAAAGAATGAAGAGAATTGATGGAGTTCATGTTTCAGTTGCTGATTATTCATTATGTTTCAGTGCAAGTAAAAGAGGTATTTATAGACTGTCAAATTATAGATCATGTTTTATACATATGTTCCAAAGAAAGATCAGTTGTTTTATGCTATATATTTGATTCAGAAAGTGAAATATACATAAATCATTGCATAGAATGAGATAGTAGATTGCATTCAAAAGAATGTATAAAAGTGTCCCACACAAGCCGTGGGAGTGACTGAAATAGGCAACATAAAAGTAAATTTTACTTTTGAAAGAAAATAAATGCATAGGAAAAGAAGAGGGACCCGTCATTGCCTGTGAATGACGAATCTCGTAGTTGAGCTGGTTGCTATCTTCCTCCATCCATTTGAGCTCCAATGTACCTAGAAAATAGATTTTGTTAATGCTCAGGGTACCACTTGTCTTTTCATACATGTAATCAGAACTTCAAAAGTACCATTCACTTTTACATAGCAGCAGTAATCAATAGTCAGATATCAACATAAGAGAAGTCATAATGAATAGATACAAGTGCCATATCAGAAAGAGAGATCATACAAGTCACCTCACATCATAAACAAAGGTACATTTTTGTCTAACAAGTTTGTCCAATATGCAGATACAGGTAAAGTTTCATTGCTGATTACTTCATTTAATATTACAGTATGTCGGGTAAAGTGGGCTCCCACAAGGGTTGAGCCCATCATACTTGGAGTAATGACATTAATGTAGAGATATTGAATGGAATAAGCAACATGATGTTTTCATCACATGCATGTTGTTGCTATATCTGGTGTATCAAGCACAGGAGAGAGTAACTGTCAAGTTGAAACAAATGCCATGTGGGACAGCCAAGTCAAATGCCATGTGTTACTGTCATTTAGAGCCCGTGATGTCATCAAAGAAATAGAGGTTTCAGTCATAGTAGAACAATGTATACAAGTATAGTTTCATGATCATACAAAGTCATAAAGGAAAAGAGGACAGCAGTGCACAATGAAGCAAGTATTTTCCTTTTGTTGTTATGAAGTACCACATTATTGATCATACTGTCAAAGTGGACAGTCCTATGTTAGTACAAGTATGAAGTGCAACCATAGCATTTAAGGATAGGTACTTTTCATCTTTTGTCATGAATGAAATGTAAGATTGCTATTTAAACATATGAAGAACCCCACATCCATGCCAGAAAGGAGTTAAGAGCAAATGGAGTAGTCATAGAGACACAGTATGATCACCTACAAATGCAGTCAAAAGACCAAAAGTGTAGCTATGAGCAGAAATGCATACTTAGAGATCAATGCCAAATGCTAGGTATGGCTCTATAAGTTCAAAACAACAAACATTTATGTTCTTCTATAGGGGATACAGAAGGGAATTCATATGGTTTTTGTCATATACAGAAAAGCAAAAGAGTGAACAACATGTATGATATCATTACACAATGCAAAGGAGATGAACCTCATCATCCTTTTCTCATGATTAACCCCATCATATGGTATCTAAACAAAGAAAGGCAGAGATATCATAAAATGGAGAAATCGAGTTCTCACTACACAGGAAGAGCATCTACAGGTGAAAATGAAAGTTTGAAAATGTGTATTTTGCATTGTCATAGTTTGAGGAATAGCATAACAATATACATAAAGTATTGGAAAAGAAGCCAGTTCATACGATCAAATGTTGCTATATTTCAAACCCTTATCAGAATATGTGCACAACTCAGATATAGTAGCAAGTTGATGAGTTTCGAACCCTGAGGTTCATTCTTGCAAACTAGGAAATGATTAAAGAAATCCCAGTTCGAGATCAAGAAAGTTACAGCCAAAAAATACATTTTCTTTGCAAAAATATCACCATATCATCATATTGCAGAATAAAAGTAGCTACAGATGCAAAAGAAGAGCAATGTGTTTTCATATAGAAAAAGGATATCTTTCAGATGCACAAATAAAAAAAAACCCAGTTCGTATGCTTCAAATCGATTGCCAGAGTTTTGTGTTTCTTGCAAACCTTTGTTATATTATGCTCAGAAATATTAGATGGAGGCTGCGGCCTGTACAAATCAGTTCCATTTATCTTTTTTCAAACAACATACACAGAGAAACAAGTATGTATTCCTTCGTTCATTCCATTTTTGTAGATACAGAGGAAATTCGAAAGTTTTTCAATCTCATTTCAAACAAAAATGCTCAAAAATGCTATCAAATTGCGCCTCTGGCAGTGGATTCCACTGTGAGAATTCAGGGAAATGAAGAGAGATCAATAGTTGAACAACTTACCTCTCTTTTTCTACTGATGCTGTGTGGAAACCACATAAATTTTCCTCAAAACGACCTTCATACCGACCTCAACACAGTGAAGACATATGCAAAGTGGTCGGCCAAGGAAAAAACCAAAAAAAAAGCATAAAAAACCAGTTAGAATTGCGGCCTTAGAGGCCCAAAATCTCCCTCAGAATAGACAAATGAAGGTCAAAGTCTCAGTTTAGCAACTTACCATGCATTCTACAGAGAAAATCCGCATGGAAACCTTCAGAAATTGTAGAAAATGTTAAAGTTTTCTCTTCAAACCCCAGAGGCATGGCGGCGGGGCAGTAAGATGGAGAAAGAGAACAAAATGCAAATGACATAGTTAAGGGTTTCATCCCTTATTTTTGGTCGACCTAATGTGTTTTTTCTTCATTCTTTTTGACTTGTTTTAAAAAATCATTGCTATCCTTTGTGCACCATGGGAAAGGCTTCTAGTCTTTCAAAACCTATGAAAATCTCGTGATGCCACGCGACTTTTACCTTTTGATGTTTTTCTGAAGTAAAAAAAAAACATAATTAAAAGTTGAGGAGGCCGAGTGCCTTATATTTTGGCTAAGGTACGAGTTGGTGTTGAAATCATAAGGTGGGTGTGATGGTATACATGAGGCATTGTAATGCATAGGGAGTCATAAGGGTCCTTTATAATATGTTACATTAGACCTTCAAGACATGAAATCATGATGATGTATATTGTGAAATGTATGAATTGCTAGGGTGTATAAGGTGTTTTGATGTAGCAATTTAATGCGTAAAATGATGCAAGTGCACGAGGCATGTTGCATAGGAGAGATCTTTTTCATGTAAGGAGAGTCGTGTTTGTGCCTAGGAGTTATAAGTGTTTTATTTTGATTTTACATAATCTAGAAATAGATTAAACGTTGTAAACAAATGATAAAGAAATGGGTTATGAATTACTTTATCACTTGTCATAAAAATGCAAAAGGCAATAATAGGCAAATCTATAACACGTGACAAAGTAAGTCTCGTCGATTACTTTGTCATTTTTTCACAATATTTAATTTATCTCCAAACTATGCAAAATTAGGAGATTGAATATTAATGTCCTAGTGCCATTATTTTCTACATAGGTTTGTAATAAATTTGAAATGTAAAACATTAAGCTAATGTGGTGTAATTATAAATTGTTAGAAATGAAAGCAACACTACTTCAATGGAAATCTAATTCAATATAAATTTCTGCAATCTTTAACTGTGTGTTATTAATGGAGATTGTAACACAGAAACAAATCTATGCTTCACAGAATTGCAAAATCAGAAATATGAACACAACACAATTTTTAACGTGGAGAAAACCCTTTCAGGTAAAAAACTCCACAGAGGAAAGACGCCCAATGTTTGTATTAATCTAAAAATGATTTACAATACAACAACACTTCAACTCTATCCACCAGTCTTCAATCTGACAATATTATGGCAGCACCTGAGTACCTACAATCTATATTGTAGCAACTAATACATGGCAAATACTTATAGAAACATTTTCTAACTCATCTTAGGCATTCACCTTCTCTCTCCTAAGATTCTCCAACCCATAAACATTAATTACCATCTTACAAGCACCTTACACTTGTCCAAAAACAACCATGCAAAGGTTGGGCTCCCAAGACTAAATCTGGCCTCTTACAACATCTTATGATGCGTCATACCTGTCATAGATTCTAGCAAAAGAGTATCTTTCTAAGATAGGAAGCTTGGGCTAAATATAGCAAATATACAACTAACATATCTGTTATATGCGTCATAGAATCTCAAAATCTTATGACAACTTGCCGTTGTCATAGATTCACTCACCAAACATTATGACAGTTGTCATACATGCCAGAAATAGTATATTCCTCAAGGGAGCATGCCTATCCTCATTTACTATGAGTTTTTACATTTGCCAACAGTAAATGTCACTCCGTAACTGCCGCCGGTAACTACGAAATTACAATTGTTAGTGAGACTACCTCATTCCATTATGGGTAATTACAAATAACAAATAATAAATGGAATAAAATAAAATATTGAAATTTACAAGGTTAATGGCACCTTATTCCAACATTCTCCCACTTGACATTATACATTGTAAATCAACCCATAGCAAAACAAATGAAATAATCAGGCACTAGAAACAAGGCCCATGGCCTCTCTGCACCACACAAACTTTTTTGTGCTCACAGGTTTGGTCAATGAATCTGCAACATTCTCCTAATTGTCTATCTTCTTTAACTCAATCTCTCCATTTGTAACCAATTCTTGAACAAAGTGATATTGAACATCAACATGCTTAGTCTGAGCATAATACATGGGATTCTTGGCCAAACAGATAGCACTCTGGCTATCACAACCAATCTGAATGATCCTGCAATCAAAACCAATACCTGTACATAGTCTCCTCAACCAAACTGCCTCCTTAGAGAAATGAGTAGCAGCCATATACTCTACTTCTATGGTGGACAAAGCAACTGTGGGCTGCCTCTTACTCATCCAACTCACTGCACCTCCAAACAGAGTAAACACATAGCCACTAGTGGACCTTCGACTATCCAAGTCACCTGCCTAATCTGCATCAACAAAACCCTATATGTCCAAAGATTTATCAGCACTATTAGTACCAGCATAAACCAAACAATGATCAGGAGTACTTGCAAGATATTTAAACACCCTCTTCGCATAGTTCCAATGTTGTCTACCAGGGTTAGACATAAATCTGCTCAAAACTCCCACTGCTTGAGCAATATCTGGTCTAGTGCAAACCATTGCATACATCAAACTCCCTACAGCACTAGCATATGGCACATTAGACATATCCTCAAGATCATCCTCAGTCTTTGGACACATATCTAATGAAAGCTTAGTACCAATGGGTAAAGGAACTCTAACTGGGTTACAGTCCTGCAAACTAAACCTCTGCACAATAGTATTCACATACTTACTTTTTGACAACCAAAGCTTTCTGTTAACTCTATCCCTCTTGATCTCCATTCCCAAAATGTACCTTGCAGCACCAAGATCTTTCATCTGAAATGCACCTGAAAGTTGGACTTTAAGCTCACTGACCATACCTTTGGTATTGCTGAAAAACATGTCATCAACATGCAAAGCAATAACCAGTATAGAATCATCAACACAATGAATGTAAACACAATGATCCTCCTCGCTTCTAACAAAACCCAATTTCAAAACAAATGAATCAAACTTTTGACACCACATTCTGGGGGATTGTTTCAGACCATAAAGAGACCTCTTTAACCTGCAAACCCAATGTTCTTTTCCTTTTACCTCAAAACCTGTAGGTTGTTGCATATAAATTTCTTCTTCAAGATCTCCATGCAAGAACTCAGTCTTAACATCCATTTGCTCAATCTCCCAATCATAAGCTGCAACAATGGATAAGAGAAATCTAATAAAAGTCAATTTAGCAACAGGAGAGAATATCTCACCAAAATCAACTCCCTCTTTCTGGGAGTAGCCCTTGGCTACCAGTCTAGCCTTGTACTTCTCCAATGACTCATTTGCTCCAAACTTCTTCTTGAAGACCCACTTACATCCTATGGCCTTTCTTCCTTTGGGCAAATGAACAAGATCCCAGGTGTTACAAGAGTTTAAAGCCATCATTTCCTCCTGCATGGCTAGCTGCGAAGACTCACTATCATCTACAGAAATAGCTTCCCTGTAGGATCTAGGTTCATCATTAGTACTCAATAAAGCATATACACAACCTAAATTTGGTGGGCTATACCTATCAAATGGATTCCGTTGTCTTGTGGATCTCCTCAAGGGTGGAGTAAGAGACTCTACTCATTCTTCTGCGTGATCATCTGTACCAACTTCTTCTGTCACAACAGATTCATCTTCATCAGAATTACTTGAATCTTCTTCTTCTTCTTCACCCCCTAATCCATCATTCTGTTCTTCCTGAGGTGCATCTTGCTACTCTGAATCAAAGTGTAGCTTCTTTACCTTTACATCTTTTTCTTTTGGCTGCTCAGGTTCAGAAATAGCTCTAAGTTCCCTGAAAATAACATCTCTAGAAAAGATAATCCTGCGGGTTAGTGGATTCCAAAACTTATAACCTTTCACATTATCACCATATCTAATGAATGTACACTTTTTAGCCTTTGGCGCCAACTTAGATCACTTTTCCTTAGGCACATGAACAAAAGCCTCACAGCCAAAAACCCTTAAATGTGAAACAGAAGGTTTCTTACCTGTCCACACTTCATAAGGTGTCAAATCAAGAGCCTTACAAGGAGATCTATTTATCAAGTAGCAAGTAGTACACATAGCCTCTGCCCAAAAGCATTTATCCAACTGTGCATCACTAAGCATACTTCTGGCCCTTTCTATAATTGTTCGATTCATCCTTTGTGCAACACCATTCTGCTATGGTGTATACGGAGTTGTCTTTTGTCTGATTATACTCGCATGCTTGCAAAACTCATCAAATTCCTTAGAGCAATATTCCCCTCCATTGTCAGATCTTAATATTTTTATCTTTAAACCTGATTGGTTCTCTACTAAGACTTTGAATTCCTTAAACTTAGTGAGAACTTTAGATTTATGCTTCATAAAATAAATCCATGTAAATTTGGATACATCATCAATGAAGGTTACAAAATAACGAGATTTTCTGATAGATTTATTATCCATAGGTCCAAACACATCCGTATGAATAATTTCTAACTTCTCTTTTGCTCTATTGCTTCCTAAAGGAAATGACTTTTTGTTTTGTTTACCAAACACACAATGCTCACAAAAATCAAAGTGCTCATCAAAATAGGAGAAACCATCCAACAAATTTTTATTCTTAATAGTTTTTAATACATTATTGCTTGTGTGGCCCAATCTACGGTGCCACAACATATAAGTGTTTTCAGAAGCCTCGGATACAAAGGAGGCATTATAAACTGTAGTTGCTTCAAGCTTGAACAGTCTTCCGAATCTCTTCCCCTTCGCTACCACCAAGTTCCGTCTCACTAATCTATAGCCATGCTTGTGAAATGTCGCATGCATTCCCAAATCATTCAACTTCGAAATTGAAATTAGATTTCTAGCTAATCCAGGAACATGCAAAACACTAGCTAGGGTTTTAATCCTCCCATCACTGAAACACAACAATACCTTTCCTTTCCCGACAATTGGATATGTAGAGTTGTCACCAAGGTAGATATTACCTCCATCATATTCTTCATATGAGGAGAACCATTCCTTATGCGAAGTCATATGAAATGAGCATCCTGAGTCAACCAACCAGTTTTCATCAGAAACAAGATTACATGTAGAAAGTAAAACTTCTTCACCTGCATTCGAGGACTTATCCGAAGCACTCTCCCACTGTTTCATGGGGTTTCTGCACTCCTTCACATGTCCCCTTTTACCGCAATTCCAACACTTGACTCTGTTCTTTTTACTAGGAGTCTTAGACTAGCCCTTGGACTTGTCCTTAGCCCCTTTCTGATCTCCCTTTGGTCCCCTTTCGTTAGACCTTCCTCTGACATTGAGAGCATCCCCTAAACTATTCAAACTCTTCTTGCTCAATTCTTGTGATAGTAGCACTAAAACAAGAGCATCCAACTTCGGATCCGCAAGGTTAGCAGTGATAGGAAGGATAACATTCTCCCAAGACTCAGGTAAAGAACAAAGAAGTAAGATACATTTATCTTCCTCACTAACCTCAACATCTACTGAATCAAGCTGACTCACTAACAAATTAAATGAATTTAAATGCTTTGCAACTGATTCACCTTCTCGCATTTTCATGGAAAACAATTTTCTCTTTAAATAAAGTTTATTTACCATACTCTTGGCTTGATAGATCTCACCGAACCATTTCCACAACTTGTATGTAGTCTCTTCCTTTGCAACATTCAACAAGACAGAGTTTGAAAGACACAACTGGATGGTTCCCCGTGCCTTCTTATCCAGTCTATCCCTCTCATCTTTAGAGACATCGTCAGGTTTCTTCTCTTTTTGGATAGCCAACCATTGGTTTCTTTCTTCCAACAAATCTTCCATTTTCAACTTCCACAACTCATACCCCATTCCGTTGAACTTCTCAATGTCCAATCGAGAGGTTGATGCAACGGTGGATGCAGCCATAATAACAACACAAGATCTGCAAAACAAACACAACCAAATCTCCCACTGCAGCTACAACTTCCACACTACCACCCAAGAGTCAAAGCTGGCCAGGATCTGATACCAAATGTTAGAAATGAAAGCAACACTACTTCAAAGGAAATCTGATTCAATATAAATTTTTGCAATCTTTAACTATGTGTTATTAATGGAGATTGTAACATAGAAACAAAACTATGCTTCACATAAATGCAAAATTAGAAATATGAACACATAACACAATGTTTAACGCGGAGAAAACTCTTTCAGGTAAAAAACTCCACACAGGAAAGAGGCTCAATGTTTGTATTAATCTAAAAATAATTTACAATACAACAACACTTCAACTCTATCCACCAGTCTTCAATCCGACAGCATTCTGGTAGCACCTGAGTACCTACAATCTATATTGCAGCAACTAATACATGGCAAATACTTATAGAAACATTTTCTAACTCATCTTAGGCATTCACATTCTCTCTCCTAAGATTCTCCAACCCGTAAACATTAATTACCATCTTACAAGCATCTTACACTTGTCCAAAAACAACCATGCAAAGGTTGGGCTCCCAAGACTAAATCTAGCCTCTTACAACATCTTATGACGTGTCATAACCATCATAGATTCCAACAAAAGAGTATCTTTCCAAGATAGGAAGCTTGGGCTAAATATATCAAATATACAACTAACATATCCGTCATAGAATCTCAGAATCTTATGACAACTTGTAGCTGTCATAGATTCACTCACCAAATATTATGACAGTTGTCATACATGCCAAAAAAGTATATTCCTCAAGGGAGCACGCCTATCCTAATTTACTATGAGTTTTTACATTTGCCAACAGTAAATGTCACTCCGTAACTGCCACCGGTAACTACGAAATTACAACGGTCAATGAGACTACCTCATTCCCTTATGGGTAATTACAAATAACAAATAATAAATGGAATACAATACAATATTGGAATTTACAAGGTTAATGGCACCTGATTCCAACATAAACCACTTAGTTAATGTTAATTAAATGCAGAAATAATTGTATTTATGACATTTATTGTGCAAAGGGCAAGTTGAGGATGCTTGTAGATGTGGTCAAAGAGATGTGGCTGAGCATTTATTGTGCAAATGCCAAACATTTATGATGTTGCAGGAGAGGTTGACAAACAAGTTGAGGAGTTATTTCATGGATTTGACCTATTTTCAGTAGCATTTAAGGGCATTAAGAGGCTGTTTTTGGAGCTTTTATGGTGGGTGATGACATGCCTTGACTTTTTCTTCATTGTGAACTCATTTTGGAGGGCTTTAGACAGGTATTTTGAGGGCTTTTATGAGATGCACGACCATGGAGGTTTCTTGTCCTTATCTTGTTATAGTTGTTTGGAGAGTATATAGTCATTCATTTGACTCTTTTGTAAGGAGTTCAGATCATGCAATTTCTGGAGTTAGTGATTTTCTGCAGTCCTTACTCAATTTTGAGCATGCTTTGTAACTCTTTTGGGATATGAAATACAGAAAACACCTTGGATACCATTGATAGTCAGATTTTGCCTTCTTATTTTTGTAGTATTGTGCATCATCAAGTGATTGATCAAGTTATTTGTGAGGTAGTTTTATTTCCTTGTGACTTTGTCTCATTTTTCAATACCTTTTCTACAAAAAAGTATGTTTATGCAGGTTGCAAACTGTGTCTTAAAGTTGCATGTGGCTTTTTAACTGTGAAGTTATCTTCCTTTTAAAGGTTAATGCATTTAGGCCTTTTTGTGAAGTATTTATGCAAAACATGTAGTAATAGGTTGTGCAAATTTAGTTTCTGTTATCTGTAACCACGTGTATAAATATGAGTTTTCACAAACCATATCAGTTTGGTGTATCACCCTTGTTTTATTTTCCAGTTTTCTTTTCATTTTTGAAGCATTCCTTTTTCCCTTTTCCTCTACAAATCCAGTAGTTTCTAGGTGATAACCAGCTAGGAAGCCAGCCTTCTCCGGAGGTTCTTTCCATCATAGGTGACCCACAGGCCTGGAAATATCCCATGTTTCTCTAGAATGCTATGTTCTGCAACTTAGCAAGGGTGTAATTTTGAGAGACAATAGTACTTTTGAAGCACTTTTGGTCAAATCTGACCCAACCATCATGCTCGGAAGGCCCAAAAACCCTAAGATCAATTTTCAAATCACCAAAATCAGAGCAGTTTACCTATAGCCATCAAATGATTTTTCTCCTCCTCAATCATACCACTCTGCATAGGGTATGACACAAAAATTAAAAAAATCTAAAAAAAATTTTAGGCCCAAATCTGGCCCCACCAACCTTTATGAACAAGGTGAACTAGGCTGCCGATGGACCTTACCAGCCACCGTCGGGCATCCAGTAGGGCACCTCCGCTTCTCCACCACTCGGGCGGTCCTTACTAGATCTCGTGGTGCACATTTGAATATGAATGAGTATGATGTTAGAATAAACGAGAACATTATTGGCAGAGAAAGTAGAGATAGGTCTCGTGGTGCACATTTGAGATCATTTGGAATGCCCAATGAGGATGAAGAGACATATCAGAATACTAGATATCTTATTTCTCCCACAAGATCACTTAGAGGCTGACATGATAACATTCCTAATGAGCAAAATCAACAGGAATTGCCTAATGCTGAGGAAAGAGAAAGGACTCTCCAGGATGAGCTTGACCTGCTTCATTATATCAAATATAGACAAAGAGAGGTACACGCCCTATTTGACCAACAAAAAGCTCAACTTGCCTAGCAGGCCCAGGGAAATCAAAATGCACAACATGGCCATAATCAATAGTATAACCAACAAAAGAACCGGAGACAACAACAACATCAACAAATGGGACAACAAGGTATGAATCATGCCCATGCTCAAAATGTTCAGAATCAACTACCATAGAATCAGGTAATCAATAGTATGGAAATACTCAAAATCTTAGGCCTGTACAACGAAGACAAGCATAAATATTTCCTCCACTAAGGCAGCCATTGGGAGCTGAAAGGTATAAACAACTTAATTTCTTTGGCATTCCTGATTTTCTCGACCTATTTCCCAATGAGATTAGGGGAAAGATTCCTAGGTTTCAAGTTAACAATGTTGTCATAGGTGAAGAACATCTTAGACATTTTATTAATGTCACTGATGAGTATGAAATTGAGGATGAAGATGTCATGATGAAATTATTTGTACATTCGTTGGAAGAAACTGCCAAAGAATGGTATAAGGCTCTCCCAGATAGCAATAGTGGCTCTTGGGAGGATTTTATGAGGGTATTTAGATTACAATATGGGGATAGGATTGACCCCAAGTTTTCCATCCATGAACTCACAACTATCAAAAAGGAAATAAATGAAATCAACATAATGAAATCCTCGAAAGACAACCTCCAACATGCTCAAAATCAACATAAGTTGTATGCTGATCAATACAGTATGAAGCATGCATTTGAGGTGGCTGACATGGTTTATTTGAGATTGCAACCCTATAGGCAGTCCACTCTCAACAAGAGTAGATTAGAGAAGTTAAAGCCATGTTTTTATGCCCATTCAGGATCTCCAAGAGGATTGGAGAAGTGGCATATGAATTGGAGCTACCTGAGAGTAGCAAGGTGCACAATGTCTTCCATGTGTCTCACCTCAAGAAGGCACTTGGGCATAATGTTGTTCCCTCTTTTGAGTTATCTCCTTTGGATGAGGAAGGGAAACTTGTGTTGGTTCTAGAGGCAGTTATTGATTATAGGGAGCACACTTTGATAAAGAGGATCATCAGGGTGTACTTGGTGAAGTGGAAGAATTTCTCGATGGAGGATGCTACTTGGGAGCTGAGTGAGAAGATCCAGATTTGTAATTGCTTGGGGACAGGCAATTCTGGGGAGGGAGGATTGTAATTTCCCCTTCTTAGACCTAGTCAGTTTGGTGACTGTTAGCATATTCCTTGAGTTCCTATAGGCTAATTAGTGTGGTAAGGGGACTCTAAAGATCTTGGAGAGCACCAGTTTTGTTTTTATTATTTTCTATTTGCAGCTTTGAGCTTAGTTGGCATTATGGATCACAGTGATGCTTTCAGAAACATTTTCAGACTCTTGGCTTGTGCTCCACACTTCTTGGAGAACATGTCTATTTTTAGTAAGTTACTGAGTTGGCACCTATCATCATCCCATTGCTTTAGTTACGTCATGGCAAGTTCAGTTTCAATTTTTGACACCTTGGCAATGCTTTCCGCAACTTGAGTGGAGTATTTAAATTATACAATTAAGTTCTAATGTTTAATGCTTGATTATTCACTTAAGTGTTATAATTTATAAAGTTGTTTTATGACCCCTCCTTAAGTGGGTGCCTAGGGAGTGAGAGGGAATATGTTATTAATGTTATTTTAATTCTTCAAGAAGGGTGTTGGGGAAAAATGAGGTTATTTTATATTTTAAAATTTGTTTTCCCTCCAATAAAAATATAAAAGGAGGTTCGAGCTCTCATTTTCGGTATGTTGAAGATTTCTTATGTCATTATTCTGCCGGAATGAACTTGTGTGTTCTCCTTTGATCTTTTGAGGATGAAAACCCTCATTAGATTTTCTAGTTTCGAATTTGAAAGATAATCCCTAGCTAATTTGGAGTGGTTCTACTTAGGAATCACCATTGTTATTCACGGATTTCTAGTTCAGGGCTTCATTGATAAATTTATTGATGTTGCAAGCAATAATAAATTTGTGAGGTTCTGAAGCTTATATGCAGATTTAAGGTTCATTTGAAATATATCTTTATTGAGATTGCAGGCAATAATAAATTTGTAAGTTTCTGAAGGTTATATGTAGATTTAAGGTTCATTTGAAATATATTTGTGAAGGGTTTAATACCCTAGATATTGGCACCTATATTGAAGACCAATATTGAAGAGTTTGTGGAAATAATAGTTGCTACCTATCCTACATCAGTCGCAACTCATTTTTTGAGACTAGGTGCAACCTTTATTATATTAGCCGCTCCATATTGATGCAAATTTTATTCCATATGCTGGCCGCCTAAGATTTAAAAAGGGAGCACTTGGTATTAGTAGTGAACAAGTTGTGAGGTGGCATGAGAGTTTATGATGGGACCTTCCTATCTTCAACCGCCCTTCTTTAAGGGATCTAATTAGAGATTGCAACCTTCAAAGAAATACATGGAGTCTAAGTTGAATGCATGGAGGTTGGTTTGGAAGTTTTGAAGTATGCAAGGCATCGCCTAGCTTGTGGGACCACTCCATATGCTAACTGCCTAGTTGAAGACCATTCATACATGTGTATTGAGCTCTTTACTTGGTATGTATGATGATTATGTTGAAAGTATTTTTAGTTCTATAATATTTGATTATAAACAACAACTGGGTGTTATTATATTCAGTCTTCATTATTATAAGAGTGTAGCAAATAGTTTGAAAAAATGCCTCTTTGTCTTCTTTCTATTTTATGATAATTTATGAATGGTTTGTGTTCCAAATCTACAAACAAACTGTTCTATCACAAAACACTCTGAGAATACTGTGGGATGTACAAAATGCAAAATGTTTGACAAGATGCCTGCATCATAGAATTTGAGGGTGGTTATTACAACACACATCGATCCAAATTATGCATTAATTTTTCCCATTTATGCACATCCCCATATATTACTTGGACAACTTAACTTGATTGTTTCCTTGTCCCAAATCATTTTCGCAAATGTGGCTTCAACTTCACACTTGCAGACTTGACCCCTAAATTTTAAGATTAAATTCAAAATTTGGCAGATGTCTGCCTAGGGCCGACTCAACCCAAAATTGTGTGATTTATTGCTATGTACTTGTATTCAAAGACATTCAATTGCATTCATTTTAAACATTAAATAACATCGATATCATTCACATTTTACAAAGGAGTATGCTAGGAAACACTTCCATTGGAATAATAAAACAAACCTTTGCATGACCAAAGACTCTTATCCTTGATTGCTTACCTAATTTCTTGGGGGTCAACCTAGGTGAACATGCTCCTTAGAACATAATGACAAAGCGTTAATCCTTGAAAGGTATTTTTAAATACCACCAATTTTAGATAGCAGAGAAGATAAAAGAAATAAAGGTGAATCCAAAAACTCTAAGAGTAAGACACCAATTTTGAGGTTAGAGAAGATAGAAGAAATAAAGGTGAATCCAAAAAATCTAAGAGTAAGACACCAATTTTGTGAGGTTAGAGAAGATAGAAGAAATAAAGGTGAATCCTAAAAATCTAAGAGTAAGACACCAATTGTGAGGTTAGAGGTTGGATATGCATATAAAGAATAGATTCGTGGACATAGAAAAAGGCCTTGACCCATAGACTCAACCCAAGATAGAGTATAGTTCAAACACAAAATCATAGGCAATACACAGATAAGGGGATCTCATTTCTGGTTTAAAAGTGCGGTAGATTCCATAATCTTCACAAGGCATAATTAACACTATATTTGCACCAATTCTTATAAACTGAAGTATTTTGAGATTTTGTTGGAGCAAAGTGTGAGTATAGAACATATTCTTGGTGCTATATATCATAAGTTAGAAAAAGAAACTAAAACTTGAAATATTTATTTTGACACTAATTTTTTTAATGTGGCAAATAAATTTTTAATGGGTCGCTCCTTTGAATCACCCGGGAAAGACCATCCAGCTTTTTGAAAAACATCTCGTTCGTATCCAACCGAACGGCTATCTTGCACGTGTGAGGATGAACTATTTGATATGCATATCTTTCATCGTACCGTTGGCGATCTCTGACAACGGTACCAGAGTAGGCGATAGCTGAGGAACGCGAGAGGCAGAGTAGAGGAATGGGAGAGGCACAGAGCAGGTGATAGAGGAGGAACGGGAGAGGCAGAATTCTTCTTCTTCCAGGTAATGTTCATCGGCTTTTAATATTTCTTATCTCATATTTCTTGCAATAGTTAAAATGTGATGGGTAGATTTTGCCATATTTTGGTGTGAAAAATTGCTATTGATGCTTCTAAAGTTAGGATTTCTCTTAAGAGGTCTTTTCCATTTCCACAACCTGGTGCCTCCTCATGCTTCGCATTTGTAATTTTAGGAGTCTCCCATTGCCCTTCTTTGTCATCTTGAGTTTCCTTGGGCTCATGTACTAGCCATCCTTCATTTATTAAGGTTCCAATCTCTCCAATAAGTACCGGCATAAACCATAAAAAATTTGGAGGAGGTGGAGTAAGTTAGGACTTCAGAGGACAAGGAGGATTTCCAGGTTGTCTGCTTTCCAGTGCTCCCTGACATGTCATCACCGTCAGACTGAATTGTTATTACTACCCACCAACATGGAACTGGCCATTTTCTGGATTTTGACCCCATGCAAAATAAGAAAAATAGCTTAAGCGCATCATGTTTTTTGTAATGATAGATTGCATTCATGTTATACTTTCTTTGTTGTTTATTTCCAACAAGTTGTGGCAATTTGGGATTAGTTGACTCTTTCTTGGCAGTTTGTAGATTTTAAAAGGTTTATAGGGTTGAATCCCGCACTGGGTCACGGAATTGTGTTGACTGTGTAATATTTTCAAGTAATTGGGCCTTTCTAATGCATATTTGAACCAAAGGAGGAAATCCATGTTTACAGAAATTGCGACAATTCTCATAAGTTTTATTTAGAATAATGGTCATTTGGTCAATGTTAGCCAGTAAGTTTTCCCTACATTTAACTTGTGGTTCAAATTTGAGTTATACTATTGAATTTAAGTTAGTCACCAATGTTGTTTTATGAGTGGCCAGCTTGATACCAAGGACCAAATGACTCTGTAAGAATTTAAACATAAGATTGTTTGACTGGCACAAAATAACATTATGTTTGAGTTGCATCAATTTCTATACGCAGATTTTTATGGTTTTGAGTCTTTTGACAAATGTGGGTATGCAAATGAGGTGTTGTTCGAAAAGTGCAGGGTAATTTGCATGAATGATTGTGATTGTGTAGGCTTTGGTTACAGATTTACAGGGACAGAACAATGTTAACGCAAGTCTCTTACTTATCAGCAGGTTTTTGGGGATTATGAATCATCAATTTCCTTGGGCTCATCCCTCTGTTTTTTTTGCATGTACATCCTCAATTTTCATAGGTGCATCCTCATCTCAGTCATCTAACTTTTTGGATTTTGGGTCTGGAATCTTAGCACATTCATCCCTGTCCTTAGGTTTCTTATCATCAGGGTTAGGTATTGTCTTAGGCAGAAGAACAGGAGGATCAAAGTCATCAGAAAGAAGGTTAGCTATTACCATAAACTTGCATCATTTACATAACAGAGGAAAATACTCCTCCTGTGGAGGATGCCCCCAAACCAACCTCAATAGCATTTACTGAAAAGCAAGTCCAAAATAATGTCCAAAGTCCTTTTGCCTCTCACTTCACTTAGTTTTCTCGTGATGATCTCATAATAATAACCCATTAAAAGCTGAACCAAAAATTTGCTCCTAGAAAAGTGCATATGTAAAATTCCAAACCAAGATAAGAAGTGTCACCATAGATCAATACTATCTACGTACAAGAGTTCTACCAATCCGTGTTATACATCTAGATACTAGCATAATCATAATATACAAAGGACATATTTTATCCCTTGTAATGTAGAATTATATTATAGTCTACTCCTCTTGAAAATTAACCAACTCATTCTCAACAAGAGATAGATTATTGCCCGCCTTTACAACAAAATCTGCAGGCCAGTTACCTCAATCCTACACTATTTATCAACAACAAGATGTATGGGTCCTCTAAAAATACCGATCTTTCTCTGCAAAAGACTACGATTGATCCTTCCTTCATAAGATTCATTGCCAAAACATGAAGACCCAACACACGAACAACAGCACTTGAAATAACAAAGCACACAAAAAAATAGATTTCAAAGATTAATTAGCCAAAAAAGGGTTTTGGAAAACCCCAAAAAAGGACAACATTTGTATGATAGATATAAGGTGCAATTAGCTAACATGATAGAGAAGAGTTACATTATGTGCAAGGTCAATACAATAAGAAAACAAATTAAGAGAAGTTCCATGCAGCCAAACAAATAGACTTGGTTGCATAAAGCCCATACCAAACATACTAGCACTGTTACACATGAAGCTTTGGCCTTTCAAGGTTAGGAATGGGGGACAATAGAGCACCTGAGCCATGGAAACTCCTACAACTTCAATCTGTAGCACTCCAGAACATTATGCCTAAGACACTCAGAGGTGCTCCTCATTCACTCATCCATGAGATTGTGTAAGAACCCTAATCAGATCTTCCCTAAATTTCTGATTTTTCTTTTTCTCAAACCCTAGATCTGAATTCTGATTTTTATTTCTGAATTATAAATGATTGTGGACAGTGAACATACATGTGCCAAATGCTCAAATAAACATGCCAATTATGTATCTTTATGATGATAACATCAACCATGAATTCTACCACAAGAAATGATAATCTAAATGCAACACAAATGATCTATAATTCTGATTTCTGAATATAAAAGTCTGCTGCTACAAATCAGATTATTCTGAATTGGAATTACATCAAATGTATAGGCTCAAACATAGCCCAGATTTCTGCTATTACAAATCAGACCTAAACATAGGCTTATACATACCAAAAATGGCAAATAATGATGTGTAACAGAAAACCCTAGATGGGCGAATCCTCCAAATAGGCGGCGCTCCCTTGAAGATGACAAACGACATGCACAATGGGGGCGGCGGCAGCTAGGGTTTGGCTCCAACACTCCAAAATGTGAAATCACCCTCCTTGGGAAGTGGCGCTCAACCTAGGGTGAAACCCTAGCAAGAATCAATGCTCAAAACCCTCCAAAAAGTGGTGCTCCAAATCTGATCTAAAATCTGAATATATCTTCAACCTCCAAATTGTATTTGGCCTCAAATCTCACAATTTGGCCCTAGGGTTTCTTCTCCAAATCTGCAGAAATAAATATATCTTTGAAGCTCCTTCTTTCCTTCCAAATTTCCAATGAAGTGCAAATATGAACTTCGTATGAGTCCACCTCCAAGATGGAATTGGGTTTTCGTCCAATCCACCAATATTCCTAAGGGTTTTCATCCTTGGAATATGCTGAACCAAAGTTGCAGCCACAAGAGAAAATCTCCAATGAAAAGATATATTAATGAATGATGGCAATGACTTGCTTTTTGCCGTTTTTTATAGCCACCAATTGACTTCTCCCTTGGCCAACCTCCCTTTGGCAATTTACTTTATTTTTATCCTCCTTTTTGGGCCGATCACCTTTTGGCATATCACTTTATTTTATATTACTTTATTTATCAAGTGGCTCACTTAAATAATAAAGTCATTTCACATTACAATTAGGTCCAGCCTAATTAATTAAATATAAATAATCCAAAGTGACTTAGGATTACTTAGTATTTAACTAATTAGATTATTCCCTAGCACTTCCGACTTAGCCTACGGGAATAGAATAGGCTAGCCAATTCCGTTGGGTGATGATCACTTGGAAAAAGGGGACATTGCAGATTGACAGCCAAGAGATTGCCCAGTGGAGTGTTGATGAGAATGGTGACGATAGTGGTGATTGAGGCCATGGTTTGCAGAGGCAATGCAACTATCTTAAAACTGTAACTAGGGCTTTCTTCACGCTATCATTGTCGCTTTTCTTCACCTTTCCACTTAGGATTGTGGAGGCAAAGGTGGAGGAGGTGGATTTGACACCGAGAGCAAGTATGAAATACAAGGTAGAGGCGGAGGTCATGGTGCAGAAGGCCATGAAGGATTACGAAGACCTTTTCTTGAAGCATGAAGGCCCTAAATTTTCTTCTTAGGTTTTAAGCTCCTTTTGTCTAGCTAAACAAACTCTCTTTCTTCTCTTTCAGTCATGATTCTTGAAATTTCATTCCTAAATAATAATCATTACACTTAACTTGTAATTTTCTTTATTAATATGAATACTACTATAAATTGGCTACATTAGATCCTTGAATGAACACAAGACTCGGCATCTTGGTAGCATGTTGTTTGGTAGGCCATTGATACTCTCGTCACATTGCAGTCCGTTTGACGGCCCTGTGTCTTGTGCTACTGTTGCAAAGTATATGTTGTATTGTGCAGCTTAGGTTTATATATTTTTTTGTTTTTCCATTCAATTGAAATTATTTAATTTTAGGCATAACTTCGATTTAAGGATTCTTTCCTTTTTGATTAATTTTAGGCATAATTTTTGCTGCAGTTTATTGTTTTTTCTGTTTGTGTGTTGGTAAATGGCCTTGTAATTAAAATAACTGTTAAATATAAGATTGAGAGTTTGCAGTTTCTAGTACACCCATTTTTTCTTAATGGTCTCCTTTTTCCGAATTTCTTTAGCTTTCTTGAAGGTTTTCCAAAGCTGAGGCTCAGCTCTAAGTTTTTATTTTAAATGAATGAATTCCACAAACCTTGTACAAAATAGTCATTAAATAAGATCACAAAAATAGTCTAAGAAAACAGAGAGTCATGGGTTTTTAATATTCAGTAAATGGGTTGTTAATAGTCAGCCATTATCTGGCCCTGCAGCTAATTTTGCTGTCCACACATCTCCTCTCCATACACATGATTGAATAAGCAATTTGAATTTGGACTGTGATCAACAATACAAGGAATTCGTAGGCTTGGAGCTTTCAGAAATTGTATGTTCAATTGGATCTCTGAACATGTAAATCAATCGAAATTAATTATCCAATAGGCTTTTTATAAAGATAATGTATGGGTTCTATTAATGAGGCCCCTCCCTAGAGACTACAAACTGCATACAACTTAAGAACTGTTAAACTGCATGAACTTCCCTTAAGTAGGGCATAGCAAACTAAAATGAGATAAGGAAAGCATTAGTAGACTAACCTAGATGCCTACATAGAGAAGCAACCATACTTTCAGAACCCTTATACATCAATACAACAAATACGATACCATTGCACACTATATCTTACAGAATTAGGGCTATTGCGACACACCCCATCCAGCCATACTGGTGGAAGGAGGGGCAGTAAGCCATCTATCATAAGCACGACTGTATTCCCCATTTCTTGAGACATCAGCAGACCTCACCAGTGGAACAATTGAACTAACTGCAGTATACAGCCCATTAAATTTGAACCCTTTTATGATTTCTGCCCTTTTGACTGCCCTAACCAGCCTATCATTTTCCTAAAATGGCATTATATAACCAAATTGTTATCTCCATAATCCCTTTATGTTGTGAAATTAACATATGTTTTATGACCAGATGAAGGTCTTGACAAAAGTTTTCTAAAGCTTGAACATCCACCATTAATGCCTATACTATTTCATCCATGGCCCTTATATGAACCTCCGAACCATCCATAGGCACCTTGCTCTTCACCTCCGCCAACAGAGAACCAGGCTGCAAATCCACCATCTCTTCCTGTGCCAAATGCTCCTCAGAAATTGAGTTAACCAAAAGACCCAATAAACTTTTTCTGATTGCTGCATCATACACCACAATCTTCAGCTTCTTTAAGAAGTCATCTATTATAGTGCCCCTCAAACACACCCTACCATTATGCTCTAAACCATCAGAACCCAGGATAACTTTGACTACCTTTAGATTCCCTACATTATTGTAGTTAAATTTTTTCTTGAGCCTATGTTCCGATAACTTGTCAGGCTTGAATGGGTCATGAGAGCATCCACCACTTGCTATTAACGCTCGACCACAATAGAAACCTAAACAACCTTAAAAAAACTAGAACCAAGACCAACAAACAAATAGCATTGCAAGCATATGCCAACATAATACCCAACCTTCTCGTCATTAATTTGCACGCATCATGCCAACTCCTTATGTACTGATTGCTTAGCCTTGAATGATAACATAATATCTTATATGTGTGACAAGATATATCTGCCTTAAGCATGGCCTCCAATGAATACTTGTAAAATCCCTTCCTTATGCTACTAAAATTTTTTGCCAATCAATTGTCAACCAATATCAACATTACTTATTTAATCATCAAAATATAACACATAATTGCATCAATGAAACATAGGAGAGTGGTACCCGGAACTTCAAGGTTTGTTATTGAGTAGAATGAACCAAAATACAAATGTCCATATGCTGATCTGAGACATCAACAGTGACTGATTTTTATATCAGTCATCATACAAAATGGATTTGGACCTATTACAAGCATGCAATGATATGCCAATGAAACACAATAAAGATAATCCAATATAGGTTGGAACTATGCAAGTAGATAATCTTCAATCCTCACTGTGCCTTCTCTATTGGACTGATAATTCTCTGATGTGACTGCTGATTATGAATGTGACTGCCCAGATTTGTGTAATAAGCCTCCAATGTGCCAAAATATGATTCCACAAACCAGCGATTACACCTAGGAATGGACTGGTTAAGAGACAATAATTAAATTTGACTCCCAACCCTTGAAATGCTTCAGATATCCTGCTCCAGACCTCTGATCAGACCTGCAACAAACTAATTCTCTGCCCAGATTGCAACAAATGGTCAAAATCAATGCAAATTGAAGCCTTCCACACTAGCGATTGAGCTAGTAATGAAACTGTATACTCTAATGATGCTCCAAAGCCATCCAACTCACAAAATCTGATGTATATAATCCCTGTGATTGCAAATTCAATTCTCTGTCTCAGAAATCAGAACTCAATTTTATGACAAAATTCACATAAATTAGCTCTTCCAAACAAATTGAATACCTTGGCTGAGCTATACCAAGACCAAGGGATTTAATAGCACTTTTCTTCACTTCAAACACTTTAAGTAACCTGCAAATTGAACACCAATGGTTGGAGGATGGATATTGTTGCACGATGCATGGATGTGTGGATGTTGCGTCATTTCTTTACCATAGGAGGATGACATTTGAGTGGTACCATGTCACTCTATGTCATTAGAGGGTTTGTTGATGATCACATGGTGACTTTCAGTTGGGATCCATCTTTCATGGTACATGAGTTGAGGTCTCCATACACTGATGAGAGGTTGATTGGAGTTGGAGGACGGATGGATGACAACATTGTGAGATGTTTTCCTCTCTTCATGTTTGACAGGAGCATTGACAGGATGGTTTGGGATCTTGGCGGAGGCATGTTTGGCACATTACCTCATTGGAATGTTGATGAGTTGTCACACATTTCCAATGAGTATAGCACAGTAGCACAGCGGAGGGTTGGAGACTTGTGGCTATGCCTTAAGGCACATATCTTTCATCACATGGTCTTCGAGACTTCGGAATGGACCTGCTTTTGTCTCTCAGGAAGTGGCACCTTGAGAGCATTGGAGGTCAATGCACTTGTGGTTGCGGGCACATTTCTGGGAGGATGCAACCACCAGTGGGTTCATAGACCGATCGCCGAGCATGCGAGCAGATGGAGATATGTGTCACTTGACAACATCTCACAGCATTCACACTTGCCATTGCTTGAGGACAAGCAATTCCAAGAAGGGAGGATTGTGATGTCCCCATTTTGGGAATGGTCACCAATGGTCTTGGATAGGTTTTCCATCTCACCAATGGTCTTGGACTCTGAACGCCTCTTTTCTCTTCTATGTGGTTTCATTCTTCCCTCTCATTGAAGGGGAATCTAACTTTTAAAAAAAATCTATCATGTTCTCTCTTGGATCCTCTTTGTAATTTTTGTCGAATCTTGAAGGATTCTTTGGTGAATTTTGTCTCTACAGCAGCTATCTA
The DNA here is from genome assembly GCA_027924645.1 of Cunninghamia lanceolata. Classification (NCBI taxonomy): domain Eukaryota; kingdom Viridiplantae; phylum Streptophyta; class Pinopsida; order Cupressales; family Cupressaceae; genus Cunninghamia; species Cunninghamia lanceolata. Next base: position 205,612 of record BSBN01000845.1, read on the forward strand.
CATTTTCCACGTCCTTTTCAGTTGTGGTGTTATCTCTACTAGCTGTTGGAGATTTTTGCTTGCATTGTGTTCATTGAGAAGGCTCTCTCTTGCTGGGGTTTTGAATCTGTGCAACCAAATTCCAACCCTTGAGGAATTGGAGCCTCCTTACTATTCAAGCTAGTAAAATTGTTCTATTTTGTAGTTTAATATTTCATATTTGTATTTGTTTATACATGGTTTAGCAATTTTTTTCAAAAGATTCATGGTGTAGACCACCGTCTGTACTTTTCCTTGGTGTAGACCATCATTTGTATGTTGTTGGGTATTCTTCCCCGTAGACCAGGGAAGCTACTTTTTTAGTTCATTTTCACATTGTTACTGCTCTTAATTCTTAGACACACGTAGGATAGGAGCACACACTATATTTTTCTATTCTCTTTACCATTCTTTGCTCATGGAGGTCGAAAGAGCAAAACCGGTGCTTGACTGAGGTAAGCTCTTGAGGTGCACAACACTTTCCTCTGTTCTTTGCAAGTGTTCGAGTGAAAACATTTCAAATGCATGAAGGTTTCATTACTCCTTTATTTCATTTACCTTTCAGTTTATATTATTTTCAATAGCTTCTTGTGATTTATTTTGAAATTTGTGTCACCAGGAGACTGTTGGGTAGTTGTTTTGTTTGTTGCTGTGTTGTGCAGGTGTCCTCGGTCTGTACTGATCTAGAGATTTTATTTTTGTAGCTTGGAGGACGCCAACGCTTAGCATAAATATTCCCGCGGCCCGGTGTCGTGCAGGGCAGTGAGATCCTCTTTTTGGTGGCAGGTTCTTTTTCTGGTCTTCTTTCCACTTGTGTACTTCGTTTTCTAGAATTTTGTATTCAATTGTTTGTTTTCCAGCGTTTCCTTAGTTTCTTTCGAATAATCATCTAGTTTAGTTGCTTTACTTCTGTTGGAATATAAAGTGGTTCTGTAGAACTAGAGTAGGCCTGAAACATCAAGCAAACAAAACCCGAGTGTATTGTTAGTGAACAACTCCCTTAATTGACATGTTCGATTGAGGAGTAGTCCTTCCTACCTTAGTAGGGTCCTTTCCATGATTAGTGTCTCCTCAATTGACTGACATGTTTTAGGGGTGTAACGTCAAAATTGCATACCCTTGCAATTTCACGCTACGTTTTGCGACCACTTTGATGCTTGCACCTCTTTTTTGCAACTTAGGCTCATGTTTGCTTCATTCTAACCTCTTTTTCTCATTTTCATCAAATTCTGTTTTAGCGCTTGGTGACTCTCCTAGCTCGGAGATGATTCATGAGATTCTGAGGTAGATTCACTCGTATGCTAGCGCTTAGCAAGGACGTCCCTCCGTCGCGCTAGTGTCTCGTGAGCACGAAATGCTGAGTGAAGCTATTTTTGCATACGTTGAATAACTCCTGTGGTTGGTGAGATTCTCGTAATGCCTCTTGAGCTCTGAATGTCTCTGTCCTCTTGCATGTGGTTTCATTCTTTCCTCTCATTCAAGGGGAATGTAACTTTTGAAAAAAATCTCTCATGTTTTCTCTTGGCTCCTCACTTAATTTTGGTGAAATCTTGAAGGATTCTTTGGTGAATTTTGTCTCTACAGTAGCTATCTAGATTTTCCATGTCTTTTTGAGTTGTGGTGTTATATACACCAGCTCTTGGAGATTCTTGCTTTCATTGTGTTCATTGAGAAGGCTCTCTCTTGTTGGGATTTTGAAGCTGTGCAACGAAATTCCAGCCCTTGAGGAATTGCAGCCTCCTTCTTACTATTCAAGCTTGTAACATTTCTCTATTTTGTAGTTTAATATTTCATATTTGAATTTGTTTACACATGGATTAGCTATTTGTTTCGAAAGTTTCATGGTGTAGACCACCATCTGTACTTTTCCTTGGTGTACACCATTTGTATGTTGTTGGTTATTCTTCCCTGTAGACCAGGGAAGCTACCTTTATAGTTCATTAACACATTGTTACTGCTCTTAATTCTTAGACACACGTAGGATAGGAGCACACACTATATTTTTCTATTCTCTTTACCATTTGCTGCTTGTGGAGGTCAAAAGACCAAAAACGGGGCTTGACAGTGGCAAGCTCATGAGCTGCCCAACATTTTCCTCTCTTCTTTGCAGGTGCTCAAGTGAAAGCATTTTGAATGCATGAAGGTTTCGTTGCTCCTTTCTTTCATTTACATTTCATTTTATATTATTTTCAATAGCTTCTTGTGCTTTATTTTGAAATCTGGGTCACCTGGAAACTGTTGGGTATTTGTTTTGTCTGTTGCTGTGTTGTGCAGGTGTCCTAGGTCTGTACGGATCTGGAGATTTTATTTTTGTGCTTGTACCTCTTTTCTGCATCTTAGGCTCATGTTTGCTTCATTCTGGCCTTTTTTTCTCATTTTCATCAAATTCTATTTCGTACTTGGTGGCTCTCCTAGCCCGGGGATGATTCATGAGATTTTGAGGTAGATTCACTCATATGCTAGTGCTTAGCGTGGATGTTTGGGCGTCGCGCTAGTGTCTCGCGAGCATGAAACACTTAGTGGAGCTATTTTTGGATACGTTGTATAACTGCTGTGGCTGGTGAGATTCTCGTAATGCCTCTCGAGCTCCAAATGTCTCTTTCGTCTTCGATGTGGTTTCTTTCTTCGCTTTTATTCAAGGGGAATCTAACTTTTAAAATTTTTTTCTCATGTTCTCTCTTGGCTCCTCTGTAGTTTTGGTGAAATCTTGAAGGATTCTTTGGCGAATTTTGTCTCTACAGAAGCTATCTAGATTTTCCATGTCTTTTTGAGTTGTGGTGTTATCTCTACTAGCTCTTGGGGATTTTTGCTTGCATTGTGTTCATTGAGAAGGCTCTCTTGCTGGGGTTTTGAAGTTGTGCAATCAAATTCTAGCCCTTGAGGAATTGCAGCCTCCTTACTTTTCGAGCTACTAACAATGTTCTATTTTGTAGTTTAATATTTCATATTTGCATTTGTTTATACATGGTTTAGCTATTTGCTTCGAAAGCTTGATGGTGTAGACCACCATTTGTACTTTTCCTTGGTGTAGACCATTTGTATTGTTGTACCCATACGAAATTTTTCGTATATGTGCCCAAACATACCTCCCAAGCACCATGTAGCCTTGTCATTACTGCGCTAACCCTGCAGGTGCAAGACATATCAAAAGATGGCGATCCAAGGCTCGAATGGAGGGAGATTCTGACAAGCCAATCAGGCACGGGGCAGTAAAAGAATGTCAAAAAAGAGAAGGTCAAAGTGATGAATTGGAAGCCAAAATGACATAAAGGAACCAAGGGAAGCAATGCAAATACATCTGGCAAGTCAAAATTTAATTTTGAAAATTTTGAAATTTTGGAAAATTTCAAAAAATTTTCTAAGGCATTTTTGGGCGTTCTTGCCTTGAATGAGCACCATTTTTGAGTATCATCCATGGAGGAAGAGCTTCAATGATAGTATCAGATCATATAAGTTTGGTTTCCAAACTTCAAGACATTCCGTCATCAGATGAAGAAGTTACGGCAAAAATAAGCTCCAGAGGCAGAGGCAGAGGCTTGCAACGGCAGTGATCCAGGGAGCCTCCATCAAAATGGTTAAGGCCAACTTCAAAGTTTTTCAAGGTCAAGAATCACGAATTTGAGCCCTAAAATTGGCTAAGTTTGGTATCCTGAAACTTGTTGTTCTGAAATCCTGAAATCTGTCTAAGTCTGAAATCTGACGGATCCTCAAAAATCTAGAATCTGCATGTTAAATCCCATGGATCCGGGACCTATCTCAAACATCCTGGAAGTATATTTCAAAATATTTAAAGTATAGGAAATTCCCTATACTTAAATATATTTTGAAATATACTTCCACCCAGGTCACCTCCAAAAGGCACTCTATTTGGCTAAAACCCACGCCATTCCTTGCCCTCCAAAAGGCGCTCATTTCAAGAAAATCCCACGCCTTTTGGCCCCTTTCAAATAGGCGCCCATTTCAAGCAAATCTCACGCCTTTTCATGCCCTCCAAAAAGGCGCTCTATTTGGCTAAAACCCACGCCATTCCTTGCCTTCCAAAAGGCGTGCATTATAGCCAAAACCCACGCCTTTTCCCTCACACCAAAAAGGCGCCTAAAAAGCCCAAAACTCACGCCTTTTTCAACACTCTTGAAAAATCGCTTCATTTGTCCATTTCCCATGCCTTTTTAACACATGCAAAAAGCGCCCCTTTTTGATCATTTGCACTCCTTTTTGCATAACTCCAAAAAGGCGTGGTGCCTTTTTGCCAAAATGCACTCCTTTTCTTATTTCACTTATTTTTTTTTTTGCATAGAGGAGAATAAAAAAGCACTCTATTTTTAGAGTAAGGCACATTGGAAACCCTAAAAGGTGGCATTCACTATAAAGGAGGCTCCTATTCACTATTATTGTTATTTTCAAAGGCATAGCAAAGGAGTAAAGGCAGCGTTCAAAGCTAGGCAGCCATTAATGGAGGATTGAAAGCTTGCAAAGGGCAGATTGGAAGGCATTGAGGAGTTGATCTTCACATACAGGGCAAAGGATACTCATTTTTGCACCATTCTACATCTTTCTATCACACTCAAAGGAAAATTTGTCCACTGGAGGGCCTCTTTCTTGCACTGGCGGCCATTGTTGTGGGTTTTCCAAGCTTTTTGAAGCTTTTTCGGATCAGCAAAGCATAAAGAAGGCAATTCGATCACTTCTATTCTTCTTTTTCTTCATTCTCTTCCTTCACAGGGTCCATCTTCATGTTCCTAAGGCAATGTCTAAACCCAGGAGGTCATTTTTGATAAATTTTCAAGGATTTTCATTGCTGGTCATGGTTTTTCGACGGCAAAATCACCACCTACAGCCAAGATAAAATTGATTTTTGAGGCTTATTTGTCCAAAATTTCTCATTTCTGACACATACCCACCTCGGCAAAAGGCAATTTCCATCATCCTGGACCAGTTTGGGCTCAGATCTGTAGAATCTTTGAGGGTGTGGCACCAAAATTTCATTTTCCAAGGGCAAAATTTTAATTTTTTCACAAAAAAAAAATAAATTTTGGGCAATGAAAAAAGAAAATTCTTTTTCTTGGGCAGCAAACACACAAAAGACCAGATTGTCCATTTTCAGTGCATAAAGGCATTAAAACAAGGCCCCTCCAAGTCATCATGCAATATTCATCAGTCACCATTGAGGCCAAATCTTTGCTCAAACATGAATATTCCAAGGTCAAAGAAACAGACTTTTGACAAGTTTCACCTTGAAGAATAGCGATGGAGTTGGCTATGTGGAAAGAAAAGCTTCTGGGCATTGAAAAATATGCCATTGATTTTGTCCAAAACATCCCTTGCATGTATTTCAGCGATGATGGCATAAATGGCCTTGTTCATATTTTGCAGGAGGAGTTCATTCAGCTGATCCGTGGAAAGTTTTGTGGAGACCTTCATGTTGACAAAATGTACCTCTTGGTTGATATTGCATCGAAGTGCGCCAAGGCTGAGAGAGACTTTGAAGTGTTTGAGAAAATCACAGAGGATGCTGCCATAGACCTGCAAATGAGAATGGTCCACCTTGAGTCCATGATCATACCAGATGAAGCCAAAGTTGAGAAATTTGAGAGAAATCTCAATTCTCAGACTTAGCCAATTTTTCACATTTTGCAGGAGGGATTTATTTTGGCAGTAGAAAGATTTCCAAAGCAGCTTCTATTTTGAGAACTGTCTTTGTTAACTGAAGTTAAATTTATTTTTGGATTTTGCTTTTGGAAATCATGCAAAATATCTTTGAGTTGGAACTCATTGTGTAATAACATGCGAGTTCAGTTAACTGAAATTTGCATGACAAGATACTTTTAGTTTTAATTGCTAATAAGCTTGCATGCTTCCCATGCAGCATTAGATCTAGAGTGAAGAGTGTTAGTTAACTCTTCCTTTTATTTCCTTGCATCTTTGCTTTTTAGGTATAAATAAGTGTATTTTACACACTTAATTTCTCTAATGGTAAATGCTGAGACTAATTTTTGCTCGCATTTTATTGTTCAAGCACTGTTGTTGATTCTTGCTTTTTGATTAATGAGAATACAAATCATGGTTTCAGGATCTATCTTGTTGTCAAGAGTTGTGTAAATTGTTCATGACTTTGTGCATGAGCAATTATTGTTGAGTTGTATTTGTTCTTTTGTTTTGAAAACCTCCAAGTTGTCCTTCTGATTTCTTTATGCTCTGAATTTACTTAAAGAAATCAGAATTGTTTTAAAAGATAAAGTTAGTTATTTTCTTTTGGAAAGCTTTAGAAAATCTTATAGCCTTGCAGAAGAGCTTCATTGCCTTGTGCTCGTGCCTTGAGAAACAAAAAGATAGGTTATTTTGTAAACGTCTTTTAATTTTCTTGTTGAGGGAGCTTCCCCTCCTAATTCGAAGAACAGTCCTACTGTACATGCTGTCCATTTTTCTTTCTCACCGAAAGGTGCGAAATTAAACGCCAACATGTATGTTGGGTATTCTTCCAATTAGACCGAGGAAGCTACCTTTTTAGTTCATTTTCACATTGTCACTGCTTTTAATTCTTAGACATACGTAGGATAGGAGCACACACTATATTTTTCTATTCTCTTTACCATTCGCTGCTTGTGGAAGTCGAAACACCAAAAGCGGGGCTTGACTGAGGCAACCTCCTTAGCTACACAACATTTTCCTCTGTTCTTTGCAGGTGCTTGAGTGAAAGCATTTTGAATGCACGAAGGTTTCGTTACTCCTTTCTTTCATTTACATTTCATTTTATTTTATTTTCAATAGCTTCTTGTGCTTTATTTTGAAATCTGTGTCACCTGGAGTCTGGAGGGTAATTGTTTTGATTGTTGCTGTGTTGTGCAGGTGGCCTAGGTCTGTGCGGATTTGGAGATTTTATTTTTGTGGCTTGGAGGATGCCAGCCCTTAGCATAGACATCCCCACTGCCCATTGTCATCTAGGGCAGTGATATCCTGTTTCTGGTGGCAGGTTCCTTTTCTAGTCTTCTCTCCACTTGTGTACTTCGTTTTCTAGAATTATGTATACAGTTGTTTGTTTTCCAACATTTCCTTAGTTTCTTTCTTTCTTTCGTATAAGCATTTAGTTTATTGTCACTGCTCTTAATTCTTAGACACACATAGGATAGGAGCACAGACTATATTTTTCTATTCTCTTTACCGTTCATTGCTCGTGGAGGTCGAAAGACCAAAACCGGGGCTTGAGTGAGGCAAGCTCCGTAGCTGCACAACATTTTCCTCTGTTCTTTGCAAGTGGTTGAGTGAAAGCATTTGTAACGCACGAAAGTTTCGTTAGTCCATTCTTTCATTTATATTTTATTTTATATTATTTTCAATAGCTTCTTGAGCTTTATTTTGAAATCTGTGTCACTCGGAGACTGATGGGTATTTATTTTATTTGTTGTTGTGTTGTGTAGGTGTCCTAGGTCTGTACGGTTCTGGAGATTTTACTTTTGTGGCTTGGAGGATGCTAGTGCTTAGCATAGACATACCCAAGGCTTGGTGTCGGCTAGGGCAGTGAGATCCTCTTTCTTGTGGCAGGTTCCTTTTCTAGTCTTCTTTCCACTTGTGTACTTCATTTTCTAGAATTATGTATAGAGTTGTTTGTTTTCCAGCATTCCATTAGTTTGTTTCTTTCTTTCATATAAGCATCCAGTTTACTAGCTTTACTTCTATCAAGAAATACAAAGTGGTTTTGTAGACCTAGAGTAGGCCTGAAACATCAAGCAAACAAAACATGAGTGTATTGTTAGTGAAAAGCTCCCTTAATTGACACGTTCGATTGAGTAGTAGTCCTTCCTACCTTAGTAGGGTCCTTTCCATGACTAATGTCTCCTCAATCGATTGAGATGTTTTAGTGGTTTAACGTCAAAATTGCATACCCTTGCAATTTCACACTACATTTTGCGACCACTTTGGTACTTGCACCTCTTTTTTGCGTCTTAGGCTCATGTTTGCTTCATTTTGGCCTCTTTTTCTCATTTTCATCAAATTCTGTTTTAGTGCTTGGTGACTCTCCTAGCTCGGAGATGATTCATGAGATTCTGAGGTAGATTCACTCGTACGCTAGCATTGAGCGTAGACTTTCGTGCGTCGTGCTAGTGTGCTGCGAGCACAAAACACTCAGTGAAGCTATTTTTGGATACGTTGAATAACTCCCGTGGCTGGTGAGATTCTGGTAATCCCTCTCGAGTTGTGAACGTCTCTTTCCTCTTCCATGTGGTTTCGTTCTTCCCTCTCATTCCAGGGGAATCTAACTTTTATGAAAAATATCTCATGTTCTCTCTTGGCTCCTCTGTAATTTTAATGAAATATTGAAGGATTGTTTGGTGAATTTTTTCTCTACAACAGCTATCTAGATTTTCCATGTCCTTTTGAGCTATGGTGTTATCTCTACTAGCTCTTGGAGATTTTTGCTTGCATTGTGTTCGTTGAAAAGGGTCTCTCTTGCTGGGGTTTTGAAGTTGTGCGACCAAATTAAGCCCTTGAGGAATTGCAGCCTCCTTACTATTCAAGCTAGTAACATTGTTCTATTTTTTAGTTTAATATTTCATATTTGAATTGTTTTATACATGGTTTAGCTATTTGCTTCGAAAGGTTCATAGTGGAGACCAGCATCTGTACGTTTCCTTGGTGTAGACCACCATTTGTATGTTGTTGGGTACTCTTCCACGTAGACCAGGGAAGCTATCTTTTTAGTTCATTTTCACATAGTCACTGCTCTTAATTCTTAGACATACGTAGGCTAGAAGCACACACTATATTTTCTATTCTCTTTACCATTCGATGCTCGTGGAAGTCGAAAGACCAAGACCGGGGCTGACTGAGGCAAGCCCCTTAGCTGCACAACATTTTCCTCTGTTCTTTGCAGGTGCTCGAGTGAAAGCATTTCGAACGCATGAAGGTTTCGTTTCTCCTTTCTTTCATTTACATTTCATTTTATATTATTTTCAATCTTTAATTTGAAATCTGTGTCACCTGGAGACTGTTAGGTATTTCTTTTGTCTGTTTTTGTGTTGTGCAGGTGTCCTAGGTCTGTACAGATCTGGTGATTTTATTTTTGTGGCTTGGAGGATGCTATCGCTTAGCATAGACATCCCCGCGACCCGATGTCATCCAGAGCAGTGAGATTCTCTTTCTAGTGGTAGGTTCCTTTTCTAGTCTTGTTTCCAGTTGTGTACTTCGTTTTCTAGAATATGTTTACAGTTGTTTGTTTTCTAGCATTTCTTTAGTTTCTTTCTTTGTTTTGTATAAGCATGTAGTTTAGTTGCCTTACTTCTTTTGGAATATAAAGTGGTTTTGTAGACCTAGAGTAGGTTTTAAACATCAAGGAAACAAAACCCGAGTGTATTGTTAGTGAAAAGCTCCATTAATTGACATGTTGGATTGAGGAGTAGTGTTTCCTACCTTAGTAGGGTCCTTTCCATGATTAGTGTCTCCGTAATTGACTGAGATGTTTTAGGGGTGTAACATCAAAATTGTATACCCTTGCAATTTCACGCTACATTTTGCGACCACTTTGGTGCTTGCACCTGTTTTCTGCATCTTAGGCTCATGTTTGATTCATTTTGGCCTCTTCTCTTGTTTTCATCAAATTCTGTTTTAGTGCTTGGTGACTCTCCTAGCGCAGAGACGATTCATGATATTCTGAGGTAGATTCACTCGTACAATAGCGCTTAGCGCAGACGACCATGCGTTGCGCTATTGTCCCGCGAGCACGAAACGCTCAGTGAAGCTATTTTTTGGATATGTTGAATAATTCCTGTGGCTAGTGAGATTTTCGTAATGCCTATAGAGCTCCGAATGTCTCTTTCCTCTTCCATGTGGTTTCATTCTTCCCTCTCATTTAAGGGTAATCTAAGTTTTTAAAAAAATCTCTCATGTTCTCTCTTGGCTCCTCTCTGTAATTTTGGTGAAATGTTGAGGGATTCTTTGGTGAATTTTGTCTCTATAGCAACTATCTAGATTTTCCATGTCCTTTTGAGTTGTTGTGTTATCTCTACTAGTTCTTGGAGATTTTTGCTTGTATTGTGTTCATTGACAAGGCTCTCTCTTGCTGGTGTTTTGAAGCTGTGCAACCAAATTGCAGCCTCCTTACTATTCAAGCTAGTAATATTGTTCTATATAGTAGTTTAATATTTCATATTTGAATTTGTTTATACATGGTTTAGCTATTTGCTTCGAAAGCTTCATGGTGTAGACCACCATCTGTACTTTTCCTTGGTGTAGACCACCATTTGTTTGTTGTTGGGTATTCTTCCCTCTAGACCAGGGAAGCTACCTTTTTAGTTCATTTTCACATTGTCACCGCTCTTAATTCTTAGACACACGTAGGATAGGAGCACACACTGTATTTTTCTATTCTCTTTACCGTTTGTTGCTCGTGGAGGTCGAAAGACCAAAACCGGGGCTTGACTGAGGCAAGTTCTTTAGGTGCACAACATTTTCTTTTGTTCTTTGCAGGTGCTCGAGTGTAAGCATTTCTAACGCACGAAGGTTTTGTTACTCCTTTCTTTCATTTACATTTCATTTTATACTATTTTCAATAGCTTCTTGTGCTTTATTTTGAAATCCGTGTCACCTGGAGACTATTGGGTATTTGTTTTGTTTGTTGCTGTGTTGTGCAGGTGTCCTAGGTCTGTACGGATCTGGAGATTTTATTTTTGTGGCTTGGAGGACGCCAACGCTTAGCATAGAGATCCCCACCACCCGTTGTCGTCTAGGGCAGTGAGATCCTCTTTCTGGTGGCAAGTTCCTTTTCTAGTCTTCTTTCCAATTGTGTACTTCAGTTTCTAGAATTATGTATACAGTTGTTTGTTTTCCAACATTTTCTTAGTGTCTTTCTTTCTTTCGTATAAGCATTGAGTTTATTGTCACTGCTCTTAATTCTTAGACACACGTAGGAGAGGAGCACACACTATATTTTTTTATTCTCTTTACCATTTTTCGCTTGTGGAGGTCGAAAGACCAAAACCAGGGCTTGACTGAGGCAAGGTCTGGAGCTGCACAACATTTTCATTTGTTCTTTGCAGGTGCTTGAGTGAAAGCATTTCGAACGCACGAAGGTTTCGTTAGTCCTTTCTTTCATTTACATTTCATTTTATATTATTTTCAATAGCTTCTTGTTCTTTATTTTGAAATCTGTGTCACCTAGAGACTGTTGGGTATTTATTTTATCTGTTGCTCTGTTGTGCAGAGGTCCTAGGTCTTTATGGATCTGGAGATTTTACTTTTGTGGCTTGGAGGACGCTAGTGCTTAGCATAGACATCTTCGTGGCCCGGTGTGGTCTAGGGTAGCGAGATTCTCTTTTTGCTGGCAGGTTCCGTTTCTAGTCTTCTTACCACCTGTGTACTTTATTTTTTAGAATTATGTATACAGTTGTTTGTTTTCTAGCATTTCCTTAGTTTCTTTCTTTCTTTTGTATAAGCATCTAGTTTAGGTTCTTTACTTCTGTTGGAATATAAAGTGGTTCTGTGGACCTAGAGGAGGCCTAAAACATCAAGCAAACAAAACACGAGTGTATTGTTAGTGAAAAGCTCTCTTAATTGACACATTCGATTAAGGAGTAGTCTTTCCTACCTTAGTAGGGTCCTTTCCATGATTAATGTCTCCAATTGATTGAGATGTTTTAGGGGTGTAACGTCACAATTGCATACCCTTGCGATTTCATGCTACGTTTTGCGACCACTTTGGTACTTGCACCTCTTTTCTGCATCTTAGGCTCATGTTTGCTTCATTTTGGCCTCTTTTTCTCATTTTCATCAAATTCTGTTTTAGTGCTTGGTGACTCTCCTAGCCGAGAGATGATTAATGAGATTTTGAGGTAGATTCACTCGTACGCTAGCGCTGAGTGCAGACTTGCGTGCGTTGCGCTAGTGTGTTGCGAGCACGAAATGCTCAGTGAAGCTATTTTTTGATATGTTAAATAACTCCCGTGGTTGGTGAGATTCTCCTAATGCCTCTCGAGCTGCGAACATCTCTTTCCTCTTCCATGTTTTATTTTTCCCTGTCATTCTAGGGTAATCTAACTTTTAACAAAAATATCTCATGTTCTCTTTTGGCTCCTCTCTGTAAATATGATGAAATCTTGAAGGATTTTTTGGTGAATTTTGTCTGTACAGCAGCTATCTAGATTTTCCATGTCCTTTTGAGCTGTGGTGTTATCTCTCCTAGCTCTTGAAGATTTTTGCTTGCATTGTGTTCATTGAGAAGGGTCTCTCTTGCTGGGGTTTTGAAGCTGTGCAACCAAATTCCAGCCCTTGAGGAATTGCAGCCTCCTTCTTAGTATTCAAGCTAGTAACATTGTTCTATTTTGTAGTTTAATATTTCATATTTGAATTTGTTTATATTTGGTTTAGCTATTTGCTTCGAAAGTTTCATAGTGTAGACAACCATCTGTACTTTTCCTTGGTGTAGACCACGATTTTTATGTTGTTGGGTATTCTTCCACGTAGACCAGGGAAGCTACCTTTTTAATTCATTTTCACATTGTCATTGCTCTTAATTCTTAGACACATGTAGGATAGGAGTACACACTATATTTTTCTATTCTCTTTACCATTCGTTGCTTGTGGAGGTCGAAAGACCAAAATCGGGGCTTGAGTGAGGCAAGCTCCTTAGCTGCACAACATTTTCCACTGTTCTTTGCAGTTGCTCGAGTGAAAGCATTTCAAACGCACGAAGGTTTCGTTAGTCCTTTCTTTCATTTACATTTCATTTTATATTATTTTCAATAGCTTCTTGTGCTTTATTTTGAAATCTGTGTGACGTGGAGCCTGGTGGGTATTTGTTTTTTCTTTTGCTCTGTTGTGTAGGTATCCTAGGTCTGTACGGATTTGGAGATTTTATTTTTTTGGCTTGGAGGACGCCAGTGCTTAGCATATTCGTCCCCACCACCCGGTGTCGTCTAGGGCAGTGAGATCCTCTTTCTGGTAGCAGGTTCCTTTTCTAGTCTTCTTTCCACTTGTGTACTTCGTTTTTTAGAATTATGGATATAGTTGTTTGTTTTCCAACATTTCCTTAGTTTCTTTCTTTCTTTCGTATAAGCATTTAGTTTATAGTCACTGCTCTAAATTCTTAGACACACGTAGGATAGGAGCACACACTATATTTTCTATTCTCTTTATGATTTGCTGCTCGTGGAGGTCGAAAGAACAAATCCGGGGCTTGACTGAGGAAAGCTCCGTAGCTGCACAACATTTTCCTCTGTTCTTTGCAGGTGCTCGTGTGAAAGCATTTCGAACGCACGAAGGTTTCGTTAGTCCTTTCTTTCATTTACATTTCAATTTACAATATTTTCAATAGCTTCTTATGCTTTATTTTTGAAATATATGTCACCTGGGGATTGTTGGGTATTTGTTTTATCTGTTGCTGTGTTGTGTATGTGTTCTAGGTCTGTACGGATTTGGAGATTTTACTTTTGTGGCTTGGAGGACTCCAACGCTTAGCATAGAAATCCCCGCGGCCCGGTGTTGTCTTGGGGTAGTGAGATCCTCTTTCTGGTGGCAGGTTCCTTTTCTAGTCTTCTTTCCACTTATGTACCTAATTTTCTAGAATTATGTATACAGTTGTTTGTTTTCTAGCATTTCCATTATTTATTTCTTTCGTATAAGCATTTAGTTTAGTTTGTTTACTTCTGTAGACCTAGAGTAGGCTTGAAACATCAAGCAAACAAAACAAGAGTATATTGTTAGTGAAAAACTCCTTTAATTGACACATTTGATTGAGGAGTAGTCTTTCCTACCTTAGTAGGGTCCTTTCGATGATTAGTGTCTCCTGAATTGAGTGAGATGTTTTCGGGGTGTAGCGTGAAAATTGCATACCCTAGCAATTTCATGCTACGTTTTGCGACCACTTTGGTACTTGCGCCTCTTTTCTACATCTTAGGCTCATGTTTGCTTCATTCTGGCCTCTTTTTCTCATTTTCATCAAATTCTGTTTTCGAAAGCTTCATGGTGTAGACCACCATTTGTACTTTTCTTTGGTGCAGACCACCATTTGTATGTTGTTGGGTATTCTTCCCCGTAGACCAGGGAAGTTACCTTTTTAGTTCATTTTCACATTGTCACTGCTTTTAATTCTTAGAAACACGTAGGATAGGAGCAAACACTATATTTTTGTATTCTCTTTACCATTCGCTGCTCATGGAGGTCAAAAGATAAGAACCGGGGCTTGACTGAGGCAAGCTCCTTAGCTGCATATCATTTTCCTCTCTTCTTTGGAGGTGTTCGAGTTAAAGAATTTCAAACGCAGGAAGGTTTCGTTACTCCTTTCTTTCATTTACATTTCATTTTATATTATTTTCAATAGCTTCTTGTGCTTTATTTTGAAATTTGTGTCACCTTGAGACAGTTGGGTATTTGTTTTGTCTGTTGCTTTGTTGTGTAGGTGTCCTAGGTCTGTACGGATCTGGAGATTTTATTTTAGTGGCTTGGAGTAGTCTTTCCTACCTTAGTAGGGTCCTTTACATGATTAGCATCTTCTCAATTGACTGAGATGTTTTAGAGCTGTAACATCAAAATTGCATACCCATGCAATTTCGCGCTACGTTTTGTGACCATTTTGGTTCTTGTACCTCTTTTCTGCATCTTAGGCTCATGTTTGCTTGATTCTGGCCTTTTTTTCTCATTTTCATCAAATTCTATTTTGTGCTTGGTGGCTCTCCTAGCCCGGGAATGATTCATGAGATTCTGAGGTAGATTCACTTGTATGCTAGCGCTTAGCGCGGATGTTTGGGCATCACGCTAGTGTCCCGCGAGCACGAAATGCTTAGTGGAGCTATTTTTGGATACGTTGTATAACTCCTGTGGTTGATGAGATTCTCGTAATGCCTCTCGAGCTCCAAATGTCTCTTTCCTCTTCAATGTGGTTTCATTCTTCGCTCTTATTCAAGGGGAATCTAACTTTTTAAAAACATTTATCATGTTCTCTCTTGGCTCCTCTTTGTAGTTTTGGTGAAATCTTGAAGGATTCTTTGGTGAATTTTGTCTCTACAGAAGCTATCTAGATTTTCCATGTCCTTTTGAGTTGTGCTGTTATCTCTACTAGCTCTTCGATATTTTTGCTTGCATTGTGTTCATTGAGAAGGCTCTCTTGTTGGGGTTTTGAAGCTGTGCAATCAAATTCTAGACCTTGAGGAATTGCAGCCTCCTTGCTTTTCGAGCTAGTAACATTGTTCTATTTTGTAGTTTAATATTTCATATTTGAATTTGTTTATACATGGTTTAGCTATTTGCTTTGAAAGCTTGATGGTGCAGACCACCATCTGTACTTTTCCTTGGTGTAGACCACCATTTGTATTTTGTTGGGAATTCTTCTCCGTAAACCAAGGAAGCTACCTTTTTAGTTCATTTTCACATTGTCACTGCTCTTAATTCTTAGACACACGTAGGATAGGAGCACACACTATATTTTTCTATTCTCTTTACCATTCGGTGCTCGTGGAGGTCGAAAGACCAAAACCGGGGCTTGACTGAGGCAAACTCCTTAGCTGCACAACATTTTCCTCTTTTCTTTGCAGGTGCTCGAGTGAAAGCATTTCGAACGAACGAAGGTTTCGTTACTCCTTTCTTTCATTTACATTTCATTTTATATTATTTTCAATAGCATCTTGTGCTTTATTTTGAAATCTGTGTCACCTGGAGACTGTTGGGTATTTGTTTTTTATGCTGCTCTATTGTTCAGGTGTCCTAGGTCTGTACGAATCTGGTGATTATACTTTTGTGGCTTGGAGGACTCCAGCGCTTAGCCTAGACATCCTCGCGGCCCTGTGTCGTCTAGGGCAGTGAGATGTTTTAGGGGGTAACGTCAAAATTGCATACCCTTGAAATTTCACGGTACGTTTTGCGACCACTTTGGTGCTTGCACCTCTTTTCTGCATCTTAGGCTGATGTTTGCTTCATTTTGGCATCTTTTTCTTATTTTCATCAAATTCTGTTTTTTTGCTTGGTGACTTTCCTAGCCTGGAGATGATTCATGAGATTCTGAGGTAGATTCACTCGTACGCTAGCGTTGAGCGCAGACTTCCGTGTGTCGCGCTAGTCTGCTGCGAACATGAAACGCTCAGTGAAGCTATTTTTGGATATGTTGAATAACTCCCATGGCTGGTGAGATTCTCGTAATGCCTCTCCCACTCCGAACGTCTCTCTCCTCTTCCATGTGGTTTCATTCTTCCCCCTCATTCAAGGGGAATCTAAGTTTTAACAAAAATCTCTCATGTCCTCTCTTGGCTCCTTTGTATAATTTTGATGAAATCTTGAAGGCTTCTTTGGTGAATTTTGTCTCTACAGCAGCTATCTAGATTTTGTATGTCCTTTTGAGCTGCGGTGTTATCTCTACTAGCTCTTGGAGATTTTTGCTTGCATTATGTTCATTGAGAAGGCTCTCTCCTGCTGGGGTTTTGAAGCTGTACAACCAAATTCCAGCCCTTGTGGAATTGCAGCCTCCTTACTATTCAAGCTTGTAACATTGTTCTATTTTGTAGTATAATATTTCATATTTGAATTTGTTTATAGATGGTTTAGCTATTTGCTTCAAAAGCTTCATAGTGTAGACCACCATCTGTACTTTTCCTTGGTGTAGACCACCATTTGTATGTTGTTGGGTATTCTTCCAATTAGACCGGGGAAGCTAGCTTTTTAGTTCATTTTCACATTGTCACTGCGCTTAATTCTTAGACATACGTAGGATAGGAGCACACACTATATTTTTCTATTCTCTTTACCATTTGCTGCTCGTGGAAGTCGAAACACCAAAAGCGCGGCTTGACTGAGGCAACCTCCTTAGCAACACAACATTTTCCTCTGTTCTTTGCAGGTGCTTGAGTGAAAGCATTTCGAACGCATGAAGGTTTCGTTACTCCTTTCTTTCATTTACATTTCATTTTATATTATTTTCAATAGTTTCTTGTGCTTTATTTTGAAATCTGTGTCACCTGGAGTCTGGAGGGTATTTGTTTTGTCTGTTGCTGTGTTGTGCAGGTGGCCTAGGTCTGTACGGATCTGGAGATTTTTTGTTTGTGGCTTGGAGGACGCCAGCCCTTAGCATAGACATCCCCACTGCCCAATGTCGTCTAGGGCAGTGATATCCTATTTTGAGCTGTGGTGTTATCTCTACTAGCTCTTGGAGATTTTTGCTTGCACTGTGTTCATTGAGAAGGGTCTCTCTTGCTGGGGTTTTGAAGTTGTGCAACCAAATTCAAGCCCTTGAGGAATTGCAGCGTCCTTACTGTTTACTGCAATATGGTGTGTTTCACAGAATATGAAGTAAATAGAATTAAGTAGTATAGTGCATAACACAGAGCATGAAATTATAACCACATTGCACAGAATAAAGCATTGTTCCCATTCATTGAATATATCAATATTACACTACAATGTTACAATGCTGTGGGGTCGCCCCGACTACAAAGTATTAAGCCAATATATAACTTGGCCAAGGTTGGTTGAGATACCAACCGTTGGCAACGACTCTATAACTATCCAACCGTCGGGGTTAATTCCCGATAACACTCCTAAAATAACAACACTAATTAATTTATGATTATTTATTTGGCCGACTACGGCCGACTACAATTATGACCGACTACACTTACTATTTAAGCTAGTAACATTGTTCTATTTTGTAGTTTAATATTTCATATTTGAATTTTTTTATACATGGTTTAGCTATTTGCTTTGAAAGGTTCATAGTGGAGACCACCATCTGTACGTTTCCTTGGTGTAGACCACCATTTGTATGTTGTTGGGTACTCTTCCACGTAGACTAGGGAAGTTATCTTTTTAGTTCATTTTAACATAGTCACTGCTCTTAATTCTTAGACATACGTAGTCTAGGAGCAAACACTATATTTTCTATTCTCTTTACCATTCGCTGCTCGTGGAAGTCGAATGACCAAAACCGGGGTTGACTGAGGCAAGCTCCTTAGCTGCAAAACATTTTCCTCTTTTCTTTGCAGGTGCTCGAGTGAAAGCATTTCGAACGCATGAAGGTTTCGTTTCTCCTTTCTTTCATTTACATTTCATTTTATATTATTTTCAATCTTTAATTTGAAATCTGTGTCACCTGGAGACTGTTGGGTATTTCTTTTGTCTGTTGTTGTGTTGTGCAGGTGCCCTAGGTCTGTACAGATCTGGAGATTTTATTTTTTTGGCTTGGAGGACGCTAGCGCTTAGCATAGACATCCCCGCAACCCGATGTCATCCAGGGCAGTGAGATTCTCTTTCTGGTGGCAGGTTCCTTTTCTAGTCTTGTTTCCAGTTGTGTACTTCGTTTTCTAGAATTATGTATACAGTTGTTTGTTTTCCAGCATTTCTTTAGTTTCTTTCTTTGTTTCGTATAAGCATGTAGTTTAGTTGCCTTACTTCTTTTGGAATATAAAGTGGTTTTGTAGACCTAGAGTAGGTTTTAAACATCAAGCAAACAAAACCCGAGTGTATTGTTAGTGAAAAGCTCCATTAATTGACACGTTGGATTGAGGAGTAGTCTTTCCTACCTTAGTAGGGTCCTTTCCATGATTAGTGTCTGCATAATTAACTGAGATGTTTTAGAGCTTGTAACGTCAAAATTGTATGCCCTTGCAATTTCACGCTACGTTTTGCGACCACTTTGGTGCTTGCACCTCTTTTCTGCATCTTAGGCTCATGTTTGATTCATTTTAGCCTCTTTTCTTGTTTTCATCAAATTCTGTTTTAGTGCTTGGTGACTCTCCTAGCGCGGAGATGATTCATGATATTCTGAGGTAGATTCACTTGTACGAGAGCGCTTAGCGTGGACGACCATGCGTCGCGCCATTGTCCCGTGAGCACGAAACGCTCCGTGAAGCTATTTTTGGATACGTCGAATAATTCCTGTGGCTAGTGAGATTCTCATAATGCCTATAGAGCTCCGAATGTCTCTTTCCTCTTCCATGTGGTTTCATTCTTTCCTCTCATGCAAGGGGAATCTAACTTTTTAAAAAAATCTCTCATGTTCTCTCTTGGCTTCTCTCTGTAATTTTGGTGAAATGTTGAGGGATTCTTTGGTGAATTTTGTCTCTATAGCAACTATCTAGATTTTCCATGTCTTTTTGAGTTGTTGTGTTATCTCTACTAGCTCTTGGAGATTTTTGTTTGTATTGTGTTCATTGACAAGGCTCTCTCTTGTTGGGGTTTTGAAGCTGTGCAACCAAATTCCAGCCCTTGAGGAATTGCAGCCTCCTTCTTACTATTCAAGTCAGTAATATTGTTTTGTATAGTAGTTTAATATTTCATATTTGAATTTGTTTATACATGGTTTAGCTATTTGCTTCAAAAGTTTCATGGTGTAGACCACCATTTGTACTTTTCCTTGGTGTAGACCACCATTTGTATGTTGTTGGGTATTCTTCCCTATAGACCAGGGAAGCTACCTTTTTAGTTCATTTTCACATTGTCACCGCTCTTAATTCTTAGACACACGTAGGATACGAGCACACACTGTATTTTTCTATACTCTTTACCATTGGCTGCTCGTGGAGGTCGAAAGACCAAAACCGGGGCTTGACTGAGGCAAGCTCTTTAGGTGCACAACATTTTCCTTTGTTCTTTGTAGGTGCTCGAGTGTAAGCATTTCGAACGCACGAAGGTTTCGTCACTCCTTTCTTTCATTTACATTTCATTTTATATTATTTTCAATAGCTTCTTGTGCTTTATTTTAAAATCCGTGTCACCTGGAGACTATTGGGTATTTGTTTTGTTTGTTGCTGTGTTGTGCAGGTGTCCTAGGTCTGTACGGATCTGGAGATTTTATTTTTGTGGCTTGGAGGACGCCAACACTTAGCATAGAGATCCCCGCCACCCGTTGTCATCTAGGGCAGTGAGATCCTCTTTCTGGTGGCAGGTTCCTTTTCTAGTCTTCTTTCCACTTGTGTACTTCAGTTTCTAGAATTATGTATACAGTTGTTTGTTTTCCAACATTTTCTTAGTTTCTTTCTTTCTTTCGTATAAGCATTGAGTTTATTGTCACTGCTCTTAATTCTTAGACACACGTAGGAGAGAAGCACACACTATATTTTTTTATTCTCTTTACCATTTTTCGCTCGTGGAGTTCGAAAGACCAAAACCGGGGCTTGACTGAGGCAAGGTTTGGAGCTGCACAACATTTTCCTTTGTTCTTTGCAGGTGCTTTAGTGAAAGCATTTCGAACGCACGAAGGTTTTGTTAGTCCTTTGTTTCATTTACATTTCATTTTATATTATTTTCAATAGCTTCTTGTTCTTTATTTTGAAATCTGTGTCACCTAGAGACTGTTGGGTATTTATTTTATGTCTTGCTATATTGTGCAGAGGTCCTAGGTCTTTACGGATCTGGAGATTTTACTTTTGTTGCTTGGAGGACGCTAGTGCTTAGCATAGACATCCCCGTGGCCCGGTGTGGTCTAGGGCAGTGAGATTCTCTTTCTGCTGGCAGGTTCCTTTTCTAGTCTTCTTTCCACTTGCGTACTTCATTTTCTAGAATTATGTATACAGTTGTTTGTTTTCCAGCATTTCCTTAGTTTATTTCTTTCTTTCGTATAAGCGTCTAGTTTAGGTTCCTTACTTCTGTTGGAGTATAATTGGTTCTGTGGACCTAGAGTAGGCCTAAAACATCAAGCAAACAAAACACGAGTTTATTGTTAGTGAAAAGCTCTCTTAATTGACACGTTCGATTGAGGAGTAATCTTTCCTACCTTAGTAGGGTCTTTTCCATGATTAATGTCTCCAATTGATTGAGATGTTTTAGGGGTGTAACGTCACAATTGCATACCCTTGCGATTTCATGCTACGTTTTGCGACCACTTTGGTACTTGCACCTCTTTTCTGCATCTTAGGCTCATGTTTGCTTCATTTTGGCCTCTTTTTCTCATTTTCATCAAATTCTGTTTTAGTGCTTGGTGACTCTCCTAGTCGAGAGATGATTCATGAGATTTTGAGGTAGATTCACTCGTACGCTAGCGCTGAGTGCAGACTTGTGTGCGTCGTGCTAGTGTGCTGCGAGCACGAAACGCTTAGTGAAGCTATTTTTTGATATGTTGAATAACTCCCGTGGTTGGTGAGATTCTCCTAATGCCTCTCGAGCTGCGAACATCTCTTTCCTCTTCCATGTGGTTTTATTTTTCCCTGTCATTCTAGGGGAATCTAACTTTTAACAAAAATATCTCATGTTCTCTTTTGGCTCCTCTCTGTAAATATGATGAAATCTTGAAGGATTCTTTGGTGAATTTTGTCTGTACATCAGCTATCTAGATTTTCCATGTCCTTTTGAGCTGTCGTGTTATCTTTCCTAGCTCTTGAAGATTTTTGCTTGCATTGTGTTCATTGAGAAGGGTCTCTGTTGCTGGGGTTTTGAAGCTGTGCAACCAAATTCTAGCCCTTGAGGAATTGCAGCCTCCTTCTTAGTATTCAAGCTAGTAACATTGTTCTATTTTGTAGTTTAATATTTCTTATTTGAATTTGTTTATATTTGGTTTAGCTATTTGCTTCGAAAGTTTCATAGTGTAGACCACCATATGTACTTTTTCTTGGTGTAGACCATGATTTTTATGTTGTTGGGTATTCTTCCACGTAGACCAGGGAAGCTACCTTTTTAGTTCATTTTCACATTGTCATTGCTCTTAATTCTTAGACACATGTAGGATAGTAGCACACACTATATTTTTCTATTCTCTTTACCATTCGTTGCTTGTGGAGGTCGAAAGACCAAAATCGGGGCTTGACTGAGGCAAGCTTCTTAGCTGCACAACATTTTCAACTGTTCTTTGCAGGTGCTCGAGTGAAAGTATTTCAAACGCACGAAGGTTTCGTTAGTCCTTTCTTTCATTTACATTTCATTTTATATTATTTTCAATAGCTTCTTGTGCTTTATTTTGAATCTGTGTCACGTGGAGCCTAGTGGGTATTTGTTTTTTCTGTTGCTCTGTTGTGCAGGTATCCTAGGACTGTACGGATCTGGACATTTTATTTTTTTGGCTTCGATGACGCCAGCGCTTAGCATATTCCTCCCACCGCCTGGTGTCGTCTAGGGCACTGAGATGCTCTTTCTGGTAGCAGGTTCCTTTTCTAGTCTTCTTTCCACTTGTGTACTTCGTTTTTTAGAATTATGTATATAGTTGTTTGTTTTCCAACATTTCCTTAGTTTCTTTCTTTCTTTCGTATAAGCATTTAGTTTATAGTCACTGCTCCAAATTCTTAGACACACATAGGATAGGAGCACACACTATATTTTCTATTCTCTTTACGATTCGTTGCTCGTGGAGGTCGAAAGAACAGAACCGGGGCTTGACTGAGGCAAGTTCCGTAGCTGCACAACATTTTCCTCTGTTCTTTGCAGGTGCTCGTGTGAAAGCATTTCGAACGCACGAAGGTTTCGTTAGTCCTTTCTTTCATTTACATTTCAATTTACAATATTTTCAATAGCTTCTTATGCTTTATTTTGAAATATATGTCACCTGGGGATTGTTGGGTATTTGTTTTATCTGTTGCTGTGTTGTGTAGGTGTCCTAGGTCTGTACGGATCTGGAGATTTTACTTTTGTGGCTTGGAGGACGCCAACGCTTAGCATAGACATCCCCGTGGCCCGGTGTTGTCTTGGGGCAGTGAGATCCTCTTTCTGGTGGTAGGTTCCTTTTCTATTCTTCTTTCCACTTGTGTACTTCATTTTCTAGAATTATGTATACAGTTGTTTGTTTTCTAGCATTTCCATTGTTTCTTTCTTTCATATAAGCATCTAGTTTAGTTTGTTTACTTCTGTAGACCTAGAGTAGGCTTGAAACATCAAGCAAACAAAACAAGAGTATATTGTTAGTGAAAAACTCCTTTAATTGACAAATTTGATTGAGGAGTAGTCTTTCTTACCTTAGTAGGGTCCTTTCCATGATTAGTCTCCTGAATTGAGTGAGATGTTTTCGGGGTGTAGTGTGAAAATTGCATACCCTAGCAATTTCATGCTACGTTTTGCGACCACTTTGGTACTTGCACCTCTTTTCTGCATCTTAGGCTCATGTTTGTTTCATTCTGGCCTTTTTTTCTCATTTTCATCAAATTCTATTTTGTCCTTGGTGGCTCTCCTAGCCCGGGGATGATTCATGAGATTCTGAGGTAGATTCACTCATATGCTAGCGCTTAGCGCGGATGTTTGGGCGTCGCGCTAGTGTTCCGCGAGCACGAAACGCTTAGTGGAGCTATTTTTGGATACATTGTATAACTCCTGTGGCTGGTGAGATTCTCGTAATGCCTCTCAAGCTCCAAATGTCTATTTCCTCTTCGATGTGGTTTCATTCTTCGCTCTTATTCAAGGGGAATCTAACTTTTTAAAAAAATTTATCATGTTCTCTCTTGGCTCCTCTCTATAGTTTTGGTGAAATCTTGAAGGATTCTTTGGTGAATTTTGTCTCTATAGAAGCTATCTAGATTTTCCATGTCCTTTTGAGTTGTGCTGTTATCTCTACTAGCTCTTGGATATTTTTGCTTGCATTGTGTTCATTGAGAAGGCTCTTTTGTTGGTGTTTTGAAGCTGTGCAATCAAATTCTAGACTTTGAGGAATTGCAGCCTCCTTGCTTTTCGAGCTAGTAACATTGTTCTATTTTGTAGTTTAATATTTCATATTTGAATTTGTTTATGCATGGTTTAGCTATTTTCTTTGAAAGCTTGATGGTGTAGACCACCATCTATACTTTTCCTTGGTGTAGACCACCATTTGTATGTTGTTGAGAATTCTTCTCCATAAACCAAGGAAGCTACCTTTTTAGTTCATTTTCACATTGTCACTGCTCTTAATTCTTAGACACACGTAGGATAGGAGCACAAACTATATTTTTCTATTCTCTTTACCATTCGGTGCTCGTGGAGGTCGAAAGACCAAAACCGGGGCTTGACTGAGGCAAACTCCTTAGCTGCACAACATTTTCCTCTTTTCTTTGCAGGTGCTCGAGTGAAAGCATTTCGAACGAACGAAGGTTTCGTTACTCCTTTCTTTCATTTACATTTCATTTTATATTATTTTCAATAGCATCTTGTGCTTTATTTTGAAATCTGTGTCACCTGGAGACTGTTGGGTATTTGTTTTGTATGCTGCTCCATTGTTCAGGTGTCCTAGGTCTGTACGAATCTGGTGATTATACTTTTGTGGCTTGGTGGACTCCAGCGGTTAGCATAGACATCCTCGTGGCCCTGTGTCGTCCAGGGTAGTGAGATCCTCTTTTTGGGGGCAGGTTCCTTTTGTAGTCTTTTCTTTCCACTTGTGTACTTAGTTTTATAGAATTATGTATATAGTTGTTTGTTTTCCAACATTTCCTTAGTTTCTTTCTTTCTTTCGTATAAGCATCTAGTTTAGTTGCTTTACTTCTGTTTGCATAGAAAGTGGTTCTTTAGACCTAGAGTAGGCCTGAAACATCAAGCAAACAAAACCTGAGTTTATTGTTAATGAAAAGGTCCCATAATTGACACGTTCAATTCAGTAGTAGTCTTACCTACCTTAGTAGGGTCCTTTCCATGATTAGTGTCTCCTCAATCGATTGAGATGTTTTAGGGGTGTAACATCAAAATTGCATAGCCTTGCAATTTCACGCTACGTTTTGGGACCACTTTGGTGCTTGCACCTCTTTGCCGCATCTTTGGCTGTTGTTTGCTTCACGGTGGCCTCTTTTTCTAATTTTCATCAAATTTTGTTTTAGTGCTTGGTGACTCTCCTAGCCTGAAGATAATTCATGAGATTCTGAGATAGATTCACTGGTACGCTAGCGGTTAGCGCGAACTTCCGTGTGTTGTGCTAGTGTCCCGCAAGGACGAAACGCTTAGTGAAGCTATTTTTGGATACGTTGAATAACTTCCGTGGCTGGTGAGATTCTCGTAATGCCTCTCTAGCTCGGAACGTCTCTTTCCTATTCCATGTGGTTTCACTCTTTCCTCTCATTCAAGGGGAATCTAACTTTTAACAAAAATCTCTCATGTCCTCTATTGGCTCCTGTTTATAATTTTGATGAAATCTTGAAGGTTCTTTGGTGAATTTTGTCTCTACAACAGCTATCTAGATTTTGCATGTCCTTTTGAGCTGTGGTGTTATCTCTACGAGCTCTCTGAGATTTTTGCTTGCATTGTGTTCATTGAGAAGGCTCTCTCTTGCTGGGGTTTTGAAGCTGCAAAACCAAATCCCAGCCCTTGTGGAATTGCAGCCTCCTTATTATTCAAGCTAGTAACATTGTTCTATTTTGTAGTACGATATTTCATATTTGAATTTTTTTTATACATTGTTTAGCTATTTGCTTCGAAAGCTTCATAGTGTAGACCACGTTCTGTACTTTTCCTTGGTGTAGACCACCATATGTATGTTGTTGGGTATTCTTCCCATTAGACAAGGGAAGCTACCTTTTTAGTTCATTTAACATTGTCACTGCTCATAATTCTTAGACACATGTAGGATAGGAGCACACACTATATTTTTCTATTCTCTTTACCATTCGCTGCTCGTGGAGGTCGAAAGACCAAAACCAGGGCTTGACTGAGGCAAGCTCCTTAGCTGCACAACAGTTTCCTCTGTTCTTTGCAGGTTTTCGAGTGAAAGCATTTCGAACGCACGAAGTTTTCGTTACTCCTTTCTTTCATTTACATTTCATTTTATATTATTTTCAATAGCTTCTTGTGCTTATTTTGAAATCTGTGTCACCTGGAGCCTGGGGGGTATTTGTTTTGTCTGTTGCTGTGTTGTGCAGGTGTCCTAGGTCTGTACGGATCTGGAGATTTTATTTTGTGGCTTGGAGGACGCCAACGCTTAACATAGACATCCCTGCAACCTGTTGTCGTCTACGGTAGTGAGATTCTCTTTCTGGTGGCGTCTAGGATAGTGAGATTCTGTATACAATTGTTTGTTTTCCAACATTTCCTTAGATTCTTTCTTTTTTTCGTATAAGCATTCAGTTTATTGTCATTGCTCTTAATTCTGAGACACATGTAGGATAGGAGCACACACTATATATTTTCTATTCTCTTTACAATTCGCTGTTCGTGGAGGTTGGAAGACCAAAACCGAGGCTTGACTGAGGCAAGCTCCGTAGCTGCACAACATTTTCCTTTGTTCTTTGTAGGTGCTCGAGTGAAAGCATTTCGAACGCACGAAGGTTTCGTTATTCCTTTCTTTCATTTACATTTCATTTGATATTATTTTCAATGTCTTCTTGTGCTTTATTTTGAAATCTGTCCCCTGGAGACTGTGGGGTATTAATTTTATCTGTTGCTGTGCGGTGCAGGTGTCCTTGGTCTGTATCGATTTGGAGATTTTACTTTTCTGGCTTGGAGGACGCTAGTGCTTAGCATAGACATCCCTGCGACCCGGTGTCGTCTAGGGCAGTGAGATCCTCCCTCTGGTGGCAGGTTCCTTTTCTAGTCTTCTTACCACTTGTGTACTTTATTTTTTAGAATTATGTATACAGTTGTTTGTTTTCTAGCATTTCCTTAGATTCTTTAATTCATTTGTATAAGCATCTAGTTTAGTTGATTTACTTCTGTTGGAATACAAAGTGGTTATGTAGACCTAGAGTAGGCCTGAAACATCAAGCAAACAAAACACGAGTGTATTGTTAGCGAAAAGCTCCCTTAATTGACATGTTCGATTGAGGAGTAGTCTTTCCTACCTTAGTAGGTTCCTTTCCATGATTAATGTCTCAATCAATTGAGATGTTTTAGGGGGGTAACGTCAAAATTGTATACCGTTGAAATTTTACGCTACGTTTTGCGACCACTTTGGTGCTTGCACCTCTTTTCTGCATCTTAGGCTGATGTTTGCTTCATTTTGGCATCTTTTTCACATTTTCATCAAATTTTGTTTTTTTGCTTGGTGACTCTCCTAGCCTGGAGATGATTCATGAGATTCTGAGGTAGATTCACTCGTACGCTAGCGCTGAGTGCAAACTTTTGTGTGTTGCGCTAGTCTGCTGCGAACACGAAACGCTCAGTGAAGCTATTTTTGGATACGTTGAATAACTACCATGGTTGGTGAGATTCTCGTAATGCCTCTCCCGCTCCGAACGTCTCTCTCCTCTTCCATGTGGTTTCATTCTTCCCTCTCATTCAAGGGGAATCTAAGTTTTAACAAAAATCTCTCATGTCCTCTCTTGGCTCCTCTGTATAATTTTGATGAAATCTTGAAGGCTTCTTTGGTGAATTTTTTCTCTATAGCAGCTATCTAGATTTTGCATGTCCTTTTGAGCTGTGGTTTTATCTCTACTAGCTCTTGGAGATTTTTGCTTGCATTATGTTCATTGAGAATGCTCTCTCTTGCTGGGGTTTTGAAGCTGTACAACCAAATTCCAGCCCTTGTGCAATTGCAGCCTCCTTACTATTCAAGCTTGTAACATTGTTCTATTTTGTAGTATAATATTTCATATTTGAATTTTCTTATAGATGGTTTAGCTATTTGCTTCAAAAGCTTCATAGTGTAGACCACCATCTGTACTTTTCCTTGGTGTAGGCCACCATTTGTATGTTGTTGGGTATTCTTCCAATTAGACCGGAGAAGCTACTTTTTTAGTTCATTTTCACATTGTCACTGCTCTTAATTCTTAGACAGACGTAGGATAGGAGCACACACTATATTTTTCTATTCTCTTTACCATTCGCTGCTCATGGAAGTCGAAACACCAAAAGTTGGGCTTGACTGAGGCAATCTCCTTAGTTGCACAACATTTTCCTCTGTTCTTTGTAGGTGCTTCAGTGAAAGCATTTCGAATGCACGAAGGTTTCGTTACCCCTTTCTTTCATTTACATTTCATTTTATAGTATTTTCAATAGCTTCTTGTGCTTTATTTTGAAATCTATGTCACTTGGAGTCTGGAGGGTATTTGTTTTGAGTGTTGCTGTGTTGTGCAGGTGGCCTAGGTCTGTACGGATCTGGAGATTTTTTTTTTGTGGCTTGGAGGACGCCAGCCCTTAGCATAGACATCCCCACTGCCCAATGTCGTCTAGGGCTGTAATATCCTGTTTCTGGTGGCAGGTTCCTTTTCTAGTCTTCTCTCCACTTGTGTACTTCGTTTTCTAGAATTATGTATGCATTTGTTTGTTTTTCAACATTTGCTTAGTTTCTTTCATTCTTTCGTATAAGCATTTAGTTTATTGTCACTGCTCTTAATTCTGAGACACACGTAGGATAGGAGCACAGACTATATTTTTCTATTCTCTTTACCATTCGTTGCTGGTGGAGGTCAAAAGACCGAAACCGGGGCTTGAGTGAGGCAAGCTCCATAGCTGCACAACATTTTCCTCTGTTCTTTGCAGGTGGTCGAGTGAAAGCATTTGGAACGCACGAAAGTTTCGTTAGTCCATTCTTTCATTTACATTTTATTTTATATTATTTTCAATAGCTTCTTGAGCTTTATTTTAAAATCTGTCACCCGGAGACTGATGGGTATTTATTTTATCTGTTGCTGTGTTGTGCAGGTGTCCTAGGTCTGTACAGTTCTGGAGATTTTACTTTTATGGCTTGGAGGATGCTAGTGCTTAGCATAGACATACCCACGGCCCGGTGTCAGCTAGGGCAGTGAGATCCTCTTTCTGGTGGCAAGTTCCTTTTCTAGTCTTCTTTCCACTTGTGTAGTTCATTTTCTAGAATTATGTATA
This sequence comes from Cunninghamia lanceolata, assembly GCA_027924645.1. Taxonomy (NCBI): domain Eukaryota; kingdom Viridiplantae; phylum Streptophyta; class Pinopsida; order Cupressales; family Cupressaceae; genus Cunninghamia; species Cunninghamia lanceolata. Next base: position 234,229 of record BSBN01000845.1, read on the forward strand.
GAGTTGTTTGTTTTCCAGCATTCCCTTAGTTTATTTCTTTTTTTCATATAAGCATCCAGTTTAGTAGCTTTACTTCTGTTGGAATACAAAGTGGTTTTGTAAACTTGGAGTAGGCCTGAAACATCAAGCAAACAAAACATGAGTGTATTGTTAGTGAAAAGCTCCCTTAATTGACACGTTCGATTGAGTAGTAGTCCTTCCTACCTTAGTAAGGTCCTTTCCATGAATAATGTCTCCTCAATCGATTGAGATGTTTTAGGGGTGTAAAGTCAAAATTGCATACCCTTGCAATTTCACGCTACGTTTTGCAACCACTTTGGTACTTGCACCTCTTTTTCTGCGTCTTAGGCTCATGTTTGCTTCATTTTGGCCTCTTTTTCTCATTTTCATCAAATTCTGTTTTAGTGCTTGGTGACTATCCTAGCTTGGAGATGATTCATGAGATTCTGAGGTAGATTCACTCGTATGCTAGCACTGAGCATAGACTTTCGTGGGTCGTGCTAGTGTGCTGCGAGCACGGAACGCTCAGTGAAGCTATTTTTGGATACGTTGAATAACTCCCGTGGCTGGTGAGATTCTCGTAAAACCTCTCGAGCTGCGAACGTCTCTTTCGTCTTCCATGTGGTTTCGTTCTTCCCTCTCATTCCAGGGGAATCTCACTTTTATCAAAAATATCTCATGTTCTCTCTTAGCTCCTCTCTGTAATTTTGATGAAATCTTGACGGATTCTGTGGTGAATTTTGTCTCTACAGCAGCTATCTAGATTTTCCATTTCCTTTTGAGCTGTGGTGTTATCTCTACTAGCTCTTGGAGATTTTTGCTTGCATTGCGTTCATTGAGAAGGGTCTCTCTTGCTGGGGTTTTGAAGTTGTGCAACCAAATTCAAGCCCTTGAGGAATTGCAGCCTCCTTACTATTCAAGCTAGTAACATTGTTCTATTTTGTAGTTTAATATTTCATAGTTGAATTTTTTTATACACGGTTTAGCTATTTGCTTCGAAAGGTTCATAGTGGAGACCACCATTTGTACGTTTCCTTGGTGTAGGCCACCATTTGTATGTTGTTGAGTACTCTTCTACGTAGACCAGAGAAGCTATCTTTTTAGTTCATTTTCACATAGTCACTGCTCTTAATTCTTGGACATACGTAGGATAGGAGCACACACTATATTTTCTATTCTCTTTACCATTTGCTGCTCGTGGAAGTCGAAAGACCAAAACCGGGGCTGACTGAGGTAAGCTCCTTAGCTGCACAACATTTTCCTCTGTTCTTTGCAGGTGCTCGAGTGAATGCATTTCGAACGCATGAAGGTTTCGTTTCTCCTTTCTTTCATTTACATTTCATTTTATATTATTTTCAATCTTTAATTTGAAATCTGTGTCTCTTGGGTATTTCTTTTGTCTGTTTTTGTGTTGTGCAGGTGTCCTAGGTCTGTACAGATCTGGTGATTTTATATTTGTGTCTTGGAGGACCCTAGCACTTAGCATAGACATTCGCGCGACCTGATGTCATCCAGGGCAGTGAGATTCTCTTTCTGGTTGCAGGTTCCTTTTCTAGTTTTGTTTCCAGTTGTGTACTTCGTTTTCTAGAATTATGTATACAGTTGTTTGTTTTCTTGCATTTCTTTAGTTAGTTTCTTTGTTTCATATAAGCATCTAGTTTGGTTGCCTTACTTCTTTTGGAATATAAAGTGGTTTTGTAGACCTAGAGTAAGTTTTAAACATCAAGCAAAGAAAACCCGAATGTATTGTTAGTGAAAAGCTCCATTAATTGACACGTTGGATTGAGGAGTAGTCTTTCTTACCTTAGTAGGGTCCTTACCATGATTAGTGTCTCCATAATTGACTGAGATGTTTTAGGGGTGTAACGTCAAAATTGTATACCCTTGCAATTTCACGCTACGTTTTGCGACCACTTTGGTGCTTGCACCTCTTTTCTGCATCTTAGGCTCATGTTTGATTCATTCTGGCCTCTTTTCTTGTTTTCATCAAATTCTGTTTTAGTGCTTGGTGACTCTCCTAGCGCGGAGATGATTCATGATATTCTAAGGTAGATTCACTCGTACGATAGCGCTTAGCGCGGACGACCATGCGTCGTGCTATTGTCCCGCGAGCACGAAACGCTAAGTGAAGCTATTTTTGGATACGTTGAATAATTGCTGTGGCTAGTGAGATTCTCGAAATGCCTATACAGCTCCGAATGTCTCTTTCCTCTTCCATATGGTTTCAGTCTTCCCTCTCATTCAAGGGGAATCTAACTTTTAAAAAAAATCTCTCATGTTCTATCTTGGCTCCTCTCTGTAATTTTGGTGAAATGTTGAGGGATTCTTTGGTGAATTTTGTCTCTACAGCAACTATCTAGATTTTCCATGTCCTTTTGAGTTGTTGTGTTATCTTTACTAGCTCTTGGAGATTTTTGCTTGTACTGTGTTCATTGAGAAGGCTCTCTCTTGCTGGGGTTTTGAAGCTGTGCAACCAAATTCCAGCCCATGAGGAATTGCAGCGTCCTTACTATTCAGGCTAGTAATATTGTTCTATATAGTAGTTTAATATTTCATATTTGAATTTGTTTATACATGGTTTAGCTATTTGCTTCGAAAGCTTCATGGTGTAGACCACCATCTGTTCTTTTCCTTGGTGTAGACCACCATTTGTATGTTGTTGGGTATTCTTCGGTATAGACCAGGGAAGCTACCTTTTTAGTTCATTTTCACATTGTCACTGCTGTAAATTCTTAGACACACGTAGGATAGGAGTACACACTGTATTTTTCTATTCTCTTTACCGTTCGCTGGTCGTGGAGGTTGAAAGACCAAAACCGGGGTTTGACTGAGGCAAGCTCTTTAGGTGCACAACATTTTCCTTTGTTCTTTGCAGGTGCTCGAGTGTAAGCATTTCGAACGCACGAAGGTTTCGTTACTCCTTTCTTTCATTTACATTTCATTTTATATTATTTTCAATAGCTTCTTGTGCTTTATTTTTAAATCCGTGTCACCTGGAGACTATTGGGTATTTGTTTTGTTTGTTGCTGTGTTGTGCAGGTGTCCTAGGTCTGGACGGATTTGTAGATTTTATTTTTGTGGCTTGGAGGATGCCAACGCTTAGCATAGAGATCCCCGCCACCAGTTGTCGTCTAGGGCAGTGAGATCCTCTTTCTGGTGGCAGGTTCCTTTTCTAGTCTTCTTTCCACTTGTGTACTTCAGTTTCTAGATTTATGTATACAGTTGTTTGTTTTCCAACATTTTCTTAGTTTCTTTTTTTCTTTCGTATAAGCATTGAGTTTATTGTCACTGCTCTTAATTGTTAGACACATGTAGGAGAGGAGCACACACTATATTTTTTTATTCTCTTTACCATTTTTCGCTCGTGGAGGTCGAAAGACCAAAACCGGGGCTTGACCGAGGCAAGCTCTGTAGCTGCACAACATTTTCCTTTGTTCTTTGCAGGTGCTTGAGTTAAAGCATTTCGAATGCACGAAGGTTTCGTTAGTCCTTTCTTTCATTTACATTTCATTTTTCATTATTTTCAATAGCTTCTTGTTCTTTATTTTGAAATCTGTGTCACCTAGAGACTGTTGGGTATTTATTTTATCTGTTGCTCTGTTGTGTAGAGGTCCTAGGTCTTTACGGATCTGGAGATTTTACTTTTGTGGCTTGGAGGACGCTAGTGCTTAGCATAGACATCCCTGCGGCCCGGTGTGGTCTAGGGCAGTGAGATTCTCTTTCTGCTGGCAGGTTCCTTTTCTAGTCTTCTTTCCACTTGCGTACTTGATTTTCTAGAATTATGTATACAGTTATTTGTTTTCCAACATTTCCTTTGTTTCTTTCTTTCTTTCGTATAAGCATCTAGTTTAGGTTCTTTACTTCTGTTGGAATATAAAGTGGTTCTGTGGACCTAGAGTAGGCCTAAAACATCAAGCAAACAAAACACAAGTGTATTGTTAGTGAAAAGCTCTCTAAATTGACACGTTCGATTGAGGAGTAGTCTTTCCTACCTTAGTAGGGTCCTTTCCATGATTAATGTCTCCAATTGATTGAGATGTTTTAGGGGTGTAACGTCACAATTGCATACCCTTGCGATGTCATGCTACGTTTTGCGACCACTTAGGTACTTGCACCTCTTTTCTAAATCTCAGCCTCATGTTTGCTTCATTTTGGCCTCTTTTTCTCATTTTCATCAAATTCTGTTTTAGTGCTTGGTGACTCTCCTATCCGAGAGCTGATTCATGAGATTTTGAGGTACATTCATGTCATGTCCCTGCATTATGTATTATTCATTCAAATCAAAGATATGAATGATATTATAAATTGAATATATTTAAATAATATTTATTTAAAACAATTAAAAGATATATTATTATTATATTTATAAATAACACATAAACAATAATAATATATTATAAATATATCTAATAATATAAATATAAATATTCTTATATTTATCTTATATTATAATATAAATATAAATAATATAATATAAATCATATATCATTTACTATGATATAAATGATATAATATAAATAATACAAAATAAATAATATATCATTTATTATAATGATATAACATAAATGCAAATAATATAAATAAACTATATGTTAAGGGAGTTACGTATGGTTACCACAGGTCATAGAAGGGAATAACATAAAGTAATAAAAATTATGAAAGGGTAAGTATGTCTTTTACCACCAGGCATAATAAATATCCCTTGAAAGGGAAATAAATAAAGAAAAGAAGATGGGCAATAAATAAATAATATCCCATAAATAAATATATTTAGATCCGCATTATATTTATATATATTTCTGAGTCATAACTAGAAAAGATATCATAAATATATATAGGGAGGAATTATTCAAGTAAAAATAAATATAATAATAATAATAATAATAATAATAATAATATATAATAGTAAATATATATTTATTCATTGCATAATATAAGGGCATTCATATATGCCGATAGGAGCTCTTAACTAATACAAACAAATATCGAGTATCAAAGTTTAATAATATTTATTTATTAAGGGTGGTGACGGGTGGTGAATTGCACCCCTTCAAACTTATAAATATTAATGGGCCCATCTAACAAAAGGGGAAAATGAATAGAAAAAGGAACGAGGAGAATAAATATCTACCGCATCCAAAAGGTACCTGCAGATCGTCTGAACAGCAGGTAAGTATTTTAATATATTTAATTATTAAGATGTAATATATCTATATATATATGTGTAAATATATATACATAAATAAATATATATATATACAATAATATTAATAACATATATAATACTAACGGAAATTGATAATAGAAATCTGAATATGGAGTCTAGATAATATTAGATAAATGTATATGCACGAAATTGCAAGTCCACTGTAATATAATAAAATATATATTTATTAAGTGAACACTAAACAAACAATAATGAGAAATACATTCTTAATGAATGGCATGGTACCCTGGATAAATGGTGTTTGACTACACTCAGGGGATCCATTGCATAACAAACCCTGGATAAATGGTGTTTGACCACACTCAGGGGATCCATTGCATAACAAACCCTGGATAAATGGTGTTTGACCACACTCAGGGGATCCATTGCATAACAAACCCTGGATAAATGGTATTTGACCACACTCAGGGGATCCATTGCATAACAAACAGCAACATACACTAAGTAAACATTGAATAATATATATGGTTAAATACATCCTTAGTTAAGGAATAGGAGGAAGATGATATGGGAAGATGAACTTAGAATATTACTTCATTACTTCATCCTTAAAGGAATGTTAGGTCTTGTGGGGAGAGGCGGAGTAATCCCATCCGTAAGAAGGCCCATAGGCTGGGACAAAGTCTCCCGTAGGCTGGGTCAAGAGATAAGCCCGTAGGCTGGGACATAGTTCCCGTAGGCTGGGTCAAGAGATGGTTTCAGCGCGCCCTATACATGTAAAGCCTAGTTCTATGAGGAAGAGTAATAAGGAAAATATGCATGATTGAATTATGGAACGTATTATAGAATAGTTATCAATAGCAAGTAACAATTAGGAAATAAATAATCCTTGGAATGATGTGAATACATTATCATTGATCTTATTTGATCTATTCATCGAAAAATTATTAATCTATAATATTTCTAATGTCTCCTTGAGAAGCACTTTGAATGCAAATTTAGGTTTAAATGTTTCCTCTAGAAAGAGGGACATTACAATTCACTCGTACGCTAGCGCTGAGTGCAGAGTTTTGTGCGTCGCGCTAGTGTGCTGCGAGGACGAAACGCCAAGTGAAGCTATTTTTTGATATGTTGAATAACTCCCGTGGTTGGTGAGATTCTCCTAATGCCTCTCGAGCTGCGAACATCTATTTCCTCTTCCATGTGGTTAATTTTTCCCTGTCATTCTAAGGGAATCTAACTTTTAATGAAAATATCTCAGGTTCTCTTTTGGCTCCTCTTTGTAAATATGATGAAATTTTGAAGGATTCTTTGGTGAATTTTGTTTGTATAGCAGCTATCTAGATTTTCCATATCCTTCTGAGCTGTTGTGTTATCTCTCCTAGCTCTTGAAGATTTTTGCTTGCATTGTGTTCATTGAGGAGGGTCTCTCTTGCTGGGGTGTTGAAGCTGTGCAACAAAATTCCAGTGCTTGAGGAATTGCAGCCTCCTTAGTATTCAAGCAAGTAACATTGTTCTATTTTGTAGTTTAATATTTCATATTTGAATTTGTTTATATTTGTTTTAGCTATTTGCTTCGAAAGCTTTATAGTGTAGACCACCATCTGTACTTTTCCTTGGTGTAGACCACAATTCTTCCACGTAGACCAGGGAAGCTACCTTTTTAGTTCATTTTCACATTGTCACTGCTCTTAATTCTTAGACACACGTAGGATAGGAGCACACACTATATTTTTCTATTCTCTTTACCATTCGTTGCTTGTGGAGGTCGAAAGACCAAAATCGGGGCTTGACTGAGGCAAGCTCCTTGGCTCCAGAACATTTTCCACTGTTCTTTGTAGGTGTGTTGTGACCTTTTACAACATCAAACCCAATTGCAAATTGGATCCCGCTCTCTTTTTGACTTGTCTGCATTCTGGGTTTGATCTCGTACTCTCTGGCATGGTTTAGGCTGGCTCACCGGTGATCGAGGAAGTGAATGCATAGGATCCCTCCTGCGTGTACTTGGAACCCATTCCGGACTGTCCTCGGGGAAGGGTTTTGTTTTTCCATCCTCAGGAAATGAACCCACTCCATTCCCGACATGGAACTCAATTCTAATCTCGTTCCAAGAACCCATGTCCCACCCAACAAATCATTCTCGGACTCCAGTCCAGGAATCCAGCTTGGAGGTCCAATCTGGCGTCTTGTCCGGAATTGCCTATCCCGGAGTCTTGTTTAGGGAATTCCTGCCCAGAATCCTGTTCCAAGGTTTATCCATATTCTTATCCAGACCAGGCCCAGAACTCAGCAAATACTGCCACTCCTTGGCATGTTCATCTTTCCACCATGGAACTCAGTTCCCAGCCCGACAGCTCCAGCCCGGATGTTCAGGTCCAAGGGATATCCTTTCGATCCCAGTCCGGGACTCAATCTCAGATCATAACTCGGAAGATTCTCAATCAACAGGGTTTTCAAGAACTTAGGGCAAATTTCAAAAAGCAATAAGTGTTTAAAGTACCCCTTTGGAAGTGCACCTGGAATATTCCTGGTCGCATATTCCAGTACTTGCTGGAATATGCGCCCAGGGAAGAAAATTATCCCTGGTCGCATAATCCAGCAGGTACTGGATTATGCGTTTAGGACAATTTTTTGTCTTGGTTGCATAATCCTGCACCTGCTGGAATATGCGCTCCAGGTTGTTTTTATTCCAGGTTGGAAAATCGAGCTGGAGGTGGAATTTGCGCTCCTGGAGGAAATTTGTCCAGGTCGCACATTCCTGACCCTCCTGGAATGTGCGCTCTAGGATAGTGGGATTCCAGTGCTGTTCCTGAATCTAGGCGATGAGTACCTGCATGGAAAATTCACAGTCTGATTGGAAGAAATCCCATGAAGATGAGAGATTCCTTGAGGGGATGGAAGAAACGAAAGATGGAAGAAGCGAAAACTCCGTATTTCGCCATGAAAATGGGAGATTCCTCGAGGAGGATGGAAGAAACGAAAACTCCGTATTTCGCCATGAAAATGGGAGATTCCTCGAGGAGGATGGAAGAAACGAAAACTCTGTATTTTACCATGAAAATGGGAGATTCCTTGAGGAGGATGGAAGAAATGAAAACTCCATATTTCGCCATGAAAATGGGAGATTCCTCGAGGAGGATGGAAGAAACGAAAACTCCGTATTTCGCCATGAAAATGGGAGATTCCTCGAGGAGGATTGAAGAAACGAAAACTCCGTATTTCGCCATGAAAATGGGAGATTCCTCGAGGAGGATGGAAGAAACGAAAACTCCGTATTTCGCCATGAAAATGGGAGATTCCTTGAGGAGGATGGAAGAAACGAAAACTACATGTTTCGCCATGAAAATGGGAGATTCCTTGAGGAGGATGGAAGAAACGAAAACTCCGTATTTCGCCGTGAAAATGGGAGATTCGTCGAGGAGGATGGAAGAAACGAAAACTTAGTGTTCCGGATCCCGTGTTGCCATTAAACCTCCGTAAGGCAACTAGAGTTCACCTTTTGCAAATTCCACCACGAAAAGGGGAGATTCCTTGAGGATGGAAGAAACGGAAACTCCATGCCCCGAATCTTGTGTCAATGATCAAAGCTCCGATGAAACAAACTAAAATTCACCCTTTGCCAATGTTAAACTGAAGGAAAGGATAAGTCAACCAAAATGCTGAAATCTGGACATGCAAGGACTAAAGCGCAAAATCCACCTTCTGTGGAATTGTGCGCCCTTGGAAGTTTTTTTGTCCAAGGCGCAAAATCCTGTTCCTCAGGGAATGTGCGCTCTAGGATAAAATTGTTCTAGGTCGCAAATTCCTTGACCTTGTGGAAATTGCGCTTCTGGACAACTGGCCAACAGGAGGACTCTCCTGACCCAGCCTGAGGATGCAACTGAACAACTGCACTCATGAACTTGCAGTAAGATATGCCAGATGGATTCCATTTCCCTCCGTGGATGATTCCTGTCCAAAACAAAACAACCTTCATGAAATTCATGAAGGAAAAGATCTCCAAAACTTAGCAAAATCTGGACAAGAGAATTTGGAAGGAATCCCTTACTAAAAGAATCCCCGACATCTGAAAATCCCCGACACCTTGGAATCCGCGTCATCGACATGGAGGAAAAGGACAAATCTCTTTGGCGGCTAGGATGAGTTTTTAATATTTTTTAATATTCCTCCTGCCTGGGTCGGCCAAGTGGCAAAGGAGGTCTAAATGCCTATATAAAGGAGGGCGCCCGAGTCATTTTCAATCATTCAAATTCAATTCCAAATCAAGGAGAGCAGAAATTCATCTTCCAAGAGCAGAAATATTCATTCCTTAGCATTCCAAGGGCAGATTTCATCACTTGAAGGATAAATTTATCCAAGGAGGTTGCAGATTTCACCATTTCCATGGCCAAATTCTTCAGTAGGGCTGATATTTCTGTAGGTTTAAAGCAGATTTCTAAACCTTCCAAGGGTAGAAATTCATCCTCCAAGAGAAAACTCTTCCATTCCAAGGTAAGTTCTTCACCAAGACTCATATTTTTGAATTTTCCTAGGGCAGATTTCTTGTTGGAAGACCCATTAAAACTCAGAAATTCCTACATAAAAATCAGAAAATCCATTAGAAGGTCAGAAATCCATCAAAAAATCAGAGATTCCATTTAAAGTTAAAAGTTCCTTGTGCAAGGAGAGGTATGTGAATGCATAGGAGGGATCTTCTTACTTAGAATATTGTTATTTTTTTCCTTCCTATGTACTTGAAAATTCATGATTTTAGTCCCACATGCATAAAACTGTTGTACTAACATCCCATGTGTGGGAATAAAAACCCCCGTCTCACCTCTATCCTTACCCCTTTGAAAAACTCATACTTTGCTATTTCTTTCCTTGACTCCACAGGTGAATGGCAAGTGCCAAGGCGGGCTCCTCAAGACAAACTCAGATGAAGGTTGCCTTCAAAGGGACACTCCTGCAATCCAAAATCACCTCAAAGTGGGCGAACGTCGGAGACACCAACATCCATCCTTCAGTCATGGAAGAAATTGGGAAGCGAATGTATGGAGTGGATGGACATCCTCCATCCCAGCTTGCAGCCAAGATCGTCCGGAATGGAGTTGCTGCCACCGCATGCTTCCCACCCACCATTCCTTGTCTCGAGCTGATCGAGCTGTTCGACTTGAGGACATGCTCCATCACCCTGATTTGGAATTCCTCGACGAGGAGTTCAATTCTGGCGAAGTATCGACATCCACACCACAAGTTGGTCAAGATCCGCAGGAGCCGCGGAAGGAAGTCAACCCATCTGCGAAGCCCAATTGGTTACAGGACAGGTTACAGAAGAAGACAATCAGGAAGAATGATCCTTCTACCGAACTTGGTGATTTTCTGGCCAGGATAGGGAAGTCCGTAGGTCCAAAGAAGGCGAAGAAGTTTTCTAGGATTACAAGGGATGAATCAGGATCCTGCCGAGTAGAGGTGGCAATTCCTAGGGTAACCGAAGCAAAGGAAGACATCAGTTCGGATGATTTTGACATCTTGAAGGTCGACCTTGGACCAACCACGAAGGATCAAGAAATGGAGGATTCCGTTGCCACCATCCGAGAAAGGTTGAGGAAGGAAGAAGAAAAGAAGAATTAGTTGAAACAAGAGAATGAGGAACTACGGCAGCACATCCAGCAGCTCATGGGTCCATTGCAGTCCGCCTAAGGAGCAACGTCTCAACCTCTAAGCATAACTAAGGATTCATTAGCTGAGGTTGAAGTTTTGAGGACGGGCGGTCATATAGCCAAAGGTTGGATGGAGAAGGTCTCGGATAGAGCCCATAAATTCATAGAAGACCTCGTCCAGGTGAACAGGAGAGTCACAACACTCATGGATAGAATCCAAGCCATTCTGGATACATGTCAGCAATTCATAGTTGTCCGGGAGGAAACCATCCCTAGACTAAAGGCACTGATGAACACTCCGAAGCCGGACTTGGTAAGGAACAAGGTGATACATGCTAATTTAGTATATGATTTCCTCAATTGGTATTCCGCCTTGGTCATGAAGAGGGATAACCTTGAAAAGATTGAAGGCGACACTTCCTAGGCCCACGCCATGTTGAAGGAAATCCAAGACAAAATCCTTGTATCCTCAGAGGCCTGGTTTGACCTCGAGGTAGCACTAGATGGAGTCATTGACTTGGAGGAATTGAAGGGCAAGATGCGGAGCATATACTTCAAAACGACTTATCCTACCTAGGAGTCCCATCTTGAGGATGCTTCCTCATTCTTGATCCTCATTAGCAGTATCCAGGAGTTGAGGGCGGATTGGGAATATGTCCTTGTTGCCTGTGCCACCACCACGTCCATCATGGAGTTCTAGATTGAAAACATGCCTAATATTCCTATGGAGGAGTTGGAAGTCGTCCTGACCAGGTTCCTGGAGGTAGAGACTAGGGAGCAGGAGGAAGTTCCAGACAGGCAGGATAGTCCTATCCAGGAGTCCTAGACAGGTGGTGCCCAGGACAGGTGGCGGTCACCCCTTCACCATCTGACGTCCAGGACAGGTGGCAGTCACCTACATGTGGAATCTGATGACCCCACCTACGTTCCTAGGGTTTCTGATCTATTGCACTCATTCCAAGGAAATCTGATTTCCTTTGTCGCCCTAATGTATTTTGGTTGACTATATAAAGGTTGAGAGGTCTCATTTGGAGGGATCTTCTCTTTTTCTCATTTCTATTATTTTGATGCTCCTAGAGCAGCCTAGTAGTTAGCTTTCATTTCTGCATTGTTTTTCTAAGCTGAAACTCCAAGGATCAGTTGGATTGTTGTAATACAGACTTCTGAAGCAAGAATATAAACATTGAATATTGGTGTTCATAGGATTCTTTGGACGTTTGACATGGTCTTATTGATTCCTTGAAGCAAATCTGAAAGTCTTATCTAAGTTATTTACTTTATTTCAAGCTTTGTTAGTTAAGTGTGATGGAAAAGTACTATTGTTGAATGATTGAATGTTGATTTGTTCATACCATTCGTGATCTGTGGCTTGCAAATCATTTGTATGGTTAGTTAGAACTAATTCCAAGCTTAACTTCGACTGTTCCTGAATGATTAGTCTCATGTTCCATGTCAGGACAGTGTGAAAATCCCTGCCGCTACCCCAGAAGTTCACACCATCTTTGCGTAGCTGTTGTCACATGACGAAGCAGAAGTGTGGTTCCAGCATCAATCTTCAGTAGTAGTCTTCCTCGTCATTTAGATCCCTGAACCCTTTTCGTCTATCCCTATCTTTTTTCATTTTCTTTGAATTTTCCTTAGGTGTAGATTATAGAAGAGCCTATAGCAAAATCATTCATTACCCGTACAAGCTAGTCTGGTTGAACTTAGATCTTTTCTACCAGAAGTTGACAAATCCAGTTTAGGAAGAAAGGAATCCAAATCCAAGACTCTAGAAGCCACTAAAACCTCGCTTTCTTCTTTAAGAACCGAAACACTAAGTCTGATACATAAGTCCCCCTTGTGATTACCAGCAAATCACATCATTTCACTGAGTCTATCACACACCAGTCAAGACTTGAAACAAAAGGAACCTTGGAGCAGTCTCATTCGATCACGTAGTTTAGCGTCTGAGAAGCTTTATTCAAGAGAGGATAGAATACTCTGTGTTTTATTCTAATGTTTGTTGCAGTCACAAAAAACTCATCAACATAAACTGGCGCTAGAAGGAGGGCAAAACAAAGGCATTGTTCCATTCAAAGACATTGATTTCATCAGCATGCCCCTCTCTTCCAATGCTCAACATAAACTGGCACTAGAAGGAGGGCCGAACAAAGGCATTGTTCCATTCAAAGACATTGATTTCATCAGCACGCCCCTCTCTTCCAACGCTCAACATAAACTGGCGCTAGAAGGAGGGCGGATTGCTTCCAACGGAGTGTTTCATTTCCAAGGAAGGTGAGCGAAAGAGCACGCTGGATCGAATCATCTCTTTCTTACCAGAGAGGCACCAAAGAATCCTAAGGTCTACCCCAGGAGCCTCTCAGAGTCACATGGAATTAGACTTCCTCTCCAGGACCAGGCGAGGAAAGAAGGCAGCATCATCCAGTCAGGGATCTCCCAGTGGAGGAGACCTCTCGAATCTGTTCCGCCGCCTGGAAATCCGTTTCCAGGAGTTGCTCAGCCCAGCAATCCGCAAGGACCAGCTCAAGCAATCCCGCTCCAACCGGCAAACGTCCTAATGGCTTGGCCTTCGACGAATGTTTCCCCTCTCACAACCTTCACCAACTACAATGATATGCCGAAGAATCCCGAACACTTTTGCTCCAAATTCCACATCCATGATGTGAACCGAACAGCGGAAGAGCATATCAAGATTTTTGAGGACGTGCTGCATAACAGACAAGTTGGGAATGAGGATGTGGCCTGCAGACTATTTCCGTACTCTTTGGAAGGAGACGCGTTTTATTGGTATATCAACCTGCCTGCTAATTCAATCGCCAGTTGGGGGAATTTGAAGGATGCCTTCCTGGCCAAGTTTAGATTTACCATCAGCCCGATGGAGCTGTACAAACAGTTTGTCGATGTACGGAGACAAGAGGACGAATCCATCAACACCTTCAATAATAGGTTCCACAAGGCCTACTCAAGGGTGCAAGCCCCATATACCGTAAATGATGACGCAGCTCGAGCAATCTACTACGCAGCACTGGATCGTCTCACTTCTATGTTCGTGCAGAGGAAGACCAATCCTCCGACCACCCTACTGGAGGCATATACTGAGGTTGTCAAAGTGAACGAGGAGATAGGAATGAATACACACGGTCCATTTAATCACTTGGGGTATGCCGCTATGCCAAATCAGGTCCAAGGGATTAATCAGGCGTTGGCACATTATACCCCAGTGATGAATCCCATTCCGGTTCCCAGCAACCAGCTGGTACTTCACCCCGGAGTGCCCATCTCCCAGTCAATGCCTGCACAACCAGTGTACCTTCAAGGCGCGTACTCGACAAGAACTCAAGAGGAGAAAGATGAGATGAAAGAGTTGATTGACCAAGTGAGAAAGCTGTCTACAAAAGTCACTCACCTCAGGAACTAGAACAATCACTTGCAAAATATGCAGAGGAATTCCCAAGGAATTCAAGGATATCAAGGGAATCACCAAGGAAATAATCCGGGATTCTGGGCAAATCATCAAGGATATCCAAGGCAGAACAGGACGTGGAACACAACTCCAAACAATGGAAACGTCCCTTCTCCTTTGGACAATCCTCCTAGTTCTGCGGACAGGCCAGCGGATAAAGTTTTCCTAGCAGAGGTAGCACTATCCAGTTGGTGTAGATTGCACAACACCAACCAACATTTGGAGTTGCAATGCACTGAGTTCAAGATTGTTGCGGATATCTTTCACAAGGAATTCAGAGCTCACAAGCTCAGGATACCCCTCCACCCGCCACGGGATATGAAATCGTCCCTTCAACGAGGTATGACCAAGCCCTTATCCTAGAGGATTTCACATTCCCTCCTGTGCCAGAGTATGGCTCCATGGAGTACGACGGAAGATTTCCTCCTACATTAGCAAATGGTCCCATCGAAGACCCATACTACTACCCTCCATACAATAATGACTTCCAAGCTGAGGAGGTGGATGAAGTGCAGGCATTCCAGCAATCGGCTGGGAATGCAGGTCCAAGGGTCTACCAAAGGAATTATCGCCCCCAAGAGCCATTGACCACCTTGACCCCTCCGAACAGTTATCGGACTCCACCGGATCCAAATGCCAAGAACAATTCAAGCTACCCAAGGGATTCACCGGAGTACCGACAGAGGGATGCTTCTCAAAGAGTCGATTCATCCGGAGGTTCCGCTCCTAAAGCCCCTGCTTCCAGGGATAGCAATCCCAAAGATAAACTAAAGAGATTAAGCCAGTGTGTGACAGAGGAATTCAAGAAGATAAGAGTGAGCTTGCCCATGACCGAGCTAATGAGAGTGCCCGAAATCAAGGAGACCTTTTTGGAGAGTTTGAACGACACCAACTCAAGGAACGTCGCCTCAGGCACGTAGGGCATCTCCAGCCCATCTAACCCATCCGGTTCACCTCAGGCATCTCGGGCCAATGGAACCCCGAATACCAACATGGCACAATCATTCCCTTATGATCCCCAAGTTTGGCCAGATGCCGTCTATGTAGCTCAGAACATCGCTGATACCACCGGAGA
Organism: Cunninghamia lanceolata; assembly: GCA_027924645.1. Taxonomy (NCBI): domain Eukaryota; kingdom Viridiplantae; phylum Streptophyta; class Pinopsida; order Cupressales; family Cupressaceae; genus Cunninghamia; species Cunninghamia lanceolata. Next base: position 249,579 of record BSBN01000845.1, read on the forward strand.
GGCACCGGGAGGGAACTTGCAGAAGCATAAGGAACCTGCAAGAGATAACAACACAACAAAAGGTCAAAATCCTAAGCTAGGAAAGAATGCCAATTTCAGTACTCCCAAGAAGAAGTCTGTGGTTTTCTACCAAGGAAAAGATGAGCCTCTGCCGTTTCTCCTTTCAGTAAGAATGTTCGGCAAGCTCCTACACAACTGTCTGATGGATTCCAGAGCATCAAGCAATGTCATGCCCCTAGGCATATGCAAGAAGTTGGGTCTAATGCCAAAGCCGACCTCCAGGAAGGTCACTCAGCTCGACAAGACGAAAGTCCCAATTGTAGGAGAATCCAAGAATCCAGCATTATATCGACATTTCCGTGGTAGACATTCCAGAGGGATATGGCATGCTGCTGAGCCGAGACTGACTGAGGAAGTTGAACGGGTACGTATCCACTGACTTCTCCCACATGTGGTTGTCATGGAAGGGACTTTCGAACCAAATTAGGATAGACAGTACTCCTCGTCTGAAGCTAATGATCACCAAATACGGTGAAGAAAATGAGATATTCTTCGTGGAAACCAATCTCGGCCTTTACAGACCAAAGGTCGATGAAGTGCTCATGATGCAAGGCTCCACGAAAGTACTGGTGGGGAGTGATTACGACTCCAACTCTAAAGAAGAAAATCCCGGTATGTTTGAAAATTTCAGAAATTTTGTTCTTAGGAATGTCAAGCAAGGAATGGAATTGGGAAATCAAACCAAGATAGAGGATCTGCTACTACCTAATTGGTGCCGGATCCATAATGCTTTCCATTTCGAGTTTACCTGCACAATGTGTAAAGTTGCTCTGGAGCAAGTCCATAAGCGCATTCCAGAGGCCTCCGGCTTGGAAATTCTGGTAGAACCCAAGCTTGAAGGGATGACTCCAGAAGAAGTGTTAACAAGTGACGATGTCTCACCCAAAGAAGAAGTTGTCCAGAAAGGACAAAGAAAGAACGGCGATAAGAATCCAAGTCCAACACCTGCAGCTGATCAAGCATGGACGTTGAGATTCGATGGATCCAAATCCAAAAGGGGAGCTGGAGTTGGCTTTGAACTAATAAGCCTAACTAGAGAAGCCTACCTAGCCGCCCATAGATTACAGTTTCCCTGCACCAACAATGTCGCGGAATATGAAGCACTTGTCCACGGATTACTGCTCGCCATCAAGAAGAATGCCAAAGTCCTACATGTGTTCGGAGACTCCGAAGTAATCATAAGACAGATAAGGAAGAAGTATGTCTGTCATGACAAAAGACTGACTAGATACCGCAATAGAGTATGGGATCTTATCGAAAGCTTCGATGCTTTCAATATCCGGTCTGTCTACAGATCCAGAAATCAGGTTGCCAATGCTCTAGCCCAGGCAGCAAGTTCATTAGAACCACTCGCTATGGAAGGATTGAAGAAGTTTATTGTGGAGCTGACTTCTGTCTCCTCAGTTCTAGATAATATCACCAACTTCCAGGTGTTTGATGACGATAAACACATACTAGACTTCTTGACCAACTCCGGGATATTCACTGCCCAGATCATTGATGAAGGAGAAGGGGAGGAAGCAGAGTTCGATCCGGATGGAATAATGAATTTGAAAAATAATACTATCCCCAGGGGACTGATCGAGTTGGAAAGACTTCGTTTCCGACAGATTAAGTGCACTTCCACGTCCCAGTGAGGAAGGAAACAAGTGCGACCTACTGAACCTAGGAACCGAAGGAGAAGTGAAGAATCTTTTCATTGGGAAGGCCTCCATGTCGAAGGAAAGGGAAGGTATCCTCAGGAATTTGAAAGAATATATGGATGTGATAGCATGGGGATACGAGGACCTAAAGACTTACGATACTTCCATTATCACACATACCATTCCCCTCAAGCCCGGAAGTAGACCTTTCCGACAGCGTCAAAGGCCAGTCAATCCACTGCTAGAGCCTTTGATTTATCAAGAAGTAAGAAGTTACTAGAGGCCAAAATCATCTTCCTAGTACGACACTTGACGTGGGTCGCCAATCTCATCCCAGTCAGGAAGAAGAACGGCGAGATATGATTGTGCATAGACTTCCGCAATCTCAACCAAGCTTCGGAGAAGGATAATTACCCTCTCCCTTTGTTAGACGAAGTACTGCAGATCGTGAACGGGTCTCAAATGATGTCCTTCTTGGACGGGTACTCGGGATACAACCAAGTAATGGTTGAGGAGTTAGACCGACTGAAGACAGCATTCACCACTAAGTGGGCAATTTACGCGTACAGGAGAATGCCTTTCGGCTTGATCAATGCCAGAGCTACCTTCCAACGGGCCATGGACATCGCCTTCAGAGATCTAGTCGGCAAATGCATCATCATATACATGGACGATCTCACTGTATTTTCAGAGAAAAGAGAGGATCTAAGAAAGGTCCTCGAAAGATGCAGAAGGTACGGAATTTCCCTCAATCCAAAGAAGTGCATTTTCAGCGTAACGGAAGGAAAACTCCTAGGCCATGTAATTTCAGAACAAAGGATATTCATTGATCTTGACCGGGTGAAAGCTATATCCAAAGTTAGCATGCCAGCCAGCAAGAAAGAATTGAAATCTTTCTTCGGAAAGATTAATTTCGTAAGGAAGTTCATTACGGGGTTTGCTGAGATAGTGAAACCGCTGAACGAAATCTTGAAAAAGGATGCTAAATTAGAATGGACTCCACCAGCCAGAAGAGCATTCGAGGAGATCAAACAAGCCATCGCTAGTGCTCCTGTCCTAAGCAGTCCAGATTATACCAAGCCGTTCTACCTATACTCTTTCGCATCTGAACACACTTGTGCGGGCATTCTCACTCAAAGGATAGAGGAAAAGGACGAGCATCCCATAGCATTCATGAGTACTCCTTTCAAGGATGCAGAATTAAGATACCCATGTGTGGAAAAGCATGCCTATGCCCTGGTAAGAGCCATCAAGAAGTTCAGGCATTATGTCCTGAGGAGTAAAGTCTATGCCATAGTCCTAGATGTTGCTGTTAAAACACTGTTGATGCAGAATGAACTCGGGGAAAGAAGAGGCAAGTGGGTTGCCACTATCCAAGAATACGATATTGAGATCCAACCCATGAAGATAGTGCGAGGTCAAGCACTCGCTCAAACAATTGCAGTTGAAGGACCCGGACTGGTACAACAGACCTATGTGCTGGAAGAGGTATCTCCGGATACATGGTATAATGACATCATGCATTACTTGCTACACCAAAGATGTCCTGCCCACTTGAATTCCACTCAGAAGAGGGCTCTGAGATTCCGGAGTCAATGTTTCATGCTCTAAGGAGCTGTCCTATTCCGGTGGAACCACGAAGGAATTTACTTGAGGTGCGTAGGAAAGAATGAGGCAGGCCAGATCTTGGAACAGTTCCATGACAAATTTGGACCCTGTCATGGAGGAGGATTAGCCACGGCTCACCAAATCCTGAGGGTAGGATATTACTGACCGACGCTGTTCCACGATGCCTACCAGCATGTCAAGACCTGCCACACCTGCCAAGCAGCCGCTGTGAGAGAAAGGAATGCTACCATGCCTCTTCAGCCTGTGTTCGAAGTAAGACCTTTTGCCAAATGGGGACTTGACTTTATCGGTATGATCAATCCACCTTCCTCTGTGCAAAATGGTTTGAAGCACATGCTTTAAAGCATTGCACCACAGATGTTGTAATCAAATTCTTAGAAGAAAATATCATTACCAGGTTTGGATGTCCTCATGCTTTAGTTTGTGGTAACGGTTCTGCATTTTCATCCTTAAAGTTTTCAAATTGGGCTTTTGATCATGGAATAACGTTAAAATTCTCATCAAATTATTACCCACAAGGTAATGGGTTGGCCGAGTCCACGAACAAAAACCTACTCAATGCAATCAAGAAACTGTTGGATAAGAATCCACGAGACTGGCACACACAGCTGAGATTCGCTCTTTGGGCAGACTGGACTCGTGTCAAGGCCTCTCTAGGAACGTCTCCTTACCATCTAGTTTATGGCCAGGATCCCATTTTTCCTATCCAACTGAGAATCCCAACTTACCAATTTATGCAAGAATACTTGGCAGAAGATGAGAGAATCCAAACTAGGCTCTCACAACTATTGCACTTGGAGGATAAGCGAGACACAGCCTTAGATAAATTCATGAAACACCAAGGGGTTGTGAAATGTTGGGTTGATAGACAAGCGAAGGTCAAATCATTCAGGATTTCTGATCTGGTCCTGTATTGGGACAAGGCACGTGCAAGAAAAGGTTAACACAACAAGTTCGACCACCTCTGGAAGGGTCCTTACCAAATCGTTGAGATATTGGGGGAAAATGCCTTCAAACTTAAGACCCTCACCGGAGAAGACATCCCATTGCCCGTTAACGGGCAATTCCTGAAACACTATTTCCTACCATGAGTTCATTCGCGAACTCACCTTGTATATAGTTAGAATAGTCCTTTCCATTCCTGCTTTAGTTTAGTTTTTTTTGCTTTCCGTAGAGTAGCTGTCCTTTAGAGTTAGGTTAGCTGTTAGCTCGTTTTGCGTCAGTTTCCTGTTTTTGTGGGACCTTCATTTGTGGATGATAGAACTGCTAAGCACAATCTGGCATATCCACCAGGAAGCTCATTCCTTGGATGGACGGATCATGAAATTATTTGAGTCCGCCAGATGATTCTTCTTTGACTTATTTATTAGTTAAGACTTGTACTTGACTCGAGAGGTGAATCATACATTACATTTTGACAACGATATCTTTGATTATCTGTTTAAAATTCTTAAATCTTTAAAATGAACACTTCTGAGTTTTCCTTTGAGAAATTCGTGACAGACGGACATATCAATTGTGAACTCCATTGTTATTTTCCGGATGGCATGCTGCTTGCTCTTAGAGGACAAATTGACTGTTTAGGATAAATTGAAGTATGTTGGGATCTTATACTTTACACACTAAAAATCTGGAAGTAGCTGAAGAAGTCTTAACGATCTTACAATAAGTGAAAAATCCGTGGTCCAACTTTGCCCCCATCGGAATTCCACACCTAGCTAGCTGAGTTATCAATGTAACCTATGCCGTCAAAAGCATGTGTTGCAAGGGTAACAGTACTGCAGTGTACTCTACCGAATTCTAGTCAATTGAAAATCAAAAGAAAGAAAAGAAAAGGAAAGCACTTGATCACACACCATAACTCAGTTGGATGGACGATTGAATAATCCCTACCGGGGCTATGGATGCTCGCTGGCAGTGGGGCTCTGTTCGAGTGGAATTACGAAGACAAACCCGCCGGGGCTATAGACGCTCGTTGGCAGCGGGGCAATGTCCAGGTAGTTCATGAGGTGCGTACTAATCACGTAGCTTAATGTAAAGGAAATTTGATGACTTCAGTTGCCAACGGATGGAAATGAATACAATCGTACACACTTGGATCTCCAATGATATGGATAGTCATCCTACGCCTTCGGTTTCGAAACTTTGATCAGGTATTCATTGTTCATCTGGCTTAACACGTGGGCGTACATAGGGGTTTAAGTTGTGGCTCTTATTTATCATTGGAACACTTGAAGACCTTTTAACAAAAGCTTATGTTTATATCTCAACAAAGATGAGATGTCTGGATGTAATTTAGGATTCTGCTCTCCTTTCGAGTACGTTCCTTAACCAATAGATAACCCTAAAGGATTTGTTTCGGTTGGTTTCAGATTCTGTCATGGACCCTTATCCAAGGAATGTCTAAATGAACATTCCTTCTAGTGGAGTTGCTAGATGTTGTGACCTTTTACAACATCAACCCCAATTGCAAATTGGGTCCCCCTCTCTTTTTGACTTGTCTGCATTTTGGCTCTGATCCCATACTCTCCGGCATGGTTTAGGCTGGCTCACCGGTGATCGAGGAAGTGAACGCATAGGATCCCTCCTGCGTGTACTTGGAACCCATTCCGGACTATCCTCAGGGAAGGGTTTTGTTTTTCCATCCTCAGGAAATGAACCCACTCCATTCCCGGCATGGAACTCAATTCTAATCTCGTTCCAAGACCCCATGTCCCACTCAGCAAATCATTCTCGGACTCCAGTCCGGGAATCGAGCCCGTAGGTCCAATCCGGGGTCTTGTCCGGAAGTGCCTATCTCGGAGTCTTGTTTAGGGAACTCCTGCCCGGAATCCTGTTCCAAGGTTTATCCATATTCTTATCTAGACTAGGCCCAGAACTCAACAAAGACTGCCACTCCTTGGCATGTTCATCTTTCCACCGTGGAACTCAGTTCCTAGCCCGACAACTCCAGCCCGGATGTTCAGGTCTAAGGGATATCCTTTTGATCCCAGTCCGGGACTCAATCTTAGATCATAACTCGGAATATTCTTAATCAACAGGGTTTTCAAGAACTTAGGGAAAATTTCAAAAAGCAATCAGTGTTTAAAGTACCCCTCTGGAAGTGCACCTGGAATATTCCTGGTCGCATATTCCAGTACCTGTTGGAATATGCGCCCGGGGAAGAAAATTATCCCTGGTCGCATAATCCAGCAGGTACTGGATTATGCGCCTAGGACAATTTTTTTGTCTTGGTCGCATAATCCAGCATCTGTTGGAATATGTGCTCTAGGAAGTTTTTATTCCAGGTCCGAAAATCTAGCTGGAGGTGGAATTTGCGCTCCTGGAGCAAATTTGTCCAGGTCGCACATTCCTGACCCTCTTGGAATGTGCGCTCTTGGACAGTGGGATTCCAGTGTAGTTCCTGAATCCAGGCGATGAGTACCTGCATGGAAAATTCACAGTCTGATTGGAAGAAATCCCATGAAGATGAGAGATTCCTTGAGGGGATGGAAGAAACGAAAGATGGAAGAAGCGAAAACTCCGTATTTCGCCATGAAAATGGGAGATTCCTCGAGGAGGATGGAAGAAACGAAAACTCCGTATTTTGCCATGAAAATGGGAGATTCCTCGAGGAGGATGGAAGAAACGAAAACTTTGTATTTTGCCATGAAAATGGGAGATTCCTTGAGGAGGATGGAAGAAACGAAAACTCCGTATTTCGCCATGAAAGTGGGAGATTCCTCGAGGAGGATGGAAGAAACGAAAACTCCGTATTTCGCCATGAAAATGGGAGATTCCTCGAGGAGGATTGAAGAAACGAAATCTCCGTATATCGCCATGAAAATGGGAGATTCCTTGAGGAGGATGGAAGAAACGAAAACTCCAGTGCTTAGCATAGACATCCTCGCGGCCCTGTGTCGTCCAGGGTAGTGAGATCCTCTTTTTGGGGGCAGGTTCCTTTTATAGTCTTCTTTCCACTTGTGTACTTAGTTTTCTAGAATTATGTATACAGTTGTTTGTTTTCCAACATTTCCTTAGTTTCTTTCTCTCTTTCGTATAAGCATCTAGTTTAGCTACTTTACTTCTGTTTGAATAAAAAGTGGTTCTTTAGACCTACAGTAGGCTTGAAACATCAAGTAAACAAAACCCGAGTTTATTGTTAATGAAAAGGTCCCATAATTGACATGTTCAATTCAGTAGTAGTCTTAACTACCTTAGTAGGGTCCTTTCCATGATTAGTGTCTCCTCAATCGGTTGAGATGTTTTAGCGGTGTAATGTCAAAATTGCATAGCCTTGCAATTTCATGCTACGTTTTGTGACCACTTTGGTGCTTGCACCTCTTTTCCGCATCTTTGGCTGTTGTTTGCTTCATGGTGGCCTCTTTTTCTCATTTTTATCAAATTTTGTTTTAGTGCTTGGTGACTCTCCTAGCCTGGAGATGATTCATGAGATTTTGAGGTAGATTCACTGGTATGCTAGCGCTTAGCGCGAACTTCCGTGTGTTGTGCTAGTGTCCCTCAAGCACGAACCGCTCAGTGAAGCTATTTTTGGATAAGTTGAATAACTCCCGTGGCTGGTGAGATTCTCTTAATGCCTCTCCCGCTCCGAACATCTCTCTCCTCTTCCATGTGGTTTCATTCTTCCCTCTCATGCAAGGGGAATCTAAGTTTTAACAAAAATCTCTCATGTCCTCTCTTGGCTCGTCTCTATAATTTTGATGAAATCTTGAAGGTTTCATTGGTGAATTTTGTCTCTACAACAGCTATCTAGATTTTGCATGTCCTTTTGAGTTGTGGTGTTATCTCTACTAGGTCTCTGAGATTTTTGCTTGCATTGTGTTCATAGAGAAGGCTCTCTCTTGCTAGGATTTTGAAGTTGTGCAACCAAATTCTAGCCCTTATGGAATTGCAGCCTCCTTATTATTCAAGCTAGTAACATTGTTCTATTTTGTAGTATGATATTTCATATTTGAATTTTTTTTATACATGGTTTAGCTATTTGCTTCGAAAGCTTCATAGTGTAGACCACGTTCTGTTCTTTTCCTTGGTGTAGACCACCATTTGTATGTTGTTGGGTATTCTTCCCATTAGACAAGGGAAGCTACCTTTTTAGTTCATTTTATCATTGTCATTGCTCTTAATTCTTAGACACATGTAGGATAGGAGCACATACTATATTTTTCTATTCTCTTTACCATTCGTTGCTCGTGGAGGTCGAAAGGCCAAAACCGGGGCTTGACTGAGGCAAGCTCCTTAGTTGCACAACAGTTTCCTCTGTTCTTTGCAGGTTTTTGAGTGAAAGCATTTCGAACGCACGGAGTTTTCGTTACTCCTTTCTTTTATTTACATTTCATTTTATATTATTTTCAATAGCTTTTTGTGCTTTATTTTGAAATCTGTCACCTGGAGCCTGGAGGGTATTTGTTTTGTCTGTTGCTGTGTTGTTCAGGTGTCGTAGGTTTGTACGGATCTGGAGATTTTATTTTTGTGTTTTGGAGGACGCCGACGCTTAACATAGACATCTCTGCAACCTGTTGTCGTCTAGGGTAGTGAGATTCTCTTTCTGGTGGTAGGTTCCTTTTCTAGTCTTCTTTACACTTGTGTATTTCATTTCCTAGAAATATGTATACAATTGTTTGTTTTCCAATATTTCCTTAGTTTCTGTCTTTTTTTCGTATAAGCATTCAGTTTATTGTCAATGCTCTTAATTCTGAGACACACGTAGGATAGGAGCACACACTATATTTTTCTATTCTCCTTACCATTCGCTGCTCGTGGAGGTCGGAAGACCAAAACCGGGGTTTGACTGAGGCAAGCTCCGTAGCTGCACAACATTTTCTTTTGTACTTTGCAGGTGCTCGAGTGAAAGCATTTCAAACGCACGAAGGTTTCATTAGTCCTTTCTTTTATTTACATTTCATTTGATATTATTGTCAATGTCTTCTTGTGCTTTATTTTGAAATCTTTCACCTGGAGACTGTGGGGTATTAATTTTATCTGTTGCTGTGCGGTGCAGGTGTCCTTGGTCTGTATCAATTTGGAGATTTTACTTTTCTGGCTTGGAGGACGCTAGTGCTTAGCATAGACATCCCTGCGACCCGGTGTCGTCTAGGGCAGTGAGATCCTCCCTCTGGTGGCAGGTTCCTTTTCTAGTCTTCTTACCACTTGTGTACTTTATTTTTTAGAATTATGTATACAGTTGTTTGTTTTCTAGCATTTCCTTAGATTCTTTATTTCATTTGTATAAGCATCTAGTTTAGTTGATTTACTTCTGTTGGAATACAAAGTGGTTATGTAGACCTAGAGTAGGCCTGAAACATCAAGCAAACAAAACATGAGTGTATTGTTAGTGAAAAGCTCCCTTAATTGACACGTTCGATTGAGGAGCAGTCTTTCCTACCTTAGTAGGGTCCTTTCCATGATTAATGTCTCCAATTGATTGAGATGTTTTAGGGGTGTAACTTCACAGTTGCATACCCTTGCGATTTCATGCTACGTTTTGCGACCACTTTGGTACTTGCACCTCTTTTCTGCATCTTTGGCTCATGTTTGCTTCATTTTGGCCTCTTTTTCTCATTTTCATCAAATTCTGTTTTAGTGCTTGGTGACTCTCCTAGCCGAGAGATTATTCATGAGATTTTGAGGTAGATTCACTCGTACGCTAGCGCTAAGTGCAGACTTCCGTGCGTCGCGCTAGTGTGCTGCGAGCACGAAACGCTCAGTGAAGCTATTTTTTGATATGTTGAATAACTCCCGTGGTTGGTGAGATTCTCCTAATGCCTCTCGAGTTGCGAACATCTCTTTCCTCTTCCATGTGGTTTTATATTTCCTTGTCATTCTAGGGGAATCTAACTTTTAACAAAAATATCTCATGTTCTCTTTTGGCTCCTCTCTATAAATATGATGAAATCTTGAAGGATTCTTTGGTGAATTTTGTCTATACAGCAGCTATCTAGATTTTCCATGTCCTTTTGAGCTGTGATGTTATCTCTCCTCGCTCTTGAAGATTTTTGCTTGCATTGTGTTCATTGAGAAGGGTCTCTCTTGCTGGGGTTTTGAAGCTGTGCAACCAAATTCCAGCCCTTGAGGAATTGCAGCTTCCTTCTTAGTATTCAAGCTAGTAACATTGTTCTATTTTGTAGTTTTATATTTCATATTTGAATTTGTTTATATTTGGTTTATCTATTTGCTTCGAAAGCTTCATAATGTAGACCACCATCTGTAGTTTTCCTTGGTGTAGACCACGATTTGTATGTTGTTGGGTATTCTTCCACGTAGACCAGGGAAGCTACCTTTTTAGTTCATTTTCACATTGTCACTGCTCTTAATTCTTAGACACACGTTTCTATTCTCTTTACCATTCGTTGCTTGTGGAGGTTGAAAGACCAAAATCGGGGCTTGATTGAGGCAAGCTCCTTAGCTGCACAACATTTTCCACTGTTCTTTGCATGTGCTCGAGTGAAAGCATTTCAAACGCACGAAGGTTTCGTTAGTTCTTTCTTTCTTTCATGTACATTTCATTTTATATTATTTTCAATAGCTTCTTGTGCTTTATTTTGAAATATGTGTCACGTGGAGCCTGGTGGGTATTTGTTTTTTCTGTTGTTGTGTTGTGTAGGTATCCTAGGTCTGTATGGATCTGGAGATTTTATTTTTTTGGCTTCGAGGACGCCAGCGCTTAGCATATTCGTCCCCACCGCCCGGTGTCGTCTAGGGCAGTGAGATCCTCTTTCTGGTAGCAGGTTCCTTTTCTAGTCTTCTTTCCACTTGTGTACTTCATTTTTTAGAGTTATGTATACAGTTTTTTGTTTTCCAACATTTCCTTAGTTTCTTTCTTTCTTTCGTATAAGCATTTAGTTTATAGTCACTGCTCTAAATTCTTAGACACACGTAGGATAGGAGCACACACTATATTTTCTATTCTCTTTATGATTCGCTGCTCGTGGAGGTCGAAAGAACAAAACCGAGGCTTGACTGAGGCAAGCTTCGTAGCTGCACAACATTTTCCTCTTTTCTTTGTAGGTGCTCGTGTGAAAGCATTTCAAACGCACGAAGGTTTCGTTAGTCCTTTCTTTCATTTACATTTCAATTTACAATAATTTCAATAGCTTCTCATGCTTTATTTTGAAATATATGTCACCTGGAGACTATTGGGTATTTGTTTTATCTGTTGCTGTGTTGTGTAGGTGTCCTAGGTCTGTACGGATCTGGAGATTTTACTTTTGTGGCTTGGAGGACGGCAACGCTTAGCATAGACATCCCCGCGGCCCGTTGTTGTCTTGGGGTAGTGAGGTCCTCTTTCTGGTGGCAGGTTCCTTTTCTATTCTTCTTTCCACTTGTGTACTTCATTTTCTAGAATTATGTATACAGTTGTTTGTTTTCTAGCATTTCCATTGTTTCTTTCTTTCATATAATTATCTAGTTTAGTTTGTTTACTTCTGTAGACCTAGAGTAGGCTTGAAACATCAAGCAAACAAAACAAGAGTATATTGTTAGTGAAAAACTCCTTTAATTGACACATTTGATTGAGGAGTAGTCTTTCCTACCTTAGTAGGGTCCTTTGCATGATTAGTCTCTTGAATTGAGTGAGATGTTTTCGGGGTGTAGCGTGAAAATTGCATACCCTAGTAATTTCATGCTACGTTTTGCTACCACTTTGGTACTTGCGCCTCTTTTCTACATCTTAGGCTCATGTTTGCTTCATTCTGGCCTCTTTTTCTCATTTTCATCAAATTCTGTTATCGAAAGCTTCATGGTGTAGACCACCACCTGTACTTTTCGTTGGTGCAGACCACCATTTGTACGTTGTTGGGTATTCTTTCTCGTAGACCAGGGAAGTTACCTTTTTAGTTCATTTTCACATTGTCACTGCTTTTAATTCTTAGAAACACGTAGGATGGAGCAAACACTATATTTTTGTATTCTCTTTACCATTCGCTGCTCGTGGAGGTCAAAAGATAAGAACCGGGGCTTGACTGAGGCAAGCTCCTTAGCTGCATATCATTTTCCTCTCTTCTTTGGAGGTGTTTGAGTTAAAGAATTTCAAACGCACGAACGTTTCGTTACTCCTTTCTTTCATTTATATTTCATTTTATATTATTTTCAATAGCTTCTTGTGCTTTATTTTGAAATTTGTGTCACTTGGAGACTGTTGGGTATTTGTTTTTTCTGTTGCTTTGTTGTGTAGGTGTCCTAGGTCTATACGGATCTGGAGAGTTTATTTTAGTGGCTTGGAGGACGCCAATGCTTAGCATGGACATCCCCGCGGCCCAGTGTTTTCCAAAGCAATGAGATCCTCTTTTTGGTGGGATGTTCCTTTTCTGGTCTTCTTTGCACTTGTGTACTTCGTTTTCTAGAAATCTGTATACAGTTGTTTGTTTTCCAGCATTTCCTTAGTTTCTTTTTTTCTTTCGTATAAGCATCTAGTTTAGTTCGTTTACTTCTTTTGGGATATGAAGTGGTTCTGTAGACCTAGAGTAGGCCTGAAACATCAAACCAACAAAACCCGAGTGTATTGTTAGTGAAAAACTCCCTTAATTGACATGTTCGATTGTGGAGTAGTCTTTCCTACCTTAGTAGGGTCCTTTACATGATTAGCATCTTCTCAATTGACTGATACATTTTAGGGGTGTAACGTCAAAATTTCATAGCCATGCAATTTCGTGCTACGTTTTGTGACCATTTTGGTGCTTGTACCTCTTTTCTGCATCTTAGGCTCATGTTTGCTTCATTCTGGCCTTTTTTTCTCATTTTCATCAAATTCTATTTTGTGCTTGGTGGCTCTCCTAGCCGGGGGATGATTCATGAGATTCTGAGGTAGATTCACTCATACGCTAGCAGTTAGCGCGGATGTTTGGGCGTCGCGCTAGTCTCCAGCGAGCACGAAACGCTTAGTGGAGCTATTTTTGGATACATTGTATAACTCCTGTGGCTGGTGAGATTCTCGTGATGCCTCTTGAGCTCCAAATGTCTATTTCCTCTTCGATGTGGTTTCATTCTTCTCTCTTATTCAAGGGGAATCTAACTTTTAAATTTTTTTTATCATGTTCTCTCTTGGCTCCTCTCTATGGTTTTGGTGAAATCTTGAAGGATTCTTTGGTGAATTTTTTCTCTACAGAAGCTATCTAGATTTTCCATGTCCTTTTGAGTTGTGCTGTTATCTCTACTAGCTCTTGGAGATTTTTCCTTGCATTGTGTTCATTGAGAAGGCTCTCTTGCTGGGGTTTTGAAGCTGTGCAATTAAATTCTAGCCCTTGAGGAATTGCAGCCTCATTGCTTTTTGAGCTAGTAACATTGTTCTATTTTGTAGTTTAATATTTCATATTTGAATTTGTTTATACATGGTTTAGCTATTTGCTTCGAAAGCTTGATGGTGTAGACCACCATCTGTACTTTTCCTTGGTGTAGACCACAATTTGTATGTTGTTGGGAATTCTTCTCTGTAAACCAAGGAAGCTACCTTTTTAGTTCATTTTCACATTGTCACTGCTCTTAATTATTAGACACACGTAGGATAGGAGCACACACTATATTTTTCTATTCTCTTTACCATTTGGTGCTCGTGGAGGTCGAAAGATCAAAATCGGGGCTTGACTGAGGCAAACTCCTTAGCTACACAACATTTTTTCTTTTCTTTGCAGGTGCTCGAGTGAAAGCATTTCGAACGCACGAAGGTTTCGTTACTCCTTTCTTTCATTTACATTTCATTTTATATTATTTTCGATAGCTTCTTGTGCTTTATTTTGAAATCTGTGTCACCTGGAGACTGTTGGGTATTTGTTTTGTATGCTGCTCTGTTGTTCAGGTGTCCTAGGTCTGTACGAATCTGGTGATTATACTTTTGTGGCTTGGAGGACTCCAACGCTTAGCATAGACATCCTCGTGGCCCTGTGTCGTCCAGGGCAGTGAGATCCTCTTTTTGGGGACAGGTTCCTTTTGTAGTCTTCTTTCCACTTGTGTAGTTAGTTTTCTAGAATTATGTATACAGTTGTTTGTTTTCCAACATTTCCTTCGTTTCTTTCTTTCTTTCGTATAAGCATCTAGTTTAGTTGCTTTACTTCTGTTTGAATAGAAAGTGGTTCTTTAGACCTAGAGTAGGCCTGAAACATCAAGCATACAAAACCCTAGTTTATTGTTAGTGAAAAGGTCCCATAATTGACACGTTCAATTCAGTAGTAGTCTTACCTACCTTAGTAGGGTCCTTTCCATGATTAGTGTCTCCTCAATCGATTGAGATGTTTTAGGGGTGTAACATCAAAATTGCATAGCCTTGCAATTTCACGCTATGTTTTGCGACCACTTTGGTGCTTGCACCTCTTTTCCGCATCTTTGGCTGTTGTTTGCTTCATGGTGGTCTCTTTTTCTCATTTTCATCAAATTCTGTTTTAGTGCTTGGTGACTCTCCTAGCCTGGAGATGATTCATGAGATTCTGAGGTAGATTCACTAGTGCGTTAGCGCTTAGCGCGAACTTCCGTGTATTGTGCTAGTGTCCCGCAAGCACAAAACGTTCAGTGAAGCTATTTTTGGATACGTTGAATAACTCCTTTGGCTGGTGAGATTCTTGTAATGCCTCTGTAGCTCGGAACGTCTCTTTCCTATTCCATGTGGTTTCACTCTTTCCTCTCATTCAAGGGGAATCTAACTTTTAACAAAAATCTCTCATGTCCTCTCTTGGCTCCTCTCTATAATTTTGATGAAATCTTGAAGGTTTCTTTGGTGAATTTTGTCTCTACAACAGCTATCAAGATTTTGCATGTCCTTTCAAAAGTCAACAAGTCAAACTTATTAAAAATAGAAAGTTCTATTTTTACAAAGTTTCTAAAAATAGACGTCAATTTTAGGTTTCTATGTTTCTTGAGATAAGGATGCTGGCAAAATTTTCTTAAAATATAAAGTTTCTAAAAATAGAAACTCTGATTCAGGAGTCCTGCTTGATTTTGATTGGCTAATATTGCTTCACGATCAAGATGGTCCAGATGAAATATGCAAAAGGTCGAGTTTTCTCTACTGGGTCCATTTTGCTTTTTCTAGAAGGCGAAACACAAACTCCGAGGCCATTAATAGAAAGTTTAAGAAGTTCATCTGCCAGAGATCAGATTCAAGTTTTCTGTGTTGTTCAGAGGACGTAGAACTGTTGAATGATTCAAAGGAGTATCGAAGAAGCTCTGCAAGCAGAGGCAAACACCAGTGATCCAGGGAGCCTCTGTCAAAATGGCCAAGGCAAAGTTCAAAGTTTTCCTAGGTCAAGAATCATAAAGAATGAGCCTTGAAATTGGCTAAGTCTGGTGTCCTGAAGCCTGATGTTTTGAGATCTTGAAAACTGTCTAAGTCTGAAATCTGGTGGATCCTCAAAATCTAGAATATGCGTGTTAAATCCCATGGATTCGGGACCTATCTCAAACATCCTGGAAGTATATTTCAAAATATTTAAAGTATAGGAAATTGCATATACTTAAATATATTTTTAAATATACTTCCACCCAGGACACTAAAAATCACCTGCAAAAAGCGCTCAATTTGAGGAGATTGCACGCCTTTTCATGCCTTGCAAAAGGTTCTCATTTCAAGCAAAACCCACGCCTCTTGCATGTCTTGTTAAAAGGCGCTCATTTTGAAGGAAATCCACGCCTTTTCAAATACCTCCAAAAGGTGCTCTATTTCATTGTTTTGCACTCCTTTTTCATCATCCTGAAAGGTGCTAAAATTCTTCAAATTGCATGCCTATTTCCCTATCTCAATAGGCGCCTAAATAGCCCAAATTGCATGCCTATTTCCATACCTTCCAAAAGGCACTTAAAACCTCCAAAACCCACGCCTTTTCATCACCTCAAAAAGGCGCCTATTTTGCCCATTTCCCACGCCTTTTTGACGCATGCAAAAGACGCTCCATTTGAGCCATTTGCACTCCATTTCAAAGCGCCAAAATTTGGATGAGTTTGGCATTGAGGAGAGAGAATATTGGACGCCTAGGAGAGAGATGCTTCAAGGCTATACATAGAAGTTCACCCCTCATTTTTTTATTTGTACATGGAGCCAAAAATAAGAGCATCTTATTTTTAGGAAAAGACACATTGAAAACCCTAGATGAGTGGCGCTCACTATAAAGGAGATCTCTAGCATTGTTATTATCATTTTCCAAAGGCAAGAGAAGAGGTTAGAGGCTGCACTTCACATATGGCGGCCATTAATGGAAGATTGAAAGCTTGTATAGGGTAGATTCAAAGGCTTTAAGGAGTGGATCCTCGCATATGGGGCAAAGTCTACACATTGTTGCATCATTCTATATCTTTCTCTCACACTCCAAGGCATATTTGTTCACAGGAAGACCATTTCTTTGCATTGGCGGCTATTGTTGAGGGTTTCAAGCTTTTTATTGCAGGTTTAATGACACTTTTTGGACCAGCCAAGTATCCAAGAGGCGAATTTATAACTTCAGGCACTTTTTCCTTCATCCTCCATCATTCCAAGGCCCATTTGTACACTCAGGATGCAGCGCCCAAGTCCAGGAGGCCATTTTTGATGATATTTCAAGGTTTTTCTTCGCTGGTTATAACTGTTCATGGGCAAAATGACCACCTACAGCCAAAATAAAAGTGATTTTTGAGGCCTATATGTCCAAAATTTCTCATTTCTAGTGCATACCCACTTCAGCAAAAGGCGTTTTCCATCATCTTCATCCGTTTTGAGCTCAGATCCATTGAATCTTTGAGGTTGCAACTACAAAATTTCACTTTCCAAAGTCAAATATATATTTTTTCACAAAAAATCAAAGTTTGGACAATGAGAGGGAAACCTGATTTTCTTGGACAGCGAACACACAGAGGTCTAGATTGGCAATTTTCAAGGCAAAAAGGCATCAGGACAAGACTCCTCCAAGCCCAAAAGTCACCATGCAATATTTTTCTATCACAATGTAGGACAAATCGACACACATTCATGAGTATCCTAAGGTCAAGGAATATTTGGATCTCGCGAAGACAGTGGAGGATGCAAGCACCATCTTGCAGACGGAGATCATGCATCCGGATTCTATCAATATACCCAATGAGGCCAGAGTTGATGAATTTGAGAGAAACCTCAATTCTCGTACTTAGCCAATTTTTACTATCTGCAGGAGCGATCTATTTTTGATAGGCGGCTAGAGGGATTTCCAAAGCAGTTTCTATTTTGAGAACTGACTTTGCTTTGCAAAAATAAACTTATTTTTGGATTTGTTTTGGAGATCATGCAGAAGATCTTTAAGTGGAACTGAAAGTGTAATAACATGCAAGTTCAGTTAACTGAATTGCATGAGAGATATTTGATTAAGTCATTTGTGAGGTTAGTTTTATCTGCTTGTGATTTTGCCTCATGTTTCAAATACCTTTCTGCAAAAAGTGTGTTTATGCAGGTTGCAAACTATCTTAAAACTGTATATGCTTTTTTAACTGTGATGTTAGCTTCCTTTTAAAAGGTTAATGCATTTAGGCCTCTTTGTGAAGTGTTTTTGCAAAGCATACAGTAATAGGTTGTGCAGGTTTAGTTTCTGATGTCTATGGCCAAGTGTATGCAAATCTGAGTTCCATAAATCATATCAAGTTTGGTATATCACCCTTGTTTTCATTTTATAGTTTTACTTTTCATTTTTTAAAGCATTCCTTTTCCCTTTTCCTCTGCAATCCAGTAGTTTCTAGGTGATAACCAGCTAGGAAGCCGGCCTTCTCCGGAGGTTCTTTCCATCACAGGTGACCCACAGGCCTGGAAAGATCCCATGTTTCTCCAGATTGCCAAGTTCTGCAACTTAGCAAGGGTGCAAATCTGAGAGACAACAGTAACATTGTTCTTTTTTATAGTTTAATATTTCATATTTGAATTTGTTTATACATGGTTTAGCTATTTGCTTCGAAAGCTTCATGGTGTAGACCACTATCTGTACTTTTCCTTGGTGTAGACTGTCATGTTCCCCTATTAAAGCATTATTTAAATTAAAATTTTAAATGCCATGATAAAGGCAAAGAAGTCGTTTCCGTCAAATATAGTGTTGTCATCGTCAATCGTGTATATAAACAATAATATTAAATAATATTATTTTATAAATATGTTATATTTATGGTATTTATAAATGATAATATAAATACCAAAATAATATTATTAATTTTGATATTATTATTATAATTACAATATAATATATTAATAAATATATTTATATACTTAAATAATAATATAAATATTATTATAAATATAGACATTTATATAAATATATCTATAAAGACAAACATTAATATTATAGTGCAGCGATCACTTTAAGTGATCTAGGCCAAGATAATGATTTGATGCATATAAGACAAGGTCTTATTAAAAGGTAGATTAGCATATAAAGGCAGCGTATGATACGATGCATGAGTAAAACATACAAGACAAAGAAGATGCGAACACCTAAGGATATGGGATGATTTATAACAGCAATTATAATATTAAGACCACGATCAGCATAAAGAAAGGCAATCAAATATAAACAGAAGTATGTATGTAGCGATCTTATAATTGTATTTTGAAGGCTGCGATTATGTTATTTAAGGGAGCAATCAAGTATTTGTAAGAGACATCGAATATATTAACCTCAGCAGCGATTATAAGACAAGTTTATTAATATGCAGTGATTTGTAATGAAGACTTATGCAGCGATCATTCGTATAAAGGACAGCAATTATTATTTATTATTTATTAAGTAATCTGTTTGTCCATATATGGTACGGTTGTTAAACATCTATTATTAACAATTAATTAACTCATCAAAATAGCAACAAAAGGGTATGTTATGAAGTGTTGTCTCTCTTCATAAAAATATGGAGATATAAAAGGTATGAGAGATGTGAAGATAGGGGCATTGGGAAACAGAATTCATTGAATATACACAAGCAAATACCAATCAGCATGGAATTACAGCTCTTCTCTTCAATACATGCAATCTGCCTATTATCAATCCACAATATAAATTCATCTCATTCATAATCGAATAGCATCAGCATAAATAATTACAGCAGATCGTGCCTCCTATAATTATCATCAAATCTGAATTCAGTCATTCTATGCTTCAAGATCGCAACATTGATTAATCCTTTATCAACAATATTTATACTCATTCACATAATATCAGATCCGTGAATCTAAGAGCAGCGGAGGTGGCATATTACATCACACCTCAAGGTATGTCTTCTAACATAAGTTATATGTCTAAAATTCGTATGATAGATGAATAATAGATACTAGTCATTCGTGACAATATAAGAATGCTTGAAATCAAATAACATAAGAATATTTATTATGGTAGAATAAAGAATGTTTATAATAGAACGAATGTTCATCATAGAATGAAATGTTTACCATAGAATAAGAATGTTTATCATCAAGATTGTCTATAACATAAGAGTGCTTATGACATAAGAATGTTTATTAGAATGATGAATGTTATATGATGCCAAGTGAATTGAATGACAATCAATGAGATTGTACAAAGTTGAGTTCCCGTAGAGGAACAATATGCTCAATGGTACTATCTCGTGATCCATGGGGATCACGAGATAGTAAGGATAAGTTTTTATAAGACATGATTCATATGGATCACGAGATAGTAAGGATAAGTTTTTATAAGAAATGATTCATAATTCTAATCATGGTATACTCGGAGGTGAGCAAGTAGCCTCACCGTTAATCTCTCTATCACCCTACGAGTATGGTGGTGAGTTAGGGAAGGGCGGTCTAGTGATCTAGCACCTAGGTGACCCTCAAGTGGATGAAGAATCACTGCATGTAGCGTGAAGTCCGTTGAGCCAAGTGGTGAAGAATCGCCGCATGTAGCGTGAAGCCCTTGGGCCTATGGTTGTGTAGACTTAATAATTATTATAAATGACTTAACGGTAGGTGACTCTCAAGCGGGTGAAGAATTGCCGCGTGTACTTGTAGTATGAAGCCCCTTGAGTCAAATGGTGAAGAATTGATGCGTGTTGCAATGAAGCCCTTTGGGCCTATGACAGTGGGTCTTGTTACACCGCCTTAACGTAACCGTACTCATATGGGGTAGGTGAAGTAGAATAGATTAACGATCAGGCTCAATAATGACTCTCCCGAGGTATATCATGGAGATCTCTATACGATAGAAATGAGAAAATGTAAAACACATATATGTTAATGAACTTTAATATTGATTATGATTCTGTGGTTACTAACCCTAATTGCAATATGATGATATTATAAGGATTTATTGGTTACTAATGTTCTTTTTTACAAGTTAAAATTGTGTGCAAGGTTAAGAAATTTCGAGCCACGTAAAAGGGGACATTACATAGACCACCATTTGTATGTTGTTGGGTATTCTTCCTCGTAGACCAGGGCAGCTACCTTTTTAGTTCATTTTCACATTGTCACTGCTCTTAATTCTTAGACACACATAGGATAGGAGCACACACTATATTTTTCTATTCTCTTTACCATTCGCTGCTCGTGGAGGTCGAAAGACCAAAATTGTTGCTTGACCGAGGCAAGCTCCTTAGCTGCACAACATTTTCCTCTGTTCTTTGCAGGAGCTCGAGTGAAAGCATTTCGAACGCACGAAGGTTTCGTTAGTCCTTTCTTTCATTTACATTTCATTTTATATTATTTTCAATAGCTTCTTGTGCTTTATTTTGAAATCTGTGTCACCTAGAGACTGTTGGGTGTTTATTTTATCTTTTGCTATGTTGTGCAGAGGTCCTAGGTCTGTACGGATCTGGAGATTTTACTTTTGTGGCTCGGAGGACTCTAGCACTTAGCATATACATCCCCGCGGCCCGGTGTGGTCTAGGGCATTGAGATCCTCTTTCTGGTGGCAGGTGCCTTTTTTAGTCTTCTTTCCACTTGTGTACTTCATTTTCTAGAATTATGTATACAGTTGTTTGTTTTCCAGCATTTCCTTAGTTTCTTTCTTTCTTTCATATAAGCATCTAGTTTAGTTGCTTTATGTTGGAATATAAAGTGGTTCTGTAGACCTAGAGTAGGCCTAAAACATCAAGCAAACAAAAGACAAGTGTATTGTTAGTGAAAAGCTCCCTTAATTGACACGTTCGATTAAGGAACTTAGTCTTTCCTACCTTAATAGGGTCCTTTCCATGATTAATCTCTCCTCAATTGATTGAGATGTTTTAGGGGTGTAATGTCAGAATTGCATACCCTTACGATTTCACGCTACATTTTGCGACCACTTTGGTACTTGCACCTCTTTTTTGCATCTTAGGCTCATGTTTGCTTCATTTTGGCTTCTTTTTCTCATTTTCATCAAATTCTATTATGGTTCATGAGATTCTGAGGTAGATTCACTTGTACGCTAGCGCTGAGTGCAGACTTCCGTGCGTCGCGGTAGTGTGCTGCGAGCATGAAACGCTTAGTGAAGCTATTTTTGGATACGTTGAATAACTCCAGTGGCTGGTGAGATTCTCGTAATGCCTCTCGAGTTGCGAACGTCTCTTTCCTCTTCCATGTGGTTTCATTCGTCCCTCTCATTCTAGGGGAATCTAACTTTTAACAAAAATATCTCATGTTCTCTCTTGGCTCTTCTCTATAATTTTGATGAAATTTTGAAGGATTCTTTGGTGAATTTTGTCTCTACAGCAACTATCTAGATTTTCTATTTCCTTTTGAGTTATGGTGTTATCTCTCCTAGCTCTTGGATATTTTTGCTTGCATTGTGTTCATTGAGAAGGGTCTCTCTCGTTGGGGTTTTGAAGCTGTGCAACCAAATTCTAGCCCTTGAGGAATGGCAGCCTCCTTCTTACTATTCAAGCTAGTAACATTGTTCTATTTTGTAGTTTAATATTTCATATTTGAATTTGTTTATATTTGGTTTAGCTATTTGCTTCGAAAGTTTCATAGTGTAGACCACCATCTGTACTTTTCCTTGGTGTAGACCACGATTTTTATGTTGTTGGGTATTCTTCCACGTAGACCAGGGAAGCTACCTTTTTAGTTCATTTTCACATTGTCATTGCTCTTAATTCTTAGACACACGTAGGATAGGAGCACACGCTATATTTTTCTATTCTCTTTACCATTCGTTGCTTGTGGAGGTCGAAAGACCAAAATCGGGGTTTGACTGAGGCAAGCTCCTTAGTTGCACAACATTTTCCATTGTTCTTTGCAGGTGCTCGAGTGAAAGCATTTTGAATGCATGAAGGTTTCGTTACTCCTTTCTTTCATTTACATTTCATTTTATATTATATTCAATAGCTTCTTGTGCTTTATTTTGAAATCTGTGTCACCTGGAGCCTGTTGGGTATTTGTTTTTTCTGTTGCTGTGTTGTGCAGGTGTCCTAGGTTTGTACGGATCTGGAGATTTTATTTTTGTGGCTTGGAGGATGCCAGCACGTAGCATGTTCGTCCCCGCCGCCCGGTGTCGTCGAGGGCAGTGACATCCTCTTTCTAGTGGCAGGTTCCTTTTCTTATCTTCTTTCCACTTGTGTACTTCGTTTTGTAGAATTATATATACAGTTGTTTGTTTTCCAGCATTTCCTTAGTTTCTTTATTTCTTTCGTATAAGCATTTAGTTTATAGTCATTGTTCTTAATTCTTAGACACACGTAGGATAGGAGCACACACTATATTTTTCTATTCTTTTTACCATTCGCTGCTCATGGAGGTCAAAAGAACAAAACTAGGGCTTGACTCAGGCAAGCTCCGTAGGTACACAACATTTTCCTCTATTTTTTGCAGGTGCTCGAGTGAAAGTATTTCGAACGCACTAAGGTTTCGTTACTCCTTTATTTCATTTACATTTAATTTTATATTATTTTTAATAGCTTCTTGTGCTTTAATTTGAAATCTGTGTCACTTGGAGACTGTTGGGTATTTGTTTTGTCTGTTGTGCAAGTGTCCTAGGTCTATACAGATCAAGAGATTTTATTTTTGTGGCTAGGAGGATGCCAGGGCTTAGCATAGACATCCCCGCGGTCCGATGTCGTCCATGGCAGTGAGATTCTCTTTCTGGTGGCAGGTTCGTTTTCTAGTCTTCTTTCCACTTGTGTACTTCGTTTTCTAGAATTATGTATACAGTTGTTTGTTTTCCAGTATTTCTTTAGTTTCTTTCTTTCGTATAAGCATCTAGTTTAGTTGCCTTACTTCTTTTGGAATATAAAGTGGTTTTGTAGACCTAGAGTAGGTTTGAAACATCAAGCAAACAACACTCGAGTGTATTGTTAGTGAAAAGCTCCATTAATTGACACGTTGGATTGACGAGTAGTCTTTCCTACCTTAGCAGGGTCCTTTTCATGATTAGTGTCTCCTTAATTGACTGAGATGTTTTCGGGGTGTAATGTCAAAATTACATACCCTTTGAATTTCACGCTACGTTTTGCGACCACTTTGGTGCTTGCACCTCTTTTCTGCATCATAGGCTCATGTTTGCTTCATTCTGGCCTCTTTTCTCGTTTTCATCAAATTCTGTTTTAGCGCTTGGTGACTCCTAGCGTGGAGATGATTCATGATATTCTAAGGTAGATTCACTCGTACGATAGCGCCTAGCCTGGACGTCTGTGCGTCGCGCTAGTATCGCGCGAGCACGAAACGCTCAGTGAAGCTATTTTTGGATACGTTGAATAACTCCTGTGGCTAGTGAGATTCTCGTAATGCCTCTAGAGCTCTGAACGACTCTTTTCTCTTCCATGTGGTTTCGTTCTTCCCTCTCATTCAAGGAGAACCTAACTTTTTAAAAAAATCTCTTTTGTTCTCTCTTGGCTTCTCTTTGTAATTTTGTTGAAATCTTGAAGGATTCATTGGTGAATTTTGTCTCTACAACGGCTATCTAGATTTTCCATGTCCTTTTGAGTTGTGGTGTTATCTCTACTAGCTCTTGGAGATTTTTTCTCGCTATTCAAGCTAGTAACATTGTTCTTTTTTGTAGTTTAATATTTCATATTTGAATTTGTTTATACACGGTTTAGCTATTTGGTTCGAAAGCTTCATGGTGTAGACCACCGTCTGTTCTTTTCCTTGGTGTACACCACCATTTGTATGTTGTTGGTTATTCTTCCCCGTAGACCAGGGAAGCTACCTTTTTAGTTCATTTTCGCATTGTCACTGCTCTTAATTCTTAGAAACACGTAGGATAGGAGCACATAGTATATTTTTCTATTTTCTTTACCATTCGCTGCTCGTGGAGGTCGATAGACAACAATCGTGGCTTGATTGAGGCAAGCTCCTTAGCTGCATATCATTTTCCTCTCTTCTTTGGAGGTGCTCGAGTGAAAGCATTTCGAATGCACGAAGGTTTCGTTACTCCTTTCTTTCATTTACATTTCATTTTATATTATTTTCAATAGCTTTTTGTGCTTTATTTTTAAATATGCGTCACCTGGATTTTATTTTTGTGGCTTGGAGGCCGCAAGTGCTTAGCATAGATGTCCCCGCGGCCTAGTGTCGTCCAGGGCAGTGGGATCCTCTTTCTAGTGTCAGGTTCCTTTTCTAGTACTTCATTCCACTTGTGTACTTCGTTTTCTAGAAATATGTATACAGTTGTTTGTTTTCCAGCATTTCTTTAGTTTCCTTCTTTCTTTTGTATAAGCATCTAGTTTAGTTGGCTTACTTCTGTTGTAATATAAAGTGGTTTTGTAGACCTAGAGTAGGTCTGAAACATCGAGCAAATAAAATCCGAGTGTATTGTTAGTGAAAAGCTCCCTTAATTGACACGTTAGATTTAGTAGTCTTTCCTACCTTAGTAGGGTCCTTTCCATTATTAGTGTCTCTTCAATTGACTGAGATGTTTTAGGGGTGTAACTTCAAAATATCATACCCTTTCAATTTCACTCTACGTTTGTGACCACTTTGGTGGTTGCACCTCTTTTTTGCATCTTAGGCTCATGTTTGGTTCATTCTGGCCTCTTTTTCTCATTTTCATCAAATTCTGTTTTAGTGCTTGGTGGCTCTCCTAGCTCGGAGATGATTCATGAGATTCCGAGGTAGATTCATTCGTACGCTAGCACTTTGCGCGGTCGTCCGTGCGTCCCGCTAGTGTCCTATGAGCACGAAATGCTTAGTGAAGCTATTTTTGTATACGTTGAATAAGTCTCGTGGTTGGTGAGATTCTTGTAATGCCTCTCGAACTCAGAATGCCTCTTTTCTCTTCCACGTGGTTTCATTCCCCCCTATCATTCAAGGGGAATCTAACTTTACAAAAAAATCTCTCATGTTCTCTCTTGGCTCCTCTTTGTAATTTTGGTGATATCTTGAAGGATTCTTTGGTGAATTTTTCCTCTACAGCAGCTATGTGATGTCCCCATTCTGGGAATGGTCACCAATGGTCTTGGACAGGTTTTCCATCTCACTTCAGAACATCTTGAGGACACCACGAGCCATGGAGATAAATTATCACTTGGGTATGTTGTCTTTAGTGCATTGTCTTCTTCGGAGTTAGTCACTTGGAGGACTTGTCATGAGATTCGAGACAGAGGATCGAGCTTCTCATATATGGATGATGCCACTTCACTATTGAATGTCTTCTTGAGTTCATCATATGATAAGTCATTGCATTGTCTCCTAGACGCTCATGCATTTGGGCGAATTGGTTTCATCATAAGCAATAATAATATATTATTCCTATGTGCGCCACCAAGGAAATAATCAAGGAATAAAATAATAATTAATTATGACTTCTTGGCACCTTCCCTAATGCATATCTTCAATTTGAATTAGGAAATGAGATTCTAGATGGGTCGGCCTATTGGAGGGAGTTTATAATTCAAATTAAGGTACATTCCTAGTTCGGTCAGGAGGGAAAAGGAAGACATGATGTGTATATATATCCCATTGTTTTGGCATCCAAAGGCATCAATCAATCATTCATTTATCATTCATACTTCGAGAGCAATCTCAAGGAGAGGCTTGGAACGAAAACTCTAAGTCTTGGAGGTAGTTGGACGAAAACCTGATTCCTTCATTGTCGAGATTCCATGACGGGAGTCTAACTGAGCTTCATCTTCATAAGGGCTTCATTTCAGACCAGCTGGGGCATCCACCATGGGAAAATTCACATAAAGGCTAGGCGAACTTCTTGGAGGTGGATTAGAGCATCTTTGGAGAGCGAGCTACATTTACATCTCTTGCTGTGCCTAGGGTTTAATCAGCATAAGTTACAGCCATTGATATTTGCATTGTATTCCTATCAAAGTGGTATGTAACCTTTGACATTGGAGAACACTTGTATGTTGGGCTAATTCATCTCTCATGTGACATTGTTATATGCCATATTTTATACTTTCAGCAGTCAATATAGTTGCAGATCTGATACTGTTTCAGCAGGGTATTCATCTTGTGTTTGTGTTATGCTATCATACTTCTTGCTTGGTTTTTCATAATATAATTGATCTACATATCTGGGTGAATCATTGTGGTGATTTATATTGATCATTGAGCATAAATTTGTGGTGGAATCTATAATTTGTTGCAAGTCTGATTATGTTACAGCAAACCTAGGGTTTGGGCAGACCTAGGTAGGGCAGAAATTGAAGGTATAATTGATAAATTATTTGGAACACCCGGGAAATCCAAACTTGCCATATTTTTGTCCATTTGGGACATTACAATAATCTATAATTTGTTGCAAGTCTGATTATGCTTCAGCAGACCTAGGGTTTGGGCAGACCTAGGTAGGGCAGACATGGAACGTATAATTGATAAATTATTTGGAACACCCGGGAAATCCAAACTTGCCATATTTTTGTCCATTTGGGACATTACAATTAGTATCATAGACATCGAACCTGCCAGCTTGTGGAGGTGAATGAGAAGTTGCCATCATATGAGTTTTGAAGAAGGAAGATACATCACCTACCGGAGGAGGCAACTGAATTGTGGGCCCGAGGAAGAAGAAGAAATCATCATGAGTGATCATAGCCACGATGAGCACCGTGAAGATCCAAGTACAAAGGCTATACGCAATGACATTGCAAGAGGGCAGCGGGACATGGCAAGAGGGCAGCAGGAGTTATATCATTTGTTGAGTACCTTCATAAGGCAAAATCTTGACAGCAATGGAGGCAATTGAGGCAATGGCGACACTAACAACAACCTTGGCAACAATGAAGGAGAAAGAAGAAATCAAAACAATGGTGCGAGCTCGTCAAGGAACCAAGGAGAAGCTACGGTGCGCACATCACATTCCACCATGCCACGACCACTCATGTCTACATACTTGGACCAACCAAGGGTCACGGTGGAGGAACATCGAGTTCATGAGGAAACTTTTGATGACTATTGGAGGGAATGGACAACCCTAAGCGATGAATGCAAAGAGGCCTTGCCGTGGAATGACTTCTATCATGTCAAGTATCGAAACCGGGATCGTGCTCGAGAATGGAGGACTCATCAACAACATCCTACCAACCATGAGTTACAAAAGAAGTTGGGAAAGGTGAACATCACTTCGTTCGATGGCTCGGGGAAGATCACAGCAAGAGCATGGATTCAAAAGTTGGATAACTACTTCACACCGAGTCCGATGGTCGAGAAGGATGCCATACAATTCGCCACCCTACACTTGGAAGGAGATTTACTTGATTGGTGGTACAACGGATTAGTAACTCAAGGACATGATAGCATCACGACCTATTTGGAGTTCTCTCAAAAGTTGATCGACAGGTTCGATGATATAAACCCAAAACAATTCTTCAAGGACTTGGCACAACTCAAGCAAGATGGTCCCGTGGATGCATATATCATTGCATTTTAGAGGCTTGCCGTGTGGGTGCCGAATGTTTTTGAGACTAGGCTTACATATCTATTCATCGAGGGTCTCTAGTAGCCGATTCATGGATGCGTACAAGCTTTGGATCCACCTACAGTAGGAGAAGCAATCAAGAGGGCTTGAGGGATGAAGTTCTCCACACAACCTAAGCCTAAGTTTCAAAGCAAGCCATTTCAGAAGGTGCCACAGAAGAAGATTTTCCCGAAGGAGGAACAGAGGAGGCCCATATTGGACTTCGAGATAAGGAATGAGCTGTGAAGGAAGAAACTGTGTTTCACTTGCAAGGAGCCATGGGTACCGGGACATAAATGCCAAGGCACGGCCAAGGCATACTACATTGATGTCTTCTCCGAGGATGAGGAAGAAGATGCCCACACTAGAGAGGAGGAAGACACGAGAGCGCACCATGAGGAGACTGAGGATACACAATGTACTATTGCATTTCTCTCTGGTGTTCCTAAGCACTATCCTTTTAGGCTACAGGGTGTCATACAGGGATACAGGGTAACTTGCTTGGTTGATAGTGGTGCCACACACAACTTCATTGATTTGGGGTTTGTGTCCAAGCGAGGCTTGATAGTAGAGGAGTTTGAGGGCTTTAATGTCTTCTTGGCGGATGGCTTCAAGGTGAACTGCAAGCGGAGGATATGACACCTCAGTGTTCAGTTGGAGAACTACACCTTCGAGGATGAGTTCTATGTGGTTGGCATTGGTGAGACAGAGGTGGTCTTGGGCATACAGTGGCTCAAATCTCTTGGGCGATATATTTAGGACTTCAACAAGATGGATTTGGAGTTCACCTCTGAGGTTAAACAAATCATCCTGAAGGCTAGCAGTGGGAGCACCCAGGCGAGCATGACAGCCAAAAGGATGGAGGTACAATACTGGCTCGAGGCTAGAGATTTTCGACCTGAGGTTCATACTAGAGCTGCACCCATAGATGGACACACGTCAAAGGTCGAGGCGATAGAGGACACGAAGGAGCATCCTGAGTAGACCTTTGAGCTAGACACATGCGAGGGATGGTTGCAGCAAGCGAGGAAGGAAGATGTTGGCGGCATAGGCAAGACTACTTTTGCAGGAGGTACAGGAGGATTGCGAACAGTTGGACTTGAGGAAAGAGCAGAGGGAGACACATCTGAGGTCACTACTTCTTCCAATGGAAGAAGAGGTCATGATGGAGCATATGGATGAGCCAGTGGAGTGGTATGATTCAGTGGTCCCAGCATCTACTTTTTATCATGACATATTTGTGATGGAGAGCCCCTCGAAGGGTCAAGCAGTAGAGGAACTAGAGATTGAGGAGTTCACACTTAGTGGGTCAGCCACTAGTGTTTTGTTGACACTTGGAGAGGGAGACATAAGCAGTGGCTCATTGATCATCTCGAGAGGAGACTTGGAGTTGGGCCATGTTATGACGTACACCTATACTTCTGATTCTTTGGAGCTACTTTTGACTGCCCTATGCTTGCTCACAGAAGCGCACATATCAGAGGTGTATGCTATATAGACTTCCACGCTGAGGTATGATTCCATTTCTATTTTGGAGGTATTCAGGTTGATCATACAGTTGATATATGGAAGCTTGCATGATGGCACTAGTACTCTTGCCCTAGCACATGAGATTAGTTGGAGGACAGATATTGTTGCACGATGCATGGATGTTTGGATGTTGCGTCATTTCTTTACCATAGGAGGATGGGATTTGAGTGGTTCCATGTCACTCTATGTCATTAGAGGGTTTGTTGATGATCACATGGTGACTTTCAGTTGGGATCCACCTTTCATGGTACTTGAGTTGAGGTCTCCATACACTGATGAGAGGTTGATTGGAGTTGGAGGACGGATGGATGACAACATTGTGAGATGTTTTCCTCTCTTCATGTTTGATAGGAGCATTGACATGATGGTTTGGGATCCTGGCGGAGACATGTTTGGCACATTACCTCATTGGAATGTTGATGAGTTGTCGCACATTTCTAATAAGTATGGCACAGTAGCTTAGTGGAGGGTTGGAGACTTGTGGCTATGCCTTAAGGCACACATCTTTCATCGCATGGTCTTCGAGACTCCGGGATGGACCTACTTTTGTCTCTCAGGAAGTGGCACCTTGAGAGCATTGGAGGTCATTGCACTTGTGGTTACGGGCACATTTCTGGGAGGATGCAACCACCAGTGCGTTCATAGACCGATCACTGGGCATGCGAGCAGATTCAGATATGTGTCACTTGACACCATCTCACAGCATTCACATTTGCCATTGCTCGAGGACAAGCAATTCCGAGAAGGGAGGACTGTGATGTCCCCATTCAGGGAATGGTTAACAATGGTCTTGGATAGGTTTTCCATTTGACTTCGGAACATCTTGAGGACACCACGAGCCATGGAGATAGATTATCACTTGGGTATGTTGTCTTCAGTGCATTGTCTTCTTCAGAGTCAGTCACTTGGAGGACTTGTCATGGGATTCGAGACAAAGGATCGAGCTTCTCCTATATGGATGATGCTACTTCACTATTGAATGCCTTCTTGAGTTCATCATATATACATCATTGCATTGTCTCTTAAGCACTTATGCATTTGCGAATTGGTTTCATCATAAGCAATAATAATATATTATTCCTATGTGCGCCACCAAGGAAATAATCAAGGAAAAAAATAATAATTAATTATGACTTTTTGGCACCTTCCCTAATTCATATCTTCAATTTGAATTAGGAAATGAGCTTCTAGATGGGTCGGCCTATTGGAGGGAGTTTATAATTCAAATTAAGGCACATATTCCTCGGTCGGCCAGGAGGGAAAAGGAATACATGATTTGTATATATATCCCATCGTTTTTGTAATGTCCCCATTTTCGGATTGTCTTGCAGTTCAGTCAATGCTGACTTTCTGGGTTGGTGACAGCATAATCAGAGAAGTATTTTGATGTCACCAGGGTGTTCGGTGATCCAATGGAGATGGTTGACACTTCCCAGAGGGATTTCGGACAACTTGCCCGTACTTACTATTTATAGTAAGTGCTTGCATGCCGTTAATCTTTAAGGGTTTTTCTGGGTTTGTTCTCTTTGGTCTTCAGTGGTCACTGCTATTTTTACTAAGTGGCAATTTGGCGCTATTTGGGCGACTTGGCAGTCGGCTTGGCTCTCATAGACATTGTACTGAGCTCGGAGTTATTAGATGGTTTGTGGGTCCAGTTGGCACCCTCAGAGTTGGATCAGTTTGCTTGTGGTCGTTACTTACTATTTTTAGTAAGTTTGGGATTGGCACCGGAACGGGATTTTGAGAGTGGTGTTGGATCGTCTTGTCAAGACCTTTCGAATGAGCTATAGATCATTGGTTTCCGACATCATCTTGGCCTCCGTATTAAAGTCCGTAAATTAAACATTATTATTTAATATTGGACCTTGGTGCCTAGGCTCAACAACTTAATGTTGTTTTAAAAGAGGGGACTTTAAGGGTGATGTTGAGAAAAGAATTAAAGATAATTATAATATTTTAAAATGTATTTTCGCTCTCATGTTTTATCCCATATGCAAGAGGATTTTAGAGACTCCTAGTTGGAAAAGTATAAAAGGAGGAAAAGTGCTCTCATTTGGATATGCTTGGTTTATTATTTTCTTCTCTCTTTGAGATTTCCCTTGCTAGGGTTTTGGAGCTTTGGCTCTACGGTTTGAAGGGATTCGAACCAGAGGCTCTTGGAGACGAAAACCTCCCTGAGTAAGAGCATTCTATAGGTGTGCAATACCACCCAACAGTGCTTTGATGATGGATACATCCAGTATTCATTCTTGTGCTTCACTGGAGTTTATTTGATAAGATTTTGAGGAGTTATTGCTTTATCTTCCGAAGGTTATTTGTTTCAGCTGATGGTATTGAAGAGTTGCAGTTTTTTGAGGAAATAACAGAGATTTATGCTTGATATACATTGCACATGCTGGCTGTACCTCCCCTAGGCTGGCCGTACCACTTCTTGAGGTAGTTTGGAGCTTCCTTCTTGCTATTTCTCCTTCATAAAGGGTCGCCCAGTTGAGACTACAGTAGCAAACTGATATCAGAGGATTTTCAGAGGTATTTGAGTGTGCATTGTTGCTGTTCATCACTCCTAGCAAAGGCCGTACACCTCCAGGAGTGACGTGGGGCATTTTGACTCCCTTCCTCTTTGTGGGTACTTTAGAATCTGCTTTGTTGTGGGCGTTTGAGCCTCATATCTAGCTGATAACTATTGGATGTTCATTGTTTATCATTTCTTGGAGATTTGATGCATTTCCAGCCATACCCACTTGTTGGTCCGACTACAGCATAAAATTGAAGTTGCATTTCTGAACATGGGTATGTCACAGTAATTCATTATTGGTCATTTTACTATCTGGGTAGTCGATAGTTTCTTTATATCTATTGTATATTTTCTGGGTTTTCTCTATATGCTCTGTATTGTATGCTTCGGCAACACATCTGCAGGAAAACTGCAAACCCCTTCTGCATTCTTCTATCTAGTCTGAAAGATCACACAAAAATTCTTAAAATAACACATAAAAAGATTCATTAAAATATACAAACAGGTATAGCACATTACAGTGGTATCAGAGCTAAAAATCTTGCCATCCTGTGAGGTCAGGTTCGGACATGCAGATGAAAATATGAGACATGCAGATGAAA
Organism: Cunninghamia lanceolata; assembly: GCA_027924645.1. Taxonomy (NCBI): domain Eukaryota; kingdom Viridiplantae; phylum Streptophyta; class Pinopsida; order Cupressales; family Cupressaceae; genus Cunninghamia; species Cunninghamia lanceolata. The sequence goes on from BSBN01000845.1 coordinate 282,295, forward strand.
ATATAAGACATACAACTTAGCTTTGCATGTGGGTGATCAACACTTGCATGAGTATTCAGAGACATGGACAGGGTCAGTACCAGTAGGAAACTTGAACACCTTCCGCAGTCAATGAGGGTTCTACGTAGCATTTTGGAGGAAATGGATGATGAAGATCGGGAAGGACTCAGAGAGGATCTGAGAATGATACGACAACATTCTAATCAATTGAAACAGATGATGGCACAGTAGTCTAATCACTTGAATCAGGTGATAACGAAATTTCGCCACAGGAAACCTGATATTGATAGCAACAACAACAATAACGGAAAAAGGAACTATAATGGAGACATGAACCATGGAGATGGGAACAATAAGGAATGTGAAATAGAAACTCCTACCACCTGTTTATTGCAGCCAAGTCTTGATAAGAGCAAAGAAGACCTGATAGCTAGAAAGAATGAGTCTAAGCCTTTGTAGGGTGAAAACAAGATCACTAATCAAGAGACATGCAAAGAGGAACTTGCTGATTTAGGGGAGACTACAATAGAAATTTGTGAAGATGGGCCTCGCTTTGATAAAGATTTTGAAGTTACTACTTCTGAGAAGGAATTAAAAATGATTGATAGATTGCTAGAAGGTGACTTTGCAAGCGAGCCTGAGGGCATTGATGCTGAAAGTTTTAAGTCCTCAAAGGACATAGGTGAAGGTATGCGGACAAAGATTTTAAATCAGCCATGGGTGACAAATTTGATGTTGCCATAACCTTTGACCAGAGTAATGAAGAAAATGATTCATTTCCCTTGCAACTTGAAGAACCAAGTGACCTTTCAGAAGGGTTAGTTGATAGCACCCATGAGGATGCTTATCAAACAGGGAATGGTGATATAGGTGGTGTTCTTGATTTTGAGAACAAATTTGATTTCACATTGCATGTAGCTGATCCTGAACAAAGACCTTGTAGCCTTGTTGATTTAGATTCACAGTTCACTGTTGTGGATGATAAGGAAGAGGTACAGGTGATTTGGGACAGCATTGGAGTCATTGACGATAGGTATGAAGGTTCTGATTTTAGTATTCGTCATAACAACAATTCATTTCCTTTGCATGATTATGATTGCAAGAATAAATTTGTGGTGATTACTGTTAACCCATTACTTGAGATGGGTGTTGACATGACATATGACAATCCACCTTTGGAGTTGGATGATAGATTTGTTTCCGGTTGTAGCATTGCACTTGAGAAAAATAACCAGGTATGGGATCCGAGAGAAGATTCAAAATTTGAGACAGAGCGTGACACTCAGCTTGGTTGTGATGCATATTCAAGCTGCAGCAAGTCTGATTTTGCAAATCAGACCTTAGAAGAGGAGAACAAATCAGAAGATTTACTTGTTGATGATGGGTCCTAGGATGGCTCTTTGGTTGTGCATGCATCTACATTGGAGGCAACAGTGTGCGATAGTTATGTCCAATCGACAACTTCTATTATGTCATTGGAACCATTCCGTGAGGTACATAACAGCAGTACCTTTGTTGAGGAAGTGTGCAAAGCTGATAGCACACATGAGGATGCTTACCAGTCGGTGAGTGATGATGATTCAGCCTCTTTTCATAGCGCAGAATACAAATCATAAAATTTGTGTGGAGACAATTTGTCAGAGGGGTCTAATCATTTGGTAGGGCAATTGAAGGTGAACAAAGGCATGATTGCTTCAGCCTTAGAACACTTTGATGTTGCTCAGTAGTTGGTGACACACTGATGTTGGACTCCAGGTATATATGAGCATCTTGATAGTGAACTTTCACTTGCCGAGTTTCAGGCACTTAGAGATGCGGTTGGAGTAATGAAGAATAATTACCTACAGTTGTTATCAGATAGAGATCATCTTCTCATGCCCGATGGTATTTATCATGATGCTTTAAGGGGAAAGAAAGAGGAGGTTGATGAGCTCACCTATGAGCTTGAGGTTACCACAGACTCTTTGAAGAATGCTCAAACAACCCTTCGAGAGTCAAAGTTACGGATAGATGAGCTTACCGTGGAGTTGAGCTTAGCACAGTCTTCATCTCCAGCAGTTACAGTTCTGACTTCTATGACAATTACTGGTGATGAGCATGCACCCACGGATAGTGGTAATGAGTATGTGGAGGATGTGGCTACATCCATTTCATTTACTGGTGTAGGTGACACAGAGCGGATGATTGTTTTGGATGAGTGTAGCAGGGAACAATACGTTGCACCAGGTGTTCCTGAGGTTAGTCCCATTTCAGGTGATGCAGAGCAGATGATTGATGGCTCTTGGGGTGTAGTAGTGAGTTTTCCACAGAGTTGTGTGACAGATCATCACACTACTCTGTCTTTTTCACAGGAGATATGCAGGGCATCATCTAGTGGTGTGATCGGTTCTCATGTCGATTTGTTTCCCTCTCCTGGAAGCAAGTCAGAGTTTGCATCCTATGCAGCTGATTGGGATAGACATCTTATTGAGCTGTAACAATGGAGAGATCAGTTGAAGGTTACCGAGGATAAGGTTGTTCAAACCTTAACTCGTATTGACAGTACCCACAAGTTTGTGGAGGGTCTCTTGTGGAAGACACAATTGGAGGAAAGACAGATAGGGGTAGTTGCGAGCATATCTACATCTGATTTGCGAACTATCCACAATGCCATGGAGTGGATTAAATCAGAATACCTCCAATTGCTTTCAAATCGGGACTTTGCTATTGGGTATGCAAAGAGGACTTGCAGAGTATCTACCCAATTAACCATTCAGGATCAGAGACATGAGCCATCTTCTGATTCGTGTGATGCGAGTGATGAGGAGTGTGTTCCTCATGACTATGGCAGTCAACCATTGACACAGGCAGGTGGTTTTTATCTTGACTACATAGTGAGGAGTGCTCACCATTTCTGCTTTAGTCCACACGCAGATGACCTGATGATGCGTACGTGTGGATTGGTCCGGGATTTATACCATCCATTGTGGGATGAAGGGTTGCCATCTACAGGAGATGGAACTAGGAATTGCAGGTGGATGACTTAGATACAGTCAAAGGATTATTTGCAGAGTCAGAGATCAGAGTTCCATCATGGTGATATGCATCAGATAAAGTTTGCAACTTCTTGGTCTCGAAAACTTCCATTTGAGACAGGGCTTCTGAGAGGTTGCAGTATCAGTAGGCGTGATGGCATGTTTAGTTTTTACAGCGGTGATGGAGGAGAGTTTTATCATTCCCTCGATCTGAGAGGGGCAACTTCATATCTTCCAGCACCTATGTTGGATAGTCAGCACATCCATCGGAGTTTTGCGGAGGATGATAGGGGATGTTGTGGTTCAGACACTCTGAGATTTACTTACCCCTTCACGATTGTTGGATGTGAGGTTCTGATGTGTTGGGATCTAGGTGGTGACAGGTTTGGCATATCAGTTCAGGTGGATTTCGTTGTGTTGCTTCACCACTCTCTGCATGGTGAAGATTATATCAGAGTAGCGCAGTGGAAGTCAATAAGTGATGTGTATGGCAGACTTCCATTGTGGCTTTGGGACCCAGGGTTTCCTATGTCTGGCAGATTGTTCTATACTGGGATAGCTACTTACATTGATGCCGAGCATGGTTTTACCTCTACCCAACAGATGCAATGGAGATGCTGTTGGACACTCTTCAGAATGATTTGGGATCCTGGAGTTCAATCTGGGCATGTAGGTGTAGATTGCTTGAGGACAAGCAATCTTTGGGAAGGGCAGACTGTAATGTCCCCATTTTCGGATTCTCTTGCAGATCAGTCAAAGCTGACTTTCTGGGTTGGTGACAGCATAATCAGAGGAGTATTTTGATGTCCCCAGGGTGTTCGGGTGATCCAATGGAGATGGTTGACACTTCCTAGAGGGATTTCGGACAACTTGTCCGTACTTGTCACTGCTATTTTTAGTAAGTGGCAATTTGGCGATGGTTGGGCGACTTGGCAGTCGGTTGTTGGCTCTCATAGACATTGCACTGAGCTCGGAGTTATCAGATGGTTTGTGGGTTGAGTTGGCACCCTTGGAGTTGGCTCAATTTGCTTATGGTCGTTACTATTTTTAGTAAGTTTGGGATTGGCACCGGAACGGGATTTTGAGAGTGTGGTTGGATTCGTCTTGTCAAGGCCTTTCCAACGAGCTATAGATCATTGGTTTCCGACATCATCTTGGCCTCCGTTTTAAAGTCCGTAAATTAAACATTATTATTTAATATTGGACCTTGGTGCCTAGGCTCAACAACTTAATGTTGTTTTAAAAGAGGGGACTTTAAGGGTGATGTTGAGAAAAGAATTAAAGAGAATTATAATATTTTAAAATGTATTTTCGCTCTCATGTTTTATCCCATATGCAAGAGGATTTTAGAATTATAATATTTTAAAATGTATTTTCGCTCTCATGTTTTATCCCATATGCAAGAGGATTTTAGAGACTCCTAGTTGGAAAAGTATAAAAGGAGGAAAAGTGCTCTCATTTGGATATGCTTGGTTTATTATTTTCTTTTCTCTTTGAGATTTCCCTTGCTAGGGTTTTGGAGCTTTGGCTCTATGGTTTGAAGGGATTCGAATCAGAGGCTCTTGGATACGAAAACCTCCCTGAGTAACGGCATTCTACAGGTGTGCAATACCACCCAATGGTGCTTTGATGATGGATACATCCAGTATTCATTCTTGTGCTTAATTGGAGTTTATTTGATAAGATTTTGAGGAGTTATTGCTTTATCTTCCGAAGGTTATTTGTTTCAGCTGATGGTATTAAAGAGTTGCAGATTTTTGAGGAAATAACAGAGGTTTATGACTGATATACAGTGCACATGTTGGCTGTACCACTTCTTGAGGTAGTTTGGAGCTTCCTTCTTGCTATTTCTCCTTCATAAAGGGTCGCCCAGCTGAGACTACAGTAGCAGACTGATATCAGAGGATTTTCAGAGGTATTTGAGTGTGCATTGTTGCTGTTCATCACTCCTAGCAAAGGCCGTACACCTCCAGGAGTGACATGGGGCATTTTGACTCCCTTCCTCTTTGTGGGTACTTTAGAATCTGCTTTGTTGTGGGCGTTTGAGCCTCATATCTAGCTGATAACTCTTGGATGTTCGTTGTTTATCATTTCTTGGAGATTTGATGCATTTCCAGCCATACCCACTTGCTGGTCCGGCTACAACATAAAATTGAAGTTGCATTTCTGAACATGGGTATGTCACAGTAATTCATTATTGGTCATTTAACTATCTGGGTAGTCGATAGTTTCTTTATATCTATTGTATATTTTTTGGGTTTTCTCTATATGCTTTGTATTGTATGCTTCGACAACACATCTGTAGGAAAACTGAAAACCCCTTCTGCATTCTTCTATCTAGTCTGAAAGATCACACAAAAATTCTTAAAATAACACATAAAAAGATTCATTAAAATATACAAACAGGTACGACACATTATAGTTTTGGCATCCAAAGGCATCAATCAATCATTCATTTATCATTCATACTTCGAGAGCAATCTCAAGGAGAGGCTTGGAACGAAAACTCTAAGTCTTGGAGGGAGTTGGACGAAAAGCTAATTCCTTCATTGTGGAGATTCCGTGAGGGGAGTCTAACTGAGCTTCATCTTCATATGGGCTTCATTTCAGATCAGCTGGGGCATCCACCATGGGTGAATTCACATAAGGGCTAGGCGAACTTCTTGGAGGTCGATTAGAGCATCTTTGAAGAGCGAGCTACATTTACATCTGTTGTTGCGCCTAGGGTTTAATTAGCATAAGTTACAACCATTGATATTTGCATTGTATTCCTATCCAAGTGGTATGTAACCATTGACATTGGAGAACACTTGTATGTTGGGCTAATTTGCCTCTCATGTGACATTGTGATATGCCAAATTTTATACTTTCAGCAGTCAATATAGTTGCAGATCTGATACTGTTTCAGCAGGGTATTCATCTTGTCTTTGTGTTATGCTATCATACTTCTTGCTTGCTATTTAATGATATAATTGATCTACATATCTGTGTGAATCATTGTGGTTATTTATATTGATCATTGAGCATAAATTTGTGGTGGAATCTATAATTTGTTGCAAGTCCGATTATGCTATAGCAGACCTAGGGTTTGGGTAGACATACGTAGGGCAGAAATTGAAGGTATAATTGATAAATTATTTGGAACACCTGGGAAATCCAAACTTGCCATATTTTTGTCCATTTGGGACATTACAAACTATCTATATTTTCCATGTCCTTTTGAGCTGTGGTGTTATCTATACTAGCTCTTGGAGATTTTTGCTTGCATTGTGTTCATTGGGAAGGCTCTCTCTTGGTAGGGTTTTGAAGCTGTGCAACCAAATTCCAGGCCTTGAGGAATTGCAGCCTCCTTACTATTCAAGCTAGTAACATTGTTCTATTTTGTAGTTTAATATTTCATATTTGAATTTGTTTATACATGGTTGAGCTATTTGCTTCGAAAGCTTCATGGTGTAGACCACCGTCTGTACTTTTCCTTTTTGATACGTTGAATGACTCTTGCGGCTGGTGAGATTCTCATCATGCCTCTCGAGCTCCGAATGTCTCTTTTCTCTTCCACGTGGTTTCATTCTTCCCTCTCATTCAAGGGGAATCTAACTTTAAAAAAAAAATTAAATTCTCTATTGGTGCCTTGTAATGTCCCTCTTAATTTTTTCCTATTTATTTCTAATCATAGCAGTGACATATAACAAGACGGGAACATTGATTTGCAAAACATAAACAAAAGACAAGCATAAACTGGAACAAGAGCTTTATTGATTCATTTTCCCAATAAATCTTTTACAAAATCAGGAGTACAAATATTGAAATATTCAAAAGAACAACAATTTGATATATTTTCACCTTATCAGGACAAGTGCTGGGAACCATTGGAATGCTCACCAAATCCACACCGGGTCTCCGAATGATGTAAAATCACATGCAATAGCCTCGAATGGCCTGGGCGTCCCAATCCCAATGTTGAAACCCTGATAAAAGTTGCAGTTTATTTTATGCACGAATCCGAATGCATGTACTAATCTAGGCTTAGTTCCCAAGGAGGTTGATTTACTCTAGAAAATTGTAGACTTCACAAAATCCCACAAAAATGTAGGTATAGGGGTGCCCTGGAATGAGGAAAGGATGGGTCAAATACCCAGAACGAAAACTTGCACCAATTTCCCGCTACGAATGAAACTTTGATTTCAGCAATACAAAAACGAGCAACATAGAATTGATGGAAACCCACTGAAGTCACCCTGAAACTGAAAATTACTGATCACCTACCAAAACTCTGCAAAAAGAAACATCAAATGGAATATAAAATCTTCAATAAGCCCACATGCAACCTTCGTATGAAGCTGCTCCGTAAAAATCAGCTAGGGGTTATCTCTCAAACCCGAAACCAATGTCAACCTTGAGAGTTTTGGTCCTGAACACCCTGAGATCAATGGAAAATCCGACAACATTTCGTTATCAGCAATATCCAAGCATAATCAAATGAAGAGCCTTCATATCTTTTTATATTTTCCTCCTTGAAAGCTTTGGGAAACTGGTGCAGGAGCACCTTGGCAAATTAATATTGCCCTGGACAAATCTTTGAGTTTGATTAAATTTGTATGCTTCCACATTGTAATGAGGTTTATCAAGTCATTTTTATGTGTTTAGGTCATTAGGAGTTTCAAAAATGCAAAATATTGCAAACCATGTAAAGGTTGTCAATGTAAAATTGAAAAAAAGATGCAAACTTGGAAGTTGAAGAGTCATTTGGCTCTTGGTTCGTTCCAAGTAGTTGGAAGCTGAAAGGTCATTTGTAATACCTTTAAAAAGGCCTTGTATACCTTTGAAAACTTGGAGGTGATTGAAGATTGAGAATGGAATGGTAAAAAACAATGTTTTCTGTATTATACTTCAGAAATTTGTTGTTTTCTTGCATAGTACGGCCCAGTAAGGGTAGGAGAACATTTCTTTTTGATTTCAAATGAAAGTATATCCAATCACCCTCCCTTTCCTTTTTGTCTCATCGAATTTGGTGCAATATTGAGGAAGTTATGACCGTTTTAGTGACTGCAATTTCCAGAATTCTCCTATAACAGTCCTGTTGCAGCGTTTGGTACGGTTTTGTATGGATAGATACAGGGGAAAGCCATATATGGTTGGAAAGAGTCTTGAGTCTAATTTCCATTTCTTTTTGTTGCATCAAATTTCATTAAGATTTGAATAAGTTATGGCATTTTTATTGAGGGTAGGTCTGCAGAGTTTAATTTTCTGAAAATACAGTCTGAAAATATGCATGGTACGACTTGGTACGGCCTCACATTGATGCATATAATAGATGAATGGAAAGATATGTGTTTCTAGTTTACAATTATTTTGGTTTGGTATAATTTCATTAAGTTTTGTGAGAGATATTGCAATTTTGGTGAGGGTAGGTCTGAACACTGCCTAGGGTTTGTAGTTTTGGGAAAAAAGTCATAACTTTCTTGGATCTTCATGAAAATTGGAGGAAAAATATGTATTAATGTTCTCTTAAACCTGACCAAAGAAATTGGATTAGTTCTTTTATTTGTTAATGTTATTTAGGATAGTTTTGGTCCTCCTACCTCTGCATCATTTTGGTATCAGAGTTGGCGAAAGATTTGGGTGGTGTGTATTTTTTTTTTCTGTCACTGAGAAGGCAGGTGAAGAGCGAGAAGATTTTGATTGTGTAGATAGATCGCCGAGGGAGGCAATCTACACCTTTTGGATTTTGTGTTGCTCAGTTGTTTGGTTGCAGGTGCTTATCCATCTAGCTGCAGAAAGATGTTTTCTGAGGTTGTGTGTGGGCAGACAGGATGAGGTCTGTCATGACCATTCTCCAATAGAGATTTGGCTGGAGAAGGATGCATAGAGAAACCACTGAGGAGAGAGTGGTAGGTGCATCACCAGGATTTGCTGTTGGGTGAGATGGATGGTTTGGTGAGTTGGTTTGTTGTGAAGCAGTGAGAGAGATGGATACCTGAAGAAGCACTTGATGTTGCAGCCTGAAGAATACTCCACTGATGGGAGTAGAAGGAGCCTGAGGATACTCTGTGAAGATGGTAGTTTGTTCTGTTGGTTGGTTGGTCACCTTTCTATTGGTATGAAGATTTGAAGATTGAAGCTGAGAAGATTGAAGATAAAGCCAGAGGAGATGCAGGAAAAGAGACTTTTGTTGCAGATACATTTCCAAGGGACTTGGAAATTTTGTTGGTTGGTTGTATGGTGCAGGAGCACCTTGGCAAATTAATATTGCCCTGGACAAATCCATTGATATATTTTTCTATTTCTAATTTCAAATGGGCAAAGGCTGCAATAAACCAACCGGAAAAGTATGCTTATCTTTGTTCACCTGGCAAACTGGACATTTCTTTATGTCACGTAGCACTTCATTCTTCAATCCTTTCTATGAAAATCTTTCATGGACCTGATTGTAAGTCTTGAAGTACCCCTGATGACCAGCCAAAGGAATGTCATGGAATGTCTGTAAGATCTTCTTTTTCAGCTGAGATTCAGGTACTAAGAAGATCCTACCCTTGTATTGGATTAATCCATCAACCAGCTGATATCTTTCATCATGTATAGTACCTTCAATGATGCTGGTTGCAAACTGATTTTTAGCATAATCAGCAACTATTAGCTCCTTCCAATCAGCTGCTAACTCAACAATAGTGCTCAAATGTGGTCTTCTAGACAATGCATCAACCACTGTTGTTTTTTCCTTTGACATATTCAATGTCAAAATCATACGCTTGGAACTTACTCACCCATTTTTGTTTTCTTTCATTTAAATCGTTTTGGTGCATGAAATGTTTTAGACTATTGTGATCAGTTTTAACCACAAATTTGCTGCCCACCAAATATTGTCTAAACTTGGCCAATGCATGCATAATTGCAAGCATTTCTTTGTCCTAAATAGAACATGTTTTTTCAGCTTCTCTTAGCTTCCTACTTTCAAAAGCAATCAGATGTTTGTCTTGCATAAGGACAGCCCCAACTCCTTCTCCTGAAGCATCACATTGTAATTCACAGGGTTTGGAAAAATTAGGCATAGCTAACATTGGACACGAACTAACAAGTTCCTTGAACTTGTCAAAAACCCCTTGTGCTCTTTCTGACCATGCAAATGCTTCCTTTTTGGTAAGATCTGTAAGAGGGGCAGTCATCTGTAAATACCCTTTGACTAAAATCCACATAGCCCCAAGAACCCTTTTAGCTGTGTCAGGTTCTTTGGAGGTGGCCAATCCAGAATAGCCTTGATCTTTTCAAGATCAACGCTGACACCCTTAGAGCTGATCACATGCCCAAGGTACAATAGTTCCTGCATCCCAAATTCACAATTTGATTCTTTTGCATATAAACCTTCTGATTCCAAAATACCAAGCACCTCATCTAAATGCTTAAGATGCTCTTCCCATGATTTGTCGTATATAAGAATATCGTCAAAGAAAATCAACACAAATTTTCTCAACTGCTTTTGGAAGATCCTGTTCATACAGGATTGGAAAATAGCAAGTGCATTAGTCAAGCCAAATGGCATGATTAAAAACTCAAAGTGCCCGAAATGACATCTAAAAGCTGTCTTTTCAATATCCTTCTGCCTCATTCTGATTTGGTGATAACCCGATCTCAAATCCATCTTAGAGAAGTACATGGCACCATAGTTGAAAAACTCGCCAAAAGCAAAAACCCGCCAAGCCTGAAAAATTTGACTTGGCAAAAAACTCGCAAAAACTCGGCAAAAAACTCGGCAACTTAAAAAATTGTTTAAATTTCATTAAAAACACATTTTTTTTGCAAAATTCAATGATTAGATGCATCCAACAAGTCAATAAATGAGAAACAAGCTGAGTCTAGTTGTATTTGATTGATTTCAAAGTAAATTGGATACAAAATGGCATCCTCATGAGGAATGCGCTGATACTGATAGTCTGAAACAAAATGGAAATAGCAAATTGTTTTTGTAAAACTGAAACTGAAAGTAAATACTACATCTTCCTCTTCCCCTTCCCCTTCCCAAGTCTACTGAAAACTAGGGGAGTGGTAGAACTAGGTCTAGTCCTAGGAATCTGCTGTGGCTCCTCCCTCCTCGGCATGACAAACCGTGGCTCAACCTCCATCCTGGATGTAGATGCTGGTAGTGGTCCTGGTGGCAATGTCTCCTGACTCTCCTCATCCTCCTCATCCTCCTCATCCTCAATGTCATCCAATGAGAATCCCAATCCATCGATTCCAGCGGCAGCCCCCTCCTCCATTGCCTGTCTCTCCAAATCATAGATCTCATCCTCAGAAAACAATGAAGGCTGCTCATCCTGCCCTGTCCAATCACTGTAAGGATCTATCTCATCCAAATCAATTGGATCATCTGATATTTCCTCTACCCTTATTGTGCGCAGCCGAAGATTATATTGCACATAGACAAGGTCATTGAGGCGTTTCTGAGCTAGCTTGTTCCTCTTCTTTGTGTGGATGGCCTGAAATAAGCTCCAGTTGCGCTCACAATTGGATGAACTACATGGTTGGCATAAGACACGGAGGGCAAATCTCTGGAGATTTGGGGTATTTCCACCCCAATTTGTCCACCAAACCTCTGCAAAAAAAATATTGAAGAGTTAGAAACTTAGAAAGGAAAGTGAAAAGTTCAAAACATATTAAATATCAAATTATCAATAGTTGTAACTTGTAAGTTTGTAACTTCTAAATTTGAAATTTTATACCTGGTGACTGATTGTTTATTGCTCGTGTAGCCAGGTCTGAAGAAAAGAGCCTACCCCTTCTTTCCCTATAAGCTTGCAATTCATCAACAATGAGGTCTGCCACCTCAGCCTGGGGTGTCATCCTCTGAATGCAAGAAGTGAGGCCCTCCATAACCTCTCCAGTAGGATCTGAGAAGGTGCCTGAATGGAAGAAACGGGGGTTCAAAAAGTACCCTGCTGCATGGATGGGTTGGTGGAGTTGATTGTTCCACCTCCTATCAATAATCTCCCATATGGGATCAAATTTGAGGCTGTCCCCCTTATAATAAGTTTTAATAGCTTCCTTGGCCCTATCCATGGCCTCATAAAGATATCCCATTGGGGTTTTATCCCCATCTACCAAGCGGAGGACTCTAACCAAGGGCTCCGACACCTACAATATAAAAATGCAAAAAGATTAAAGGTACTAATTTACAATGAAAGACATATTAAAAATAAATAAATATTCAATTTGAATTTAAATTCGAAGCTTTGAAGTTACCTTCACAATCTCTGTAGCTCTTTCTACAAATACTTTGTCAAAGATAATGCATGCAACCTTGTCTCCTTCTGGCTTCTTCGCATAAGATGATTCTGTCCATCTTGGGCACACAAACATTTGTTTCAAAGCCCCCAATGCACCAAGAATGCTTTGCAACGTTAAGAAAACCGTTGCAAACCTTGTCACAACGGATCTCACCAACTCTTTCCCTTGGGTGTAATCCCTCATCATGTTAAGAACCCAAGGGTGATTGTAGATAAATTTTGTGATCCTCCTTGCATCCTCTACAATCGGTGTGACCCAATCAAGCTTGCCTATGTCCTCCAAAAGAAGGTCAAGGACATGTGCTGCACAAGGTGTCCAAGAAATTGTGTGGTGTCTCTCTTGGAGGATTCTACCAGCTGCCACATATGCTGCTGCATTGTCAGTAATTATTTGCACAATATTTTCAATCCCAACCTCCATGCAAACTTGCTCCAACATGTTAGCCAAATTTTCTGCATTTTTCACTATGTTGGAGGCATCCACTGATTTCAAGAACACCACTTCATTCTTGCAAGCTACCAAAAAATTAATGATGGTGCGGTTTTTACCATCCGTCCACCCATCGGAAAGAATAGAGCAGCCATATTTTTTCCATTCATTTCTTTGGTCTTCCACCACTGCCCTTGCCCTATCCCTTGCATTTGTAAGCAACCTACAAGTACAAAGTGAAATTAAGTACAAAAATTTTGTTTGTAAACAAAAAATAGCTTAAATTCATCATAAATTTCTATAAATTAAAGAACATAAATTTATCAAAAACTTAAAACGTAAAAGATTATCATTAACTAACCTCCCACTCAATTCTGTGCGAGAAGGTGCCTTGAAGCCCTTTCCTGCAACCGTCAGTGCAGTAACCAAATTATGCCAATAAGGAGAATTTGCCACATTGAAAGGGATGTTGTTGAAATACCAAAAATCGGCACAAGCAATGTATGCATGCTCATGCACCTCCTTATTCCACCCAGTTGCCTCTAAGGAAGTTTGTGATCCAGGTGTGTTTCTAGGCACAAAAAAACTATCTACTGTGCGTGTAGGTGCTGATCCTGGTGCTCTACTGGAAGTAGATGAAGGGCTCGCAGTGGTGGTGGGTTGCCTTCGGTTACGTGGACCACGAAGAGAGCCCACTATGCCCTGAAGTGCATCATCATCCGACTCAAGGTTGACTGGAGCACCTTGAGAAGAAGCTATGGATGCTTGCATGGCTGCCTTTGCCTTCTCCCTTTGTAATTTTCTTTCTTCTGCGGCTGCAAGTATGGCATTCATTTGCCTTTTTATTTCTTCCGTGGTTCCAGTACAGGCCTTCGCATCACGACGACTGATGCCTGCAAGATGGTATTTGAGGCGGTTAATGCCTCCACGGTATACGTTTTGGCATTTGATGCAAAAAACTGAGCCAGGGTACGGTCCTAGATAAGCATATTTCCACGCAGGATCTCTAGCTCCTGGAGGACGTTTGCCTACAAATGATGATGATGCAACAGGGCCTGAGGCTGAACCGGATACAGAAGCATCTCTATCTGCCATTATAAATTAACCTGCACATACAAAGAGAAAGCACAAGTTGTTAGATTTTTAATAGAAAATTAAAAAACAACCTAAATTAGATTTCTACTTGATAGATTAAATTTAAACTAACGTAAAATTCTAAAGTTAAACATTTTGTTCCAAAAAAACATGGATTCAACAAAAAAAAAATTAACTAGGGTTTGGAAAAAATATGAAAACAATGAAGAAATAAACAAATTACTCTAAATTACTAAAAATGCAAACTAATCTAAGACTTAAACAAAAAAAAATTGGATTGAAATAAGAAGAACGAAGAAAAATGAAAAAAAATGAAAAAAATGTGAAAAAAATGAAAAAATGCAAACAAAATAGTGATGAATCTTGTTTTTATGAATATAAATCTTGTTTGGATCAATACAAATCCATTTATACTACATTCATGATGTTTTTTAAACTTAGATGCTTCGAAAATGAAGAAGAAATTTCAAAAAAAGAAAGAGAAAGAAAAAAAACAAAAACTTACCTGGAAATCTGATTTGCCTTTCAAACTTGATTCGAATCCGCCTCAAAATCTTCTTCGATCGATGCCAAATGCTGCAAATAGGTGTAAAATGGTTTGGAGGAGTTTTTTTCTAGTTTGGAGCAAATAGAATGACAAAAATGAGTCAAAAAGACCCTTTAAACCGCGCCGAAATGACCTTTTCCCACGCGGGCGAGTCTTCTCTGCGGACTCGCGAGTTTTTGGCGAGTTTTTCACAAAAACTCTTGTTTTTTTTTTGCGAGTTTTTGCCTGTAAAACTCGTTTCTTGAAAAAACTCGCGAGTTTTTGGCGAGTAATGCATCTATGCATGGCACCATTTAGCTCATCAACGAGCTCATCAATCCTGGGAATGGGATACCGATTCTTAATTGTCTTCTGATGAAGGGCACAGTAATCAATGCACATACGCATAGTGCCATCTTTTTTCTTCACTAGGAGAACAGCTGAAGCAAAGGGGCTCTTACTTGGACGTATGAAGCCCATATCCAAGAGTGCCTTGATGGCCTTTTTGTCATGTCCCCGTTTCCGGCATAAGTCAACAATGAACACGGATTAGCCTATTCATCATTCTCGTGGGCTAATACGTATGATAAGGGAATGAACTTGGTTTTGGCTAATGAACTTTTTGTTTTGCAGGTCAAGACCTTTATCAAGTGACATAAGGTTGTCTTAGTGCTAGGCACACTTTTCCATCTGTAGAGCTCAAAACTTGCGCCTTGCAAAGAGAAGATCTTCAACAATAGATGAAGTGTCATTTTGATGTCATGTGAAGGAAAGAAGTCTCCTAAATGCCTTGATGCCTATTCAGTGAATTGAAACAGTTGAAGAACATGCTAAGTGATCTAGGCGCACTTTCCCACTTGTTCAACCACCAAAGTGTGCCTTGGCAAGGATCCATTCAAACATAGGAAGATAGTACTTGAGTGTTTCAATGATGAGTGGTTTCATGACTTTGGAACCTTGAACTTGCGCCTAAGTAAGAAGGAGTTCTTAGGAGTTGAAATGATTAAAGTCATCAAAATAAGTCAAGGAGGACTTAAGGCGCAAGATTGCTACTATACAACTCCAAATGTACACCTAAGAGTCAAGGCGCCACTTCTTGATCCTACAACCCAAAATGTGCGCCTAGATGTCTAAGGCGCTAGATCATCCCTCTACAACCTTGAGATTGCGCCTTAGCAAGGAAGTGAATTGGAGGTTAAATTGATCATCAAAAGTTAAAGATTGTTCAAAAGATTATCCATTCAATTGAAATCATCATCTATGACAAGAGAAGTATTATGAGAGTGAGGCGCACTTTTCCTCATCTTCAACCTCACATTGTCATGTCCCCGTTTCCGGCATAAGTCAACAATGAACCCGGATTAGCCTATTCATCATTCCCGTGGGCTAATATGTATGATAAGGGAATGAACTTGGTTTTGGCTAACAAACTTTCTGTTTTGCAGGTCAAGACTTTTAACAAGTGACAAAAGGATGTCTTAGTGCTAGGCGCACTTTCTCACCGATTCAACCTCCAGAGTGCGTCTTGTCTAGAATCACTCAAACATAAGCATGAAGACTTTCTTTAAACACTTCAGTGATGGATTGGTTTCTAGTCAATCAATCATGTATTGAAGAACTTCAAAATGTCAAGGAGATAGTTAAAGAGTCTTAGGCGCATATCTTGCCTTCTTCAACACTAAATGTGCGCCTAGAGCAACAAGGCGCTAAATCATGATTCCAGGACCTTGAACTTGCGCCCAAGCATGAAGGAGGAGTTTTCAAGAGTCAAGAATGTTTGAAATGCTAAGGAACTTGTCTAGAGACTCAATGGCGCCATCTTGATGCCTCATAACTCCAAACTTGCGCCTAGGAGTTAAGGCGCTACTTTATGATTCTCCAAACCCAAATGTGTGCCTAGGCACTAGAATAAGACTCTAAGACATTGGATTTGCGCCTTATTGAGGAGATGATATTGCAAAGTTAAGTTGTCACCTAAAGATGAAAGTTTGTCCAAGAAATGGAAGGCGCTAATCCTTGATCAAACAAACCAAAATGTGCACCTTGATACTTGAGGCGCTAATTCATGCCTCTACAATCTAGAATGTGCGCGTAAGGCACTAGATCATGATGGAACAACCTTGGAATGGCGCCTTAAGCTAGATAGTGGATTGAAAGGGTAATTGCATCATCAAAGGGGTCAAGATTGATTCAAGAGATCATCCTTTCAATAGAAATCATCATCTAAGTCAAGAGAAGTGTTAAGAGAGTGGGGCACAATTTTCCTCCTCTTCAACCTCACAGATGCGCCTTCTTCAAGAAGCCCAATTTGCGCCTAAGGAAGGAATGTGGAGTGACTTCCATTGTTATGAAGAGCACTTGCATTTGGAGAAGACTTGGAAGCACCTTGTAGACTTGAATAAAGTTGGAACTCATCTCAAGGATGTTAGGCGCAATCTCATGACTCTAGAGCCCTGAATATGCGCCTAGAGCTAGACGTGGATATTGAAGCTTCAATTGATCATTCATCCTATTTAGGAGATAAAATCTTATCTAAGGGTTCATTCATCTAATATAGATCTTGATCAAGGGTCAGAAAACTTCATGATTGCTTGAGGCGCACCTTGCCTCCTGTTCCACCTCAAATGTGCGCCTTACTTGAAAGAAATGCCAAGACTTGATCTCTCCATCATCCAACATGCGCCTAAGCTACATTGAGAACCCTGCAGGCCATGGGTCCGAGAGTGACATTGGATGAAGTGTCAGATAAGGCTCTCAACTCGGAGATAGCATCTTGGGTAGCGTGATGATAAGGTTGCCAACTCAGAAATGAGTCATTCCAATGGGATATTCTTCTAGAAGATGCTCATTGGAAAACGTGCTGTGGTTTCCTCTTGCTCTTGAGGAGCACTATAAAAGGAGGAGAGCGACTTCATTTTGTATCTTTTTGCTATTGAATTTCTCTCTGGTAAGCTTTATGCTCTTTCGTGACATTTGCGTATTTTATGCTTGTTGGGGTGATGCTCCCTCAACTTTGATAAGGTGATGCTCCCTTATCTCTTGAGAGGTGTTAACACTCAGTTATCATCATTGTGCAGGATTGAAGTCGACACATACATCACCAAGCTACTTGCATCTTGTAGACACTTGAGAGTTGAAGTCTGGATACTTGTAGTTGATTGTACTCATTATTCAATCTAGGCACAAGGCATTTCATACAAGATCATTGTAATAAGTGAACATTGATGATGCTATTAAGCATCTATTACATGTAATAAGACATTGTATTGACCTTTGAAATAGGATATCTCAGCTTCCTTGATGTTCATTCATGTTTGATGTTGATGTTTGATTGAAGTAAGAAGTAAAAGTAAGCAAAAAATTTGGTTAAGTATAGTTGGGATATTTCAGTGGTATCAGAGCTTGGACCTTGCCAACCTGTGGGTTATGAGCTACTACGTTGATCCTTTGCCACAACACTATCGAAGGAGAAAAGGCACAATGGGAGATAGAAGGCAACATAATCCACAAGATGACATTGATAACATGTTAAGGGAGATGGTTGATAATCAGCGTGATATGGCAGCTCAACAGCGTGACGCAACTGAACAACAACGGCAAACAAATGCAAATATTGAAAGGATGTTTCAAGCCTTGATGGGTACCAGGAATAATAACAATCAGAATAATCCAGGTAATCAGGATATAGGTAGTGTAGCTGGAAGATCACCGCCTCGTGTTAGGAGAACAAGGACACCTACAGTTGAGAGGCCTATGCAACCTACTTTTCTTCCTAGAGCAGCCGCAGGAAGAAGAAGAAGATGTTCCTTTTGAGGAGAATGTTATATCTTTGGTTGATGAGTATGATGCAGTTCCTGAGCATGTAAGGAATAGAATAAATTTCAACAACTACATGAGCCAGAAAAGGGATAGTCAAAGAGGTAGAGTGAATCGACCAAGGCAAAGAAGAGTGCAACCTACACAGCCAGAGGAGTATAAGGATGCCTTAAACAAAATTCCTCTTCCAAGTTTTGATGGCAGTGGTAAGCTAAGTGCTAGAGCATGGGTGAATAAGTTGGATACCTTTCTTACTCTCAAACCCATGAGTGAAGAAAAGGCTATACATTTCGCTACTATGCATTTAGAGGGTCTGCCATATGAGTGGTGGCATCATGGTCTTGTTTCACAGCATCACAACAGGATTACTTCATATGATGAGTTTGTTCAAAAACTCATAACTAGGTTTGACCGCAACGATGTTGAGGTCTACTACCATGAGCTTGCACAGTTGAAGCAATTTGGTAAAGTGGATGCTTATGTCAATGAATTTCAAAAGATTGCGGTTATGGTTACTGATATGACAGATAGAAGAATTACTATGTTATTTGTTGAAGGTTTGAATGATAGGATCAAAGGGTTGGTTAAGGTTCATAAGCCAACTACACTTGAGGAGGCAATTGAGTTAGCACTTGATTTGGATACTACTCCTACTTTCACTCCAAAGAAAAACTTCTTTAAGGGCTCTAATTCTAATTAGAAAAAACCATTTCAGCCTAAGACTAATACTTCTGCAACAGAGAGATGAATTGAGAAGGAAGAAGTTATGTTTTTCTTGCAAGCAATCATGGGAACCAGGTCATAGATGCCTTGGAAAAGGCAAGGCACATCTTATTGAGGTAATTTCAGATGATGATAGTGATATACATGAGGATACAGTTTCAAACGGGGATCATCAGGAGCAGCTTACATTAGAGCTTGATACAGGAGAAGGAAAAGTGACTATTGCTACTATGTCAGGAGTTCCTAGGTATCATGCCTTTCGAATAAAGGGTGTTATCAAGGGACAACGAGTCACTTGTTTGGCGGATAGTGGAGCCACTCTTAACTTTATTGATGAGGGTTTAGTTATGAAACGTGGTTTACAAGCTGAGGACTTTGAGGGATTCACAATTGCGGTAGCAGATGGCTTTACTATGAGTTGTCAGAAGAGAGTGCCACAACTTAGTATTCAGATGGGAGATTATACATTGACAGATGATTTCTATATGGTTGGACTTTCAGGCATTGATGTGGTATTGGGAATGCAGTGGTTGCATTCACTTCGCTGTTACATACAAGATCTGGAGAAGATGGAGATAGAGTTCATTCACGAGGGAAGAAAAGTGATTTTGAGGGCTATTTCAGATGAAGCACCTAGGGTTGTTTCAGCTAGGCGCATGGAGACATTGTTTCGACATGATGATATTGCTTGGGCAGCTCGAGTCAATGTTTCTTCTAAGTCTTCTTCGGATGGTGAACATCATATAGATATTC
Organism: Cunninghamia lanceolata; assembly: GCA_027924645.1. Taxonomy (NCBI): domain Eukaryota; kingdom Viridiplantae; phylum Streptophyta; class Pinopsida; order Cupressales; family Cupressaceae; genus Cunninghamia; species Cunninghamia lanceolata. The sequence continues at coordinate 301,930 of BSBN01000845.1, forward strand.
AATCTGTGTTGGATAAACACAGTAAGGTGTTTGGGAACATTCCTCCAGGACGACCACCGGACCATGGTTTTGAGCATGTGATTGAGTTAGAGGATGGGACCAAATCTATCAACATTACGCCGTACAGACATCCTTGGCACTTCAAGATTGAGATTGAGAATACAATCAAGGAGTTGATTGATATGGGACACATTCAACCTTCATCTAGTCCATTTGCTTCTTCAGTAGTGTTGGTAAAGAAGAAAGATGGAACAATGTGGATGTGTATTGACTATCGCGCATTGAATCAAAGGACCATTAAGAATAGGTATCCAATACCTAGGATTGATGAGTTGCTAGATGAGTTGCATGGAGCTGTATTCTTCTCGAAGATTGATCTTCGCTCTGGTTATCATCAAATCCGTGTTCGGGAGGACATCCCAAAAACAACATTCAGATGTGATTACGGGATTATGAATTCTTGGTGATGCCTTTTGTTTTGACCAATGCACCAGCCACCTTCCAATCTTGCATGAATCATATATTCAACAAGCAGTTGAAGAAGTACCTATTGGTTTTATTCGACGACATTCTAATCTATAGCAAGACATGGGAAGAACATCTCCAACACTTGGACGAAATCTTAAGCATAATGGACAAACAGTCTTTGTATGCGAAAATGTCTAAGTGGGAATTTGGTTTGAAGGAGATACTATACCTGGGTCATGTAATTGGCGCTAATGGTGTGAAAGTACAAGAAGAGAAGATTGAAGCCATTCGTAGTTGGCCAGTGCCCAGGAATGTCTCAGAGTTAAGAGGTTTCCTTGGCCTCTGTAGTTACTACAGACGATTTGTTAAGGGGTTCTCGCACCTCTCCACGCCCCTGACAAATGTAACAAAGAAAGGTGCTTTTGTTTGGTTAATGGAAGCTCAAGCAGCCTTTGAGAAATTGAAAGAGGTAATGAGTACGACACCAGTATTGGCTTTGCCGGATTTCACTAAGTCTTTTGTCCTGGAATGTGATGCTTTTGGAGAAGGCATTGGAGCACTACTGATGCAGGATCATCACCCAATTGCATTTGAAAGCAGGAAGTTAAAAGATACAGAAACGTTGTACTCTACATATGACAAAGAGATGTTGGCTATCATGCATGCTTTGGCCAAGTTCTGCTAGTATCTAGTGGGAGCTAAGTTTTTGGTCTGAACAGATCACAATAGTTTAAGATACTTCTTAGGACAGAAAGATTTGAATGAACGGCAGCAGAAGTGGGTTACTAAGATACAGGCTTATGATTTTGACATTGAATATATTAAAGGCAAGAAGAATGTAGTTGTGGATGCCTTGTCTAGAAAGCCTGCTATTTGCACCCTAAGTGAAGCCTCCGTCGATTGGAAGTCTCAGCTTCTGGTTGAGTACTCCAAATCGAAGTTTGCTTGTGAAATCATGGATGGAATCATTCAGGATGATCGTTACAAGGTGGTAGATGACATCATTTACTACAAAGATAGGATTTTCCTAACTCCTGAATCGGAGCTTAAACGAGTCATAAAAGCATACCATAATACTCCACTTGCAGGACACCCTGGCTACTTCAAGACCTATCGACAAGTCAGAGAAAGATTCACTTGGAAGGGTTTGAAAGAAGTTCTGCAATACGTCAGGGAGTGTTTGATTTGTCAATAGAACAAGTCAAAAACTACTTTTCCAGCAGGATTACTCCAACCACTGCCAATTCCAGAACATAAGTGGGAAAGTATTTTGATGGATTTAATTACGGGTCTTCCGAAGGTCCAAGGGAAACATTGCATTTATGTAGTCGTGGATAGGTTGACTAAGTATGCTCACTTCTTTGCAATTCCAGTTGAGTTCTCGGCATTGCAGGTTGCTGAGTTGTTCTTTCGGGAAGTGTTCCGATTACATGGCCTTCCAAAGACCATAGTCAGTGATTGAGATAGCAGGTTTATCAGTGTATTCTGGAGAGAGCTATTTCGATTAGAAGGAATTGACTTAACTCCTAGCACAAGTTATGACCCTCAAACAGATGGGCAAACCAAGATAGTCAATAAGTGGCTTGAGGGATATTTGCAAAATTATGTGTCTGATCATCAGCGTGTTTGGATAAAGTGGTTACACTTAGGAGAATATTGCTATAATACCACTTTCCACATGTCAATTGGCATGTCTCCTTTTCATGCTTTGTATGGATATGATGCAGCTTCTTTTGTTGATCTGGCCTTGGATGACAGCTGAGCTCCTAGAACAAAGGAGTTGATGCAGGACATGCAAGATAGCTTGCGAGTTCTTAAGGAGAATTTGTAGAGGGCTCAAAACCAACAAAAGTTGTATACCAACAGACACCGGGTTGAATGAAGTTTTGAAGTAGGTGATATGGTGTTTCTGCGCCTTAAGCCTGTTGGCAAGAGACACTATATGGATTCATGGTTGTTGTCATTGATGGCAACAAAGGTCATCCCACATATCCGCAAGTCATGGTGTGTTTCTACCAGAAGTCTGAATGAAGATTGTTGTGGTCCAGTGAACAAGAACAGAGCATGTGGCAAGGTCCGACAGATTGGTCCGGATCTCTCAGAGGAAGTGTCTTGGTGCAGTCCGGATTTGGGGAAGTCAAGAGGACTACCTTGAGTAATAGATTCCAAGGATTTAGCCTCCAGTGATGGACAAAGAAAAAGATATGAACAGTTGAATACCGGATTCCTGAGTAACAGTGTGAACAGAGGAAGAACTGACTGACAGAACATCAGAGTGCTATCCGGATGTGTTTCTGACAGTGGTAAAGGTTATGAAGACATGGATTATGTTTGGCCGACATGATTAATGATATCTACAAGTATATGCTTGATCCGCATTACTTGATGAGCAAGGATTCGGCTGACAGAATAGAGGTTGTGAGAAAATAGATTGTTCCGGATGCCAACTAGAAAGGTGATGTAATTACTTGTGCAGATATATATGCACGATGGATTTAGTTGTGAAAAGTGTAGTTGTATGATGTTGTTGTGCGAATAAGTGCAGAGTAGAGCAGGAACAGCCAGAGAGAGATCCGGTATGTGAAAGGAAAGCAGAATAAAGAGAAGAGGAAAGATGAAGTGCAGCAGATCAGTGTACTGAGCCTAACCGGAACTGACCTCTAGCATATGTGGATGCTTCCAATTAGTTCAAGTATTATATAACATTCTTTTGTAGACAGTGTGTCTCCTTGTAGGCAGTGTGCCTCTTTGTGAGCAGTGTGCTCGGGCAGTGAGCCCTAATTGGCAAGTGCCATTTTATAATTCCTTATTCTTCTAACAGAGAATAATCTTTGGGTTAATCACCCCGTGGTTTTCTCCCTTAACAGGGTTTTCACGTCAAAAATACTGTGTCATGTGTTTCTCATTTCATAGTAATGTTTGTTTACTTCAATGCTGCATTGATTAATAAGAAAGTTCAAAAGAAGAAAAAATTAGGATAACTGATTCACCCCCCCTCTCTCAGTTATCAACAATTGGTATCAGAGCTAAGTTCCTCCTAATAGAGCCTAACAGCTTGAGGAAGATTTGGGAGTTCAAATGGATGCATATGTTTTAAGGGAGCAACTCAAGACTGTCCTTGAGGATCTTGAACAGTCAAACTCTGAAGTCAATGAATTAAAGGAAAGACTCAAACAGGCTGATGAATTCATGAGAGAACTAAAGGACAAATTAAGTCTCTCTATGAAAAAGAGAAAAGAGCTGCTCCAACAATTGGCAAGACAAAGTGAAGAAAGTAATACAAATGAAGAATTGACTGAGAAAACCATGTTATGTGAAAAGTTATCAAAATAAGTCATTATGATAAGACATGAAATGGAATCAGGAGTTATAAAGTTTACTCAAGAAATTGAAGAGAAAAGAAAAGCTGAAGACAATCTAAGACAATCTATTAAAGAGAAATCAGAAGATTGCCTCCAGATGGACAGGATTATCAGACATCTTGAATCTGATCTTGAAGATGCCAAAGGTAATGAAGAAAAACCTGAGGATCAAATTGTCTCTCTCAAAAGAGATCTTCAAACAGCAAATGAATATAAAGAGAAATTCAAGATAAGTTCTGCTCAACTTGAAGTTCTTCTTGGAAGTCAAAAGAGGGCAGATGACAAGTATGGTTTGGGATATGAGAAAGGAGAAAGCTCCGGATCCGGTCAAAAGAATTTTGGATCAGAAAATCCAAGGAATAGGCCTAGAAGACCTCCGGTAAGACAGCCCAATGCTCAAAGATATCCATCCTTCAATGGATACTGCCACAGCTGCAATCACTTTGGTCACAAATCTAATCAGTGCAGAAAGAGAATGAATTAGACTAATTCATCCTTCTCCGGACAGTGCTTTAACTGCAAAAGGTATGGACACAAGTCTCATGAATGCAGAAATATGCAAATAAACAAATCATTCAATGGTAGATGCTTTGCATGCAATAGAGTAGGTTATATGGCCAATCAATGCAGATCAAGAGGTTATCAATCAAATATGCAAGGAAATGTTATTTGCCAAATCTGTAATAGGTCCGGTCATAATGCAAAGGTCTGCAGAAGCAAGAATCAGGACAAAAGAGGTCCGGTGTATAATCAGAATCAAGACAAGGGTAAACAAAAGATGAATGCGGATGAAGTTAGGAATTAGATGAACAAGATTTGGGTGAAGAAAAGTTCAGAGAATGTAAAGGTTGGATCCGCACCAAACTCTGGTGCTGATATTCCTTCCGGAAATTAAAGGTGAGCCCTGGCTCAGGGGGAGACTCAAAGAAAATCCTGTTCCCCCAGCCAATCAAGTGGTGTCGGATGTGGCACAAGATGCGGAGTAAAGGGTTTGAATATATAAGTCTTGAGATGATCCAGATAAGATTTCAGAGGTCCGCATGGAGATGTGAAGAAGTTGTGATCGATCAAGTAAGACCTGTTTCGGGAGATGCTCCGAATGACAGAGGATTTCAAAAAGGTCCGGAGAGATCCGGAAGCGCATTGTCTTATTCTGCGGATTGGACAGAGTGTTTGGGATGTCCTTGTGATGTGTCATCTTGATTTGTTCATGATTGAAAGATCCGCATGATGTTCATAGATCAGGACTGATCCGGTTCTTCAAGTTATCCGAATAAGGCAAACCGGAATAATGTAGGTCGAGCATTTATTGCCATTAGATATTAGGGTTTGCGAAGCAATATAAGGGATTTCTCATAAATCACTTGCTCATTCTGCACTCAAGAAGAAGCGAAAAGTGGAGCTCTGCAACAAGATTCATCAAGTTCACCAAAGATCTCCTGCCGAAGTCATTACATACAGAAATCAATCCAACCACTCCGTGTAACCGAAGGCGCATAAGGTATTTTCCGTTTTCGATATCTTACTACAAATCTTTTGAGAAATGGCTACTCCGAATATAGTAAAGATCTTAGATAGGCCCCGACTTGAATTTAAGAAACACCCATACAAGTCATTGGAGGTAGATCCCTTAGGAGCATTCTCTAGTGTTCCTCATGGCGTTTTACACACAAAAGACATTAGGGTTTACATACATGCAAGTATTGAGGAATTCGGGGAATTCAAATTGAGAGACCTCTATCACAAACAACTGATAGACAATGCTTTTGAGCTTAAACCAGAGTATAAGGGTATCCAGAAGAAACAGTTTGATCAATTCATTCATTTTCCCTGCTTTGAAGAAGAAGAATGGGTCCGGTATGTATTGATTAGGACGCATGACAACTTCCTATGGCTGGATAGACCCTGCAAGATCACAAAAGAGGCAATTAGGGCAGTGACTGGTCTATACTCTTCCGGAGGGATACCTATCCTCAAATCCGTCAAAAATAACATTGTAACTGAGGCCACCGGATCAAAATTTGATAAGAGGGCAATGACCATTGAAGATATTTCTGATCCGGATATCAAGTATGCATCTATGATAATAGGATACAAGATTTATCACTCCAGTAGGGAAAATTCTATATCTGGAACTGCAGTATACACTGCCTATGAGATGCTGAGGAAGAATGCAGATTATGATCTCTGTGAACTTCTTTTAAGCCAATTAATGGAAAATATACAGAAGATCAAAAAGGACAAAAAGAATTCTTTTAAGTATGGTACTCTCATATTATGTCTATTTTTCTATTTCATGAATGAGCTGCCCAGATCAAGTGGATGGGTATGGCAGAATGACAAACCTGTTGCAGTCCAGATAAGAGATTATTTACATGGGCTTGGGGATGCCAAAGAAAGAAATACAGCCCTGTGGGGATACTTCAAAAACTTCCAAAGCACGATGCAAGCAAGAGAAAGAATTCCCCAGTCCGTTGTTGAAAAATACAAAGACTCAGTTTGCTTTATGGTGGATACTGATCAGTGCCTAATGGAGGTAGTGGAGCCAAGGACAGTTTGGATCATGCCCATGGGGTATGAGGTTGATGAACAGATTGTGGAACTGCATGTTCAACACATGCTTAGTTAGCCCAAAGATCCAAAGGCAGAAAGGTTTGGAACCTTTGAGGAGCTGAGTGTGAAGATCCATGTGGAACTCAGAGAACCTTAGATAAAGAGGAAGGTGAGAAAAGAAGTAGAGCATATTGCTCAAGGCCTAGGCATTCCAAAGGAGGCACTTGATGCCAACCGGGAAAAGAGGAGAAAGGCTGAGGAAGAAAAGAAAGAGGCAGAAAAGAAAAGCAAGAAAAGTGCTCCGGTGGAAACCTCAACCCGGACCAGATCATCAAAAGGATCTACACTTGTCAAAATCAAAAGCTCAAAAATATCTAAACCGGAAGGTCAGACATTCGGTAAAGGAGAGAAAAGGTCTAAAATAAAAGCCGCAAGGGCTTATACAAGTCAGAAAGATGAAGAGGAAACAGAATCAGATGAGGGAGTAAAAGAAATAAAGAAGCAGAAGAAGAAAGGGTCCGGTAAACCCTCCACAGGCCAAGACAAGGAAGAAATGGCAGAGGTATTTGTTGAAAAGCCCACCCTGTCTCTAGAAAGTGTAATCAAGTCAGTCACGGTGGATGGAAACCTTCAACCAATGATTGAATTCTATGATGACTACAATGAGGCTGACCAAAAGATTCTGCAGGAAGCCACAATCAAATATCTGAACATATACAATAAGGCTTTCATTGAGATTATATCTCTAATTCCTAAAAGCCTAGAAAAGGAATTAGAAATAAGAAAGAACAATGCCCAGGCAAAAGATCTTGAGATCCGGGAGCAGATAGCTATTCAGCGATATCCTCAAATTAATCCCAAGACAATGAACATAATATTCAAAGACTGCAAAGTTGAGTTCAGGAGTAAAGGAAGGATGAATCAACTCATGCTTGGTGAGACTGACAAGGTGGCCTTAGAGACAGAAGAGATCCTTCGGAAAGCCTTCAAAAGGTTTAATCTTCCTGTTGTAGAGGACTTGGGTACTGATCCCTCATCCACAAGTACTGCAGAAGAAACTTCTGAGAAAGCAACAAAAGAGATGGGCCCTGAACAAACCAACATTTCTCCTCCAGTTTCCCCTACAGTCTCCGGATCCAAAGAAGAAGAGAAACTACTGGAGGAAGAAGCAGCGGTAAAAGAAAAAGAAGCTGACAGTACCAAGGGTGCAGAGAAAGAGAAGACTCCAACAGAGAAAACCACAACTGATAGTGGTAAGAATGTGGAGAAAGAGAAAATTCCAATGGACAGCTCCAAGACTGCAGAAGAGAAGAAACATTTGTCTCCGGCAAGAGACACTGCACAAACTATCCAAAGATTTCTGAGCAAAGAAGCAATAGAGATTGATGAACCGGAGCTGCTACAAGGCCCATTCAACTTTGATTCCCTCTCTCCGGTGCAGACAATGAAGATAGCTTCATTTGCTAATGCTAAGGCAAATGAAAAACTCCTAAAGTCTCATATGGAAGACTGTGAGTTGATAGAAGCTGCTTCCGGAGTGCTTGAAAAGATTATGCCATCGGTCCAGATAGATCCGACAGCCTCCTCTTCCGGTAATCTCAAAACCTTAGTCAGCAGTGTTCATACACATTTTGATTCTCTAGAAAAATCAGCTGAAGAAAAGGTCCGGAAGGAATTTTTGGATAAAAGATTTTCGGAAGTACTAGGATTAATCTCTAATGATAGGAGAAATGTGAGTATTGGAATAAAGAGCTTAGAAAATGCTCTTAAGGATGGCGGTGACATTTACAAATTTTGTATCTCCTGGTCAAAAGCAACAGTAGAAATTGAGAAGAAAATAAAAGAGGAACAGGACAAACTACTGAGTTTGGCTCAAAGTTTTGATCCTCTCTCTTCCTCCATAGTAACTCAAGAATGTCAAACTATTGCTATCACAAATGCAATAAAGAACTTTGAGAAGGAAAGGAAGAATATAATTAACCGGATGGGAGAACTTAGAAGGATTATTATCCCGAAGTTAGAAACTATGCATGAGGCCATAAGTGATGCTCAGACTACCGCCCAAACCAATGATCCGACAGATCTCTAGAGGGCAGAAGCTTTTGCATTTTTGTTGAGTGGTCACATTTCAATTTTGGATAGAATGAAGCAAAGTTGGGCTACAGAACTGGTCCAATTGAAGACATCCTTTGCAGACATTCTTCAGTTTATGTGAGTATGTAATATGCGGCTAAGTATAGTAAATTTTTGAAAATTTTGGTGTGCGGACCCTACCCTTTGCCATTGATGTCAAAGGGGGAGTGAGGAACAGTGAAAAATGAGGAATCCAACAAAGGGGGAGTTCCGGACATTGTATATAAAGATAGAGCATCAGCCAAGGGGGAGCATAGTGTAAACACTTAGTCATTTTTCACTAAGTGTTGCCATCAATGCCAAAGGGGGAGATTGTTGGCAAGAGACACTATATGGATTCATGGTTGTTGTCATTGATGGCAACAAAGGTCATCCCACATATCCGCAAGTCATGGTGTGTTTCTACCAGAAGTCTGAATGAAGATTGTTGTGGTCCGGTGAACAAGAACAGAGCATGTGGCAAGGTCCGACAGATTGGTCCGGATCTCTCAGAGGAAGTGTCTTGGTGCAGTGCGGATTTGGGGAAGTCAAGAGGACTACCTTGAGTAATAGATTCCAAGGATTTAGCCTCCGGTGATGGACAAGGAAAAAGATATGAACAGTTGAATACCGGATTCCTGAGTAACAGTGTGAACAGAGGAAGAACTGACTGACTGAACATCAGAGTGCTGTCTGGATGTGTTTCTGACAGTGGTAAAGGTTATGAAGACATGGATTATGTTTGGCCGACATGATTAATGATATCTACAAGTATATGCTTGATCCGCATTACTTGATGAGCAAGGATTCAACCGACAGAACAGAGGTTGTGAGAAAATAAACTGTTCCGGATGCCGACTAGAAAGGTGATGTAATTACTTGTGCAGATATATATGCACGATGGATTTAGTTGTGAAAAGTGTAGTTGTATGATGTTGTGCGAATAAGTGCAGAGTAGAGCAGGAACAGCCAGAGAGAGATCCGGGATGTGAAAGGAAAGCAGAATAAAGAGAAGAGGAAAGATGAAGTGCAGCAGATCAGTGTACTGAGCCTAACCGGAACTGACCTCCAGCATATGTGGATGCTTCCAATCAGTTCAAGTATTATATAACATTCTTTTGTAGACAGTGTGTCTCCTTGTAGGCAGTGTGCCTCTTTGTGAGCAGTGTGCTCGGGCAGTGAGCCCGAATTGGCAAGTGCCATTTTGTAATTCCTTATTCTTCTAACAGAGAATAATCTTTGGGTTAATCACCCCGTGGTTTTCTCCCTTAACAGGGTTTCCACGTCAAAAATACTGTGTCATGTGTTTCTCATTTCATAGTAATGTTTGTTTATTTACTTCAATGCTGCATTGATTAATAAGAAAGTTCAAAAGAAGAAAAAATTAGGATAACTGATTCACCCCCCCCCCCCCCCCCCCCCCTCTCAGTTATCAACAAAGCCATATAGACAAAGCTCTTTGAAGAAGTCAGGTGCAGAAAAGTTGAAACCTAGGTTTTATGGACCCTACAAGGTGCTGAGAAGAGTAGGAGAAGTGGCATATGAACTTGATTTGCCAGTTGAAGCCGCATACATAATGTGTTTCATGTGGCGTGTTTCAAAAAGGCACTAGGTCAGCATGTGGTTTCATCTGACGAACTTCCACCATTGGATGAAGAAGGAATGTTGGCCCTTGATCCTGAAAGTGTAGTGGATATGAGGGAGAAGAAACTACGCAACCGGAGCATAAGAGAGTACTTGGTGAAGTGGAAAGGATTGCCAATGGAGGATGCTACTTGGGAAGGAGAAAAGATTCTAGAACATCCTAACCTTCAATTGCTTGAGGACAAGCAATCCCGAGAAGGGGAGACTGTCATGTCCCCATTTCTGGCACAAATCAACAATGAACCCGGATTAGCCTATTCATCATTCCTGTGGGCTAATACGTATGATAAGGGAATGAACTTGGTTTTGGCTAACAAACTTTCTGTTTTGCAGGTCAAGACCTTTAACAAGTGACAGAAGGATGTCGTAGTGCTAGGCGCACTTTCTCACCGGTTCAACCTCCAAAGTGCGCCTTGTCTAGAATCACTCAAACATAAGCATGAAGACTTTCTTTAAACACTTCAGTGATGGATTGGTTTCTAGTCAATCAATCATGTATTGAAGAACTTCAAAATGTCAAGGAGATAGTTAAAGAGTCTTAGATGCATATCTTGCCTTCTTCAACACTAAATGTGCGCCTAGAGCAACAAGGCACTAAATCATGATTCTAGGACATTGAACTTGCGCCCAAGCATGAAGGAGGAGTTTTCAAGAGTCAAGAATGTTTGAAATGCTAAGGAACTTGTCTAGAGACTCAATGGCGCCATCTTGCTGCCTCATAACTCCAAACTTGTGCCTAGGAGTTAAGGCGCTACCTTATGATTCTCCAAACCCAAATGTGCGCCTAGGTGCTAGAATAGGACTCTAAGACATTGGATTTGCGCCTTATTGAGGAGATGATATTGCAAAGTTAAGTTGTCACTTAAAGATGAAAGTTTGTCCAAGAAATGCAAGGCGCTAATCCTTGATCAAACAAACCAAAATGTGCGCCTTGATACTTGAGGTGCTAATTCATGCCTCTACAATCTAGAATGTGCGCCTAAGGCACTAGATCATGATGGAACAACCTTGGAATGGCGCCTTAAGCTAGATAGTGGATTGAAAGGGTAAGTGCATCATCAAAGGGGTCAAGATTGATTCAAGAGATCATCCTTTCAATAGAAACCATCATCTAAGTCAAGAGAAGTGTTGAGAGAGTGAGGCGCACTTTTCCTCCTCTTCAACCTTGGTGGTGCCCACCTAGGGTTAGGGTTTTGAGTCGAGTCTGCAAGACTATATTTTTATTTCCCTCAAACTCTTAATGCCTTGGGTTTTATTTTCCCTTGAAATCCTGCTTTGTATCTTCTATTTTGTCGTTGACCTTCTGTAGCGGGTTCTCGGTCGCTTAAGTTGCATTTTCATGCCTTAGCACTCGTAGGTTGACCTGTCCCTTTGCATTGTATTACCGCTTTCTCCCGTCGCGCTAGAAGAGAAAAGAAAGAAAAAATGCTAAGTCCAAAAACCCTTTATGCGGTGGTGAAATCTGTTGTATGTATATTTTGCATGTATGTTGATATACGAGTAGATACAACGGAACAAACAAAGGGAGGAAACAAGAGTCATATCGCCGAGACCTTGCCTATCGGCAGCCAAGCTCAGGGTCCCTCCGATGGCCGATGAGATATACAAGGATGGCCTTCAGTGTGACAACGACCGTCGGCGGCTCTGTCCATGCTCTCTCCGATGGCCGATGAGATACAAAAGATACATGGAAGGCAAGAACCAAGGGTGGTGGGGTCCACCAATTGTATATTTTGCATGCATGTTTGATATACAAGTGCCGGACATAAAAAAATTTCAAATCGGGTTGAATAGTTGTCGGGCCCACAGGTGTACAAGGGGGATTGTATGTTTGATATACAATATGACGTACAATGCAAAACATGCAATCTCGGATTTCAAAAGTTATTAAATCGGACCTGGCGGGCAACGATACAATGGCAAAGTTGAAAAGTCAAAGCCATTTCTTTGTATGTATGTGTTGTATCTCTGATATACAACGGGCATATACAAGGTGAAATATACAAGAGGCACATATACACTTCGGACGTGAAAGAAGAATGTGTTTTGGCGGATTTCAGGCTGGGGTCTGCGGGTTTTATATAGCGCATTGTATATGCGATATGCAACGTGAGATACAATGAGGTAGATACAAGCGGGATTTCAAAGGTTTTTCCAATCTGATTGATGGGTGGTTGGGATCCGAGGTTGTATGTATATTGCATTTGTATATGCAATATACAAGGCGATATACAAAGGAAGTGAGATGCAAGCCGGACCCGATAGCAATTTCAAATTTGTTCATAATATTTTGGGGTCAGCAGTTGGTTGTATGTATATTACACATTGTATGTGCGATATACAAGAGGGTGTTAGATACAAAGCCCGGACCCAATAGCGATTGCATTTTGTTTTATAAAGATTTGGGGTCCGCCTTTGTATGTAGGTGATTGTATGTATATACAATCTCATATGTACAACCGCAAATGCAGATGTGGATACTATGGCTCATCGGCGAGACTTCGTTTATCGGCGGCCAAGTCCAGGGCCTTTCCGACGGCCGATGAAGATGCAAATACATAACGATGGTGATCCAATGGTAGGCTGCCACGTGTCCAAGGGCGGTTGTATGTATATACAACTGCATATACAATGATTTGAAGGCATAAAAGGCAAAGGTGGGCGAAAAGGGCAAAATGTTTGTTCGAGCTATAAAAAGTATGCGATGGGAAAAGGCATTTGCGTGGTGCGTTTTCATTGGCTGTGAACTTTTCAGCATGATTTGAGGCCGCAGATCTTGGCGGGAGGAAATGAATTGACGACCCTGTTTCAAAAATTCATAGGAGGGTTTTCCTATGCATTCGCAGTTGCATTTCAAGCGGGAAACAATTCTTGAGCACGCAACCGTTGTATCTCCAAAAGCTGCGGGTAGGTTGGCCATTAATGGCAAAATTTGCAGAGGCATGGTCTTGATTGATTGGTCAACTGCCCGATTAAGGGCGAAAATCTTCAGTCGGCAGCACACTTCCCGAATCCACCTGCTTCTTTCCTCTTTGTCTCTTGGCTGCATTGAATGTTTTATGCGCCATTCTGAAGGTGCATTGTATCTGGCAGCATTTTTAAGAGACAATGTAATTAATTGCTGAGTACACGTTCTGGGTATATCAGAACTGTGTTACTCATTTTAGTGGTTGTTGAAGACTGGGCAAATTTTGGTGGAGTAATAAGAAACAGCTTTGCTGGTGGCTCTGTTTTGGGTGTCTTGTGAGTTTATGAATCATTTGTTGAATGTTTTATGCATAGTTTTGCTAGTTTCATGTTATTTTTATATGAAGAATGCATCGTTGCATGTGTTTAGTTGTTTGTCTCCAAGTTGTGGGCATCTTTTCTTTTGAATCTAATTAGCTAAGGGTTATTTGGGATTCAGGAACATGGATTTTTTGTGTTGAATGTCTAATCTCTTACCTTTGTTCAAGGAACAAATTAAATGTTTTAGGTTAAGCATTGGGAAAGGTATGCTGCAACAGGGATATCATCAAGTATGAATGACTAAACACTCAGTCTTGGGAAGTATCTGTAAGGCAGACACTAAAAAATCTTCCTTTGAAACTTAGTTATTGATTCAAGTCTATGGTAATCATTTACATGTGTATGTCTATTGACTCTGAGCCCTGAGATAGGCACCAGTCTGGTCTTGTATAGTTGTTATGATCCAAAACACCTGGTTTTGCATCCAACACAAAATACAAATTCAAACTTCAAACATAAACCATTAGGACATTACAAGTAGTTTTAGGACTAAAATTCTCTGTTTCACAACTGAGCATAAGACCAAAGCTAGCCCCTTTGCACTTATTTTGCAATTTTGGTCTGCATAAGAGAGGATTTATCTGCTTTGTATCAACATCCTAGCAAGTTCACATGCATATTTTACGGATGTTGAATATGGAATACCCTCCTTGGTTTTGCAAAGCCTAAAGAAGAAGAGGAGATATTTATAGGGTCTATCTCCTGTACTGTTGGCCCCTGGCCCGGAAATCTTGTCGATCAATGATGGCTACCTTGTAGGGATAACTGGGAAGCATCCAGTTTGGGAAAAACTCCAATAGATTTGGCGACTCTACTGTGGAATGCTTTGTGTGAGAACCTTGGTTTAAAAAAACTAATTCCTAGTTGTAGGTGGCGACTCCGAACAAATCTCCTAACCGGTGAGGTGAAATTTGTATGCAAGGGAGAAGATTCTTGTGTAATCCTTTACTTGAAGAATTGCCCAGAAAAATGATGTATAGGAGAAAAGGGACCGTTCAAGCCGGTCAAGAAGGTTCTCCTAGTCCTAGAAACAATGATAATACCCAAGATAATCCAAGATCTCCAGAGCGACAGGCACCGTATTTTTCAAACACAGAGGCTGAAATTGAAGATGTATATGAAAGACAACAAGGTGATAGATTGAGAATGAGATCAGAGGTGTTTCAAGAACGCCCTTTCTTAGATCCTCTTGACAGATTTGATGAAACTGAGTCCCCAAGGGATGATGATGATGACCAAAATGGAATGGGACCATCCTCTTCTATGCCTAAAGATGAAGAATTAGCTGAAGAAATCAAGAGCCTAAGGGCTGAATTAGAATATTTGCAGGCCTTGAGGATTAGAGATGATATGAGACAAAAGGTGCAAGCTCTGAAAATTGCTCAACAGGATTCACTTCCCACCCTTGATAATGCAAATGTGCTGAGAAACCAGCAAAGAAATGAAGTTCAGAATCAACAGAATGATCAGAGACAAAATATAAACAATGCTAGGGTACCATTGAACAATGTGAGAAATCAGAATGTTAATAGGAATGCAAATATTAATCAGTTTGGTAGACAGCCTATGCAGTTGGATAGATTCAGGCAGCTAGTTTTTAATGGTATTCCTGGTTACCCTAACCCCATTGATAAACATGTAAGGTCTCAGATACCAAAGTTTTCAGGAAACAATGCTGTGTCAGGTGAAGATCATTTGAAGGCATTTCAGAATGTTATGGACAACTTTGAGGTTGAATATGAAGATGTCTTTATGAAATTGTTTATGCAGTCCTTAGTTGATGAAGCTAGAGAGTGGTACAAAAGTCTGCCTGACCGGAGTGTCTCATCATGGGATGACTTTAGAAGGATTTTTAAAGAACTATATGGTGATAAGATTGATCCAAGCTTTTTTATAAATGAGTTCACTGGTATTACTAAGGGGTCAAATGAGCAGGTTGCAGATTTTAATGCTAGGTTCACTAGAGTATTGAATAAATTACCACTTCACATGAGGCCTAATGAACCAATGTGCATGGTACTATACATAAATGCATTTGATGCTAAAACAGCTTATGGGTTAAGAGATAAGGGTCCTACTAGCCTCAGGGATGCTTTTAGAATTGCAACCAACATTAAAAATAATAGGAAAGCATCTGGTAAGACAAATAGAAGGGATGATGTAAAGATTCTGCAAAATCCGAATAATAAGTTTCAAAGTACTCAAGGTAATGCATCTACTTCTGAAGAGAAATTGGATAAATTGACAACTATTGTTAAGGACCTAAGTTATAGACTTGCTAAAAATGAAAAGGGGATATGTAATGTCCCTATTTTCGGATTCTCTTGCAGATCAATCAGAGCGGGCTTTTTGGGTTGGTGACAGCATAATCAGAGGAATATTTCGATGTCGCCAAGGTGTTCGGGTGATCCAATGGAGATGGTTGACATTTTCCGGAGGGATTTCAGACAACTTGTCCATATTATTTATAGTAAGTGCTTGCATGTTGTTAATCTTTCTGGGTTTTTCTGGGTTTGTTCTCTTTGGTCCCTGGTAGTCACTGCTATTTTTAGTAAGTGGCAGTTTGGCGCTGTTTGGGCAACTTGGCAGTCGGCTGTTGGCTCTCATAGAAATTACAGTTGAGCTTGGAGTTATCAGATGGTTTGTGGATCTAGTTGGCACCCTCTGAGTTGGCTCAGTTTGCTTATGGCCGTTACTATTTTTAGTAAGTTCGGGATTGGCACCGGAACGGGATTTTGAGAGGGGTTGGATTCGTCTTGTCAAGACCTTTCCAACGAGCTATAGTTTATTGGTTTCCGACATTATCTTGGCCTCCGTTTTAAAGTCCGTAAATTAAACATTATTATTTAATATTGGACCTTGGTGCTTAGGCTCAACAACTTAATGTTGTTTTAAAAGAGGGGACTTTAAAGGTAATGTTGAGAAAAGAATTAAAGAGAATTATAATGTATTTTCCCTCTCATGTTTTATCCCATATGCAAGAGGATTTTAGAGACTCCCAGTTGGAAAAGTATAAAAGGAGGAAAAGTGCTCTCATTTGCATATGCTTGGTTTATTATTTTCTTCTCTCTTTGAGATTTCCTTTGCTAGGGTTTTGGAGCTTGGCTCTAAGGTTTGAGGATTCAAACCAAAGGCTCTTGGAGATGAAAACCTCCCTGAGTAGCGGTATCCCACAGGTGTGAAAGATCACCCAACGGTGCCTTCTATGGTGGATACATTCAGTGTTTACATATGTGCTTCAATGGAGTTTGTGTGACGAAGAGTTGATATAGTATTGAGGATTTTTCTTGTATTTTCAGTTGAGTTCTTCATAGCAGATTGGAAATCAGTTCATTGGAGGTCTGAGGCAGAAATACACATATTTGGGACTGTATTTCATTTGCAGCTAGCTGGCCGTACTACCCAGCCCAGCCGTACCATGTTTGAGGGCATTTTAAGGTTGTTTCTTTGCATATATCTCTTCCAAATCTGATTGTCCCTCCTTGTTAGCAGCCTACAACACTTCACAGAGAATTTTCAGTGGCTTGTGACATTTCTATTTGCTGTTATACCTTTCCAGCTATGGCCGTACACCACCAGGCTTGACGTGGGGAAGTGTGGAGCTTATTTCTCATTGTGGGTAGTGTTTATTTTGCATTGTGTGAGGCATTTAGGGCCTCTTCTCTTGTTGATATCAATTTGTATGTTCATCTTTGTATTCTTTGGAGTTTGGAGTGATTTTTGGCTATGCCCATTTGCTGGTCCGGCAACAGTTGAAATATGAAGTTGCAAATCTGAACATGGGTATGTCACAGTAATTCATTATTGGTCATTTTACTATCTGGGTAGTCGATAGTTTCTTTATATCTGTTATATATTTTTTGAGTTTGGGTTATATGCTATATATTGTGTGCTCTGACACCACATCTGTAGGAAAACATAAAACCCCTTCTGCACCTTCTATCTATCTGAAAGACCACACAAAAATAATAATAAAAATTCACACATAAAGGATCATTAAAAAATACAAACAGGTACGGCACATTACAGGATAGGTCCCGAAAGGCAGGTTTATTAGAGACAAGAGAAGAGACTATCATTGCATGATATGCCATATAACACTAATTGGCATAATGGTAAACCCATTCTCCCGAATGGCAACACTAATCAAAGAGCTCAAAATGTTAAGGAGACTCCTGATCCTCTGAAGAAAGCTGTTAACATTGTTGATGATACCTCATGGTGCATAATCTGTCAAATGCCTCACTCACAATCGCAATGTATGATTGCTCAATCTTTGTATAATAATGCTGTTGCCTGTGATGAATGCAATGAGCCACATTATGTGGAGGATGATAGTGTCAATATGTTGTTCACAAATAGGGAGTATTCTTCTTATGATGCTGATGAAAGCACGAATTATGGGACTCAGGTCTGCCAGCAGATTCCCTATGATGAGGATGATGAAGATAACTATGCTTATGCTTAGGACTCACGCATCTTTCTGAATAAATTGAGAAGGCCTTCTGATAAAGAGATTAGAGCTCTCACAGCTGCAGCAGTTGCTCAGGTCAAGAGCAACTATAACCTTAGGGGTAAGGCTCAGGTGGGTGATCCACGTCAACCAGAAGACACCTTTGTGAATCAACCAATGCACAATCATAAAGGGGCTGAATCACATAAGACGCGATGGAATAATAATAAGAAAAATTCTAAGCAAAAACCAAGTCATGATTCTCAAGGACTAGAAAATAAAGTTCCCCAAAATGAGGATCAAAATAATAATTCTCAGGTCATGGATGACACTTAGAAAGCCATTAAAATTAAGGCTAGATCAGCTCAGGATAAGAATAAGACCACGGCTCAAGCTACAACTGTTATACAAAATTATGCTCCCTTTGACATAACTCTGGTTTTATCCAAGATAAAGGTCTCTGTTCCATTTGTGGAGATGATGAAAGTTAAAGAGTTCAGGAATAAAGCATTGTCTTTAATTTCAGGAGTAGCTTGTCAGGCCGAGCAGAATGTTGAGACTCAGGGTAAGAAACAAGCCGTGTGTATTGATGAGGATGAGGTTCCTGAAGTCTATCTGGGGGTGACAATGACAAAATGCCCTTCACAGGTTGAACCGTTTTATGTCTCCCTTGTTATCAATGGAAAAGTAATCAAGAATTGTATGCTTGACTCAGGAGCATCAACAAATGTTATGCCTCTGGCTATCATGCAACAAGCTAGATTGAAAATAGATAAGGCATGTGGAAAATGCTATGCAATGGATGCTAGGGAGGTACCAGTCATAGGAATCATGAAGGATGTGGATTTTATGCTAGTAGCATATCCAGAAAAGACTTACAAAATGAACATTATAGTAGTTGACATAAAGCCACAGTATGGTATGCTATTGTCAAGAAGGTGGGCAGCATTGATTGGAGGAAGTATGCAGTTAAATTTATCATATGCCATGATCCCAATGAATGGTAGAGATGTCAAACTAGTTAGAGAAGAGAGGTCACCAGAAACAGTTGAAGATCAAGATTCAGAAGAGCATATCTGTTTTGTGGATATTGACTGTGAGAATTTCAGAATTGTCTCAAATGATCAAGGAAGCGAAGGGAGAGATTTTTGCATTCAAGAACTTGACCAACAGGGTCTCTGGACTATGTATTTTGATGGAGCTTGTTCAAAGGAAGGTTCTGGTGCTGGAGTTGTGTTTTTGTCTCCAGCAGGTAAGCTTCTGAAATTCTCTTTCCTGTTAAAGTTTGCTTGTACAAATAATATCTCAGAATATGAAGCTCTGCTACTAGGATTGAATGTTGCTTTGAAGCATGGGATTAAGATGCTAAAAGTGTTTGGAGATTCAGAATTAATTGTCTCCTAGGTGAGATAAATATGCTTCAAAATATAATAGGTTAAAACAGTATAAGCATGTTGTATGGGATACAATTGAATTATTTGATGCTTTTTCAATAAATTGGATAGAAAGATCAAAGAATGTCATGGTAGACTTTTTAGCTAATGTGGCCATAAGGCCAGATGATGTCATTCTGTCTGATGTTACAAATGTTGAAGTTAAAATTAGACCTGCAGTACCAGATAATATATGCAGTTGGAGGGTGTTTGATGATGATAGAGATTTGTTGAGGTTCCTACACTGCATAGATGAATATGAGAACAAGGAGATTGATTTTTAGAACTTTGTAGAAGTTGTGAATGGAAAAGAAACTCTTTTGGGGAAAAAAGTAATTCAACTTAAAACAAATAAAATCCCCAGAGGGCTAGTTGCTTTAGAAAGAGCATTTGACAATAAATACCAGTTTGTTACAAAGGGATCTCCTACAAACAAGGATGACTTGGAGGAGATAAACTTGGGGACATGCCATGCCCCAAAAGGGTATATATTGGCAAATAGCTCAAGCCACACATCAGGAGTATGTTGATTGTATTGTTGAAAAAATATAAGCATGTCTTTGTATGGTCATATGAGGACCTAAAAGCTTATAGAGAAGACTTATTCCAGCATGAGATTCCTTTGAAGCCTGGAGCTAAGCCATTCAGACAGAAACAAAGACCTATTAACCCAACTTTGGCTCCAAAAATGCAAGAAGAGCTTATAAAGCTTAGGGAGGCTGGAATAATTGTGCCTATCAGACACTCAACTTGGGTGTCCAATCTTGTCCCAGTTAGAAAGAAAAATAGTGATATAAGACTTTGTGTGGACTTCAGAAATTTGAATGTATCTTCTTTAAAGGATAATTATCCACTGCCTAATATGGAGGCTATGTTGCAAAAGGTAACTGGTTGTGAGCTTTTATCCATGATGGATGGATTTTCAGGATATAATCAGGTGAAGGTAAAAGAATCTGAACAATACAAGACTGCCTTCACCACTCCATGGGGGACTTATGTATATGTAAGAATGCCATTTGGACTAACAAATGCAGGTGCCACAGTTTAGAGGGCTATGGATAATGCTTTTGCAGGATTGATTGACTCAATTTTGGTTGTATATCAGGATGATTTAACTGCATATTCAAAAAAGGAGGAGCAACATTGCATGCATCTAGAACAAATTTTTATTAGGGCATTGGAATATGGCATTTCACTTAACCCAAAGAAATGTACTTTTGGGGTAGTAGAAGGAAAATTATTGGGACACATTGTTTCCAAGGATGGAGTCAGGATTGATCCTGAAAGGGTTGCTGCAATTGACAGAATTCAAATTCCTAAAACAGTGAAAGGCATTCAGTCTTTCTTTGGGCAGATTAACTTTGTTAGAAGATTCATTCCCAACTTTGTAGAGATTACAAAGGGTATTTCTAAAATGTTGAAGAAGGGTGAAACTATCAAGTGGGAAAGTGAAGCAATTAGATCATTTCAGAACATCAATGAGGCAATAAAGATGGCTCCTGTGTTGAGATCTCCTGATTTTTCTAAGCCAATTCAGTTGTTCTCATTTGCCTCTTTTCACACTATTGCTGTATGTTTGTTGCAGAAAAATGAAGATGGTTTTGAGCAACCTATTGCTTTCTTTAGCATGTCACTGTAGGCACCAAGTTGAAATATGATATCATGGAAAAACAGGCATATGCATTGGTTAGGGCAGTCAAAAGCTTCAGGCCATACTTAGTAGGATCTCAGATAATTACATATGTGCCCTATGTAGCAGTTAAGGACATTTTCACTCAGCAGGAAGTGACAAGAAGATGCAGGTGGATTAACAAGTTACAAGAGTTCAACATTGAGATACAAATTACAAAATTGGTAAGGGGACAGGGTTTGGCTAAGATGATGACACAATCAAATTTGGAAGCATGCCAGGTAAATGTGGTTCGGGATGAAGTTGTTAACCTGTTAGAATCTGAATGGTACAAGGATATTGTGTATTATTTGCAGAATTTGAATTGTCCTTCCCATCTCAGTGATAGTCAAAAGAGGACCTTAAAGTTACATGCTATCAAATACATAATTATTCAAGGAGGATTGTATTGGAAGAATCCTGATGGTGTACTACTTAGGTGTGTATATGAAAATCAAGCTACAGATATTTTAAATGACATGCACAGAGGAGTGTGCGGTGGACACTACACTGCCAAGACAACAGCTCACAAAATTCTTAGAGCAGGCTATTGGTGGCCAGCCCTTTTCTCAGATGCACAAAAGATGGTAAGGAAATGTGATCCCTGTCAAAGGTTCTCAGGAAAACTTAAGTATGAAGGTGCATTACCCCTTAGAACTGTGACTGTGGAGGTTCCATTTCAGCGATGGGGAATTGATTTTATAGGGGAAATTTTAGAAAGATCAAGTGGAGGACATAGTTGGATTTTGGTCGCTACTGACTATTTTACTAAATGGATTGAAGCCATTCCAACTAAGAAAGCTACAAGCAGGGTGGTGATGGATTTCATTTTGGAACACATTATTATCAGATTTGGAGTGCCAGTCAAAGTGGTCACAGACAATGCCATGTGTTTCAGGTTTGGTGAGTTTGTTGATTTTTGCAACAACTATGGGATTGATTTGTCATATGCATCACCATATCATCCACAAGGAAACGGTTAGGCAGAATCAAGTAACAGAAGCCTTATGAAAATCATCAAAATGATGGTAGACAAGAACAAAAGGGCATGGGATTGAAAGTTAAAGATGGCACTATGGGCTGACCGGATAACAGTGAAGACAGCAATTGGAAGGTCACCTTTTGAGCTAGTATATGGTGCAACAGCTAAGTTACCTATGAATAATCTCTTGCCAGTTTATAGGTTCATACAAGAAAATGATAAAGAGATTGAGGACTCAATGAATGAAAGGATAAATCAATTGGTTGCATTAGATGAAATTAGAAGAGAAGCATAGAAGACAAATATCAAGAAACAACAGAAGGTAAAATATTTGTTTGATAAAAATGCTATAGAAAGGAAGTTTCAGATAAGTGACTTGGTCCTTGTTTGGAATGCAAAGAGCCAGGATAAGGGCAAGCATGGTAAGTTTGAGCCCTTATGGATGGGCCCATATCAAATCAGCAATACTCATGGAGAAGATTCCTACTTTCTCTAGGCCCTAAATGGTGAACTACTGGAATTGCCTATGCACGGTCAGTTCTTAAAACCTTACTTCTCATGAATGAATATCTTGTGTGCAAATTGTAAATTAGGTGTGAATAGTCTGTACATACCTTGTATAGTCGGTGGTGTTTTTGCATTTTGCGTTTTGCCTGGTCTGTCCCGGAGTGGTCTAGTTCTCGCTGCAGCCTTGCGCCTGCACGTCCCCAGTCGGAGCCAATGGTGGTGCCCACCTAGGGTTAGGGTTTTGAGTCGAGTCTGCAAGACTATATTTTTATTTCTCTCAAACTCTTAATGCCTTGGGTTTTATTTTCCCTCGAAATCCTGCTTTGTATCTTCTATTTTGTCGTTGACCTCCTGTAGCGGGTTCCCGGTCGCTTAAGTTGCATTTTCATGCCTTAGCACTCGTAGGTTGATCGGTCCCTTTGCATTGTATTACCGCTTTCTCGCATCGCGCTAGAAGAGAAAAGAAAGAAAAAACGCTGAGGCCAAAAACCCTTTATGTGGTGGTGAAATCTATTGTATGTATATTTTGCATGTATGTTGATATACAACGGGTAGATACAACGGAACAAACAAAGGGAGGAAACAAGAGTCATATCGCCGAGACCTTGCCTATCAGCAGCCAAGCTCAGGGTCCCTCCGATGGCCGATGAGATATACAAGGATGGCCTTCGGTGTGACAACGACCGTCGGCGGCTCTGTCCATGCTCTCTCCGATGGCCGATGAGATACAAAAGATACATGGAAGGCAAGAACCAAGGGTGGGGTCCACCAATTGTATATTTTGCATGCATGTTTGATATACAAGTGCTGGACATAAAAAAATTTCAAATCGGGTTGAATAGTTGTCGGGCCCACAGGTGTACAAGGGGGATTGTATGTTTGATATACAATATGACATACAATGGAAAACATGCAATCTCGGATTTCAAAAGTTATTAAATCGGACCTGGCGGGCAATGATACAATGGCAAAGTTGAAAAGTCAAAGCCATTTCTTTGTATGTATGCGTTGTATGTATCTCTGATATACAACGGGCATATACAAGGTGAAATATACAAGAGGCACATATACACTTCGGACGTGAAAGAAGAATGTGTTTTGGCGGATTTCAGGCTGGGGTCTGTGGGTTGTATATAGTGCATTGTATATGCGATATGCAACGTGAGATACAATGAGGTAGATACAAGCGGGATTTCAAAGGTTTTTCCAATCTGATTGATGGGTGGTTGGGATCCGAGGTTGTATGTATATTGCATTTGTATATGCAATATACAAGGCGATATACAAAGGAAGTGAGATGCAAGCCGGACCCGATAGCAATTTCAAATTTGTTCATAATATTTTGGGGTCCGCAGTTGGTTGTATGTATATTACACATTGTATGTGCGATATACAAGAGGGTGTTAGATACAAAGCCCGGACCCGATAGCGATTGCATTTTGTTTTATAAAGATTTGGGGTCCGCCTTTGTATGTAGGTGATTGTATGTATATACAATCTCATATGTACAACCGCAAATGCAGATGTGGATACTATGGCTCATCAGCGAGACTTCGTTTATCGACGGCCAAGTCCAGGGCCTTTCCGACGGCCGATGAAGATGCAAATACATAACGATGGTGATCCAATGGCAGGCTGCCACGTGTCCAAGGGCGGTTGTATGTATATACAACTGCATATACAATGATTTGAAGGCATAAAAGGCAAAGGTGGGCGAAAAGGGCAAAATGTTTGTTCGAGCTATAAAAAGTATGCGATGGGAAAAGGCATCTGTGTGTCGCGTTTTCATTGGCTGTGAACTTTTCAGCATGATTTGAGGCCGCAGATCTCGGCGGGAGGAAATGAATTGACGACCCTGTTTCAAAATTTCATAGGAGGGTTTTCCTATGCATTCGCAGCTGCATTTCAGGCGAGAAAAAATTCTTGAGCACGTAGCCGTTGTATCTCCAGAAGCTGCGGGTAGGTTGGCCATTAATGGCAAAATTTGCAGAGGCATGGTCTTGATTGACAGGTCAACTACCTGATTAAGGGCGAAAATCTTCAGTCGGCGGCACACTTCCCGAATCCACCTGCTTTTTTCCTCTTTATCTCTCGGCTGCATTGAATGTTTTAGGCACCATTCTGGAGGTGCATTGTGTTACATCCCACTTGTGCCGTAACTATTTTGATATGTGTTTACACCATGTGATTTAATTATTTTGAAATGTGTTCAACTATGATGTCATGCTTGGATTATGAGATGATCTTAATTTTTTTTAAGAAAAATAGATTTTGATAGAATTTATTGATCAAATGACAATTGGAAATAAATTATGTATGTTTGGTTCAATTCAAATGTGGAAAGATGAATTTGGCATAATAAATTACAGGAGATATGTTATCGGCTAACTATTACCTTGTTTGAGTGATCGCAGGATTGGTCAACCCCAAGAAAAGGGGGGAAAATATCATCAGGAATGAGAAGTAAATAAGAGAATGTAATGCCATTTGAAATTGTCGGTAAGTTGAAACTGACCTAGTAATTTCGTTAGAGGAGAATAAGAGAACCTAGTGCTAGATAAACTTTCTTCATCTAAAAGGGTAAGACTTCCCAACCTAAACCGAAAAAAATCAATTATCCTTTTTCTTCTTCTTTCTCCTACGTGTGTAACTCTAAGTCGACTCGCCAAACTTGAATTTAACATTATCATCTATTACATTAAATTTAATCTATATATCTTCAACTTAAGTCATCATGACTTTCAACCTTACCAAGTCTATTTATTTTGAAATAAAAAAAAAGGTTCTTCCTTAAAGAGAAATAGTTAATATTTTGAATATCTACCGATGAGACTAAATTCTTCAATATATTCTTCTATTAGTAACCTAGGTTCAAAACCTCATTTAGCTCCTATCTTAATTGAAAACACGTTCTTTTGGAAGGTCTCTCTTGTGGAGAAATTTTAGTAACCACTTGATCGGCCTTCATCACGCGGCCCTATCCTTCAAATAAAGTGACTTAAGAGCTTCGAATGGAAAAATTAAAAACCGACCATATTATTTTCTTCCTCCGTCGATTAAGTTTGAGAAAAGAATTACTTCCTGAGGGGAATGGTTAGAAATAGAAATTAGGAGGTGGTGCACAAGTATCGGGTAATGGGAAGTGAGCTCATTTATGGGCAAAACCGTTTTCTTGCAGAGCATTCTTGCTAGTACAATTCTGAGTAAGGAAAACCCTGGAGAATGAGCGAGTTTTGGAAGAGGGAGGCAACAGTTTAATTCGTCAAAGTCTTTTGTGACGGGAATGTAGAATGGAGATTGGCTAAGTTTCGAAGTTAAAGAGTTAGAAAAGAGCTGTGGGTTATTTTGAAGGAGAGCTTTACCTGAGGAGCGAACCAGCTAAAAGGAGATATTCTCAAAGAACCTCCGAAATCTGAAGGCATGTACTCTTCCTTCATAGTAAACTCTTAAATCTTCTTTCTTACCCGAAATAATGAGTGGAATTTATTTGTAGAAGCTCCACATCAAATTTTCTGGAGCAATAGTCCAACAAAAATAAGAAATCTCTAAATTTATTCCTATGAAGCATCCTCTTTTTCTTTTGGATGATGCCAGTAGGTGTGTTTTTGGTAACTTTTAGAAAGGAACTTATCTTTCTTTTGGGGTTTGGGTAAATAGAAGAGAACTATCCTCAGACTTAACTCCTTATAGCCGCTCTCAACAAGAACATTATTTCATAACGACGTCTAACTAGAAAACTTTGAGAATAAGAGAAGTCTCTTTCGAGCGGAACAATTCCTTACTTAAAAAGAAAACTCTTTAGAACGCAGACCTGTAGTTTATCTCTGTAATGGATTTTCTTTGAGGTTTGAAATATTTTTTTTTAGAGACAGAATACTGCCACAAATTAGTCATCCAGATTTCATCCTGACCTCTACTCCAATGTTTAATCTTGAAACTGCTAAAATACGACATGGTTCCTTAAGTTTAGACAACCAAAGGTGTCAAGCTTGAGAGCAAACTCCTTTAATTTAGTAATAGAAAACCGAACCATTTATGTTGAATCTATTTTTGTCCAATCTGAAGAATAGTGTGATACATACCTGGAAACAGTGATAACGTTCATTCTGACCATGTGCAGTGACACAAGTATCTTAAACTTAAACATACCGATAAATCAAAGACCAAGCCGAGTAGGGTGACAACTGAACTACATGACCGGTTGAGTCGTGTTGCGCACATTTGTAAAACCTTGGCCGAGGTGACGCTAGCATCTTAAGTGGTGTCAGTCAGTTCCTTGCCGGGATACTTTTCTAGTCAGATGGTCATACTAGTTAGAAGCTTATCTATAGTGTATGATCGACTAGGAAGTAGTAGGGTAATCACCAGTCTCAGATGGCATTGGATTCTCTTCATGGTACTTCTCGGCGGCGGGCCGGGTCATTTCAGTTGAAATGACGCGGGGGATTGAAAAGTCTGTGGTTGGGCGGATAAACGCCCTGATGATATTTTTCCACCCCGACATCCTATATGAGAAAAATAGAAGAATACCGGAACAAACAAGTTAAGAATAATGAACTAATCTCCCTCTCGAATAAATACGGTACTCTTCTCCTCTTTATCTTGTTCTTTTTTTTACTTATGTATAATGAATTAGATTAGAGACTTAGTAGTTGAATTCAAAAGCTAATTGTTTTATTATAGGTATTGATTTTTAGCTGATCTTTTGCTTTTACTTGCTTATTACTTTAAGTTCAGTTGTTACACATTGTTTCTGGCAGCATTTTGAAGAGACAATGTAATTAATTGCTGAGTACACGTTCTGGGTATATTAGAACTGTGTTACTCATTTTAGTGGTTGTTGAAGACTGGGCAAATTTTGGTGGAGTAATAAGATACAGCTTTGCTGGTGGCTCTGTTTTGGGTGTCTTGTGAGTTTATGAATCATTTGTTGAATGTTCTATGCATAGTTTTGCTGGTTTCATGTTGTTTTTATATGAAGAATGCATCGTTGCATGTGTTTAGTTGTTTGTCTCCAAGTTGTGGGCATCTTTTCTTTTGAATCTAAATAGCTAAGGGTTATTTGGGATCCAGGAACATGGATTTTCTGTGTTGAATGTCTAATCTCTTACCTTTGTTCAAGGAACAAATTAAATGTTTTAGGTTAAGCATTGGGAAAGGTATGTTGCAACAGGGATATCATCAAGTATGAATGACTAAACACTCAGTCTTGGGAAGTATCTGTAAGGGAGACACTAAAAAATCTCCCCTTGAAACTTAGTAATTGATTCAAGTCTATGGTAATCATTTACATGTGTATGTCTATTGACTCAGAGCCCTGAGATAGGCACCAGTCTGGTCTTGTATAGTTGTTATGATCCAAAACCCCTTGTCTTGCATCCAACACAAAAGACAAATTCAAATTTCAAACATAAACCATTAGGACATTAGAAGTAGTTTTAGGACTAAAATCCTCTGTCTCACAACTGAGCATAAGCCCAAAGCTAGCTCCTTTGCACTTATTTTACAGTTTTGGTCTGCATAAGAGAGGATTTATCTGCTTTGTATCAACATCCTAGCAAGTTCACATGCATATTTTACGAATGTTGAATAGGGAATACCCCCCTTGGTTCTGCAGAGCCTAAAGAAGAAGAGGAGATATTTATAGGGTCTATCTCCTATACTGTTGGCCCCTGGCTCGGAAATCCTGTCGATCAATGATGGCTACCTTGTAGGGATAATTGGGAAGCATCCAGTTTGGGAAAAACTCCAACAAACCTCACAGATGCGCCTTCTTCAAGAAGCCCAATTTGCGCATAAGGAAGGAATGTGGAGTGACTTCCATTGTTATGAAGAACACTTGCATCTGGAGAAGACTTGGAAGCACCTTGTAGACTTGAATAAAGTTGGAACTCATCTCAATGATGTTAGGTGCAATCTCATGACTCTAGAGCCCTGAATATGCGCCTAGAGCTAGACGTGGATACTGAAGCTTCAATTGATCATTCATCCTATTTAGGAGATAAAATCTTGTCTAAGGGTTCATTCATCTAATATAGATCTTGATCAAGGGTCAAAAAACTTCATGATTGCTTGAGGCGCACCTTACCTCCTGTTCCACCTCAAATGTGCGCCTTACTTGAAAGAAATGCCAAGACTTGATCTCTCCATCATCCAACATGCGCCTAAGCTACATTGAGCACCGTGCAGGCCATGGGTCCGAGAGTGACATTGGATGAAGTGTCAGATAAGGCTCTCAACTCAGAGATAGCATCTTGGGTAGCGTGATGATAAGGTTGCCAACTCAGAAATGAGTCATTCCAATGGAATATTCTTCTAGAAGATGCTCATTGGAAAACGTGCCGTGGTTGCCTCTTGCTCTTGAGGAGCACTATAAAAAGAGGAGAGTGACTTCATTTTGTATCTTTTTGCTATTGAATTTCTCTCTGGTAGCTTTATGCTCTTTCGTGAAATCTGCATATTTCATGTTTGTTGGGGTGATGCTCCATCAACTTTGATAAGGTGATGCTCCCTTATCTCTTGAGATGTGTTAACACTCAGTTATCATCATTGTGCAAGATTGAAGTCGACACATACATCATCAAGCTACTTGCATCTTGTAGACACTTGAGAGTTGAAGTCTGGATACTTGTAGTTGATTTTACTCATTGTTCAATCTAGGCGCAAGGCATTTCATACAAGATCATTGTAATATGTGAACATTGATGATGCTATTAAGCATCTATTGCATGTAATGATACATTGTATTGACCTTTGAAATAAGATATCTCAGCTTGCTTGATGTTCATTCATGTTTGATGTTGATGTTTGATTGAAGTAAGAAGTGAAAGTAAGCAAAAAATTTGGTTAAGTATAGTTGGGATATTTCACACATTTGCGCCTTCTCTAGAAAGGTCAATTTGTGCCTAAGGTGAGGATCTTGAGACATCATCATTGCTATTGGCAAACTTGCATTTGGAGAAGCCTTGAAGGTTTGAACTTAGTTGAAACTTACCTCAAGATGCTAGGCACAACTTCATGACTCTAGAACCCTAAATATGCGCCTAAGCTAGAAATGGAATGGAAGTCACAATTTGATCATTCATCTTGTTTAGGAGGTAAAACTTGTTTTAGGGATCATTCATCCAACTAAGATCTTAATGAAAGACAAGAAAACATCATGATGTTTGTGGCACACTTTGCCTCTTGTTCAACCCTAGATATGCGCCTCACTTGGATCCCTCAGTTGCGCCTTGAGGACTCATCAACTTGCAAGGAAAAGAATCTAGCTATTGCCAATGTTTGGAAATTGTTTAAGTGTCAGAAGACAAGTCTTTATGTTGAGGCGCGCCTTCTAGCCTCTGCCACCTCAAAAGTGCACCTAGCTTAGGAGAGGCGCCAATCTTGGTTTCTGCAATCTCCAATGTGCGCCTAATCTTCATTGAGTATTGTGCAAGCAGTGGCTCCCAGAATGCCCTTGGATGGCGTGCCGGATAAGGCTCTCAACTCGGAGTAACTGACTTTGGGTAGCGTGCTTGACAAGGCTTCCAACTCAGAAGTGAGTCATCCCAATGGAATATTCCTCTAGAATATGCTCATTGGAAAACGTGCCATGGTTGCCTCTTGCTCTTGAGGAGGAGCACTATAAAAGGAGGAGAGTGACTTCATTTGGCATTTTTGGCTATTTGATATTTCTTGGTAAGCTTTATGCTCTTTTCATGAAATCTGCATATTTCATGCTTGTTGGGGTGGTGCTCCCTCAACCTTGATAAGGTGATGCTCCTTTATCCTTTGAGAGGTGTTAACATTCAGTTATCATCATTGTGCAGGATTGAAGTCGTTACTTGCAACCTAAAGTTACTTACATCTTGAAGACACTAGCAACTTGAAGACAAGATACTTGTAGTTTGAAGACTATCATTTTTCAATCTAGCCGTTGAGGCCTATTTTTGTAATCATTGTAATAAGATGAACATTGATGCTATTAAGCATTTGTTGAATGTAATAAGTTGTATTGACAATTGCAATAAGATATCTCAACTTCATTGCTTGTTCAATTCATGTTGATTTCATTTATGTTAGATGTTGATTAAGTGAAGTAAGAAGTACGAAAAAGTTAGAAAAAATTTGGTTAAGTATAGTGGGGAATCTAACATTTTCTGACATTACATTTAGCCCCCACTTTAATGTATGTATAAACGCAAGGCTGATACATGCATTAAAGTACGGTCAACAAACATGCCAAGCACGGAGAAGACACGCCAAGCACATTAAAGACAATGATAGGCACGCAAAACACGGAGAACATTGTTACAGTCATGCAAAACACTAAGAATACAGTAAATGCATAGAAGACACATTAATGCATGGAAGACAGGAATGATTTCTTTTCTTTTCTTTTTCTCCTGTATATGAAATGCAAATGCAAGTACAGGAAAATAAACAAACCTTCCATAATACAGGATGCACTCATCGCGCAGGTCTTTAAACTGTATATGGGGCAACACACATGCAAGACATGCAAAACCTTCCAAAATGCAGGATGCACTCATCGCACAGGTCTTTAGACTGCATATGGGGCAACAAACACGCCAAACAAAGCAAGCATGCCAAACACACACACTTTGAAGACACGGAGAAAACACTGCAGACAAGCGATGGAGTGTCCCTATTTCTAGGTTCAACACGATCTCAGGCACATTATAGGCACACACCAATGATTAGGCTTTGCCACAACAATCGCCGAAGACACGCTTAAGGGTTGAGTTAGTCACAGAACCTCTCCCGGCCTCCGCAGAGGACTTTTGAAAATGCAACCCTACCCGCATCACGGAGACGCCTTACGGTGTAAAGGAGCTATACAAAACAGATTTCAAGATTGTTCAAACACACTTTACTAGCATCTGGAACAGACAACTTACCTTATAGATGCCCCCACCTTAAGGTGGTTGATATCATGCATTGATATCAAGCACGTTAAGGTAGGAATAAAACACACAAGGGAAGACAAACTTTCACAAAGCCGATGCCCCTCGGAGGTGACATGTACTTTACGATTGCCAAATGTTCCCACAAACACATACCTGCAAGAAACATGTTAGTGTCCATAATCATGATAAACAATAACATCAATGCATATGAAATCTGAGGCATGCAAGATTCAAGTTAGACAAAGTGCGCGGAGTAGCAATATTGTTATGATTTGTAAATGAGATAGAACGCCATCAAAATCACTACGTAGAAAGCACGAGTGCTTCCATTAGCCAAGTGTCGGATAAGATATACAACCCCATCATCATATTAGGAACTAAGTCCAATTTTTGATTTCTCGCAAAAGGGACGCTAGGTCCGCATTAGTATAAATGTTTTTCGTCATCCGCTCGCTAGATGGAAACACTAGAGGAAGGGAAACAATAAATAAGAGAGGAGAAACAAGTGTCTTAGAATAATCACATAGGAGGGTGCCCCCAGGTCACCAACCGCAACGCTATGTCCGTAAGACACAACACACAACGATGAAATTAGAGAGAGGCAATATAGAAGAATGACAATACAAATAGAAGGTCACAACAGAGGCGGTCTCCTGGTATCCTGGACCTTACGAGAGAATCAAGGGTCATCCCAGGAGGCCTAAACAACACCACATCACGGGGGAAGCACATCACGAAAGAGATAAAGGGTTAGAAATACTTACCTGGTGGCACCATCGTTAAGAACATACATATCTAGGATATCTCTCATGTTGTTTTGATATTGTATTAACATTAAGTTTAGGATGACAAGAGGCTTTGGTGGGTTTCAAAGAGCGGTATCCTATACGGGCCGTGTAGTTAATTCCAACAACTTGTAAAGGTACTCTAATTCCTTGTTGGTTTACACTGCGACCATTGCCTACATAGTCGTTATTTTTCTACAAGATTTGAAATCCACGACCATATAGAGAGTCCATTTCTTTGGAAGAAGGTGAAGCCTCGTAGGTATCATAATTTTTAGTATAAGTGAGTATTGTCTTTATTGTCAACCACGTAGACTTTGTTTTTCTCAGATGTTTCAAAAGATTTCTTAGACGAGATTGATGTGACTTTTGATGTGTCAGGTTTATTAAATTTATAGTCCCATGTACTGCAAGGATTAAAATCTAATGAACCCCAATCATCACCAACAAGTGCATTCGATGGTTGGGAGTCTTGCACAACATTAGTCATTGATGGATCACCTCGCAAATTGTATAAGCTCATATGGTTATAAACTGGTTTTTGTGTTTCAATATGTAAACAGTTATCTGGTTCAGGAACAACATGAACAGTATGAAGTTTATCTTTGAATATAAATTTGATTGAACGATGCAGGGTGGAAGGGACCGCCCCCAATGCATGAATCCAAGGTCTACCAAGAATCATGTTGTAAGATAAAGAACAAGGCATGACATGAATCAGGGTAGGCACAATCACAGGTCCCACTTGTATAGGTAAAGTTATAGTGCCCACAGATTGTTGTCCAAGATTGTCAAAACCACAGATACTTAATGGTTTTGGTTTGATGGCAGATGTATCAACTTTAATCTTATGTAATAAGTCAATGCCACAAACATTAAGAGTTGATCCATTATCAATCATAACTCGCTTAACCAGTATTTTGTTTATTGTAACAAAGATTATAAGAGGATCATATTGGTTTTGAAATTAACTGATGGTAATTCATGTGGTTGAAAGAGAATAGAGAATATCCGTTTTTGTCACATGCATATAGCCTAACAGAGTTGCTACATCATTCGGTTTAACAGCAGGTGGCACAATCACCTTTTGTAAAGCTTCTTGGAGCATTCCATAGTATGTAGGCGATGTTTGTATTAAATCCCAAAGAGAGATCTTAGCAGGAGTCGCACGAAGCTGTTCGACAAGATCATACTCTTGACCACTTTTATGAGTAAGACGAGGTGGTGGAGGGAGCATAGGTTGAGAACATGGAAGAGAGACAGGAACATGAAGTGCCTGCTTACTTTGCTTGTTATTATGGGTGTTTTATGTATGAGCAATCATATTGTGGTGTGGTTGTTGTAACACATTTTGAACACCCAGATTTCTTTGAGCAATTTGCTTTGCATAGTCATAGATGTGATCGGGAGATCTAGGTGGTTTTTGAGCACCTTGGACAGTAATCACCGATTTTAAGCAAGAGGGTGCACTAAGTGCCTCTCGGACAATCATCGTAGGAATATTGCTACAAAGTCTACTAATGATTATTGAATTAACATTGTGTCCCTCTTGATTGCACCCAACATCCATCCCTAAAGGATTTAATGTGAGAGACCTTTTCTCATCCACTAATGCTACATCTTGGCCAGGGAGAGCAATGGGATGAGAGGAAAGTACGGTATTGTTAGGTAGATTAGAGCTATCCATAGTCTTCTCATTGAAGGTTCTTGAGTTTTCCATCAAAGGTGGAAGGTCTAATGGATTATCCGTAGAGGTCTCATGCACCAAATGATCGTTAGGTGAATAGTCTTTTTCCACCCATGAACAATCCTTCTTGAGATGGAGCCCTTTATCCACTAATGTTTCATTTTCCAAAGAGGGTAGGGTGATGTTCAAGAATGTGTTAATGATTTCATCCTCTTGTGCTAGTATATCCTCATAGGAGGAATCATTTTCTATGTCATCATCACATGTTTTAGATATTAAATCCAAAGCATTAAGAGAACTTTCACTCTCATCATTGTCAATGTGTTTCGTCAAATCTTCTACTACCCAAGGGTATGTATTTATGAGAGATGTGAAGTTGTCATAATCGGATACATAGTCAAGGATTTCAAATGAAGTGCATTTAAATATATCCTTGTAATACATAGCTTGTAAGTAAGTGAGAATATGAGGATTCATATTAGGATATTTGTAGAAACTCTTGAAGATTTTGATATATGCATGTAAAGATACCAAAGAGTAATGAGATGAAGATGCCATGGTGAAATTTCTTGTAATCATCAATGCAAAATCAGATTTTTAAAGCTTTTCAATAGTTATGCAAAAGAGAAGTGCAAAGTTATGTGCAAAAATGACCTAAAAATACTTGATTTTTTTGTACATTTTCAATGCAAATATATGAAAGCAAAGGTGTTGTAAGGAAATTGATCAAGGGTAGAAAATTATGTCTCATATCAGTCCAATACAGCAATAAGATCCTTCACAACACACTCTTGATGCAAATTTAAGATGACGACAAGTTGAAATGTAGTGAAAATATGTTGAAATATGCGATTTTTTCACCAAATATCAATGCAAAAGAGCATGACAAAGGGTGTTGTGAGGAAAAAGATGATGGACAACAAATTATATCAGTAATAACAGCACTTAATGCCAAAATATCCATCACAACATGCTTATAGTGCCACTCAAGGTCAAACCCTAGTGAAAATATAGCAAAAATAGGCAAATTTTCACAATTTTTCAATTCCAAGATCTAGCAAAAAGGGTGTTGTAAATAATTTTAGGAGGTGTAGCAAATAATAGCAATGATATCAGTCACCTCAATTCATAAAATTTGTACAACACACTTGGAGTGCAAACTAGGCCAAACCCTAGGGCAAAATAGCAAAAATGTGCAATTTTTCACCAAATTTTCACTATAATAGCCCAATAAAAAAGTGTTGTGAAGATTTTTAGGAAGGCCAGCAAATAATTACCCTGATAGCAACCTATTAGTGCAAAAATATCCTTCACAACACGCCTATGGTGCAAATTTAGAGAATCGATAAGGCCAAATCTAGTGAAAATCAATGTTTTTGAAGCCCTAGGTTTAAGATCTTGACACAAAATGCTATATGAATGTTTTGCAAGTTGATATATGATGAAAATGAAATACATTCAGATCTGAAAATGATTTTCAAACCCTAACGTGCAGAATGCAAGTGCAAATCTAATGAAAAATCAATGAAAATGCTAGTTTTTGTTGACTTTTCCTATGCAAAAATGCAAATTTTTAAAATCTAAATGCAAATTTGTTCTAAAATGCAAGACTACAGCGAAATGCAAATTTGAATAAGTCTCTAAAATCAGTAGAAAAATCTGAAACAAGATTCTACCTACAAACCCTAGAGTTTAGAATTTCTAGGTTATATGCAAAATTCACAATTTTCAACAAAACCCTAGCAATTTTATGATGAAAATGCAATGCAAATTAATGATTTTTTGTAATTTTTTGTAATTTAAATCAGATCTAATGCAAAAATCAGAAATTTGATGAAATTCAAATTAATTGATGGAAAATAGAAACCTATGCAAACTAGGGTTTCCAAATTTTTTCAAAATTTTCAATTTTTTTGTAAATTTTCCAATGCAATAAGATGAATGATACTATGAATAAATGAAATCAATGCAAATCTGAAGCAAAACACTCAGCAAGGTGCAAACAAGTCCAATAACATGGGTTCACCAAAATGTAATGGGTGGAATTTGGATAGTTTAGTTTTTGGTAGTTTTAGTGTATATCCTCCTTTCACCCTTACATTCAAGGACCTAGGGTCGAGTTGCAATGTACTATCATACCCTAGGTCACTATTGAGATGTAGGGAACTTGGATTTTTATGATTTAATTAACAATTTCCTTCCCTTATGCTCAATTGTACCTTAAAATCCTAATTATGCAAATACAATAGTAAACATATGAATTACGAAAAATGCTTCTGCAGAAAGCTGTAAAATAACAAATAACTGTGCACCTGTTTTAGAGGTTCGGAGACGGAAAAGTCGGGGACTAAAGAGCGACCGCCCAAGTCCAAGGCCCTACTTTTTGTCGAGATCTGGAAACAAGGTCTGCAACCTGTATCTGCTGTATCATAAATTTTCCTGTTGCGGAACTTTGAGGACTAATGAGCGGGCGCCTAAGTCTAGGGAGCCGTTTTCTTCACTGATTTGCAATTCCGACACTCTATTGTACCCTCCTATAACTTCACCTTGTTTGCAACTCCAACCTGTAACCTGCAATCATGAAAACTTTGGGAGGGGATTGTGGTGTTTAGAGGTTTGCCTCAGTCAAGCCCCAGAGAGACATTCAAGCCTTCCGAACACCGTTGTCAGATAGAGTGTGTGCCTTGGGAGGCAGAGGCAATAACCAAATGATAAATGCTCAATAATCACAATAGATGTCACCTTGTAGTGAAGATCTCATGGGAGGAAGAAGCTCTTCATTCCATGAGGAGATGGATGCTCAAATCTGCAAACACAAACACATAGACAACACAAATTTGCTCTTGCAACACAACGAAAGCCTTGAATCACCTTTAGAATGCATAAAGTTCACAATAACAATTTAGTTTACAAATGAATGCCTAAACATGCTTTTGTATGCAATTACAAACATTCCCGCCAAGATTTCGTAAATTCAAACTTACCGTGTCGGCCTAGGTACCAAATAACGGTCATAAACTAACACTAGAAATTTGGGCCTGACCCAAAATAGGGTAGGACTAGGGCGACCAAGTCCTCCCCCCCCCTATTTTGGGCAGGGTTAGGTTCAAGGGGTCCCCCTAGGCCCCATTTGTCATGAGACCCAGGGTTCATTCCATCGGGATGTTGAATTATGATGCAAGATGTCCTAAATGCACACTAGAGACCTGGGAGCTAAACCTTTTGAGGGAAAAGCCCTCAAGGGGACATTTTCCGACATTACACTTACCATTTGTTGCTCGTGGAGGTCAAAAGACCAAAACCGGGGCTTGATTGAGTCAAGCTCCTTAGCTGCACAAGATTTTACTCTATTCTTTGCAGGTGCTCGAGTGAAAGCATTTCGAATGCACGCAGGTTTCGTTACTCCTTTCTTTAATTTACATTTCATTTTGTATTATTTTCAATAGCTTCTTGTGCTTTATTTTGAAATCTATGTCACCTGAAGACTGCTCGGTATTTGTTTTGTCTGTTGCTTTGTTGTGCAGGTGTCCTAGGTCTATACATATCTGGAGATTTTATTTTTGTGGCTTGGAGGATGCCAGCGCTTAGCATAGACATCCCCGCCTCCCAGTGTCGTCTAGGGTAGTGAGATCCTCTTTCTGGTGGCAGGTTCCTTTTCTAGTCTTCTTTCCACTTGTGTAGTTTTTTTTCTAGAATTATATATACAATTGTTTGTTTTCCAGCATTTTCTTAGTTTCTTTCTTTCTTTCGTATAAGCATTTAGTTTATTGTCACTACTCTTAATTCTTAGACACACGTAGGATAGGAGCACACACTATATTTTGGACAATTAATCATGATTCGTGGAGACAATGATAGAATTGTCTATGGCATTAAAATAATCTAAGTAGCGGATCCCTTTGACTAGGATAGGTCGATAATGATCAATATGTCAGCAAGTTAGATAATAATTTATTATTTATACTAATTGAACCAGCAACATTTGCAATGTTTGATTGGAACTTCTTTGACTAGGTTGATAGTAAAATGTCCAGCAAAATTAATCATAAATAATACTAGTGAGAATTAAAGGTACCTTGTTGGGCAGAAAGGGCTAGGTAGCTATCATTGCCCACTGATTATAATAATAGTAAATTAATTTGATGTTATTGCTTTCAGTTGGTGATGTAAAGTAATTTTGTTAACCTTTTTGGTTATTATTAGACAAGAATATATAAATATTTCAAAATTTAAATTATTACATAATTGCCACAATGTAACTAGCAAGGTGCAATTGTAATGACAATTTATTATGATGTTCTAGGTTAAGTAGTTAAGATGACAAATGCAACATGATTTATACCAGTCATGACGTTGAATTCTTCCAAGAAGATAGGATTCAATTATAACAACAATTAGCTTGTTTTAGGAGGGTAGTTGGTGAGTGGGAGAGATGGTGGGGCAAGAGGCCACCCACCTCCAACCCATTCTCTCCTAACTGCAACTTCGA
Source organism: Cunninghamia lanceolata (assembly GCA_027924645.1). Lineage (NCBI taxonomy): Eukaryota > Viridiplantae > Streptophyta > Pinopsida > Cupressales > Cupressaceae > Cunninghamia > Cunninghamia lanceolata. The sequence continues at coordinate 340,271 of BSBN01000845.1, forward strand.
GCCGTTTTTTTGGAGTCTTTATTTTATACATAATGGGAAGTGCCGCAGCCATAAGGATGGGGTTGCAGATCTAACGACTAAGATAGTGGTAGCAAAGCATCTGTAAGGTGAAAAAAAGTATGAGAAAGGATGCTTCTCATTAGATTGAAGGGAGAACATGCTACCTTTTTTTCTGTGTCTATTCTTAATAGCTTGAGTGTGTGACACAGATGTGGAACTTGGCAAGATAGAGGACAATCACATCATATTTATCAGAAACCAACAAAGCTTTGTTTCACAATGTCTTGATGGTCTTTTGAAGAAGGCAAATGAGCTGATGATACTGACTAAAGCTGAAAATTGTGAACACCAATTTCTCTAAAGCAAGCAAGCGCTTGAGTATGCAAGTATCACTTCTTGCAATCATGGGATGCATGAATGGGGCCAAGAACCATTTCAGAAATTTTGGTTTATGAGATAAGTCTCATCTCTTTTCTATTATTAGTATAGTTTTTTTATATATATGAAGAAGGCGATAATAGTAAGGTGCATAAGCATGTGTGTGTTGTTTTAAATATTCAAACTTCTTATAGAATTATACTGCATAATCTGACTTTCTGTAATTGTAACATACACTCTCGGATATATGTTTGTTCTGTGCCAATTTTTTGTTTTTCTGACTGTTTTGGGTTTAGGGTTTCATTGCATGTTTTTGCATGTTTCGATTTTGCATTGATAACATGAAATATAGAGCATATATTGAAAACCCAGAAAAACTAAAGCAAATATAGATGAAATATTGGAATTCCAATTTATATTATGGTGGAATATGAATTACAAATACATACCCATGTTGAGATTTGCAACTTTATACAATGGTTGTAGAAAACCAACACTATAAACCTTCATAAATCTGCTCCAGCTATTAACAAGTGGTGGAAACGAGCAATACAAACATGTATAGGTAGTTTTCAGACCCTATGCGTCCCTTTGGCAGTGATATGGAGTGACAATTATGAGTTTTAACACTTCCTAGCAACCCCACGTCTCAGCCTGTAGTTGTACAGCTCTGCTGGGAGCTTAAATCAGTCACCAATGCTCAGAAACTCCACCAAAAAACCTTCTGTATTGGACTGTTATTGCCTGTTGCAGTTAGGCGACCAAGCTTAGAGTGTTACTTAGGCAAAAATCAAACATAAAGTCCACCAAAGTCTGCCCACAAATGGTACGGCTATGCTGCACTTGTACGACCCAATTAGTGAGTTGCCACAATGTATAAAATCTGCTAAGAGTCCCTGATATGATATGAACTTTCAATTTGCACTTCTGATATACAGAAACCCTTCCAAATCGACCTCCAAAGTGAAGTAAATGCTGACCATAAAATGTCTTACACAGCGGCAAATGTTACGGCCTGTATATGAGAGGAAAGACAGTCCCCAATCTTTCCCAAAATCTTCAATAGTTTCGCATTCAGCTGTAGCTCTCAAACCAAATCTTTAAATGCACTGTGAAATACCTGTAAGATATCTCCAACAAATACTAACCAGTGTAGATCTTTCACTACTGTAGCTAGTCTTCTCCAAGAGGGTTTTCATCCTCAAGAAGGCTGAGATGAACCAAGTTCAATTTCCAGAGCCAAAAGGGTTTTGATCAGAGAAATAGAATAATCTTCATATCCCAAATGAGCCCCTCAAATGCCTTTTTATACTTTTTTTCCAATCTCTCCAGAAGCTTCTATTTTAAAATTCACCTTTTAATTAAAATTGCATTTTAGCTCCGAAAAAGACCTTTTAATTAAAATAATGATAATTTGACACATAAGGTCCCTGTTTAATGTATCCATAATTTAAAACATCTCATTCCGGTTCCAATGAGCTATAACACTAAGGTGCTTTTAAAATATTTTGAATAATATATAGCAACCTTAGTAAAATAATTAAATAAAGCCATTAATACACTCATTTTGTGGAAACTACCGGAATGCATTGGAATCGAAAACTAACTGCACTGGTGTGATCCCGATGAAGAATAAAGGTAGACGGAGCCAATTGGGCGACTTACTATAAATAGACGCCTTCTCCGAGATTCTTGGATAGCACACAAGAAGCTGGAAATCACCCCGAAAAGTGGCATATGAGTCCTTTAGACCAAATGAGCTCATTGGTAACATCAAATTACCCATCTGATCAAGCTGACACAAACCCAGAAAGCCATCTCCAACTGCAAAGCAAGAGAACCCAAAAATGGGGACATTACAGTAATGTCCCCATTTTCGGCATGATCAGCTACCATGTGTCGGCTATCCTATTTTGTTCCCATAGGCTAGGTCGAAGAAGGAAGGGAATACCTTGAGTAGTTAAATCATGTATTTAACTATTTTTCCTTGGCAAAATGAAGTTGGATTATGACTTGGAGTAATTTTGTGGTAATTATGGTGAAGTCAAAATTAATTAATTAATTTGCTTTGGAGTGGAACGACCCGCCTAGAGGATGGAAAGTGGGAAAAATAAAGAGAAAATAAAATAAAATGACAAATATAAAAATAATATTTTATCCCAAGGGTGGCGTCCCACTTGGTAAAGTGAAAAAATAAAATAAAAATAAAATAATATTTTATCCTTGACTTGGACGTCCCAATTGGAGGTGGCAAAATTAAAATAAAATATAGAGGTGGACATGAAAGCAAAATAAATTATGGCAAATTTGGGCGCTCAACTTGTGGATTATGAAAAGGACATTTGGAGGTCATTTTCCATCATTGTGAATTCGTCATTTGATATTGGAGATTTTCTCTTTGAGTTGCAACTTTGTTTCAGCCTATTTTCTGAGGACGAAAACCTTTAGAAAATTAGTGGTTTGGACGAAATCCACTTTGAGAGGTGAATCCATACGTGGTTTACCATTGGATATATTTGTAGGTTTTACATCTTTTTGGAGCTATAAGGACATATGATTTCTGCAGGTTTATGACAGCTAGGGTTTGAAGGACAAATTGACATGATTTGTGCCAAAATGTCAATTTGATGTGATGAAGATTGAAGGTTAATATATTGCAGGTCATTTGTAATGTATTTGGCATTGATATTACAAGGTTTTATGATGGAATCGATGGATATTTGAAGGCAGATCTGAGTTTCATTACTGCTGGCCGCTAGGGTTTGAACATCCATTGTCATCATATAAGGTGAATTGCAGATTTGGACAGTCATATAGGCAGATCGTGGGCTTTGTTGAAGGTGAAATATCATCCTTGTTGATTGCCTAGGGTTTGAGCTTGCTTGATGGAGTTGGCGCCACTTTTGGAGGGATTGTTCCACAATATTTTGTAATCATATTTCATCTCAGACGTCTGCAGTCATATCAGCTGGGTGAATCAGGGTTTTGGACAGCAATTGCATCATTCATTTGACACCTATCATCCGCCTAAAGTTGGCGACTACCTAGAGGATCCATTGCTATATCTTTGGAGGAGATTTGAGGCCAATTTTGGAGCTGTTTTGGCATTGCCATCATCTACAAATTTATATCAGATTTCATTGTGGACAGCAGCCAACAAATCAGTAAACTATTTGTCATGTATGATCTCATATTGTACTATGAAGAAGTGTAATCAAATCGGGTATGTATAAACACACTTCTTATTCAAATCTTTAATTTGAAATAAGAATCCATTGTTGTTCTGAGTTATATCAGACTTCTGATTTTTAATTTCAGTCCTTTAGTTTGTTGTTATTTCATTGGAAATTGGTTCTATATTGGCATTATTACATGACATATGCATTTCCAAACTGAAAACACATATAACCCACTCAAACAAACAAGAGAAACAAATTAGAAAACTCAGATCAGAATCAGAAAATTGGATCAGACTTAGCAAGGGTTCTTACAGTGGTATCAGAGCTAAGCATCTTGCTAGCCTGGAGGGTTCAAGTTGATCATATGCAGCCAGAAGAAGGTTGTTCAAACAGGTACTACTTTAGAAGAAGAGCAGGACAATCGGAGATTCAAGAAGAAGACATTTCTTTTGCAGGTGTTGTCTCTCAGATTTGCACCCTTGCTGAGTTGTAAAACTTGGCAATCTGGAGAAACATGGGATCTTTCCAGGTCTGTGGGTCACCTGTGATGGAAAGAACCTCCGGAGAAGGCCGGCTTCCTATTGACACTCCACCTATACTGCTTGTATTAAAGTCTTTGCAGAAAAAAGGGTAAGAAGGATTGCATGAAAATGAAATCTATTGTCTAAGGTGATGCACCAAAAGATCATCAGAAAATACACAAAAATGACACACTACAGAACCAGTAATAATAAGAATCCCTTACACAACCCAGCAAATCATAATCCTTGCATCATTACTTTGTAAGGAGGCTAAATAACAACAGTCCTGCAAAGGAGAAAGAGGTTTTCTCACTACCCAAAACTGATTGTTATTCCTTTCACATCTCACAACCTGCAAAAATATGTATCCCTGCATAAAGGCACCAACATGAAATACAGCTCCAAGGACAAAGAACATCACAAAGATCTGCACTAACACTAAGGACACACAATATCAGAAGAAATGGGAAGTTATAAATTGCTTATTACTGCCAAAAAGGTGTTACAATGCTGTATATCTCTGAAAATGGGTTACAAGATTGTTCACTTCTGCAAAAGAACTCAAAAAATTACAATATACAGAGTAGTGAATAGCAAGAACTGCTGAATAATGAACAAGGAAGAAGACTATATACTTCCCAAACAGCTGTAAACAGATAAACATGAACTACCTCCATTTTCATGCATCTCATAAATGCCCTCAAAATATCTCTCCAAGGTCCTCCAAAATGGGTTCCCAATGCATAAATGGTCAAGGCATGCCATCAACTATCATAAAGGCACCTGAAAATGTCATTGAATGCCTTTAAATGATCTTTTAAGGCCATTGACATAAGTTAGATCTGTGTAATAACTCCTCCAGCATCATAAATATCTGATATTTTCGCAATAAATGACATAATACACATTTTCTGCATTTAATTAACATTTGACTAAGTGATTTATAATTACATCACCTTAGTAAATATTTTACAATTCAAAATTATACAAACCTATGCAGAAAATGACATTTATGACAATCATTTAATTCCCTGATTTTGCATGATTTAGGGACCAATTAAATGTCGTAAAAAGACGACAAAGTAATCAAAGAGACTTACTTTGTCGTTCGTGATAATTTGCCCATTCATGCCTCTTTGCATTATTACAAACGATAAAGTAATTCATAAATAATTACTTTGTCGTTTGTTTACAACATCTAATCTGCTTCCAGATCATGCAAAATCGACAAAACAGACATCCTCGGCGCCTAGGCAAAACAAACACGACTCTGCATTTGCATCATATCTCGCATTATATGACTATGTCGAAGCACCTTATAACCTCCTAGCCACTCACACGTTTCCCAACATGCACCATCATGATACAAGGCTCTAAGCAATACATTATAAGGTGCCCCTTATGACTCCCCTACACCTATGTTTCAAATAGACAACATTCCCACTCTATGAGCTCAACACCAACATGCCTTATACCCACACTTCATCCACTTTGTGACTATATCATGAGATGCCTTAACAAAATAAAGCATTCGACCTTGTGTTTCTCATAATGGACCTTGACCTGTCTTTGGAAAAGAATCAAAAGGCATAAAAATGCCTCACGGCCCCCTTGCATCATCACTAGGTTCGAACATATGAAATCTTGACCACGTCCCTAAGGCAGTAATGATTTGGTAAATCAAAAGGTCAAAAAATACAATAATGAAATTAGGTCTATTCGACCCACTTGAAGAGGAAAAACCTAAAAAAAACATTTTCATTTGCATTTTATTCTTGCTGTTCGAACTTGGCCGCCGCCATGCCCGTAGGGTTTGGAAGAAAACTTACATCACTATGTTGATCTTTGAGGGTTTTGATGCAGAATTCTGAGGATTTTGCAAGGTAACTTGCTTCCTTTGAGGTTTCGACTCCTCTTTCTGTCGATTTTGGGCCTTCAAGGCCGCGATTTTGACTGGCTTTTGATGCATTTCATTATCTTTTGGTGTTTTCTGATGGCCGACCCTTTGCATCCGTCGTTGGCTGTGTATCATGAGGCTGTGATTGGAAGTTGTTCTGAGGAGAAGAAAATGTGATTTTACTAGTAAAAGGCAGAAAACCACAGAAGTAACTCCTCACTGGCAACCTTCTCTCACTTTTTCTGAGATCTTTTATATTTGCTGCCAGAAGGCACGATTCTGAGCATTTCTGAGTATTTGCTGTTTGAAATGAGTTGGAAAGTCTTTAATTTACCTCCATATTTGCCATTTTGCTGGCTCAAAACGAACCCCCAAAAATGACAAAACCTGTAAGAAAATGAAAATTTGTGCATTCTTCTTAACAAAACTGTATTTCTTCAGTTTGATGGCTGTAGTGAGGTCGGAAAACTCCATTTTTCTGTTATGCTTGGCGAGTTCTGTGTATCTTACTTGAAACACTGTATTTCTTTCCACTGGTTGTGACAAAAACTCAGAAAAAAGCTCATTTTTTATGACTTTCGGAGGATTCTGTGTATTTCCGGATCAATATAACTCATATTTACGTCCATTTGGAGTTGTTCGATGCTGTTTATTTTCTGGACAGAACATTCCCTGTTTAGGGACTGGAGATGTCTCATAATGGTCTCTTTTGTAATGGAATGGCCTTCAGATAACACCATGTGCAAATCAGCATAATTGAGCTGAACATTATGGCTGTTAACAGAAGATATAACTTGAAAATTTCTGTAGCAGCATTCCTTTATTCATTTCCGGTAGCTCCTTCAAAGATTTCGATAGAACCGCACAGGTAAGACATTTGTATCATTTTCTGTCACCATTTCAATATGCAGATAGTACATTGTTAGACTTAGGGAACACAACTGAGAGGGGGGGTGAATCAGTTGTTCAAAACTTTCTCCAATTAGACACTTAAATCTTTTTAGTGATTAGCTGTATATTAATCATGAACCATAATGCATTCAAATCAAGAGCAGAAACACATCAACACATAAGACACCAAGATTTTGACATGGAAAACCCGGTTAAGGGAAAAACCACGGGGTGATTAACCCAAGATTGTATTCTCTGTTGGAAGAATAGAAAGAACAAAATGGCACATGCCAATTAGGGCTCACTGCCCGAGCACACTGCTCACAAGATGCTCACTGCCTACAAGAGACACACTGTCTACAAAGAAATAAATATCACATACATGAACTGGAGAATAGCATTTTCACCATGCTTGAATCAGTTCCATTTAAGCCCAATACTTCTGCTCTGCCTTTCGCTCTCCTCCTCGCTACCACACTCTCATCACCACAAGGACAACTTCAAAATGAGTTCGCAATCCCTTATTTATACAAGGCATCAACTTAGGAATGATCATCTAAGTCGGCAAACAACCACAATAACATCCGCAAGATGTATAACTCATCCGGTCGGCCTGTTTTAGGAAGAACACCATCATCAGGAAGTTGTTCTTCAAAAGCGAACTCCAACTTCAATGCGGACCACCAATATGAACTGGACACGATCCAAAGACCACCACAAGCTTGCCTGAATCACCAAGAACATCCATACTTCATCTGCTTACTTGAATCCTTCTCTCCTTCATCCGGAACCTCAAGAACACAGTCTGTCATTATTGTCACAAAGGAATAGATGCTTGCGGATCTTCAAACCACGAACCAATGGAGTTTATACACCACAAAGACTTCCTCAGAACTCCCTTAAATCCGCAGAACAGGAAACCTCATTTCTGGATCTCACCGGACCTTTCTTGTTACACTCTGTCACCTCTGAACACCTACCGGAACCAGTTTTACTTGAGCGGCCACAACTTCTTCATATCTTCATACAGACCTCTGAAATCTCTACTGGATCACCTACAGACACATATCTTCAAACCCTTTAATCCGCATCCTTTGATCATCATCCTATCTTGGAGTTTTGCCTTACAGTCATCACTGTTCTTCACTGTTCCTGGTTGAGACTAATTTTCTCAATATCCTGAGCTCACGTCTCATCCAAACCTCTTCATTAATGCAACAGGAGTATGTTGACATCAATGACAATACCAGTTAAGCCCATACTTGCAACAATATATCATCAAGGGCCTCTAGGTTTTTATTACATCCTCCAATGAATACAAGAATACCCCTCTTATAATCTAAACAATCTCTTGCAACAGAAAACCTGTTTGATGGGCCTAAACCATTGGCATCTCTTTTGGTCCACACCCCCGTCTCTACGTTGAGTATATGCAAATCATTGTATAACCTGTGATTATCAGTGTATCCACCAAAGATAAACAAATGCTTCCCCAAAGATACTGTGGAATGGCCTGCCCGTGCTTCTAGGTTTTGTCTAGATGTTTTCAGTTGTTACCAGGTGAGAGTATCACTTGTCACAACTTTTGTCCAGGAGAATGTCACTGCATTGTGTCTAATATATAGAGATCATTGCAATAGATCTCTTCAGCTTCTTCAGTTATTCCACACCCTCCAAAGATAAAGAGACGTTGACCAAGAAGTGCAGCACTATGGCCCCCCCGAACTGCTCATCCTTCACCATGTTCTTCAGGTTCTATCCATGTGTTTGTAGCTCTGTTTCTTCGTTTTAGACTGTTATGGTCTGTCACTGTGAACTGCCTTCAAAGTTGCCTTAATCTCAGGTAATGTTGTTAGTTAACATATCAAACTTGAAGACTCCTTGTACTCTCTCTTGGTGATGGTTCTCTTCTTGACAGTCATGATCATCCTGCTAGGTGACTGTCATCTTTAGCATGTAAGGTTTTACCATTTCTGCCCAGATTTGCTACTGTCTTTGACATTGTTTATTATTCATCCATCTTGAAGATATAGTGAATATCTGCATTCTCATGACCTGCATAATTGACTAACAATTTTACTTAGCAGGTTTTTGTGTGATTTCCTTTGTGTAGAAATGCAGATGCCTTTGCCCTCTGATATAATGCTAACATATCTTTGCATACTGTCCCTTCAAATTGTTGGTAAACTGTATGATCTAAATTCACCATGCAAACCTCTGGGTTTGGAATTAGCTTCTTTAGCAATGACTGTTCCTTTCATTGAGGTGTCTATCAGCTATACCTTTAACTGACCTCCTTCCACTGTTGACAGTCTTCATTATTTGACTGTTCATGTTCAGAGACTGTATCGTATCCAATGATACCAAGATCTAGATCTCCATTGTTCATAACTGAACCAATAAAAGGTAATCCATCATCATCAAGCTTATCTATTCTCAGGCTTTCTGTGTTTGGCTTTTCCCAAATCTACTCCGATCTTTGATAAACTTTTCGAGTCACTGTCATCATGGTCTGTCTCTGATGTGAATGTATGAAAATGCATGGTTCGAAACAGCCCTCGATCTATTGAGGCATGGTTTAAAAATAGAGAGTCTTCTTGGTTATATCCATAATGAACATTGACAGTCACAATAGCATTTTGACCATTATAGAGCCCACCCTCTTGAGACAATCAGAAGACATAGTCTTAAACAAAGTTTTCTGAGGATAAAACAATTGGTGTGAAGAGGTATCACATCTTGTACAGGAATTTGTTGTATAGTATCCTATTGCTGTTGATGATTTAGGCCTGCTCTTCTAACATTGACTGTCTTTTTGTTGGATGTTGCTGCTCTTTCATACTACATGATTGCTGTCTATCTATTATGACAATTTGCTGTTCCATATGATCTCTTTCTATGACTGTCTTTTTGCTGCTATGTATGAAACCAGTTTGCTGCTCTATCTCTCGATAGTTGACTGTTGTTAGCATGCAGTCATTCTGAGCGCAAGATGTTTCTAGTTTACCTCTGACGGATGGATTTATTGGACAGTCATTTAACTATTTTGAACTATTTGATGCTACGGTCAATGAGATGATTGTCCCTATTCCTTATTGCATATACCACTGTCTTCTTGTTGTAGCACTCATGCACTTCCTGTGACTTTGCATCTTTGTTTCTGTAAGTTCTCTTATGATTGTCTTCACCTTCTTGGTAGTTTGTCTTGCATTTGTATATGGCATATGAAATGTTTCCGTAAGGACTATCAGCTGGGCTCAGCCCTTGTGGGAGCCACATTTCCTCCACTTATAATGTAACCTGATGAATCAAACAGAAACATAATCACCTGTATCTGCACATGAAGCAAACTTGTTAGAAAATAAATGCATGTTTTGGATGTGTTTGATGACTGATTGTTCTCTAAGGCATCCAGGGTATACATTTCTTGTTTAATGCAATTGAGGACAGTTTATACATGTATGGTATTTGTTCATGTATGGTTTGTGACCATTCATTGCTTAGAGCATTGCTCTAACACCATTGTTTTTGCCAGATGCAGGAACCAGGGACGACATGAAGCTAGGAAGGACAAAGATGACTCAGGGTGACAAGACAACACGCCAAAGCTAGAACTAGTCATTCTCAGGCAATGACTGGCCTTTGACCCTACATGCACATTACTTTATTTACTTATTCATGTATAGATTATTCTTCTATTGCATTGAATAAGGCAGTTAACCTCACGGCTTGTGTGAGATGATGAACATTTTACATTCAATAAAGATTATTTATCTTTTGGAAAGGATTTTGGATAAACCCTTCTTATGTTACATGCACTTGGATAAATGCAGTAAACTAATAAACATAATCTCCTGAATTATTTTCATTTATGCACTTGAATGTAATGTATGAAGGAGCAGATGAGATGTACCGAGCCGTAGTGAAATTTAGGTAACAACAGGTACACAATAGGTTGAGATGGATAGACAGAGAAGAGATGAGAGTCCACCTAGAGATGACAGGAATTGTCATGTCTCGATGTTTCCAATTAAAGATTGGAAGACTCTTCTTACATTTTTAGGACTTAGTCAAATTTTGTGCTATTGAGAAGAAGACAAAATAAGAATAGAACAAATAAGGGAGTCATTAACTGATCAACACTCAATGTTTATGTTATGCGACTACATTATGAGAAGTGCTTATATTATTAACACATATCATGGAAACTGCAGCATATGAAAGTAAAATAATGTTAAGCAAATTAACAAGTGTTAGCAAAATCAACGTCCTTTTACATGGGACGCTATTATGAAAAGGTGCGACCCAAACTGACACATACATCATATAAATGAGGGATTCGATGGAGGATTGGAGGCATCGATGTAATATCCCTTGTTAAATCTGCTTTCAATTTTCTGATTGTTTTGACCTTGGAAAATTTTGTCAAACACTTGTTGTGCAAAGGGATATATTGCTGATACAAGTTTCAGTTTGCTTGATATAGTTTTGAATGATGCCAAAATGCTTGCAAATGATGTTTACAATGCCTCTTACAAGAACTAATATGCAAATGCACTTCTTTTGGTATTTTCAAATGCATATATGTGAAAATTAGACATGAAATGCACACCTACAACCAATTGGCATTTTGTCAAACAATTGGCATGCAACTACTATGCTGATCATGTATGCTATTAGATGGACAGTTCGTCAAACAAATGGTATGCAACATATATCTCCTTTATTGAATTCATTCCCAAGTACAATGTTGCTATGAATTTGCCAAGACTAATTGGCTTACAATGATGACTACAGCAATGCCAAATCTGATTTTGAGTTATCACTTACAACAGCAAAATTAAATGCCTAAGATGACAATGCAATCTACTAATAGTTGCAAGAGGAACCTGATAATAGTGACACCCAATGATGCTGAAGGAGAATAAATCAATATCCAAGGAAAGGAGTCCCTTCCAAACCTAAATTGAAACCTTCTCCTAGCTGCCCTGTTCACGTGGGCATTGTAGCGCGGGTACTGTAGCATTACTGTTCATTTCATCAACAATTTCAGATCTGCAAATAATTAACCTCTAGAACCCTTGTGAAACTTAATGTATTCTCCTATTCAAGCACAAATGAAAGGACTGAAGTATCCCTTCCAATTTGCAACCCTTCGGAGGATATTTCACCACCTCAGTTATGCTAATCTATGGGAGTTTTCGTTCCCAAAGACCAAGTAGACAATATGCAGAAACCCTTGGCTCCACAAGACTCATCAAAAGCAAATGACAATAATCGGATGCCTAGAAGCTTGCCTTGCCCCTTCCTTTATACTTTTTTTTAATCCCACTTCAAGAGGCTTCTAGAAAAATCTTATTATTTTATTTTAGTGACTTTAATGATATAATGTGTATTTTAAGTCACTATATTAAATTAATTATATATAAGGTTACCTTATGATTTGAAATTAAGTAATAACCTTATAAAATAATTAATTTAATAATATTTCCCTTATTTTGTCAATTAGCCTTCGGGAGATAAAGGCTAAATTACTCATCATGAAAGTCACCTAGGAAGGGGACATTACAGTTTGCCCCTCCTGTAATTGCTTGTCCCCAAGCAATCTCAACTCTGGATGCTGAAGAATCTCCTCGCCTTCCCAAGTGGCATCCTCAATCGGTAAATCCCTCCATTTGATCAAGTACTCTCCCTAACATCCAAAATAGCCTCAGGCACCAGAATCAACTTCCCCTCATCATCCAAGGGCGGTAAGGTAGCGGAAGGAACCACGCGATGATCTAATGCCTTCTTGAGGCGTGACACATGGAAAACATTGTGTACTCTGCTGTCTCCCGGTAATTCTAACTCATAAGCCACATCACCAACTTGCCGGATAATCCTGAAAGGGCCATAATAACGCGGCTTGAGCTTCTCTGTACCACTCTTCTTGAGAGTGGATTGTTGGTAAGGCTGTAACATCAGATACACTATATCCCCAACCTCAAATGACCGCTCAACTCTCTTCTGATCAGCATACTGCTTCTGCTGATTTTGTGCCTTTTGGATATTTTCCCGAAGAGCTCTCATAATATCCTGGTTCTCCTGTAACATATCTCTTGCACTAGGCACTCTACTGTCACTCATTAGCAAGTCAAGGAAACTGGGCGCTTCATAACCATACAAGGCCATAAATGGTGTCATTTGAATCGATAGATGATAAGTGATATTGTAGCAGTACTCACAAAGGTATATCCACTTAACCCAACCCTTCTGTTGCCCTGCAATGTAGTTCCTGAGATATCCCTCCACCCACTTATTCACAATTTTTGTCTGGCCATCTATCTGTGGGTGGTAACTGGTACTCGGAGTAAGCTCTGTCCCACATAGTCTAAATAACTCCTGCCAAAAATGACTCAAGAACCGACTATCCCTGTCACTAACAATGCTCCGAGGTAACCCATGCAACCTAAATATCTCACGGAAGAAAAGTTTTGCTACCTGTGCAGCTGAGTATGTAGCTGTGATTGGAAAGAAATGAGCATATTTCGTTAATCGATCAACAACCACATAAATACAATCTCGTCCCTTGGTTTTTGGCAAACCGGTAATAAAATCCATGGATAAACACTCTCGCTTCCTATCAGTAATCGGGAGTGGCTGAAGTAAACCTGCAGGGTATGTATGTTCCTGTTTATTTTGCTGGCAAACAGGACACTCTCTGACATACCGAAGAACATCTATCTTGAGCCCTTTCCAGGTAAAGTGCTCTCGAACCTGCCTGTAAGTCTTGAAGTACTCGGGATGCCCTGCCATAGGTGTATCATGAAAAGACCTCATCACTGTGTTCTTCATCTCCGATCTTGGGGTTAAAAATATCCTACCTTTGTAAATGATAAGATCATTTACAACTGAGTACCTGTCGTCCTGAACTGACCCCTCAATTATGCTAGAAGCCCATGAGTCCTTGGCATACTTTGCCACAATCAAGTGTCTCCAATCCTCCGAAATCTCCACCATAGAGCTCAAATGGGGACGGCGAGACAAAGCATCAGCAACTACGTTCTAAGTCCCCTTGACATAAGTAATGTCAAAGTCATATGATTGCAATTTACTCACCCACTTCTGCTGACGATCGTTGAGATCTCGCTGTCCTAGGAAATTTCTCAAGCTGTTATGATTTGTCTTAATGCAAAACTTGCTGCCCATAAGGTATTGCCTGAATTTGGCCAATGCATGCATAATGGCCAACATCTCCTTATCATAAATACTGTAGCTCCTTTCTGGACCCCATAACTTCCTGCTCTCAAAAGCTATCAGATGCTTGTCCTGCAGAAGGACTGCACCAATCCCCTCACCCGAAGCATCACACTGTAGCTCAAAGGGTCTAGTGAAATCTAGCAAGGCAAGAACTGGGCAAGTAATCATCAATTGTTTAAATTTATCAAAACATTCCTATGCCTCAGGTGTCCAAACAAATGCCCCTTCATTAAATCTGTAAGTGGTGCTGCATGACATGAATATCCACTGACAAATCTGTGGTAGAAGCCAGACAAACCCAAAAATCCCCTAAGCTGAGTAAGATTCTCAGGTGTAGGCCACTCAATAATAGCTCTGACTTTGTCAGGGTCCATACGCACACCTTCTGCACTGATGATATGGCCTAAGTATGGCAACTTTGTCATACCCAGATCACATTTGGATTCCTTGGCGTATAAGGACTCCCTGCTAAGAATTCCCAACACTGTATCCAAATGGGCAATATGCTCCTCCCAAGTTCTGTTGTATACCAAAATTTCATCAAAGAAGACTAATACAAACTTCCTCAGCTGTGACTAAAAAACCCTATTCATAGTGGACTGTAACATAGTAGGAGGATTGGTTAGCCCAAATGGCATAACCATAACTCAAAATGTCCACAATGGCACCTAAATGTTGTCTTCTCGATGTCCTGCTCTCTAACCCTGATCTGGTGATAACCTGATCTCAAATCTATTTTCGAGAAATAGCGAGCACCATGAAGTTCATCGATCAACTCGTCAATGCGAGGAATAGGGTACCTGTTCTTAATTGTTCTCTTATTCAACACCTTGTAATCGATGCACATCCGAAGGGTACCGTCCTTTTTCTTAACCAAGACTTCTGCTGAAGCAAAAGGTGATTTGCTTGGCCTAATGTGCCCCATAGCCAGCAGCTCCTTAATTGTTTTTTCAATCTCATCTTTTAGCCGCTTGGGGTGTCTGTAAGGAGTGATCATCATAGGTTTAGCACCCTCCTCCAATTCTATTATGTGCTCAATCCCTCTGTCTGGAGGCTTGCCTGGTGGAATATCACTGAACACCTTGGAGTGCTTGATCCTCAACTCCTGTATATCTGGGTGATAGGTTGGTTTTTGTTTCTCTTCCTGTGTTGGCATTAGAAAACACCCTGTTGCCCACTCAACCATGTCATGGCACATAAGTCTCGCCATTTTTTTGAAAGATATCATCCTGCAACTGGTATCCCTGATGGCTTTTAGCACGAGTCTTCCCATCCACCTTAAACCTCATATCCATTTCCCTAAGGTTAATGGTAAACTCCCCAATATCATGAAGCCATTTCATTCCTAAAACCATGTCGGTTTCTCTCATGTTCACCACATAAAAATCTGCCTTAAACTCAAAGTTATTTAGTCGCATGGGAAGACATGGAATCATCCTGTCACACTTAAGTGTATACCCATCAGCAACTTTTACTCTTATGCCCTCAAATTCCTCTGTCCGAATTCCGCGCCTTTCAACCAACCTAGCATCAATGAAGTTATGCGTGGCACCTGTATCGAGCAAGGTAATGATCTTCTGTCCGTCTAAAACCCCACGCATCCTGAATGAGCCCTCTTGCTGTATGCTAGTAAGGCGTGCTTCTTGAAAATTTGCTTCCTCAACATTTTCAGCCTCAATTTCATGCTTATCTGTCTCATCATCAGGTTTTTCCTCATTGGATTCTTCTTGATCAGATTGCTAGTCCGACTCTGAATCCTCATAGAATGCCCACATAATCTTGTTTGCTTTGCCCTTAGGTCTTAAAGGACAATCATGGTTTGCATCATAAGGTCTTTTGTGTTCTCAAAATCAGCTACGCTCATTTTTGTAGACAACCCCTACGAAACTTGTCCGTTTCGTAATCTACACTCTAAGTTCGCAAATCGAGACAAGATTCTCTTGACCTCGTGCAAAGTCATATGGCATCCTAAACTAGTTTGCGACATTCCCTTGAATCGATTCCTCGAAGTTTGTGCAAATCGATTAGGTGGTAAACTGATCAAAATACTAATTTTGACCATTTTTGAGGTGTTAGTAAAATTTTGAAACTTTATGTGTAAAGTCGGCAAAATTAACCGCCATTACATATCTTTTTGTCTGCTTGTGTTATGTCGGCGAAATTGGCCGCTTTTACATAGTTTTTTGGTTGGATATGCTCGAGTGGCAATTTTTACCGCCGTTGCATATTCTTCAATGAAGGCAAATGCTTAGGTGGTACTTTTTGCTGCCGTTACATTTCGGTTAACACATGTCAATTGGCGAAAATCACCGCCCGAGTAGGATCTTGCGGATCACGAACTTCAGTGGCATTTATGGCCACTTGTGTTGGCATTAAGATCTTACCTTTTGAGCCTTTTTAATGTGTAAACTCGTTGTTTTTCGTCATTTCTGCTTCCTAAATCTTCCAATTGACTCTTGAGACCTTCCTAAGGTAGCTCGATTGCGTTGATTCCAGATTTGCACGAATTTTGGGGTCACCAAGGTCGCGCTTCGGGTTTCGGCTTATTGTTAGAGGTAGGTTATTTTCTGTTTTCAATTTCTAGGGTTTCGTTAAAATGATTGTTCGGTAGCTTTATTGTTTTGAATTTATCATTTGTTTTTGAAAAACCTTTGTGAAACGTTGCGTTTCTATTTGATGTTGTCGTTTTAAAATGGCTTGGTCTTTTATATTGAATCCTTGTTCTTCAAGGTGCATTGTCGAGGTCCCTGAATAGGTTGTAAGTTTTATTGCATACCTGTTTGTAAACTTGTGAGTGTCAATCGGCGAAAATCGCCGACCGATACTTGTGCCCTAGGTTTTAAGGTGATATGCATCGTCGGTGGTTTGTTCCGATCGAACACCAAACCCATCTTACAACGCCTGCAACGTTGGCTATATTTGCTGATCGACATCTTTCCATAAGCTTATGAACAAATGCTAAGTCGGCGGAAATCGCCGCATATGCATTTGAAGTTGTATCCAAATGTAATTGTATGGGCCGCAAAATTCGCCGCCCTTACACGAAGAAAACCTGGAAATACCAATCTGCAATGTCAACAAAAATTACTGCCCAAACACTTGCAATTTTCTCCCATATCACATGCAGTGTCAGCATTTTTTGCTGCTCAAACATAAAACACTTGCAATTTTTCTTAAACATGCAAAAGCGGTTAATTCGCCGCCGATACATTTGTTTTTTCAATCTACCTACAGGGTCGGTAAAAATGGCCGCCTTGACACTTGCGAATTATCCCTTACATGCAAGGGCGGCAAATTTTGCCGCCCGTGCATCACTCTCTCAAATTTTTCTAAACTCTGGGATATTTTCAATTTTGCCTTTCCAGGCCCGCTTTCCTCCATCTTTTGACCTGCTCGCACTCTAGCCCTTTCAAGCGTATCTCCATAGTCGTGATCGTCGACATGCAATTTTCCCAGATTACCAGTATTTTCCCTAATTGCATGATCATGACTTTTTGTTGCAGTTTCTTCTGTGGATTTCTCTCTTCATCGACATCCTTCTGGTGATAGCTTTTTCAGATGACTGAGTTGTCTCCGAAGAAGTCGAAAGCGATGAAGTATAAGTATCAAGGTGTTTTTCCAATTACCTTGGTTACTTCCAATGTCGATGACATTCGGGATACAAAGATTGGCCATGTGGACATGGCTGAATTTGTGGAAAGAACCAAGTCCAATAATCCCAGTTCTGCAATGAAGAAGATTATTGACAGTAACATTCATTTGGTGTCGTCTTTCCCGGTGGCAGCCCATAGCACAGAGTTTGTTCTTCAGTGTGCTCAGTTTTACAACAGGGATACTAGGGCAGTGATGGATGCAAGTGGCAATGTAATAATCAGATTAGATCCTGAATTCATTGATAAAGTTTTCATGTGCTCTGCTGTCATAGAAGTCATAAAACTAGATTTTGTTGAAGCACAAAAAGAGTATG
Source organism: Cunninghamia lanceolata (assembly GCA_027924645.1). Lineage (NCBI taxonomy): Eukaryota > Viridiplantae > Streptophyta > Pinopsida > Cupressales > Cupressaceae > Cunninghamia > Cunninghamia lanceolata. Next base: position 358,343 of record BSBN01000845.1, read on the forward strand.
ACAAAAATCCTGAGAAGGCTAAGAAGATAATCAATACTAAATGGCTCAAAACTCCACGGTCAGAGATGCCATAGTTAGAGCCAGGATGATTTTCAAGAACACAGTGAGTCTAGACAGTCTTGGGATGCAAGCAACTTTCACCATGTATGATTGCCATATGAAGAAAGACGGCAATACAAGTTGAAACAATTTTTCCCTTAGTTCATTTTTTATTTTTCAGATGTACTTTTGAAACAATTTTTGACATATTTACATGTACTTTTTCCATATGTAATTACATGTAAAAACATAGGAAGTCCCAAATCAAAAAGGACTCCTTTGTTGAATAAGTCATAGTTAGTTTTTCTTTTCCTATTTTTGCTCTCGGTTCCTCTTATAAATAAAGAGGACCCCCATTGTAAAGATCCATCTTTTAGTTATTGAAGCGAAACTTTGCCAAATTGAAGAGCATTTTGAGACTTTGTGTTCAAATTGTAAATCAAATTTTATCAAGTGAATAAGAAAGCAAGTGATCATTCAATCTTTGTGTTGGAATATCTTGTGGTGTATTGGAAATTGTTCTTATGTCCTTTTCCTAATACTATCTTATCTGTTTGATCAAATTGTAGTGTGAGTGAGAATAATCTGGGAGATGTTCTAAAGTTGATTGTGGAGACTTTGTGCTACAACAATTATCTTTAGTTTGTTATTTTATGTTTTGAAGTAAAAGATATAGGAAAGGCTTTGAACTACTATTATCTTTTGTGATCATATATTTTGTCGTAGTTTTCGGTGAAGACTTTGGGTTGCACCTTATTCTACTTGGTTCTAAGTTATAAATCAGTAAAAGAAGCAACGATAGACTTTGTGCTCTCGTGTGTTTTTTGGTTATTCAATTTGTATCAAGAAAGTGCTATTTCATTTTGTAAACATCATTTCTGAAAAAAGAGAAATGGATGATATGGTCTCACCCCCAAGTTAGTATTTAGTTTAAATAAGTTTGTGATAGTTGATAGGGAACCTCTCCTTGCTGAGAGGAGAGATTTATCTCATTACACTGTGGTCGATATAACCATTTTGCCTTCAGTTAGTTGAAGACAAAATATTCACCCAACACTTTGCAGTAAAAACACAACTTTTTCCTTCGTAAATCATTGAATGTCTCACGATCTAAAGGTGCTGCTGACTTTTCCTTTGAGTCTGGAGTTCCTTTTTTCTTGGGAAATGTCTTGCTGTCCTAGTATGAAGAGGATCCCTTAGATGAGTATTTACTTTGAGGAGCTGCAAGTTCCATAGTCCTAGCTTTTTGCATTGCCTCCTGCAGTGTCGAGGGATCAAAAGCTTTTATCCATCCTCTCAACGGTTCCAATAAGCCCTCCATGAATAGCACAACCAATCTCCTCTCAGATATATTGGAGACCATGACTAATTATTTCTGAAATTCACTAATGTAACTCTCCAAACTCCCAGTCTGCTTAAGCTGTGCCAAGTCTCTAAAATATGTCTTTGGATCTCTCTTATCAAAGCGTTCCACCAATCTATTAACAAACTTCTGATATGAAGTGATACTATTATGATGCAATGTCTCTAATCCATGATACCACCAATCGTGGGCTGCTCCTTCCAAGTGAAAAGTAGCATATTTTATTGCATCCCTTTCTGTCATGGGTCTAAGAGTCAAGAGGGTGTCTAGCTTATGAATCCAAGCCTGAGCTGTAACCTTCCCACTACCATCAAACATGGGCAATGTAACTCTGCTGGCAGCATACATCAAATCATTATTTTGATTTCTCGGTCTCTTTTCTTGCTTTCCCTTGTAGTGTTCTTTTCTTTGACTTACAAACCTATCAAAGCTCATGCGCTCCCTGACCTGTGGTGTCAACAACTTCCATTCATCATTAGCTGCCATAAGAGTATCCGCGAACATTTCTTCTCCTTCTGCATTTTCCTCTTCTTGTTCATTCCTTAAAAAAGTAGGACGTGTAGGCCTATCTACCATGTGAGAAGATGCTTGTGCCCTAGGTGTCCCAACCACACTCCCATTATCATCCGGTTCATGGTTTCGTCTTCTCTGAGGGTTCATTTGTTGTATCATTGTAGCAAGTGCCCGCACAACATCTGCCCCCTGTTGCTGCCCCGTAGCCATTTGTCTAAAGAGCTCACGTGTTTCCTGTTCTTCATCATTTCTTCCTCTGTTTCTGATAGGGCTACCTTCACCTCTTTCACCCATAGTGTCGGATGAACCAACCTCTCGCTGTTTTGCTGCTAAAGTGTCCTGTTCAGGTGGTTGTGGCCATTGTTTTTGCGTCCTTTCTTCTTTAGCTGTATACCTCTTATACCTGTCACTTTGTTGCATTAATGGAGCCAATTTCAAACCCAAAGGATGGCAGGAAACCGCTCTGATACCACTATAATATCCCTTGTTAAATCTGCTTTCAATTTTCTGATTGTTTTGACCTTGGAAAATTTCGTCAAACACTTGTTGTGCAAAGGGATATATTGCTGATACAAGTTTCAGTTTGCTTGATATAGTTTTGAGTGATGCCAAAATGCTTGCAAATGATGTTTACAATGCCTCTTACAAGAACTAATATGCAAATGCACTTCTTTTGGTATTTTCGAATGCATATATATGAAAATTAGACATGAAATGCACACCTACAGCGAATTGGCATTTTGTCAAACAATTGGCATGCAACTACTATACTGATCATGTATGCTATTAGATGGACATTTCGTCAAACAAATGGTATGCAACATATATCTCCTTTATTGAATTCATTCCCAAGTACAATGTTGCTATGAATTTGCCAAGACTAATTGGCTTACAATGATGACTACAACAATGCCAAATCTGATTCTGAGTTATCACTTACAGCAGCAAAATTAAATGCCTAAGATGACAATGCAATCTACTAATAGTTGCAAGAGGAACCTGATAATAGGAGACGGGGGTACTTGAAGACATCATTTTTTTTTAATATAATTTAATAATTTATATTTTAATATAATTTAATAATATAAGTATATATATATATTTTGATAAGTATTTTAAAATTTTTTAATATAATTTAATAATATATATATATATTACTATATATATATAAATTTATTATTATATGTAGTATGATATTTTATTTTTTATAAAATAAAATTTCATAAAATTTAAAATATTAATAAACAAATCATAAATTATAAAAAGTAATACATTTATAAGTTAAATTATTAAAGTTTAAACTTTAATCGATATGGTAGAACCATATACATTATAGTATCATGTGTAATACAAATTCAAATAGCTCGAATAGTAGAAGTAGAACCATATAGCTGCCCGATTCGCTATAAACTAGGGTCTCCCGTATTGCCAGTGAACACAAATCTCAAGCGAGTTTTCCTAAGAAAATGATCCCCTGAAACTGAAACCCGATTTTTTGCTGGAGCGGAGGTTCTAAAAAAAATCCAATGTAAAAAAGCTATTAAAACTGGAGGTGCGCAGACGTTTGAACCGAAGGCGCGTAGGAGACGGCGAGGGTACTCGTCCTGGCGTTTCCTCATTCGAGGGACGTCTCCCTGCAGAATCTGGCACTGGGAGGCGCATCCCCGACCCGGAGATGCGTCCCAGGGGTCGGGAGACGTGTCTCCCTGCAACTATGGAAAAACCGGTATTTTCCTTTGTCGAATACCCTATTTTCATCTAATATCACTGGATCAAGCCTGAAGATACTACAATTGTCTGCCCACAAACAAACCTTGTCATTTGCATATTCAAACATCTGATTGAGCTTACTCCTGTAGCACTGCTTATGTCAACCTTATGCAAACGACCATCAGTATCAAGCAACATGTGAATGTCATATTCATCAAACAATGCATTCTCATATAACATATAACACTTATCATCATCTATATCAACAATATGCATTGTAAAATGATCTCCCAGCTAGACTGAAAACTGAAAGCACTCATAGTCTGTAATATCCCACCCCTGATAGGATATTTAATTCTCTGGATTTCTACCTGTCTGTTTTAGTTTGTTTTGGTTTTCTCTGATATTTTTGCAATGTTTGATACAACAATATAATGCAGCAAAATAGAAGATATTGCAATAATAATTTTCAACTCAAAACTGAACATTACATAGGGAATACATAGCTGAAAATTCTAGATTTTTATATCAGCTTAGATACTCAGTATTTTCACAGAATATTGACAACCCAGTTCATAAAATATCCCCTGTTATCTAAACATCAATACCTAGAAAAATAGATAGCCAAAATAGTGAAGTATCTTACATACCCACTTCGCTATTCACAAAATGCAAGTCTGAAAATGAAAGGTACAACAAATATGAAGTTACAACTTGATCTCTTTCACCAATAGAAATGCATACAGCTGCTCTAGATACAAGTAATAACCCGCACAAGTGTTCTCTATGTATAAACTCCGTCAAAGATGTAGCTATCAAAGACCCACGTCACTATTGGGTGTTGGTACGGCCTGGGTAAAGGAACAACAGCAAATAAAACATCCAAACCCTCTCAAATCTGCAATACAATCCGTCACTAATACTTTCTCTCAGCTGCAACAAAGTGCAATAAGATATGTTTTGTTATCTCCAACTCCGTCAATAATGGTACCAAACTGAAGCTCAAATACAGCCACTAAGTATGGCTGCCCAAGAGTCCCCTTGAGTGATTTTTCACACCTGCGGAAGACTGAAATTAATGGTGGTTTCTGTCACCAAGAGCCAAGGCTGGATATTTCTTCCAAACCCTCATTTGCAGAGCAAATAGAATCATAAAATGTAATATCAAGAATGAATAAAATGAACTTCAAATGCCCTTTTATAATTCTCAATTTGTATTTGACTTTCATTTCATTTAATTACTTTCATTTCCCACCTTTCATTCTTTTCAATTTTGGTGCACAATTTTATAAAATAAAGTATACTTTAAAAGTCACTTATATCTCCCCTTTTAAAATGATACTTTAACTTATATTATAAAGTATACTTTAAAATCACTTATATCCCCTTTATAATAAAGTCCCATGTTAAATAAACATTAATAATTTACGGACTTTAAAACAAAGGCTCAAAACATATTGGAATCCCGAGATCTATAGACCGTTGGAAAGGTCTCGCCGAAACGCTTCACATCCAACTCTGAGATTCCTGAAACGGACAGAAACCCTAACTTACTAAAAATAGTAAGTATGGCCCAAAAGTCTAAAGTCGCCTGGAAAGACATCATCGGAAACCATTTGATATCATCGAGCTCAATGCAACATCTGAGATAGCCAATGGATGTCTGCCAAGTCACCAAACAACGCTAGACTGACACTTACTATAAATAGCAGTGTTCTCCAAGGGCCAAAGAGAACAAACCTAGAAAAACTCAGAAAGATTGTCGCCATGCAAGCACTTACTATAAATAGTAAGTATAGACAAGTTGTCCAAAATCTCTCCGAAAAGTGTCATACAGCTCCACTAGATCACCTGAACACATTGGTGACATCGAAATACTCCTCTAATTAGGCTGTCACCAACCCAGAAAGTCAGCTCCAACTGCGCTGTAAGAGGACCCGGAAATGGGGACATTACAGTCCGCCCTTCCCAAAGATTGCTTGTCCTCAAGCAATGCCAATACAACCTCTGATCAACCCACTGATCCAAAATGGAATCAAGAATGATCCCAGGGTCCCAAATCAATCTATGGACATATCCATCATGCTGTCGCTGCGCTACTCTGATAAAAACTGTTAATCCATAGTACCAAGTTTGCGCCCTCTCCTCCAGTAACCCCATATTGTAATCATCATCATCATCCAAATTGAAATATCTGCGAGGGCTAAAATCTATATCATGAAAAGTCTCCTGCCAAGGAGCCATAGTGAGGTCCATATTTGAAATCCCACTACCTAACTCGATCCCGGTAATTAGAAAAAATAATCTACTCATCCCCAAAGAATAACCCTCAGCATAATCCCTCACAGCATCCCGGAAGGGATGCCAATCAGTCCAAGATCGGAAGCCGCTAACAATAGTGCCATCCTTGGAATCATACATCCTGACAATGCCATCCCGATTATAGACTGTTAACCCCTCATCGACACCTAATCTCCAAGTGTCAACATGCCCATATCGAGCATACCAACTCATCCAATCGACTGCAACCATCACAGTAACATTTGTAGATATATCCATCAACATCTCGAACTGATTGCAGTAACCATCACTCATACTGGTGGAAGCTAAAATAATGGCTCTAACTCTGTAAATCCTCCCACAACTTGCTGCCAAGAATTCTGTAAGTACTCAAAGTCCATATGCCTATAAATTGAGGTTGCCATAATCAACGTTGAAATACTAGGGCAGCAGCTGTCATAAAAAATTACCCCAGAAAGCATAGGAAATGTGAATGTGGGAATGACCAAAGGAACTCCAATAACCACATTACCTCTACTAATCAACACCATCTGAGAATTATTCCACTGTTGGTTTGGAGGTATAGGCCAATCCATTTGCATACTATTTTTCAATGTCCCATGTAGGCTAATCGGAAAGTGGACAGCGGTACCAACTCTGAAGTTTTGCCCACCACTCCAATTTTGAATCAACATCACACCCCAGGTAACTGTACCTGGATTGCAAATCACCCTGTCATCACATCCGACAAACATGAAGAGCTGGAAGCATCCCAAAATGCTAATGACACAAAACCAATCTCCAACTCCTATAGATCTCCCATGGAGGTGAAGAATACCCAACATAGGTGCAAGAAAGTGTGTAACTTCTTCTTCCAAGTTGCTAATATAGAGCAGAACAACAACCTCATGACTGAAAATCAGACCTATGTGGATGCACCTAACACAGCCAAGGCCATAGGATGATAGAGTATCAACCCTATGCCACTCTCCAAAGGTGAGGAGATGATGCAAATCTCCTCCAAACTCCCGAACAGCCGTTGTCCTCCCAAAGTTATGTAAGAAACCCATGTTCCAAAAAGTAGAACAGCCATCTCCTATCAATGTAGGGAGTAGATTCTCACGAACTAAGGCTAGAACACCAATGCAAACATGTTCACCTCTACGCCCAACACCATAGTCCAGCCACAAAGCAAACATTAGTGCCTCAAACCCACAAATCATAGTAATATCTCCATACCTCAGCTCAAAAGTCAGCTGCCATCTAAAAGTATGCTCATCAAATGCAAGTGTTTCCATGCTATGCATCACAAAACTCTGAACTAGAGGAACTACCCTATTAAAGAGTCGTCAACAAAATGAGACTCATCACAAGCAAACTCCTCAAGTGCTCCACGAATGATCAAAGGCCAAACCAAATCTGCACCACCCATATCTCCATCTACATATGTAGTCATAACACTAGTGGCTGATCCACAAAGTGTATGCTCCAAAATGCCATCCAAGTGTATGATACGACTATTCAAATGGCTCTCCAAAAAGGGTGACACGGACACCAACTGCCGATGTGAACAAACAAAGAATTCTGAATCATACTTCAAACCTGATTGCTCCACATCGAAATCACAAGTGCCAATCTTGGAAGATTCTGCTTCTTCATTCTCTTCATGTGAAGTGGCTGTTATAAATGAAGGAATAGAATTGTTGTCATGAATCAGAAAATCTAACCTGCTGTCACATCTTATCATGCCATCCTCTAGCTCCTCAATCGCATCCTCTTCCTTGGCTCCATATTCTCCTACAAGTGCAGATCCAAAAGGTGGTTCTAACTGAAAATCACTTGCCTCCAATTTGAATCGGACCTCTATCCCTTTGGCTGCCATGTCTTGGTATTGTGAAGGTAGCGGACTGCTGTTACACAGAAAATCAATCCTTCCACTCTTTTTCAACCTCCAACCAAACTTATCCCCATGCTCTTCCAATTCTTGAAGAGCCCTTTGAATGCTCCTCAAAGAATCCGTTGTATCCTTAAGCTCAAGGGTGAGCTTGTCTACCTCTTCTTCTTCTCTTTTCAAAGCATCTGAGTATATCTCGCCAAGTGTGAGGAGATGATCTCTATCAGCAAGTATAGGTAGTTTGATTTCACTCCCACCAAAGCCTTCGTGAGTTCGTGCAAGTCATCAAGAGATATACCTGTTACCTAGATTTCACTACTAGCTCAATCAGGTATAACTTCTAGTTTTAAAGGAGAGAAAAGGTACATTTTTATTGCTGCTGCATTCTATCCATGTACATATTTGGTACAAATTAAGATTACATTGTGTTGTTGCATTCAGATGTTTTTCAAAAACTTAAGAGATTGTACAAATCTTTTAAAAGACCAGCAATATGTATTGAAAAAATAAGTGTATAAGATCTCACACAAGCCGTGAGACTAACTGTTCCATTGCAAAATGAAAAAAAAGACAAACTATACATTTATAAAAGAGCTAAAAGACGAATATGCATATAAGGTAGGGTGACTCGTCATTGTCTGAATGACGAGCCTTCATGTTGTTGCCGCGTCTTGTGTCGTCCTAGATCATCTGCGTGTCCCGCATCCAGCTGCTATCTCCTTGCTACCCCGTCATCTGCATAAAATGTTGGAAAACTGATGTAAGAGCAATGACGAGGCATCATACATCATATGATATACATCTATAAACGTACAATTTGTGTTTTCAGATGCAGTAAACCAGTTAGTGTCACAGAGACTTTTGAGAAGACAAATCAAGAATATCGACTGCAAGTTATTTTTTCTTAACATGTTTCCTTCATGTGCAGATACAGGTGTAATTATGTTTTTGTTTAATTCATCAGATCACATTATGAGTGGAGGAAATGTGGCTCCCACAAGGGTTGAGCCTAGCTCATAATCCTTATAGAACATCTCATATGCAATGTACAAATGCAAAAGCACAGCTCAAGGAGCACATTCAGAAGACTGATCTCAGCTTTCAAGAGATTTCAATCATAATAGGACAACAAACAATCAGGAAAATCCAAGCAAAACAAGACAGCAAGGCACGACGGAGCAGCAAGGTATGATAGAACAACAATCAAACTGGTTTCAAGTACAGCAGCAAAAAGACAGTCATAGAGAGAGATGGACAGCAATAAGTGCTGTCATAGCATGTATAGAGCAGCTGACTGTCATCATAAAGGACAGCAAACAATCGACAACAAAACGCAAGCACTTAAGGACAATAAGAGCACAGACAGAGTTCAACTACTAGAAGTAACATTGGAGATAGGTGCTCAAAACTTCTGTTTTCTTTCTCATATGCAATGTATAGCTACAATCATTATCAGGAGTAAAAATAAGCTTGTCATCAGCTGCATATAGTAAAAAAGCCTCAAGGAACAACTGATTGAGAGCAACAATGTACAAGATAGGAAGAGCTGATAAAAGACAAGTCAATAGTGTGTAGGAACAACCAAGTTGGAAATAGCATGACTGTCCTACAGAAGAGAAACAGTTTACATTGCAAAGGAAGTGTCATGCAGTCCTATAGGAATGAATAATATACAGTTCTAAGGATACCAAAACAGTCTTCCAAGTGCATGAATTTTCAGCCTTAGGGAGGCAAAATCCAATTGTTTCTGACACAAGTTCTACTTCTGACGAGGACCCCTTGTTCTGTTCATTATTTCAAGTTCGAGGCTTCGTGATTTTTCTACGATCATGCATTCTAAAAAATCGAAAATTCTGAGACTTTAAAGTCTAACAAGAGGAAGCCGAAGCAAATATGGAGGTAAATTAGTGACTTTTCTTTACTCATTTCAGACAAAATATACTTAGAATGCCCTCGAATCTCGCCTCTGGCAGCGAGATACTGGTAAAAGCTACAGAAAAATGCAATTTTCCTTTTCAAGTTTGAACAGCAAAATAAAATGCATAGGTTTCGACTCATTTCAGAACAAGAGTATACAGAAACGCTCCAAATCGAGCCTCAGGCCAAACAGTATAATGGTAAAATGTAGTTTTTTCCAAGCAAGTATTCACAGAACCCTCTGAAAGAGAACGCAAAAAATGGAGTTTCAAGATCATGCTACAGCACAACAGAAAATACGGTTTTCAAGAGCAGCAAGACATACATGTCGTTGTTCCAAGTTTTTTGTTAAGACTGGGGCTTGTTCACAGCCCAAAAGATGCAGATATAAAGGAAAAAAGTAAGTTTTTAAACTGATTTCAAGCGTTAATACTCAGGAAATGTCCAAAAAAAAAAAATCGTGCCTCCCAACAGCAAGTATACAGAGAAAATGAAAATTTTTCAAGATCAAATGCTACAGAACCCTAAGAGAAACAACAGAAAATGGAGTTTTCGAGCTTAGATCTACAGCCACCTAGGAAAAATACAGTTTTCGAGTTGCAGCAATACAGAGATGCATTTTTTCAAGTTTTGTCATAAGCTGGGGCTCGTTTTGAGCCAGAATAATGCAGGTGTGAAGGAAAATTTCAAAGTTTTCGACTCTTTTGAAGAATAAACACTCATAGATGCCTTAGAATCGCGGCCCACGCAGCAAGATGCAGCAAAAAAGACTAAAAAATGAAGGAAACTTGACGGTAAAGGAGTTACCTCTGTGGTTTTCTGCCTTTTACTAGTAAAAAGACGTTTTCTTTTCTTCATTCAACCTTCCAGAACGGCCTCACGCAGAAAAAATTGCAGTCATGGTGGTCGGCCAAGAGAAGCAGTAAAAAAAATCCACCAATACACAGTCAGAATCGCGGCCTTGAAGGCCCAAAATTGACTTCAAAAGGGAGTCAAAACCTTAAAAATGTAACTCACCTTGCATTTCGCCTCAGGAAAACCGGCCAAATTGACCCATAATGGATGAAAACCATCCATTTTTGCCTTCAAACCCTCCATGATGGCGGCGGCCAAGCTCAAGCAGCAGGAGTCAAATGCAAATGAAAATGATTTTTTAGGTTTCGCCTCCTTTTTGGGTCGAATTTGAGTTTTTTGGCTTTTGTTTTAAAACATCATTGTAATCTATTGTGCCCGTGGTCATGACTGGTAAGTAAATCTTTCTAACCTTGTCATTATACAGGGGGCCGTGGCATTTTTATGCCTTTTGTTTATTTTTCAAAGACAAGCCAAATGCATTAGGAGAAATACAAGGTCGAATGGCATATTTGGTGTAATGTCCCTCTTTCTAGAGGAAACATTTAAACCTAAATTTGCATTCAAAGTGCTTCTCAAGGAGACATTAGAAATATTATAGATTAATAATTTTTCGATGAATAGATCAAATAAGATCAATGATAATGTATTCACATCATTCCAAGGATTATTTATTTCCTAATTGTTACTTGCTATTGATAACTATTCTATAATACGTTCCATAATTCAATCATGCATATTTTCCTTATTACTCTTCCTCATAGAACTAGGCTTTACATGTATAGGGCGCGCTGAAACCATCTCTTGACCCAGCCTACGGGAACTATGTCCCAGCCTACGGGCTTATCTCTTGACCCAGCCTACGGGAGACTTTATCCCAGCCTACGGGCCTTCTTACGGATGGGATTACTCCGCCTCTCCCCACAAGACCTAACATTCCTTTAAGGATGAAGTAATAGAGAAATATAGAAGTAATAATCTAAGTTCATCTTCCCATATCATCTTCCTTCTATTCCTTAACCATGGATGGGGAAATTATATGTCTAGTGCGCGTTGAACCCTCTCCAATGCGATTGGGAATGGAATTACTCCGCCTCTCCCTAGCATCCTTGTCTAGGGCGCGTTAAACCCTCTCCAATCCATCGTGATGGAATTACCCCGCCTTTACCTAACAAGACCGCCTCTCCTATGGTTATGGGAAATAGAAGTGATGAGATGAACATACCATTACTGTATCTTTAATTGATTTCATAAATATCATAATTGTTCTTATTGGCATTCAACACAAGATGCCTTATATTAATATTGATCATATATCATTACATTTATTCATTATATTAGTTTCTGTGCATTCATAGTTTTGTCTAAGTTAAGTGCATTTATTTATAGTTAACATCATAATTATACCAATTAACTTGACAGTCCATTTATATTCATATTATTCTTCTACAACATTTATATTGCCTAACCTATTAATAAGGAAAGTGCACGTACCTCTTTATGCTACTTGTCTTGTTGAATCTGCTCACTGGATTCTATTCTCTTTTGCCTATTCTTTAATATTTATATATTATAATATTTGTTATAATATTAATAATATCTCTATATTGTATTATTATATATGTTATTAATATTATTGTATATATATATATATTTATATATATATATATATATATTTACACACATATATATAGATATATTACATCTTGATAATTAAATATATTAAAATACTTACCTGCTGTTCAGACGATCTACAGGTACCTTTTGGATGCAGTAGATATTTATTCTCCTCGTTCCTTTTTCTATTCATTTCCCCTCTTTTGTTAGATGGGCCCATTAATATTTATAAGTTTGAAGGGGTGCAATTCACCACCCATCACCACCCTTAATAAATATATATTATTAAACTTTGATACTCGATATTTGTTTGTATTAGTTAAGAGCTCCTTATTATGAGATCGGCATCTTCTCAACAGCTCGATTCCATATATGAATGCCCTTATATTATGTAATGAATAAATATATATTTACTATTATATATTATTATTATTATTATTATTATTTTTATTTTTACTTGAATAATTCCTCCCTATATATATTTATGATATCTTTTCTAGTTATGACTTAGAAATATATATAAATATAATGCGGATCTCAATATATTTATTTATGGGATATTATTTATTTATTGCCCATCTTCTTTTCTTTATTTGTTTCTCTTTCAAGGGATATTTATTATGCCTGGTGGTAAAAGACATACTTACCCTTTCATAATTTTTATTACTTTATGTTATTCCCATACGTAACTCCCTTAGCATATAGTTTATTTATATTATTTGTATTTATGTTATATCATTATAATAAATGATATATTATTTATTTTGTATTATTTATATTATATCATTTATATCATAGTAAATGATATATGATTTATATTATATTATTTATATTTATATTATAATATAAGATAAATATAAGAATATTTATATTTATATTATTAGATATATTTATAATATATTATTATTGTTTATGTGTTATTTATAATTATAATAATAATATATCTTTTAATTGTTTTAAATAAATATTATTTAAATATATTCAATATATAATATCATTCATATCTTTGATTTGAATGAATAATACATAATGCAGGGACATGACATTTGGCCAAGGCGTATCACAGCTAGGAGATATAAGGTGGTGATAATGGGTAAGTTGTGAAAAAAAAATGTGTGTAGAGAGTTGCAAGGTGTTATGGAAGTGAAGTGGAGGCCGTAAATCGTGATGATGTATGTGGGAGTCATAAGGGTTGTTTTTGAAACATTTTCCATTGAACCTCAAATCATGATAGAGATGTATGTGAGAATGGAAGTGGTTAAGTTGTGAGACTTTTTGATACAACTTTGTGACATATAGATGATGCAGATGTGATGTGTCGTGTTATTTTGCCTAGGAGATATGGACGTCCTTTTTATGTCATAAATGTCGTTATTTTCTGCATAGGTCTGTATGATTCTGAATTGTAAAACATTTACTAAGGTGGTGTAATTATAAGCCTCTTAGTTAAATGTTAATTAAATGCAGAAAAAAGTGTATTTATGTCATTTATTTGAAAAATATTAGTTATTTATGATGCTGCAGGAGAATTATGACACAGATCTGACGTATGTCAGAAGCCTTAAAGATCATTTAAAGGCATTCTAGGACATTTTCAGGTGCCTTTATAATAGTTGATGGCATGCCTTGATCATTTATGCATTGGGAACCCTTTTTGGAGGATTTTAGAGAGATTTTGTATGCATTTATGAGATGCACGGGAATGGAGGTGGTGGATGTTTATCTGTTTACAGCTGTTTAGGAAGTATATAGTCTTCTTCCTTGTTCATTTTTTGAGAGTTCTTGCTATTCACTACTCTGTATATTGTAATTTTCTAAGTTTTTTTGCAGAAGTGAACAGTCTTGTAACCCATTTTCAGAGATATACAGTATTGTAACACCTTTTTGGCAGTAATAAGCAGTTTGTACCTTCCTATTTCTTCTGATATTGTGTGTCCTTAGTGTTAGAACAAATCTTGGTGATATTCTTTGTCCTTGTAGCTGTCTTTCATGTTGGTGCCTTTATGCAGGGATTACATATTTTTGCAGGTTGTGAGATGTGCAAGGAATAACAATCAGTTTTGGGTAGTGAGAAAACCTCTTTCTCCTTTGCAGGGCTGTTGTTATGTAGCCTCCTTACAAAGTAATGATGCAAGGATTATGATTTGCTAGGTTGTGTAAAGGATTCTTATTATTACTAGTTCTAAAGTGTGTCATTTCTGTGTATTTTCTGATGATCTTTTGGTGCATCACCTTAGACAGTAGGTTTCATTTTCATGTAATCTTTCTTACCCTTTTCTCTGCAAAGACTTTAGTATAAGTAGTTTAGGTGGAGTATCAATAGAAAGCCGGCCTTCTCTGGAGGTTCTTTCCATCACAGGTGACCCACAGACCTGGAAAGATCCCATGTTTCTCCAAATTGCTATCTCCTTGCTACCCCGTCATTTGCATAAAATGTTGGAAAACTAATGTAAGAGCAATGACGAGGCATCATACATCATATGATATACATCTATAAACGTACAATTTGTTCTTCAGATGCACTAAACCAGTTAGTGTCACAGAAACATTTGAGAAGATAAATCAAGAATATCGACTTGCTTCATGTGCAGATACATATGTAGTTATGTTTCTGTTTGATTCATCAATTACATTATCAGTGGAGGAAATGTGGCTCCCACAAGGGTTGAGCCTAGCTCATAGACCTTACAGAAACATTTCAGAAGCAATGAACAAATGCAAAAGGCACAGCTTAAGGAACATATTCAGAAGGTTGATCTTAGCTTTCAAGAGGTTTCAGTCATGGTAGGACAGCAAAACAATCAGGACAGCAAGGCACGACGGAGTAGCAATCATGTAATATGATGGAACAACAATCATCAACAGTAAGAAAAGGCATGTTGGACAGTCAAATGTTGACTGCATGGTAGTCACCATACAAGATAATGGTCATATTGGCAAAATATTGAAATAGAACACACAAAGGGTGAGGAGGGTCCTAGTAACTGTAACAAAACTGATGAAAGAACAATCACTATAAAGTGGAATAGCATCAGTCGTGAGAAGGTATGAATGAATATTGATGTAGAGACTCATGAATAGAGTCTAGTGCATACATGAGATTAACAAGAATTTTAAGGGGGCAGCAGACCTATCACAGCCAAAATCTCACAGCCACCCAAAAAATACAGGTTTCGAGTTACAGCGAGGCAGATATGTCATTGTTTCAAGTTTTTTGTCAAGGCTGGAAAATGACAGTGACAAAGAGATGCGAAAAATAGAGAAAATGCAAGGGTTTTAATTCTTTCACGCAACATAATACTCAGAAAATGTCCAATAGTGTCTTCTGGCAGCGAATAGACAGAGAAAATGAAAAATTTTCAAGTTCAAATACTGCAGAACCCTAAGAGAAACAATAGAAAATGAAGTTTTCGAGCTTAGATCTACAGCCTACACAAAGAAAATACAGATATTTCGAGTTGCAACACTCATAGATGCCTTTTCTCAAAGTTTTGTCATAAGCTGGAGTTCGAACAACAAGAGAATAATGCAGGTGTGAAGGAAAATTCCAAAGTTTCAACTCTTTTCAAACAACAATATGCTTAGAAATGCATTCAAACCACGCCTCTGGTAGCGAATATTCAGATAAAAGAAACAGAAAAGAATGAAGGAAACTCGACAGTGAAGATTTACCTTTTGTTTCTGCCAAATGCTGTGCTAAAACCACAGGATTTTCCCCATTTAGACGGCTCTCAAAACGACGGCCTCACACAAAAAAAATTGCAATCAACAGGTAGTCGACCATCAGAGAAGCAGCAGAAAAATCCATCAATACACAGTCAAATCGCGGCCTTGGAGGCCCAAAATCGACTAAATGGAGTTCAAATCTCAGAAAAAATGCAACTTACCTTGCATTTTCCTTCAAAAAACGGCCAGAATCCTCTGAGATCGACAGAAATAATACATATTTTGCCTTCAAACCCTCCATGATGGCGGTGGCCAAGCTCAAACAGCAGGAGTCAAATGCAAATGAAAATGATTTTTAGGTTTTGCCTCCTTTTTGGGTCGAATAGACCTAGGTCGAATTTGAGATTTTTGGCTTTTGTTTTAAAACATCATTGTAATCTATTGTGCCGGTGGTCATGACTTGTAAGTCTTTCTAACCTTGTCATTATACAGGGGGCCGTGGCATTTTTATGCCTTTTGATTCTTTTCCAAAAACAAGTCAATATGCATTATGAGAACATAAGGCTGAATAGTGTATTTTGCTAAGGCATGTGTGTTGGGAGATACAAGGTGGGTATGTTGTTCTTTTTTGAGATATGTATATGGGAGTCATAAGGGTTAATTTCTTGGGTATGTATTGCACTGAACCTCGCTCATGATGGTGGAAATGTATGCGAAAACGGAGATGGCTAGGAGTTGTGAGTTTTTTTTGTTTTGACATGGCTTTGAGATACAAATATACCATGTGATGTGTCGTGTTATTTTGCCTAGGAGATATGGACGTCCTTTTTATGTCATAAATGTCGTTATTTTCTACATAGGTCTGTATGATTCTGAATTGTAAAACATTTATTAAGGTGGTATAATTATAAGCCTCTTAGTTAAATGTTAATTAAATGCAGAAAAGGTGTATTATGTCATTTATTTGGAAAATATCAGTTATTTATGATGCTGCAGGAGATTATGACACAGATCTGACGTATGTCAGAAGCCTTAAAGATCATTTAAAAGCATTCTATGACATTTTCAGGTGCCTTTATGATAGTTGATGGCATGCCTTGACCATTTATGCCTTAGGAAACGTTTTTGGAGGACTTTAGAGAGATATTTTGTGGGCATTTATGAGATGCACGGGAATGGAGGTGGTGGATGTTTATCTATTTACAGCTATTTGGGAAGTATATAGTCTTCTTCCTTGTTCATTTTTAGGGAGTTCTTGCTATTCACTACTCTGTATATTGTAATTTTCTAAGTTCTTTTGCAGAAGTGAACAGTCTTGTAACCCATTTTCAGAGATATACAGTATTGTAACACTTTTTTGGCAGTAATAAGCAGTTTTCACCTTCCCATTTCTTCTGATATTGTGTGTCCTCAGTGTTAGTGTAGATCTTTGTGATGTTCTTTGTCCTTGGAGCTGTATTTCATGTTGGTGCCTTTATGCAGGGATTACATAATTTTTGTAGGTTGTGAGATGTGCAAGGAATAACAATCAGTTTTGGGTAGTGAGAACAACTCTTTTCTCCTTTGCAGGACTGTTGTTATCTAGCCTCCTTACAAAGTAATGATGCAAGGATTATGATTTGCTGGGTTGTGTACGGGATTCTTATTATTACCGGTTCTATAGTGTGTCATTTCTGTGTATTTTCTGATGATCTTTTGGTGCATCACCTTAGACAGTAGGTTTTATTTTTATGCAATCCTTCTTACCCTTTTCTCTGCAAAGACTTTAGTATAAGTAGTTTAGGTGGAGTATCAACAGGAAGCTGACCTTCTCCGGAGGTTCTTTCTATCACAGGTGACCCACAGACCTGGAAAGATCCCATGTTTCTCCAGATTGCCAAGTTTTACAACTTAGCAAGGGTGCAAATCTGAGAGACAACAATACCACCTTCAAAACCTTCACGTTCCCTTAGTGCCTTCCAACACAAATCTGCCATCAACTTATGAATATCATCAAAGTGTCTAATGGTTGCAATAACCTAGTCTTCATTTACCTTCAACTGCCTTGTTAAATGATAGGACTCCTGAGACCTATCAAACTCATCCAAATTTTTTGATTTGAAATCAGCATCATGCAATACAAAATCAGATTTGTTTTCAGCGTTCATAACCATACCGCCAATGCCACCAATGCTGTCAATGCCATCCTTCATGCATAACTGTGGAGATGAGGTTAGATTAGCACTATAGTCAAAAGGAAATTCTTCCCAAATCGGATCCTCGTCATACTTAGGTGCCATCACACTCGGATCCCAAGTGCTAAAAGGTTGATTGCTCTGTTCGAAAAAAATGTGCTCACTGTACTCCTCATGATTGATTGCCTCTGTGAATAAATCACTCTCCAACTCCCTAGTACTGGCATCCTGACTGTCACTCCCTTGCATAGGCTTAGTTTGGTTTCAAACCAAACACCAACTGTGTCAACATCTCTGAAATTGAATGTTGAGCTATCATCATCAATTGATTTGAAGGTGTCAACATAACTACTCACAATATGCCCATCATTAGGTCTTGACCCATGAGGTGTATCACACTGAAATCCAATCTCATCACCCACTGCAACATCCGTCCCATGATTGAAAATTGCACTCTCAAATGACAATTCCTCCTTGAATGTAGCTGCGATAGATAACTGATTTTTATCTTCCCCACAATCACCTGTAGGCTGGGAGTCACAAACCAGAACTTCTTCCTGCTCTAACCCTTCTTCAAGGGTAACTTCTGAATTTCTATCTTGACCATTCAAGTTCTTATGCTCTACTGGTGTGTAAACTGGAAAGGCTACCAAACAATCTTCTGATTTTTGAACATTCTTCTCTTCAAAAAAAGAATCAATGCTCTCATTAACCTTTACAGCATCTTCTCTCGAACTTGATTCCCTTTGTTTACGTCTTGCAACCATTTGTAAATATGTCTCTTTCATGTCTGGTTCCCTCATCAGATTATATAGTTCTTGCATCAACTCATATAGACTTATCTGTAGACATCTTTTAACTCTGCTCCTAACAATTGCAATTTCTGATTGTAACTAAAGAAACTGTGAAAAATGTTAGAACTTCAACAGACTGGCAGGTAAACCAGCTTTGATACCACTGTAATATCCCACCCCTGATAGGATATTTAATTCTCTGAATTTCTACCTGTCTGTTTTAGTTTGTTTTGGTTTTCTCTGATATTTTTGCAATGTTTGATACAACAATATAATGCAGCAAAATAGAAGATATTGCAATAATAATTTTCAACTCAAAACTGAACATTACATAGGGAATACATAGCTGAAAATTCCAGATTTTTATATCAGCTTAGATACTCAGTATTTTCACATAATATTGACAACCCAGTTCATAAAATATCTCCTATTATCTAAAATATCAATACCCAGAAAAATAGATAGCCAAAATAGTGAAGTATCTTACATACCCACTTCGCTGTTCACAAAATGCAAGTCTGAAAATGAAAGGTACAACAAATATGAAGTTACAACTTGATCTCTTTCACCAATAGAAATGCATACAGCTGCTCTAGATACAAGTAATAACCCGCACAAGTGTTCTCTATGCATAAAATCTGTCAAAGATGTAGCTATCAAAGACCCACGTCACTACTGGGTGCTGGTACGGCCTGGGTAAAGGAACAACAGCAAATAAAGCATCCAAACCCTCTCAAATCTGCAATACAATCCGTCACTAATACTTTCTCTCAGCTGCAACAAAGTGCAATAAGATATGTCTTGTTATCTCCAACTCCGTCAATAATGGTACTAAACTGAAGCTCAAATACAACCACTAAGTATGGCTGCCCAAGAGTCCCCTTGGGTGATCTTTCACACCTGCGGAAGACTGAAACTAATGGTGGTTTCCGTCACCAAGAGCCAAGGCTGGATATTTCTTCCAAACCCTCATTTGCAGAGCAAATAGAATCATAAAATGTAATATCAAGAATGAATAAAATGAACTTCAAATGCCCTTTTATAATTCTCAATTTGCATTTGACTTTCATTTCATTTAATTTACTTTCATTTCCCACCTTTCATTCTTTTCAATTTTGGTGCACAACTTTATAAAATAAAGTATACTTTAAAAGTCACTTATATCTCCCCTTTTAAAATGATACTTTAACTTATATTATAAAGTATACTTTAAAATCACTTATATCCCCTTTCTAATAAAGTCCCATATTAAATAAAGATTAATAATTTACGGACTTTAAAACAAAGGCTCAAAACATATCGGAATCCCGAGATCTACAGACCGTTGGAAAGGTCTCGCCGGAACGCTTCACATCCAATTCTGAGATTCCCGAAACGGACAGAAACCCTAACTCACTAAAAATAGTATGGCCCAAAAGTCCGAAGTCGCTTGGAAAGACATCACCGCAAACCATCTGATATCATCGAGCTCAATGCAACATCTGAGATAGCCAATGGATGTCTGCCAAGTCACCAAAACAACGCCAGACTAACACTTACTATAAATAGCAGTGTTCTCCGAGGGCCAAAGAGAACAAACCCAGAAAAACCCAGAAAGATTGTCGCCATGCAAGCACTTACTATAAATAGTAAGTACGGACAAGTTGTCCAGAATCTCTTCGAAAAGTGTCATACAGCTCCACTGGATCACCTGAACACATTGGTGACATCAAAATACTCCTCTGATTAGGCTGTCACCAACCCAGAAAGTCAGCTCCAACTGCGCTGCAAGAGGACCCGGAAATGGGGACATTACATAGTCCACCATATAGCTGGGATCATCAGGCCTCATTTTATCATAAGCTGGCATATCAAAGAAGAAGCTTTCACATTCACATTTGTGCACTTCATGCAAACAATCTTCATGGTATATGTTGGTTTCTCTTTCATCAGAATGAAAAACAGAATCCTCATCAATAATAGTGACTTGATTCCCACCATACTCAAACAGATCCTCCTCAGCATATGTATCAAAACGGGTTGATCCAAGTGTTCCAGCTTCATTACAGTATGCCATTGGTTCATGGGCAGCCAAACATGTATTTTCATTACCAATGAATTCCTTGTGTGGAGGAGTATCAGCCTGTGCGTCATAAACAAAGCTATAATCAAATAAAGAACAATCATAATCAGCACTACTACTTGTTTCAATCTTTGATTGCTCTTCACCATCTGCATGTGTTTGAATAAAAGGCAATGATTCAAACATGGAATTGCTCCTTTGCTTGCTTATTTCTTCTTTATCTTCTGCACAGTACTCACAATCATCCCCACAAACCCACTCAAACAAGGATTCATTGTTGTCCATAACCTCATCATTGTTTTCAGAATCAGATACCTCAGCCTTACAATGGGAGTCATTATTGATCCTCTCGTTGGCATCCTTCATTGGTGAACAATCCAGTTGAGCATTGTTATCATCACTATGTTCAAACATAACAGCATTGTAAACTTCAATCTCCTCATTTACACATTTATCTTGAAATGATGCCATGATCACTTGGTCATTTGTAGCTACACAATTGTTATTCATACCAAAGCCTGTGGACATGGAATCTTGTATGTGCTCATCTCTCATTTTTTCTGTATTTTCTAAAAACTTGTATGCCATCTGCACACTTGTTATCTTGAATTC
Organism: Cunninghamia lanceolata; assembly: GCA_027924645.1. Classification (NCBI taxonomy): domain Eukaryota; kingdom Viridiplantae; phylum Streptophyta; class Pinopsida; order Cupressales; family Cupressaceae; genus Cunninghamia; species Cunninghamia lanceolata. The sequence continues at coordinate 379,836 of BSBN01000845.1, forward strand.
TCTCAACATTGCACTAGAGCCCTCCTCAAAAACTTCAAAATACATATTAATGCATGCTGGAGTATTGGGTCTAAAGTCTTCAGGGATTTGTGAAAGGGCACTTGCAAATCTATGACTGAAATCAATACAGGGCTCTTCATCTTGTCTTCAAATTTCCATTAATCTTGCAACAAGATCAGCAGGTTCTCTTGCAAATTCCTTTCTAAAACAGTCAACAAGTTCATCCCAACAGGCAAAGGACTTCTTTGGAAAGCTCAAATACCACTCTCTAGCTCTAGCACCAAAGGATCTAACAAAAAACCTCATCCACATATCCTCATCTCTAAATGAGTGTTTCTCCATGAAGCTGTGAAAGTTTTGGATATGTGCACCCCCATCACACACACTGTGTCCACTAAATCTAGGCATTTGATTGTAAATCTGAGCAGGCATACTTTCAACTTTATAACCAACCCATGACAAATCTAACTGGTCATATAAAGGATGAAGAGGGCTGACAAGAGGTTTAGGATTCTGACTGGCAGACACAACATTATTACTATTTAACTGAGCTTGCCTAGCCTCTAAGGATATCAACCTATTCTTTATCTCTTCAATTTTTTTACACAACATTTCATCCCCCTCTTGGCTGAGTATGGGTGCATACATATTTGGATTCATGAAAATTTCACTCTCAGACATTTTATGTCTGCCTAAGACCTAGGGCTTCCCCTTGGTATTTAACTTATGCAATAAAACAACAAATACAAGTGGGACGGAGCCATGTACCTTTTGTCATCAAGATGCTGAAGTCTTGAACAAAATATTTTTTTGTTTTTTTAGATCACAACATACATCAACCTTTCATGTGCACTGAGATTTTTGCAAAGTCGCCATTTCTCCAAAGAGGATAAAATTTTCAAACAACTGAAAGCTCATCATAGAACAAATATTTTTCTTAGTTCATTCCATCAGCAAAGCACCATTATTCACATGAAAGATCCAGATATCAAGTCCCGAGCAGAGTCGCCATTTTGTTGGGTTTCTTTCCGAATCTGCAGAGGGTTTGCCAGTTCCAATGCACAGGCAGATTTGGCCAACTAATACAGGAGGTTGCGTGAGCTGCCTCCCCTTCACTTCGGGTTCTGCCGCACCAAGGGAGGGATCCCTATAGCTAAAGGTTTGATCTTTGACTCGCCCAATGATACAAAGATTTAGCTTTTCAGAACAGGCAGAATACTTTCATATTTGGACCAAGATTTGGGTGATAGATCACAAGGTTGGCAATGTTCTTGGACATATCTAACTGGTTGAGGATGAGAGTATGCAGGGGTCCTATTTCTACTCCTACAAACTAACAGGTTGAAATTAAGAAATGATTTGTATTATATTTTGGATGCAAGACAGGGGGTTTTGGGTCATAACTACTACACAAGGAGCAGACTGGTGCCTATCTCAGGACAAGGAGTCAACTAGACGTATACAAGTGAATGGTTCGCACTGGCATTCAAGCTTCAAGGGGTCAGAATTGGTATTTTCTTTACAAACACCACCCAAGACTGAGTATTTAGCTGCCTCTACTTACAAATATCTTGGCTGACGTACATTCTTCTGAGAATCTAAGAAACCCTTAGCAACCAGATTCAAAAGAAGAGATACATACAACAAATGGAGACAAACAACTAAACACATGCAATAAAGCATATATCATATAAAACGACAATGAAACTGAAAATATGTGGAATGTGCATTCAAAATGCAACTCATAAACTCCAACAGAAATAAAACAGCCAAGAAATGCTCTGTTTTTCATTATATTTCCCCAAAAATGCCCAAGTCTTCAACAACCACGAATGAGTAACACAGTCTGCCTTTTATAGCAAGAATGTGCACTCAACAATAAATTACATGGCATTTCAAAATTCGCTAGATACACTGCATTGTGAGAATGGCGCTCAAAATATTCAATACAGCAGAGAAGAGAAGAGAGAAAGAGCAGGTAAAATCGGGAGCCGTGCAGCCGCCTAGAGATTTCGTTCACAAATTTGGTAGTTGGCCGGTCAATCAGACCCATACCTCTGCAAATCGCCATAAATGACCAACCAACCCGCGGCCTCTTGGAAACGTAGCAGCGAATGCATAAGGAAATTTTCCTGCTCAAAAAACAGCTGCCAATACAAAGAAAATCCATCGCCTTCTGAGAATCTGCAAATGGCCATCGATTTCCTCCCCATTGCCAAGATCTACGGCATCAAATTGCTTTGAAAAGTCAACAACCAATTAAAACGTGCCACGCAGGTGTCTTTTTCCTATTGCTGACTTTTCCCTCTCTTATTTTGCCTTTTTCGCCTTTTGCCATTTTCGCCCATTTTGCCTTTAAACCCTTGTATATGCAATCGCATGTATATACATTTGCCCTTGGACACGTGGCAGCCGCTGACTGGTTCTCCATCGCTAAGCATTGGCCATTGTATCTCCATTGGCGATCCAACGTATTTCCATTTGCATCTGTGGTTGTATGTATGAGATTGTATATACATACAATCACCAATATACAAGGCGGACCCCAAAGCTCTATAAGACAAAATGTAATCATTATCGGGTCCAGGCGTTGTATCAAACTCCTTTATATATCACCTTGTATATTTGCACATACAATGCGATATACATACAATCTGCGGATTCCAATCACTTATCCGCCGCAATACATTCTCCCTTTCGCGTCCGGGTTGTATCTGCGCCTTTGTATTACCTTTTGTATGTGTGCACATACATACAATCCGGAACATGTAACCGTGTGGGCCCCATCGCTGACGTTGACCGCCGTTGACCTGCTTGTATGTTTCTTTGCATCTTCACATTGTATGTTTGATTGTATATTGGGAACATACAACCCCAATATACAATGCGCGGACTTCACCGTTTTCACAAATGCAGTTTAACTTTTCTGCCGCGTCCACCTTGCATGTTTTACCTTTGTATCTTTTGCTTGCATGTGGCGAATGTATAAGACAATATACATGCAAACCTTCATATACAAGCAGGGAATATTCTGGGAATCTGCGATGGAATATGCGATATACAAATGCAGAATATTCCAAGAATGTATCTAAAAAGCGCATACAAACCCGATATGCATCTAAAAGCCACATATAGGCCTGATATGCATACAACAATGCATACAACCATTTTTTGCATTTTCGAAGGCCAATTGACTTCTCCCTTGGGCCCGCCAATGCACATTTGCACTTGTACATTCAAATGTACATACAAGTGGCCATGCATATACAAAGATATATGCATGCAACAAAAGGCCGAGGGACTTAGAATTTTTTTTTTTGGATTTTTATGAAGGGGCTTGTAGATTTTAAATGTTTGAAACTTGAATATTTATGTAGGCACCAACAGTATGTATGTGTCTTTGTATGTACAAGTGCAAATGTACATTGGCGGACTCGAAAAAGATGTTCAATCGGCTTCAGAAGTGGAAAAAATCAATTGTATGCATCGTTGTATGCATATCGGGTTGTATATGCATCGAATATTCTATTGCAGATCCGTGCTTGTATGTAAAGGCTTGTATGTTGTTGTTGTAAATTCGCATATACAACGGGTATATACAAGTGGCAGATCTCAAAAGATTCAAATCGGGTTGATGGCAGTGGTCGGGCCCATGGGTTGTATCAAAAGCATCGCATGTATGTTTAACATACAAACAGATATACAAGGCAAATCATACAAGTCCCGGATTCCAAATTTCATCAAATCGGCTTGGCGGGTACATACAAAGGCAAGGTTGAAAAGTCAAAGGCAGTTTCCTTTATATCTTGCGATGTATGCATCTGCGACATGCAAAGGGTATATACATTCGCAACATACAAGGAAAAGATGCAAAGTGAAATGTATATCAGATATATAAAGTAAATGTACATTGGCGGCAACACGCAAAGGAAATATGCAAAGTCAATGTGCAAGGAAGGGATACAGAGCCTGGGGCCCACCAGTTGCATGAATAGGCGATTGTATGTTTGCACATGCAATCGAACATACAAGGGCATATAAATTCCTAATATGCAAGGCCCGGACCCGAAATGAATATACATTCTTTTTGATAGAGGCAGAAGTCTGATTGAATGTATTTTTTGCTTGTACATTTGCGTTGTATGTTTAGACATACAAAGAAAAGATACAAAGAAATATGCAAGCAGGTTGCGGTCAAAGTTAGCGATGGGGCCCACATGGTTGTATGTCCCGCGGTTGTATGCATATTTGCATTGTATGTCGGCACATACAAGGGCCATATACAATGGCGATATACAAAGGCCGCTTGTATATGCCAAGATGAAGTGTTTGCATGCATGTTTGTATGCAGTTTTAGTTTGTATACTTCGCATCGTATATGCGATATACAAGGGTCATATATATAAAGCGACATACAAGCCGGACCCGAATGTGATTGCAGTGTGTTTTATAAAGATTTGAGGTCTGCGCCTTTGTATGCAAGTGATTGTATGCATATACAATCTCATATGTATAACCACAAATGCAAATGTTGATATAATGGCTCGTCGGCGAGACTTCTCTTATCGGCGGCTCTGTCCATGCTCATTCCGAAGACCGATGGAGATGCAAAAGCATAGGGATGGCGATCCAATGACAGGCTGCCACATGTCCAAAAGCAATTGTATGTATATACATTTGCATATACAAGGATTTGAATGAACAACTGGTGAAAAGGGTAAAGCATATGTTTGTGCTATGAAAAGTCTGCGATAGGGAAAAGCTGCCTGCGTGGCACATCTTCATTGGCTAGTGACTTTTCAGAGCGTTTTGGAGCCACAGATCTCAGCGATAGGAAAGAAATCGACGGCCCTGTTTTGAGTGCCCGAGGAAGGAGGATTTTTGTGTTCGCTGCATCATTTTTGAGCGGAAAACTTCAGAGACATGCGAGCCATTGCTGCATTCCCAAAATCAGTAGGTTGCCATTAATGGCATTTTGCGGAGGTATGGGTCGAAATGACAGGCCAGCTACCATATTCAAGGGCGAAAATCTTCAGGCAGCGGCTCACATCCCGATCTCACCTGCCCTTTTCCTCTTCTTCTCACGGCTGCATTCAATGTTTTAGGCGCCATTCTCATAGTGCGTTGTATCTGGTGAAATTTTGAGAAGACCATGTAATTAATGTTGAGTGCGCGTTCTTGATGTATAAGAGGACTGTGTCACTCATTTTTTCATTGTTGAAAACTGGAAAAATTTTGGTGGAGTAATAAGATACAGTCTTGCTGGTGGCTTTGTTTTGGTGCTATGTGAGTTTATGAATCGTATGTTGTATGTTTTATGCATAATTTTGCTGGTTTCATGTTGTTTTATATGAGAAATGCATTCGTTGCATGTGTTCAGTTCTTTGTCTCCAAGTTGTGGGCATCTTTTCTTCTGAATCTAAATAGCTAAGGGTTATTTGGGATTTTGGAACATGGATTTTCTGTGTTAAATGTTTAATCTCTTATCTTTGTTCAAGGAACAAATTAAATATTTTAGGTTAAGCATTGGGAAAGGTATGCTGCAATAGGGATATCATTAAGTATGAATGACTAAACACTTAATCTTGGGGAGTATCTGTAAGGCAGACACTATAAAATCCCCTTGAAACTCAGTTATTGATCCAAGTTTTATGGTAATCATTCACATGTGTATGTCTATTGACTCTGAGCCCTGAGATAGGCACCAGTCTGGTCTTGTATTGATGTTACAACCCAAGGTCCCAGTCTTGCATCCAAATACAAAAATACAAATCCAAACTTTAAATATAAACCTTTAGGACATTAGAAGTAGTTTTAGGACCAAAATACTCTGTCTACAACTGAGCATAAGCCCAAAGCTAGCCCCTTTGCACTTATTTTACAGTTTTGGTCTGCATAAGAGAGGATTTATTTGTTTTGTATCAACATCCCAATAAGTTCATGTGCATATCTTATGGATGTTGAATAGGGAATACCCCCCTTGGTTCTGCAGAGCCTAAAGAAGGAGAGGAGATATTTATAGAGTCTATCTCGTGTACTGTTGGCCCCTGGCCCGGAAATGGATAACTAGGAAGCATCCAGTTTGGGAAAAAATCCAACAGGTACGGTGAAAAATCCTATTTTTTTGTTGGAAACTCTATTTTGACATTCCCTAAAGGGTTCCAAAGTCTTGGTTCATTATCTTTTGGCTGGTACAAGTTATGGAGAACAGTGTGGTCTCTAACACTGTTGTCAAAGTTAAATACCCTAGTTGCTTGAGGGTTTGATAAAAGCAATGCATTATTTGATCATGGTTGGATGGGAAACTTGTGGGATGTGTTGTGTTGAGTTTGAACAATCCAAGAACCTCATGTTACATGTTGTTTTCATTGTTGAACACCATTAGGTTATAGTTACAATGTTTCCAAGGTGCACTAGGGTGCATTTAGTCATTGTTTGAAATGAACCATTGTGTGAAATGTGTCAAATCAATCAAGTGTGTTTAGGAGAAGTCCTTTCTTTGCATCATTTTTGGTATCAGAGCCAGAAGCTCTCTGGGAAGTGATTTAATTATTTTGGATAACGTGGTTCAATGAGATTTGATGTTTAAGGATGGCTCTTAATAAGAAAAAAGATGCGCAAAGGGCATCAACATTATTAAATACATTGTTCAAAGTGGCAGAGAAGCTACTGGAGGAAGAAATGGCAGCCACGAAAGAAAGCAAGTTGGCAAAGGAAAGATTATTCCGGACTACTTGCAAGTCCAAAGGTAAATGTTGTCAAGTTGTGATTTCAGATAACTGCATTGATAATATTGTTTCTAAATATAGGGTAGATAAATTGGGTTTGACAAGAACACAACACCCCACGCCCTATTCAGTGAGTTGGCTTCAAACAGATAATCAGAGAACTGTACGTGAGCAATGCAAACTTGAGTTTCAAATAGGCCCTTATAAGAATGAAATAGTTTGTGATCTTATGCATTTGGATGTATGTCACATTGTGTTTTGGAAGGTTGTGGCACTGTAGCAGGACAACGAAGTATAACAGGAAAAGCAACACATATGAGTTGGACAAAAATGAGAAGAAATATGCATTAATAGCCTTGAAGGATGAGTGCACAAGAAGTGAAAGCTTGTTGTTAAGTGAGAAGACAGATGTACAACAGTATGAAGAAAAGATAAATGAGTTAATTAATTTTGAAAACATGTTTAAACCAGTTGAAAGAGAAATGGAAGAAATTTCTTTTGAATTTGCTCAAACTAATGAAAGTAAGAGTAACGTTGATGTTGAAGTGGGTGATGTTCAGGAAGAAGAAGAAACAACAAAAGAGGCTGTAAAGGACTCTAGGATAGTCCAAAGAGAGAAGATAGTCATGGAGGATAAGGAGATAGCATGGTTCTCAAGAGACGAACCAAGAGATGAGAATGTTGATGTCAAGGAGAATAAAAGAATGGATGAGCAATTCAAAAATAACAATGAATGACTGAATATGGTTGATGTGAAGCCAAAGATTTTGGAGAATAATGAAGAGAAAAGAATGTATGGAAAACAACATGAGGTGGATAAAGAAGTGAAGTATGAAAACAAAGAATATGATTTCTTTAATATGTTTGTTTCCTGTGCATCTAGAATGAGGAGGCAAGCAGAAAACCATGGATATATAACGCCAAGTTGGCCTTGGCTCAAGAAGCATGTTGTTGGACCAAAAAGCACAAGTGAACCAGTTGAAACAAATGTAGTTGAGATCTAGCAAAAAGAAAACAATGCACGCATGCAAAGGAACTGAAAGACAAGAAGGAAGATTCATATTTGAGATGGAACTCAATTTTTTTTTTCTCTCCCCTAAGGAGTATGATGCAGGGGCATCTTTGGATGCATTTTGTGTCATCTTGCAAAGTTTTGATTCTTGGGTTGATTGGATTTGTTTTGGGTCAATAAGGTCAATTTGGACCATTTAAGGTCATTTGGGGTCATATTGGATTAGTTTTGGGTGATTAGATGCAAAGTTGTCGAAAAAAAATGCAAAAGTTGTCAAAAGTTTCAAAAAACTTGTCAATGTTGTCAATGCAATTTTGCAAAGTTAGTTAATGGGAGTTAGTTGTAAGTTTGGATGGTTGTAGGGGGCTGTCATTTGATGTAAAAGATGTAATCTCATGCCAAGAGCAGTGTGTGAAGAGATGGAATGAAAAAAATGAACATTTTGGAAGAATTTTCTTATGTTTTCCATGGTGTAACAGTTTGAAAACCTATGCGTGCGGCCCTATACGGATTGGTACAGACCTGCACCTGGTTAGAAAAGTTAAAGAATGTTATCTTTCTAATGCTTTTGGTTTGAGTGAATTTCATCGTGTTTTGCAAAAGTTATGATCAAATTAGTGATTACCATGTACATAATTTCACTGTTTTTTGCCTGAAAAATCTCTTTTGTATGGCTTGTACGACTTGATATGGTTAAGGGCAGGCATGTGGATGCTGAAGTTATGAAAGACAAAACTTTTTCTTTTTGTTTGGAGTCATTTCATCGAGTTTTGCATAAGTTATTGCATTTTTAATGATGACAGTCCTGTACCCTAACTAGGGTTTCCAGCAACACTAAGAGAATTCATATCTCCCGTTTGGTACGGTGAAAAAATCCTAATTTTTTGTGAGAAACTTTGTTTTGACATTCCCTAAAGGATTCCAAAGTCTTGGTTCATTATCTTTTAGCTGGTACAAGTTATGGAGAACATTGTGGTCTCTAACACTGTTGACAAAGTTAAATACCCTAGTTGCTTGAGGGTTTGATAAAAGCAATGGATTATTTGATCATGGTTGGATGGGAAACCTGTGAGATGTGTTGTGTTGGGTTCGAACAATCCAAGAACCTCATGTTACATGTTGTTTTCATTGTTGAACGCCATTAGGTTACAGTTACAATGTTTCCAAGGTGCACTAGGGTGCATTTAGTCATTGTTTGAAATGAACCATTGTGTGAAAGGTGGCAAATTAGTCAAGTGTGTTTAGGAGAAGTCCTTTCTCTTCATCAGTTCGCTGATTAAGTTCACAGGTTCACCATTTCGCCGATTTGCCAATAAAGCGAACAAAGGGTGAATGAAAGAGTTTTGAAAGTGAGAAGAAGATACAAGAGGAAGAGAATGGGAAAGGGCAAAAATGAAGAAAAAGTTTCCAAGGCAAACAAGAGAAAAAAACTTAGTGTATGTCGGTGAATCGGCAAGTTTGAGAATTGCCAACTTCACCGACCAAGTTTATGAGTTTTTGTTTTCGTCGATTCACCGATAAGGCGACCAAGTGGCAAAAGAAAAGGGGCATGAAGGATAGTTCATCGGCGAGGAGATTTGCCAATAAGGAAGATAGACAAGAGAAGGTTAATGCAAGTTTTCATCGGCAAAATGTAAGTTTGCGAACCAATGGGTTCGTTGACAACCTAGTTCGCTGCGGTGCAAATTCGCTGATAAAGGTGAAAAGGAAGATTGGCTAAGGGAAATGTTGCCGATAGTAAAGAAAAGTGCAAAGGAAGATGAAGTGATGGTTCGCCATTTTTCATTTTTGCTGATAAGGCAAAAAAGGGGCCGATAGAGAAGGCAAGACAACAAAGGAAGAAAAGTAAAACTTTTCCAAAGTTCGTGACAAAGACAATTCGTGGACAAAGAGAATAAAAGAAAGGAAAATGAAGCAGAGAGCCTTTGCTAGAGAAAAAGATAGTTCGTGAGCAGATATTGGAGCATCCTTTGCTGGAAAATGAGCAGATATTGGAGCATCCTGATTTGAGATTGCTTGAGGCAAGCAATCTTAAGGAGGGTGGACTGTAATGTGTCCTTCATGAGACATGATTAGTCCATCATTGGGTTCCCGTGGACTAGCAGTTTGGTTAGGGAACTGTGGTTTGTTTGGCCGTGGAGGTGTTTGTTGGTGTTGGAGTTGTAGTTCGAGTTTAGTGGATCTAGTTGGCACCCTCAGAGTTGGCTCTATTTACTTACTATTTTTAGTAAGTTCGGGTGCAGTGTCGGTTCGAGATTTTCAGAGTGGGATTAGATGCGTCTTGTCGAGACCTTTCTGGCAAGTTAAAGATCAAGGCATTCCGACACCGTCTTCATATTTATTTTAAAGTCCGAAGTTTATTAATGTTATATTTCACGGGACTTTAATAAAGTGCTAAGTGACTTTATGAGAAATGAAAACATAAAGTAAGTCACTAGGAGGGGCGCCCATCCCAAGGGGAGTAAAATATGTTTTAAAATAATAAAGTTCCCTCCTAAAACCCAACACCCATCTTGGAGGAGGAATAAAAGGTGAAAATGAAGTTCATTTGGGCATGCTATGTTGATGATATTTCTCTTTGTGAGCTCTGCTAGGGTTTCGAGGGTTTGAGTATTCGAACCAAGGCTCTTGGAGACGAAAACCTCCTTGAGTGACGGCATTCTACAAGTGTGCAATACCACCCAAAGGTGCCATTGATGGTGGATGCATCCAGTATTCACGAATGTGCTTCAATGGAGTTTGGGAGATGAGGGTTTGTGGAAGAACTTGGTCATTTCTCTATGCATTTCATCATGTTCTTCATATTCAGAGTTTGAGATCAGTTTGCATAAGGATTTGGAGCAGATATTATAGTGAGTGGGACTGTATTTCCTTGTAGGAGCTGGCCGTACCATTCAGCCAGGCCGTACCTTCTTGTTTGGGCTTCTAGTGTTGGTATTGGTGCATTGTTATCACTTGAGCTTAGTCACCCAACCTTATTTCTGGTGTGCAGTCCAATAGCAGCAAAATATAGAGGGATTTGTGTGAGTTTTCTGCTGTATGCCACTCAGCCATGGTCGTACATGTGCCAATTGGGACGTGGGAGCTGTAGAAGACCATTTCTATCCAGTTGTAGCTTCGTTTTGGGTCTTGTTGAGGCGTCCAGGGCTCTTGTCATTGCTGATATAATTTGTATTGATATTCTATTCCATTCCTTGGCTTTTGGAGGCATTACCAACCATACCTATTTGCTGGTTCACTCTCAACATATGTGACAAGTTGCGAAAATCAATATGGGTATGTCATAGTAATTGATATTTGGCCATTCTTCTATCTGGGTATCTATTAGTATCTTCATATTCATTGTATATTTTCTGGGTTTGCAATATATGCTATATTTTGTATACTCTGGCAACACATCTGCAGGAAAACTGAAAACACCTTTTGCGTTCTTCTCTCTAGTCGGAAAGATCACAAAAATAAATAAAAAAATAACACATAAAAAGATCTTAAAAAATACAAACAGGTACGGCACAAGCAATGTCGGGAAGGGAGGGGTGTCATGTTCCCATTTTGAGCTAAGTAATGATTTCTAGTTGAGTTTGTTTTCACACATGGAGAACCAGAATGTTGATTTCTTTCTATACATGGAGAACCGGAATGTTAGCTCAACTAGCATTTTGGCTAAGTATTTTCATAGTATTTTCATTGAGTTAGCCAAATTGTGTTGTTTGGAAAATGCAATATTGAAATTGTATTTTCAATCATTTGATTTGATTTGATAAATTATGGAATAAAAGGGAAAATGAAATCTTTAATTACATTTTCCTCTAATCTATTTTTGTGGAGTTTTGCATTGAGGTTGAGGCTAATCGATGGAATAAGATGATGCATTTGCCCATGAAGGAAGATAGGTCCAAGCTAATTCCAACGGCTATCAAGCATGATCGACTAGCATGAGGTGGCAATTCATTGTGTGAAGTGCAAATACATTGGATCATGGTCCCATTTGATTCCAACGGCCAAGAAGGAGTGTCATTTGCCCAAGTCAAAAGCATTCAAAAACAATTGTTGGGATTTTAAATGCCAATGACCAAGTAGAGGATCGACGGCCAAGGAGAGAAGAGGTTTTTAAATGCAAAATTCATGAATTCAATGCCAAACATTTAGAAGATGCAATCGCCTAGAAGAGGCTATGGATCGACTATGCCACATATGCATTCGCCTAGCCATAGAAGATGATTTTAAATGCAAAAGAAGGATTTTAAATGATTATTTCCAGCCGCCTAAGGATTTTCAATGATCCTCAAAGAAAATTGAATGCAAAATCCAATCACCATTATGAGGAGATAGTCGATTGACTTGAAGGGATGATTTGGCAAGATGAAGACATTTAATTTCATTCAAGAGGGTTTTGAATGTGTGTATGATTAGCTACAATCATTTAAAATTGTTCAAGACTCTTGTTCTTCATTGGTGGAATCCAAACTTCATTCCAAAATGTCAAAGAGGAGGAACGCCTATCCTTGGAGAGGATAAATAGAGCTCTTGAACTTCAATTTGGAACGATGGATGATTTGGGTTCATAGACATGATTTCATTGAAGATCTTGAGAGTTGAAGACCTTTGGAACATCATAAAGGTTGAATCTTGCATCTAGGAGCCAATCGCTTGGCTTGAAAGGAGTATTTTGGCATAGTTTTGGCTTCTTCAACTTTTCTGGGCAATTATACATCTTATATCAATCATAGCAGCAGCAGACATATTGTTATCAGCCCATTGTTTATTCTCATACAAAGCTGCAACAGTGACATGTCTCATGGATCAATATTCATTGATAGTGCTTTGATATTCTAGGGTTTGGATGACATTTAGATGTTATTTTCATGATATTATCAAGTCTGATTTGACTGATACAGTGACTACAATTTCATGACATCAGTATGTTATGTAATGTTATTTCATTTCTAATCAATGGAGATAAAGGGAATTGATGGCTTTCATATGTGTTAATGTATGTTGATAATTTACATTGATTTGTGCAAGAAATCTTATCTAAAGTTTGAGAAAATATTTCAGTTATTTGTAGTAGGGTCATTACAAAAGACTAAGGCAATCTCCAAGATGCTCAAGAAGGGGTAGTCTATTGCATGGGAAAAGGAATCAGCTGAGGCTTTTGTTGACATAAAGGAGGCTCTCAAGAATGTACTAGTGCTGGTAAGCCCAGATTATGCAAAGCCTTTCGAGCTCTTATCTTTTGCTTCATTTTATATTATTGCTGCTATATTGTTGCAAAAGAATAGTGATGGATATGAGCAGCCTAGCAAGTCTTTGCAGGCTGCTGAACTGAATTATTCAATTATGGAAAAGCATGCATATGCTTTAGTTAAGGCAGTAAAGAACTTTAGGCCATATCTTATGGGTGTAAAGACAATTGCATATGTACCTCATTCAGCTGTGAAAGATATTTTCATGTAGCAGGAAGCTTTTGGGAGAAGATGCAGATGGATCAACAGGATCCAAGAGGATGACATTGAGGTGCAAGTCACCAAATTGGTTAGAGGCCATGGTTTAGCTAAGTTGATAGCTAATTCCAACTTGGAGGCAGCTGAGATAAATGAGGTAAATGCTATTCCATCTGCTAATGTGTGTATGTTGACAAATGATCCATGGTATAAAGATATTATCTTTTATCTTGTCAACATGCATTGTCCCCCAGGCATGAATGTAACTGAGCAAAGGACACTTAAGCTCTAGTCTCAAAAGTATGTTTTGATTCAAGGTGTTTTAATGTGGAGAAAAAATGAGGGACTGTTGTTGAAGTGTCTAGACCAACAACAATCTGAGGAAGTTATTGATGAATATCACCAGGGAATATGTGGTGGGCACTTCCATGCCAAAACCACAGTGCATAAGATTATTAGGGCAGGTTTTTGGTGGTCGAGTCTCATCAGAGATGTTGCAAAATAGGTCAGAAAATGTGATGCTTGCCAACATTTCTCTGGCAAGATGAAATTAGCTGGAGCATTAGCCCTTTTTCCAGTTGCAGTTGAAGGACCATTTTAGCAATGGGGCATTGATTTTATAGGGGAAATTCAGGAGAAATCCAATAATGGATTTAAGTGGATCCTTGTGGCCACTGACTATTTCACCAAATGGGAAGAGGCTATCCCCACTCGCAATGCCACGTCCAAGATAGTGATTGAGTTCCTTCTGAACAATGTGATAACCAAATTTGGAGTGCCATCTAGAATTGTTGCAAACAATGCCATGTGCTTCAGATCTCAAGGCATAGCGGACATGTGTTTTAAATATGGAATCAAGTTGATTCATTCATCACCATACCATCCCCAGGGTAATGGACAAGCCGAGTCCAGTAATAAGAGTCTCATGAAAATTCTGAAGAGGACTCTAGAAATGAACAAGAAAAGGTGGGATGACAGGCTAAAGTATGTAGTTTGGGTTGACAGGATCACTTACAAATGTGCTACAGGCAAGAGCCCTTTTGAGCTGGTATATGGGTTAGAGGCAAAAATGCCAATGTCATTAGAATTGTCAGTGTATCAACTGCTGCATCAAATAGTAGAGGATGGGGATGATGCTTTGGCATTAAGAATGCATGAATTGACAGAGTTGGATGAAAATAGAAGATTGTCACATGATAAAAACTTACTGCAACAACAAAAGGTCGAGCATTTGTTCAACAAGAAAACAGTCGGAAGGAGCTTTCAGATTGGTGATCTAGTTCTCCTCTGGAATGCGAGATCAGAAGACAAAGGTAGGCATGGTAAGTTTGAGCCTTTGTGGATGGGCCCATATCAAATTGACGAAAATGCCGACTAGGACACCTATTACATCAGAAATATGGAGGGAGAACTTTTGGAGTTGCCCATTCATGGACAACATCTGAAGCTTTACTTTTCATTGGTAATGCTGCCCTTAAAATTTTGAATACAGTCAACTGTCTTTTGTGCTCTCATGCTTATGACTGTATTTCGTCTTGTATATAAGCCTTTGTTGTAAATACGTTGTGTTTTTTTTCCCTTTGTGTGTTTTGTGTTTTTGGTTTGCCCGGAGATTTGAGATAATCGTTGTGACATTGTTTGTCACACGTCCCCAACCAGAGCCAGTGTTGGCACCTATAAAAACCGGCTCCCAGACATTGTATATCTTGCCCTAGATTTAGTGAAAATCCCACTTTTTGCCTTTGCATTTTAAACCCATCACATATACCCGATCTGAGACAATTTAAATGGGTTTCTTTCAAAAAATTTCTAAGTAAAAGTCCCCCAAGTCAATGTGTTTTCTTCCTTGTAAAAATCTATCCATTTGTGGGCTTTATCGGTAAATCGGCAAAATCATGAGCTGTCAATTTTGCCGACTGAGTTCACAGGTTTGTTTCTTTGTCGGTTTTGCCGATTTGCCGATAAGGTGGCAAAAGGGGCAAAGGAAACAGGCAAAGGAGAAAGAAAAAAGTTGAAGTTTGTAGCCTTTTGTCGGCGAATTGGCAATTTTGTGAACTATCGATTTCGCCGACCAAGCTCATGAGTTTGTGTTTTCCCCGATTCGTCGACCAAGCAACAAGGGAGCAAAGGAAAGTTTTTCGAAGGGTGGATTTTTTCTCTAGGGCAAAATGTAGAGAAAGGATGCGGCGGAGGAAGAAAGAGAAGAAGCAAAGTCTTCTGTTGGCAAAATCTTTAGTTCATCAACCAGAGAGTTTGCCGATGGGAGGTTCTTCTGACAAGGAATTCGCCGATAGCTCAATTCAGCAATGGAGGAAAGGTAAAATTTTCTTAAGGCAAGTGGAAAATTTGTCTAAGGAAACGAAGGTGTTGAAGGAACTGAAGGGTGATGTCTTCATCGGCAAAGGGAGGACTTTGTGAACTGTTGGGTTCGCCCTTTAGAAGTTTCGCTGACTGAGGGAAGCTCCGACAAGGAAGGAAAACAAAGATAATGGCTAAGGCAAAAAAGGTTTCTAAGGGCTTCATCGGCAAGTTGGTAAGTTCGCGAATTGCTGAGTTCGCCGACTAAGTTCATAGGTTCACCATTTCGCCGATTCGCCAATAAAGCGACCAAAGGGCGAATGAAAGAGTTTTGAAAGCGTAAGAAGAAACAAGGCAAAGAGAATGGGAAAGGGCGAAAATGAAGAACAAGTCTCTAAGGCAAACAAGAGAAAAAAACTTAGTGTATGTCGGTGAATCGACAAGTTTGAGAATTGCCGACTTCGCCGACCAAGTTTATGAGTTTCTATTTTCATTGATTCACCAATAAGGTGACCAAGCGGTGAAAGAAAAGGGGCATGAAGGATAGTTCGTTGGCAAGGAGATTTGCCGATAAGGAAGATAGGCAAGAGAAAGTTAAGACAAGTTTTCATCGGCAAAATGTAAGTTCGTGAACCAATGGGTTCGCCGATAACTTGGTTGGCCGCGGGGCAAATTTGCCGATAAAGGTGAAAAGGAAGATCGGCTAAGGGAAAAGTTGCCCATAGTAAAGAAAAGTGAAAAGGAAGATGAAGTGATGGTTCACCATTTTTCATTTTTGCTGATAAGGCAAAAAAGGGGCCGATAGAGAAGGCAAGGCGACAAAGGAAGACTTTTCCAAAGTTTGTGGCAAAGACAATTTGCTGACAAAGTGAATAAAAGAAGGGAAAATGAAGCAGAGAGCCTTTGTTAGAGAAAAAGATAGTTCGTGAACTTGACAGTTCGCCGAGCTGATTTGCCAATAGAAGGAAAAAAGATACTCAGCACATAGAGAGGTAAAATCAAGATTGAGATGGCCTGATAGAGAAGATGATGAAGGTCAACTTGGAAGATTTGTGAATTCTTCAGGTACGACCAGATTCAATTGGGGCCTATAAGTAAAGATTGGACAACACTTTTAAAGTGTTGTAAAATCCTTGAAGAGGCGATTTCCTAAAATTGTGCCATGATTACAGGATTGTGCAGGTAGATTTGTACTCAAAATTAATGATTTTGCAAAACAGGGTTGTTCAGGTAGGTAGCACAGTAAAATTCTTCAATGCACAGGTACTCATGGAGAACAAAGTAGATGAAATTAATGTTGCAAGTGTCAAGGAGTGGACTCAAACCATCCCTCATTATTGCTCCAAATATTCCAGGCATGTGGGTAATCTTCTTTTTTCATTCCTCTGACTTGTCAGGGAGTGGATTCAGCCTTCCCTCATCAATGTTCTGGGTACCTGTTGTATATTGAATTGTGCAGGTGAATGAGTCAGTTGTTAGTCTTCAATGCAACTGATATTTCTCAGCTACTTCATCTTTAGATATTTCTGTATTAAATGTTGCGAATCAAATCAGGATATTTCTGCATTTATGATTGGCAAAACAGATGTATACAGACATTCCTTTGGCATAAATATCTTCTGACAGGGCGATGGGCCAGAGTTTAATGCAGCATGGGTGTACTTGATGACAGAGTGCAACGCTTTGAATTGCGCAATGAGCTGAATTGCTATATATGCATATGTTTTTAATGCATTACGGGTTGGTCATTTTGGGCAGTTTTCTCTATAGGTGTTGAGATCCAGAGGCATTTTTTGGAAAAGATCGATTTTTAGTTTTTGTTCTTCAGGGAGGGAATTGGCAGAAAATGTAAGTTGATATATTGTAATCATTATATTAAATCAGTGTTTTTCTCCATGCTGTAAGTGTTCTTTCAGGAAATCTTAATTGCAGTTAGGATTTCTCTTGCTACATTTAGTAGTATGATTGTAAAATCTGATTTGAATGAATGTGATAGTTCTTAATCCATTTTCAAGCAATGTAAATGGTCATTTCAGTATTACAAATGGAGGAGTGTTGTATAGTGTTGGATTATTAAGTATTCTCATGATTTGATAATGGTTGTTATGCATTTGAGTCTTCAAATAGGCAGTTATACATTTTCTTGAAATTATTTTCACCTAATAAATGTGAAACTCTGTAGCCCAAGGGATAGGCACCGGTCTGAGAAGCCTGTAATCACCCAAGCCTTTAAAACAAAACTTTATATCAAAATCTTAAATGCAGTAGTAGTTCCATAAGCATCCTCATTCTATAGGATTGTTTTCATCAGCTATATAGGGGTTTTTATAACAACTAGTTGTTTTTGGTTCAGTGACAAATTTGGGGCCAAGAAAGCGATTTGGGTTTGGTTGTTCAATCATTTTTAGTTGTTCATCTGGTTTGAAATCAATACCTACTTAGGTATACCCCTTGGAATATCCTTCTAGAGTTTAATCTGAGCTCAAAGTGCAGAGGAGTCTACCCACTCCTGTAAGTTGGCCAAAATCACCCTTAGCTTGTTGACAAACTTCTTTTAATCACCCTGATGACACCCCCGGCCTAGGTGATTGCAAAGTGTTTTAGGGATTTGGGTCATAATTTTGGGAACCAACAAAGTCACCATCACAAGTTATCCCTCTAAATCTGAATTGTTTCATAGGGACTTGAAAGGTGTTCATCATGTGTGCATAACTAGGCATGTATATCCTTTCTAGACTGCTGGTACAAATAATGGCAGCACTGTTAATACTGTAAATCAGATCTATAATCATCCTGGGAATGCTTCTGCTGTCATAAACTGATAAGATCTTATTATCACTCAAGCTCCAAGTGCTATAGTGACAATCCCATGCACACAATTCCATGCAATCAGCTGCAATCATTAATGCAAAGTCTGAAAATTTTATGATCAGCATTATAAAACGACCACTAATCATGACGTGTAAGCTGAAAACTATTGAACCAAGTCTAAAAATTCTCTATTCCCATGATTAACTTCATGCGTTGGATCATAGTCCAACTGAAACCCAAAATCAATATGCATATACCTCTAAAAAGGTTCATCCTACAAAACTGATTTTTCTTCATGCTTTACCATCATAGTTTCTTCCCTTTGAAGTAATGAAGATTGATAAAGAAATGCACCTAGTTGTTTCCTTTCATGATCCATGTGAAGAAATTTTTCCTTAATCTCTTGTAGGTGTTGTTTTGCTTGAGTGGCTAACAACTTGGCTTCCTTAGCTCTCCTTAGCCACTCACCACACATGTTTTGAGTTCTCACAACATCCTTTATTGCATGATTTTCAAAATCAGTTGCTTTGCAATTTCCTTCTGATGTGATAACAGGTAGTGGTGTTTCCATGAAGTAAGGAATAACAAATCCATTATAGAATGTCATACCTTGTGTGTAGCTTGGATCTGCATAGAACTTATCTATCACCTTATGATTAGCAAAATCATGTGAAGATAACGGACTGCTGTTCACAATCATATAATCAAAGCTAACTCTTAATCCTACCATTGGTGCTATCCACTTTTGTACCTACTATTAGTTTTCTTGGCTATTAACACTTGAATGGGATTTCGATAGGTTTTCTATTGTGGACTTATAAGTCCAAAATTTTCTTGAAAAGTTGTTTCATGCTAGAAGAAATATACTGGAAAAGTGATTTCACAGTGGGAAATAAAATCATAACTTGAAAATATAAGTCTTCAGCCCTAACATGTTAGTTTCATCTTGCTGCCACTGCTGTGGCTTTGTTGTTGTATGGGATGGGAGGTTTTATGTGTCAATCTTTATGGTGCAGTGTTGTATGCAGAAGAGCATGGCCAGAGATAGGGAAATAATTTGGTGGAGCCTTGGTAAGGTGGCTAGGAATCAATGGTAGTGGAGTGTAGGGGTAAGCATGTTGCCATATGTTAGTGGAGTCACAGGTTTGTTGTTGCTCTTTATAAAATCCCAAATGCTTGCAAACCTGGTGCCTCTGTTTGCATTAACATGTTCTTTGAAGCATAGAGGTTGGCTTGAGTTCAGTGTAGAAGGATTTGAAGCTAACAAGTCTGCAACAAGCTTATGAATGCCATGACTCCCTTGACAAAATGAGGAGTGATTACATGATGAAACTGCTGTGCTTTAAGGCAAGTGTTGTAAGAGATGAACTAGTTGCTGTGGACAACAATAAAGTGGTTCAGGTTGAGAGTGTAATCAGAAGGGTCGAATTTTGTGATGCGACATCATATGACAGTTGTGCAAATAGTGAAGATGGTGTTGGCACTTATCTTCAGTTGGATGGATCATCCTTTGGGGATGACAATGATGTTGTGCCAGTTGAGTCCCAACATGAAGTCAATGATGACAGAGGTGTTTGCATTTGGTGATGTGACTATTCACATAGATGATGATGCATATATTTTAAATTTGAAGGCCTTGTCATGGACAATGGTGTTGTTGTGGATGCAAGTAAGGAAGTTGAAGTACAAAAGATTTGTTACTCATTTGATGTGCTTCCTTGCTTTATTGATCTTGAAGGAGATGATGCTCACACCTTCTTTGTTGCAAGTGTAAAAGATGAATGTGACAGTGTGCATGACTTAATTGCTTTTAGTCCTTAAATCTTCAACTTGGATAGTCTTTTATAATTTGGTTTGGAGCAGTTGTCTTTTGCTAATAAGGATGGTATCGAGCATAACTTTCTAAGCTCATTGTTTCAGCATTCTGATGTTGAGGTTGTGTTCTCTAAGAAGGATGAAGATGCTTGTCTTCAAGGAGAAGAGTAAGAAAAATTCATAAATCAATTTCTTAGCGGCAATAAGTTTTTACAGCAAGTTGTAGTGAAGGGCACAAAACAAAAAAGCAATTTGAAGAGTGTGAGTCTTGACATGAAGTGTCTCAAATTTCTAAATTATATGTTGAGGATGCAGAATTGGATTTGAATCAGGTTTATGATTCAATCATGGAAGAATACATTAGCATTTGTGGTGCAGCTGGGTTGCAAATGTTTGATCAATTTGAGCAGTCACATGATGTAGCCCAACTCGAGTTTGCACTTGAACATGACACTTTTCAGCTTGGTGTTTAGGAGAGTTTTTTTAATGCTGATTTGTGTGGAAGTCTGGATGTGTATCATGCTACCAAGGATCTTGAAGATGAATATTACCATATGGGTGAGCATGATGATGGTCCCTAGTACTTGTGGTTGCCATGTCTAGATGATAGTCACTTGTAGTCACAACATGATGATTTAAACATTGGTAGTTTGTAGGTGCATGCATGTGAGAAACATGATTTGTTGCATCTTGGAGATGGATGGATTTTCAATTTGAAGGAAATCAGTTCCTTCTTCAAGCTTGTCTTTGATAGAGGCAAGTGGTATGTAGTCGTTTATCCATGGCCTTGTACCATGGATCTTCTTTGCAAGGTCTGACTTGCAAGTGTTCTTAGGTTTAGTTTACAACAATACTTTTCAATGTCTTTGTGCCCCCATGTCATTGGTTGTATGTTGTTTTGCCTTGTGTACATATTGTTCTTGTGCTTGTTTTGCAATATCCCTTGCTAAATCTGATTTCAATTTTCTGATTTTTGGCCTTGAAGAATTTCGTCAAACACTTGATGTGCAAAGGGATATATTGCTGATACAAGTTTCAGTTTGCTTTTCAAGCACTTAACTTCAATTGGCAACAATATAAATGCTTGTAAATGACTCCTATGAAGTCTATATAATATCCTAAGATGAAATGCAATTATTTTTTATATGTTCAGATGCATATAATGGGCTGTATATGAGAAAATGGGCACCTACAGCATAGTGACATTTTCACAAACACTTGTCATGCAAACTAGTAAGTGAAGTAACAACTATGAAACTGAAATGCAACCTTATTCCTCCTTATTGAATTAATAATGTCTGATTACAATCTGATTATGCAAGTGCCAAGACTCTTGGATTTACAATGAATTTCCAATACATTACCAATCTAATATAAAATGATCATCTACAGCAGTGCCTTATGCAAATTGATATAACAATGCAAAATACATCAAAGAACCTGATTATGAAGTTTGGAATGATCAGCAGATGCAATGATATCTATCTCTGATTTTTATTTCATTTTATTGAGCCTCCTTGCATGAAATCGTACCTCCTAGAAGTAGCCGCCCCTGCCCTTGCCTGACAATCTTTACTAAAAATAAATGCAGCCATTTAACTCCTCCAAACTGGTATAGAAATGATTGTCTTCACAAGAAGAATTGATCCCTCAAATACCCAGAATGAAAGGGTGTCTAGATAAGCCTCCAACAATGAAAATCTGAGAACTCCATGGCTGGTTACTGTAGCAGGTACTGTAGCAGCCAGCAATAAATATATTCCACAATGAATCCTCAATACCCTTATAATTTGCAAGTAGATATGCATCAAACCTTTGTATTCTTTGTATTTCTCCTCCAATTTAAGCACAGATTGGACTCTTGGATGAAGCCCACACTTTGGCAATAATCTCAGCTAATAGTTTCACAACCTCAAAATTGCATAACCAATGAGAGTTTCGTTCCCAATGGCTTGATATGGCAGAAACCCTAGCTGGTTCCTTCTTCAAACAAATTCTTTAAAACACATATCAATTCCTAGATGATTCACAAAAGCTTGGTTGATCCCTTTATATAATTTCTCCAAGAAGAGGCCGACCCTCTAGAAGCTTCTCTTTTAATCATTTAAAATAATATTAAATGTGCCCTTTATAACTTTTATAAAATATTTCCTCAAAGTTGGCGCCCATTAAATAAATTACTTAATGTGCTTTTAGTCATTAAGTGGCCCCGTTAACTTTATAATATGCTTTTCATGATTAATTATTATTAAAGTCACCCTTAATAATAATTAAATAATATAACTTGCACATTACTCCTTATTTCGCCTGGCCAACTGAAAACTAGGATCAATGCTGAATTCACCACACGTCCAGGTGCCTTACTATAAATAGTAACCCCGTCTGAATGACTTACTATAAATAGTAAGTATGAGAAACTGAGCTCTGGAACCTCTGCAAAGGCCAAGCTTGAACCTCATTGAACCCTAGAGAAGAAACCACACTGATATCTGCCCAACAGGGCCCTCTAACCACCTGCGTTAGCCTACGAGGGCCTAGAATAGGCTAAACCACCCAAAAACCACAACTGCCTAAAATGGGGACACTACATGTTTTCATCCCTCCCTCGTCCCTTTTGCCTTTTTGGTCTACTCTCAGAGATCTTAGCTGGATTCTCGTTGTGCCTGAAAGAGACACACATCCCCAACCAGAGCCAATTTTGGGACTCAAATCAAAATTTGAAAAAATCTTAAGTCCTTGCCCATTTTGTGCACTTTCCCTATTTTCCCTCGATTTGATGGCAGCCGACTCCGTCGCGGTAGCACGAGAACCCCATGTTTAGCTATGCTAAAGCAAACAAGGGGTTCTCCCTTATTGCTGTAGGCTAACTTGCATTGACTAGCAACCTATGATAGCACCCCCCCTCAACAATGGAGACTTGAACCACATGCACCCATCGCATGCAACATGACACCATTTGAACAACAAATACAAATGATACATTTTGTTTTAGAAACATTTCTTTTCTTTTACTTGCAGGGACATGTGCTTCCCTTGTTTAGAATCTTACACACACCTATAGTTCCTCGATTGCGCATCCTCTCTCTCTCTCTTTCTCCCTCCTTACATGACATTGCTGCCCACACAACTCACATTGCACTTTACCTTCTCTTTCCACACTATCTATCCGTCGGTCTCATGCACGGTCTCTTGCTTTCTTTTATTTGCTCTTGGCCTCTCCTCCTCATTGGCACCTTTGCTTAACTCTGTGTTGGCATTTTCCTTTTCGCCCTATCTCTAGTCGACCCTCCTTGTTTGTACCTTTGAGCTCTCAGAGCTCCTTTGTCCTTGGTTGATTGTTTGTCTTTTGGTTGCTACCTCTCCTTTGTTATGTGCCAGCCTTTCTTGCTCGGCTTGACTCTCTCTTTCCCTTTCTGTCCTGTGCCAACCTTGTTGTCTTTGCTCCTTGCTGTCTCCTTAACTCTAGCTAGACTGTCCATGCACCTATCTATCTCCTCAATTCTTGTGCGCTCTTCCAAACCCTTCCCTCATCTATCTGCATGCCTTCTCCTCGAATCTTGCCTAAATCCTTGAGCATTTGAGTTCACCTACGCCTTGTGTTCCTTGAGTGGCAAAATGTCTTGCTGTTAATGTTGATTGCATGCCCAAACCTCACTTGAATCTAGCATGATCATTCTCCTACACATGCCGGGCTTCCCATAAATGCTGATGGGATACAAACAATCCCTCAACGACTCCTAGCTCATCGATGCTAATCTTCCAGTTGCTCATCATCCTCATGCCTTCAATGCATGCATTCTGCGATATCCTTCTGACCGTTGTTGCCTACCGCTTGTCTTGGGCAATAAATGCATGCCTTTCTTGCTTCGCATCTAATTACTTTACCGCCAAATCTTGCTCACCCATCCTTTGTTGACGTCTCTCCTATCGCCCCAGCAACCTCTTCATGTTGCTGTTACAACCATTTTGCCACCAAATCATGGCCATTAATTAGCCTCTCAAACCTCTTCGCCACAGCGAGCAACACGAGTGACATCCTTTGTCCATCATGGTCCTTTTGTTGGTTAGCCACCTTCATGTGGTTGTTTGGGCTCTTAGCCACTTTACGCACCTCCATGACCTCTGTCCACTTCTATGTAGCCAAAACACTCTCTTGCAGTGCCAATGAACTCACTCGTTCACATCAACAACCAATAATTTTGCCGCCACTTTGACTTTTTGGCCCCCTCTATCATTTGACTTCCACTACTTTGTCAGCAACCTTGCATACTCCACCATACGATACCAACCCTCCTGTCAGTCTTGCAGCCTTTTACGCACCACACAAGTACTCCTATTGTGCTCCCTTGTTGCACATTCAATTGCAATATCATTGCCCTCGTCAACTCAACAACCTTCTTGTTGTTGCAAGTGCGCCTACTCCTAAGCAACTCACCTCCTTTTGCTACAAGTGCCCATTGCTCTATGGATAGACCTCTAGTTGCTACAAGTAGCCTCCTCTTCTATCACAACTTTGTACTTACTACAAGTGAGCTATCTCTCACTCTCCTCTTTGCGGCAAGTACCTCTGCACTATGGTGACTCCTTCGCTAGTGGTTGTAGGTGAAAACTTGCAGTGGCTACAAGTGCATGAACTCCTCCCAATGATAGGTTCCACACCTTCGGTCCACGCCATCTGTCAATACCTAGGATGTTGTTGCATCATACTTGTTGGGTACAAAAATATGTGAGCCCCTACTCACATGGTGGGACTATTTGGTGATTTTTTCTTCTTCTTTCTTCTCATCTAGCACATCACTGAAACCATTATCCTTTGTTCCCACCGTTGACCTCGTATTTGTTGCACTCTTATGGGCCTGCACTTGTTGCCCAATCTCCTCCTTCGATTGCTCTTTTTCTTTTCTCTTCTCCTTGTGGATTTTGACCCACTACCAACCGTCAACCTCCACTTGTCTTCCTTCTCCTCACTCATGCGGTCTTCCCCATCCACATCTCTCAATATTCTGCCCAACAACTCCTCCTTGGGTGTGAGCTTCTCCTCTTCTAGGTTGAACTCTGTACACATGATGGAATCCCAGAGCTCATCCATCTCTTCCTCGTCCTTATTCTCCTTGGTTGCTATTACTTGCAACACCTTACACGCAACATCGTGCATCTCCTTCTCCTTTGCCTTGATGCCTAGAGGCTTTTTGGTGCTTGCTACCATTACTTGCAGCATCTTACTTGTAGCGTCCTGCTCATTTTCCTTGGCCGTACCAACCTTTAGCTCCTTTGCTGCATGAACTTGTTGCATCTCTTGCGTAGCTCCCAACTTACACCCTTTTACTGTGTCTACTAGCAACATCTCTTTGTCATCCTTTGTTGCTCCTACTGGTAGCATCTTCTTGCTGCTCCTTTGTTGCTCTAATATGTAACACCTCTTCATTGTTTTCTATTGCTCCCATGAGCAGCATCGCTAGAATTGCCCTAGCTCCACATGCAACATCACAACTACATTCCTCCTCTGCTGTGTCTACTTGCATCTCTTTGCCCGACTCGTCCATGGTTGTCTCCTTAGCCTCTTGCAACTCATGGGTACCATCCTCCTCCACGTCCTTGTCCATGAAGACTCTCTCCTCCTTTGGCCACTATCTACAAGGTCTTCTATGTGTTGCACATGACCCATTTCTCCATTTGTGATCTGCTGACATGAAATCTCAACCTTTTCATCGCCTCACAAGGCAACCTTCTTCATTTTCTTCTACTATTCGATCCTCCTCTTCTTCCCTTTGGCTGGGACAATTGGTGCTTGTCCTCTCTCCCGACCATTCTCCAAGGCTTCTTACCTCACCTTAGTCCCCCTCAAGGCCTTTATTATAGCCTTGAATTTCTCCAAAAAGCTTGTGGTTGCAACTTTTGTTGCTCTCCTTCTCGATGGCATCTCAAATGTCTTGCACACACACACGGGTTTTCCTTTCAACCCACTTAGACTTTCGAAGGACTTACTCTCACTCCAACTCACCCCTAGAGTTGTAGCTTGCTCTGATACCAGTTGATGGCAGTTGCCCCACTCGTTAAATTAGGGTTCCTCTTTTTTTGTTGTAGGCTAAACTGTAATGACTAGTAGGCTATGACAACACTCACCCTCAACAATGGGGACTTGACCCACATGCATGCATTAGACATAGCACATGACAACGTTTGAACAACAAATACAAATGATACATTTTGTTATATAAACATTTCTTTTCTTTTACATGCAGGGACATGTGCTTCCCCTGTTCACCCTCTTACACACCTATAGTTCGTCGACTGCATACGCTTACTCTCAGACTCTCTCTCCTTACATGACATTTTTGCCCAAATACAACCACTCATCCACACATTGCTCACGTGCAACTTTACCTTATCTTGCCATGCTGCCTACTTGGTGTCATGGGTCTGTTGGTTTCTCTGGCCTGCTCTCGATCTCTTCTTCTCCTTGACACTTCCGCTCAGCTCATTGTGGGCATTTTCATTTTTTGCCCTGTCTCTGCTTGACTCTCTTAGTCTACACCTTTGAGCTCTCATGACTTGTTTGTCCTCAGTCGGTTGTTTGTCTTTCGGCTACTATCTCTCCTTCGTAGCTCCTCTCTTATGTGCCAACCTTTTTTGCTTGGCTTGACTGTCTCTCTTTCCCTTTCTGTCTCTTGTTGACCTTCTCATCGCAACTCCTTGCTGTGTCCTCAACTCCCACTTGACCATCCACACACTTAAATTGTAGCCTTTTCCTTAACTTCCACGTGCTTTTCAAGAAGCCTTCCTCATCTGTTTGTGTTCCTTCTCCTCGAATCTTGCCCAAATCCTCAGGGATTCACCTAGCTCTTGTCCTCTATCATGTCCCCTTTTTAGAATTAGAGACATGGAGAAGACCTCTAGCCTATCTTAATTTCCCATAGGCTAAAGGATAAAGCAAAGGAAATGGTA
Organism: Cunninghamia lanceolata; assembly: GCA_027924645.1. Classification (NCBI taxonomy): domain Eukaryota; kingdom Viridiplantae; phylum Streptophyta; class Pinopsida; order Cupressales; family Cupressaceae; genus Cunninghamia; species Cunninghamia lanceolata. Next base: position 406,889 of record BSBN01000845.1, read on the forward strand.
ATAATATTATATTAAGTTGGGCTCGGTAATCCTGTTTTAAAATGGGGCAACTTAATAATAGTATTATAATTAATTAAAAAGTTCTTTTAAACACTTAATATTATAAAGTATTTTTTAAATACTTTTGGAGGCAAATTTTATTCATGGCCCTGATTTGGAAAGCTCTAGAAAGGGGTGCTTGGATTCATTATGGATCATCTTGTCATCATTTTACAATTCAATTTTTCTGGAATTTGAGTTTTGTCTTCAATTTTCACATCCAAGGATGAAAACCCTTGGCTTTTTAGAGATCTTGGAGGATGGAAACCATTTTGGTTTCCATTTTTGGATTTGAGGATGAAAACTCTCTCATCCATCGGGGGTGATTCCATCCAAGAGTCACAAGTGCTGAATTGTAGAAGATTTGAAGATTGGGCACTTGCAAGCAAATCTTTTGGTGCTCACATTGGATTGCTGATTTTTCATCAAGTATTGTTGATTTTCATCATTCTAGGCCTTTGCTCCTATTGGATCTGCCATTTTGGATTATTTTGTTGCTGTTGTAAGTCACATCAGACATCGGATCTGCTGCTTTTGGCATTTTCTAGCTATCATTTGCAAGGCGCCTAGGGTTTGGATTATTGTTTGCTGTTTGTGGGATATTCCAGCCATTAGATCTACTATTCCTTGACGTTTCAAGCCATTTTGTCATCATTTCCAGCCTTCCAATTGGTAGCGCTCAGCTATGGATCATTTCTTTTAGCCACCAATCGCCACGCCTAGGATTCCAGGATGTTTGCTGCTGTTTGGAAGTTATATCAGACATTGAGTTTGCTGTTTAGGTGATTTCCAGCCCATATTTTCACTCCTATCACTGCCGTACAAGTCAAATAGATGTTGGTTTGAAGGTTTTTTAGACTATTGCAGGGTTTTCAGCATTGTACCAAGTTTGTACTTGATTCATATCAGCCACTTATCAGTAGATCAACAGGATTTTCCAGCGTTGCAACCTTCATTTTGGCCACTGCCGTATCATTTCAAGTCACCTAACAGCTTCATATTCCAGCTGCCAACCTAGAGGTTGTGTGTCGTGCCTTTTGGGGTCATTTTGTGACAGCCACAACTCATTATCAGCCTGCTCCGGATCTGTACAATAGCCTGGTTGTGAGTAAATATCTTGTAATTTGTTGGAAATAATAAGAAAATTGTTGGTGATTGGTTGCATATTAGTTTTGTGAAGGTTTATATTGATATCTTGCTCATTAGCTTGGCTATAATAATAAATCAGCATTAGTTATGGTCTGATCTGCTTTACATAATTGATTTTTATGTGCTTTTGAAGATCCTATTCTTACATCAGCAATAAATAACCTAGATCTGCATGTCATAGTTACCATATGTTCATCATTTGAGGGTTTCATAGTTCACAACAACTTGCGAGAATTTGTAATTGCTGTTCATATCATTATTGGTGATTGGTTGCATATTAGTTTTGTGAATGTTTATATTGATATCTTGCTCATTAGCTTGGCTATAATAATAAATCAGCATTAGGTATGGCCTTATCTGCTTTACATAATTGATTTTTATGTGCTTTTGAAGATCCTATTCTTACATCAGCAATAAATAACCTAGATCTGCATGTCATAGTTACCATATGTTCATCATTTGAGGGTTTCATAGTTCACAACAATTTGTGAGAATTTGTAATTGCTGTTCATATCATGCATTTTGGTTGACAAGGGTTTGTAATTAATATACATTGTTGATCAGCATTGATTTTAGTCACATTTCGGCATCTACAATTGGGCATTTGGTATTTGTTCATTGTTTTAGTTTGCACACGTTGTGAGTGGACATTTGTCATCTCAGTTTATTAGCATCTGGTAATTTTCCAGCAATTATAATCGAATACAAATCAGATTTGAGGGTTCCATATTGGCATTTTGGCATTTATTGCTGTTATCATAAAATTCAGACTTGAGCATATTTGGCATCCTAGGGTTTGTATCTTCTGTTCATATTTCGTTTGAGGGTTTGATATGTTAATTTCCAGCTACTTGTTGTTGTGATCAGTGTTTGGTTCTACTTTCAGTTTATTGTTTAGTTTCGTTTTGTTTCCAGAATTTAGAGAAATACAAAAAAATCTAATAATTCATAAAAATTCAGTTTGGGGACATTACATTGTCCTTGAGTGCCAAAAACACCCTAATATTAATGCTGCTTGTGCACCCAAACCTCCCTCGTATCTGGCATGATCATTCTCTTGTGCACTCCAGGCTTCCCATAAATGTTGATGGGGTACAAACAACCCCTCAACGACTCCTTCCAGCTCATTCGTGCTAATCTTCTAGTTGCTCATTGTCCTCACACCTTTAATGCGCACATTCTGTGACATCTTTCTGATTGTTGCTGCCTATTGCTCATCTTGGGCATTAAATGCCTGCCCACCAAAACTTGCTCACCCATCCTTTGCCGCCATCAATCCTTTCCTCCCAACGACCTCTTCATGCTGTTGCTGCAAGCATTTTGCAGCTTTGATCAATGTGAGCAATGTCCTTCATCCATTATGGCCCTTAATTGGCTTGTCAAACCTCTTTGCCACTGCGATCAACATGAGCGACATCCTTTGTCCATTGTGGCCCTTCTTTGCCACTTTCTGCTGCTTAGCCACCTTCACATGGTTGTTTGGGCTGTTCCTTAGCCACTTCACACACCTCCATGAAATTTGTCCACATCTATGCAAGGAAAACACTCTCTTGTAGTGCCAATGAATTTGTAAGAACCCTTGCCTTATGGAGCTTTTACAACCCTATTTTTCTGATTTCAAGTGCTTTGACATTTTGTCAAACACTTGGTATGCAAACTGATTAAGACTGATTTTCTGAGTTTCCTCTGCTGGGATGAGTGTTTGAATGGTTTGTTTATGATAGTTTTCAATTTGTTTCATTTATTCATTGCAATGGACAATAGTATAAACAATTTGCATACATTTGTCAACAGTGGTTGAGACTCAGACTTGGTGCGGACTCGGCAAGGGTGACTCAACCCGGAAGCCGGGACTCGGCGCCCAGACTCGGCAAAGTGAAAAAGACAAGAAATTTAGAGATTTTTAAGGATTTAAAACTTGTTTCATGCACCCTTTAATAAATAAACTTTAAAGACACAATAACATCATCAAATAGAAGCTAATTTGATCACATACACAAGTACACATCAATCACATAAGTATAAACGCAAATTGTAGCTGAGCTGCTGAAGGAAATAGCACACTTAAATATATAAATATAGTCAAATGTATAGAAAACTCATGGAATATGAAATCCATGACATCAAATGTTCCAAACAAATATGAAATATCAAAACAATAACTAGAAGTCTATGGCTCAGAGGAGCCTGCATCCTTCCTACGAATACGTAAATGGTAGGTCCTGGATGATGCAACAGCCATAATCTCTGCCTATGATTCCATGCCACCCTTACCAACATCATCTGTGCCTGCGTCTACTCGTGCTCTATCCTCCTCCTCTGCCATGGCTACAGCCTCAGCCTCTCTATTTGCTTGGTCAACCCAATCAAGGTGCTCGTCACTAAAGACAGGATCCGTAGCCTCAGTGATCCAATCAGATTCTGGATCGACCTCCTCTAGCGTGATTGAGGTGGAGTCATGGTCGAAAATTTGTCTGTGTCTAAGACGAAGGTTGTAATGAACTTACACTAGATCATTCAACCTCTCCACGGACAATCTATTGCACCTCTTGGAGTGTATGTGCTCAAACATACTCCAATTATATATCCTACAATGCACTCTTATTTTTCCTCACAACTCTCTTTTCTCCTTGTATTTTGCCAACAAAATGAAATGAAGTTGCTTTTAGGGATTTAGAGGAAATATAAGTAAAAAAAAAGTTTTTACTTAAATTTTATGGTTTTTCCCCCTTTTAAATGTTGCTTGCACCGACCGAGTCTGTTTGACAGGACTCGCTTGGACTCGCCGAGCGAGTCCAGCGAGTCTCGCCAGACTCAGCGACTCTCGTCGGGCCTTGGCCGAGCCCCTTGGACTCGGCAAGGGTGACTCGACCCGGGAATCGCCGCGTCCGTCCGAGTCCCGGAACTATGGTCAACACATAGACAAGAAACAAATGACTGATATAACTATTGCAGCAGGTATAGAGTTTGTAATTTCTATTCAAATTAAAGATTTGAATACAAGCTATTATTTGTCTACATCAACATCACATTCCTGGCTTGTCTTCATACATAGGAGTATAGAGAATGTCAATACTAGAATAGAAGTCAAGTCGCCATAACATAGAATAATGACCCTGCTGTAGATGAATATCAGGTATGTCTCTTGACTGATGTGTACACCAACTTCACCAACTGTGACTCCCAAAATGCAGCGTACCCTTCCTAAATGGCTGCGATAAGATGCAAAGATGCTGCTATGACTTAACTTGAAGGCTGCGACCAATATATGAGGCTGCGTTTATTTCCCAAGAGGCTGTGCCTTCTCAAAGGCCCACGATTTGCCTTGATCCCTGCTGCAATTTGTTACCCAGGGTCTGGACTAGGGTTTGTAACCCTCTAATATCTGATTTCTACCTTTTTATGACAGCAATTCCCTTTTTAGAGGGCGGCGATTCCTTCTTATTGGGAGCAAATAATACTTATGACAATGGTGATCCCTCAAGCATATGGCGAACACTTCCAAAATCATTCTAGGTGTTGACCAATAAGAATGGCGTCTTCTTTATGCATGGACGATTTGGTATAAAGATGGAATATCTCTCCGAATGGTGCCAATATGGTTGTCAAAACCCTAACACCAATCTGCCAAGAAACTTTAAAGGATGGCGCTGAAAATCTCTTTCAAGACTGATATAAAACCTGCAACAAATATCCACCAATGCCAAAATTGCATTTGTTTACAAATCTTCACAATTTTGGGGCCAATCTCCCTCTATGCCAAACTGCAGAAATATTCTATTTGGAGCTCAAACAAAACCTTCAATCTTCAACAATAAAGTCCAATTGTGAACCCTGAAATGAATTCACCTCAAGATGGATTTGGGTTTTTGTCCAATCCGCCAAATTCTAAGGGTTTTCGTCCTCAGAATATGCTGAACCTATAGTTGCAGTTGTAGGAAAACTTCCAATATCAAATATCAAATCAAGTTATGGAAATGACTTCCACTTGCTTTCCTTTAAAAGGCACAAGTGAACTTTCTAGAAATAACTTCTAGAAGATTCACTTTATTTTATTATTTTATTATAAGTTTTCTTTTCACCAAAGTGACTTCATTAACTTCACCAAACTGACTTCAGGAATTCATTATAAAGTCACTTTTCAACATACATGGCTCAACCAATTAATTAAATATAAATAACCCAAAATATAATTTTAGAGCTATTTGATATTTAGCTAATTAAATTATTCCCTTGCAAATCAACTAGCCTACGGGAATAAGGAATAGGCTAGTCGACATATGTTGGGTGATCACTCGAAAAAAGGGGACATTACAGAATTCCCCTCTCGTTCACGTCAACTACCAATAATGTCGCCTCTTCATCTTTTTGGCCCCCTCTATATTTTGATTGCCACTACTTTGTTAGCAACCCTGAACACTCCACTGTACTGTACCCACCCTTTTGTTGATCTTGCACCCTCTTACTCACCACATGAGCACTCCTATCGTGCTCCCTTGTTGCATGTGCAACTACATCATCATTGCTCTCGTCACCTCGACAACCTCCCTCTTGCTGCAAGTGTGCCTACTCCCAAGGGCCTCATCTCCTTTTGCCGTAAGTACCCATCTCTCCATGGACATACCTTTAGTCGTTGCAAGTAGCCTTGTCTTCTATGACGGCTCTTTGTTGCTACAAGTGAGCCAACACTCACTCTCCTCTTTGCTGCAAGTGCCTTTGCCCTTTGGCAACTCCTTCATTAGTGGCTACAAGTGAAAAGTTGCAGTGACTGCAAGTGCATGAACTCCTAGTGATTAATTCCACACCTCCAATCCATGTCATTTGTCAAGACTCGGGATGCTATTGCATCACAATTATTTTTGTGTTCATGCCTTGTTTGGTTGTTTGACTATTTGGCTCAATCGGTAGCTTGCCAATTTGGTTCAATAGGTCACTTGTTGCTATCATGGTTCAATTGATTGCATGTTGTTTGGGCTTTATTGATCTACCTTTGGCCTTGCTTTATCAACGTTGTATTTGCTTGATCGGTGTTGTCTAGGTTCATGTTGACCTATTTTCCCTTTCCCAAAGTCAAATAGCCCAGCTTAAAAATATTGAAAATCTTGTTGAAATTGGTTAAGTGCCTAGTATTCTTTAGTTTTCATTGTGTTTTCCTTGCAAAAAACCCAGAAAATTCCTAGGGAAAACCCAGAAAAACCAAGACTTTTACCTTAGTTTTTTTTGCCTTAGTCGGCAAATTGAAAGGTTCACGAACCTGCTAGTTTGCCGATATAAGGAATCACCGATAGTTCAAAGGAAAGATTTGCAAATTGGCTAAGGCAAAGAAGGAAGACAAAATGGGTTTATCGGGGAGTTGGGGAAAACTTGAACTTATCCAATGGTTCAGTTTTTTCCAAGTTCGCCGATAATGCGAATCGCCGACAGGGCAAGGAAAAGATTAGAGAGAGCCTTCTTCAAAAATGGCTAAGGTAGGACAGTTCTAAATTTTTTGAAATCGTCGACTGAAGTGCAAAAGGGAGGACTTTCTTTTAAAATTGGCTAAGGCAAGGGAAAAGAGCGCCTTATTGGCAAATTACCAAAAGTTCGAACTCTTGAAAAGTTCGAGAATTCTAGAAATCACCGACAAGGCGATTCATCAGTGAAAATGAGTAAAAATTGCTAAGTAAGAAATAGTTCAGAAAGGGCAAACTTTGCTGATAAAGAAGAAAAAGGGCAAAAGTGGCAAAGTTTGCAAAAGTTGAGATTTGCCAACAAGGCAAAAGGAGACATAAAAGCCTGAAAGTAACTAAGGCAAATGAAGGAAAAGAGCCTTATCGGGAAATCGGTAAGAGACAAAACTTACCAAATAGTTAGAATTTTCCCAAATTTGCCAATAAGGCGATTCTTCTGCAAAAGTCAAGAGAGGAAAAATAGAAAGTGACATGGTTCATGAAAGCGAAGTTTTGCCGATCAAAGAGGAAAATGAACAAGACAAAGCAAGAGCCAAGATTCGATAAGTAAAAAATTTGCCGACAAAGGGCAGAAAAGATGGAGCAAGCTTGGTTCGAAGATTTTGAACTTTGCCGATTGAAAGGGAAAGCAAGCCAAGCTTGGAAAAGTCAAGATTTGCCGATAATGGGGAAAAAGGATAAGAAAAGCAAAGTTCGAAAAGGGTCAACTTTGCCAATGAGATAAACGAAAGAAGACATCCAAGTTCTGAAACATGGACTTTTGCCGACTAAAGGGACAAAGCAAAGAGCAAAAGCAGGGATGGTTCATGAAAGACAGATTTTACCGAAAGGGCAAATTTCAAGCCAGAATTTGAGATAAAGTAGAAATAATGAAAACGGAGTTTGTAATATATTGTAAGCTTTAAATATTTGAAATTAAATATTCAAAGTGTTGTAAAAGCTCTGTATAGGGAGATTTTGGCGGAAAAATATATTTGAATATCTCCTGCAGCCATTAATGCAGATCAAATCTCCCAGTTACTTCATCTCTAGATATTTTACATTTATTGTTGCAGATGGATGAATCAATTGCTTCCATTAAATCAACAAATATCTCCTAGCTACTTCATCTCCAGATATTTCACATTTATTATTGCAGATGGATGAATCAGTTGCTTACATTAAAGCAACAAATATCTCCCAACTACTTCAAGATCCAAGATATTTTCTGCATTCATGTTTTGCAAGCAGACATTGTTTTTGGCAAAAATATCTTCTGACAAGCCCATGGGGTGAATTTATTGTAATGAATGACTTAGGTCAATGTAATGGAAAATTATATATACATGAAAGAAAGATGTAATGAGGGTTGGATACAAAGACATTTTTGTGTTCAAACAGAACCCTCCTCTGCTGTAATCGTGCCTTTTTAATCAATATACACTGTGCTTTTTACCTTTTCTTGTTGTTCCTTAATTCTGTGTATGTTTAGGACTGATTATTGTTTGTGAATGTATAAATCCTTGCAATCCTTTTCTTACCTTTACCTCTATTAGGATTTGCATGATTTGTGTGAGTTATCAGTTTATTTCATTATTCTGTGCATTTTAGCTTTGTGGGTGTTCTATATTCAATCTTGGTGAATCACCTTTAATTTTCAGTTTCTCCTTCTTCCCCTTTTCACAGCTGTGGTTAGATTAGGTTTAGTCTTAGAACACTCTGAATCTTATATTCAGAAAAGGAACCAGCCTTTCTCTAGAGGTTTGATTTCCTTGCATAGTCCCACACCTGGAAATCACTGCAATGTTTCACTGAATTGTTGCAGCATAACGCTTCAACTCAGGGTGCAAATCCAAGTGACAACTGTTTCTGGCATGTCCGGTGGGACAGTATTTAATTTGAATTAAGAATTAGGCTGAGAAATTTGTGTTGTTCTTAGTATTCTGCAGTTTGGCAGACAAATTTCATACACCTGGTGACTCCATAGGCTCCTGGTTTTTGTTCAGTTCAACATTATATGCCTGTGCAGATGAGAGCTTCTTCAAGAGGTAATAATTATCAGATTGTTGAATTACCTGTTGTTGCTTCAAGAAGAACTAGGTTATCTAGGTCTCGTATAAGAAGTAAAAGCATTGTTGTTCCATTTCATTCAAAAGCTCAATCTACACCTTCTCTTGTTAGGTTTCAATACACAAGGGGCTTGCACATACCCAGAATAAATTTGAATACCTTAAATATGGATCTGCCATGAAACCTACCCTTCGTGACCTTCAATGGAGGCAACCCTTTAGACTTGGTTGCACATAACGATGTACCTACATCGGCCCTAAAGAGTATCTAATTCTTTCTGGGTGATGGTTCTACTACACCTGCTGAACATATCAAGGACATATCAAACGTGTGTTCAGTTCACCATATTCAACATGAAGATGTGGTTGTTAGGCTCATGGTTTCATCCTTTAAGGGGAGAGCTCTTCAGTGGTTTAGGAGTTTACCCCCTACTTCAATACATGATTGGGATGAGCTCGGAGAAGCAGTCTACAAGCAGTTTGGAGAAAGAGCAAACAATGTTTCTCTGTTGGAACAGTTGACTACCATAAAAGGGCTCCCAGCGAAATGATGGCGGACTTCAATTTCAAATTTCAGAGAACGTGGGAAAGAATCCTAGCTCTCCTCAGGCCATCCCCACAAGGTGCCTTTTTATATTTTCTAAGAGCTTTAAATTCTGATATTGTTGTTATGGTGTAATCTATGGGTGTTGTTACCTTACCAGATGCATATGAAATAGCTTTGAGAGCTGAAAATTGCTTGATACATGTTGGGAAAATTGCTCCCATACCTCCTGGTGGTGCTACTTAGGGTTAGGATTTCGAGCTTGAAAATCTATTGGTCTTTTTATTTAAACCCTCAAAATTCTAAGTCCCTCGGCCTTCTGCATTTTATATATGTGTCGTTGTATGTTGCCGTTGTATCTAATCCGTAGATGCATATATACAAGGCCGGACCCGAGAGGAAATTTCAATCGGCTTGTGAAAGTGGAAAAATGGTTATATATGTCTTTGTATGCATATAAGTTTGTACATGGCATTCGGGTACATTTCCGAGTGTGAAAAGGTGGTAGCGCATCGCATATTCCATCGCAAATTCCGTGCTTGTATGTATTTGCGACATACAATCGGACATACAAGTAAAGATACAAATGAAATATGCAAAGCGGACGCGGCCAAGGAGTTAACAGTATTTGTGAGATGGGTGAGATTCGCGGTTGTATATTGGGATTGTATGTTCCCAATATACAGTCGGATATACAACGAGCAGATACAAAGAAACATACAAGGCAGGAGCGGTCAAAGTTAACATTCTTCAAGAACCTGGTGGGGCTCGTGCAGTTGTATGTCCCGCGATTGTATGTATGTTCATATACAATGCAAGATACAAAGCGCACATACAATCCCAGATGCGAATGAAAAGTTTGTTGTGGCGGATAAGTGGTTGAGGTCCGAGATTGTATATTGCACATTGTATGTATGTGCGTTATACAATAAATGGGTACAATGAGGCCGATACAAATGCCGGATTTCAAAGTTGTTCCAATCTAGCTGATTAAGGTATTGGAGTTTGCAGTTGGTTGTATATTGCGCATTGTATATGCGATATACAATGAGAGATGCAAAGATGTCAATACAACGCCCGGACCTGTTTGAAATTTCAAAGTGTTTCATAATGATTTGGGGTCCGCGCTTATATGCAGGGTAATTGTATATACAATTGCATATACAACTTCAGATGCAAGAAAAGATACAATGGATTGGTGATGAAGGTGCAAGTGCTTAGCGATAGTGATCCAATGGCACGCTGCCACGTGTCTAAGGGCAGTTGTATGTATATACAACTGCATATACAAAGATTTGAAGGCGAAAAAGGCAAAATGGGCAAAAAGGTAGAAATGTTTGTTCGAGCTATGAAAAGTCTGTGATGGGAAAAAGCTGCTTGCGTGGCACATTTTAATTGGCCAACGACTTTTCAAAGCGATTTGAAGCCATTGATCTTGGCGATGAGGAGGAAATTGACGGCCCTGTTTCAAAATTTCATAGGAGGGTTTTCCTATGCATTCGCAGTTGCATTCCAGGCGGGAAAAATTCCTAAACACGCAAACTGCTGCGTTTCCAGAAGCCGCGGGTAGGTTGGCCATTAATGGCAAATTTGCAGAGGCATGGTCGATGAATGACGGGCCACCTACCATTTTTAATGGGAAAATCTCCAGTTGGCTACACGTTCCCCGATTCTATTTTTCTTCCTTTTCTCTACCTGGAACATTGAATGTTTTAGGCGCCTTTCAAAAGGTGCATTGTATCTGGTGGAATTTTGAAATAACATTGTACTTAATGTTGGAGTACATGTTCTTACTGTATAGGAGGACTATGTCACTCATTTTAAAAAAAAAAGGGGAGGGAGTGGGTGAAGACGGGGAAAATTTTGGTGGAATAATAAGGTACAGTTTTGCTGGTGGCTCTATAGGGTGTTTTGTGAGTTTATGAATCATATGTTGAATGTTTTATGCATAGTTTTGCTGGTTTCATGTTGTTTTTATATGAGAAATGCATCGTTGCATGTGTTCGGTTGTTTGTCTCCAAGTTGTGGGCATCTTTTCTTTTGAATCTAAATAGCTAAGGGTTATTTGGAATTTAGGAACATGGATTTTTTGTGTTGAATGTCTAATCTCTTATCTTTGTTCAAGGAACAAATTAAATGTTTTAGGTTAAGCATTGGGAAAGGTATGCTGCAACAGGGATATCATCAAGTATGAATGACTAAATACTCAGTCTTGGGAAGTATCTGTAAGGCAGACACTAAAAAATCTCCCCTTGAAACTTAGTTATTGATTCAAGTTTATGGTAATCATTCACATGTGTATGTCTATTGACTCTGAGCCCCGAGATAGGCACCATTCTGGTCTTATATTGAGGTTACAACCCAAGGTCCCAGTCTTGCATCCAAATACCAAATACAAATTCAAACTTCAAATATAAACCTTTAGGACATTAGAAGTAGTTTTAGGACTAAAATCCTCCGTTTCACAACTGAGCATAGGCCCAAAGCTAGCCCCTTTGCACTTATTTTACAGTTTTGTTTTGCATAAGAGAGGATTTATCTGCTTTGTGTCAACATCCCAGTAAGTTCACATGCATATTTTACGGATGTTGAATAGGGAATACCCCCCTTGGTTCTGCAGAGCCTAAAGATGGAGAGGAGATATTTATAGGGTCTATCTCCTATATTGTTGGCCCCTGGCCCGGAAATCCTATTGATCAATGATGGCTACCTTGTAGGGATAACTGGGAAGCATCCAGTTTGGGAAAAAATGCAACACCTCCTGTCCCTATTTTCCCAGAACTACCTTCACAGTTTCAACAACCTACTTTTGCTCCCATCCCAGAACCTAAAGCCTCTACATCTTCTCTTTCCCAAGAAGAGAATGACTTGAAAACCCTTGTGACCAATCTGATTAACAAAGTCAATAGCATAGCTATTCAAACTGCCCCTAAACTCCATTAAAATTATAACCAGGGGTAGTCTTCAAATCAGAATTGGAATCAGGGTTATAATTCCAATAGATATCAAAACTGGAACCAGGGTTACCATCCAAATAGGTACCCAAATAATAACCCTGCTCAACCCTTGCAAGCAATTAGACCCATTCAACAAACACCGGCTGTTAATCCAGTTAGGGCCTTGGTTCCTACCCAAAACAATCTGGCCCAAGAGGCAGATTGGTGTTATCCTTGCAACCAACCTCATAATCAATCCACTTGTGCTTTTGGAGCACAAGAGCGAGCCCTAATGGTGCAAAATTTTCACACTCAGCAAGCATCATTGGTGGAAGTAGCTAACAACAACCCTGAGGTACCAAACGAGGTTCCTTTTGATTCCAATCTAATGCTTTGGACTCCTGAGGATTTCCGTGTTGTTAATCAACCTATGGATAGTGTGATCATGCCCATTAGCAGTCTTGTAGACAACACAAGATCCAAGAAGAGGCAGTTAGAGGATAACCTCACACCTACTATATTACAAAGTGTTAGCGTTTAATTTTGCACCTTTCGGTGAGAAAGAAAAACAGATAGATGTGCAGTAGAACCGCTCTTTGAATTTGTAGGGAAAACGGACAGATGTGTAGTAGAACCGCTCTTCAAATATGTAGGGGAAGCTCCCTATAAAATAAAACTTAACTAAAAAACTTTACAATCTTTTTGGGTTTGTAACGTGCGAAAAGGTGAAGGCACACATTCGACATCGAAGCAAAGATTTTTATGCTTTTTGACTGAAAACAAAACCTAGGCTAAACGCTCACACTATTCAGCTGAATACAGAGGCTGAATAAAGCAAGTAAACAATTTTGGATTGATTGGACAAATTAACATCACACAATTATGAATGCCAAGACCAGATCAACTATAAGGCGATGCACAGATACGACTTATTCTTTCAATTTTACCTACAACGCAAAGTTTGCATATTTGTTGAATCAACCTAACTTTCAGCACAAATAATACATTTTAATGGATATTTGGAAGCAAAATAGGCATATTGGAATGCATTAATGAACAAAACAAGAACATGATCAAGAGAATATTAGACAAATAACAATTTAAGCAAGTAGAGGCATGAGAATTGCTATTGCTTTTATTCCTTGATTGAACACAAGACTGGATATTGAACATTGAATACTTTTGATTCCTTTGATTAAATCCAGAGATCGAAGAAAACAAATGAACATAGGTGAGTTGATTTTACATGAAAACACTTAAGAACAAAGGAAGATAAAAGACAAATGATTAGGCATAAAATCATAAACACTCGCTTTCAACATCGACAATACAAAACTTGCACAAAGATAAAACATACATTTATTCTCAAAGTAATAAACTACGCAACACAGTCGAACAATAAAATGAGAGCAATAAAAGCTTCAACATTTACCATTATCATTCTTTTTTAAATTAAGTGTGTAGAATACACTTATTTATACGGTCCTAAAACCAAAGGTGCAAGGAAATAAAAGGAAGAGTTAACTAACACTCTCCAACCTAACCCTAATGTTGCATTGCAAGCATGCAAGCTTATTAGCATTTAAAATAATAAAATATCTTTCATGCAATTCAGTTAACTGAACTTGCATGTTATTACAATTTGAGTTCCACTTAAAGATATTTTGCATGATTTCCAAAACAAATCCAAAAATAAGTTTATCTTTGAAAAGCAAAGTCAGTTCTCAAAATAGAAATTACTTTGGAAATCTCTCCAACTGCCCAAAATAGAATTTTCTTGATGATACTGAAAAATGGCTAAGTCTGAGAATTGAGTTTTCTCTCGAATTCATCAACTTTAGCCTCATTTGGTATCATGATGGAATCGAGGTGGACAGTCTTCATCTGCAAGATGACACTGGCATCTTCCATAGTCTTCGACAGATCCATATACTCCTTGTCCTTTGAATATTCATGGATAAGTGTCGATTTGGCCTCAATAGCGATGGAAGAAAATTGCATGATGACTTTATGGACTGGAGAAGCTTTCTTCTTCGTTGTCCCACGTTGAAAAAGGCAAAATCAGACCTTTTTGTGCTCGTTGTCCTCAAAAACCAAGCTTTTCTTTTCACTGTCCAACTCTGATTTTTCATGAAAAATGTGTATTTTTGCCTTTGGAAAGTGAAAATATGGAGCTGTACCTTCAAAAATGTTCTGGATTTGAGCTTTAAATGGTCAAGATTGATGGAAAATGCCTTTTCCCGGGGTGGCTATGCGACAAAAATGAGAAAAAATGGACAGAACAGCCTTGAAAACTCCTTTTTCAATGGTTGGAAGTGGTGATTTTTCCTTAGAACAGTCATAACCAGCAACAAAAAGCTTAAAAAATCTTCAAAAATGGCTGCCAATGTGAAGCGTTGCCCTCTAATCCTTCAAATCTGCCTTGGAATGGATGAAAAATGGAGTTTTGATGTTGGAATACATCCTCCAAGTGGAATGCTGGCTCTAAGAGCTTTCAATCTGCCATGGAATCATGAAGAAATGTCATTATTTAATAGAAAATACCTCCTCTAGCTGAGTGCTGCCTTCATATCCTCCTTGAAGCTCTTGTAAATGATAAAAACAATAAAGCAATGACCTTTTATAGCTTGGTTTAACTTTCTAGGGTTTCAATGTGCTTTTCCTTTAAAAATAGAGAGTTTTTTAATTGCCTTCCATGCAAAAATGAAGAGTGAAGTCAAGTGAGAACGTCTTCTATTTATAACCTTTCATATTCCCTTGAAAAAGTGCTTTAAGACTTGAGTTTTTGCCGCCAAAAATAGAAGAGGGCGTTGCCTTGGGATGAGGTGGCATTTGGAGGGAAAAAGTGCTTTAGGGAAAGCGTGTTTTTCCCTTGGCGTGCGCGCCTTGGGAAAGGTGCGCTTTTCCCAAAACAAATTTGCCTTAAAAACTTTCTTGAATTTGCCCTTTGTCTTCGCCAAAACTTTGATCTCTTTCTCGTCTCTTTTTCATTGCCTTTTTCACGAATTCTTGCTTTGGAAAACTCGAATTTTGTGCCTTAGAAATTTGATGAAAATCTCTTGGATTGTCGTCTTTCTCTGCTTTTGAAACCTTGGAACTTGAAGTGTGCTTTGGAGTGAAAGTACTCTAACGCCTTTGAGAGTGTTCTATATCTTGCATGGGGCATCGTCACGCTTTGAGACTTCAATCTTGATTTGGAGCGTTTTTGAGTTGGAGCACGCTTCACCTTGGAGCGCTTTGAAGTTGGAGCACGCTTTGCCTTGGACCGCTCTTCATGGTCGAAGTGCGCTTTTTGACTTAAACTCTTTTTGACACTTTCGCTGAAATCACTCTGAATGACGAAGAGGAGTCTTCAAACTTGAAATTTGCATTTTTGACATTTGGAGCCTTTTCATCTTGGCGCGCGCACCAAGGTGGAGCGTGCACCTTGGGAAAAACACTCCAATGCCTGTAAAATTTTTTAAAAAAAATTCAAATTTTCAAAATTTTCAAACTTGAATTTTGAATTGCCAGATGCTTTCTTGATGTCCGTCGTTCGTTTGCGTCATTTTGGTCTTCAATCCATCACTTTGGCCTCCGCTTCTAGATGATCTTTCACAACTCATAGCCAGTTTGGTTCCTTCGAATCTTTCTCCATCCAGGCCTTGTATCAATCTCCTTTGACGTGTCTTGTACCTGCGGGGTTAGCAAATAATGATAAGGCAAGATGGTGCTTGGGAGGTGTGTTTAGGTATCTTTTTAGGGTGTTTGTATGCATAGACGAAAATTTTTGTATGGGTACAACAAAAAGGAACTTGTGTCAAAGGTAAAAGGGGCCAGTGCTGCGAATTCAATTCAGAGCAACAGGCTTGCTACTGCAAAAGAGGTTCCATCAGGCCCAAAAGTGCCTGAACAAGCTACAGAAAAGTCAAAGAGGGGAACATGGATTCCTTCCATGCACAAAACGACTTTTCCACTCAATATTGTAGAACAAATGAAAAAGACAAATCTGAATCCGTCAATCTGGGAGGTATTACCAATCTCCTCTCAAAGGGATTTGTTGCAAGATGCCTTAAGGCAATTTCTAGTAGCTGAATCAGCCATCTAGAAGGAAAAAGCCTCAGTCAATCTTGTACAACCAACTGAAGATCAGGGGGGTCCAACAAAGAAGCCATCCCCATTCTACTTGTCTCTGATTATTGGGAAATTCCTGGTACATAATTGCATGATTGATTTAGGGGCTAGTATTTCAATTATGCCAAAGAAGATAGCAGATGCATTGGGCATCAAATATACCCCTGTTTCATCAGGTGTGTTGCAGCTGGATGATATGTTTGTCAACATTGCTGGGGTAATCAAAGGATTGGATCTGACCTTACATGCTTGTCCAAACTTGACTATTAGTCAAGATATTTCAGTCATTGATCTTCCTCCTTTCTTTGCTATCTGTTTGTCAAGAGACTTCACAGCTAAGGTAGGTGGCTACCTTTCTTCTGACTGGTCTCACATGCTGCTGAGGACAAGATATGGCACAAGGTTCACCATCAAGGCTGAACCAGTTTCAAATTACCATGTAGAGAATTATGATCACAACCTAGTGAACCCTCATTGTATGATTCAGGGTGAGGAAGTGCATGATTCAGGATCCCTGGAGACAGTATCTTCACCCCTACCAACCCTAGATCTTTTCCTTGATGAGTGGGCAAAGGAACACTTTGATTTTGTCCCTTATGACACCACTGAGACAAATTTTGGATTGGGCACCTACATGATTCATGAGGGGAATTCCTCTGTCCCCTCTATACTTATACCAGATGATGATTCTAATGGCCCATGGAAAATGTTCTTTGATGGTGCAAAGAGTAGAAATGGAGCTAGTTCAAGGGTGTTACTCATCTCTCCGATGGGTAAGAAACTACATTTTGCTCACAGATTGCAATTTTCATGCACAAATAATGTTGTAGAATATGAGGCATTGGTCCATGGCCTGTTGATTGCTAAAAAGAAGAAAATCAGACATCTAGAAATCTTTGGAGATACTGAGCTGATGGTCAACCAGGTCAGGAAAAGATGTACAACGAAAAATTAGCTCCTAAGAGCTTATAGGCACATAGTTTGGGGCCTGTTTGAGAGTTTTGATGCTCTCAACCTACAGGTGATCCCGAGGAAATTAAATGCTGAGGCAGACTAATTGGCAACAGTTGGTGCTCAGATTTCTCCTCCTATAGACCTTTCAGGGCCCTAATCAACATGTCAAGATAGTAGTTAGGCCCTTAGTTCTTGATAATGATGTGAACTGGCAAATTTTGGACAGCAATGAACAAATTGTGAGCTTCATCCAAAATGAAGCTGAGTTCTCATCAACTGTGCAGTCTAAGCTGCAAGAAGGGTATGGCGACCAGATCATGCAATTGAAAACGAACAAGCTGCCCAAAGGTTGTCACCCTTGAGGCTATTCTTAGTCATGATGACGAATTCAAGGGCAAAGAGAGGAACATCACGTGCAAAGAGGAGGATTATCAGAACGTTTATGTTGTCTAGGGCAAGGATCTATTACTGGGAAAGGTATGCCATGATGATGAACAATAAGATTTTATTTGCCTTTCCCAGAAATACGATGATGTTTTTGCATGGGGTTATGTATATCTGAAGGGCTTCTACCCTAATGTTGCCCAGCACGCCATAGATCTCAACCCAGGCGCCAAACCTGTCTGCCAAGAGCAGCAACCCATAAATCCCAAAATTGAACCTCTGATGAGGAAGGAACTTGCAAAGCTCATTTGGGCCAAAATTATCTTCCCCATCAAGTATTCCACCTGGGTAGCTAATTTAGTACCAGTGAAGAAGAAAAATGGTGAGATAAGGCTATGCGTGGATTTTCAGGATCTGAATCGCGCCTCTTTGAAAGACCATTATCCTTTTTCGTCCATGGACCAAATGTTACAAACTGTTGCAGGGGTAGAAAGGTTTTCATTGCTTGATGGTTTTTCTGGTTATAACCAGATATTTGTAAAAGAGGACAGATTTAAGACAACATTTACAACTAAGTGGGGAACCATTGCATATGCAAAAATGCCATTTGGGCTTTCTAATGCTGGTGCCACTTTTCAGAGGGCAATGGATATTGCCTTAAAGGGTTTTATTAACAAGTTCATCCTAATCTATTTCGATGATATCACAGTCTTCTCCAAGAGAGGACAAAATCATATGCTGCATTTGGAGAAGGTTTTCAAAAGAGGCAGGGAGTTTGGGGTGTCTCTGAACCCCAAAAAGTGTATTTTTGTTGTTGCCCAGGGCAAGCTTCTAGGCCACTTGGTGTCAAAAGATGGGACCTCCATAGATCTAGAAAGAACATCAGTGCTTCTTGCTCTGCCTCTGCCTGCTCATAAAAAAGCTTTGCAGTCATTTCTGGGACAGATTAACTTTGTTAGGAAATTCATTCCTAACTGTGTTGGTTTGGTCAAACCACTGACCCTTATGCTTAAAAAGGATGTTTTTAGGTGGACTAAGGAGGGGAAGGATGGCTTTGAGAAGATAAAAGAAGAGATTGCTCAGGCTCCTACTCTCATGAATCCAGATTATGAGGACTTTGTCCTTTATGCCCATGGAGGAGAGAGCAGTATTGCAGCTGTCCTGATGCAGCAAAATGACCAAGGTATGGAGCAGCCCTTGGCCTTTTTCAGCCAGACGTTGAAGGATTATGAGATCAGGTACAACCTCATGGACAAACAGGTATTTGCCATTATAAAAGCATTAAAAAAATTTAGATATATGCTGGCAAATAACCATATCAAAGTCTTAGTTTCTCATTCTAGTGTGGGAGACTACATAATGGGAGTTGAAATCAGTGAAAAGAGAGCAAGTTGGGTCACTAAGATCCTAGAGTATGATGTTATTATCAAAGCCACTAAGCTGATTAGAGGCAGGGGATTATGTGAACAGTTGGCTCAAACTAATGTGGATGAAGTGAAATCATCCTATCACATGAATGAGGTAGAACCTATAGCTGACGCAGCAACTATGAGTTCTTGGACAATAGACATGGCTAGGTTCCTATCCACCGGTGAGTATCCTTATGGATTGGACATAACTAAGAGAAGACATTTCAGGTTGCAGTCCATTCCTTATGCCTTGGTGGATGGGGTTCTCTTTAAGAGAAATCTAGATGGAGTCTTGCTGAGGTGCATAGAAGAAGATCAGAAGGACAGATTGCTCAGTGAGTTTCATGCTGGTCTAGCTGGAGGACACTTCTCTGCAAGAGCTACAACGATGAAAATAATAAGGGTAGGTTACTTTTGCCCCACATTATTCAATGATACCCATGTTTGGGTAAGAAAATGCAAAGAGTGTGCTCTCTTTGCTGGAAAGAGAAGATTAGCAACCATTCCACTTCATCCTATTCAGGCAGATTAGCCTTTCTCACGGTGGGGCCTGGATTTTATTGGCATGATCAACCCTACATCCAGTGCTGGCCACGAATGGGTTTTAACTGCAACAGACTACTTCACCAGGTGGGTTGAAGCAGTCTCACTTAAAGAGGCTACAGAATCAACAATCATGGATTTCTTGGAAGAAATCATGACAAGGTTTGGAGCTCCCCACACTATCATTTCTGATAATGCAAGAGCTTTCACTGGTTTTAAAATAGCTGATTAGGCCTTGAAGTATAATGTGTTCTTAAAGACTTCATCTAACTATTACCCCCAAGGTAATGGGTTGGCTGAATCTACTAATAAGAACCTAATCAGAATTCTGAAAAGGACCATGGAAACAAATCAAAGACAATGGCACAATAAGATCAGATTGGCTCTCTGGGTTGATAGGATCACCTATAAAAGAGCCATTGGTAACTCCCCTTTTGTTCTTGTGTATGGAAGAGAGGCTAGATTGCCCATGTCTTTGGAGCTTCCTTCATTAGAATCGGCCCAACAGTTGGATTTAGAAGGTGAGGATGCTAGGTCTGTGAGGATAGCCGAATTAACTGATTTAGGTGAACTGAGGCAGTCAGCCATGGCTACCTTGGAAGAACACCAAAAACAAACCAAGAGATACTTTGACAGGAAGGCCAAGGATCATATTTTCAAGGAAGGAGATCTTGTTCTCAAATGGGATGCTGACAGAGCCAAACCTAGAGGCCATACTAAATTTGATGCAATTTGGAGTGGCCCGTATATCATCATCAAATGTAAGCAAGCCAATGCTTTCAATCTTTCAAAGAGGGATGGTGAAGTTCTACTGATCTCAGTGAATGGGATCCATCTCAAACCTTACTTCTAAGGTTGGTCTGAGATTTTGTATATACTGTTTTGTTTTATTTCTACTTTAGTTTTCCTTTTCTCTAGGTGTTGTTGCATAGGCTGCACTCTCATTAAGAGAATGCAGGCCTCATTTCCCTTTTTGGTGTTGTTTAAAAGACAGGGTTTTAGTTGTTTTCGGCCTACTATAGTCCATATTGACTCAATGCCCAATGGATGCTTAAGATCACTGGTTCTTTGTTTAGCAGGCAAACATCCTTGAGAGTTCACCAAAATGTTGACCTATTTTTCCTTTCCCAGAGTCAAAAAGCCCAGCTTGAAAATATTGAAAATCTTGTTGAAATTGGTTAAGTGCCTAGTATTCTTCAGTTTTCAGTGTGTTTTCCTTGCAAAAAACCCAAAACATTCCTGGGGAAAAACCCTTGAAAAAACCCAGAAAAACTCAGAAAATTCAAGGCTTTCACCTTAGTTTTTTCTGCCTTAGTCGGCAAATTGAAAGGTTCGTGAAACTGCCGGTTCGCTGATAGAAGGAATCGCCGACAGTTCAAAGGGAAGATTTGCAAATTGGCTAAGGCAAAGAAGGAAGACAAAATGGCTTTATCGGGGAGTTGGGGAAAACTTGAACTTATCCAATGGTTCGGTTTTTTCCAAGTTCGCCGATAATGCGAATCGCCGACAGGGTGAGGAAAAGATTAGAGAGAGCCTTCTTCAAAAATGGCTGAGGCAGAACAGTTCTAAATTTTTTGAAATCGCCCACTAAAGTGCAAAAGGGAGGACTTTCTTTTACAATTGGCTAAGGCAAGGGAAAAAGAGTGCCTTATCAACGAATCACCAAAAGTTCGAACTCTTGAAAAGTTTGAGATTTCTAAAAATCGCCGACAGGGCGATTCATCAGTGAAAATGAGCAAAAATGACTAAGTAAGAAATAGTTCAGAAAGGGCGAACTTTGCCGATAAAGAAGAAAAAGGGCAAAAGTGGCAAAGTTCGCAAAAGTTGAGATTTGCTGACAAGGCAAAAGGAGACATAAAAGCCAGAAAGTAACTAAGGCAAATAAAGGAAAAGAGCCTTATTGGGAAATCAGTAAGAGACAAAACTTACCAAATAGTTAGAATTTTCCCATATTTGCCGATAAGGCGATTCTTTTGCAAAAGTCAAGAGAGGAAAAAGAGAAAGTGACATGGTTCGCAAAAGTGAAGTTTTGCTGATCAAAGAGGAAAATAAACAAGACAAAGCAAGAGCCAAGGTTAGATAAGTAAAAATTTTGCCGACAAAGGGCAAAAAAGATGAGCAAGCTTGGTTCAAAGATTTTGAATTTTGCCGACTAAAAGGGAAAGCAAGCCAAGTTTGGAAAAGTCAGGATTTGTCAAAAATGGGCAAAAAGGATAAGAAAAGTAAAGTTCGAAAAGGGTCAACTTTGCTGATGAGATAAACAAAAGAAGACATCCAAGTTTTGAAACATGGACTCTTGTTGACTAAAGGGACAAACCAAAGAGCAAAAGCAAGGATGGTTCATGAAAGACAAATTTTGCCGACAGGGCAAATTTCAGGCCAGAATTTGAGTTAAAGTAGAAATAATGAAAATAGAGCTTGTAATATATTGTAAGCTTTTAAATATTTGAAATTAAATATTTAAAGTGTTGTAAAAGCTCTGTATAGGGAGATTTTGGTGGTAAAATATATTTGAATATCTCCTTAGGCCATTAATGCAAATTAGATCTCCCAGCTACTTCATCTCTAGATATTTCACATTTATTGTTGCAGATGGATGAATCAGTTGCTTCCATTAAAGCAACAAATATCTCCCAGCTATTTCATTTCCAAATATTTTTACATTTATTGTTGCAGATGGATGAATCAGTTGCTTCTTGTAAAGCAACAAATATCTCCCAGCTACTTCAAGATCCAAGATATTTTCTACATTCATGTT
This sequence comes from Cunninghamia lanceolata, assembly GCA_027924645.1. Classification (NCBI taxonomy): domain Eukaryota; kingdom Viridiplantae; phylum Streptophyta; class Pinopsida; order Cupressales; family Cupressaceae; genus Cunninghamia; species Cunninghamia lanceolata. Next base: position 429,216 of record BSBN01000845.1, read on the forward strand.
TTGCAAACAGACATTCCTTTTGGCAAAAATATCTTTTGACAGGCCCATGTGGCGAATTTATTGTAATGAATGACTTAGGTCAATGTAATGGAATGTTATATATACATGAAAGAAAGATGTAATGAGGGTTGGATATAGAGACATATTTTTGTGTTGAAACATAACCCTTCTCTGCTGTAATCGTGCCTTTTTAATCAATATACACTGTGCTTTTTTACTTTTTCTTGTCGTTCCTTAATTTTGTGTATTTTTAGGACTGGTTATTGTTTGTGAATGTATAATTCCTTGCAATCCTTTTCCTGCCTTTGTTGGTGTAATTAAATATTTAATTACACTTTAATAAGTTTACTTAGAGCCTATTTTTAGTCTTAGGTTATTAAGTCATTAGGATTTTATTCAACTTGCAAATATAAAGGGAAGTTGTCACATTAATTCATTAATATTTTTTTATTAATTGCATCCATTTTATTGTGCAAATAGCTCTCTTGTGTTTTTTTTCTCTATAGAAGGTTAATCTTGGCTTGTAGAAGATTCTGGTGTTTCAGGTTTATCATAAAGTCCAACATGGTATCAGAGCGGATCTACAGCCTCCTCAAATCCGGAAAAAATTTTGCATAGTCTTTTGTTGGGTGCTTTTTTGAGTAAAATCGTCATTCTCATTGGATTCGGAGCAGTTGGAAAAGGCAGATTTGTCTTTTGTTTGGCTAAATTTGGTTTGGGGAAGCCAGATCTGTGAAGGTTTCAAGAGTGCTTTTTTTTAAGATCCAGAGGGAAACAACAGTTTTGGAGCGTCTTTGGCCAAAATCGTTGTCACCAACGCTCTTAGAAGGGTTGAAAACCCTAGAATCGCCTGTTCATTCACAAAAATTGGAGACAAAAAAATCTCTGTGATTTTTTGAGGGTGCATCCTTTTATCTAGCAGTCGGAAGGGTGCTTCTGCATACTTTTATCCAGCGGTCCGAAGGGTGCTTCCGCAGGGTGCATTGTTTTATCTAGCGGTCGGAAGGGCATGTCATTTTATCCAGTGGTTCGAAGGGTGCTTCTGCAGGGTACATCATTTTATCGAGTGGTCTGAAGGGTGCTTCCGCAGGGTGCATCGTTTTATCCAGCAATCCTCCATCCTGCCCTCTTCTCCAAACCCTAATGGAGCAATTTCATGAAAACTGTCATAACTTTCACATCCGGAGTTGCTTTTTTTGCAAACGAAATATTGCCGGAAAGCTGGTTTTGCACACTCTCTGAAGGTATGATCAGTTTTTTCTGAGTTTGCTTTTTGGCACTTGTTTTTGCTTTTTGAAGTCAAGGCATCTTTTTTGGCTTTTGAGCTCTGTTCTTGCTCCTAGAATCTCTGTTTTTCGAAAACGAATAGGCGTTGGAAAGGCATCAACGAGCTCTACACAGCCACCTATATCACTTTTTCAGATTCAGCCCCAGGTATATTTTAATCAGTTTGTCGATTTTATGGCTTCTGTTGGATATCTTGGACATGCTGCCTCCTGGAAAAGTTCTGTTTGCTTTGATAGGCTTCTGTTATCAGCATAAATCTTGTTGGTATGTGGCGACTGATCATGTAAGCATTGTACACGTAACGTATCCTTGCCGGTTGTTAATTTTTTGTTAACCGACAAAAGAGAAACAACATTGTAAAACCCTAATTCGAGAAGCTTCCAAAAAGCTTTTTATAAGCGGCTGCGATGTATGTTGCGGGTGTGGAATTCGCGAGATTGTAATCTGTTTTGTACTGGATAATAAAATCATTGGATGACTGAGTTTCTGTGGATGTAGCTCATTTTGGGTGAACCATGTTAAAATTCTGTGTTGATCTCTTTTGTGTTATTCTTCATTGTTATATTTGGGTTATTTAATCTGCATATAGTGTTTATTTCTTCGATCTTCCCGAATCCTAACAACTAGTATCAGAGCGGGTTGCATTCGATTATTGTCTGTAGGAAGGTTTGACGGTTGAGTGGGAGTCTCACGGTTAAGTGGGAGCAATGGCGGACGAGGGTAAACTGAAGGTAGATAAATTCAATGGGCAGAACTATCAGTTATGGAAGATGCAGATGGATGATTATCTCTATCAAAAGGATTTATGAAGGTTGTTGGAAGGAAAAGCCAAGAAACCAACAGTAATGACGGATGAGGATTGGGAACTTCTAGACAGAAAGACACTGGGAACCATTCGGTTGTGCCTAGCACCATCTGTGGCGTTCAATATAATAGAAGCGAAGACAACAGATGAACTGATGAAAACTTTGGCTAAATTGTATGAAAAACCCTCAACCTCTAATAAGGTATTTCTCATGAAGCATTTGTTTAATCTGAAAATGATTGAAGGTGGATCTGTGTCAGATCATTTAAATGAGTTAACTTCTGTAAAAGTGAAATTTGATGAAGAGGTGAGGGCTCTCTTGGTTTTATGTTCTTTGCCAGAAAGGTGGAATAGCTTGGTAATAGCTGTAAGTAACTCTGTCTCTAGTTCAAATACTTTGAAATTTGATGATGTTGTTGGTGTTATCCTTAGCGAGGAAATGCGATGGAAAAGCACAGGTGAGAGTTCAACATCGGGTAATGCTTTGACTGTAGAGAATAGAGGAAGAACAAAGGAGAGGAAAAAGCCCAACAAATCATGGGAAATCACAAGGGAAGTCGAAGAAAGGTAGATCTAAATCCAGAGGAAGAATGGATTGCTAGCATTGTGGAAAGTTAGGACACTTGAAGAAGGATTGTTGGTCTCGAAAGGGCAAACAAGGAGATGGACAATATGATGACAGTAAGGAAGCTAATGTTGCAAGTAATAAATTATAGGATGCTTTAATTTTGTGTTTAGATAATGCTAATGATTCCTGGGTAATAGATTCAGGGGCTTGATTTCATGCCACACCCCATAGGAAATATTTTGTAGATTATGTTCAAGGTGATTTTGGACAGTTATATTTGGGTAATGATGAACCCTGTCAGATTGTTGGAAAAGGAAAGAGAAAAATCAAGTTGTAGAATGGAAATGAATGGTTGCTAGAGGAGGTAAGGCATGTTCCAAATTTGAGAAGGAATTTAATTTCTGCAGGACAACTGGTAGTGAAGGTTGCATAGTTACCTTTTCAGAAAAAGTCTGGAAGGTCACTAAAGTTGCATTAGTAGTAGCTAAAGGTGAAAAGTTAGGCACATTGTACTTGTGTATTGGTAATACTTATTCTACCTTAGCTGCTATAGAAACAGTTGCTATTGAGACAATTATAACACTTGCTACAGGGACAGAAACAAAATTGTGGCACCATAGACTTGGGGACATGAGTGAGAAAGGGATGAAGATTCTTCACTCCAGAAAGTTGCTACCAGGTCTGAAGATGATTGACTTGGAGTTCTGTGAAAATTGTGTTTATGGAAAACAGAAAAAAGTCTGATTTCTCAAAGTTGGGAAAGAGAAGAAGAGTGAGAAATTAGAGCTTGTGCATTCAGATGTATGGGGACCAACTTAGGTATTGTCTCTTCGTGGCTCTTGTTATTATGTTACTTTTATTGATGATGCAACTAGGAAAACATGGGTGTTTTTCACAAAACAAAAATCAGAAGTATTTGAAACTTTTAAAAAGTGGAAAGCTTTGGTTGAGAATGAGACAGGAAAAAAGTTGAAGTGTTTCAAATCTGATAATGGAGGCGAGTATTGTGGTAGAGAATTTGAAAATTACTATTCATATAATGGAATTCGTAGGTAGAAAACGGTTCCTGGAACCCCACAAGAAAATGGTGTCTGAGAGGATGAATAGGACCATTATGGAGCGTGCAAAGAGCATGAGATTGCATGTTGGACTACCCTTACATTTTTGGGCAGATGCTGTACATATCGTTGTTTATTTAATAAACAAGGGACCTTCAAATCCTTTGGATGGTGGCATTCCAGAGGAGGCATGGACGGGTAAAAAGGTAAAATATTCATTTCTAAAAACCTTTGGTTGTGAAGCTTTTGTCCATGTTGATATTGAAAATAGAACCAAGCTTGAAGCTAAATCTAAAAAATGTACCTTCATTGGATATGGAGTAGATGAATTTGGTTATCGGTTATGGGATTATGAAAATCATAAAATCATTAGGAGTAGAGATGTTATATTTAATGAGAAGGTCATGTATAAGGATTAGCTGCAGGAAAAGAAGCATGAATAGGCCAAAAAGGAATGTGGTGCTGGATGAGATTCCAGAAAATAAAATGCCAGTGGTACCTGATGCTCAACAACAAAAGTTATCCCACAGACTCTTGCAAGTGTTAGACGTTCTACAAGGATAACTAGACCTCCAAAAAGATTTTCTCCATCATTATATTCTATATTATTAACTGATTCTGGTGAACCTGAAGGTTGTGAAGAAGCAATGCAGGTAGATACCAAAAAGCAATGGGAGCTAGGCATGAAAGAGGAAATGGATTCCTTGCTGTAGAATCAGACTTGGGACTTAGTCCAATTGCCTGTAGGTAAAAAAGCATTGCCAAATAAATGGGTTTACAGGTTGAAGGAAGAAGGTGGAGGCAAGAAAAGATATAAGGCCAAACTCATGGTAAAAGGTTTTGCACAGAAAAAAGGTATAGATTTTGATGAAATATTTTCTCTGGTTGTAAAGATGACTTCTATTAGAACTATTCTAAGTCTTGTGGCTACGGAAGACTTGAATCTTGAACAGCTAGATGTGAAAACAACATTTCTCCATGGGGATTTGGAAGAGGAAATATACGTGCAGCAACCATAGGGATATGAGGTCAAGGGCAAGGAGGAATTTGTGTGCAGGTTAAAGAAGAGTTTGTATGGCCTGAAGCAAGCACCTCGGCAATGGTATTTGAAATTTGATAGTTTTATGGCTGAACAAGGTTACAAAAGATGTCATTCTGATTAGTGTTTAGTTTAAAAAAATTGGGTAATGGTAGCTATATTATCCTGTTGCTTTATGTTGATGATATGCTTGTTGCTGGGTCTAACATGCAGCATATTAATGAACTTAAGCAAAAATTAGCAAATTCATTTGCTATGAAGGATTTGGGTGCAGCAAAACAAATCCTTGGTATGAGGATCACACGGGACAGGACAAACAGAAAATTATTTTTGTTTCAAAGTGAGTATGTAGAGAAGGTGTTGAAAAGGTTTAACATGCAGAATGCAAAAACAATTAGTACACCTTTGCTTAGTCATTTTAAGTTGACTAAGGAGATGTGTCCAAAGACACAAGAGGAGGAAGACAAAATGTCTAAGATACCATATGCATCAGCAGTTGGTAGCTTGATGTATGTAATGGTATGTACAAGGCCAGATATTGCACATGCCGTGGGAGTTGTGAGCAGGTATATGAGCAATCCAGGAATGGAACATTGGAATGCGGTAAAATGGATTCTTCGATATTTGAGAGGTACTACTTCAAAGAAACTATGTTTTGGAGGAACAAATTATGCTTTAAAAAGATATGTTGACTCTGATTTGGTGGGTGATATTGATAGCAGGAGTGCTACAGGGTATGTTTTTACTGTAGGAGGTATAGTAGTCAGTTGGATTTCAAGGCTGCAAAAGGTTCTTGCGCTTTCAACCACTGAAACTGAGTATGTTGCTGCTACGAAAGCTAGCGAGGAGATGATTTGGTTACAACGTTTTCTGGAGGAATTGGGGCAAAGACAAGAAGATAGCCCTTTGAACACTGATAGCCAGAGTGCCATTCATCTTGCTAAGAATTCAGCTTTGCATTCAAAAACTAAGCACATATAGCTCAGATACCACTTCATCCGGTTAGTTTTGGAGGATGGACAATTGAAGTTGGAGAAAATTCACACAAATGAGAATCCTGCAGATATGTTCAGAAAGGTGGTTACATGTGAGAAACTGATTTCCTCATCGGTTTTTGTTGGCCTTCATGACTAATAATGGTGGTCATAAGAAACTAGCCAGGCTTGTGATCTAGTGGGAGCTGCAAGTGCAGTGGTGTCGTCCAGGATCAGCCTCCAAGTGGGAGATTGTTGGTATGTGGCGATTGATCATGCAAGTATTGTACACGTAAATTTTTTTCCCTCTTTTTTGCTCGTTCGAAGTCGGTTGTTAATTTTTTGTTAACCGACAAAACAAAAACGACATTGTAAAACCCCAATTCGAGAAGCTTCCAAAAAGCTTTTTATAAGCGGCTGAGATGTATGTTGCGGGTGTGGAATTCGCGAGATTGTAATCTGTTTTGCATTGGATAATAAAATCATTGGATGGCTGAGTTTCTGTGGATGTAGCCCATTTTCGATGAACCATGTTAAAATTCTGTGTTGATCTCTTTTGTGTTATTCCTCATTGTTATATTTGGGTTATTTAATCTGCATATAATTGTTAGTGTTTATTGCTTCGATCTGCCTGAATCCTAACAAATCTATTTGCATGTTTTGATCTCTAATCATCTAAGGAGACGGGATTCTACCATCGGCATAAATCTAATTGCAGATATTGTGCAAGTAATCAACATGAGAAAGAGATGTGTCCTCATTTCTCACATCATCTTTTTAAAATGCTTTATTCGATCGCTTCTCATCCTAATGAGATCTTTGCTCCATCACCTACTGCTACTTTAGAGTTCAGTGTTGCATCATCATTGGCTTCTAGTGATTCTGTGCAGCAGGTCAATATTAGTCTTCTTGATCCACCTTATTGGGATTCTTATATTGCAGACATATCATCTCTGTTTGTGGAGTCTCACATTGCTGATTTGGAGGACATATTTGAGGGTTTATCTCTCGTGTTTGATGCTATCTCAAGTGGCTTTGCATCACCACCTTCATCTTATGTGTTTCCAGATGCAGTTCATATCATATCCTCTCTTGGTTCTTCTTCTCTGATTGGGCAGACAGTTTCTATTTTGGAGAAGACATATTTTCCTAGTATGAGGTCACTTGAGTTGCATTCAGAGGCACACATTTCGATATGGATTCCCTATTCATCTAAGATGTGAGAATGGCTTCTACATTCACCAGTGGATCTATTTCTTCCGAAAGGAAGAAATGTTGTTTGTAGGCAGTGGATTGGATTTTGTCTTCAAGATCTCTTCATTGGTTTTGGACTAAGTTGCCAGTTCGAGTTCGGATTCGGGTTCGCAGGTTCGGCCAAATTTTTTTTGGGGGGTTGGGTTCGTTTATATATATATATATGCAAAAAAATTAAGTATAGAAGCAAGAATTAAGTGTAGAAATGCAAGAATAAATTGTAGAACACCACATAGCATCATATAATCAACAAAACCACAATCAACTTGAATATCATAAAACATAAAACTCGAACTTCAAGTTCAATAACAAGATTCAAAATAATAATATCATGTTCAACAATCAATTTTCATTGTTTCAATGTCAAATGACAAATGTCAATCATTATATGGATTTGCTAAATCCTCCACATCATCATCATCATCTTGGACATTAGCAGGATCATTTGAAGAACCACAACCAACACCACTGCTACTTGCTGAAAAAGTGTGCTCCCTCTCTTATCCCTCAAGTGTAACATGTTGGGATTGGGAAGTAGAAGCATCCATGTCAATTTGCTCTGGCTCCACATCCCACAACTTATAGTCTTTCTTTTTGTGCGAAAAGAGGCGCAAGTTGGAATGCACATACACTAAATTCTCCGCCTTTTTGGAGTGCAATCGGTTGCGCTTTATCGAGTGGATAAAAGAGTACGTGCTCCAATTCCTCTCAGATGGAGAGGAACTAGCAACCTATGAAGACAAAGTAGAGAGAAAGAGTTAAAAATAAAAAGTTAAAAAGTTAAAACTTACAAGTTATAAAATTTATAATAATTAAAAATTATGAAACTTCAAACTTTAAATTTTTAAAAGTCTTTAAGATAAAATTATAAATCATAAAAATCATATAAATTTAGTAAACTTACCTGTGATAAAACTTTGATTGCAAGAGGCTGTAGGCACTGGAATTGTTGGCCACGAAAGTACCACCAATTGTGAGCATCTTTCTTGAATTTATCACGAAGAGCCTCAATGCTTTGACCATTGGAGTGTACAAAATCAGTGAACTCATTCGTGACCATATCATGCAAATTTGGATAAGGGAAGAGTCTACGAAATGTTGCCTTGTACCCATCAGACACTTCTAAACCTCTCCACGGAGGAACCCTATTTGGCACCGAAAGAATCTCACTGTTGTAATATTTTGGAGTCAATGCAAATGCAGGAAGATGCAGCGGGGTTGTCATTGTGTTCCATCTAGCCTCAATAATTTCATGCACCTGGTTGAAGAGAATTTCTTGAGGATCTTTCTCCTCATTTATGATGGTCTTTATCTTGTCTATCATTGAATCAATGCCATCATATATCTCCCCCATGCAAGGCTTGTCCATGTCCATATAATGACTCATACTCAAAATGGGCTCGATGAAACTAAGGAGATACTGCACACGATCCCACCAATAGTCATTTAGGATCATCCCCTTAACATTTACTGCCCTCTCAGTGTTGCTTTGCCTCCATACGGACCAATTAGTGCTTGTTACCATGCTAATAAGAGCCCGTTTGACCTTCACAAGTCGTCTCAAGGCAATTGTGTTTGAGGCAAAACGGGTCTCGGCAACCTATTGAAATATCAAAAATAAAAAGTACAATAATTAAAATTTAAACATTTAAAAAATTAAAAACAAACTTTAAGAAGAATTAGAATATGTGAAATTAAAAATTTAAAGCACTATGAATAATTTAAAAATATATTGCTTCACTTACCTTCAACAACTCCAATGTAGAAAATGATTTAAATATGTTTTGGGACATGTGGTGGTTGGTGATGAACATTTGTATCTCCTTGGCCTCTGCATACAACTCTCTAATCCAATCAATTTTTTTCCCAATCTTTTGTAGCATTAGATTGAGAGAGTGGACAGCACAAGGTGTCCAAAAGATATGTGAATATCGTTCCTCAACTAACAACCCATCAGCTCTACAATTTTTTGCGTTGTTCGTTATCACTTGAACAACATTACGAGGTCCCACATCCTCAATGGCTGCAATGAGGATCTTAGCAATAAATTCACCATCCTTCACCTGTCCCTCACAATCCACAGCTCTCAAAAACATTGCCCCTTTAGGGAACACTGCAATGACATTGATCAAAGGCCAATTTTTTGCATCTTTCCATCCATCAGAGACAATCGACACCCCTGTCTCACTCCATGAATCCCTTATGGGCTTCAATGCATCTTCTATACTCTTGACCTCATTTTCCAATAAGGTGCCACGCACCTTCTCATAACTTGGGCTCTTATACCCTTTTAGAGCCTCATTAATTTTTCTCACCATCTCTTTCCAATATGGTGAGCGAACAACATTGAATGACAAACCATTTGCATAAATGCATCTGGCTATATGTTGATCAGGAATATCTCGAGCCTCATTTTGAAATGATGTTTGCAAAGGTCCCTTTGGTCTCTTGTTTGTAGTGCTTGTGGGTTGCTCTTGAGGAGTGACCAAAAATGGGTGGCTCTCTATCACAACATTGGAACTAGGAATAGATGGAGGCTCCATTCTTTGATTTCTGCCTCTTTTCCTTGACAAGTTTGCTACTGATTTACGGCCTGCTGCTTCATCTACTGCTTGTTGCTCCATGATATATGCCATCACTTGCTCTCGTGGTATAGGTTTTTTATTCTTTCCTGGGCAAGCTTTGATCGCCATCCCAGGGATGTTACACAAATGGGCTTTCACCCAACTGTATGAACTATTATATTGTGCATCACAACCTTTGCATTTCCAAATGTAACCCCCACCACCTGGCTGTTGTATCATTTCAACATGCCTCCAAAGAGGTGAGTGTGGATCGATTTTGAATTTTGATTGGGATACGGAGCTAGAACTAGCTGCCATTGTGATTCCTGTGGATGTGGCAATAAGTTTTGGAAACAAAATGAAAACAATGAAAACATTCAAGAATCAAAACAAAAACAAAAGCATGGTGATACATTCATGATTCATATAAATAGTTTTAAGAAAAACGAGTTGCAAAGAATTTGTTTGTTGTTCAAAAATGCAAAAAAAAATGAATAGCAAACCTATCTCTTTACAAAAATCTCCTCTGATCTTCTTGGCAGCCTTTAAACCGTTGGAAATGAGTAGGAATGGTGGTGCAATAGATTTCCAACCTTCAAGATTCAATCTTCAAGCTTCTTTCTTCAACCACAGAAATTTTTGAGTTAAGCCACAATGGAGAGCTTTTGTGTTTTGGAAAGAAATGAATTGAAATGGCAAAGATTTTGTGTTTATAATGTGTTTTTAGGGTTAGATTTGCTTTTTAGAAGAAATTAAAAATTAAAAAAATGAGTTACATGTTAAAAAAAAACCAAAAAAAATGTTTTTTTGGCATTTGAAATGCCGGGTGCGTTCTGGGTGCGCCGCGGGTTCTATTTTTTAACCCCGGGTGCGAACCCGGACAGCATGGTGCGTCTGGGATGCACCCACCTCACCTCTGTCGTGCCCTGCCCAAACCCACAGGCGAATCGGGTCGCACCACGAACCTAGGATGCATCGCACCTGGATCTGGGGGTCAGGCAGGCGAACCCTGCAACATAGGTTCTGGAGCTTCTTCTTGGAGGGGATTCATATTCTCTTTTCGCTCTCTCTTATGGGGGGACATTCATGATTGTACTTTTGTGATGGATTTAGTTCTTGGGGGTTCTTAGTATTAGTCCTTCCATCACATGTTCATGTACTTGTTTTTTCTCTCTTTTGGAGAGGGGTTTTTTTCCCACAGGGTTTTTCTTCTTTTCTCCACCTTATGAGAGATTCTTGTTGTTCATGGGTACCTAACATGGCCTTGTAGCCGGGACCCATTCTTGCATTAGTTGCATGCTTTTCATTTCTCCCTAAGTTGCACTTATGGGGGGGGGGTGTTGGTGTAATTAAATATTTAATTACACTTTAATAAGTTTACTTAGGGCTTATTTTTAGTCTTAGGTTATTATTAAGTCATATTAGGGTTTTATTTAACTTGCAAATATAAAAGCAAGTTGTCACATGTAATTCTCAATTTTTTTCATTAATTGCATCTATTTATTGTGCAAATTGCTCTCTTGTGCTTTTTTTTTTCTCTGTAGAAGGTTAATCTTTGGCTTGTAGAAGATTCTAGTGTTTTAGGTTTATCATAAACTTCAACAACCTTTACCTCTGTTAGGATCTGCATGATTTGTGTGAGTTATCAACTGTATTTCATTATTTTGTGCATTCTAGCTTTGTGGGTATTCTATATTCAAACCTGGTGAATTACCTTTAATTTTTAGTTTCTCCTTCTTCCCCTTTTCACAGCGGTGGTTAGATTAGTTTTAGTCTTAGCACACTCTGAATCTTATATTCAGAAAAGGAACCAGCCTTTCTTTGGAGGTTTAATTTCCTTGCAGGGTCCCACACCTGGAAATCACTCCAATGTTTCACTGGATTGTTGCAGCACAACGCTTCAACTTAGGGTGCAAATCCAAGTGACAACAGTTCACTTGGTTGATTTTGTGTAGGTCTCTAGGTCGATCAAGCTTGCATAGGTCCCTCATTAGATTGGTCTCATGTAGGTATCTTTTTTGATTGGTTAGATGTATACCACTTTCTTGATTGGTGTTGTATAGATGCCTTGCTCGATGAATCACACATAGGTTTCTATCTTGATCAGTCTCTCTCAATTGTTCTCATGTTTGTACCTCGATAGCCGAAACGGTCTCGCATACGCACTCTGATCAATCATTCTCGTGTTTGTACCTCAATCGACCATTCTCACGTTCATACCTTGATCGATCATTCTTGTGCCCGTTCTCACATTTGGATCTTGGTCGATTTGTCTTATGTTTGTATCTTGCTCGATTGGTCTCACATCAATACCTTGTTGAATCTATCTTGTATTTGTACTTTGGCTATTCTTTACAAGAGTTGTTTGTTGTGTGATTTGATAATACAAAATCATGCCTTGTTAGGTTTCCTATGGCCTCTAAGGCCTTAATATGTCCTTGGTGTCTCTTCCAATTGACCTTTTTTGGGTATTGCTTCCTTTGACCTTGCTTTTGATTTTAGAAAGCAAAACATTAAAATTGTTCAATAGTTGATAATTACATGATGATTGGTTTTAGATTATTTGTATAGTGAAAGGGGAGATAATAAAGATGTGTGAAAGTGATTGAATGTTTATTCTTATTTTGTTTGGTCATCTATTTCCCTCAATCATTTAATGGTAGCATACAATTTGCTTTTTCAACAATTTATAATTTTTTTATCGTTCTTCAATGGCAATACATGCTCCTCCCTTAGAAATAAGGTACATGGTAAATTGAGATTCTTATGTTGATGAGTTGTCCATAGTTAATGGTTCAAAATCCTAATCTCTTATTTTTTTGAAGGTCTTCCTTATCCCTGAGTTGGATCATTTTATATGTATCTCTTGCTTTAGCTACTCAATAAAACATATTTACTCTTTTAATATTTTTTATTATATTAACTTCTTACATTGCATTGGGTCGGTTTAATGTGATTATGAATATGTGTGAGGTGACTTATTTGGCTTGAACACAATTTTGTTATTCAATAATGTATAAATTTTTGCATATTCACTAAAGTCAACATTTGCTACATGCGAATTGGAGATTATTGTGTTGATGAGTCATCCCTACGTAATGATTCTAAATCCTAATTGTTCTCGCATAGGTTTTGTTGGGACCTAGATTAACTGTGCCCAAATTTCACAAAACCCCTAAGTCTAGCCCCCCTTGAGCTAAAATGTGACCCTGATGCTTTGCCTGGTTACCCCCTTGCCTTGCCTAATTCGGGTCCTTTGAAATTTACATAAAATGCCTAAGATCTGGCCTTTCTTGGCCCTTTGGAGGTTTTGGTAACCTATCGGCAGTTCCGATGGTTCTCGGAACCACTAGAACCTCCGCTTGGTTTCGGTTCCTTGCCCTACCCTTGACATTGTGCAAGAAAGAAAATGAGTTTGGGAGCCTTGTCGGTGAACCGTTGGAACCCCCGACATGGTTCTAGGGTTCCCTCTCAGCCCTAAACCCCTAACAAGTAGATGTAAGGCTTATTTCTAGTTCCCGATGGAGTTGTAAGCTTCGACAAATTGAAAGAAAGGCACAAGAGGTGAAATGAAAAGAGACAAAGCAAGGCCGATTTTCTTGAAGAAGAATGTCGGAGGTTCCCATGGTTTCGGGAACCTCCAGAACCCCTGATCGAGTTCCCAATGTCGAAGTCTGCCCCAACAAATGGAACAAGGTAGAGGCGGTGAAAAGGAATGTAGAAAATAAAGAAAAAGGAAGAGAAATATGGTGTTTCCAGTGGTCAGCGAATCGTCGACATGAGGGAACAAGGAAGAAGATAAGACAATGAAGAGTGGTTGTTCCTGATGGTCAGCAAATTGTCGACCAAATGAAACAAAGAGTGAACATGGTTGAGGAAAATGAGATGAAAGAAGAATAAAGGCATCAGAGCTTCCGATGGTTCCTAGAACCATTGGAACCTCCGATGAAGTTCATGTGTTCCCTCTTGGCCTCGACTCTTCGACATGAATAAGAGAAAGAGGTGAAAACCAAAGAGGCTTGTTCCCAATGGAGCTATAAGCGTTGACATAATGGAACAATGAGCGCAAGGGAAGAAATAGTGGGTGTTGGCGGTTGTGGTGGTTCCTGGAACCACCAGAACCTTCGAGCTAGTTCCTAATGGAGCCTCTGGCTTCGACAAGGCAAAAGTAAATGATTTTAATGCATTTTGATGTGTTTTTCGCGACACATCGACATTTGGTGGCCTACCTACCTCTCAAAAACACCATTAATGCCCAGAACAAGCAGATTGGAGGTAGGTGAGGTTTAATGCAACAGGCACAAAGGTAGGTGGATGTTGAAAATGTGATTCTTGTCCAAGCAATAATAGTAAGAAATTGCAGCACTATAAAAAAATGAATGCAGTTGGTGGCTTCTTCCAACTACCTCTTGTACCTACATATGATTAATGCCCTTCTTTCTAGGTGAGAAATACCTGCAATGACGACCTCATTCAATGCAGATCAGGGCAGATCTAGAAGGGGGTATATCTTGGCTTGTTTTTCATTTTTCAGGGGTTGGTCATTCTTGTTTTCCAGGCGTTTGAAGATGCACAAGGCTTTCTTAGGGGTTTCAAATTATGCTAGTCCAGTTTTTCAAGAAGGCAAACTAGTTTGTGATGCATATGCAGATTGAAATTGTGTAAAGGGTATCCATATCTGAATGTCTCCATGATCATAGGCACATTTTATGGGAAGATTCTTAGTTGTAGCCAAGTATTCCTCTTGCCACATTTGTTGGCATGAATGTAACGGCAGATTTGATAAATGTAACAACATTTTAATACATTGCAAGTTTTGTGATGGTCATTTTTGTGTTATATATGGGGTTGTGTGGTATGGTAATGGATTATTAAGCATGTTTAGCTATTTGATATCCCATCTTTGATGTATTCAGATTCGTTCTCATTTGTTTTACTGTTGTTGTCTCTCTTTGATAAACTCTTACTTTGTAACCCATTGGATAGGCACCGGTCTTGAAAATTAAGATCAATCATATTCCATAAAATGAACACAATCTTTCACCAGTAGTGTAGGAATAGGTTATAGTTTATATGCATTCCTATGATTCAGTATTATTACTAGGGAATATCTTTAGCAAACCTTTCACAATGTTTATTCTTGTGAATCATATATGTATACCAGCATTTTGCTTTCATGCAATAATGCTTCCATCAGCTCAATAAGAGTTTTTTTAGTGCAACAAGTTAGTCTTTGATCTAGTGACAGCCTTTGGGATGAAACCTACAAACTAGGTACTGCTGCCATAGTATTATCTTTTGTATTTTTTGTTGTAATCAATTCTTGTCAAGAAATACCTCTAGGAACACCCTCCTTAGTTCAGCTGAGCTTAAAGTGGAGATTACCCACTCCTAACAATTGGCCCTTAATCATCCTCAGCTTGTTGAAGAGCCTCTTTCTAACCTTCTTGACAACATCCCTAGCCTAAGAGGTGAAGATACACGCTAGGGTTTTGGACCTACGGTTTTGGGACCCAACAGGTTCTTTGTTCAATCGATCTTAGCTTTCACATTTGTCCCTTGTTCAATCGGTCTTGCAATTGTCCCTAGTTTGATCATTTCTTCTTGCATTTGTCTTGAGCTCAATCGGTCTCGTATCTATCCCTTGTTCAATTAGTTATGTGATTGTCCCTCAGTTGTCTTGTTTGTGTTTTTCCGTCGAACTTGTTAGATTGGTCTGACATAGGTTTTTTGCTTAATTGGTCTTGCACCTGTCCCTCTGTCAATTAGTTCTCATTTTCCTCTATATCGATTGATTAAGATTTTTCCCTTGATCATTCTCATGTTAGTCCCTCATTTGGTTGTTTGACTATCTAGCTCGATTAGTTGCTTGTTGAGCTAGTTTGATCAATTGTCACTTGCTTGGTTTGATTGGTCCTTTGTCACTAGCTTGGTTCTATTGGTCGCTTGGTGTCTTGGCTCTATTGGTTTATTGTTGACCTTGATCAATCTCGCATTGGTCCATCACTCAATCAACCTTGTGTAGGTCCCTTATTTGATCGGTGTCATGTAGGTCCATCATTCAATCGGCATCGTGCAGGTCCCTCATTTGATTGGCCTTGTTTAGGTCCGTCCTTTTTTGGCCACATGAAGGTTCCTTGCTTGATTGGTGTTGTGAAGGTGCCTTGTTTGATTGATGTCAAGTAGATCTTTATCTCGAACAATCTTGTGTTCATACCTCTGTCGAATCGTTTGGTGTGTGTATGTTGACTGAACAATCTCTGGTTCGTATGTCACTTGAGCAGTGTCTTGATCGTCATTTGAATTGTCCGTCATTTTTACCTTACTAAATCAGTCTCACAACAATTCCTTTGTCAACTTGTTTCACATTTGTACAAGTGTTATTCCTTACAAGAGCTATTCTTTTTGTGATTTTGATAACACAAGAAAAGATGTCAAATCACACCTTTTTAGGTTTCCTATGGCCTCTAAGGCCTTATGTGCTTTGGTGGCTCTATCCCTTGATCTCACCGGGTGTTGCTTCTTGCAAAAACCTGCTTTAGTTTTTAGAAAGGTAAACATTAAAATTGTTGAATAGTCAATAATATGTGATTATTGATTTCAGATTAGTTGTATGGTGAAAGATGAGATAATAAAGATGTGTAAAAGTTATAGAATGTTTATTTTAGTTTTTGCTTGGCCATATGTTTCACTCAATCACTTAATGGTAGTGCACATAGGTTGTTTATTCAATAATGTATATGTTTTTAATTGTTTGTCAATGACAATACTCGCTTGTCCCCTACAAACAAGGGACATGCCAAATGGAAATTATTGAGTTGATGAGTCGTCCCTAAGTAATGGGTCAAAACCCTAATCTCTTGTTTTTTTAATTGTTTGCTATACAATAGCCCTTGTTTATTACCTAATGTTGATTCTTTGTATGGAGGTCTTTTTTTTTAAAAAAAAAGATAATGCGCCTGGTAAACTTTTTAACGTGACTGGTGACGCTGGCGCGACATGCCCTCCGGCTCCACACTAACGCTTTTGCCCGGAGCGATGAACCGGTGAGGCCACAACACGGGGACCTCATCCCCAAGAAGGAACACTTCAAACCTGCGAGCTCATTGGCCCAGCGAAGGTGTAAAGCTTGCGAGCTTGTTGGCCCAGTGGGGGTTTGAACTCTGGTGGCTGCCACTACAACTAAGCGACTTAACCATCGAACCACGCCCTTAACGGCCTTTGTATGGAGGTCTTCTGTAACCTTTAGTTTTATCATTTTATATGTCTATAGATCTTTTTTCAACTACTCATTAGATCGTATTTATTCTTTTAATGTTTATGATTATATTAATTTCTTGCATAACTTTGGGTCAATTTAATCTGATTATGATAAAAAGTAACATTTGATAGGTTGGAGAAGTTTAATCAGCTTGTGTCTTGCAATATTGAGTAAGGTATGCAAAAAATATGAGTAGTTGAGTGAATTGTTATGAAAAAATACTCTGAATATGATGTTATGTTCTATATAGCTTTAGGTACTAATTAGAACATATTTATTGTATAAATGTTTTTTTATTAATTTCTCACGTTACATTGAGTTGGTTTTATGTGATTATTAAAACATTGATATTTCATGGGTTGGAGAAATTTTATTTAGCTTGCGATTTGATATCTTGGATGAGGTATGCAAAAATTGTGAATAGTTGAGTGAATTGTTATTTTTGACTTTATTTTTAAGTGATAATTCTCTATAGATTATATAATTTTAATTGTAGTTTTGTTGTATGGTTTAATATGAGAATTAGATTGGTAAATTTGATGAACTATGTTTTGCTGTGGTGTGTCAGTTTATGTAAGTGTGGAAAAAACGGGCATGGATTGGCTTCTTCCTATTGTTACTTGTCCCTTGCCTTGTCTGTTGGTGTCATGTTGTTCGCTTGCTTATAGGTCCTTTGTTCGGTCTGTCTTGCATAATAACTCATTTGATTGGTCTTGCATGTCTTTTGTTTGATCAGTTTTGCATTTGTTGAATTATGTTTTATTGTGGTGTGTCGTTTAATATGAGAATTAGATTAGTAGATTTGACAAACTATGTTATGTTTTGTGGTGTAGGTTTGTATAAATGTGGAAGAAGAGGGTGTGGATTGGCTTTTGTTGTTCATTGGCTGTCCCTTGCTTGTCTATTTGCTCGCTTGCTTGTAGGTCCTTTGCCCACTTTGTCTTGCACGAGTCCTCATTTGAATGGCTTTGCATGTCTCTTGTTTGATCACTTTCGCATTTGTTCCTAATTTTTTTTATCATTGACCCCACTCAATTGACCAACACTAGTTGTTATGCCTTCTGTGTTTGTCAATCGGTGTCTATCACTTGTGGTCCCACTGTTATCACTGCATTTGTCTCGCTTGGTCGATCTTGAGTGGGACCCTCATTTGATCGACCTCATGTTTGTACTCTAGTTTATTGCTTGATTGGTAACTTGCATGGATGTTGGTATTGCATGAATACTTGATGATTGATTGAGCTAACAAATATGTGTGAAAGTGAATGGATGTGTATTTTCAAGTTATGCTTCGTCATCTATCTTACTCGTTCACTTATTTGTATCGAACTCAATCTGTGTATTTAACAATGTATGGTTTTTGTTTGTTCGCTGATGGGAATGTTCACGACATGCCAATTGGAGATTATTGTGTCAACGAGTTGTTCCTAGGTAATGATTATAATTTCTAAATCCTAATTGTTCTTGCATATATTGTTTGTTGGATAGATCTCGTAATTGTCGCTCGATCAATTGGTCTTGCAATTGTTGGACAATCAATCGGTCTTGTAGTTGTCACTTGGTCAGTTGGTTTTGCAGTTGTCACTCGGTTAGTCAGCCTTGCATTAGTCCCTCGCTTGATTTTGTCTCATGACCACCCCTTATTGGACCAGTTTGTGTTTTTGCCTCTTGATTGGTCTCGCATCAGTCCCTCGCTTGATCAGGTTCATGATTGTCGTTCAGTTGACCAGTATTGTTTTTTTGTTTACTTGATTGGTCTCGATTCAATCCCTTGATCAGTCTCATGATTGTCCCTCAGTTGACCAGTTTGTGTTTTTCCATCGGCCCTGCTTGATTGGTCTTGCACTTGTCACCCAGTTGACTAGTTCACATTTTTCCTTGATCATTCTTGTGTTAGTCCCTTGGTTGGTAGTTTGAATATTTCGCTCAATTGGCTACTTGGCAATCTTGTTTGATTAATCATCACTAGCTTTGTTTGATTGGTTGCTTGTTGCTAGTAGGGTTCAGCCGATCGCTTGTTGGCTTGGCTCTACCAGTCTATTGTTGACCTTGCTCAATCAATCTCACATTGTTTCCTTGGCTTGGTGGTCTCGCATAAGTTTGCTCAGTGAATTTCATGTAGGTCTCTCATTTGGTTGGTCTCATGTACTTCTCTCATTGGATTGGTTTTGCATAGGTCACTTGCGTGATCATTCCCATGTAGGTCACTTGCTTGATCAATGTCTTTTAGGTCTCTTGCTTGATCGGTCTCACGCAGGTCTCTATTTTTGGTCGGTGTTGTGTAGGCTATCTCAATTGGTCTTGCACAATTTGTTTATTCAATAATTCTTAATTTTTTAACAGATCATTGATGGCAATACTCACTTGTCAGCTACGAATAAGGTACATGCCAAATGTAGATTATTGTGTTGACCATTAGTAATCTCTAGGTAATGGTTTAAAACCTTAATCTCTTGTTCTTAAAACAGTTACCATGCGATAGCCTTTTTCCTATTACCTAATGTTGATTCCCTTTTTAAAATATTTCGTTAATCTTTAGTTGGATCATCTCATATGTATATCCGTTGCTTCAACTACTCATTAGAACATATATATTCTTTGTGATTATGAGAACAAGTGACATTTGATGGGTTGGAGAAATTTATTCAGCTTGCCACTTGTAATCTTGAGCGGTGTGCAAATGTAATGAATAGTTGAATGAATTGTTATTTTTAACTTCATATTTTTTATAGTTTATATAATTAGAGTTGTAGTCTTGTTGTATGATTTAATATCAGAATTGGATTAGTAGATTTGACAAACCATGTTTTTGTTGTGTGGTATAGGTCATATGAGTTTGGAAGAAGAGGGCATGGATATTGGAGGTGGGGAGGAATTGACATGGAGGCAAGAGTTTCATAGCAACAAACTATTTGTAAGTGCTGTTTAAGCACTTCAAAATTAGCTAAAGGAAATCTATTATTTATTTGTTAATTATTTTTTGTGATTATCTTTAATGTAGTTGTTATTTTAGGTATATTAATTTTTTCTTTAGGTGATTACTAATCCTGAGTTTTATGTTTTGGTTGATAGGCACAGTCAATATTAATCATCATTGATGGAGAGAATGATAGAATTGTCCATGACATTATAATAATCTATGTAGTGGATCACTTTGACTAATGATCAATATGTCAACAAGTTAGATAATAATTTATTATTTATACTAAATTGAATCATCAACATTTGCAATATTTGATTAGAAATTTGCAATATTTGATTAGAAATTCTTGACTAAGTTGATGGTAAAATCTCCACCAGAATTAATAGTAAATAATACTAGCGAGAAATAAAGATACCTTCTTGGGCAGGAAGGGCTAGGTAGCTATCATCGCCCATTGATTACAATAACAGTAAATTGATTTGATACTTTTGTTTTCAGCTGGAGAATATATAAATATTTCAAATTTTAAATTATTACATAATTGCTGCTATGTAACTAGCAAGGTACAATCATAATGAAGTCATTATTATTATGTTCTAGGTTAAGAACTTAAGATGACAAATGGAACATGATTTATGACGGTCATGTGGTCAAATTCTTCTGCAAGGATATGATTCAATTATAACAACAATTAGCATGTTTTAGGAGGGTAGGTGGTGAGTGGGAGAGATCCGAGAGATGGTGGGGCAAAAGGCCACCCAACTCCAAGCCACTCTCTCCTAACTGCAACTTCGAGCTGTTTTTTGGGAATCTTTATTTTATACATAATGGGAAATGCCACAGCCATAAGGAGGGGGTTGCAGATCTAACCAACACTAGTGTGACTGGTAGAGTCTAAGCTACTACTACTGATTATGAGATGACTGGTCTGTGGGCAAGGTACTGCTGGAATCGTATGGATAGCAACGGGATCATGGAATAACCACCAGCCTTATCAGTTGACGATCAGGTGTTTGATGCATTGGGTGAAGCAGATGATGAAGGGGATCGAGATCCAGCACCGAGCCTCTTTTCTATCATTGGAAAGCTAGTCCGTCCAGTTGTTCCGCTCTGGCATTCCTTGCAAAGGCAGAAGAGAGTGGTAGCAAAGCATCTGTAAGGTGAAAAATTGTACGAGAAATGATGCTTCTTATCAGATCAAAGGAGGGAGAACACGTGACAATTATTTTGTATCTATTCTTAATAGCTTGGGTGTCACACAAATGTGGAACATGGCAAGATAGAGGACAATCACATCATATTCATTACAAACTGAGAAATCTTTGTTTTGCAATTTCTCGATGGTCTTTTGAAGAAGGCAAATGGGTTGATGATATTGAGTGAGGCTGAAATTGGGAACACTAATTTCACTAGAGCAAGCAAGTGATTTAGTATGCAAGTACCACTTTTTGCAATCATGGGATGCAAGAATGGGGTCAAGAACCATTTCAAGGATTTCGGTTTATGAGATAAGTCTCATCTCTTTTCTATTGTGTATGTATTTTTCTATCTATAGGAATAAGGCGATAATAATAAGGTGCATAAGCATGTGTGTTGTTTTACATATTCAAACTTTTTATAGAAGTATACTGCATAATCTGACTTGCATCAAGCAGACCATGTTAATTGTCTTGATGCGATAGATGCAACAAATAAATTGGATTGCTGCAAACCAAAATATTCAGTCAGCTTTGAAAGGAACATTCAATTCTATTTTAGGTTTGATACATCATTTTAGTCGCACATGTTGTCTTAGCAGATTGGAAACTTTACCTGGCATAGCTAATGCAGGGGTGATGGGCAAAAAGGAACATATTCTGTATGAAAAAAAATATTTATCATAAAAAGTCAATAGTTGTGTTTGGAGATGCCTTTTATATTATTTTAGATCTTAGGGGTTATGTGTTGAAGGGCTCTATTGATCCCATATTGTGTGTGAATGCTTGCTTCATATGCTATTCATGCTATTCGGTCTTATGCATGCATCCTAGTTTGTGTTGTACCCATACAAATTTTTGTGTATTATGTCGAATTTTAAGTTTTCTTAATGTACAAAGGCTTTAAGACTCGTCTTGTTTGTTGTGTCTTGTCCTCCCTTGTCCTTTTCTAATCTTTGCAAGATCATGGAATTGACTGTTGTGAATTGGAGGAATAGAGTCCTTGAAAGAGAAAGTTTTATAAATGGGGCACTTGATTATGTAAAAATTGTTTTTCTCGAGAAAATTAAAACACCATTCGTAGGTGTCTAGAGTCAAAGGTGTGCTAGTTAAAGGAAGGTGGACGATGTAGAGAAATGAGATCCAAAAGTGCAATACAAGGATGCATGTGTAGCAGTGAAGACACAACTGGAGGAAGAAATTTTTTTAGGGTGATAGTTCATAGGCACACACCTAGGAATGGATGCTTGCATATACAAAGAAAAGATTTTAGTTAAAAGTTATCTTTAATGATCAAGCATGCATGGGAGAATCTAGACACACTTATACAAAGCATGGATTGTATTAATAGGTGCATGAGATGAGTCAGAGGAGCGCTTGCCTTAAGGAATGTAGGAAAAGGATGAACTATTAATGCATAGGCATGCACCTTAGGAGAAGCATGGAACACATTGAAGGTTGTAAAATTCCAAAATTTTGATGTTAATTGGATCAGAGATGCATTTGTACAAGGTGTGGATGGTTGACAGGGGTGTGAGAAAATGTAGAGGTGCACCTCAACTAGATAAGTAAGTTCACACTTTAGGAGGAGGCTAGTGCATAGGCATGCATGAGAAAATATGGATGTGTCTATCTTAAGGAAAGTAGTGCAAGTCATGATCATATTTCAATGTATAGGTGCACACCTGGGCAAGAAGACACCTCAAAGAAGGAAAATCAAGTGTTAAATAACTTTCATTCACAGGTGTGTGCTTGGGGTCTAAGCGCACACTTGATCAAAGAACAAAATTTGGTTCATAAAAATTAGAGCAAAATTAGGTGCAAACTCAGGGTGGAAGTGCACACCACATAATGGAGATTATGTTATGAAGTCAAAAATCTTTTTTATAGGTGAGTGTGGCCTAAGCAAAATGCACCTTATGAATGTCATTAAACCCATTGTTAGGTGCTCGCTTGGAGGCAAATGTGCGCCTATGTAGAGAGTATTTTTTGTCAAAATTTGTCATTAATTGTTGAAAGCATGCCACATAATGGAGGTTATGTTGTGAAGTCAAAAACCCTATTTATAGATGTGTGTGGCTTGAGACACCTCAGAAATGAGGCAAGCTCATTTTGAAGATTGAATGCTCAATGTATAGTTGTGCACATGGGATCAAAGGCACACCTCAATAAAGGAAAAATTCAATATTCAAAAACCTAGTTATTAGTGGGACGCCTAAGGGCAAGGGTGCACCTCATAAAGGAAAACTCAAATTTTAAATGCAAAGATCCAAAACTAATGTAAAACTATGTGAGGGGTCATGGTGCACACCTCACCAAGAGAACTTTCAAATCCAGTTATTAGGTTCATGTTGGGGTGCAAGTGTGCACCTTCCTCAATAAAGATTTTTTCTAGCTCACATCAAAGTTTGAAAACTTTATTGTTAGGTGCACAATTGGGTAGAGGGGAACACCTATATAAAGGATAAATTAGATATTAAAAAAATCACAGTTATTAGGTGTGCACCTAGTGATAAAGTGCACACCTATACAAAGGAAATCATAAGTGCAAGTTCTTTAGCATTGTAAATTGTCCTCGCTTACAAGTTCATGTTCTATTTGGTACTCATTCTAGTGCATGTTCCCTTCTTATGCTTTCCAAATGTTGCTTTTACCATTTCTACCTGCCATACCCCAAAACTGTAAAAATGCCTTAGCCTTGGTTGTGCTCTGAATAATCTGGACCTTCTTAAAACTAAAGTTGCATGGACCTGAGTGCTAAGTGCAGACATTTGCGCCAAGTGCTAACATCTCGATAGTGTTTTCTAGTTCCTCAACCATTTTTAGGTGTGTTTTTCCTTGTGTGGCACTTCGAGATTTTCCTAATGCCTATCTGCACCCAAACTACTCCTTTCCCAGCTTTTTGATCTCTCGCCGCTTCTATAAAACCTTGTCACTTTGCCATTCAAAAGGATCAAATCTTCTATGTAGTGAAGCTCTGTTGAAATTATCGCCTACTATCATTTTTATTGTATCTTTTCTATTCCATGCACTTTTTCTATTGCAGGGTATCGAGAACCATTGATTGATGTGATTCACTCATATACTTTGTGCTATTCAAGAAGTTCTCATACAAGATTTCGATCCTCTAAAACAAAGACTCATCTTGTTCTCTTATGCAATAGTCTTCCAGCGAGACTCTTGTAATCTCCTTTCCAACTCTTTGCCTACTTTATTTAGATTAATATTTATATTTTAATTGAATCTCATTTCCTTATTGCAATATTGTTTGTCATTGCTTGCCACAATTCTAGACACATAGAATTCAAAGCACACGGACTTTTTTATCAAACATTTCAATATCTGACTGTTGTTGAGGTGGAAGCACCAAAAACGAGTTTTGATTGAAGCAAACCTCTTACAACCCAACCTTTTTCTCCTCATTGCGATTGCAGGTTGTGTGAGAGAAGGCTCTAAATGCACAAGCGTTTACACTCCCTTTTCCCTTCTTCGTCAATTGTGTTATTCCAGTATTCTCATATCATTCTTATCTATTTGCTTTATCTATCATTTTCTGTATACTAATAATTGTGTTTGTTGACAATAGGGATTTGTCAAAATCCGTACAAAATCATATAGATCAAGATTTCTAGCTTTTGACACCATACATATTACAGCGCTCAGTGCAGACGTCTGCACCCCATGCTATAGTCCTAGGTAGTTCACTCGCCTGGTGCCAGGGTCCTTGTAATCTGTAGTTTCCATTTCTATATTTGTTTTTGTGAATTATTGTCTCTTTCCTCTGTTTTCTTTAAATTTTAGTTAGTTTTAGTTTAATATCATTTGACTATTCAATTTCAATTGCAACAAAAGGACATAGCTTGGGTTGTATTACTCTTCCTAATTGGATAGCAGTAAGACAAAATACTTTTGGTGTCTAGTGTCCTAATGTTCAATAGGAATTGGTTCTGATTAAGGATAATTTAGTTAGGACTTCTTTTTCTATTAAACATTTTGGTGAACCTGACGTTAATGAAACACTTGAGTTAAACAAAAACAAAACATTCTTTCTCTTCTTCTAAAACCAAAAAACTTTCTTTCTAAAAATGATTTCTTTTCTTCTAAATCCTTAAAATTTTAGAGTACTTGTGTGTTGCGGAGCTTTTAGTAGTTTATGAACTTCACGATCCAGTGCTCCGACTTAGAGTTCACCATTTGTAGAAGTATAAGATTGTTCATGGCTTCCCATTCTCCTGGTAGCTCTAGCTCCACGCAGTCGGAAACAGACATTTTCAGCTTCTTAATGGGAAACTCTCGAGTTCAACCACATCTCTTTTCTTCCTCTAACACTCCTACGATCCTAGGACAACAATCCTTTAGAGTACCTCTCGATATAGACACACCTGTAGCTAACCTCACACCCAAATCCAGACATTGGACAGTCACCTAGCTGACTTTCAAAAAAAATTGGGTATGGAGCACCAAGTTGCAGAGGTTGTCCCACTCGTGGAGAACCTCCGAAGATTGCTAACCACTGATTTGCATGGTGTGGATATTCTACGTAGCATAGTTCACATTGTGAACAACAATGTTCCTTCATTAGCTAGCTGCATGGGAGCAATTAATGAATCACATTTGAACACAACGCAAGCCTAATTATCAATGTCAATGCCAACTTCTTCTGGACAACTCAACATTCACTGCATCTCATCCCTCTACAGGTGCTACTCAATCGGTCCATGCTAGCACTAGTTCTATTGGAACGAGTGAGAATCCTATTAATCAATATGGGTTTGTTCCCTCGAACTCCTCATTATTGTTTACTTTTCTTGGAGCTATCCCCAGAGCTTCCCAACCACCAAACAACAACGCCAACCCACTTGTTACCCAAATCCAATCCACACATACCATAGATCTCATTATCACCTAGCTATTTAGAATGTGAACTCCTTACAACAGATAGTCACCATGTCCACAAATTCATCTCAGCCTAACATCCCATCATATTATACAAGGAGTCCACTATCCTTACCCATTCTTGCATCCCCCTTTCCCAGAACTTTGAAGCTCCTCGCTTTGAAAAGTACAACAGTAAAGGAGATCCGCAAAACCACGTGTTAGCATTTACATCATTGTGTAGTGACTTCATGTTTCAGGATGCTCTGCTAGTAAAACTCTTCCCATGGCTGGGTTGGTTCTGCTCGCTTCCTGATCACTCAGTTACTTCTTTTCAAGAACTTGTCAACCAATTTCTCCAACACTTACAAGCGAATTGGGTTGCAGGTCACATTGATTGATCTCGCCCATTGTCACGAGGGAGCACAAGAGAAATTGACTGGCTTTATTGGCCGCTATCATGCCCTTTACTCGCAAGTACCTTATTCACTCCTAGATTTTGATGTGCAACGAGTTTTCATAGGAAACCTATAGCCACATATAAGAGATAAGGTTTTCCTGATGCGCTATCCATCATTCACGCATCTTTGCACGACACTTCATGACTACCAGCAGTCGGTAAGTTAGTATGAGGGCTTCTCATCATAGACTTCTGCTGGGCAATCCGATGCCCCTTCTTCATTTCAAAACTACAAGAAAAACAAAAACTTAATCAAAATAAATTCTTCCAACAATGTTTAACAAGTAGCGGCTATAGCACCAACCTAAAGTGCTATGGCCTTCTCATCACAGAGTGAGCAAAGGACTCAACAGTTCACCCCTCTCTCAAAATTTCTTTATGCCATCATGCAGCAGTTGCTAAACAATAATCTAATCCAACTTCCACCTATTCGCCTCATTGACACAACTAAACCTTTGGCAACTTTCTTCGACCCGAAAGCCTTTTGTCAATCCCACAGAACACCAAGACATGACACTGAAAAATGTATGTGTCTCAAGCACTAAGTGCAAGACCTGATCGATCAGAATATCATCCAGGTCTCCGACGTGAATGACAAATGGAATAAATCTGTCGCTTCACCCAACTAGAACCTCCAAATCTACACAAACCCATTACCTCACCATTCCACAAACCTAATTAAGCTTCCCTTTGATCTCGTGGCTACTATCGTGCCTTCTGACGACCCTACCACTTCTCTAGCCAAGATGATTAACATAGTGGACCATCACCCTCGTCCTAGTTGAGTGTGACCCGTTCCTGAGACGATCATCTCCTTCACTCCCATCAATGCACCTATGCACATATATGATGGACCTCTGTACATTTCTACACTTGTCAATGAAAAGCCCATCAAGGGTGTACTAATTGACCCAGTGTGTTTGGTAAATGTAGTCACAAAGGAATTTTTGTATGCCCATGAATTGTATCGAAACAAGTATGAGCAATCGAAAGTCTTGATATGAGCACATGATGGATCCTCTCGTCATACCTTGGGTTTGATCACCCTTCCTGTTTGGGTAGGACCAAAACTCCTGGACGTCCTTTTCTCCATCATCCCCGCTTCTGACCAATTTTTTGTAAAGTTGGGCCATCCGTGGCTTTCTTCCTTGAGAGTTGTCCCCTCAGTAATCTGCAAGTGTTTGAAGTTTCCCCATGACAGACAGGTGCATACTATTTACCATAATGGGTTCAAACCTCTTGCATTTAGAAGAAACTTCTTCTTGGATTACTTATGGCTGACACCAACTGAGCCATTGCGGCCTCGCAATGATTTCTTGTTTTTATCATACTAGAAATTCAAAGTTAACCGCATTACTCAACTGTCTGTTGGTGCCTCCTTGTCAACCCAACTAGCTACTATCCCTGAGGTTCCTCGATCTCTGCTGATTGTTTCTATCCCTCCTCCTGCCCCAAAGGTAGCAAAGGGAAAATAGCCCAAATTGATTAACCTCCCCTGACCCTAAGCACTTGGCATTTACGCAGAGTTCAGGCCACCTCTAACGTCTTACCCAAGACCTAGAGGCACATGACCCGCACAATCTAGGTCTTTCCGACCTTCAGCGGTTGCTCTTGTTCCTCCTGCCTCTTCAGAGACTAGAGGAAAGCAACCCATGGTGCAGGACCCTTTCGCTTCGGCCCCTCCATCTTCATTGGTGGCCTTTGTTCCTCCAGCCCCTTCGGTGGCTAGAGGAAGGCAACCCATATTGAGAGACCATCCTCTAGTAGTACCCCAACCTTTGGTGGCTCATTCTGTTCCTCCACCCACTCCTAGAGTGACGGAAGAAAAGGAGCCCATGTTGGTTGACTCCCAAGTTCCTCCTACGGATTCTCTAAGATGCTCTAGGCATAACCAACTTGCGAGAGATCGCAAGTGTCACCGTCGTGCTACAACTCATGAGCATGCGGCCAGAGAGGAACCTCTTCCATCTCCCAGGCAACCGACCCATGACTCAGCCCCACTACTTCAACTTCATGTACCCTCTCTTCAGCATGATTCTCTCCCATCTCCCACTCCAGCCTCTCCACCAAATCAGCCGAATGTCAGCACCGCACCTAGTATCACTGTCTCAAAGCTACTCCCACTGCAACATACCCGACACTAGGTGTTCCTTGATGTCCTTTGTCCCCCTACCATAGACATGGACATTCCATCACTGCTTCCTAAGCGCAAGCATTATCCCATCCCACCCTTTGCAAACCCAAGGACATGCCACCCTCGTTGGTGACGAGTCCTTCCATTTCATCTATTCCGATTGTGGAGACCTCTGCTCCACCAGTGGGAATCAATGCTTGTAATCTTGTTGTTAGCATTGGGCAACCACTGATTGTCATCTATTCTGATAGAGACTAGATTCATTTTCCCATAAGGAAGATGTATTTGAGTCCTTGGAAGAGATACAATCTCTGTCCTCGATCTTTACACGATTGATGGACCTCACCTTCGGTAAATTACACCAGGATCCTCCCTTGGATGTTGATCCTTTGCATGATCAGCTAGGCGATGTGCCTAGTACTATCCTTAATGTGGTCTCTCTAGCGGCCTATCCACCATCCCTATATAATGAGCAAGATTGGGAGGCAGATGACCTACTAGAGCTCGATCCTTAAGTGCAGTCCCTTGTTCATCTATTTTTATTTGTGGTTTGCCTATGTGTTTTGTAATCCCTATATATGAGTATGGCGTGACTGTTTGTTTGTTATCTCTTTCCTTGGATGAACCTTGATGCCCTTGTAGGCACATGGATACAAAGAGAATGAAAATGTCGTGACATTCCTCTATATGTTTCTACATTGTTCTCTATGTTGTATTTGAAATTTTCCACATTTTGGAGATGATGCAAAGTGTTGGATGATTTAATATCCTTCCATGTTGACCCAAAATTTTTATTTGTCTTCTTGTGACATTCTTCCTCTGTATTCGTAGTTCTACATGCCTAGGAGGATGATGACAAATACAAAAAAAATCAACTACAAATAATTGACAAAATCAATTACAAAAAATTGTCCCACAGAGATCATGCTATATATTGAGTTGACTCCAAATCACGTAGATCGCTTTATGTTTGTTGTTGATGTTGCTTGTTTTATGTGACACCTTGTTGCGTTGCTCGGCATCATGCCATGCTTACACAAGCCATTGTGTATCATGCCTGTAGCATTGCCTTGGTTGTCTTTCCTACAGGCAACCCCTTCATGACGTAGCTCTCTAGAACATATCCTCTAGGCATATGCTTCCTGAAAGCTCTCGTGCCTTCTTCCCTCTTTTTACCTTAAAATTAATTGCTCCTCCATGATGTAAGCATTTATTTTAAAGTGGGGGCATACACTTTCTATCTCTCACACTTAATCACACACCACACCAATGGTATGCTCTCTACAACACTTTTTATAGCATTTGTGGTCCTAAGCAGATACACTTGCTAGAATTACTTAGCAAACAACGAATTTTTTAAGTCATGTAATTTCTGATACTGTTTGACATGTTGCTCACCTAGCAAAGCAATGCTAGTCTGTGATGCTTCATTTGCTATCAACACTTCCCATAAGCCACCTAGCAAATAACGGACTTTGCTAGCTCTAGTGACTTATGGAAGCTTTTTAGTATGGTTCCTAGCAAACAATGGACTTCGTTAGCTCTCTAGAACCATACCCTTCTATTTCTTTCTTTTCTGTGTGTTTGCATTAGATTAATGTGCATTAGACTATATTAATTGTTAATTGCAAGGGTTTTGACAAATAATATTTGGTCTAATCATCCCTTTTATCAGCTTTATATATACATGTATGCATATGTGTTTGACATTTGTTCCATGTGTAGATTCTTCAGCTACACTGTAGTTTTGTAGAATCCTAAGCTGAGGGCTTCATCTCTCTCACTTAGCAACACTCTCCATCCTCTACAGTGCCCACAGGTGGAAAAGGTTTACTCTCCTTTTTCTTCATGTTGTTTACTTTAGCTTGCATATGCCCATAGAGCCATACAACCGCTAAAGTGGGGGCTAAATGTAGCGTCGTAAGTTTTGCTCGATCACAATTTTACACTCTATTTGGTGCTCACTCTAGTGCCCGCTCCCTTCCTGTGCTTTCCAATTGCTGCTTTGACCATTTCTGCCTGCCATACCCCAAAACTGTAAAAATGCCTTAGTCTTGGCAGTGCCCTGAATAATTTGGACCTTCTAAAACTAAAGTTGCATGGTCTCGAGCACTAAGCACGGACGTCTACGCCAAGGACACGAGTGCTAAGCACAGATGTCTGTGCCAAGCGTTGGCATCTTGATAGCATTTTCTAGTTCGTCAATCATTTTTAGCTGTGTTTTTGTTTGTGCGACACTTCGCTCCAAGCTTTTCCTAATGCCTATACGCACCCAAACAGATCCTTTCCCAGCTTTTTGATCTCTCGCTTCTTCTATAAAACCTTACCGCTTTGCCATTCAAAATGATCGAATCTTCTATGTAGCGAAGCTTTGTTGAAAGTATCACTGAACTATCACTTTGCTTGTATCTTTGCTATTGCATACTCTTTCTATTGTAGGTTATCGAGAACCATTGATTGAGATGATTCACTCATATACTTTGTGCTATTCAAGAAGTTCTCATTCGACATTTCTATCCTCTGGAACAAAGGCTCATCTTGTTCTCTTATATGATAGTCTTCCAACGAGACTCTTGTAATCTTCTTTCCAACTCTTTTTCGATACCTTATTTAGATTAACATTTACATTGTATTTGAATCTCATTTCTTTATTGTAATATCATTTGTCACTGCTCACCACAATTCTAAACACACATAGAATTCATAGCACACGCACATTTATTTATCAAGCATTTCATTATCTGGCTATATTGAGGTGGAAACACCAAAAATGGGGTTTGACTGAGACAAATCTCTATACAATCCAATCTTTTTCTCCTGGTTGTGATTGCAGGTTGTGTGAGAGAAGGCTTTGAATGCATG
The DNA here is from genome assembly GCA_027924645.1 of Cunninghamia lanceolata. Lineage (NCBI taxonomy): Eukaryota > Viridiplantae > Streptophyta > Pinopsida > Cupressales > Cupressaceae > Cunninghamia > Cunninghamia lanceolata. The sequence continues at coordinate 460,476 of BSBN01000845.1, forward strand.
AGTGTTTTGCACTCCTTTTTCCCTTCCCTATCAATTGCGTTATTCCATTATTCTCATATCATTCTTATCTATTTGCTTTATCTATCAATTTTTGTATACTAATAATTGTGTTTGTTGAAAACAGGGAGTCGTCAAAATTTGTACAGAATCATATAGATCAGGATTTCTATCTTTTGATGATGTATAGACTACAACACCCAGTGCAGACGTTCATGCCCCACGCTGTCATCCTAGGCAACGAGGCTGCCCACCTGGTGCTAGGATCCTCATAATATGTAGTTTTCATTTATGTACTTGTTTTTGTGAATTATTGTCTCTTTCCTTTGTTTTCTTTAAGTTTTAGTTAGTTTTAGTCAATATCATTTGACCATTCATTTTCAATTGCAACAAAAGGACATAGCTCGGGTTGTCTTACTCTTCCTAATTGGATAGCAATAAGACAAAACATCTTCAGTGGCTAGTGTCTTAATGTTCGATAGGAATTGGTTCTGATTAAGGATAGTTTAGTTAGGATTTCTTTTTCTGTTAAACAAGTTCAAAGTCTTTTTATTGTGTGTTGGTGCATGTGTAAAGCAATAGTGTGTGCCTATCAAAGGTATTCAAAACATCAAGAAGATTTTCAAGGTTTTTCAAAGGGTTAGCCATGATTAGAGGAAAAGCTGTGTAATGGGTTGTACTAAATTTTTGTGCATTTCAACAATTGTTTGACAAAATGATGACTAAACAACAAACTAGGAGACTGATTTTGTATGATATTCTTGTAAATGTTTGACACATGACAATAGTGTAAAGTAAAGAATTCTGATTTTATTTTCTTCCAAACATTTGAAACACCACCGTAATTGTATTCTTGTTTAAGAGACTTGCACTTAGCTGTCATACAAACAATGTTATTTAAGGAAATACTAACTAGCAATACGTTGTTGAGTACAGGTGAAAGTATTCCCAGATCTTCAAAACTGTTGAATACATCCAACCATAGACTAAAAAGTTCAGAAGTTACTCCTAGATCTGCCTAGAACTCCCACACGCACCTGTTGAAGGATACACTTAGAACTGTAATGTTGAATACAAGTATACTCTAGGTGCTAAGGTTGTTTAATAGACTAAATAATCCCCAATAAATGACTGTAATAGAATAAACCTTGTCAGATAGTCAAAACTTTTGATCAAACATTAGTGCATGTTTGTACGACCTCCTTATCTCCCTGAAATACCTATTGCACACATGAAGGACAATAGGAAAATCAAATAAGGTGGGCGGCTGGGTTTTAGGGTCTAAGGGTCTTCATTGATCGATCATGCCTGTGAAGATGACATTAAATGTTGCACAATGATCAATGTCATCCAGAGCCACCTATTTAGAAGCCTATTTTTAGCCTGCATTAAAACTAGCTTGTGCTATTTTTAGCTGTCACCTTTTTTAGAGAATAGAGCATATTTAGGGATTTGCTAAATTTTAGCTAGAGCTATTTATAGCCTTTGCTATTTTTAGCTCTCTTTATTTTTAATGTGAGGAGCCCATGCTTTTTTTAGCTCTCACTTTGTTTTAGAAAAAAGAGCATATTTAGGGATATGCTATTTTAGCTAGAGTTATTTATAACCTTTGCTATTTTTAGCAGTCTTTATTTTTAATGTGAGTAGCCCATGCTATAGTTAACATTCACTGTTTACAGCCTATAGGCAATTATTTTTAGATCATTTATCTTTAGATTGCTTTCCATGTAAGAGATGTGAGCATTAGGTCATAGTTTATAATAAATTCAATCTACAACTTAATTGGAGGTTACATGGTTTTAGTTTTAGTATTAGAGGATAGGATTTTGTAATAAAAAATGCATTTCGTGCACTTAGTTATTCTTAAGAGTAGAAGTAGCATTTAGTTTTTTCTTTTTATTTTAATGCAATAGCTTTGTAAAATAGTATAAATAAGGGCTATTTTGCACTTAGATTTCTAATAAGTTTGCATGTTGTTGAAATTGCCATTCACTGAGTATTTGGATTGTTAATCTAAAATTTAATGTTTATTCATTCAATGGAATATATTACGTTTATCTTGCTTCTAAGTGTCTATTGAGATGTTTTGTTGTGTGCTAAGGTATATAAATAGCTTCTACCAAATTTGCAAGCTTTATATTGTAGGTCTTTTCGAAGTTAGATATCGTGGCTTTATGCAAAGTCCTTCAATTACTTTACCAAAGCCATCGTGTTTTTATGTATTAGTTTGTTCAATCTGTATGTGCACTTGTATTGTTTAGTCTTTGTATTTAGTTGAACAATGCAAGTGTGTAGCTGTAGGGATTTCTTTTAGTAAAAAAACCAAAATTCTCTTATCTAGTGTTGATATGCTAAATCACCTTGTGCTCTAGATTGAGAAACAAAAAAATAGATTATTATTAGTTTCTTTGTTTTGCATACTCAAAATCACTCCATAAAGCACTACCAAAGTTGTAAATAAGCAAGTACATATTGTGTAGTTTAGATTAGTTTTTATCTTAAAATGAGCTTCGCCTTCAAATTTGTAGAGTGGTTCTATTGCACATCTATTCCATTTTGTGTCGCATTGAAATGTGTGAATTAAAAATTTAACACTTTGTTAAGATACTTATTTTTATGATTTACTCGTTCTTTTTTATTGTATGCCTACATTTGGCAGAAATTTATGCTCCGATTTAGTTTCTGAATGTGATGTAATGCTGTCAAAACTGGATTCATCCCACCCTATTCTTGTGAAAATCTGATTTTGCTTTTAGATCTCTAGGAGTGATTTAGAGTAAAAAATGATGAATATTCCCATATGCATCCGTGGTAAGAATGTAAACAATGGGCATATCAGTGTATGGGAGGAGTTTTGCTTAAGTTAAACATAAATATTGCCTTGTTTGCCAGATACTTCCTGGACCCAATCTTAAACTGCACCAATTTAGGTAAGTTGTTCTTGCAAACCCTTTTTTAATAATTTGGTAATTATTCACGAAACCCAAATTAGAACTGGAATGAAAGAGAGCTAACTCAATTGCCTTTGGACTGACCATTATCAAATAATGTTCTCTAGTTGTTGCCAACTTTTTTTTGATAAAGATGTTTGTTGAACTACTTTTATGAATTGTTGGGTCTATTGAAAATCATCCTCACTAATGCTAAACAAAACATCCATAGCACTTCCAACTTCAGATCCAAGGACTGTCACATCCTTCTATTTTATTTATGCTAACAAATAATACATAGATGGGGAGTCTCATATTGTTGTTTATGGGTAGCAATGCCTCTCTTTGAACACACATTGGAGTACATTATATCTATATCTTGGTAGACAGAAAAACATTTTCCTTGAACAATTGTAGTTGCATCTCATGTAATGTGTCAAATACTGGATATTAAAGGACATAACATTCTCTTTCAATGACATGAACTCCTTATCTCTTAGCCAATCTTTCAAGTATTTCAGTATTGACATTATACCATCTTATAAGTTATTTGTTTGGTAGCACAAAAGAGGGATTACAATGTCATCACATTGTGTCTTTACATATAGGTCTCCATGGGGTCCAAAAGGGCTCTGTAGAGATAAATTAAAGTGCTTTGTCAAAGGTTGGAAGGTTTGGGTACGATTAATTGCACTTTGGTCCAAATATGCATGCAACTTTTTGTCCTACATTTTTTGTCCTTATAAGGTGTTTTCTATTCCTTTTTAAATTGTGATACCAAGGATAACCAACATATATAGGGTTTTCTCTTATTTTGTAGTTCTTATAATGAGTTATGTATATTGGAACTAAGTTGAATAGGGGTAACTATGGGGACCATATAGGCTTACCCAAAAGAGTAGACCAAGTGAACTCTTCACCTTATTTCTAGAAAATGTCAAGATAATTAAACCATTAAGGATTCAATAAACCCATTAGAGTTCATAGGCTAATGATGCAATTCACCCTATTAATCTATTGGATGTACCTGAAAATAATATGGGCTCTTGTGATTACTTGTTAATGACTTTTTGATACCCATACTATGAGTGTATACAAATACCTAGCATGTATCTGACATAAATAATGTCAAATCTAGGTATTGACATTTAGTTGTAGGTTAGAGATGAAGTAGGGCCTAAAAGAGTTAAGAGTGATATTTCATCTAATATGGATCTTGTCCTATTAGAGGAACATAAAAGATAATGGAATTAAGCTAGGAGATTGTGTTTTGTGATATGAGCACAAAAGGCTATTTTCATGAGATGAAGTTCCTTGATATGGTCGTAATTGATGCACTACATGTTAATTGCTAAAATTATGTTATGCTTATGTACTTAGTTATTCTCGATAGTATGTATCTTGTCGGTAGTCAAATAGTTGTCGATAGTTGGGTAGTTAGAGAGTATAGTTTTGTGATTAGTTACTGATGGTTGCACTCTTGGGCAACTGTTGAAGGATTTATATAGGTCCTCGATAGTCGGGGAAAGGGACCGCATGTTGATAATATTTCCTGTACTACAACATTGTATAAGAGCATGAATATATATGAATAAAATGACTATTCATATTATTTTGGAATTAGAATTTATGGTATGAATCATTGATGTGTATTTCTTCTATTTACTCTACTATAAATAGAGATATATTAAAAAGGTAGTAAACATTTGTCGTTGTTGCCTATACAAAGTCAGGTTGAAATGGTCATATAAATGAGACAATCGGTTGAAGAGTTATTATAATCTAATGAAGAAAAGGAATACCACCTCATAGAAGACTTGGTATGCTTGTGGTATATATCAATAAAGAGCATGTGCAAAAGGAAGCGTAAAAAAGACAGATATCATAAGACGAAATTTGGAATAATCTGAGAGTGAAGAAGTGGATAATCTTCTTGACCATCTTCCAAGACTCCTTACAAAACAATTCATTGTTCTGCAAGTTCTGTGTGCCTAAAGAGACCGCCAACTACATCAATAACAAATAAATCAACATTACGAAGAGCAAAACCAACGTGAAGAAGAGGAATGCAACACTGACCAATGTCATACTTTCTGAAATTAATGCCCTTATGCCCAAATAAGAATGGAAAGAGATCAAAAAGAGGTTAGAGAACAACAGAACAAGAAGTGAGATGATCCTTGAGGATAGTAGAACAATGGGAACTAAGGAGACGACAAAGGGAAGAAGTCCAAGAAACCCAAGGCATACTACTCCAAAGTTAGAGCCCATCCCAATTATGAAGTCAAAGCAAAAGTGTGAGTTGGAGCCATAGTCGGGAAAACAAAAAAAATGCCACTATAAAGAAACATACAAGGGCAGAGTGGGAAGAGATAGAAAGGAACTTACCACTCCTTGACAAAGCATGGGTTGACTTTGCCAACCAAGTGGAAAAGCCATCAGTCGATCTCCATTAGATGACGAAGAGTGGGAGAATCTAAAGATTCATTGACAAAAGTGTACAAGAGTAACATCAACACATTGAAGAATTAGATTGAAGAAGAATTGGTAATCGAAGGGACTGAGCCAAACACTTCTGGGCCAAGGTTGCACAAGAAAGAATTTGAAGGCAATAGAAAGGTGTAGAATGTTGAAGCATGATGATTTGAGTATTCCCAGGTGGCTGAGAGTGCGAGAGAAGCATCGAAATGTTTGAAACAAAACTCCCTGGTAAGCAGGTTCTAGGTATTGAGATTGCACCAAAGCAACAATAGGATGACTCTCCCATCAAGTCCCAGTGTAGAGAGGCAGAAGCTGCCCAAGTTCACAAGTAATGGATTAGAGGATCTTGTGAGACATTGCAAACCTTGTGAAACAATTTGGATAACAAACGACCAAGATGATAGATCCTATTGGCTACAGTCCTTCCTAGAAACTCTAAGGGGCATAGCAATCAATTGGTATACAAAACTTGAAGCAACTTCTAGAACTACTTGGCATAGATTGAATAAAGCTTTCGAAGAGGAGTTGAAATTACTTCGGGATGACAATGAAATTGTAGCATAATTTATAACACCAAGCAAGGCAAACATGAGAACATTAGAGCTTACAATTATAGGCTCAAGGAACTCCTAGTAAAATTGGAGAAGGAACCAGATGATGGCATCAAGAAACAGTGGCTCATCAAAGGTTTAATTCCTTCATTATGAAAAAAGATGAAGGTAGTACCACCCTCTTCCTATGCAAATGCCTACAATTAGATAATGGACATAGAGAGTGAGGAAAAAATGCCCTCTCATGGTAAAAGAAAAATAGAGGAAGATGAAAGTTTGAATGATAGCAGTGATAATGAATCAGGAACCATAAAAGCCTTGAGAAGGGATATGATGTGGATGATGAACTAAAGGCTGAAAAAGAAGCTAGTACAGAAACCAAGGAACTCTGGTGCACATAGTGCAAAGGTGAGGGTCACATTAAAACAAATCGTCCTACAAAATTATTTTGTGACATTTGTCAAGTTCTAGGTCACTCAATAAAAGAATGCCCACACAATCTAAACACAAGGAGCACACAAGCACTCTTCACACAAGGTGAGAAGTCTGCTCCACCAACACACCACCAAAGGAACAGAATAACAATAATGCATCCCTTGGTGAATATTGGAATAAAAGAGGAAATAACAATAGATTTAATAATAACAATAACAATGGAGGAAGAAGTCATATACAATATAAATCAAAAGGACACCCTATTATACAACACCAACAATGCAATGAGTGGGGGCATTTCTCTAGAAATGCCAAAATAACCAAAACAAAATGGGACTATTGTGCAAATGGTGTGGACTAGGAGATCGTGAGGATATTGATTGCCCAAAGTAAAAAGCCAATCATCCAACAAAATAACAAAGTTTTGGCCTCACCCAGGCACAAACCAAGAAGTTCGTGTATCCAGATCCATGTACAAAAAATGAAAGACTTCAAGAAGCAAAAATTGAAGTGGAACAAGCTATGACAAGAGAAAAATGGTGTTCTAATGAGAATGCAAACACTTCCATGAGATTTGAGTCAGATGAAAACATTGCAAGACAAGTGTTGCAAACTACTACATTGGTCAAAATGATAGACCTCTTGCAAAGCATGCCACAATTGAGAGTTGCAATCACCACTACACTAGACAATGACCGAAGTGATGGAAGATTTGCCAAAGACAAGGGTGAAGATTTAGTAGAACCTCCATTGCATGGCGATTAAGTCATAGACCTGATGCTATTGACGGTCAATGTGGAAAAGAGACCAGTCATTGTGCATATGGAGATCCTTGGGAAAACTTTGATGAACACAATTATTGATGGAGGATTGGGAGTGAATGTACTTTCAGAAGATTCATGGAAGAACCTCAGTAAACCTACCCTCTGGCCGCCAACCTTCCAACTGGTGGGTACTGATCAACATGGAATTAAAGTATTAGGGGTCCTAGTAGCCCGAAAGGTAATGATAGGAACTCAATCCTTTCTCTTGAATTGTGTCTAGTTATCTCATTACATAAGAAGGCCTATGATGCATTATTGGGTCAAGGATGGCTGATAGTAGCCAAAGCCGACCATAATTGGAAGAACACCTTGTTCATTGAAAATAGGGGAAGGAAATATGTCAGACTTGAGAAATCAGGCCATGAGTGAGGAAGTAGCTTCATCTGACTTAGACATGGACCTAGGAGAAACATGGGCAGAAGAAGAAAAGGGCCCTTAGAAGTTGATTGACGAGGGAATTTTGGATCTCCAACCTTGTTCCGAGGATGAAACGAGTTCCTTCAGTGGATTATTCCACTGGCAAATGGAAGACTACAAGTTATTTCAGACAGAATGTAATATGATATAGATCAAAGAAATTGGAGAGGACGAGAAAGATAAAGAAAATGAACAAGAAGACCGTTCAACACCAGTAAGTCATACATTCCCACCAGAGTACGGGGAATACAAAGAAGGGAATGCAAGGTTAGTTAACGTAGCTGCATATAAATTTGAATGAGATTTATTTTTAAGGACATAAAGTATGAGGAACCTACATCCATGAAAGTGAACTTGGGAGAAGAACGTTTGGGACAATTGGAATCCTATGTTGAAGGCAACAAATTCAAATTTTTGTTTGAGCATAAGGATGTCTACACATGGACATACAAAGACCTAATAGGAGTTCCACGAGAATTGTGTGTGCACAAAATCCCCTTAATACTAGGAGCACAACCAATAAGAAAAATACTCTATAGGATGAATCAAAACTATGCAACTAAGGTTTAGGAGGAAATAAAGAAAATGTTAGAAGTGGGGATTATTTTTAAAGTGGAAACAAGTGACTGAGTGTCACTAATAGTTATCTCATTGAAGAAGGAATCTGAGCAAATCTGAATATGCGTGGATTTCCAAAGCCTCAATGCAATCACTATTAAGGATCCATTTCCAATCCCCTTTATAAACTCTATTCTCGAAGATTTAGTAGGAGACAAGATATACTCCTTTATGGATGACTTCTCATGATATAACCAAACAAGCATGGTTGAAGAAGGTAAACTCAAGATCATTTTGTGGTAGAAGATGGAGTATATGCCTATAACAGAATGCCATTCGGCCTATGCAATTTTAGAGAATAATCCTTCACATATTTAATAAGATGTCGATAGGAAATTTTAAGGGTGTAACGTCAAAAAATGTCCCCTTGGGGGATTTTCCCTCATAAGGTTTAGCTCCCAGGTCCTTAGAGTGCATTTAGGACATTTTAGTTCATATTTTAGCATCCTGATGGAATGAGACCTAAGTCCCATGGCAAATAGAACCTAGGTGGACCCCTTGAGCTATACCTTGCCTAAAATAGGGGGAGGACTTGGGCGCTCGTGCCCTAGTCCTGCCCTATTTTGGGTCAGCCTCAATTTGTGGGTGTCGGTTAGTGACCATTATTAGGTCCCTTTGCTGACACAGTAAGTTTGAATTTCAAATATCTTGGTGGGAGTGCTTGTAGATGTATATATAAGCAAGTGTAGGTATTCATTTGTAAACTAGATTGTTATTGTGAACTCTGAGAATTCTCAAGGTGATTAAAGGCTTTCTATTGTGTTGCAAGAGCAGACTTGTGTGTTTTGTGTGTTGATATTTGCATATTTGAGCATAAATTCCTTCATGGCATGAAGATCATCTTCCTCCATGAAAGCTTCACTACAAGGTGACATATCATTGTGTTTCTATCATTGATTCCTTTGGTTTTTGGCCTCTGCCTCACAAGGGTACACCCTCTTTATTTGACAATGGTGTTTGGAGCCTTAAGTGTCCTCCGGTGTTTGACTGAGGCAAACCTCTAAACACCACAACCCCCAAACCAAGTCTTGTGATTACAGGTTATAGGTGTCGCATCTGAGAAAAGTGGAGTTGCAGGAAGGCTGGAAAGACATCAGGGATCTAGGATTTGAAGAAAAGACGGATAAAGGAGCACTTCCGAGACTAGGGCACTCGCTCTAGTGTCCTCCACAGACTGATTCTGGAAAACAGAAGTTACAGGGCTGATCAGTGTCTGAAGGAGTTCCAGATTCTCTGAAAAAGCAAGTACCTTGGACTTGGACACTCACTCCAGTGTCCCCGACTATTCCACTTCGGAACCTCGAAAACATGTATTTTGTAATTTGGCATTTTACTCCCGTCTGCAAGAGCTTTTTCCGTAATTCATTAATTTGTTGTCGTATTTGCTTAATTAGGGTTTTAATGGTCAATTGAGCATAGGATAAGGAAAAAATTGATAATTAATTCCCTAATCCAAGTTTCCCTACATTTGAAAGTGACTCTAGGGTATGATAATGCTTGCCATTCGACCCTAGATCCTTCAATGTATAGTGGAGATGTAGATTTTAACATCTAAGCCGCAAAAGATTAAAGAATCCATTTTTCCACTAAACATTTTTGTGAACCCGTGTCTTTGAACTTAAATTGCAACTTGCTCAGTGTTTGTCTGTAGATTTGGTGTGATTTCATTCATTCATTTGGTCATTTACCTTATTGCATTGATAAAATTTCAAAAAAAAAATTGAAAAATTGGAAAAATACAAAAAAATTGCATTGTTGGGCTTACTAAATTGTGTTAATTCTTCCTAAATTTTCCTAATTCATGATTTTTGAATTAGATCTGATATAAACTATAGAAAAATACAAAAATTCAAGATCTTGCATTGTATTTTCATCATTTAATTGCTAGGGTTTTGTGGAAATTTTGACAATTTTTAGATAACCTAGTAATTCCAAAATCTAGGGTTTGTAGGCAAAATCTTTTTATCAGATTTTTATAGTAATTTTAGAGGCTCATTCAAATTTGCATTTGGCTGTAGTCTTGCATTTTAGTGTGAATTTGTATTTAAATTTAAATTTTTTGCATTTTTGCATTGAAAATTTTAACAAAAACTAGCAATTTTGGTGCAATTTCATTAAATTTGCATGAGAATTTTGCATGATTAAGCTTGAAAATCATTTTCAGATATGAGAGTGTAATTTCCATAAAAAATCAGACTTCAAACCATTCATATAGCATTTTTTTCCAAAATTTCAAACTTAGGGCTTCAAAAACAACAATTTTCACTAAAATTGGACTTATCAACTCTCTAAACTTTCACTACAAGTGTGTTGTGAAAGATATTTTTGCACTAATTTGTTGTTATCAGGGTAATAATTTTCTGCCCCTCATAAAAAGATTTACAACACCCTTTTTATGGGCTCTTGTAGTGAAAAATCGGCGAAAAACTACACATTTTGACTATTTTGGCCCTAGGGTTTCACCTAGTTTGCACTCCAAGCGTGTTGTGATCCATTTTATGGATTCAGGTGACTAATATTATTGGTATTCTTCAATTTCCCTCCTGAAATTCATTACAACACTCCTTTTTCTAGGTCTAGTAGTTGAAAAACCATGAAAAATAACCTATTTTTGCTATATTTTCACTAGGGTTTAACCTTAAGTGGTACTAAAATCATGTTGTGTTGGGTATTTTGGCACCAAGTGGTTGTTATTTCTGATATTATTTGTTTTCCATCATCATTTTCCTCACAATACCCCTTGTTATGCTCTTTTGCATTGAATTTTGGTGAAAAAAGTGCCTATTTCGACATATTTTCACTATATTTTGACTTGGCATTATCTTGGATTTGCATCAAGAGTGTGTTGATAGTGAACTTATTTCTATTTGGAATAATATCAGACATATAACTTGTTGTCCTTGACTGAAATCCTCATAGCATCCTTTGTTTCATTCATTTGCATCGAAAAGTATCGAAAAACCAAGCGTTTTGCATATATTTTGCATTAATGGTTCCTCCTAATGGCACATATTAGAAGACTTATATGAGTACATGGTAAACTATGATAACTTTTTCAAATTCACTAACAAATATCCTCAAGTTTTTCATTAAATTACATACATCTATGGCATTGACATAACCAACACTACTACATGTGATATCCTACGATCAATAGCTTACTTCGATAACTTTCGTTAGACTATAGATGTTTTCCCTTCAATAATGGAGAATATCAAAAAATTTATAGCTGAAAACCACCATGGGGAAAGTAGTGATAATAATTTTACTCCCACTCTCCCTTTGTTTCATGATGATATAATGCAATTTCATTCTGAGACTCATGAAAATGAAATAGCAATGGGGGATTCATCAAACAAAGAGACTTGTCCCAACATAAGCCCACTTGGTGAGGATATATTGGCATAAGAAAGAGACATCATTGATACATTTCTCCACACTACTTTGCCATCTCTTCCCGCTCTCCCTAATTAGGATGAAGCTTTGGATGACGTAGACTCTCTTTGTGACCATTTGCTTGGATTGCCACCAGATGTTCAAGAACTTCTCAACTACATGCTAAACCAACAACCGGATCATGAACTATCACATACTTTGGGAAATAATGAAATATTGCATACTGTGGAAGAACAAGCTATCCCTCTTACTCAAACCATTCCAACACCCTATATAGGGACTAAAATGGGTACCTTTCGGATACCTCCACAAGCTCATTTAAATAGCATTTCAAATGCTCATGTAGATGACATAGATAATGGTAACATCCCCTCTCAACCATCATTAAGAGAAACCTTTCCTACACGGTTACCCTGGCAAACTCATGAACATATGGAAGAGAGAAGAAGTGATAACACTTTAACCATTAAGATAAAGATCAAGATTCGTGATACCCGCTAGCCCAGAAGGGGCCCTATAGGTAAGTATCTCTAACCCTCTATCTCTCTTGTAATGTGCTTCCCCCGTGATGTGTTATGTGTTGTTTAGGCCTCCTAGGATGACTTCGGATTCTCCCGTAAGGTTTGGGATACCAGGAGACCGCCTCTATTGTGACCTTCTTCTATTTGTATCATCATTCTTCTATATTGCCTCTCTCTGATTTCATTGTTGTGTGTTGTGTCTTGCGGACATAGCCTCGTGGTTGGTGACTTGGGGGCACCCTCCTATGTGACTGTCCCTAAGACACTTGTTTTCTCCTCTCTTATTTATTGTTTCCCTTCCTCTAATGTTTCCACCTAGTGGGTGGATGACGACAAACATTTATACTGATGCGGACCTAGTGTCCCTTTCGAGAGAAATCAAAAATTGGACTTAGTTCCTAATATGATGATGGCATTGTATATCTTATCCGACGCTTGGCTAGTGGAAGCATTCGTGCTTTCCGCGTAGTGAATTCTATGATGTTTTTATCGCATTTACAAACCTTAACAATATTGCTACTCCGTGCACCTTTGTTTGCCTTTGAATCTAGCCTTGGCGGTACTCGATTTGGAGAGCTTTGTGATATAGCCCCTAGTTATCCTCGAACTTCGAGTTCGTTGTATAACCTTGGCTCTTTATGTGGTTAATTATATGCATTAATGTTGTTGTTTATCATGATATTGTAGACACTAACATGTTTCTTGTAGGGATGCGTTTGTGGGAACATTTGGCGATCGTAAAGTACATGTCACCTCCGGGGGGCATGGGCTTTGTGAAAGCCAATGTTCCCTTTTGTGTTTTCTTTCTACCTTAACGTGCTTAATATCAATAACTGATATCAACCACCTTAAGGTGGGGGCATATATGGTAAGATGTTTGTTATAGATGTTAGCAATGTGCTTGTCCTCAGATGCAATGACCTGCGCTCTTGAGTAGTGCATCGTGCATACTGAGTTTGTTTACAATCAATCAATCATTTAAGCCCTCTGCGGAGGTGGGATATTGATCATATCCTTTTTCTTAGGCTCTTTGCGGAGGCGGGGATGGTGTATTTCTTGGAACAGATTACATCATCCTGTCATTTTCAAAAGTCCTCTGCGGAGGCAGGGAATGGTTCTGTGACTAACTCAGCACTTAAGCGTGTCTTCGGTGATTGTTGTGGCAAAGCACAATTGTCGGTGTGTGCCTAAGATGGTAATGAGCCTAGAAATAGGGAACACACCATCGCTTGTCTGCCGTGTTTTCTTCGTGTCTTTAAGTGTGTGTGTTTTGGTGTGCTTGTTTTGTATGGCATGTTTGTCGCCCCATATGCAGTGACCAGCACTCTTGGTGAGTGCTTCGTGCATTTTGGGAGGTTTTGCATGTCTTGCGTGTGTGTTGCCCCATATACAGAGATCTGCGCCCTTAAGTGGTGCATCATGTATTATGGGAGGTTTGTTTACTTTCCAGTACTTGCATTTTGCATTTCATATATATGAGAAAAAGAAAAGAAAAGATATCATTTCTGTCTTCCATGCATTAATGTGTCTTCTATGCATTGATTGTCTGCTCCATGTTTTGCGCGACTATAACTATCTTCTCCATGTTTTACGTGCCTGTTACTATTTTCTATGTGGTTGGCGTGTCTTCTCCATGCTTGGTGTGTTTGTTGTGTTTGCGACCTTACTTTAATGCATGTATGGGCCTCATGTTCATACACACATTAAAGTGGGGGCTAAATGTAACGTCAGAAAATGTCCCCTTGGGGGCTTTTCCCTCATAAGGTTTAGCTCCTAGGTCTTTAGAGTGCATTTAGGACATTTTAGTTCATATTTTAGCATCCCGATGGAATGAGACCTAAGTCCCATGGCAAATAGGACCTAGGTGGACCCCTTGAGCTATACCCTGCCTAAAATAGGGGGGAGGACTTGGGTGCCCGCGCCCTAGTCCTGCCTTATTTTGGGTCAGCCCTAATTTGCGAGTGTCAGTTAGTCACTGTTATTAGGTCCCTTTGCTGACACGGTAAGTTTGAATTTCAAATATCTTGGTGGGAGTGCTTGTAGATGCATATATAAGCAAGTGTAGGCATTCATTTGTAAACTAGATTGTTATTGTGAACTCTAGGCATTCTCAAGGTGATTCAAGGCTTTCTATTGTGTTGTAAGAGCAGACTTGTATGTTTTGTGTGTTGATATTTGTAGATTTGAGCATAAATTCCTTCATGGCATGAAGATCATCTTCCTCCATGAAAGCTTGACTACAAGGTGACATATCATTGTGTTTCTATCATTGATTCCTTTAGTTTTTGGCCTCTGCCTCACAAGGGCACGCCCTCTTTATCTGACAACAGTGTTCAGAGACTTAAGTGTCCTCCGGGGTTTGACTGAGGCAAAGCTCTAAACACCACAACCCCCAAACCAAGTCTTGTGATTGCAGGTTACAAGTGTCGCATCCGGGAAAATTGGAGTTGCAGGAAGGCTGGAAAGATATTAGGGATTTGGGATCTGAAGAAAAGATGGACAAAAGAGCACTTCTAGGACTAGGGCGCTCACTCCAGTGTCCTCTGCAAACTGATTCTGGAAAATAGAAGTTATGGGGCTGATCAGTGTCTGAAGGAGGTCCAGATTCCCCAAAAAAGTAGGTACCTTGGACTTGGGCGCCCGCTCCAGTGTCCCCGATTGTTCCTCTTCGAAACCTCGAAAACAGGTATTCTGTAATTTGGCATTTTACTCCCGTCTGTAAGAGCTTTTTCCGTAATTCATTAATTTGTTGTCATATTTGCTTAATTTGGGTTTTAAGGTCAATTGAGCATAGGAGAAGAAAAAATTGATAATTAATTCCCTAATCCAAGTTTTCCTACATCTAAAAGTGACTCTGGGGTATGATAATGCTTGCCATTCAACCCTAGATCCTTCAATGTATAGTAGAGAGGCAGATTTTAACATCTAAGCTGCAAAAGATTAAAGTATCCATTTTTCCACTAAACAAAGGCATTCTTCGATGACTGGTCAATCTAGAGTGACCAGAAAACTCACCTAAAGCTCCTAGTAGAATGCATGGAATTATGTAGATTAGCACGCTTGGCCTTAAATCCAAACAAATGTCATTTCATGGTACCACAAGGCAAACTCCTTGGGTATGTTATTTGTGAGGGTGGGTTAAAGATAGATCTTGACAAAATAAGTGTGATCATAGAAATGGAAGCCCTGAAGGATATCACAGGAGTAAGGTCGTTCTTGGGCTATGTGGGCCACTATCAATGATTTCTCAAGAACTTTTCTTAAGTTTTACATCCATTGGATATACTCGCAAGGAAAGGGGTAGCATTAATATGGTCGGAGGAGCAGGAACAAGCTTTCAATGAACTAAAGGTATGACTAATAAGTTCTGTCATTTTAGCATACTTTGATTGGGATAAGGAATTCCATGTACATGTGGATGCATCTTTGTTGTTGGAGCAACACTGGCACAAGTAGGGCCTCAAGGGCTTGATCACCCAGTTTTTTTGCAAGCCGATTATTATCAATTGCATAATGCAACTACAACACCATGAAAAGAGAAGCATTGGGCATGGTCTACTTAGTGCAGAAGTTTCAACACTATCTATTAGCAACTCCATTCATTTTCTATGTAGACCATCAAGCATTGATGTATTTGATAAATAAACAAATTATCCAGGATCGGGTAAGTAGGTGGTTTCTCTTACTTCAAGAATTGAGTTTTTACAATCATTGTTTGACCAGGAAAAATCATGTTATTGCATATCAACTCTCAAGAATCAAGTCAAGAGAACCTCCATAAGGCATAAATGAAGACTTTCTTGATGCCCACTTATTCCAAATAGTCGTACTACCAACATGGTATAAGAATATTGGAGAATATCTTTCAATATTTCAATTGATCAATGGACTCCTCTACAAAATTAGCACTGAAGGATATGCCACCAAGAGAAAGAAGGAAAGTAGCACTCAAGGTGAAAACATTTCAATTGATCAATGGACTCCTCTACAAAATGGGCCCAAATCACATCTTGAGACAATGCGTAATATGGGAAGAGATAAGGGCTATTTTGGAAGAAACAAATGAATGATTGGTAGGTGGCCTCATGGGGCCTGATGCCACAACAAGAAAAGTCCTAGCTAGGTTGTGGTGGCCAACCCTCCAGACAGATGCTAGGGAATGAGTAGTTGAATGTGACACTTTTTAGAGAGTAGGAAAGCCACTAAAGGGAGACTTGATGCCACTCTCACCATCCCAACCACAAGAACTATTCAAATGGTGGGGACTAGAATTTATAGGTCCTCTCAAGGTCAACCGGCTACATAGATACAGATACATCATAGTGGCAACTGAGTACCTAACAAAGTGGGCAAAAGCATGAGCCTTACTTGATAACACAACATTAAGTACAATGAGATTTATCTATGAGTAGATCATCACTAGGTTCAGGATTCTAATACAAATAACCAGTGATAGAGGAGGGCATTTTGTCAACCATGTGATTAGAGTAATGATGAGGGAATTCTAGATATTCCATACCCTCTCTAGCCCATACTACTCAAGAGCCAATGACCAAGCAGAATCAACAAATAAAGTACTCATTTTAGTCATCTACAAATCATTTTGGATTGAAGGTTCAGACTAGGAGGGATGTTTTCTTGTAGTACTATGGGCCTATCATACAACATTTAAGGTAACTATAGGACACACACCTTTCCAACTAATGTATGGCCAGGAGGTGATGGTTATGATGGAATACATGGTACCCAATTTAAGAATCGTCGTAGAAAATCAATTGGGGGACAATGAAAGTCTCAAAGAAAGACTCTTGAACAAATTAGACGAATGGAGAAAAATGACACAATGGACCACTGAAGCTATGCAGAAAAGGGGAAAACCCTGGCATGATAAAGACCTCCAAAAAATGAACTTCAAACCTGGACAATTGGTATTAAAGTATAATAGTTGCAATGAGATCAAACCAGGTAAATTTAAAGTAATGTGCTTAGAATTGTTAAAGATTAGAGAAATATCAGAAAATGGGTCGATAAGACCAGAAAATTTAAATAGAACCATATTAAAGGATACAGTAAATAGTTCCAAACTAAAAATTTATAAGGAAAGACAAGAGGTCTAGGTAGCAGTAAATATGAAAGACCTATTGGGAAGATACTGAAGACTTAGACTAGAAAGATACTGTGCTGAGTGAGAAAAGGATAGACAATGATAAACAAATTGGTGGAAATGTAACACCAAGTACACATCTGGACTTAACTACATGTTTGTTAGGCCCACCTGCATGATTAATTAAGATCTATAACTACTAGTGTATGCACTCACGATATTGTGGCCAATGTTTTGGGTGTGCCATTTCTGGATATGATAACCTTGGTCAACTTTTTGGAGACAGAGGCATTGTAGAAGATTTAGATGATGAGCTTGCAGAAGGATACCATGGAGACAAAAGCATCGTGGAAAAAGATTCAGATGAATTGGTGGAAGGATATCAAAATTTCTTTGGCAAATATCCCTTCCTACTCCTAAAAGAAATAATTACTTCACACTATCAACTAGTCTTCATCATAGAGGGTTCACTCGTGGTGGAATGTTTGGGATACAACCAAGTTGTTCGAGAGGTTAGAGAAAGATGTTAGTTAACAAGTCCCTCTACACCACCACTTGGAGTTTGGCAGACAATACATAATTCCATAACAAATCCATTCATGCAAAACAAAGTAGTAACCTAGTACCAACAACCAAAAGGGTCACAATTAATTGATTCAAGGTGAACATTGGA
The DNA here is from genome assembly GCA_027924645.1 of Cunninghamia lanceolata. NCBI lineage: Eukaryota > Viridiplantae > Streptophyta > Pinopsida > Cupressales > Cupressaceae > Cunninghamia > Cunninghamia lanceolata. The sequence continues at coordinate 478,423 of BSBN01000845.1, forward strand.
AGGTATGGCTTAATTTTAATACTGTGGATAAATTTTTTAAATTGGAATATGCAGACACATGTTGTATTAATGAGTGTTATAATGGGTTGTACACAAGTTGTGTTGCAAGTATGAGGTGAGCCATTGTTGTCATTGATGTCAACATACTCATATTGCATTGACAAGAAGGATTTGATGAGCTGTGTGCTGAGGATATTGAGAAAATTAGCCTTAGTCAGGAACAGTGAAGAACAGTGATGAGAAGAAGGTAAATGTACTGTATAGGATGAGAACCAGAGGATGCGGATTAAAGGGTTAGTAGATATGAGTCCTGAGATGCTACAGTTAAGATTTCAGAGGTCCGCATGAAGATCTGAAGGAGTTGTGGCTGCCGGTATAGAACCGGGTCCGGCAAGTATCCAGAGGTGACAGAGGATCACAAAAAGGTCCGGTGAGGTCCGGAATTGTATCATCCTAATCTGCGGATTGGACGGAGTGTTTGGGATGTCCTTGTGATGTGTCATCCTGATTTGTGTATGATTTGGAGGTCCGGAAGTACCTCTTGCATTATGACAGTGGCGACAGACTGTGTTCTTGAAGTTCCGGATGAGGAAGACAAGAGATCCCAGTAAGTAGAGGAAGTGCGGATGTATCCGGACATTCAGACAGGCTTGTGAAGGTTCTTGGATCATGTTTAGGTTGTGTTGTTGGTCCGCATTGACGGTAGAGCCCGGAATTGAAGTTATTCTTCCGGATGAAGTTCTTGCTCTGTTTAGCCGACCGGATGAGTTGCTCATCCTGCGAATGTTCTTGTGATGGCCGACCGGATGTGTTATTCATCTTGCGGATACTCCTATGGTTGTTTGCCGACTTAGATGTTTGTTCCTAAGTCGATGTCTTGTATAAATAACGGTTTGTGAGTTCATTTCAAGGGGTGGTGTGTGGATGAGTGTGACATAGCGAAGAAACCTGTGAAAGGCAGAGCAGAGATTTTTGGGCTTAATTGGAACTGATCTGGACATGATAGAGATGTCATTCTCCAGTTCAAGACTGTGATTTTTATCACTTTGTAGACAGTGTGTCTCCTTGTAGGCAGTGGGCCTCTTTGTGAGCAGTGTGCTCGGGCAGTGAGCCCTTATTGGCATGTGCCATTCATTTTTCTTTATTCTTCTAACAGAGAATAATTCTTGGGTTAATCACCCCGTGGTTTTTCCCTTAACCGGGTTTTCCACGTCAAAATCTTGGTGTTCAATGTGTTGATGCTTATCTGCTCTTGTGTTTATGTATTATGCTTCCATGGATGATTATTTGATATGCTGCTAACTAACAATAAAGAATCAAGTGTTTGAAAGAAGAAGAAGTTTTATACAACTGATTCACCCCCCCCCCCCTCTCAGTTGTATGCCCTAGATCCAACAAGTTGCATATTCTGATACAATACTAAAGAGAAGGTAGAGGGGATTAAGAAAAAATTGGAAAATTTCAAAGAGCTAGAAAGAAAAATAAAAAGGGAACCCCACAAAATAAAAATGAAAAAAATTCAAGAAAAAAGAAAAACATTAAGTAGGGTAGAAAAGGACAAAGAAAAAAAGGATAAAATTATATATACCAACCGTGTAGCCTATTTTCTATTCCAATTTGCTTGTTATTCGAGCCGTCTGAGCCCCCAAGCCTGTTGTACTAAATCTTACTTCCTTCTTGGCCATATGAACCCAACTACTAGCCATATGACCTTTTTCCAATAGGTACATGGTATGATCTGAAATTCTTTGCTACACCGTATGACCTACATGCTATTTCTTGTTGTATGGCCTAATTGACAATAATTTGCTATCTATATGACCTGTTCCTAGCCTCTATGTACAACTGTAATTTACTAAAAATTTGTTGACTTCCATACCATTTAAAAATTCCTACCCATTGTACAGTCTAGGTATTTCTACTTTGTTGTACGCCCCTTGCCACAAACCATACAGTTTGTAATCCTTTGGTCAGTCATACAACCTGTATGATCTATAACTTCAACATCTATGGTACAGATTGGTAATTATTGGTTTGTCATATAGTGGGATAAATTTTTGCCATCCATACCTCTTGGCTTTAAATTTCACACTTGGGAATTGTATTGGCCCCTTTAGTGGACTCTATCGAACTACAGTTGGACAAACAGTTGAAGAATGTCCAAGTACCTATTCTTTGTCAGCAGTATAGAAAATATTCAAATTTAGTTGCAATAACTACTTGTTTGAGCTTCAAACATTTAAATTCACTTGAAGGGTAATATAAGAAGTGCAACACCTAGAAGGCCCAATATCAGCCATGGCAGGAAAAGGAAAGAAAATAGAAAAGGATACAAGTGCAAAAAATCCTTCTTCATATAGAACACAAAGCAATTGAAAGAGAGAACACTATGCAAGGATAGTCACCTAGTACCAAAACAAAGGGGGAAAGGAAGCAGGATTCATAGAACAAGGATTCACAGAATAAGAATACTATTGAAGCACTCACATGGGAATGTAATATCCCCTTTTTGCACATGAGCAGTTGATTAGCCATTAGCCTATTTTCCTAAGTTTTCTTGTAGGCTAATTGGTATTGGTAAAGGGAAAATAAATTAAATAATTAATTTAAGTTGTCAAAAAGTTACTTTATTTTATAATTCTATTTGACATCTTATTTAATTAATTTAAAAAGGTACTTTAAGTTGTGTAGATAAATTGGCGTTAGGCATAAGGGGGCAAAAAGGTGGACTTCTACACACATAAATATGTTTTTATTATATTTTGAGGAGAATATGGATGAAAAAGGAAATTAATATTTGGTTGCCCTAAAAGTGCCTAAAAAGTAGTTGTGCATAGAGTAAAGGTTAGACTATGATATTACTTTTGCTATTTTATCTGAGTGAGAACTTGAGTTCATTTTTTTGAGGATGAAAACCCTCTTGGAATACTAGTTTCAGGGATAAAAACCCTCCTAGCTGGATAGAGTGATTTCACCCTGAAATCACCATTATCCTGCATGTGGAGATTTACTTGTTTACTTCTGATAATGGAAGTATTTGATATATTTGATAAGTTTTTGAGGGTGGTTTGATATCTTGGTTTCTTGTTGAAGGTTCAACACAATCTATGGAGTGATTTGAAGCTACTTTTTGGATTCAAGAGGCCATAACATTCTGATGTAGCAGGTTGTATATGTTGAACCTAGGTGTGAGGATAGATGTCCAGTTCGCTGTCCCTTGTGATAAGTTTTTGAAGCAGTTTATGGTTTTTGCTTCCTTGTTTGATGGCGCTTGGAGTCTAGGAGTGTTGTAGGCCATACAACACTTGCAGGCTATACTGTACCATCAGAGTGGCGTGAGAGTAGGAAGTGAAATCATTGGCTTTGTCTTGTTTAAATTTGTTGTTTGAGTGGCGCCCAGTCAAGGTCTTATACGAGGACGAGTAGTTTGAGAGCAGATTTCAGCATTTTAGGGGGTGTTCTAGCATGATGTACAATTTAGCGAAGTGTTTCAGGATAGTACAAATCTGCCCAGTTTTGAGTTTTTAGTGATTTTAGTGGTTTTTAGTGGGATTTTAGTCCTTAATATGCCTTCTACCACTTTTAGAGTTGTTCTTCAATGGGGTTGTGTGGCCAACATTATGAACATATGTGTTTGTGTTTTTTCTATGCTTTATGAGATAATCTTATGTGTTGCAGCAACATTCTTGGCTTATCATAATTTATATATAATTGAGTTGCAGTATTTGACTTATAATTTGTAAAATTATAACGTATTCATGCTTGACTTGTAACCCTAGATGGTAGCACCATCAGAGGCTTTCATTCTATGCATTTAATATTATAAACTAGATGGTTTACTACCAGTTCGTATATCATATCATTTCAGTTGGTTTTGACATTAAACAAGCTTGCTTTTTATCAACAATTTTGGTTTGATCAAGCTTAGGCATCTGCCAATGACTATGCTTTAATGCACACTTGTCCACCGAAGAGGTGTAGATTTGAGTCAGCTTTGTCATCTGCATGCTTTCATTTTGTAATTGTACTTATGCACGCTTGTCTGCTAAAGAGGTGTAGATTTGTGTCAACTCTACCACTTGTGTGCTCTGGTTGACTTGTTGCTTTCATTCTGTAATTGCATACATCTTATATAGCTTTGTGGTCCAAAGCACCGTATGCTCTTACCTTTCCCACATTGGGATCTTGGTGATCAAAACATGTTCAGACATTGCATTTGCATTGCTTATTTACAAAATAATCAAAAAAATTGGTGTGGGTTATTTAAATGGTATCAGAGCTGGTGATCTTGCTAGCCTATAGTTGATTTCCTCATGTTTCCAGCTGAGAAAAAGTATATTCATTATTAGACTTGGCAACACACAAAAATATTGCAAGGAATCAGAATTGAAGAGCCAAATCCAGAAGGAAGAGTACCTATTGCAGATTTAGAGGTTGAAGAAATCATGGAAGATTGGGAAAGGAGAGATGAAGGTAATAGCACAATACATATCCTCAATGATTTGGCTAGAGGATAATAGTAGTTAACGTAGTTGTTGACACAAATGATGCAAAATATGAACACTTTTGTGCCTAATCAAAATAACAATGGTAACAATGGAGAAGCTAGTAATTCTACAAACAATGGGATCAACAACCATAACAACCCTAGAATTGTTATGGGATTAGTAGTATCAAGGCCTTTGATGCCTACATTTCTACATAGATATGGTGTTTCAGAAGGAAATGGAGGACAATAGCATGTAGAAGAGAGATATTTGAATTATTTGTATGAGTACCAAGATCTGGGAGATGAATTTCATGTTGCCATGTCATTGACAGATTTTTGTCAACTCAAGTTGAGGAATAAGCCTAAGAGGGATAAAGGCCCTCAAAATAAGGATTTGCAATGTAAGGTGGGCAAGTTTTCTATATCGACCTTTGATGGTTCTAACAAATGTACTGCACGTACATGGGTGCAAAATTTTGATACATATTTCTCTCTCAATCCCATGATGGAATGAGGCAATTAAGTATGCAATGCTTCATTTGGAAGATGCCCATGAGTGGTGGTAGTAGATGGGATGATGACTTTGGGATATGATCTCATTGCTTCATATGTTGAATTCACCCAAAGGCTGATTGAAAGATTTGACAAGAAGGATCCAGAGTTGCATTTCAGAGAATTAGCTCAGCTAAAGCAATCTGGTTAGTTGACACTTATGTAGTTGATTTTCAAAAACTCTCCTTAATGGTTCTTGTTGTATCAGAGAGGAAACTTATTGTTTCATTCATTGAAGGATTGGCTAGACCTATTAAAGGATGGGTTAAAGCATTTGAATCACCTATTTTACAAGATTCAATAAAGAGAACGAGAAACATGGAGTTCTCAACTCCAAAAATTAAATTTCAGCCTATGTCTTTCCCACATAGGAAAGATAAGAAACCATTTCAGAAAAGTTTCAACTAGTGCAAGAGTTTACCTCTGAAAATGGATGAAGAGGTCAAAAATGAGTTAAGAAGAAAGAAACTTTGCTTTACATGCAAAGAGCCTTGGGCTCCGGGGCATAGGTGTCTTGTGTAAGGAAATTAGACCATCTCAGAATGAACATCCAAGAACAATAGTGTCTTCGGTAGCTTTAAATTTCTTTAGATTGACTCAAAAACACATACAACTATGCCACAAAGTGGAATCAGACATAGTTCATTTCCCATCATTAATCCTGCTAAGAAAGGTTCATGCAAGCTTTAACCAGTTTCATCAACAAGCAGAAAACAAATTCAAGAACATAACCATTAAAACTTGAAAGACAGAACATAAGAGATGAACATAGATTTATGTGGGGAAAACCCTTTTCAGTAAAAAAACCCCACACTCCAAAATATAGAGCCATTGTATTATTCAGTAACCAAAAGATAATTACAATACAATTACAAGTTCACAGCCTTTACAAGAGTTTTACATCTTGTTCCATCTGGAGAAGATCCGACAGCATAACCCCTCTCAGAATGCAACTTCTCCTCTCATCACATTCACACACATTGTCCCTCTCACTCTCTCCCTACCCTCTGTTACAATGCATTTTATATTACAACATTACAGAGGAGAGAAATCACTTCAACTACCAGAACAGACTGGACAGTTACAAAAGACAATCAATTCAATTTCTTGAATGTTAAAGAGACAATATTTGTGATATGCATTGCCAATACAATATTGGCTTTTCTATCCTTTTGCCACATCAAGGAGTTACGGTTATCACCATTGTGGTCCCCACTACCCTCGTGACAACCACATCAACTTCCCAATGAACTGAATAGTTACTGGCATTCATTATAGTTATTTGGAATGTCGAAGAGATAAGAAACCATGTCTCTCCGACTCCTAACTATCACACCGATATTCCTAACACATCACTGCTTCCAAAACCTGCATCAGGATATTGAAGAGACTACAACCTATCTTGGTGATGTCCTCCACTCCTTCCGACAAGAGTTCCCAGCCTTGCATCGGGCTATTGAGGAGACTCAAAATAGAGTCCCGCTGATGGCACAAGGTTAGACCGATGGAGAGCTAACCTTTGCATCGGTTGTCGAAGGGATAGCTTAGAGACTCCCACTGAAACAACATAATGCCAGACTCATGAAGAGCTATTGGATGATCGAGGGGATTAGTTTCCAATTCCTACAGAAACAAGACTGTCACAACAATGCTAGTAAGATTGAGTCACCTATTCTCAACATTCTCCCACTTAACAAAGAACTTACTGGCTACCAATCAATGCTCGTAGTCACTGTAGAAACACTCAAGATATCTACCATCTCAGGCAACAGTTCCAGCCATCCTCATGGATAGGAAAGTAATGAGCCATTGTGTATCTACAATAGTCTCAACGAAGACACCTGCAATAGATCCAACTGACAACAAAGGATACAACATATTGCCACTACTCCACTGTGCTCACAACTTATACAAAAGCATCAACATCAATTTTAAAGCTTCAACCCAAGCACAATCATGAGATTTTTCTCTAGAAAACAAGATAGAATTATCAATCAGAATAAAAACCAACAAACTAACTATTCTCATTCAACTAATTAAAAAACCCACTTGACTAAAAATAGCACACACAACCACTACTAAAACATCCAACCAATCCATACCTCCAAGGTATCAAAGAACATAGTAGACTAATGCCATAAACATAGCCAACCCATCAACTGCAAATACAAGCTTGATGTGTCAACCAATCGAAGAAGACCAAACACATCCAAGAACTCCCACTGCATGGGTAATGTAAAACTAAAAATAATCAAGGCATACCAAGTCTACCAATAGCATCATATAGAAAGTGTAAACATCATGTAGCACCAAGGAACATCCAAAATGATATGCAAAACCTGTAAGAATTGCTGGAATTAGGGTTGACAAATGAGAGGGGGGGATGAATTAATTGTCTTAAAACTTTAAAGCTTGCAGCAGTTAATTCTTCTTTACAACTTCTTAACAGAAAAAACATAATCATGAAAAAGCAAGAATCAATAACACATGAGCAGAAACATAAATAACACAATTGACACCATGATTTTTAATGTGGAAACCTGGTTAAGGGAAAAACCACGGTGGGGGTTAACCCACAAAGATTATACTCTGTTAAATTTATTAAAAAAAGAGAAGGCACATGCCTTCGGGCTCACTACCCAGAGCTCATTGCTCAAGAAAGGCTCACTGCCTACAAGAATGATTACATAATGATTACAGATTGTTTGAACTGATGAGTAGCATCTGTCAATGCAAGAATTCAGTTTCGGTTAAGCACAGAATATTGATCCTGCGCACTTCATCTTCACTTTACCCTTTTTTACTGTTCTGCCATGATCCAGACCTTAGATCTCCTCTTTCGCACTTCTATCTACCCTTTTCATACTTACTTCATATACACACACCACCATACACCAATACACTTGAATTCATCAGCTATATATATCTGCTTCAAGAATTTTAATCACCTTTCTGTCATCCTTATGAAGAACTTAACGAACAATACAAGTACTCTATTATGTTGGCTGAATCCATATTCCAATATTGATGCATACTAGAAATAATACTTGTAGGTCACCATACATGTTAGCCACTAACATTATATCCCATACGTAACTCACCAAAACACTTCTACTAGATCCGCACAAGGATCTAACACAAGTCAGCCTGTTCTTCACTGAACTGTTCTGTCATATTAAGACCCGTACTTAGATGCTCATAACTCTTAGTCCCTTTGTCACCAGAGACTAAAATTCTAGATTTAGATTGTCCTAACAATTCTTATGACTCCCTCAGATCCGCAGCATACTATGATTTACCACTAGAGAGATCCAGACCAAGATACCAGACCCTGTCACATGCCCTGTTTCTGGCTACCCGGACTTAGATAAATTCTTATTCTAACTTTCGATATGAACAAATTATATTATGCGGATGTGTGGAATAGTCTTAGTTGCCATCAATGACAACACCTATTATGCATAGCAGTGTCTCTTGCCAACAATCTCCCCCTTTGGCATTGATGGCAACACTTAGTGAAAAATGACTAAGTGTCGGAGCTACTCCCCTTCCTCTGTATACTTGTGCTCTCCACTATTTCCAAAGCTCCCCCTTGCAGGATTTCTCATTTTTCATTGCTATTCACTCCCCCTTTGACATCAATGGCAAAGGATGGAATCCGCAAACCAAAATTCACCCAAAAATTTGTATACAATGCCACATATGTACAACCAATCCTTAAGTTATATTTACATATACTTAAGTATATCTCCAAAAATATTCTTCAGTAGGGCCAACTCTATATCCCAACTCTTCTTCATACTATTCAAAGTTGAAATGTAGCCATTGAACAAAAATGCTTGTGCTTCAGCCTTCCAGAGGTCAATGGGATCACCTGTTTGAGTAGTTGTTTGGGCTTCTATTACAACATTGAACATTGCTTCTGTCTTAGGGGAAATTAATCCCTGGAGCTCACCCATTCTTTCTTCAATGTTCTCCTTTTCTCTTGTCAATTTATTTATTTCTTCCATCAGGCTGATTGCTTGACACTCCTTACTTGCCACTGATATTGTCAACAGATCAAAAGCTTGGGACATACTTGACAATTTCTATTTAGAGTCCTTTATTTTATCTTCTATATCCTCTATGACTTTAGAAGTAGATAAACAAAACTTATATATACTGCCTCCTTCTGAAAGAGCATTTTGAATACTCTTTATACTGTTATCTAGCACCAATCTATCTACCCCAATCATGCCTTTAAGTGCATCAAATCTTTTGCTATTAAATTAATTCTGAACTTTAACTTCTGTAGATTTTTCAAAGGATTCAAAGTGTGTACTTATAGAATTTACAAGGCTCTTTAGATTTTCGAAGGGAGAATCAGATGGATTCTTCTAGAAAGTTGGCATTATCTTCTCTAATATACTGGATGCAAGGCCTAACAGCTCACTGTCCTCTATGTGGGATTTCAATATCTTTTCTCTTGCCTTGGCTTGTGTGAAAGAAGCTATATTCATCATTTGGACCGGAGAGAGAGTATCTAGGTTGATTGGTCCTTGAATCAGTTCTGGTTCATCAAACTCTAGCATCTCTTTACTCAGGAAACTCTTCACTATATTTGCAGTGTCTCTTGCCACAATTTTTGGACCACCTTCCTTTCCTTGAGTTTTCTCAATATCGGAACTATTTAGTTTGGGTGCATCAACATTTGCACCATCTCCTTCTGCTTTATCTTCCTTACCTTTGACTTCTTCTTCTTTCTCTTCTTCACTTTTCTTGGTGTTATCTATAGTGGGATTCTTTCCTTTGTCCTCACCATTTGCAATCTATTCCGGATGATCTTGTGTAGTAGCAGTATTCTCAACATTGTCTTCTTTTCCGGATATATTAGGAAGAGTTAGAGTATCTCCTACATCATTAGTTTTATCCACCATCTCTGTATCTTCCTTGTTTATTTGTTCCACTTTCAGAATAGAGGAGTCATCAACCTTGGTTTTCTGCTCATTATTTTTCATTTCTTCAATATCTAGAGTTGATGAATCAATCCCATCATCAGTCTCCTCCTCAACAAATGGAAGATTGTGTCTCTTCAATGCACTTAGAAGTATTTCCTGTGTTTCTTTAACTATTTTTCCTAATTCTCCAAGCATGAGTTTTTTCATTCTCTTCTTGCTCCTAAATTCATCCTTCACTTCTTTGAATATCATATCCATTTGAACTTGAGTGATCTAATGGCATAGTTTTATCAATATATGTTCTCAAAACTCTATATCCTTGCTTTTTGCATTTTCTTTCCTCAACTCCAAAATGTCTGCAAGACTTTGGGGGATCTCAGAAGTTATTTCAACCAGGGCCTTATTATAGATATTCAGATATCTAACAGTTGCTTCCTCTAACACCCTCTTATCCGTATCAATGTATTCATTATAGAATTTAGTCATGGGTTTCAAATTTCCATCCACAGTGACTGATTTTATTACATCTTCCATAGAAAGTGTGGGCTTCTCAACATATGTATCTGTCGTTTTCCTTTTGCTTGCCCTTTTGCTTCTAGAGGGCTTCTCCTTAGTCGCCTTGGCAACTTTTGTTCCAGAGGCTTTGAACTCCTTTACCTCAGCACCTGAATTTGTTTCTTCTTCATCAACTTTTATGGTCTTATAGATTCTTGTGGCCTTTGTTTTTACTCTTTTCCCTTCTTTTCCTGATGATTTTCCTTCCGATTTCTCAAGATTGGTAGGTTTTGAGGGAACAGGGGCAGAAACAGAGCTTCTAGTAGTCCTTGATGTGGAGGAGGATTCTACTGGAGCACTTCCTTGTTTCTTATCCTGCTTCTCCTTCTCTGCCTTTTCAGTTCTTTCCCTAAATTGCCTCACAACTTCCTTTGTGAGACCTAGATTTTGGCCAACTGCTCAACTTTTTTTCTTACTTTTCTTTTGGTTTCAGGTTCTCTGAGCTCAACGTGCAGTTTTAAACTTAGCTCCTCATATGTCCCAAATCTTTCAACTGTTGTGTCTTTTGGTTTGCTCAAAAGGTGTTGAGCATACATATTCAAGATTTTTACATCTACCTCATACCCCATGGGCATGATCCAAATAGTTCTGGGTTCCACTACTTCCATTAAGCACTGATCAGTGTCAACCATAAAACATATTTCATTCTTGTACTTCTTAACAATCAATTTAGGGATTCTTTCCCTTGAATGCATCATACTCTAAAAATTCTTTAAGTATCCCCAGATTGCAGTTTTCTGAGCTTTATAGTTACCAATGTTGTGTAGATGGTCTCTGATCTAAATAGCAACTAGCTCATCATTAGTCCAATGTACACCCTTTACTCCAAGTACCTCATTCATAAAGTATAAAAATAAACATAGAACCAATGTTCCATATTTAAAGGTGTTTTTCTTATCTTTCTTGATTTTGTTCAAGTTCTCAATTAGTTGGGTCTACAATAATTTGGACAAGTCATAATCTGCATTTTCTTTTAACATTTTGTATGCAGCATATATGGTCATTCTGAAGACAGAGTTCTCCCTGCTAGAATGATAAATTTTGTAACCAATCACCATAGAGGCAAACCTAACATCCGGTTCAATAATGTCATTGATGGTCATTGCCCTTTTGTCAAACTTAGCACCGGTTGCATCAGTTACAGTCTGGTTCTTCACAGATTTTAGCATGGGTAAGCCACTGGTTGAATTCAACCTAGTCACAATCTTGATAGCATCCTTTGTAATTTTAAATGGTTTCATCAACCACAAAAACTCATCATGCATTCAACTTAAAACATAGTGGACCCATTCATCTTCATCAAAAGTTGGAAACCCCAAATCTGAATGAAATGTTTATCTTGTAGTGCCCTATACTCGGGTTTAAGATAGTGATTTTCATCTCTTAGATGACTCTCAAACAAATCTACATACCTTGAGTCCCCAAATTTATCTATGTTTGCATGAATATAGACCCTAATATCTTCAACATGCAACACACCATACAAAACACTTGAAAATGCACCTAATGGGTTGAATTCTACTAATTTGTGTGGATTCTTTTTAAATTTGGGTCGAGGCCTTTCAGTAATATCAACAACCAAAGGTGTAGCCATTGCAAAGATTAAAAGTTCAAAGCATTGCAAATAAACACCTTTTCCACAAAATTAGGGATGGCAAACAAATTCACCGGTCGCACTTCAAATCCTTGGAATCTCAGCTTAGACGCTATTCTTCTTGCTCTCTTTGAATGTAAAGTGATTAAAATGAAGAGTGAACGGCCCTTTTAAGATCTGTAAAACCTAATTTTCCTTTGTAATGAATGCTCTGCCCTAACACATCCAGTTATACTATTTCTGCATACAATTGACCTTCAATTGCTTCACAAATCGCCATATCCACTTCTTTTCTTTCAAAAATCCTTTCAAATGACCTATAATAACCCAAATTATCTTTTCTCATTGTGCCATATTTATGCACCTACTTATTGGCTGGGGGAATTTGATTTTTAATGCTTCTCCCCTTGAGCCAGAGCTCCTAATTCAATTTCTGGAGGAACTATCAGCATCAGATTCCCGTGCGGACCCATTACTATTGTTCATAACATTTTTCTTGACCCACGTCTTTCTCATTTCATTTTGGATCTCATTCACATCAATTTTGCCCTTGCTTTTGTCATGTCTCTACTCATCCAATTTTTTGTTTACCGGACCTCTTCTTTCATTATTCTTGCTTCTACAAAATCTTGCAAAATGACTGGATTGGTTACAATTGAAGCACACAACATTTCTTTGCCCATTTGATTGATTTCCTCTTAATCTGCACTGATTAGCCATATGTCCAAATCTATTGCATGCAAAGCATTTGCCATTAAAAGAATTTCCATTCATTATCACACTTTTGCATTCATTGGATATGTGACCATACCTTTTGCACTTGAAGCATTGACTAGAGAAGGATGGATCACTTTGATTTATCCTACTTCTGCACTGAGTAGCTCTATGACCAAATTTATTGCAATTGAAACAATTTCCATTGAATTATGGATATCTTTGAGCATTAGGCTGTCTTACCAGAGGTCTTCTAGATCTGTTTCTCCTATTCCTTGATTGAGAATTTCTTTGTCCATATCTGGAGCTTTCACCTTTCTCATAACCAAGACCATGCTTATCATCTACCTTCTTCTGACTCTCAAGCAGTACTTCAAGTTTAGTTGAGCTTATATTGAACTTCTCCTTGTATTCATTTGCAACTTCTAGGTCATGTTTGAGAATGACAATTTGCCTTTCAAGCTCTTCCTCATTGTTTTTGCTTTTGTGTAGATCAGACTCTAGATGGCTAGCAATTCTGTCCAATCTATAGCATTCTTCTGTACTTTCTTTCAGAGATTCATTCAGTTTTTCTTCAGTCTTTTTCCTTTCTTCAATTTCCTTGGTTAGCCTCATCACCCCGGATTCCATTTCATGTTTTAGGACAACAACTTCTTTAGCTAACTTCTCACATTCCTTTGTCTTTTGTTTCAGGGCCTTATCCTTGTTGTTGTCATCATAATGATTTTCTAGTTGAAGAGGTTGCTCCTTCCTCTTTTCATTGGATTTGCTCAATTTTTCTTTTAAAGTCTCAATGAAGTCTTCAGCATTTTTAAGGTTTTCTTGCAACTCTTTGACTTCTTCTCTGGACTAATCAAGATCTTCTAAAGAAAGTTTAAGTTGCCCTTGGAGGTTGTATTCATCCATTTTACTGCCTTCCCAGGTCTTCCTCAAGCTGTTAAACTTTTTCAAGGAACCTTGCTCTGATACCAATTGTTGGAATTAGGGCTGACAACTGAGAGGGGGGGTGAATTAGTTGTCTTAAAACTTTAAAGCTTGCAACAGTTAATTCTTCTTTACAACTTCTTAACAGAAAAAACATAATCATGAAAAAGCAGAAATCAATAACACGAGCAGAATCATAAATAACACACTTGACACCATGATTTTGAATGTGAAAACTTGGTTAAGGGAAAAAACACGGTGGGGGTTAACCCACAAAGATTATAGTCTATTAAAAGTATTACAAAAAGAGAAGGCACATGCCTTCGGGCTCACTGCCCAGAGCTCACTGCTCAAGAGAGGCTCATTACCTACAAGAATGATTACAAATTGTTTGAACTGATGAGTAGCATCTGTCAATGCAAGAATTCAGTTCTGGTTAAGCACATAATATTGATCTTATGTACTTCATCTTCACTTTACCCTATTTTACTATTTTTCTATGATCCAAACCTTAGATCTCTTCTCTTTTGCACTTCTATCTGCCCTTTTCGCACTTACTTCATATTTACACACCACCACACACCAATACACTCGAATTCATCAGCTATATATATCTACCTCAAGAATTTTAATCACCTTTCTGTCGGCCTTATGAAGAACTTAACAAACAATACAAGTACTTTGTTCTATCAGTCGAATCCATATTCCAATATTGATGCGTACCAGAAATAACACTTGTAGGTCACCATATATGTCAGCCACTAACATTATATCTCATACTCATCTTACCAAAACACTTCTACTAGATCCGCACAAGGATCTAACACAAGTCAGCCTATTCTTCACTGAACTGTTCTATCATATTAGGACCTGGTACTTAGATGCTCATAACTCTTAGTCCCTTTGTCACTGGAGACTAAAATTCTGGATTTAGATTGTCTTGACAATCCTTATGACTCCCTTAGATTTGTAGCATACTATGATTTACCACTAGAGAGATCTGGACCAAGATACTAGACCCTGTCACATGCCCTATTTCTGGCTACCTGGACTTAGATAAATTCTTATTCTGACTTCCGCTATGAACATATTATGTTATACGGATGTGTGGAATAGTCTTAATTTCCATCAATGACAACACATGTTATGCATAGTAGTGTCTCTTTCCAACAAGAACAACTCTCCTGACAAGTCTCTATAGCTTCTCCCAAGTTCTCCGCACCTAGCAAAGAAAAGAGATAACCAAACCTCAAACTAATGTAATGTGAAACAAACCATCTAGGAAGACAACCAAGACAAAAGGGGGAATCACTGCACATCATATGCATGTAGAAAATCCTTCTACATACACCTCTAAATGCCAACTGTGTCAAGTAAGATCTCCTCCATAAAACCCCAAAGAGAATAGTGTAACAACACCCAAAGTTGTTCAATCTCAAGATATCAAACACAACATATATATCCTATAACTACATGGATGAAAGCTTTCTCAAAGAAGACCAAACTACTCCATTTCCTCATCTCAGAAAATCAGCCCATAAACCATCTCCTGACAGTCCTCATCATAAATGAAAAATGCAATCTCAAGGAGATAACTATTCCAAACATCCTTCAAATGAATCCTCCAGAACTAACTACATAACTCAAGATCATTCTCTATGAAAGATGAAGTATATACACTCATGCTAAACCATCCTCAAATGAGTCTCTATAATCAATGACCATGAATCAACTCAATCTCATGAGAACCAAAGCATGAAACATAACATATCTGAAAGATATAATGAGCAAATACCTCTCAAATCATAAACTGTCAAATAGACCTAGAGTGGGCAATGAGAATACTTCTCTAGGATATACAATCCATCATGACTCTTCCAAAAGCAATCTCCTCACAGGTCTCTGTTGAACTCACATCCAACCAAGGTGTAGGCTCCTCAGACTTTCTGTTGAAATCTCATCAAGAGTAACCATCTCAACATACTTCTGTCATCTTAAGAGAAATACAACCTCACCTTATTCTCCATGTATCGATAAGCACTTGCAAATAATCATTTCATGCTAAACTCCAAATGCATCACTGCACCAGCATGAAGTTTTCAAACATATGACCAATGCACCCAAAACACAGAGAATCACTAGACCACTATCAAGATCCAATAAGCTAAATCAGGAACTTGACATGACATCATGATCTTATCATCCCCCTTAGGATATTCCATGCTCCAAGTGAACATAACATGATTTCAAGAGCAGTATATCATGCCAAAACTCTAATGCATAAACAAGAGTATATCATGACATAATAGTAACATAGTCTAAACCAACATCACCTGTCAAGCACCACCAACACCTCAACCAAATACTCCACGAGTTTCATGGCTTTCAAGATGTTTCATATCCTCACATAGTGTCCATGCAAATGTGGAATAACCTTTCTACAGCAACAGGATCAAAGAGTCCCTCCCAGTAACATCTGCAACACTAAGGAAGATCATTCACCACCAAGTGATGAATTCACTGTCATTGATGAAGCTCCCAATGAACCATGACATTCGAGCTCTCGAAGCATCATGACCAAAAAACTACTAGTCTAAAAATCCTCCAAGTCCACACACCAACATGTCCATCTGACAAAAAATACCAAGTGGAACCAAGATCTCCAGACCAAGCAAATACACCATCACTGTCAAAATCTTATAGAAAATTGTGTATCTAAACTATTCATGACACCATGATACACATGCTATAGGTCCCCATAACTAACTATTTAGGTGCTCTACGACATCCATTCACTCATCCCAAAGCAGCCACACCAATGCACAAGTGACCATAAACAAGGCCAGCTAACAAGTCTACATCAACACTGAATCAACATCAAGGATATAGACAATCCACTTCTAAGTTATCCCACTGTAGCCAATGGGTAGCTAATCCATAAAAAATCCAATTTGCCAAACATGTCCACAACTCGAGCACCATAGTCTAGGAATTCAGAAGAATTACCATAGAAATGCTGAGTGAGATATCACATACCAGCACTCCCATGCAGAGAAATCATTTCACCTCCTCACACCATGCATGGAGTATGCATACAAAACTACAACTATATCATCTAGCAACACCCCAGAAGCCAGGGTCTAGAAATAGCTTAACTATAGCTTCACAAAACCACAAGTTTTTCTCTTGACTATGTAAAACCTACAAAACCACAGTGTTTGAAAAACACCCATGCACACCCATATCCACTTTACATATGGTAAACCCAAAAGTCAGCATACGACCTTAATAGCAAAACCAAAACAATGGAATATCATGAATATGCATAACCATAGATTTTAGGAAAAACTATAAAACCCCTCAAATCTAAGGAACATGAATATGAGATCATGCAAGTACAAAGCATCCTTAAAAGGAAACAACAGTTTAGGAACTTCAAGCCCATGACAAGCCAACTCCAAAACCACCAACATGCACATGCATCTGAGGGAGAGGCTATTACAGAAGCTTCCAGATCATCTAATGATCAACTCCATAGCCTTTATGCAATTGGTGTAACATAAACAATGCTTTCCAATACTGAGTATAAACACCTAGCATAAGCATATTACTCCATGACTGAACAACAACACAAGCTTCTCCATATCACAAGGGAGCCTCTCACATAGACACCCACTATGAAATCTTTGCTGCAACACAACCACAAAGCAAAAAATCCAACCCCATGCATCATGATTATCTGCAGTCAACTAGGAGCCTCAGACCACATCACTTCAATATGACCAGCTCTAGTTTCTACATCTTCACCATCCTTCAAGCACCTGCTATAACATGAAAACAAGATCAGCTGCAAGACTTCACTCAAACAAGGATCAATCATCAGTCGATTCCTTTTGATTTCCTCAAGCTTGTCAAGCTAAGAAATCTTCATAGAAGGAATACCCAGAACCAATGACACCGGGAACAATCAAATCCTGACAGAAGGCTCTAATACCACTTGTAAGGAAATTAGACTATCTCAAAATGAACATCCAAGAATAGTAGTGTCTTTGGTAGCTTTAAATTTCTTTAGATTACCTCAAAAACACATTCAACTATGCCACAAAGTGGAATCAAACATAGTTCATTTCCCATCATTAATCCTACTGAGAAAAGTTTATGCAAGCTTTAACTAGTTTCGTCAAGTAGGAAATAGATTCAAGAACAGAACCATTAAAACTTGAAAGACAGAACATAAGAGATGAACACAAATTTACATGGGGAAAACCCCTTCAGGTGAAAAACCTTACACTCCAAAACACAAAGCCATTGTATTATTTAGCAACCAAAAGATAGTTACAATACAATTATAGGCTCACAACCTTTACAGGAGTTTTACATCTTGTTCCATTTGGAGAAGATCCGACAGCATAACCCCTCTCAGAATGCAATTTCTCCTCTCGTCACATTCACACTCTCTCCCTACCCTCTATTATAGTGCATTTTATATTACAACATTACAGAGTAGAGCAATCACTTCAACTACCATAATGGACTAGATAGTTACAAAAGACAATTAATTCAGTTTCCTGAACGTCGAAGAGATAATATTTGTGATATGCGTTGCCAATACAACATTGGCTTCTCTATCCTTCCGCCACATCAAGGAGTTACGGTTACCACCATTGTGGTCCCCACTGCCATCGTGACAACCACATCAACTTCCCAATGAATCAAATAGTTACTGGCATTCAATAGAGTTATTCAGAATGTCGAAGAGACAAGAAACCATATCTCTTTGACTCCTAACTGTCACCCCGATATGCCTAACACATCACCGCTGCTAGCACCCGCCATCGGGATATCAAAGAGACTACAACCTGTGTCCTAGTGATGTCCTCCACTCCTTTCGACAAGAGTTCCCAACCTTGCATTAGGCTATCAAGGAGACTCAAAACAGAGTCCTGCCGATGGCACAAGGTTAGACCGATGGAGAGATGTCCTTTGTATCGGTTGTCGAAGGGATAGCTTAGAGACTCCCACAGAAACAACATAATGCTAGACTCATGAAGAGCTATCAGATCATGGAGGGACTAGTTTCGAAGTCTTGTAGAAACAAGACTATCACAACGATGCCAGTAAAATTGAGTCACCTATTCTCAACATCTTGGTAAGGGCCAAGTTCGTTACATAGAGGTGGTTTCTGATGACAAATCAGAATTAGAAAATTCAAAACAACAAACTAATCATGAAGAAAATGAAGAAGAAAATGAAGAAGAAGAACCAAAAGAGGAGAAGAATATTGTTCAACTTATGAGAAATCAAAAAATGATCCTTTTAGGATCAGTAGTGTTTTGTGTTTCCAAAGAATCACTACCTTAATTGATACTGGTGCTACACACAACTTCATTGATGAAGGTGTTGTTGCATGAAGAGGGTTGAAAACTAAGGAGTTTGAAAGATTTAATGTCATGGTTGCAGATGGTTTCACTCTTCATTGCACGGGAATAATTCCAAAGATGAGTCTCCTATTAGTAAACTATAAAGTGAAGGATGATTTCTATCTGGTAAGTGTAGGAGATACTGATGTTGTCCTAGGAATTTAGTGGTTTCGTTCCTTGGGGGAGATCACATTGAATTTCCAATCTATGGAACTTAAGTTCGATGTTGATGGTAAGGTGGTTTTGAGAGGCATGTCAAATGGTACACCTTGTGTTGTTACTACAAAGAGGATGGAGAGGTTGTTTCACCATGGACAAGTTGATTGGGCAACCCAATTCTTAATGCCTACCACTTCTTTGGGGGGGAAAAGAGAGTACCATGTGGATGTGCAAGCTTTGTTATATAAGCATAGCAAGGTTTTCAATGTGATACCACCTGTAAGGCCTTTGGATAGAGATATTGAGCACGTGATTGAGATGAAGGTACAAAACCTATTATTACTACTCCTTATCACCATCACAAAAAACATAAGAGATTGAGAAGGCCATTAAGGAGTTCCTGGAGATGGGACACATGTCCTAGCAAAAGTCCTTTTGCATCTTCTATTGTTCTGGATAAAAAGGATGGTACTATGCGTATGTGCATAGATTATTGTGCTCTAAACAAGAAGACCATCAAGAATCGATATCCAATTCTAAGGATTGATGAACTTATTGATGAGATGCATGGTGTTTAGTCTATTTTTAAAAAATAGACTTTAGATCTAGATATCACCAAATCAGACTTCAGGAAGAAGACATCTAGAAAACTACTTTTCAATGCCATTATGGGCATTATGAGTTTTTAGTCATGCCTTTTGGCTTGACAATTGGACTTGCTACATTCCAATCTTGCATGAACCAAGACTTCAATCAAAAACTTTTAGGAAGTTTGTTTTGGTGTTCTTTGATGACATCCTGATTTACAGTAAGACTTGGGAAGAGCACCTGAGCACTTGGATGCGGATTTGAGAATTCTTGAAGCTCAATCTTGTTTGCAAAAGAGTCCTAGTACAAATTTGCTATGATAGAAATTCTGTATTTGGGTCATGTGAATATCTCTAAGGGTGTTAGAGTTGACCAAGAGAGGATCAGAGCCATTTTGGATTGGCCTCCACCAAAGACTCTATCACATTTGAGGGGTTTCTTTGGTCTATGTAGTTTCTACAGAAGGTTTGTGAAGGGGTTTTCTTAGTTGGCTGACCCACTTACTGGTTTGACCAAAAAAGGGGGCATTTTCATGGTCTCCATCAGTACAACAAACTTTTGACCAATCAAGAAAGTTATGAGCTCTTGCCTTGTTTTGGCCATACCAGATTTCTCAATTCCTTTTGAGCTTGAGTGTGATGCCTCAAGAGAAGGAATTGGTGTTGTGTTGATGCAGAATAAGCATCCAATTGCCTTTGAGAGTGGGAAGTTGAGAGGAGAGGAGAGAAGCTACTCCATCTATGACAAAGAGATGCTTTCCATTAAAACAAATTCAGACAGTACTTGGTTGGAGGGAAATTTGTTGTTAAAAAAAATTATAATTGTCTAAAATACTTTCTTAGCCAAAAGGATCTTAATTAAAGGCAACAAAATTGGGTAAGTGTAATGTCCCCATTTTTGCAGAGGAAGACCTATGAGGCTATTTTTCACACTTCTGGATTTTTGTTGGGCAAATTGAGCTTGGGAAATGAATTCTCATATTTTTTTGGTAATTTTGATGTATTTTCTATGGGAAAATAAAATTATCCTCTTGGAGAGTGAACCATCTAGGCATGATGGAAGTGTGGAAGATTGACTTGGAGGGGGGGAAATGAATTCTAATTCAAATCTTTAATTTGAATTTTGTAGGTGCCAAATATTGGTCAAGGTTGGTCAGCCTCATTAATGAGAAGATTATAATTAAAAAATAAAAAATAAAATAACACTTAAGGTCAACCCAAGTTAAAGTCCAATTTAAATAAAATAGAAGACACGTCGGCCAAAAGCCTATATGAGTGCCTAAAGGGTAGGTCAGCCCTCTTAAGGGAAGAATTAAATAAAATAAAATAATTTAATTTTGAACACCAAGTTTCCAAAGGGAGGTTGGCCTCTAGAAAGAGGAAAAAATAATAAAATAAAGATATTTTATGGCCTAGGATGACCATCTTGAAGAAGGCAAAAATAAAGGATATATACAAGGTCTTATGAGGCATTTGGGCATCATTCAACATTATATCTTTGGTATTTTCCTTTGTGGATCTGCAACTTGGTTTGCATTGTTTTCCAAGGATGAAAACCCTTGTGGAAATAAGGTGAGTTGGATAAAAAACTAGCTCATCCATAGGTGATTCTATGATGGAGATCAATTTATGCTTCATTGTTGTTCATTCGTGAAGAAGAGCAGATTGCTACATCAAATTTACAAATCATACTTCTTGGACAACAAATTTTAGGCAAGTTGTAAATTAGACTTGGGATTGGAGCACCTCATTCTCATTGAAGGGAAAATTGATTTGAAGGGTGATTTTGAACACTTGACGGAAGATTGGAACCACTTATGGTTTTTGAACTAGAGCAAAGGTCATTCATCATTTTTGGAGCTGCATAATGTTGATGTTTGGCATCATCATTGATTAGGGTTTCATCTCCAAGTCAACGCCACAACTTAGGAGGGCAATCTCTTCTTGAAAGCTTGTTTTTCCTTGATTCTAGTATGAATAAACATTATGGTTTATCTCTAGTTTGAACAACAAGTTGCTAGGCGAGTTTGTCATGTTTTGGCCCAAACATTGATGTACTTCAGACTTTATACTCTCTGATTCATAACAACATTACTATTCTTAAATTTTTATGTGTTGTGAGCAATTGATGGATATATAATGTATATTTCATGTAATAATGTTCCTATTTTATTGGATGAATCATTTAGCATGATATATTGATGTGTTTTGATACCCACATTAGCTGTCACAAGTATAAAATCAACCTGGAAACCAAAAATTAGAATTAGGGTTTGGTAGAAAATACAGAAAAATTAGAATTTTAGGGCACAAGTTTTATGGATGTTGGTTTATGTCTATTGGTTATCCATGAAATGTTTATATTCAGAAGATATAATTAGTTTCTCAGGCCTAGGGTTAGGGTAGAAATCTAAACCAAATGTGTAGAAATATAAATTAGAACCTAGGGTTTTGAGCAGAAACAAAATTGTAGAAATTTAGGGCAGAATTCCAAGTTAAAAATCAGAATTTTTAGGGCAGACCCCATTTGGGATATTTCAGTGGTATCAGAGTAGTGTATCTTGCCAGCTTGTGGGTTATAAATCAGCTTGGTTGCATAACTATTTGGGTTTGATTTTTTAATTACAACAGTTTGTTTCAGCTACATACAACAGGTGTAGAAAGGTTATATCAATGGCTAAAATTAAATATGAAAGATTGTTACCTACTTTCCTTCCTACCTAACAAACAAAGGAAAAGATGTCTAGCTTATAGAAGGCAATGAAGGACTTTGTTAAGTGGCAACAATGCTTAGAAATAATTCTTACTCAACAACAACAGAGGTTAGCTCGTAGCTTGCAGCGGTATGAATACATAAGGAGTGCATTGAAGATTCCAACCACAACAAGTATGATTTTGTAAACCATGAACAATCCTCTTTCAATGGTTTTATGAGATGGCTTTTGATAGTGCTCATACTCAAACTTGTGACTTACATGATTATTCCTAAGCTCCAATGTTCAATGAAACAAAGAGTGTACTCTCTTTTCCCCACTCTATACATTCAAATATATATATTCATTTGTTGTAAAGTGCTACCACAGAGACTATTTTCTTATTCATAACCTCTAAAGCAACATTGAATTTGAAGAATACATTTAAGGTTATCCACCCTCTCCTTAAACAACAATATGTGTATTTATATAGTAGGATAGCACTCCCACCCGAGTATCTCCTCTTATTCTTTTCTTTTCTTTCATGGACTTTTCTAAATACTTCCCTATCTTATCTTTCCCGTATCTCCTTGTTTAAAGAATATCACTTTTATCTTTCTTAAATAAAAAATTGTCTTTATTATTTAGATAATTGCATGTGCTATTTAAAGTATAAAGTCAAAAAGTGTCTGATTTCTAACTAAAATTCATAATAGATAATTTATTCTAGATTATCCATTAAATATTTATATATTTAAAATAATAAAGATTGAAAATCATTAAACATGTAAAAAATCTAATTATTTTATTTAATCATACTTTTGGTAAAGAAAATGTTCATAAACTCATTTCATTAAATAATTATATTTTCACAATATGTAAATCTAAACTACATGCATCTAAGTGAGTGTGTGTAAAGATTCTTTCATCACAAGTCACCTTCAAACTACTAGAACCTTCTCCCTGATGATACTCTCTCCAATTTGAGAGAGTGTTGATCATTTTCTTTTGCACTCATCAATAGAAACACGTAGTTAATCATCATCAAAAACCATGATTTGATCTATCATTTAGAATAAACAATCATAAATCGACATTTAAATATAAATAATAATCAATGTCATAATTTGACATTCACATAATTCTCAAAATGATTAATCAATACTAGAAATCATATTTTAATTACAATTCAAAAGATAATTAACATAATCAAATTATCTTACTTGGTTGTTCACTCTTAATCAAGTATTAAAACTAGCAAAATAAATGGGATGTGACATTTTGGTGCCCAAGCGTCTTGATCCTTTTGAGCTACATTGGATTGATAAAGTCTCTTAAGAACTATAAGACCAAAAAAGTGTCAAATTTTGGCATGACTTTTCTCTCAAACTATGGCACCTAAGAATATCTCATCTAAACCTACATGTATATGTCAAGTCCAACTATAAATACTTATCTTAGTTTTTGTTTACTCAAATTTGTTTTCCCGTAGTGGCATTGAATCCAATGTTGCAAAATGCTTCAATTTTATTCAGTGAAAGGGTGCTAAGAGTGATATTTTGCATTCTACACCTTGTGCCATAAAACCAACAATGAAAACATGTCCAAATGGGTAGGTTATTGCTACTAGAGGTGTCTTTTCACTATCCACATGTTCAGATCCTTTTGAACTACATTAGACCAACAAATTCTCTTAAGAGCCTTGAAACCAAAAAAGTGTCAGAGTGATTTTAGATTTCTAACCTCACATAGGCTCCCTTATCGCTATACATGCACATTCAGACATTGTTCAAGCTCTAAACTTGCTAAACATAAAGGATTTTATTAGCTATAAGATGTAAACTCACTGTTTAGACACATTCCAACGTCTTTTACATATTTCTCATCACTTCTAGAGCTTCACATAAATGTGTGAGAATCCCAAAACAAGGACCTTATAGGTCTTATAAGAGTAAATGAGAGAGAGATATGAATAGTTAATGGCACAAAAAATTCTTAAATAGAGAGAGATGGAACTTCAAATGTACAAGCGCTAGCAAAGAATCATATTTTGATCACTATTAACAATGAAAATGATCTTAAGTTTGAAGTGAGTGTTAAAACAATTTAAAACATTTATGATCACTCCTAACAAAAAGTAATCTTAAGCCTTATTGTTCAAACCACTCAAACAATTTAAACCATTTAAGCCATGAATACATACAAAATATTTATATATATTGACCTCAATAAATCCATGAAGGTATACATAATCTCATGAAAATTCCATATAGTGGCATAAGGTCTACAATGCCATGTAAACATATAATGAAAGTCTAAATAAAGTCATATAGGAATACAATAATATACATTAGCAAAATACAAATGTATGCATACAAATCCATAGAGTTATACAATGATATACATTCACAAAATATAAATCTACACCTACATGTCATGAAGGCATACAAAAAAATGTCCAAACATAAAAACTATGGAGTGTCATTGAACAATCGATGACTCTTGTACTGTCAGGAAGATGGAGAACCAAAATCATAATTGAGAGCTATCCTCTATTGACTATACCTCCTTGTTGTAAGTATGGGCCTAAATGGTGTTTTCATTGATGTCAACATACTCCTGTTGCATTAATGATAAGGTTTGGATGAGTCGTGAGCTGAGGATATTGAGAAAATTAGTCTCAATCAGGAACAGTGAAGAATAGTGATGACAGTAAGGCAAAAATCCAAGATAGGATGAGGATTAGAGGATGCAAATTAAAGGGTTTGTAGATATGTGTCTGTAGGTGATCCAGTAGAGATTTCAGAGGTCTACATGAAGATATGAAGAAGTTGTGGCCACTCAAGTAAAACCAGTTCTGGTAGGTGCTCAGAGGTGATAGAGTGTAACAAGAAAGGTCCGGTGAGATCCGGAAATAAAGTTTCCTATTCTACAGATTTGAGGGAGTATTAAGGAAGTCCTTGTGATGTGTCAACTCGATTGGTTCATGAATGGAAGGTTTGAAAGTATCCATTCTTTGGTGACAGTGGTGACAGTGGTGACAGACTGTGTTCTTGAAGCTCCAGATGAAAGAGAGAAGGATTTCAGTATGCAGATGAAGTGTGGATGTTCTTGGTGGTTCAAGAAACCTTGTGAAGGACTTTGGATTATGTCTAGCATGTGTTAGTGGTCCGCATTGGAGTTGGAGCTAGCTATTGAAGATTAACCTCCAGATGATGATGTTCTTCCTGAGACAGGCTGACTGGATAAGTTACACTTCTTGTGGATGTTCTGGTAGATGTTTGCCGACTTAGATGATTATTCCTAAGTTGATGTCTTGTATAAATAAGGGGTTGCGAAGTCATTTCAAATTTGTCCTTGTGGTGATGAGAGTGTTGTAGCGAGGAGGAGAGAGAAAGGCAGAGCAAAAGTATTGGGCTTAAATGGAACTGATTCAAGCATGGTGAAGATGCTATTCTCTAGTTCATGTATGTGATATTTATTTCTTTATAGATAGTGTGTCTCTTGTAGGCAGTGAACCTCTTGTGAGAAGTGTGCTCGGGCAGTGAGCCCTAATTGGCATGTGCCATTTTGTTTTTTCTATTCTTCTAACAGAGAATACAATCTTGGGTTAATCACCCCATGGTTTTTCCCTTAACCGGGTTTTCCACGTCAAAATCTTGGTGTCTTATGTGTTGATGTGTTTCTGCTCTTGATTTGAATGCATTATGGTTCATTATTAATATACTGCTAATCACTAAAAAGATTTAAGTGTTTTATTCGAGAAAGTTTTGCACAACTGATTCACCCCCTATCAGTTGTGTACCCTAAGTCTAATAATTAGTATCAGAGATAAGTTCCTCTAAAAGATCTTAACCACTTGAGGAGATCTAGGATGTCATCCTACAAGAATGATAGTCCGAAGTTTGATGGAACAAATTTTAATCTATGGAAAGGTCGCATGAAGTGTCACTTGCAATGCATGGGAATGGCATACTGGACCATGGTTACAACACAGTATGTACCTCCACAGGGTGGTCCAAAAGCTCCAAATGAAATCACATATGCTGAAAACAATTTGTAGACTATAGAAGCTCTTCTAAGTGCATTATCTAATTCAAAGCTCTCAAATGTTATTGACCTACCAACTGCTTTTGAGATTTGAAAAAAAATGGAACTTTTGCATGAAGGAGACCAATATGTTAAATGTGCAAGGTTATAGAGTCTGAAAGGGAAATTTGAAAACTTGAAGATGAGAGATGATGAAAATATTGCTACTTTTATGCCAAGAGTAAATGAGCTTGTTTGTGGAATTAGAAATGCTGGTGGAGTCTTGGATGAAAATGAGATTGTTGGCAAAATTCTCAGATCCCTTCCTGCTTCTTACAAAATCAAGGTTGCTGCCATTGATGAATTTAGAGCCCATACAACTATCACAAGAGATCAATTGGTTGGCAAATTGGCTACATTTGAAATGACCAAGTTTGGAGATGATCCCCCCAAGACTGAATCTGCATTCAAAGCCAGTGCCTCTGTAAAAGGTAAACAAAGGTTTGATCCGGGAGAGAACTCATCAAGGAAACTGTCATGGTATGAAAAAGCAAGAAAAGACCTGGAAGAGGAAGAAGTAGAAACTACTCAACTTGAAGCCCTCATTGCAAAGAGACTGCCAAGAGGATCCGGTAAGTATGAAGGAAAATTGCCTTTTAAGTGTTTTAACTACAATAAGATTGGTCATTTTGCCTCAAGATGTCTAGAAAGATTTTCAAGGCCAAATCCTAACAGATCAAGGTTCCAAAAGAATTGTTACTATGTTCATGAAGAAGATGATAATGAAGGAGTAACAGATGATGAATCAAAGACATGAAACAAATTCGGAAGTGAATGGGTGTTTATTGCCATCAAGGAAGAAGAACCAATATCCTCTATATCTGTCAATCATAAAGTTGTAGAAAGAACTCTGGCTGCCCAAGTTGAAGAAAAAGATGATTGGGTCATTGACAGTGGTTGCTCTCACCATATGACAGGTGACAAAAATAAGTTCATAGATTTGGAAAGGTATGAAGGAGGAGTGGTGAAGTTTGGTGATAATTCTGCTGGTAGAATCAGAGGAAGAGGAACTATTTCTTTTGATGGAAGGAACAAAACTGGTAATGTTCTATATGTTGAAGGCTTGAAGCACAATCTTCTTAGTGTTGGACAGTTAGTGGACAAAGGCTATGATCTCCAGTTAAAGAATGGAAAATGCAAGATCTTTGAAAGCTCTGGAACAGAGATTACATCCGGTACCCAAACTAAAGGTAATATCTTCCACTTGGTTGGCACTGGTAAAAGTTGCTTATTTGTTCAAGTTGATCAGAGTTGGTTATGGCATAGGAGAATGTGTCATGTAAATTTTGATAATATCATCAAGATAAGCAATACTCAGGCTGTAAGAGATCTTCTAAAATTGGTGAAACCTACTAATAGCTTGTGCAAAGAATGTCAGTTGGGTAAGCTGAGCAGAATCACATTCAAGAGTAAGGAACTGTCTTCTACTAGATTATTGGACTTAGTTCATACTGACCTTTGTGGCCCAGCAAGAATTAGGAGTATGCAAGGTGATAGATACTTCATGTTACTAATTGATTACTATTCCCAGATGATGTGGGTAACTTTTCTGAAAGAGAAATCAGAAGCTTTGGAGAAATTCAAAATATTCAAGGCTATGGTAGAGAATGAAACCAAATTGAAATTGAAATGTCTGAGGTCTGATAGAGGTGGAGAATTCACATCCGGTGAGTTCATAGAGTTCTGTGAGAAACATGGAATAAAGAGACAGTTGTCTGCTCCTAGGACTCCACAGCAAAATGGAGTAGTGCAAAGAAAGAACTGGACCATACAGGAAGCATCTAGGACCATGATGATGGAAGAAAATGTTCCTCACATCTATTGGAGAGAAGCTGTCAGCACTGCAGTCTATACTCTCAATCGAGTTTAAATCAAAAGCAATACTAGTAAGACTCCTTATGAACTTTGGTTTGGCATCACTCCTACTGTGAGGTATTTCAGAGTTTTTGGTAGAAAATGTTACATTAAAAGAGATGAAGATCTAGGAAAGTTTGATGCTAGAAGTGATGAAGGAATATTCTTGGGTTACTCTACTCAAAGCAAAGCATACCAGTGTTATAACAAAAAATTGAGAAAGATGATAGAAAGTACAAATGTGAAGATTGATGAGGGAATTAAGAAACCCTCAAAGTTTTATGAATATGATGAAGATGATTAGAATGGTGTTCTGACTCAAGAAGCCCAAGCCTCATCTGTTAGTCAGATTCAAGCTAATCCGGTAAACCAGGAAGAAGAAATGAGTTTCAATGAGCCTGATTAAGAATCAGAAGTGCAAGAAATTCCTA
Organism: Cunninghamia lanceolata; assembly: GCA_027924645.1. NCBI lineage: Eukaryota > Viridiplantae > Streptophyta > Pinopsida > Cupressales > Cupressaceae > Cunninghamia > Cunninghamia lanceolata. The sequence continues at coordinate 507,421 of BSBN01000845.1, forward strand.
AAGTTCCCAGGTATGTAAGACTGAACCACTCTGAAGGTCAGATCATAGTTGATAAAAGCAAAGGAGTACTAACAAGAAGGAGAATTGCTCAAGATTCAGAAAAGTATTGTTTGATTTCAAAGATTGAACCTAAGACAGTGAATGAAGCTTGCAATGATGAAAACTGGACTAAAGCAATGGAGGAAGAGCTGGTGCAAATAGAGAAAAATCACACTTGGGATCTTTTTCCCAGACCTAGAAACAAGAATGTGATTGGAACCAAATGGGTCTTCCGAAACAAACTAAATGAATTTGGTGAAGTAATCAGAAATAAAGCCAGATTGGTCTGCAAAGGCTACTCTCAAATAGAAGGAATTGATTTTGAAGAAACTTTTACTTCGGTGGCAAGAATTGAAGTAGTCAAATTATTTCTTTCCTTTACTACCTTCAAGGATTTCAAGGTATATCAGATGGATGTCAAGTCTGCCTTTCTAAACGGTGACTTGGAACAAGAAGTGTATATAGAGCAACCGGATGGATTTCAATTGTCTGATCATGGTGATATGGTCTGCAAGTTGAAGAAGGCACTATATGGATTGAAGCAAGCCCCAAGAGCTTGGTATGAAAGATTGGATAAGCATCTTTTGAAGATTGGTTTCAACAAAGGTACTGCTGATAGTAACTTATATTTCAAAATTGATCGTGAAAACATCTTGATTGTTGAAATATTTGTTGATGATATCATCTTTGGAGGAAGAGATAGTATGTGTAAAACTTTTGCAAATCAAATGAAAAGTGAGTTTGAGATGTCTATGCTTGGTGAAATGAATTTCTTCTTGGGTCTGCAAATTACTCAAACAAAGAAAGGAATCTTCATTTCTCAGACCAAATATGTGAAAGAATTGTTGAGGAAATTTGGGATGGAAGATTCAAAGTCAATGAATACTCCCATGGCAACTGGATGTAAGTTGAGCAAAGATGATGACTCTCCTAAGGTAGACCAGACAAAGTACAGATCAATGATTGGAGGATTGTTGTATCTCACTCAAACTAGACCAGATATTATGCAAGCTGTTGGTCTTGTTGCTAGATTCCAAGCTGATCCTAGAGAATCCCATGTCATGGCAATCAAAAGGATTTTTAGATATCTAAAAGGGATGGTTGAGTATGGTCTGTGGTATCCTAGAGATCATGATTTCTCTCTTCATGCATATATAGATGTTGATTGGGCAGGAGATATGGATGACCAGAAGAGTACCAGTGGTGGAGAATTCTTTTTGGGTAAGAGATTGGTTTCTTGGCTAAGCAAGAAACAAGAGGCAATATCTCTGTCTACAACTGAAGCAGAATATATTACAGCAGTAGGTAGTTGCACTCAAGTTTTGTGCATGAAGCAGATGCTAAGAGATATCAAAGTGGAGTATGAGGAACCTATCACAATCTTCTATGATAATTCAAGTGCTATAAATATATCTAAGAATCCAGTGTTGCATTCAAAGACTAAACACATATCCATCAAGTTTCACTTTTTGAGAGAGCAAGTGAACAAGAATGAAGTCAGATTGGAGTTTGTGCCCTCCAAGGATCAGATTACAAACATCTTTACTAAACCTCTACCTAAGGACTTGTTGGTTTTTCTTCTGAATCAGCATTAGGGTTTGCCACTTCTAATGCACAGGCAGATTTAGCCAACTGAATATAGGAGGTTGCGTGAGCTCCTCCCCTTCACTTCTGGTTCTGCCGCACCAAGGGGGGTGTCCCTATTTGATAAAAGTATAACCTTGACTAGCTCAATGACAAAAGGATTTAACTTGACAACAACAGGCAGAATACTCTCATGTATGGACCAAGATTTGTGTAACAAATCACAAGGTTGGCAACATTCTTGGACATGATGTCTGGTTGGGTATGAGAGCATGCAGGGATCCTAATCCTACTCCTACAACTAACAGGTGGAAGGATGAAAAGGTTTGATTTGATGTTTGGATGCAAACCTGGACCTGGTGTATAACCTCAACACAGAGCTAGATTGGTGCCTATCCAGGGCTTGGAGTCAGTAGACATACACCTGTGAATGATCAGCATGAACAACTAAAACTAGATTTCAGGGGGATACATCTGATACCTGCCTTACAGATATCTCCCAATATAGAGTGTTAAGCTGTCTATACTTATGGCATCCCTATTGCAGTATACCCTTCCCAATATTCAATCTGAAAATAGTTTAATCTACCCCTTGAGTAGAAGTTAAAAGATTAAACATTCAACACAGGAATTCTATGTTTTAGAATCTCAGACATTCCTTGAATGCCTGGACTCAGAAGAAAGATACATGCAAAACTGGAGACAGAATCAGCATAACACATGCAAACATAGCATTATTCATATAAAATTGACCATGAAATCAGTGGATTCATGCACAAACGTACAATAGGAGATACATAAACTCGCAAGTTTTGCTGCACAGAGCAACCAAAACCAGTTGTATCTTATTACAGAGCCAAAATGTCCAGTTTTCAACAACGTCAAAAATGGTAACACAGTCTGCCTATATTGGCTAGAAAGTGTACCCGCAGCAATTAATTACATGGCCAGAAGTCAAAAATTTGCCAGATACATCCATCAGAGGGAATGGCACTCAGAAGTTATCAATGTAGTAGGCAGGAGAGTTGACAGGGGTGGCCTTGAGCCCTATGCCACCATCTGGAAGTCTTCATGCTAAAAATCAGGCAGTTTAATCAATTGTATTGTCGCCCACACCCCTGCTACAATTGCCATTGATGGCTCAACCACCCACGGCCTACTTGGAAACCGTCGCTACGTTCAAATAGAAGTTCCCGCCAAAATGCACTTTACTGAAGTTTCAAATGTGCAGGAAGAATAGTCCCACATTGGTGCCGCAGAGACTCCTTCAATAAATTAAAAACATGGTCGCGAGCATAATAGGTTTTGAGCGCCTTTTACCGTGCTCGACGCATAAGCCTTCTCCAAAAGCCCATCGCCAAAACCCAAGCCATCAGCACACCCCAGAATTCTCCTTCCGATCTCAACGGTCTCGCCGACCGCTACCTTTGCTTCCCCATCGGCCAGAGACGCATCATCGGGCCAACCATCCAAACCTTCACCGATCTCATCAGTTACACCGATGAAGCCATCGCAATCCCCTGTCAGCCAAGCAAAAGATCCCTCTGCCGATAGACCACAGGGTAAAAGCACAAAGTTGTGTCACACTTTCAGCTGACTTATCAGCACAAGCGAATTTGAGTATTTCTAACTAAAAATCAATTTTGGTCAAACATATGATCTTGTAAGAATCATTCTAGCTACGTTAGATATGTGCACAACTTTTAGAACTAAAATTGTTGGCTAATTGCATATGTAGCACCATGATGAGGCCAATTTACCAAAAAGTTAAAATTATTTGAAAAACTTGATATTTCAACAACTTCTACTCGTGTAAATAACATTTTTTTAAAAATATAAAAATACCCTTTTGTAGATCTATAAGTTTAGTTTTCAAAAATATATATATTTTAATAGTTTAATTATTATTTATATTTTACTTTTTATTTTTACTAAAAGTAGGTTATCAGCACAAAACATTAAGTCAATTGCCACGTCAAGGAAAAATAGTAAAACTTATTTAAAAAAATTGAAAAAAATATGATGCCCTAGATAAAAGAATCTATATCAAGATGTATAATTTTTTTTCTATTCTAGATAAATAGTTAATATGAAAGTTGACGTCGACTGGAAACAATTATGTTTTAATACACGTACATTTTATTATTTGTTTAAAAATATATGTTTATCAAAATTGAAAAAAAACATATCCATGCCCTAAAGTTTCAAGTTATAAATGCAGACAAAAAAGTTGAAGAAAAATAAATAAAATTTACTATATAAAGATTGACGTCTCATGTAACTTCATTTTTCAGCATTTTATTAGCAACTAAATTATAGTGTCAATTTATTAAGAACTATATTCAAATAATTTTTTAATTTTTTCAAAAAAATAGAAACATAAAATATACTAAAAAATAAATATTTTATTAATTTACATCATTTCAAAGTTTAAAACATATATGTCACTTTTTAGTGATTCAAATTTAAAAGTTGGATTAGCATTGGCCATTTCCTTTATAAAAGTGTGGCACAGCATTGTACTTTTACCCCACACTCTCACCAATGCACCAACAAATTATACTCTGCTCCTTCATTGGCGAGACCTCCCACTGTCGGCCCACCACAATCCATCCTCACCGACAACACAAGTCATGCCGAAGACCATACACAACACTTCCCTTCATTGGCCAGAGATTAGTCTATCGGCCAACCATTTCACCGTTCACCCGACAATACAACCCATGCCGATAGACCCTGGCTCTTCCCCTTCCCTCAGTGTAACACACACCATCGGAGCATCCAAAAAGCTTCCTGCCGATCTCAAAGGTCACGCCGACGACATCTTCGCCAGCCACACACTACTCCTCCATTGGTGGGCCACAAATTTGCTTCGCCGACAGCCAAACACACGCCGATGGACATCCATTGGCCAGACCAAAACAATTGGAGCACTCAAGAAATCTTTCGCCGATGAGGCCGATCACTCCAATAAGACCAAAAATGTAAAGCGCTGAATTGTTGAACCGTTGAACCATGAACTGGTTCAACCCGATGGTTCAACCGAGAAGTTCAATGCTGAACGGAGCACTTCAAAAAGAACATTCACTGAACACAAACACAAAGCCTCGAACCGTTGAACCCCGAACCAAAAGGGTTCAACACTAGGGTTCAACGTGATGGTTCAAACATCAAAAATAATACTCCATAGGCAAAAAAGCTTCGAACCATTGAACCTTGAACCAAAACAAAAAGGTTCAAGTGGGAGGTTCAACGATGCAATATTTGCGCAAGGCAAATGCATAATGCGACCCGTTAGAAGAAAAATGAACCTTGAACCGCTGAACCATTGAACTTAGAGAAAAAGGGTTCAAGTTCAAACCAAAATGTCAAAGACACAAAAATGAACGCATGCCGATGGAGAAAAGACGAAGACCCCTCCTCAAGAAATGAGATGTAGATGCTGAAAAACACTGAAGGGGTGCCAAAACTTAGAACCTTTTGGATATTTCGGGATGGTGCCTGCATGAAAATTGCTAAATTAACTGACAGTGAATTCAGGCACCAACAGGACTCTTTTGAGTATCTCAAGGAGAAGTTAGGGGTTATTGCCCCTCCGGTGATGAACTAAGGTGCACTGAGGTGCATCAGTTTGGTGGATATCATAGTCATATCTTGTGATCCAGATTGATGGGAGCTGCTACTCAGGGGGAGCAGGAGGTATGATTCTAAAATGTTGGAATTGCAAGTGTGTGCCCTTTTCCATTGATGTCAAAGGGGGAGAGAAGACATGTGGAAAACAAGTGGTTGCTGATCAAAGGGGGAGCAATAAAGGGAAAGAAGACATGTGAATGGTTGTTGCTGATAGGGGGAGCTGTGACAATAAGAAGTTCTTGACTTGATGGTTAAAACAGTTTTTCACATTTTATGTTGCCATCAATGACAAAGGGGGAGATTGTTACAAGTATGGGCCTACCTGGTGTTGTCATTGATGTCAACATACTCCTATTCCATTAATGATAAGGTTTGGATGAGCCGTGAGCTGAGGATATTGAGAAAATTAATCTCAATTAGGAACAGTGAAGAACAATGATGACAGTAACATAAAAGTCTAAGATAGGATGAGGATCAGAGGATGCAAATTAAAGGGTTTGTAGATATGTGTATGTAGGTGATCCAGTAGAGATTTCAAAGGTCTGCATGAAGATATGAAGAAGTTGTGGCCGCTCAAGTAAAACCGGTTCCGGTAGGTATTCAGAGGTGACAAAGTGTAACAAGAAAGGTCCAGTGAGATCCAGAAATGAAGTTTCCTGCTCTGTAGATTTGAGGGAGTATTAAGGAAGTCCTTGTGATGTGTCAACTCTATTGGTTCATGAATGGAAGGTCCAGAAGTATCTATTCTTTGGTGACAGTGGTGACAGACTGTATTCTTGAAGCTCCAGATGAAAGAGAGAAGGATTTCAGTATGCAGATGAAGTGTGGATGTTCTTGGTGATTCAGGAAACCTTGTGAAGGACTTTGGATTGTGTCCAGCATGTGTTAGTGGTTCGCATTGGAGTTGGAGCTAGCTATTGAAGATTAACCTCTAGATGATAATGTTCTTCCTGAGACTGGCCGATCGGATAAGTTACACTTCTTGTGGATGTTCTGGTAGATGTTTGCTGACTTAGATGATTATTCCTAAGTTGATGTCTTGTATAAATAAGGGCTTGCAAAGTAATTTCAAAGTTGTCCTTGTGGTAATGAGAGTGTTGTAGCAAGGAGGAGAGCGAAAGGCAGAGTAGAAGTATTGGGCTTAAATGGAACTGATTCAAGCATGGTAAAGATACTATTCTCTAGTTCATGTATGTGATATTTATTTCTTTATAGACAATGTGTCTCTTGTAGGTAGTGAGCCTCTTGTGAGCAGTGTGCTTGGGCAGTGGGCCCTAATTGGCATGTGCCATTTTGTTCTTTCTATTCTTCTAACAGAGAATACAATCTTGGGTCAATCACCTCATGGTTTTTCCCTTAACCGGGTTTTCCACATCAAAATCTTGGTGTTTTATGTGTTGATGTGTTTCTGCTCTTGATTTGAATGCATTATGGTTCATTATTAATATACTGCTAATCACTAAGAAGATTTAAGTGTTTTATTGGAGAAATTTTTGCACAACTGATTCACCCCCCCTCTCAATTGTGTGCCCTAAGTCTAACATTCCTAGTCTCAACAATTTTTTGTGGGTGATCCCACAATACTATGTCCCACTTTTTGGCCAAAGTCAGACATTAAAATCAGCATTTTTAACCAAATTTTCACTCTCTAACACCTATATTAACTAAACCATTAAGAATTTGAAGATGATGTGAACTAGTGATTTTTTATATTTTGTGTGTAGATTCTAAATATATTTTCTTCAAAATTTAAAAAAAAATTGTTATTTTTTAACATAACTTTTAATAAGTTGTTTTTATAGTTAACAATATTTTTAAAAAGTGACATTTACACCATATAGTATAACTTTTTTATAGAAAATATAAAATTCTAAAATTTTAAATATAGATTTGTAACACCAATATCTAGTGCATGGATATTTTTATAATTTTTTGATGAATATTTTTTTTTATTAATTTTTGAAGTGAGCTTATTATAATTTAGACACGAGTTTATACCATATAGCATAAAATTTTTTGTATGTATCCAAATTCACTTTTCCTTTTTGTTGAAACAAGGACATCAAGGACATCAATAGCTACTATGTAGATATTTTCAGAATTTTTTTCACAATTTTACTATTTTTCCATGTGTAGAATAGAGAGCTTGATGTTTGGTAAAAAAAACTATGTTCAAGAAAATTAGAAAATAAATACAAAAATCAAATTAAATATATTAAAAATTATACTTGTTGGAAAGATCATTTCAAGGGCTATAATCCTGCAAATTATCTTGTCAAGTTCATTCCATTTGGAGGTCCAACAAGGGGTTTGAAACAGAAAATTTTGAAGAAATCTTAAGGCCTAGAGTGGCAGAGGCCATTTAAGGACCTTTGTTTGAAGGTACCTGGTAAGGAGTACAAAGTGTCCACATGTCTTTTTACCTCCTTATTTAGCTCCTAGGTCTATTAATTACATTATATCATCAAAATGTTTCTCCCGATGCAGAATTGCCTGACACCAAGTTGAAATTGGAATGTGGACCACTTGGTTTAGCTTACCCCAGACCTAAAGTAGGCTAAAGAACATGGACAGTACCACCCAGGTCCCTCCCTTTGGGTCAGCCTAATTCAAATGTATGTCATCTTGACACCTCTCTAGAGGTTTCTCCTTATCGACTCTTTTGGTTTGAATTGTCGATTGTAAGCGGGAAAGCATATATAAGTGTGTTTTTGAGATCATTATTGACTAAGATAGAGATACCTAACTTGAGATCTTGAAGTGAAGCAAGCAAGAGAATTCATTATGATTCTAGAGTAGATTTGTGTGTTGTTGTAGGTATGGAGCTATCATCTATTCTTCCTTAAGAATTGAAGGATCTTCATCATTATAAGGGTTCAAACATAAGTGATATCATTGTTTGTTTATCATCATTTGAATCATTATATTATCATTGTTTTAGCCTATACCCCCACGAGGGCATGCACTCTTTATCAATCAACAGTGTTGGGAAGCTTGAATGTTAGTCAAGATTTGCTGAGGCAAGTCCCTAAACACCATAACCCCCAAACCCCTTCTTATCTTTTTATGTGTAGGTTATAGGAGAGAGATTTGGAAAATATAGAGCTACAGAAAGATTGAGTACGTAACAAGGTTTCAAGATCTGAAGACAGTTACAGAATATTCCTTCATCAGGGACTTAGGCAGAACTGCGCTAATCCTCCTACCTTGTCTGGGTTTGGATCTGGCATTAGGACATCTGGAACAACTTTCCAGTTCACACCTTCGATTGATTCTTACAATCAAGACCTAGGTGATATTTTTAGGAATTGCATGCAGAAGATATCAATTAAATGCAAATAAAGATCAAACAGAGGAATGAAAAATACACAAAAATAATAATAGTGAGAGACAATTTTTAGCGTGGTTCACCCAAACTTAGGCTACATCCACCAACAGAGAGTCCAATATTATTATCCAGCAAATCAAACCGATTACAACCCCACAATCCTTGCAACTCAATACCGCTGCAAATGCTACAATACAATATCAACAGAAACCCTAACCCTTAGCTATTTTTATCAAGACTTATGTCAGTTACAAAATAGGGTATTTTATATCGACCAATAGAAAAAATAACTCCTGATGCCTTTATAAAATAATAAAGTCATTTGAGGTTTCGGGGGTGTTGCCCCTAAGCCCTTGTGGGGGCACTACCCCTTGACCCTGCTCTGTATCACAACAGGGAGCACACAAGGGGTGCTGCCCCTAGACTTTGCAAGGGGCGCTGCCCCTTGATCCCATCTGGGGGGCACTGCCCCCAAACCCCCGTTAAATAATTTGGGGGAAAATCGTGCTGATAAAAGTGGAGAAAATTTAACCTCTGAGTCTGATTAGGCTCCATATAACAACAGATACCACTGAGGTCATCCTCTGACACCTCTGCTTTCTAGAGATAGGTTCTATCATTCCCCTAATTATCCCTGTGCAATTAGTTTATGGGTTTATGTTGTATTTTCTCTATTATAAGCAAATCATTGTAAAACTAAGGTTCTCCTACATTATTATCCTAGGGTTTGAGAAAAATACTAAGTTAAATCTTATCCATCTATAGTATATTGAAGTACAAGGTTAGTAGCTAAGTCCTCCTTCATTTGGTAGTGATTTGGCTCAACCTTGTCCTTGAATGTTATATGGAAAAGGTTTTGATCTAGTGTGTGTGCTAGTTGTTGTCATTCTCCTTTTTCATATCAAACAAACATTTTGGTGAACCCATAGCTTCAAGCATTTGCATCTTACTGACAATTCAAATTAGATGTTACATTGATTTATTGCATATTTCTCATTATTGTATTTGAAAATATTGCATCATTTCACATCCTTGATTTGAAAACTCGTACTTTTGCAATTGCACATTGTGTATGTCAACATAAGAAATTTGACATCTCTTTCACATATCTTTACAAGAAATCTAAAATTTGTCTATATTGCTTTTTTGTGCAGCACTTTTGACATCATGATCACTTCATTTGTAGTGACACTAGTGTGTTTTTTACCTTTGCAAAAACCCAGTTTCCTCAAACTAGTGTCTTGGTGTACAAAAGTCTCACATATATGGCATCTAATCATAACAAGGATGGCATGGCTCCTCCCCGATCTAACAAGAAAAGGAGGGATACTAAACCTGTCATATCCTTCACACCACATGAGGTTACTATTCGAGACATTGATGGTCCTCTTTATATAACAACAAGAATAAATGGAAATCCTACAAGAGGAGTTCTTATTGATCCCAAATGCATGACAAATGTTATCACAGAAGAATTTTTATACATGCATGATATAGCACAAGATACTTATGATCCAACTAACATAATGATAAAATCACATAATGGTTATTTTCTTCTGGCAATTGGAAAGATAACACTTTGTATTAAGGTGGTTGAAAAAGCCTTAGAAGCACCATTTGTTATCATTCCCACCTCAAATCTCTTTCATGTGAAACTAGGAAATCCTTGGATAAAATCCATGAAAGCAGTTCCCTCTACTATTCACAAGTGCTTAAAGTTCCCTCATAAAGTTCAAGTGCATGTTATTCATCACAATGGGTTTAAACCATTAGCCCCTTGCAAAAATTTCAATTTGGATTATTTTTTGCCACAACCTATTGATGCAAACCAACCAAGACAAGATTAATTCTTCTTGGCATATCAAAAGTCTGAGCTGAAGGATTCACCTTGACTGAAAGGAAAAGGAATTTTTGTCGAGGTTCCTCCTCTGCCATCCTTAAAAGGATTAGGAGAAAACCTTCAAGAGTGAACCTATCCATCACAAAATCATAAAATCACTGTTGTACCAGCTTCCTCTTCACAAAATGTGGAAAATCATGAACCCTTGATAATGAACAAAGAAACTCCATTGGGAAATATAACAAGACTAGAAGAAATAGAAATGCAAGGGAAAGAAGAAGAAAGCTCCAAGCGTTAGCTCAAAAAATGTCACTGCAAGAAGAAAATATCCCACTGAGAGAAATGAAATCAAAAGAACTAAATGAAGAATTTTCAAGCTGGACTATAGTGTCCTATGTGCCACCTATTTCATATGAAGATCAAGATTGGGAAGAAGATAATGTGATCAAGGACGACCGCTAGCGTGGTTGCATCTTGGAGTATCGCACACCCGACAATGAATCAGGTATTTTTTTCTCCCTCATTTAGCCACACTTGATGTAGCACCTCTTCAAGTTGCTCTCAAGGGTGGCCTCTTCTTAAATATATATATATATATATATATATATATATATATATATATATATATATATATATATATATATATATATATTGTTGTGTTGTGTTCTCCCATGTAGTGTTAAATGTTTGTTTAGGTCTCCTTGGATGACCCTTGATACTCTTGTAAGGTCAAGGATACAAGGAGATCACCTTTGTTGTGGCATTCCTTATATGTGTTTCTCTATTCTTCTACACTTCTCTTGTTGCAATTGTTGTGTGTGGTGCCTTGTGGACATAACATTGTGGAGGGTGATTTGGGGGCATCCTTCCACATTGTGGCCCTAAGTCACTTTTGTCTCCTCTATCATTTTTGGTGATTTCATTCTTCCATTGTGCTTGTGGCTCTACTAGTCGACGGATGACGATAACAAATACACACTTTTGATGAGGACCGTGCGTCCCTAAACAAGAAAATGAAAATGGACTTAGTCTATATATGAAGATCAGGGTATTTTGTTACTGACATTTGACTGGTAGAATCACTTTTGTTGTGATGTGATCATGTTATGAAATTGTTGTAACAAACCTTTGCAATACTCTAAATCTGCTTCTATGCACTTTGAAATGATTTTGTCTCATCTTGTAGCCACACTCAATTTTGAGATACTCGAAGTATAACCTCACGGTTATACTCAGTTTTGAACCCGTAAGTATAGCCTTGGTTTGTTTGAGTGATATGTTGCCTTATTTTTGTATCAGTTTCATGAGATGATTTGGTTTTTATCTTAGCTTAGATTTTCTAACCAAAGCTTATTTTGATTATCTGTCATACATGCATATTGTTAATCAATGATTGTTAGCAAATGATATTGTTGTGTTTCTATTGTGATTGTTGGGAACAATTTAGCATTTGTAAGCACATGTCACTTTGGGGCATGGGCTTTGTGAAGGCTCTTGTTCCCTTGCATGTTTTCAACCTTACCTTAAATGTGATTGCTACCGACAAGAAGGAGAAACCACTTTAAGGTGGGAGCATAAATTGTGGTAAATGCTTGCAGATCTTAGATGTTCTAATAAAAATGTGTTGTGTATACATCCTTTTCACTGTAAGGCATCTCCTTGATGCATGTGGGGCTATATAGTTTGTGTGTTTGTATATACTTCCTTTTCACTATAAGGTGTCTTCGTGATGTAGGTGGGGTTGTATGCTTTTTTTCTTTGTAAGGCATCTTCATGATGTAGGCAAAGTTGTGTATATCTCCAAGGAGATTGCATGACTCATTTTTGAAATCCCTTCTGTGGAAGGCAAGGTTGTGTATTCCCTTGAGTGGTTGCACATCCTTTTCAAAAAGTCCTCTCATGGGAGGCGGGGTTGGGTCTTGAGTTACTCACCCTTAAGCATGTTTTTGGTAGTCATCATAGCATGGCGATGAGCCCCTCGATCGTCAGGTGTGTTTGGCATGTCTTAGATGGTGGAGCGTATCTATGAGCTCCTCCCCATCACCCATGTTTATTGTGTATAATACGTATAGTGGTTCGATGACACACTCTACGATGCTCGTGTATTCCATGTGCTTTTCGTGTGTCTTGTGGTGCCTCGTAGCAATGAGTTCCCCTACGCTGTGTGTTTTGCATGTTTTGTGGTGGCATGTAGCAATGAGCTCCCCCCATGCCATGTGTTTTACGTGTTTTGATGGTGGTGCGTAGTGATGAGATCCCCCCATTGCCTATTAGTGTTATGTAATTGCTTAATCATGTCCTCTCTTTGTGTATGCTTCGTGTATTGTGTGAGTGCATTCATGTCTTTTTTGTGTATTGCGTGTTTTTGTACTATTTTCTTCGTGGTTTGCATTATTGTCAAGTGTTTTCTTATGTTTTCCTAAGCTTGGGGGCTAGAGATGGTCTTCTAAACTTTGGGCATGCTATTGGCTCTAGTGTTTGACGTGCTTGATGTCTTTTTGATTGTACTTTAATGCATGCACTGATCTTAAGATCATACACACATTAAAGTGGGGGCTAAATGTTAAGGAGTAAAAATTGTCCACATGTCTTTTTACCTTCTTGTTTAGCTCCTAGGTCCCTTAATTGTGTTATATCATCAAAATGTTTCTCCTGATGCAGAATTGCCCAACACCAAGTTGAAATTGGAATGTGGGCCACTTGGTTTAGATTACCCCGAACCTAAAGGAGGCTAAAGGAGGCTAAAGGACATGGGTGGTACTACCTAGGTCCCTCCCTTCTAGTTGGGGCTAATTGAAATGTATGTTGGCTTAACACCTCCCTAGAGGTTTCTCCTTATCAATTCTTTTGGTTTGAATTGTCGATTGTAAGTGCATTTTTGAGATCATTATTGACTAAGATGGAGATAGCTAACTTGAGATCTTGAAGTGAAGCAAGCAAGAGCATTCATTGTGATTCTAGAGAAAACTTGTGTATTGTTATTTTGTTGTTGTAGGTATGGAGATATCATCTATTCTTCCTTAGGAGTTGAAAGATCTTCATCATTCTAAGGGTTCATCACATAGGTGATATCATTGTTTATTTATCATCATTTGAATCATTATATTATCATTGTTTCAGCCTTTGCCCCCATGAGGGAATGCACTATTTATCAATCAACAGTGTTGGGAAGCTTGAATGTTATCCCAGGGTTTGACTGAGGCAAGTTCCTAAACACCATAACCCCAAACCCCTTCTTATCTTCTTGTGTGTAGGTTACAGGAGTGAGATCTAGAAAATACAAAGCTATAGGAAGATTGAGTACAAAATAAGGTTTCAGGATCTAAAGATAGTTACATAATATTCCTTCATTAGGGACTTGGGTGGAACCACCCTATCCTCCTCCCTTGTTTGGGTTTGGATCTGGCATCAGGATAGCATCTGGAATAACTTTTCAGTTCACACCTTCAGTTGATTCTTCCAATCAGGACCTGGGCGGTACCACTGAGGTCCTCTGACACCTCTACTTTTTGGAGATAGGTTCTATCATTCCCCTAATTATCCTTGTGTAAGTAGTTTCTAGGTTTCTGTTGTATTTTCTCTGTTATAAGAAAATCATTGTAAAACTAGGGTTTTCCTGCATTGTTATCCTAGAGTTTGAGAAAAAGACTAAGTTAAATCTTATCCATCTATAGCATACCAGAGTACAAGGTCAGTAGCTAAGTCCTCCTTCATTTGGTAGTGATTTGTCTCAGCCTTGTCCTTGAATGTTATATGGAAAAGGGTTTGATCTAGTGTGTGTGCTAGTTGTTGTCATTCTCCTTTTTCATATCAAACAGTACCTTCACACAAAGGTAGGACCTTTGTTCGAAGAGACCTTCACACAAAGGTACCATTGTTTAAAGGTCCTTTCAACCACTTAAAAACATATAAAAAATTCATAACTATCCTCCTTTGAACAAAAGTCACTGAGTAAAAAAATAATTAAAAAATGCATAAGAAAAGACCTTTGTTCAAAGGTTATGAGGCCGATTGATATTTTGTAAAAGTAAAAAATTTAAGTGAACTGCATATATAAATAAGAGGTCAAATATTTTGTAAAAGTAAAAATATGTCCTAATTTATTCACATTTTTCAAGTTTGGAAGTTTTTTAAAGAGAAAATATTTGGTGAAGGAGTTTTCAACTGATATTTTTCAAAGGAGGAAATGGGAAGTAAAAGAACTAGGCAAAATAAAGCTATGCGATCATAGTCCATAGAAAAGGAACAAAAATTATCTCAAGAAAGGACACAAAGATATTTAAAAAAAGGTATGTATTTTTTAATTTGTATAATTTTTTTTCAAGAATATTAGATTCCTACATGTTCTACATTCATCTAAATTTCTAGGTTAAATTCACTAGATTCCCTAACTTCTCTCTAGGGTTTGTATCTCTTTCCACTACTTCCTCAAATCTAGGGTTTGAGTATAACATCTAATTTAGATTTAATTATAATATAAATTAGATTCCTACATGTTCTACAGTCATCTAAATTTCTAAACCTAGCAACCACCACAAGAGATACACATGCACATTTTTTTGTCATAGGTAAATCACCTACAAAATATCACTATATTTTCACATGTGATAGTGTTTGGATTTGAAGTGGTTGATATAGTCCTAGTTTCCAATTACTCAAGGCAAGTAATAACATCTCACCTCAAGTACAATCTTAAATATAATTAGCATCATTAGGTCTAATTAATGTAATGCTACAAATTATCTATATGGTTTAGTGTCCCCAAAGTTCCCATCCACCTTAGGGGTACATGATGCTTTCATCACATCCTATTGATCTCAAATTCTATGTAGTCACTATCTGATCTAATATTCATTGTCTAGTAAAATGTTTTTCCTATTGTTTTCATCACATCCTTGTCAACCTATGGATAAGAAAATTAAATAGACATGAGTACATAAAAGGACACTAAAATGGTTCAGCCTGAAGAAACTAGAAGAGAAAGCACTAAAAAAATTGGGCTTCATTTTCCATTAAATGAAATAGCCATGACAATACATTATCCAAGGTTGGATAGGTGGAATCAAAAGGTACATCTCTATTTACATGTTCAAACCCTAATCAAGATATGATAGGAAAAGATAAACAAGGATGAATACAAACCCTAGGATAAATATAAAAGAAAAAGATAAAAATAAGAAATTAGATATATAAGAACCATTTAATTAAAATAAAGGCCAAACCCTACTATAAAATCCTAGGTCATGATGGAATGTCAGGTTCACTGATAAATGTAAAGGAAAACCATTTGACTATTACCGTGTACAATTGATACATCTAACAATTGTGTTACACAATATGAACCCCTAGTCAATGATCATACTATCTTACAAGAAGATGATTGGGGTCCATTAGATTTTATGTATTATATTTTTGGTGAGTATCATGTGGATCTTAAAAGGCTTATGGTAAATTCCATTATTATACATATGACTAAATAACATGATATTCCAATATGGACCCTTAAATAAAGTGTTCTTGTATATGAATGTAAAGAGTAGGAGTTCAATATAGTTTATGCATGTATGTAAACAATTTCAACAATATAGTTAAATAATACTTTCTCTAAGTGTTCAACAATCTGGACTCATGTATTTTTAGCTAAAAATGAGAATTTTGATCCAAGTTTTAAAGACCTATCACATACTCTTAAAACATGAGTGTGTAGCACTTTATTCATAAGCCTCATTAAGGTTGTGAAAACTAAATTGAATTCTTGGTTGAATTTGATGCTAAACCTTTGTTCTCTAGATCTCAAGAAAATCTTGTTGCTTATTTTATGACAAAACACCTTGAAATCTTCTCAAAGTTAAATTGTTTAAAAATTGTGTGTACAATGATTCTAAGGTTCTCTAGATGTTTGTAACATAGTTCTATAATTTAATCCTAGAGATCATGTACACTATAAGTTAGATTTAATTTTAATTTACTAGAATGAGATTGGACTACATGTCCTACATTCATCTTTTATATATGCACATGGACAAGTAATATATGCACAAGTACAATATTTCATATATGTATGGAGTTGAGTAATATTTCTTTCCCACATCATGGGCACCACATCTTGGATTCAATCAAGTGTATGTTATCTAATTAATTTAAAATGATATGCTTGAGTCACCTCGAACAATCTTTGTGCACCTAATTTGTTCTACCATTACATGTAGTTGTATATATAGATCTACATCAGGAAAATGACATTAGAATTTTGCATATATGTTCAAATTTATAGTGATTTGAGAGTAAATGGAAAAATAATGATATACATTTAATCTTCTATTTAAAATTATATAATATCTATAGAATGGTAGAATATTAAAATGTTAAAACTTATATCTAGTTTTTGAAAATGAGTTTATATTATCCATCCCTTAAATATATTCTAAAATCTTCTTTCTTTTATATGATAAGTGTAGAGTCTCAACATATAGAAAATGGAGTAGTTGTTGTTCTAGATACTGGAGCAGAGGAGGCCCAACCACGCATAGTTGATGTTAAGGAGGAGGCCTGACCACACATAGTTGATGTCAAGGAGGAGGCCCAACCACACACAGTTGATGTCAAGAAGAAGGGCCAAATAAACTTTGATGTTGGAGAGAGGTTGGGATCACTTCCTTTGACATTTATGCATATGAATCTAATTAAAGAGGTTAAGAGAAAAAAATATTATAGAAATATAGATCATTTACTTGAAATGGATGTAGATAAATTAAAACTTTATGCTAAACAACCTACTAATGTTACTAAGAGGTCATTGAATAGAACTTCAAAGGAAATACTTGATAAGCATTTCAATCATCATAATACACTTGGTCAAGCCCAACTATTATCAAGTATGATTCTTCGTGGTGAGATAAAAGAGCCATTAAAATTGTTGGGTGTAGATTTCACAAAAAAGAGGACACATAGAAAAAGACATTGTTCAAAATGTTACAAATGTTTGACTTTTATTGGCAAAAAGTCTCGATTAGTTGATAAGAGCATTTCAAGAAGAGTGGTGTTGACATCTATTGTAAGTCCACAAATTCCAAGAAAACATCAGACCTCTTCCCTTTTAAGTGAAATTGGCTTAAGTAGAAAGACACTAACAAGATATGTGAAAAGGAGAAAGGTTTTAGATGATAGTACTATAGAAGGCAATTAGGTAATGATGTGTAGGGCTCCCTATTATGAAAAGATTGAAGATGGTGTTAGGAAGTTGATCTTAGATTTTTGGCACAATCATACCTATCCTTCATCAAATAGTAGAGATCTTCTCAAACATAGGATCGGGCCAAATGATTATGAACTACATATAAAACATTGGTTAGATATAATGCAACATGAGATGTATGTGAAATTTTGTGATATAAATCCTCATATAAAGATTGGGAAAATAATGTTTGAAATGTTAAGGCCATGTTATGTGAAGGAAAAGAAAGTTTTTGAAACTTGTTGTCGTTACCATATTGAATTTAATCTTTACTATCAGGTGTTTCTAAAGATTAGAGAAGAAAGTGATGGTGTCAACAATGCACCTCATAAATGCTTAAGTCAGTTCATAGCATCCATCTTAAGTGATAAATTATTTGATGACAATGCAGATGGTCCAATGAAATGCAGAAAAGAACTTTGTGAAACATGTGGAAATTTGGCTAAAATGACTTTGAGAAATGAAGATACTGACATGATGAAGATGGTAAATTGCAAGAGTTACATCTACATAAAGAGTGAAACAAAATTTGGGAAAGAACCCACAAAGTTAGTTTATGTAGAAGAGGAACTACCTATCGAAACATTTATGGAAATTTTCTGTAAATTGATACAACTATACATACATCATGCATTTTTTCTAAGAGGAAAACAAAAAAAATTTAGTTGTTGAGAGATACTTTCCCACTTGGAATAGTTTTATCAGTAGTGGACTTTGTAGAAAATTACTCTTTTACTCATCAAAAGGAGATTCAAAAACAATATTATTTGGAGCATGTCACTATTATGGTGCATGTTGTTAGTGTGAATAGGGATATTTCCTATTTAGTTTCCCTTTTGTGTGATTAATTCATATTATTTAACTATTTATTAGTTAAATAATATCTTCACACATAATTCACATGTTAAGTTGACTTAGTGAGTCTACTAGATGTTTCTAGTTGTGTCTAGTTGTTCATAGATGTCTTACCCTGCACGTGCTATAGTTGTCTCATGTCATAGGATTAAGACACTTGTCACATGACTACATCTTAGCTCTCATCCTTTCCTTTATAAGCAAGGCTCTTCATGTATAGTGTAACATAAGATGAACAATTTTGAATTCATTGATAGAATAGAATTATTATTCTCTCATATTGTCTCTCTTGAGCTTTCATGAAGTCCTAGATCTTGGTGGCTCCTATCATAGACAACTCTTACACATGTGTTATCGACATGCACAATTGGATTTAGATGGTGTTGAGAGTACATATCTACAATGAGTCATTAAAAAATAATATCACTTTTATATTAGCTATGATAAAGAGCATGACATGCATTTTGTACAACATTTCTTTAAGATTTTTTTAAAGATTTGGCAAGTAGGGGTGTCAAAATTGAAAAACATTTTGTATGGTTAGATGGGTGTGCATCATAAATCAAATCATCAAGGCCATCTTATGCACTTTGTAGATATCATTGACATGACAATATACCGGATGTTTGGAGTTTCTTTGAGAGTGGGCATGGAAAGGGTGAGCATGATGGTGCAAGAGCTTGCATCAAATGTGCTCTACGAAAACATCAAATGAATTATGAGGGAGATCATATAAATGATGCACATTATTTTGTTGAATGGTGTAAGAAACACTTCACATGTGCGGTCGATACATCTTTAGGGAGGAACCCACATCCAAATAGAGTGTTCTAGGAGATATAAGGTATGTATTTTTTGAAAAAAGTTTGCTTTGTTTAATATTTACTTAAAATTTTATTTATTTTATTTGATTGTGATTATAGTTTTATAATTTCAACAAAATTATTTAATTGTAAATCATATTTGATATATATATATATATATAATTTGTAGGTGTGGATAGAAGAACATTGCATGGATGTAAGAGGGTAGAGAAAACAAGATCTTTGCATTATGTCATGAGTATAGATAGCCACACATGGATGTTGTACACTAGGGATTACTCTTGTTTTTGTTATGACTGCATGTTGGGAGATTGTGAGAATTGCAAGAACCAACAACGTGGATATGTCAGTGAATGGAATTTGGTGCCACTAGTTGTTACCTACATATATGATGAAAATGAAGGCAAAAGATTTGAAGACATTCCTTTGATTTCAAATTATTATGACCACATTTCAGGATTGAGTATATATATATATATATATTGTGCAACTTGTAGTTCAATTTTTTAATTTTTATATGTTGATAAAATTTAAATTTAAATTTCATTCTTAAATATTAGAATTCATGATAGGAACTTCTAACTTTTTACATTTCATTATGGTGCGGGAGATGTTATTGCAGTCATAGCAGAGGGTGGAAACATAGAAGGTGTTAGTTATTATTTATTACGTTGCACAGAAGAAAGGAAGAAGTTAACAAAACCATAAACAAGTGATGAAATGTTGTTTTCCACAGGTTCAATTGTAGTGCAAGGGACATTTCTCAAACAAGTCAAAATTATTCAAAGGGATTCATTTTATTGATTGCCAAACTCACAACAGGGTGTATGAGTATAGATTCCTAGTGATTGCTACTAGCATGTCTCTTCATCAAGTTCCATGTGCACGTGGACCTCATAAGTGGAGACTAGATAGAGATGACCATCAAAAAATATTTGATGTTATTGGAGCGAGCTGAACCAATGAATATGGTATGAAAAATGTGGACAACATCTTTCATTTCATTTTAGGTATTCACTAGACCTACTATGGTAGAATATTGCCTTATGTAGATGTACTATAGGTGTCTTAGGTCTACTAAATCTCAAGCACATCTTACTTGTAGTTCACTTTTAAATTATTTTAATTTATGCTTCAGTAGATTTTTCATGTGTTTAATTTCAATTTCAATGGTTCTTAAAATTTTTAGGATTCATGATCTCTAGGTTCTAATTTTATTTACATTACATCGTGGCAGGAGATTTATTTTTGCAATCATGTAGCTCAAAGGATTTGAAGTTATTGTTTCATTTCAGGAACATGATCTCTACACTATCCAGCATATATTTTCTTACATGTATGTAGGCTTTTTAAGTTAGGCATGTGTCTTAGACATGTCCTAGAATGATATTTATCTAATAGGTGTCTTAGATATGTCTTAGGTCTAGATTGGAATAAGGTATAAAATCTAGGTGTCTTAGATGTACTATGTCTACTAGAAAATCTAAATTTGTCTTAGATATGTCTTAGGTCTATGTTACATCTACTAGAAAATCTAAGTATGTCATAGATATGTCTTAGGTCTATACTCTAGAATAAGGTATAAAATATAGGTGTATTATATATGTCTTAGGTGTAAACTTTACGCCTACTAGAAAATCTAATTTTGTCTTATATATCTCTTAGGTCTAGACTAAAATAAGGTATAAAATCTAAGTGTAGATTAGATATGTCTTAGGTCTAGATTAGAATAAGCTATAAAATGTAAGTGTCTTAGGTGTCTTAGGTCTAAGGTGAGGCCACATGAACTTCCACCTTCACGTGGTTGGCCTTGTCAGTACAGAATAAATATTTCTTGAAGCTAAGGGAAGTTCTTCTTTGTATCTAGAAGTTATGAAACCCTAGTAAAGTTTCTTGGTGCTTGTGCGAGTTTGGTATCATTAGAAATTTATAGAACTTAACTTTTTAGTTCACTATATTTAGAAAGTTGTATGTGAGTTTAATTATCATTCAAGTCTCAAACTCAACAAGCCTCTTCTATCTAGTTGATTCACATTAAAATAAGATGAACTTGTATAGATTCAATCTTTGGTATATAAATATGAAATCAACATTGGATCTGATACCTCTTCACATGGTATAGGAGTACAAAATTATTTTAGTTTTGACTAAGATGGATGATTATATACATGAGTTCATGACCTTAATTATAATTATGTTAAATTACCTAATTGAATTCCTACTCACTATAGCTATAGGTGAAGGGAGAGATGGTCTTTAATCCTATAAGTACCATCAAAGTTGTACAATGCATAAGTAAACAAAACCTCTTGACTTGAGAAGGGTGATCTTCAATTTTTTTGTATCTATGCATTGAACAAGGGAGAGATAGTCTTTAATCCTATAGGTACTATCAAAGCTGTACAACATAAGTGAACAAGACCTCTTGACTTGAGAAGGATGATCTTCAAATTCTTGTTTTAATTCTAGGAGATATGAAGGTTCTCCTAAGGAACAATTCCTTAAAATTTTATGGAATACTATGATGTGTAGATAAGGATATAACCTTGATTGAATTCATTTTATTAAATAAGATATGTTCTTGAATTAGGACCTCTTATAGGTATTGACTAACAATGGGCATGGAATGGATTCTAGTTGTTTATATGCATTAAACAAGTTTGAGTTAAGGTTATTGAAATGAATTATTTGTTTGCAATTCATTGTCATTTAAATGGATATTGCAAAGCCAATCCTTGTTGCTAATGTTTTGGTATTCCAATGTAGTGTTATTATGTTAATGGTGTGTTAAGTGGTTAATGTTACTTGATTAGATATTTGACTTAGAGTCTAATTCATGATTTGAGTGTAATAGTATTTGTTCTAGTAGTGGTAAAATTGTCTAGAGGTTTAATTTTATTTTTGAGTAAAAAATCTTCCAAGTTTTATTTATATTTGTTATATATATTGTGTTCATATGCTCCTTATGTGGGCCTAACTTATGTTATTTCATCATATAGCTACCATTCTTATCCTGAATGGTGTATCATTACAGAGTTATAAAGTTTATTTTAAACTTCAAATTTGAGATATGTACAACTAATAGAATCCATAGCTTACATCTAGCATGTACATGTTGAAATTTACATGACGTGATTGAGATAAGCATAATATTTTTTAAGTTAATATTTTATTATTTCAAAACTTGTATTACATGTCTTAATACACACATGTTTAAATATCAAATAGATCCATTGAAAATATCAAGAAGCATTTATACGAAAACTTTATTAAATATATCTCAAACATAAATTTATCCATGTCAAATATAAACATAGTTATGTTCATTTGAAACATAAACATGTCCATACATAGATGCATAAATGTCCATACATGTTGAAAATATATAAACATAAATGTTGATACATGTTTGAAAATATAAACATAAGCATGTCGATTCATAGATGCACATAAATATCCATACATGTCAAATATATAAACATAAACATCCATACATGCCAAATATAAACATAAACATATAAATGTTCATACTACAAACATGAGCATAAACTCAAATGTCCATATCTCGAACATAATCATAAGTTACACAAATGTCCATGTCCATATGTCAAACATAAACATAAACACAAACACATGTCCATGTCTATATCTCAAACATAAACATAAACACAAATGTCCACATGTCCATATCTCAAACATAAGAAATCATAAACAGAAATGTCTATATCTCAAACATAAATATCAATCTCTCAAACATGTAAGTTACTAGATATTTCGATTATCATGTTGGCTCCTAGTCGAGCAACCCTCAGAGTGAGAATTCCGCTCTGATATATGCAACAAGTCCTACAAAAGTGTAATTAAATTAGAATATATATACACATGTTTCCTACATACATACAAACAAACAACCATGTTATATATATATATATATATATATGAATTTTATAATTTGATAATCAACTCCCCTGTCCATTGTGATCATCAAGTGAATCATGTGTGCATACATGCTATGCCCTCAAACTAGGAGTAACACCTACATCCTCAAGCTACACATGCACATAGAAAAGAAAAATTAATTTCAAATATAATTTTTCTATGTAGGGTCCTACAAGCATATGTTTAAATTTTTTAGTATAAATTTAACTTAAAAATTTAAAAATTATATACATGTGTTGTACCATGACCCTAAATATCACCATTCTTAGCTACAATGATGGAATCCATTAACTCTCTTGTTGTTCTCTCATCTAGTAGTTGTAGCAATGACGTGTACAAGGGACTATGAATGCGAGATGGCATCAATCCTATAGAAAGCATCTCTACAAAACCCATACCTCCTACAACTTTCTCAAGCAAATCAAGTCCCATATGTTGAGCCTGTGGAGTGGTAGAATGATCAGTAGATGCATGTGCTACTTCAACATGTGACTCATGTAGCCCACTAGAGGATCTAACTGTACGATCTACATCACAACATTGCATGTTAGATGATGGGCTCTCTGAATCTACAAGAATGTGACCCACATGTGAACTAAAACCTACTAGAGGGATCCCCATCTATGATGATATCATCTGGTACACTCTCATCAAGTCCTTAGATAAAAAACAAGCCACCCTCTGCATCTGGGTCTCCACTGTAATGCACTCCAAATCCTCTAGTGATGGGATTCCTGCGAGATGATAAGGATCTATGTGAGTAGGTGACCTCAAGGGATGCCTCATCAGATACTATCCCACATGGTCTGTAGATATCATCTGAGTTTGCATAACAATCTCAGCAATACTCTCAATTTCTTCCCATTGGGGAGCAATGACTACATGATTACCAATACCACTAAGGGAAGGTGAGACTGTAAGCATCCTATCACCAACCAAGCTCTTATAACAAGAGGCTCTTGATATGGACGATGATATACATGTCCTTGTCACATACTTTGCCACACCCCTACCCCAAATGTGGTGGTAAATCCAAATAGTTGACTTTGAGGCCTAAATGGACCTCGACGTACAATTGTTGTGCAAAATATAATGGAATTTGGTCATTATTTGGATAACAACCATGTGCAACAAGAAATCTAAGATAAATCAACGGTGTTGTCTGAGGACATACACACCGAGTCACCTGATATTACCTAACACTAGTTTTGGGTGCATACTGAGGAACACATTGTGCCTAAAGAGTTTCTTTAGCACTCTTAGCTAGACTTCACTCAACAAAACATCACCAGAAACCTATGCTCACATTTGGGCAAGAATTAGCTAATGTCTCACCAAAGTATGCGCTAACACCCCCTAACCAATTTCTAATATGAACTAAACTATCCAAAATCTTCTTATAGTTAGATCTGTGAACCCCCATGGTTTGTAGATCCTCTAAAATTAACCTCAATCTAGCAATCTCTCTATTTGTATGACTGAAAAGTGGATCCATAT
Source organism: Cunninghamia lanceolata (assembly GCA_027924645.1). Taxonomy (NCBI): domain Eukaryota; kingdom Viridiplantae; phylum Streptophyta; class Pinopsida; order Cupressales; family Cupressaceae; genus Cunninghamia; species Cunninghamia lanceolata. The sequence continues at coordinate 532,194 of BSBN01000845.1, forward strand.
CTCCCTATTATATTTACATGTAAATATACTTGAGAGTTTAGGAACATAACATGATATAGTTCCTATGTTAGTTAATTTTCTCTTTTAAAATTAAAGACATAAATCTAGGAAAATAACAGATCTAGATAGTTCACTATACATCCTAGATTATCATATTTTAAACTTCATATTTAAATACAATACTTAAGAGACATAAATAGGCTAGAAACGATTAAGTTACACAAGCATTTGAACTCACAAGTTCTAAAGTACAAGGCAATATCATTTAATGAAAAATGTAGTCTATTTCATTAGGTCAAATACTTGTAACATACAAATTACATTTCATTTAATGAAAAATGAAGTCCAATGTTTTTAGTTCTTTTTCTTTAACATAATGCTACACAATTTTCCACATAATAGATATCTAATTTATGAAAAATCAAGGAATATAAAGCACATTAACTTGAGTGTACACATGAACTATATTGAACTCCTACGCTATCCATTCCTATGCAAGAGCATATTTTATGTATACTAATGGCTATTTAATTTTCTTATCCACAAGCTGACAAGGATGTGATGAAAGTAGCAGGAAAATCATTTTACTATACAATGATATAGATCAGATAGTGACTACATAGAATTTGAGAACTTAGAGATGAGAATGTTAGGTTTCTTTGCCTCTCTTTCTTGTGGGTCCAGTTTATGTTCGAGGGTCCTAATTTTTCATTGATTTTTTATCCTTGGCTTCTTGGGCCTAAATCTCTTCCTTTTCTAAATTTTCTATAGTTTTAGGGAGCTACCACCATGGTAGAACTTCCTTAAAAGAAAATAACAAATAGATGAACTTGCAATCCATAAAGAATGAGGATTGTCCTACCATGTTCCTTTGTTTCACATATGTTTTCCCATGAATTCCTACAAGGTGAGTGATAAAACATTCCACGAGTAGATTCTATCTCTCAAGATAGATTGAAATAAAAAATGACAACATTAGTGATCATGCATGCTACCCTTTGATTGACTGCTACCCCATACAGTTCAATTGGTTGAGGAAAAATCTTGTTAAATATATTAATGATAAAGATGAGCATATAAGAATGTACATTGACAATAAAATGCATCATGAGAAAATTATAATAATAATCATGTGATAATTAATAAACATGATAGGAATGTAAGTAAAAATAACCATCCAAGCATTTAAATATCACAATCATAGATAGAAGAGTACATTGTGAGAAGGATACACATGCATTATAGATAGGATCAAAACTAGGATAATAATTCCCATCATGGGAAACATAATGGTGATCCAACCCTCAATGACCAAAGACACCCATGAAAGTACAATAGAACTTGCCCAATGTTACATCCATGAGCAAGACCACACATAGGGTAGGACGAATGGGATAAGTAGGATAGAAATAATGGTGATGTAGCTCTCTATGGCTAAAACACCCATGAAAGTATGATAAATGTCCCAATGTAGCATCCATGAGCATGAGAATGCATAACGTAGGTGAAGACAAGAGAAACAAACAAAGGAAAACACAACAACAAAATGCAAATAAAACACAATGTTATACCTTTGAAGATCCCTCTCTCCTTTATAATGTGGAAGGAGATGCACCCAAACTCCTTAGCTTTACTCAAACAAACTACTTAAATGTGGATTGCTCTTAAGTGTAGACACAATTTGGCATTATCTAGCTATGGGGGAGATGATCTTAAAGAGATTTTGGCATAATAGATTTGCTCTAAACTTGGATATGAAAATGGCTTATGGAGGCTTGTATTTATAGGCAAATTGGAGGGGATTTTGATCCAATGATGGAGATTGAAAGTTAAGATCAATGGATGAGATTGAATGAGAGATGGAGGGTTGAGATTTGATCAACAAATTTGGAGGGTGTAGAATAAAAATGATTTTAAAATTCATTTTAGGGAGGACTTTGCATTTAATGTGATTTTGATGTGTGAGGAAATAAAAAATATTTCCTTGGGAGGATGTGGAATTAAAAATTCTATTTTATGTGGGAATGTAAAGGTCTGTGACACATGCACATTTTTGGGGCCTTACATTTGTAATCTATTTTTGTGGAAGATGTTTCATCATGAAAATGAAAAGAATGAGTTAGAAGGGTTATGTATTTTTTGGAATTTTTAATTTGTGGGTGTGGGAGAAGGTGTTAAGTGGGATTTGACCAAGTTAATTAGGGTGATTAACTTAATTAATATGGCTGTAGTAAATTAGTGGATGGGGTAAGAAGGGTTTAGGATCAATTAAATAATGATTTATTTAATTAATCCAGGTCTAAGGGCTACGTAGGCTAGGGTAGCTAATTAAATATTGGCTATTTAATCAACTAGGCTAGGTGTGGGGACTAATTAGTAGGGTAAATTAATTAGATTAGTGTGATTTACCTAATTAATCAAGTTTAAGAAGGTGGACAAATTAACCAAATAAATATTTACATATTTATTTAATTAATTGGGATTATGTTAGTAAGGTATGAGGCTGATTTAATCTAATTAATTCAGTTTTGATGAAGAATGGATGGATGATTCAGGGGTAAGGTAGGCTAATTAATTAAATAAAAATTTAATTAATTAATTGGATGGGAAATTAGTGGTGTGGATGATGACAAAGGGTGGTTGAAGGGTTAAGACATTTTTAGGTGTCTACATTTGCCCCTCTTTGATGTGGAGTCGTGACCTAGTAAGGAGATGGCGTCAAGTCAAAATTTTTTGCCTTAGTTGCTAGAAAGGAATGGAATGGATGAGGGATGCCCCCTCGAGAGGTTAAGTGAAAAAATTAATTTTTTTTAGGTGAACTCTCAAAAGGAGGAAATAGTGGTAGAAAATGAGTGAAGGATGAAAATTAGGTGGGTAGGAATAAAAACAGAGGAAAAAGGGTAAAATTTGTGCCCTGGGTGGAGAAAAAAGGTGAATGGGGGATGACATGGTGGCTATATATAGCAAATGTAGGCCCAAAGTGCCACATTTGCATACTCTAAGCTTATTGGATGAGAGAAGAGGAGAAGGAGACAAGGCGCAACATATGTTCCCATGATTTTGACACTAATCCAAGAGGGTTTGTGACTATGGTCGATCAACAGAGGCAAACCCATAGGTATGTTGGTCTACCCTAGCCTTGTTATTTTGGGTTTTGGGTAGTTTATGGGCTCAGGAAATGGATAGTTAGGTAGATTAGTGCTATCGTGCAGCCACGTAGTGCCATTAGGAAGTGGTTTAGCGCGATCCTCTGAATCAATGTCATAGCCAAAAGGGGATTTAAGATGGTTTAGTGCCATCCTTTTGGGTTTTAGTGCTAACGTCTCATTTAGCGCCATGGGTAGAAAGGTCATTTCGGAGGGTTTAGCACCATCCAGGCAGGGTTTAGTGCTAACCTCTAGTTTAGCACTATCCATTAGTACTTTAGCGCTATGCTCTTGTTTAGCACTGTTAGGGTGGAGTTTAGTGCAATCCTCTAGATAAGCATGGGGAAATTTGGGAAATTTAGGTCGAATGGCAGTTTAGCGCCATCCAGTCATGGTTTAGTGCTAAACTCTGGTTTAGCACCAAAGGGTCAGGAATTATCGTTATCCTCTGGAATAGCGTTATGTGATCAAGGTTTAGCACTATCCTATGGATCAACCCTATATAGTTAGGGATTAGCGCCATAAGGTTCTAAATTAGTGCCATAGCACTATTTTGGGAAAAGGATCTGATTTGGGTGATTTTTTGAGTGTAGATTCCAAGTAGGATCTTATAGTCACAAGAGCATAGTGTGCCATTAGTTATAGTGTTGAGAGGGTAGTTTGATTAGGTCGTCTTAGCTCAACTAGGGAGGATAGGGCTTTAGACGATTTTTGAGATGCCCCAAATACGAGCACATAGGGCCATGATGATAGCCCTAGTGGAACGATGGAGGAGCGAGACATGCTCCTTCTTACTTCCTACAGGTGAAATCATGACACTAGAGGATGTGTGGTGTAGTCATGGTAGGAGGATTCACATAATGAACTATCCGGACCATGTAGCAAGAGTAAACACAACGGAAACAACTCAAAGAAATGGAACAAATGTAGATTCAGTCATTCAGTAAATCATAGAATTCAAATATAGATCGGTCGGCAACATGCGGGCTTACAATTTAGCTCACAGGCTTGCTTACAAAGAATCACAAGATATAGCTTTAAAGTCTCTTTGCACAAAATCTAAACTATGAACTTATGCGGAGTGATCATCATAAGTTCATAGTTTAGATTTTGTGCAAAGAGACTTCAAAGCTATATCTTGTGATTCTTAATAAGCAGGCATGTGAGCTGAATTGTAAGCCCACATGTTGCCGGCCGATCTATATTTGAATTCTATTATTTATTGAATGATTACATCTATATTTATTCCATTTCTTTGAGTTGTTTCCGTTGTGTTTACTCTTGCTGCACAATCTGAACAGTTCATTTTGTGAACCCTCCTACTGTGATTGCACCAAGTGGTATCAGAACGAAAGTTTAAATCTTTGGGAGCGAATTGAGTGAAGTTGGTGAAGGAATTCTGTAAGATTTTGTTGTGGATAGATCACTGAACTGAGGCAGGTTACTTGTGTCACAACCGATCGCCGATTGTGAGGTAGTTGTCACTTTGTAGCTCGACTATTGAATTTGAGGCAGTTTACACTTGATCCTAGGAAGAATGCCACCGAGGAGAGTTGTTGTTGGAACAATGGCTGGTAGAATGGATGAGATGATGGAAATGATGAGAACAATGAGAATTTGATTGGATGCCATTGAGGAAGATAGGTGAAGAGGATTGACACTGAGACCTAATGTTGAAAGTGATGATGAAGAAGAATTTCAATCTGTTGAACAAATTGGTGAAATCCTAGGAGGTGATGAAGAAGAAGAATCAGACCAAGTGAAGATGTTTCGAGCTATTTCAAAGATTGGAAAAAGACCTAGAGTGGATGTACCAGATTACACTGGCAATTTGAATCATGAAGAGTTGGTTGACTGGATAAATGACATGGAAGAATACTTTGAATTTGAAGAAATTAAAGATCTAGAGAAGGTGAAATTTACAAAGACAAAATTGAAAGACATACTGCTATATGGTGGAAAGAAGTTCAGTTTGAAAGAAATAGGAGAGGGAAAGAAAAGATTACAAAATGGGATAGGATGGTGACAAAACTAAAGAATCAATTCATACCTGTTGACTATGAGTTGGTACTACTGAAAAGATTGCAAAATCTGAGACAAAAGGAGAAATCTGTAAAGGAGTATACTAAGGAATTTCATAAGATCATGAGAATAGGACATAGTGAAGCAAGCAAGGAGAAAGTGGCTAGTACATCAATGGACTGAGGTTGAACATTCAAGAAGAACTAAGCTTGGTAAGGATGACATCTTTAGAGGAAGCATATCAGTTTTCCCTGAAAGTTGAAGAGAAGCTGAATAAGAGGCATGATTAGAGATAGAGAGGTAGAGGAGGTAATTTTTAGAGAGGTAAGACTTATTCTAGAGGAGATAGATCACATCTGGAGTAGAACAAGTTTGAAAACCCATTTAAGAAAGAAGATAGAGATAACAATGCTTACCGGAGAGATGACATAATTTTTTACCAGAGAGGAAACCCTAGTGCATACTAGAATGAATGATATAGAAGAGAAGGAAGAGGATTAGATAAGAGAACATTTAGAGGTACTTTTTTCAAGTGTGGAGGTGAAGGACATACAGAATTTGAATGTAATCAGTGTAGTACAGGCAAGAGGATAGAAAACAGTGGAAGAGAAGCCTATGTGGATGAAGAACCTGTTAAACTAGGTGATCCCTATTATGTTGGTAAACTGGAGAAAGGAGAATCACTTGTGATGAGGAGAGCACTAGTTCAAGTAGAAATAAATGAGGAACCACCGCAGAGGAAGAGTTTGATCAAAACTAGATGCAAATCAGGAGGTAAGTGTTGCAAAGTTGTGATTGATTGTGGTAGTTTAGATAACCTAGTTTCAGAGGAGATGGTGACCAAGCTGAAGTTGGAAAGATTGAAACACCCTAAGCCCTATCATATAGCATGGATTCAGGATGATCATAAGGTACTAGTAAGTGAACAATGTTTGGTAAAATTTTATATTGGATCTTATCATGATGAAGTATTGTGTGATATTATGCCTATGGATGTTTGTCAAATCTTGTTGGGTAGACCTAGGCAATATGATAGAAAAGCTATACATGATGGGAGAAAGAATACATACACTATAACATCAAATGGAAAGAGAATTACCTTGATTCCTTTAGAAGATGACCCTGAGAATGAAGTATGTGGGAATACTAGAATTTGTCTGGTAGATGGAAGGAAATTTCTGGATGGTTTGAGACATGAGATTGTGTTATGCTTTGATTCCTAAGAAGCTTGAAACATTGAAGAAGGAGATTGAAGAATCACAGCCAGAGGAGATAAAGGAGTTGCTGACAGAATATGAAGACATCATATTAGACAATGTACCGGAAGGATTGCTACCCATCAGGAGTATCAATCATCACATGGATCTTATACTAGGAGCAAGTTTGCCTAACAAAGCAGCACATAGAATAACACCGATAGAGAATGAAGAACTAAATAGACAAATACAAGATTTGTTGAGGAAAGGTTTGATCAAAGAAAGTTTGAGTCCTTGTGTAGTACCTGCAGTATTGGCACTGAAGAAAGATGGAGAATGGAGAATGTGTATTGATTCTAGAGCAATAAACAAGATCACAGTTAAGTATAGATTTCCTTTACCTAGGATGGATGATATCGTGGATTGTTTGAGTGGAGCAAGATATTTCAAAAAGATAGATTTGAAGAGTGGATATCATCATATCATAATCAGAGAAGGGGATGAATGGAAGACTGCTTTCAAAACAAATGAAGGATTGTATGAATGGTTAGTGATGCCTTTTGGATTGACAAATGCACCAAGCACTTTCATGAGATTGATGAATGAAGTTATGAAGAAACTCTTAGGTAAGTTTGTTATTGTGTACTTGGATGACATTCTAATTTTTAGTAAGACAAAAGAGGAACATTTGCAACCCCTGAAGCAAGTTTTGCAGAGACTGAGAGAAGAGAAATTGCTAATAAACATCAATAAGTGTAGTTTCATGAAGGAAGAACTAGTGTACCTGGGATTTGTGATTTCTGTGGAAGGATTGAAGATGGATCCTAAGAAAGTAAGAGCAATTTTTGAATGGCCTACACTAGAAAGCATTGGAGAAGTGAGATCATTTCATGGATTAGCTAGTTTCTACCGGAAGTTCATTAGAAATTTTAGTTCAGTTTGTAACCCTATGATAAAGACAATGAGAGGTGATAGAAAAGACTTTAAGTGGACATTAGGAGTAGATAAGAGTTTTGAATTGTTGAAGTAGAAAGTGACAGAGCAACCTGTTTTAGCATTACCGGATTTCAATAAGGTATTTCAAGTTGATTGTAATGCAAGTGGAAATGCAATTGGAGTAGTATTAAGTCAAGAAGGTAGACCTGTAGCATATTTCAGTGAGAATTTGAATGATGCAACGAGAAGATATTTAGTTTATGACCAGGGGTTCTATGCCATAGTTCAAGCCTTGAAGAAGTGGAGACATTACTTGTTGCCTAAGGAGTTTGTGTTGTATATAGATCATCAAGCTTTGCAGTATTTGAACAGTCAAGGTAAGTTGAATCAGAGACATATGAGATGGGTAGAGTTCATGTAGAGTTATACTTTTGTGTTGAAGCATAGGAGTGGTAAATCAAACAAAGTTGTTGATGCATTGAGTAGGAGAAGGAACTTGCTGACATAGATGAGAGTTGAAGTATTGGGATTTGATGAATTGAAGAACATGTATGAGGGAGACACTGATTTTGCACAACCTTTGTAAGCATGTAAGGAGCCTGTTGCGACAGAGAGGAGTAAGTGGTTGGATTATTTCATTCAGGATGATATGTTGTTCAAAGGAAGTTAGTTATGCATACCTAGAAGTTCAATGAGAGATAATTTGATCAAGGAGAAGCACAGTGGTGGATTGGAAAGACATTTTGGCATTGATAAGATAGTGGCTTTGGTAAGTGAAAACTAATTTTGGCCTCAGATACATAAAGATGTCAGGAATTTGTGCAGAGTTGTAGAGTTTGTGAAGTTGCAAAAGGGAATAGTCAGAACACTGGATTGTATAAACCTTTAACAATATTGGAGAGACCTTGGGAAGACATAAGCATGGATTTTGTAATGGGATTGCTGAAGACACAGAGAGGACATGATTCAATATTTGTAGTGGTGGATAGATTTTCAAAGATGGCTCATTTCATACCTTGTAAGAAGACAACTGATGCAGTGCATGTAGTAGACCTATTTTTCCAAGAGATTATGAGAGTACATGGATTACCTAAGAGTATAGCTTTAGACAAAGACACAGTTTTTTGGATACTTTTGGGGGACACTATGGAAGATGAAGATAGATTTGAAGTTCAGTTCAACTTTTCATCCACAGACTGATGTACAGATAGAGGTAGTGAATAGGAATTTGGGAAACTTGTTTAGATGTTTGGATGGAGAGAAGACAGGAAGTTGGGATTTGATTATTTCACAAGTAGAGTTTGTATACAATAATTGAGTAAATAGGAGTACCAGAAGAACACCTTTTGAGATTGTTACCGGAGTAAACCCTAAAGGAGTTGCAGAATTGAGAGATATCAGTACAGAGGAAAAGAGAAGTGCAAAAGTAGAAGAATTTGTATATCACATGAAGACAGTACATGATCAAGTGATGATGATCTGCATAAGTTCATAGCTTAGATTTTGTGCGAAGGTACTTCAAAGCTATATCTTGTGATTCTTTGTAAACAGGCCTGTGAGCTAAATTGTAAGCCCGCATGTTGTCAGCCGATCTATGTTTGAATTCTATGATTTACTGAATGACTGAATCTACATTTGTTCCATTTCTTTGAGTTGTTTCTATTGTGTTTACTCTTTTTGCATGGTCCAGATAATTCATTCTATGAACCATCCTACCGTGACTACACCAATGTGTGGAGGATCCTTAGGATCCCCATACGGAGGGAGATGGTGACATATGATGTACCCTCAAGAGTAGCAATTTTGGATAGGGAATTTGCACCCCATCCTTATGGTATATACCCAAGACCAATGGCAAATGCGATATACCCAGACTCAAGTGGTTGGGATGGATCCTTTTACATTATAGTGTGTGCATTGGTCAAATGTATATTGATTCTGGATCAATGATCATAGGACTTTTTAGTTGGCTAGGGGAGAGTGATCGAGGGTATGATCACTCAGGATGCGGTGTTTGCATGGGGGCCATGCCTGTTAGCCCAGTTGTATCACAAGATACATCTGGTGGTTTATTATTTGGATAGGAGTTTGGGGACGGGAGTGACACTGCTCCATGTGTGGGCATGGAGCATATCAGGATTAAGAGGCCAGAGTGTGCCTACCATAGGGCTTAGTTTGAGGCCTATGTCTTTCTATATAGACCACCTGTCATTCCTACACATATGGGATAGTTGAGATACTGGTGGCGGTAGATTGATGACATGGATACAGTCATCTGGCGACCATATATAGGTGTAGAGATGTGGTTTGAGGACCATATTCATATGCCTTTCACATTTCATCCTTTATATTTGATGGGATGAGGGGATTACACCATTGATAGGTACAATCCATCACGAGTGATGCGATAGTTTGGGCTAGTACAAGATTTTCCCCAGGTGATGGCACTATTTACCAGGACACCCCAGGATATACCAGCATGGCTTGCATAGATTCAGCCACATGTGGCTTTATTGCATTGGGCAACACTATAGATAGTACAATGGAACTGGAATAGCCAGGTAGCGGATGCAGGGATGACCCTGGCCTATGACCTATGGTGGCAGTAGGTAAGGCATGTTCAATTGACCAACCCAATGGCGAAGCCTGAGGCAGAGGAGGAGGGAGAGGAGGGAGATGAGGTTAGGGTGGAGTACATCTATGAGGACATACCTATTAATGATGGGGATGGTATTGGTGTGTTGGTTGCGGTAGCTGTGAGACAGATAGTGGGAGGAGGGTAGGCACCTAGTGGACAGGGCCCTCAGGTATAGGTACAAGTAGGGTAGGCTCCTCAGGTAGGATAGGTACTAGTTACACATGTACCTGTAGGATAGGGACATGTACCTCAATAGTAGGTGTCAGCACAGGTACCAGTAGGTCAGATGGGAGAAGGATAGGTATGAGCTACTTAGGCACCAGTGCAGGTACCCTTACAGGCACCATTATAGGTGGGCACTTTAGGTGTCGGTATGTTAAGTGCGAGGCCTTTGGGGGTAGGACCATCAAGGGAAAAACCTAATCCCACTATTTGTGCTATCCGATGGTAGACTCGACCCTGAGGAGATGAGGAGGATGTGGCTACACTGTGTGCCTAGGTAGCCAACTTGGAGGACCAAGTGGCACGATAGCAGCAGGATTTGGCACAAGTTACAACAGTGTGAGACATCTCTCTAGTGTAGCTATAGAGGTTACAAGGAGTACAGGCCCTGTTGGACGGAGTGAATGATGGAGATAGAGACCCAAAAGTTTAGATTTTATAGGCCAGGATAGGCCACCTCCAGGGGCAGATGCTGGCGCAGTTGGTGTAGGTTACAAGCAAGAGGGATGCAGAGACTATGCTGAGGTTAGGCTGCAGAGAGCCAAGAGGACACAGCATGCTGAGGCACAAGTGGCCCAGCTGTAGTAGGAGGTTACACGCATGCAGTATGTCATAATTGGCACTAACATGGCTCATATGTGGGGGGATATCTCGGCCATGTAGCAGCAGCAACTATCAAACCAATGGGCTAGAACTGAGTATTATTATGGGGGTATTGCATTGTGGTTCCTAAGGGGTAGAGATTCCCTAGTTATAGTTAGCAGAGCAGATCAAGGATATTGGGCTCACAGAGATCTAGACGGTCTCAGTAGTTTGTACAGCAACCACCACCTTTACAGCAGCCACCACCTCAACAGCAGTACCCTATGGGGTGACCATCACCTCGACCACATAGATCTCCTCCTAGTTCTCCTACTGACTCTACTAGGGGATCATTGGCCCATGGATCATGATTGTATTTATATGCCTTCGAGCCTTGTAAATTTTGATATACTTTAGCCTTCAAGGCATTTTTGTATCATAACATTTGTTTTTTAAGCACTATACATATGATTTTTATGACAGTTTATGATGATGTTTATGATGTTATTGATGTGTTTATGATTATGATTTATGAATGGATGTATTGTTGTATGATGATGATGCTTATGATGATGATTATGATGCTTATGGTTTTGTTTCTATATGATTATGGATGGATTATGTATGCATATGGTTTTATGGATGGATGTATTGATGTTTTAGATTATGATGCATTGTTATGGATTATATATATATTGATGGATGTATGTGGTCTTCTATATGTTTTGATGTGATGGTTATGGATAGATGTATGCTTAGATGTATGGATGTAATGGAAATGGATGAATATATGCTTAGAGTAATAAACATATATTATAAAAATTGATAATGTAATGGAAAATATATGCTCAGATTAATAAACATATATTATGCAAATGGATAATGAAATGAAAAATATATGCTCAGATTAATAAACATATATTATGCAAATGGATAATGAAAAGGAAAATATATTCTCAAATTAATAAACATATATTATGCAAATGGATAATGAAGAAGAATGGTTAATGATATGTTGATGGTAAATGATAATGCAATGGTTATTTGTCATGATACATTGTGATGCTTAGAACCATGGGAGATGAGGTTAGAAGGTTTGGTGAATGGTTGGGATCGGTTTAGGATGGTTGGGATAGGTTTGGGATAGATTTGGGATAGGTAGTACTAGGTCATTAGACACCACATTGTTAGAGGGGTTTTGTCAGGATGGGTGAAGTGATAGACTTTGGGTAGAGGTTTGTTAGGATGGTTGTGAAGTGGGATTGAATGGATTACATTTTGATCATCATTAAATGCAAAGTCTAGATAGTGTTTTTGATGGTTGGGGAATTGTGAGCTTAGGATAAGCATTTGTGTTGACATTTTTGAGAGCATTCATAGATTTATTATAGCAAAAGGGGATATTTTCACTAAGGTATAAAGGACCAAGGTGATGATATATATCTATCTTTGCATGGACTAGACCCGCAAACAATAGATGATCCCATGCATGCCCAAGGTAGTATAATCCTGCCTAGATGAGGGAAGGTGTCTCATAGCATAAATCCTTAGTTCATAAAAGGTATGATTAACCTTAGATGCCAAAGGGGAATAGTATGCTAGAATCAACCCTACATCTTCAAGATATGAATACCATACTTGGAGTAATGAGACCAATCCACAAGCATAGCATACAAAACAATGACCATGTCCCATTCTAAGTGTTTTTCATCATGTACCATGATATAGTGAGATCAAGGTAGATTTGGAAAAATGAGACAACAGATAAAAACCAATAATAAAAAATACCAACAAACCATACAAACAACCACTGTATATCTTGTCAAGATAATTGTTGATTTTGATAGGATGATGGATTCTTCCTATTGTAGGAATCATATATCCATTAAGGCAAGAATCAGTTGGATGATGTTGGATATAATTTGAAGGATAGGCAAAAGATAATAGGCCATATGTCTTGATTGTGGTTGGTTTGTTGATTGATGACTTTGTTAGACTTAGGGCACACAACTGAGAGGGGGAGTGAATCAGTTGTGCGAAACTTTCTCAAATTAAACACTTGAATCTTCTTTAGTGATTAGCAGAATATTAATCATGAACCATAATGCATTCAAATCAAAAGCAGAAACATATCAACACATAAGACACCAAGATTTTGATGTGCAAAAACCTGATTAAGGGAAAAACCACGGGGTGATTAACCCAAGAATGTATTCTCTGTTAGAAGAATAGAAAGAACAAATGGCACATGCTAATTAGGGCTCACTTCCCGAGCACACTGCTCACAAGAGGCTCACTACCTACAAGAGACACATTGTCTACAAAGAAATAAGTATCATCTTCATGAACTAGAGAATAGCATCTTCACCATGCTTGAATCAGTTCCATTTAAGCCTAATACTTCTACTCTACCTTTCGCACTTCTCCTCGCTACCACACACTCATCACCACAAGACACACTACAAAATGACTTCACAATCCCTTATTTATACAAGGAATCGACTTAGGAACAATCATCTAAGTCAGCAAACACCTACAAGAACATCTGCAAGACATGTAATACATCCGGTCAGCCAGTCTCAAGAAGAACACCAAAATCTGGTGGTTATTCTTCAAATGCAAACTCTAACTTCAATGCGGACCACCAACATGAACTGGACATGATCCAACGATCATCATAACCTTCCCTGAATCACCAAGAACATCCGCACTTCATCATCCTACTGGAATTCTTCTCTCCTTCATCTGGAGCTTCAAGAACACAGTCTGTCATCACTGTCACAAATGAATAGGCTCTTCCAGACCTTCAAACCATGAACCAATCTAGTTGATACTTCACAAGGACGTCCTCAACACTCCCTCAAATCCGTAAAATGGGATAATGAATTTTTGGATCTCACCGGACCTATCTGTGACACTTTGTCACCTCTGAACACCTGTCAGAACCGGTTCTACTTGAGTGACCATAAGTTCTTCAGATCTTCATGCGGACCTCTGAAAACTTGACTAGAGCATCTCATGACTTATATCTACAAACCCTTTAAATTGCATCCTTTGATCCTCAACCTATTGAGGACTTTTACCTTCTTGTCATCATTGTTCTTCACTGTTCCTGATTGAGACTAATTTTAGTACACAGCTCATCTAATCCTTCTCATTAATGCAACATGAGCATGTTGACATCAATGAAAACACTGGTTAGGCCCATACTTGCAACAATCTCCCCCTTTATCATTGATGGCAACCTATGATGTGAAAAACCATCAAGACAAGAACTTCTTCTTGCTGTCACAACTCCCCCTAACAACAACAACTATTCACATGTCTTCTCTTCCTTACTACTCCCCCTTTGATCAGCAACCACTTGTTTTTCACATGTTTTCTCTCCCCCTTTGACATCAATGGCAAAGGGCTCATATTTGCAACTCCATTACTTCATAACATACCAGCTACTCCCCATGAGTAGCAACTCCCTATCATCAATCCAGATCACAAGATATGACTGTGATATCCACCGAATTGATGCACATCAGTGCATACTAGTTCATCACTGGAGGGGCAATAACCCCTAACTTCTCCCTGAGATACTCAAAAGAGTCCTTGGGAAGAGGTTTAGTAAAGATATCTGTAATCTGATCCTTGGAGGGCACATACTCCAATCTGACTTCATCCTTGTTCACTTGCTCTCTCAGAAAGTGAAACTTGATAGATATATGCTTAGTCTTAGAATGCAACACTAGATTCTTAGAAATATTTATTACACTTGAATTATCACAGAAAATTGTGACAGGCTCCTCATATTCTACTTTAATATCTCTTAGCATCTACTTCATCCACAAAACTTGAGTGCAACTACCTGCTACTGCAATGTATTCTACTTCAGTTGTAGATAGGGATATTGCCTCTTGTTTCTTGCTTAGCCAAGAAACCAATCTTTTTCCCAAAAAGAATGCTCCACCACTGGTACTCTTCCTGTCATCCACATCTCCTGCCCAGTCTGCATTTGTATATGCATTAAGAGAAAAATTATGATCTCTAGGATACCACAAACCATACTCAACTATTCCTTTTAGGTACCTAAAAATCCTCTTGATTGCCATGACATGAGATTCTCTGGGATCAGCCTGGAATCTCGCAACAAGACCAACAACCTGCATTATATCTGGTCTAGTTTGAGTGATACAATAATCCTCCAATCATTAATTTGTACTTTGTCTGATCTGCCTTAGGGGAGTCATCATCTTTGCTCAACTTACATCTGGTTGCCATGGGAGTGTTCATTGGCTTTGAATCTTCCATTCCAAATTTCCTCAACAATTCTTTCACATATTTGGTCTGAAAAATAAAGATTCCTTTCTTTATTTGAGTAATTTGTAGACCCAAGAAGAAATTCATTTCACCGAGCATTGACATCTCAAACTCACTTTTCATTTGATTTGCAAAGGTTTTACACATACTGTCTCTTCCTCCAAAGATGATATCATCAACAAATACTTCAACAATCAAGATGTTTTCATGATCAATTTTGAAATATAGGTTACTGTCAACAGTACCTTTGTTGAAACCAATCTTCAAAAGATGTTTGTCTAGTCTTTCATACCAGGCTCTTGGGGCTTGCTTTAGTCCATATAGTGCCTTCTTCAACTTGCAGACCATAGCACCATGCTTAAATAATTGAAAACCATCTGGTTGTTCAATGTACACTTCTTCTTCTAAGTCACCATTCAAGAAGGCAGACTTGACATCCATCTGATACACCTTGAAATCCTCGAAGGCAGCAAATGCAAGAAATAATCTCTCTGCTTCAATTCTTGCCAGCGGAGCAAAGGTTTCTTCAAAATCAATCCCTTCTATTTGAGAGTAGCCTTTGCAGACCAATCTGGTTTTATTTCTAATTACTTCACCAACTTCATTTAGTTTGTTTTGGAAGACCCATTTGGTTCCAATCACATTCTTGTTTCTAGGTCTGGGAACAAGATCCCAAGTGTGATTTTTCTCAATTTACATCAACTCTTCCTCCATTGCTTTGGCCCAGTTTTCATCATTGCAGGCTTCATTTATTGTCTTAGGTTCAATCTTTGAAATCAGACAATATTCATTTAAATTTTGAGCAATTTTCCTTCTAGTTTGCACACCTTTGCTTTTGTCACCTATGATTTGATCTTCAGAGTGGTTCAATCTTACATACCTTGGAACTTTGGGAGTTTCTTGCACTTCTACTTCTTGATCAGGCTCATTTAGACCTATCTCTTCTTCCTGATTTACCAGATCAGTCTGAATCTGACTTTCAGAAGAGGATTGAGCTCCTTGAACCAGAGCACCATTCTAATCATCTTCATCATATTCATAAAACCTTGAGGGTTTCTCTATTCCCTCATCAACCTTCACATTTGTACTTTCTTTCATCTTTCTTAGTCTCTTGTTATAACACTGGTATGCTTTGCTTTGAATAGAGTAACCCAAGAATATTCCTTCATCACTTCTAGCATCAAACTTGCCTAAATCTTCATCTCTTTTGATGTAACATTTGCTACCAAAGACTCTGAAATATCTTATAGTAGGAGTAATGCCAAACTAGAGTTCATAAGGGGTCTTACTGGTATTGCTTTTGATTTGAACTTGATTAAGAGTATAGACTGCAGTGCTGACAGCTTCTCTCCAATAGATCTGAGGAACATTTGCTTCCATCAGCATGGTCCTAGATGCTTCCTGGATGGTCCGGTTCTTTCTCTCCACTACTCCATTCTGCTGTGGAGTCCTCGGAGCAGACAACTGTCTCTTAATTCCATGTTTCTCACAGAATTCTATGAACTCACCAGATGTGAATTCTCTGCCTCTATTAGACCTCAGACATTTCAACTTTATTCCTATTTCATTCTCTACCATAGCCTTGAATATTTTGAATTTCTCAAGAGCTTCTGATTTCTCCTTTAGAAAGGTTACCCACATCATCCAGGAATAGTCATCTATTAGTAGCATGAAGTATCTATCACCTTGAATACTTCTGGTTCTTGCCGGACCACAAAGATCAATGTGAACTAAGTCCAATAATCCGATAGAAGACAGTTCCTTGCTTTTGAATGTGACTCTACTCAGCTTACCCAACTGACATTCCTTGCACAAGCTGTTAGTAGGTTTCACCAATTTTGGAAGATCTCTTACAACCTAAGTATTGCTTATCTTGATGATATTATCAAAATTCACATGACACACGTTGGATCTAGGGCATACAACTGAGAGGGGGGTGAATCAGTTGTATAAAAACTTGCTCGCTAAAACACTTGATTCGTCTTGTTAGTTAACAGCATATCAATTAATCATCCATGAAAGTAAAATGCACAAACACAAGAGTAGATAAACATCAACACATTAAACACCAAGATTTTGACGTGGAAAACCCGGTTAAGGGAAAAACCACGGGGTGATTAACCCAAGGATTATTCTCTGTTAAAAGAATAGGAAAAAGAATGGCACTTGCCAATTAGGACTCACTGCCCGAGCACACTGCTCACAAAGAGGCCCACTGCCTACAAGGAGACACACTATCTACAAAGTGATAAGAATCATAGTCTTGAACTGGAGAATGACATCTTTACCATGTCCGGATCAGTTCCATTTAAGCCCAAAAACCTCTACTCTGCCTTTCGCACTTCTTTTCACTACACCACTCTCATCCACACAATCCACACTTCAAATGAACTCACAAACCTTTATTTATACAAGACATTGACTTAGGAACAATCATCTAAGTCAGCAATCAACCATAAGAATATCCGCAAGATGAATAACACATCCGGTCGGCCACCACAAGAACATTCGCAGGATGAACAACTCATCCGGTCGGCTAGTCTGAACAAGAACTTCATCCGAAAGAATATCTTCAATTTTGGGCTCTACTATCAATGCGGACCAACAACACAACCTCAACATGATCCAAGAACCTTCACAAGCCTGCCTGAATGACCAGGTACATCCGCACTTTCTCTACGTACTGGAATCTCTTCTCTTCCTCATCCGGAACTTCAAGAACACTGTCTGTCGCCACTGTCACAATGCAAAAGGTACTTCCAGACCTCCAAATCATACACAACTCGAGATGACACATCACAAGGACATCCCAAACACTCCTTCCAATCCGTAGATTAGGATTATACAGTTTCAGACCTCACCGGACCTTTCTGTGATCCTCTGTCACCTCTGAACACTTGCCGGAACCGGTTCTACACCGACAGCCACAACTCCTTCAGATCTTCATGCGGACCTCTGAAATCTTAACTGAAGCATCTCAAGACTCATATCTACAAACCCTTTAATCTGCATCCTCTGGTTCGCATCCTATACAATACATTTTCCTTCTTCTTATCACTGTTCTTCACTGTTCCTGACTGAGGCTAATTTTCTCAATATCCTCAGCACACTGCTCATCGAATCCTTCTTGTCAATGCAATATGAGTATGTTGACATCAATGACAACACTGGTTCACCTCATACTTGCAACAATCTCCCCCTTTGTCATTGATGGCAACATATGATGTGAAAAACCATCAAGACAAGAACTTCTCCTTTCTGTCACAGCTCCCCCTATCAGCAACATGTCTTCTCCTCATTTATTGCTCCCCCTTTTATCATCAGCTACTTGTTTTTCACATGTCTTCTCTCCCCCTTTGACATCAATGGAAAAGGGCTCATACTTGCAATTCTTAACACATCAGAATCATACCAGCTGCTCCCCCTTAGTAGCAGCTCCCCATCATCAATCCGGATCACAAGATATGACTGTGATATCCACCAGACTGATGCACATCAGTGCATCCTAGTTCATCACCGGAGGGGCCATGACCCCTAACTTCTCCCGGAGATATTCAAAAGAGTCCTTGGGAAGAGGTTTAGTAAAGATATCTGCAATCTGATCCTTGGAGGGAACATACTCCAACCTGACTTCTTCCTTGTTCACTTGTTCTCTCAAAAAGTGAAACTTGATAGCTATGTGCTTAGTCTTAGAGTGTAATACCGGATTCTTGGAAATATTAATTGCACTTGAATTATCACAGAAAATTGTGATAGGCTCCTTATATTCAACTTTAATGTCTCTTAGCATCTGCTTCATCCATAAGATTTGAGTGCAACTACATGCTGCTGCAATGTATTCTGCTTTAGTTGTAGACAGAGATATTGCATCTTGTTTCTTGCTTAGCCAAGAAACCAATCTCTTCCCCAAAAAGAATGCTCCACCACTAGTGCTCTTCCGGTCATCCACATCTCCTGCCCAATCTGCATCTGTGTAAGCATGAAGAGAGAAATCCGGATCTCTAGGGTACCATAGACCATACTCAACTGTTCCTTTCAAGTACCTAAAAATTCTTTTGATTGCCATAACATGAGATTCTCTAGGATCAGCCTGGAATCTTGCCACAAGACCAACAGCCTGCATTATATCTGGTCTAGTCTGAGTGAGATACAACAATCCACCAATCATTGATCTATACTTTGTCTGATCTGCCTTTGGAGAGTCATCATCTTTGCTCAACTTACATCCGGTTGCCATGGGAGTGTTCATTGGCTTAGAATCTTCCATACCAAATTTCCTCAACAATTCTTTCACATATTTGGTCTGAGAAATGAAGATCCCTTTCTTTGTTTGAGTAATTTGCAGACCCAAGAAGAAATTCATTTCACCAAGCATAGACATTTCAAACTCACTTTTCATCTGATTTGCAAAAGTTTTGCACATACTATCTCTTCCTCCAAAAATGATATCATCCACAAACACTTCAACAATCAAAATATTTTCATGATCAATTTTGAAATATAAGTTACTGTCAGCAATACCTTTGCTGAATCTAATCTACACAAGATGCTTATCCAACCTTTCATACCATGCTCTTGGTGCTTGTTTTAATCCATACAATGCTTTCTTCAACTTGCAGACCATATCATCATTGTCAGACAATTGAAATCCATCCGGTTGTTCAATGTAAACTTCTTCTTCTAGATCACCATTTAGGAAGGCAGACTTGACATCCATCTGATATACCTTGAAGTCTTTAAAGGAAGCAAATGCAAGAAATAATCTGACTGCTTCAATTCTTGCCACCGGAGCAAAGGTCTATTCAAAATCAATTCCTTCTATTTGAGAGTAGCCATTGCAGACCAGTCTAGCTTTGTTTCTGATTACTTCACCAGCTTCATTTAATTTGTTCCGGAAGACCCATTTGGTTCCAATCACATTCTTGTCTCTAGGTCTGGGAACAAGATCCCAAGTATGATTTTTCTCAATTTGCATTAATTCATCTTTCATTGCTTTGGTCCAGTTTTCATCATTGCAGGCTTCATTTACTATTTTAGGTTCAATCTTTGAAATCAGACAACATTCATCCTGATATTGAGCAACATTCCTTCTAGTTTGCACACCTTTTCTTCTGTCACTTATGATCTGATCTTCAGAGTGGTTCAGTGTTACATACCTAGGAATTTTAGGAATATCCTGCACTGCTGCTTCTTGATCAGGCTCATTCAAACCTATCTCTTCTTCCTGATTTACCGAATCAGGCTGACTCTGACTTACCGGAGAGGATTGAGTTCCTTGAACCTTAACACCGTCTTGGTCATCTTCATCAAACTCATAAAATCTTGAGGGCTTCTCAATTCCTTCATCAACTTTCACATTAGTGCTTTCTATCATCTTTCTTAGTCTCTTATTGTAACACCGGTATGCTTTGCTTTGAGTGGAGTAACCCAAGAAAATTCCTTCATCACTTCTAGCATCAAACTTTCCTAGATCTTCATCTCTTTTAATATAACACTTGCTACCAAATACTCTGAAGTATTTCACAGTAGGAGTGATGCCAAACCAAAGTTCATAGGGGGTCTTACCGGTATTGTTTCTGATTTGAACTCGATTTAGAGTGTAGACTGCAGTGTTGATAGCTTCTTTCTAGAACATCTGAGGAACATTTCCTTCCAACATCATTGTCTTGGCAGCTTCCTGGATGGTCCGGTTCTTTCTTTCAACTACTCCATTCTGCTGTGGAGTCCTAGGAGTAGACAATTGTCTCCTTATACCCTGCTTCTCACAAAAGTCAATGAACTCACCAGATGTAAATTCACCACCTCTATCAGACCTTAGACACTTCAGTTTCAATCCGGTTTGATTTTCTACCATAGCTTTGAAGATTTTGAACTTCTCAAATGCTTCTGATTTTTCTTTTAGGAAGGTAACCCACATCATCCGGGAGTGGTCATCAATTAACAACATGAAATATCTATCACCTTGCAGACTCTTGATTCTTGTCGGACCACAGAGATCAGTATGTATCAATTCCAACAATCTGGTAGAGGACTGATCTTTGCTTTTGAAGGAGACTCTGCTTTGTTTACCTAGCTGACATTCTTTGCACAAACTATTTGTAGGTTTCATCAATTTTGGAAGATCTCTTACAGCCTGAGTATTGCTTATCTTGATGATGTTATCAAAATTTACATGACACATTCTTCTATGCCATAACCAACTCTGATCAATTTGAACAAATAGACAACTTTTATTTAAACCAACCAGATGAAAGATATTACCTTTTGTCTGAGTACCGGACGTAATTTCAGTTCCGGAGCTTGTAAAGATTCTACATTTTCCATTCTTAAACCGGAGATCATAGCCTTTGTCTACTAACTAACCAACACTGAGAAGATTGTGCTTCAATCCTTCAACATATAGTACATTACCTATTTTACTCTTTCCATCAAAGGAAATAGTTCCCCTACCTCTGATTCTGCTAGCAGAATTGTCACCAAACTTTACCATTCCTCCTTCATACCTTTCCAAATCCAAGAACTTATCCTTGTCACCAGTCATATGGTGAGAACATCCACTGTCAATAACCTAATCATCCTTTTCTTCCACTTGAGCAGCCAAAGCTTTTTCCACAACCTTGTGATTGACAGATTCAGAGAGTATTGAATCTTCTTCCTTGATGGCAATAAACACCCATTCATTTCTGGATTTGCTTCCTAGTTCTGATTCATCATCTGCTACTCCATTGTCATCTTCTTCATAAACATAATAGCAGTTCTTTTGAAACCTTTGTCTATTAGTATTAGACCTTGCAGATCTTTCCGGACATCTTGAAGCAAAATGATCAATCTTATTGCAGTTGAAGCACTTAAAGGGTAGTTTTCCTTCATACTTACCGGATCCTCTTGGTAGTCTTTTTGCAATGAGGGCTTCAAGTTGAGCTATTTCTGCTTCTTCTTCTTCCATGTCTCTTCTTGCTTGATCATACCATGACATCTTCCTTGAAGAGTTTTCTCTCGGATCAAATCTCTATTTGCCTTTCACATAGGCACTGGCTTTGAAAGCAGATTCAGTCTTGGGAGGATCATCTCCAAACTCGGTCATTTCAAATGCAGCTAGCTTGCCAGCCAATTGTTCTCTTGTGATAGTTGTGTGGGCTCTGAATCCATCAATTGTAGCAACCTTGATTTTGTAGGCAGTAGGAAGGGATCTAAGGATTTTGCAAACAATCTCATTTTCATCTAGAGTTCCACCAGCATTTCTAATTCCACACACAAGTTCATTCACTCTTGGCATAAAAGTAGTGATGTTTTCATCATCTCTCATCTTCAATCTTTCAAATTTCCCTTTCAGACTTTGCAACCTTGCACTCTTGACAAACTCATCTCCCTCATACAGAAGTTCTAGTTTAGTCAGGATCTCATATGCAGTTGGTAGGTCAATAACATTTGAGAGATCTGAGTCATTCAATGCACTTAGAAGAGCTTCCTTGGTCCGCAGATTGTTTTCAGCATCTGTGATTTCATTCAGAGTTGTCAGACCACCTTGTGGAGGTACATATGGTTTTGAAACCATGGCCAAGTATGCTTTTCCCATACATTCCAAGTGACATTTCATGCGACCCTTCCAGAGAGTGAAATTGGTTCCATCGAACTTCAGACTATCCTTTTTGTATGATGACATCCTGGATATCCTCAAGCGGTTAAACTCCTTTCAGAGGAACTTGGCTCTAATACCAATTGTTGGATCTAGGGCATACAACTGAGAGGGGGGGTGAATCAGTTGTATAAAAACTTGCTCGCTAAAACACTTGATTCGTCTTGTTAGTTAACAGCATATCAAATAATCATCCATGAAAGTAAAATGTACAAACACAAGAGCAGATAAACATCAAAACATTAAACACCAAGATTTTGACGTGGAAAACCCGGTTAAGGGAAAAACCACGGGGTGATTAACCCAAGGATTATTCTCTGTTAAAAGAATAGGAAAAAGAATGGCACTTGCCAATTAGGGCTCACTGCTCGAGCACACTGCTCACAAAGAGGCCCACTGCCTACAAGGAGACACACTGTCTACAAAGTGATAAGAATCACAGTCTTGAACTGGAGAATGACATCTTTACCATGTCCGGATCAGTTCCATTTAAGCCCAAAAACCTCTGCTCTGCCTTTCGCACTTCTTTTCACTACACCACTCTCATCCACACAATCCACACTTCAAATGAACTCACAAACCTTTATTTATACAAGACATTGACTTAGGAACAATCATCTAAGTCGGCAATCAACCATAAGAATATCTGCAAGATGAATAACACATCCGGTCAGCCACCACAAGAACATTCGCAAGATGAACAACTCATCCGGTCGGCTAGTCTGAACAAGAACTTCATCCGGAAGAATATCTTCAATTCCAGGCTCTACTATCAATGCGGACCAACAACACAACCTCAACATGATCCAAGAACCTTCACAAGCCTGCCTGAATGACCAGGTACATCTGCACTTTCTCTACATACTGGAATCTCTTCTCTTCCTCATCTGGAACTTCAAGAACACTGTATGTTGCCACTGTCACAATGCAAAAGGTACTTCCAGACCTCCAAATCATACACAACTCGAGATGACACATCACAAGGACATCCCAAACACTCCTTCCAATCTATAGATTAGGATTATACAGTTCCAGACCTCACCGGACCTTTCTGTGATCCTCTGTCACCTCTGAACACTTGCCGGAACCGGTTCTACACCGACAGCCACAACTCCTTCAGATCTTCATGCGGACCTCTGAAATCTTAACTAAAGCATCTCAAGACTCATATCTGCAAACCCTTTAATCCGTATCCTCCGGTTCGCATCCTCTACAATACATTTGCCTTCTTCTTATCACTGTTCTTCACTGTTCCTGACTGAGGCTAATTTTCTCAATATCCTCAGCACACTGCTCATTGAATCCTTCTTGTCAATGCAATATGAGTATGTTGACATCAATGACAACACTGGTTCACCTCATACTTGCAACAACACATCCTTCTATGCCATAACCAACTCTGATCAACTTAAACAAATAAGCAGCTTTTACCAGTACCAACCAAGTGGAAGATATTACCTTTAGTTTGAGCACCGGATGCAATCTCTGTTCCGGATCTTTCAAAGATTTTGCATTTTCCATTCTTGAATCAGAGATCATAGCCTTTGTCCACCAATTGTCCAACACTGAGAAGATTGTGCTTCAAGCCTTCAACATACAGTACATTATCAGTTTTGTTTCTTTCATCAAAAGAAATAGTTCCTCTTCCTCTGATTCTACCAGCAGAATTATCACCAAACTTCACCACTCCTCCTTCATACCTTTCCAAGTCTATGAACTTATTTTTGTCACCTGTCATGTGGTGAGAGCAACCACTGTCAATGACCCAATCATTCTTTTCTTCAACTTGGGCAGCCAGAGCTCTTTCTACAACTTTATGATTGATAGATATAGAGTGTAGCACATTTCACAGTTGAGTATATTGTCTTTTCATTGATGGCAAAAATGGTAGTAACATCAGGAATGGTCTTCATCAGTAAATAGTATTCATCAGGAATGGTCTTCATCAGTAAATGGTATTCATCAGTGACATGGTCTTCATGGTATGGTATCAGTGACATGGTCTTCTTCAGTGATATGGTCTTCATGGTAATGATTTCAGTGATACGGTTTTCAGGTCAGTGATGTGGTCTTCAGTGAATAGTTTTGTTTCAGTTAAATGGTGTGGATATGTGACATTTTCTATGTCATGTTATATAATTATCAATTGAATAAATGGTATGTTGTGACATATATGATATCTGATCTATAGTCATCTGTAGTTAGCAGATGTGGTCAGGTTAAGAACTTGGAGAAAGGTTAAATCATATGCTATAAAGATCAAATTGTCATATTTGTTTATTGCATGATATAAAACTTTACAAAATCTAAACCTAGAATGAAAAACCAAAATCAAACTGTCATAGCACTTTTATTCTAATCGGCAGTTGACCGGTCGAAGAGGTCATCGGGCTTTAAATAACAACTTGAGGGTATGAGCCTCGTTGTTTTACCGGCCCCATGTGTTAGGTGTTTGGTGAGCGCCGGTGTAAGCTTCTAATATGGGCGCGAAAAAGCCGATCAACGGCTATATTTTGAATAATGATTGGCGGGGGTGTTCTCATCGGATGGTGGAAATTTAAACGGAGCCTCATATAGTAGATTCTAAATTTGATGGTTTCAGTGTTAAGGAAAGGCAAGAAAATCATGTTTTTTTTGTTTCTATTCTAGTAAGACAGCGAAGCCCAAGAGATGTGGAGTATTGAAAGTTGAAGTTAGAAAGTTAGTTAAGATTTTTGTTAGATCTGGAAGGTTTCCCATGTCAGAGAAGATAAAAAGAATGTAATCTTCATTTTGGTGTTTTTAGTTTTTATTTTTTTAGAGAATGTGAGATGAATTAAAAATGAGGATGGAAGTTGAACAATTTTTTTTGATATTATTGTTTGATTGAAATTCATTTTGCATATAGAGATTTTGTATGGCAGATATAAAAAGTTGCAGATGAGAGATGACATTTTGAACAAAGTAAGAAGTTTTTGGAGAATGGAATTGTTGTTTTGAAATGTATTTTTTGCAGGAATGAAGAATCATTTTTTTTCAGGGAATTATGTTGAGATTTTGAAAGAATGATTGATTCAATAAAAGAATGAAGTCCTTCAATGATCATGATGGATTAATGTTTGTTCAGAGAAAGTGAAGGTGATGAAAGACAATAATTTCTCAGAGAGGATAAATTGTTCAGTTTTGCACAGAGAGAAAGCTCAAGAAATGGTGAATTAGTTTGAGATTGTTTTGCAGAGGTATGAAGTATTTTGAAGATCAAAATTGAATGACTGTAGGTGTTGAAGACAGTTAAAGGTTGATTGCAAAGAATTTATTTTGTTTGTCTTAAAAGGGAGTGTTGGTTTTTTCCCAGACTGGATGCTTATTCCCAGATTTCCCTACAAGGTAGCCATCAGTGATCAACAGGATCTCTGGGCCAGGGGCCAACAGTGTAGGAGATAGACTCTATATTTTATCTCCTCTTCTTCTTCAGGCTCTGCAAGACCTAGGGGGGTATTCCCTACTCAACATCCATGAGGATATGCATACAAAGGCTGGGATGCTGACAGAAAGCAGATAAGTCCTCTTGTAAGTAGACCAAAACTGAAAGATAAGAGCAAAGGGGCTAGCTTTGGGCCTATTTGCAGTTGTAGACAGAGGACTGAGGATCCTAAAACTAATTCTAATGTCCTAAAGATTGTTTTAGATTTAGATTTTGATTTTAAGTTTGGATGCAAAGCTGGACATGGTTGTAACACAAACACAAAGCAAGATTGGTGCCTATCCAGGGCCTGGAGTCAGTAGACATACACCTGTGAATGATCAGCATGAACAGCTAAAACTGGATTTCAGGGGGATATATGTGATACCTGCCTTACAGATATCTCCCAATTCAGAGTGTTAAGTTATCTCTACTTATGGTATCCCTACTGCAGTATACCCTTCCCAATGTTCAACCTGAAAACAGTTTAATCTACCCCTTGAGCAGAAGTTAAAAGATCAGACATTCAACATAGGAATTCTATGTTCTAGAGTCTCAAATATTGCTTAAATATCCAGACTCAGAAGAAGAATACATGCAATACTGGAGACAGAATTAACAAAACACATGCTAAGATAGCATTTCTCATATAAGATTAATCATGAAATCAGTGGGTTCATGCCAAAAACATACAACAAGAGATACATAAACTCACAGGTTAAGCTGTACAGAGCAACCAGATCAGCTTGTTTTGAATTACAGAGCCAAAAATCTTCAACTTTCAACAACCTAAACAATGGTAACACAGTCTGCCTATATTGGCCAGAAAGTGTACCTCTAGCATTAATTACATGGTTGACCAAAAATCCCGCCAGATACACAGTATCAGAAAAATGGCGCTCAACGCATTACTAGATTGGCGCCCAAACATGAATGCAGTAGGTAGGGGAGGAGACAGGAAGAAACCTCGAGCCTTGCGCCATTGTCCGTTGATGTACACCTTCAATCGGGTACCAGATCCGTCCATACCTCTGCAACCTTCGCCATTAATGCTCATCTACCTCGCAGCCATCGGGAAAACATCAAACAGTGCATCGCAACCGTTTCCCGCCAAAATACCTCATCGTGATATTTCAAAATATGCAGGATATCAATTATCCCACATGTACCCCACGGCGACCTTTTCAACACTTTATATACTAGGCCACGAGCATATATGATGTCGGTGCTTTTGCTCCCGACGACACTAGTATAAGCCTTCATCATCATCCTCCAACAGCATGATATCCTGTTGCTTGAAATATCACCCTGACGTCAGCATCATCATCGCAATATCACCTACATGATAATCACCTTCATCGGCACAACCTGATGCATTGGAGGAAGATCCTCCTACTTAGCCGATACCAAATGTCTGGCCGATGAACATCTTGATGACGTCACCGCCATATCCTGCTGACATCATCAGCATATCTGCCTATCGCGCACCTCCTCATATTCAGATGACGTCATCGTCATGTTTGCAAATATTGAGGGATCTCCACAAGATGATCAGTGTTAGAAATATGACCCCCCCGGACCTTGATGACGTCACCATACATCGGCATCAGGATGATATTCGGAAGATAACCGGATATTTGGAAATATCATCCTGATGCACACATATCATGCTGCACTGTAGCTCCACTATAAGATCGGGGTGATATATGAATATGTGACTGATATTTGAAATGATCACCCCCATTGGACAATGCATGAAGCCGACAGGCGAATATCTCCCTTCGAAAATATCATGATGCAGACAGGTAGAAAAACAGATATCACCTTAGGACTTTGCAGCAACATCATCAGGATGATCTTAAGTAAGATCACCCGATGTTAGAATATCACCCCAGCGAAAGATCATGCTGACAGAAAATATGATGACCCTCGTAAGCAACATCAGGGTGATGTCTGGAAACATGATGATAATGACCTCCTCCAAAGAAAATATGATGCTGCAGCTGAAAAATGCTGAGGAAGTCCAACACTTAGAAAAATGGGCAAGAAGATATAGGGTTCAAATGAAGAAACTCCCTAAACATGAAAAATCAACCTCCAGGTCAAAATGAGTGCCAACACTGGCTCTGTCTGGGGACGTGCAGGTGCAAAACTGCAGCGAGGACCCCAGAATCTCTGGTTTCGCAGATTGGGCCATATCTATTGGGCAACAGAGTCAATCATTGCACCAACCTGCACAAAAACTATATTTTAGTCATCACTTGGGTGGCCCCGGGTAGCCAAAAAGGAAGAACCAAAATTTTTTCCTGCCAAATGCCTGATTCCAAACTGAAAGATCCCAATCCCAACTGAAAAGATTGGCATAATCTGCCCATAATGTCATCTGCTCAGTTAGATACTCCACCACTTTTGAAAGCTTATCACTATCACTTTCACCTCTGTCATATTGGATTTCAAAAATAGACATAGAATCATACATATTATATTCTCCAACATTAGGTAACATATGTATGTTATATCCCTCAGACAGTACATCATGTTGCTCTTGGCAATCCTCATCACCTACCTGGCTGCTGCATACCATCAGGCACTCATCTAGCTGATCCAAAAATTGAAGACATTCAGAAAATATGAGACCCCCAATATTTGTTGATATTGAAAACAAATCCTGATCCACACACCCGATGTTGCACATGTCTGGATCAAGTGATGATGAACATACATTATCCATAGTTTGCAAATCCATACTATCTTCACAAGAATTGAAGATATCTGATTCATATGCCCCCTCCTCACAAACTGATGTATCACCTAGGTCAACTGTCTCTTTATATTCATCATCATCCTCAAAAAGAGGATTAATCCTGCACCACTGAAAGTCAAGATTCACAGCATCAAAGGCACCTGTAGACTCATCATAAAGGGGATTAACACTCACCGCAAAGGCCTCTGCTTCTTCTTCATGACACTCCAATTCTTCTTCATTATTATCAGATCCAGAGTCATAAGAAGAACAAACCTGATCCATGAATTGATCATGGATATCATTGTTATCATCTGATTGCCCCATATACAAGATTTCTGCTGTTTCAATGTACTCTGAAGTTGAACTATCTGTATCATTCTCCATCCCTCTAATACTACCTGATGAAACTGATACTGATTGTTGATCCACATGATCACAACCTTGCACAACTGGATCATTTAAACATGATGGCTCTTTGATAAGGGCTGGTATGTAAATATTACTTGAAGAACCATTGTTTTCAACTTCATTTGTTGGGCAAAACAAGACATCCTCCTTTATAACAGAAACATCATCAACTCGGAATGATGCAAAAACTGGGACAACAGGGGTGTGAATACTTTGACATTCATTGTCAACTCCTGAATTAAATCTTTCATTAACACTGGGGGCTGCAGGACAGCAAAAATTTTCAGAGAAATAACCCTTTTGTATTCCATACCTCCAATTGTTTTCAATATCTATTGCAAACTGATGTGCCTGATGCAATGTGGTGGGCTCCTTGTCTCTTAATCTGTAACTCATTTTCTTATCAAAAGCTCCCAAATAGACAACTAAGCACAGTGCATCATTAGGTCTCATGCATTCTGGAATTCTATTCAATGCCCTCATAAATCTGAGGTTAAAGGCTAGGATTAACTCACCTTCTTCAATATGGATGTACATAAAATTACTAATAACTGCATATTCAGAGATTCTTTCACCATACTGTACTAGAAATGCAGATTTAAAACCATGCCAAGAGCTGACAGAGTGAGCTGGAAGGTAGGAAAACCAGTCCCTTGCATCTTCATCTAGAGATTGAACAAATAATCTCATAACCACATCCTCATGGTCAATCTCGAAGTCATCTATCACATTCATAAACTGCTGCAAGTGTCTCTCAGCTGATTCATCCTTTATACCATTAAATTTAGGCAAAAAAAATCTGATTTTAGGTGGAAGAGCATTTGGATAGCCACAAATGCCACTGAAATTTATGGGCTTATATCTGTCTATGTTGAAACTTCTTTTATTACATTGTTGGGACTGACTGCTATACATTTTTGCACTTGACACTTCACAAGGGTGCATAGGCTGATAATACATCCTTTATGTTTTTGCAACCCTCCTCTCTACTCAGATTTTCTACAAACAATGACTTTAGGCACTCAAAATTTAGACTATTTTTTCAAACTTTCCTAAAGTCCTTTAAATGAGTCTTTTGAACAACATTGCATGCCCTTTTAAATACAGGGTAAGTTCTAATAAAAGCATGCAAGCTCTGTTTTCACCAATGTTTCCCTTTTAACCAGTGCTATCTCACCAAATAGGGAGTCTGTCAAACAATATGAAATACCTGGATATGTTGCAGAAGCTGCAAATTCTTCTCTGACTGATTTTGTTCTTTTATCAGGTTCTTTGATGCAGAGTCGCCACCTCCTTGAAGAGGAATGAGCTTCAAACAAGATGAAGCTGCAAATTGATTTTTTTCTTTCTGGGTCATCCACTAGCAGAGTCACATATACAACCTTTTTCTCTGCTGCAACAAACAGTTTCCAGGTCTAATTTTTCAATCTTGTAGACTCAAACTTTCATGGATATGACATTGATCTCCCCAGCGGAGTCGCCAATTTCTGTTGGTGACTCGGATGGGTCACAGATATATTACTGGAGATGATTAGATAGTACTTTTACTTCTCAGTCCCCAGCAGAGTCGCCAATTTCTGTTAGTGACTCAGATGGGCCACAAGATATAACACTTTTTCATCAATTTTCTCCCCAGTAGAGTCGCCAATTTCCAGTGTTGGCACTCATTTTGACCTGGAGGTTGATTTTTCATGTTTAGGGAGTTTCTTCATTTGAACCCTATATCTTCTTGCCCATTTTTCTAAGTGTTGGACTTCCTCAGCATTTTTCAGCTGCAGCATCATATTTTCTTTGGAGGAGGTCATCATCATCATGTTTCCAGACATCACCCTGATGTTGCTTACGAGAGTCATCATATTTTTTGTCAGCATGATCTTTCGCTGGGGTGATATTCTAACATCGGGTGATCTTACTTAAGTTCATCCTGATGATGTTGCTGCAAAGTCCTAAGGTGATATCTGTTTTTCTACCTGTCTGCATCATGATATTTTCAAAGGGAGATATTCGCTTGTCGGCTTCATGCATTGTCCAATGGGGGTGATCATTTCAATTATCAGTCACATATTCATATATCACCCCAATCTTATAGTGGAGCTACAGTGCAGCATGATATGTGTGCATCAGGATGATATTTCCAAATATCCGGTTATCTTCCGAATATCATCCTGATGCCGATGTATGGTGACGTCATCAAGGTCCGGGGGGGTCATATTTCTAACACTGATCATCTTGTGGAGATCCCCCGATATTTGCAAACATGACGATGACGTCATCCGAATATGAGGAGGTGCGCGATAGGCAGATATGCTGATGACGTCAGTAGGATATGACGGTGACGTCATCAAGATGTTCATCGGCCAGACATTTGGTATCGGCTAAGCAGGAGGATCTTCCTCCGATGCATCAAGTTGTGCCGATGAAGGCGATTATCATGTAGGTGATATTGCGATGATGATGCTGACGTCAGGGTGATATTTCAAGCAACAAGATATCATGCTGTTGGAGGATGATGATGAAGGCTTATACTAGTGTCGTCGGGAGCAAAAGCACCGACATCATATATGCTCGTGGCCTAGTATATAAAGTGTTGAAAAGGTCGCCGCGGGGTGCATGTAGGATAATTGATATCCTGCATATTTTGAAATATCATGATGAGGTATTTTGGCAGGAAACGATTGCGATGCACTGTTTGATGTTTTCCCGATGGTTGCGAGGTAGATGAGCATTAATGGCGAAGGTTGCAGAGGTATGGACGGATCTGGTACCCGATTGAAGGTGTACATCAACGGACAGTGGTGCAAGGCTCGAGGTTTCTTCCTGTCTCCTCCCCTACCTACTGCATTCATGTTTGGGCGCCAATCTGGTAATGCGTTGAGCACCATTTTTCTGATACTGTGTATCTGGCGGGATTTTTGGTCAACCATGTAATTAATGCTAGAGGTACACTTTCTGGCCAATATAGGCAGACTGTGTTACCATTGTTTAGGTTGTTGAAAGTTGAAGATTTTTGGCTCTGTAATTCAAAACAAGCTGATCTGGTTGCTCTGTACAGCTTAACCTGTGAGTTTATGTATCTCTTGTTGTATGTTTTATGTATGAACCCACTGATTTCATGATTAATCTTATATGAGAAATGCTATCTTAGCATGTGTTTTGTTAATTCTATCTCCAGTATTGCATGTATTCTTCTTCTGAGTCTGGATATTTAAGCAATATTTGAGACTCTAGAACATAGAATTCCTATGTTGAATGTCTGATCTTTTAACTTCTGCTCAAGGGGTAGATTAAACTGTTTTCAGGTTGAACATTGGGAAGGGTATACTGCAGTAGGGATACCATAAGTAGAGATAACTTAACACTTTGAATTGGGAGATATCTGTAAGGCAGGTATCACATATATCCCCCTGAAATCTGGTTTTAGCTGTTCATGCTGATCATTCACAGGTGTATGTCTACTGACTCCAGGCCCTGGATAGGCACCAATCTTGCTTTGTGTTTGTGTTACAACCATGTCCAGCTTTGCATCCAAACTTAAAATCAAAATCTAAATCTAAAACAATCTTTAGGACATTAGAATTAGTTTTAGGATCCTCAGTCCTCTGTCTACAACTGCAAATAGGCCCAAAGCTAGCCCCTTTGCTCTTATCTTTCAGTTTTGGTCTACTTACAGGAGGACTTATCTGCTTTCTGTCAGCATCCCAGCCTTTGTATGCATATCCTCATGGATGTTGAGTAGGGAATACCCCCCTAGGTCTTGCAGAGCCTGAAGAAGAAGAGGAGATAAAATATAGAGTCTATCTCCTACACTGTTGGCCCCTGGCCCAGAGATCCTGTTGATCACTGATGGCTACCTTGTAGGGAAATCTGGGAATAAGCATCCAGTCTGGGAAAAAACCAACAGGGAGAAATAAGGTTTTGTTTTTTATTGAAACAGGGAAATCCCCTGAGTTATAATTTTCATTGAATGTTGATGTTGTAATGTCAGTGAGACATGTAGAGAAGTACAATATGCCAGTGAGGCAGAATTGTAATGTCAGTGAGACAATTGTAATCAGAAATTTGTGTTAAGCCAGTGAGGCAGTTGAGTGGTTTTAATACCCCAGGAGGGTTTTCCACTTGGGAAATTTCTTGTGTCAAGTTTTGTTTTGATACTCTGCATATTTTCTTTGTTCTATCTGAAGAATTCTACAATTGTGAATTTAAATTCAGAAAAGGAGTAAAAAGTGTTAAAATTGTTAACAACACTGATTCACCCCCCCTCTCAGTTTTGAGTGTATTCCTACATAGAGGATATTGGTTCTTCTTCCTTGATGGCAATAAACACCCATTCACTTCCGGATCTGTTTCCTGTCTCTGATTCATCATCTGTTACTCCTTCATTATCATCTTCTTCATGAACATAGTAACAATTCTTTTGGAACCTTGATCTGTTAGGATTTGGCTTTGAAAATCTTTCTGGACATCTTGAGGCAAAATGACCAATCTTATTGCAGTTAAAACACTTAAAAGGCAATTTTCCTTCATACTTATCAGATCCTCTTGGCAGTCTCTTTGCAATGAGGGCTTCAAGTTGAGCAGTTTCTACTTCTTCTTCCAGGTCTTTTCTTGCTTTTTCATACCATGACAGTTTCCTTGATGAGTTCTCTCGTGGATCAAATCCTTGTTTACCTTTCACAAAGGCACTGGCTTTGAATGCAGATTCAGTTTTGGGGGGATCATCTCCAAACTCGGTCATTTCAAAAGTAGCCAGTTTGCCAGCCAATTGGTCTCTTGTGACAGTTGTATGGGCTCTGAATTCATCAATGGCAGTAACCTTGATTTTGTAAGAGGCAAGAAGGGATCTGAGAATTTTACCAACAATCTCATTTTCATCCAAGACTCCACTAGAATTTCTAATTCCACAAACCAGCTCATTCACTCTTGGCATAAAAGTGGTAATATTTTCATCATCTCTCATCTTCAGTTTTTCAAATTTTCCTTTTAGACTCTGTAAACTTGCACATTTAACATACTCGTCTCCTTCATGCAAAAGTTCTAGTTTAATCCAGATCTCATAGGCAGTTGGTAGGTCAATAACATTTCAGAGCTCTGAGTCAGTTAATGCACTTAGAAGAGACTCTTTGGTCCACAGATTGTTTTCAGCATCTGTGATTTCATTTAGGGTTGTCAGACCACCCTGTGGAGGTACATACGCTTTTGTGACCATGGACCAGTACGCCATTCCCATACACTACAGGTGACATTTCATGTGACCTTTCCAAAGAGAAAAGTTGGTTCCATCAAACTTCAGACTATCCTTCTTGTATGATGACATCCTGGATCTCCTCAAGCGGTTAAGCTCCTTTTAGAGGAACTTAGCTCTGATACCAATTGTTAGACTTAGGGCACACAACTGAGAGGGGGGGTGAATCAGTTGTGTGAAACTTTCTCAAATTAAACACTTGAATCTTCTTTAGTGATTAGCAGAATATTAATCATGAACCATAATGCATTCAAATCAAAAGCAGAAACATATCAACACATAAGACACTAAGATTTTGATGTGGAAAACCCGCTTAAGGGAAAAACCACAGGATGATTAACCCAAGAATGTATTCTCTGTTAGAAGAATAGAAAGAACAAATGGCACATGCCAATTAGGGCTCACTGCCTGAGCACACTGTTCACAAGAGGCTCACTGCCTATAAGAGACACATTGTCTACAAAGAAATAAGTATCACTTTCATGAACTGGAGAATAGCATCTTCACCATGCTTGAATCAGTTTCATTTAAGCCCAATACTTCTACTTTGCCTTTTGCACTTCTCCTCGCTACCACACACTCATCACCACAAGACACACTACAAAATGACTTCACAATCCCTTATTTATACAAGGCATCGACTTAGGAACAATCATCTAAGTTGGCAAACACCTACAAGAACATCCGCAAGACGTGTAATACATTTGGTCAGCCAGTCTCAAGAAGAACACCAATATCCGGTGGTTATTCTTCAAATGCAAACTCTAACTTTAATGCGGACCACCAACATGAACTAGACATGATCCAACGATCATCATAACCTTCCCTGAATCACCAAGATTATCCACACTTCATCATCCTACTGGAAATCTTCTCTCCTTCATCCAGAGCTTCAAGAACATAGTCTGTCATCACTATCACAAATGAATAGGCTCTTCCGGACCTTCAAACCACGAACCAATCTAGTTGATACTTCACAGGGACATCCTCAACACTCCCTCAAATCCACAGAACGGGATAATGAATTTCTAGATCTCACCAGGCCTATCTGTGACACACTGTCACCTCTGAACACTTGCCAGAACCAGTTCTACTTGAGCAACCATAACTTCTTTAGATCTTCATGTGGACCTCTAAAAGCTTGACTAGAGCATCTCAAGACTTATATCTACAAACCCTTTAAACCGCATCCTCTGATCCTCAACCTATTGAGGACTTTTACCTTTTTGTCATCACTGTTCTTCACTATTCCTAATTGAGACTAATTTTCTCAATATCCTCAGCACACAACTCATCTAATCCTTCTCATTAATGCAACATGAGTATGTTGACATCAATGACAACACCGGTTAGGCCCATACTTGCAACAGACTTTTGCATGGGATATGATGTTTTTAAGAGTATGCTTAGCTAGTGTATTGCTCTTAGGTTTAGTAAGCTCAGGAAATAGGGACCATCCAAGCGGGTTGGATGGGTGCATCTTTTGTACCTACGTACTAGATACTTCCATCGTATTTTAGACTGCCTACATACCGTGTATCCAAGGTGATGAGTACAAAACATGTCCAATTTCTATACCCTTTTGTGTTTCATTTTATTACCTTTTTTCCCTTTCCTAAGTCCCTTTGCCATTAATTATTATGAAAAAAAATAATATTTAATATGTTTTTAAAGGATGAAGGAATGCTTCCAAAATGTCACATCACTGAGATAATGATATGATTTGATTACCTTGCCACATGAACTGAGCATATTGAAGAGACCGACCATGTGGAAGGCAATCCTTGAAGATTAGAAAACATGAGGAATGGCAAGGGATAAACTGAAAGTGTTGTGAAACTACTCCTTTCCATTTTTGTATTACTTTTCAAAATTGTTTCTAATGTTGTTTTGGGTTTGTGGCATGTGGCCAAACCAAAGACTATTGATATTGAGTTTGTTGGCCATAGGCCATAACAAACCGTAACCTCTTTTAGTTGTAGTTTATAGTATTCCAAGTATTGAGTACATCTATATATATGATATGATCTAGACTGTAAAAGATAGATATAGAGAAGATAAAGAATAGAAATACATTTTGTGACTATAAACTGATAAATAGAACTAGATGTTTGTGGTATTGAGTTAGTGTAATCAACTTCTTTCCACTTGCCTTGTGAACTAGAGGCCCCTTCTTGGAGTACTTGGTGAGGTTGTTTTGTGTTTTGGTTAAGTAGGAATTACATTCAATATGATTTGATTTATGTTGAATACATTTATAGTGTGAAGTGCTTATGATTTGATTTCTTTTTAAGCTTGAAATGTTTCAATATTCAGCCTATGTAATTGGTTTATTATTGCAGTCAGTATAATCAACTCTTTGTTAAATACAATTTGAAATACAAGTTCATTTGCCACAGTAGTTCACTCAATATTCAATCATATTTACAATTTCTGTAGAGTACTCTATATTTTGTCCTGTGAACTTCCTATCGCACTACAACTTCTTGTCATTCAATTAATTAAGAGTGTTGGATCAGTGTTTTGGATTTAATTCAAGTATGATTATACTAATTGATTTAGGAATAGATCATGAGTTGTTTGAAGAACAATCT
The DNA here is from genome assembly GCA_027924645.1 of Cunninghamia lanceolata. Taxonomy (NCBI): domain Eukaryota; kingdom Viridiplantae; phylum Streptophyta; class Pinopsida; order Cupressales; family Cupressaceae; genus Cunninghamia; species Cunninghamia lanceolata. The sequence continues at coordinate 569,312 of BSBN01000845.1, forward strand.
TTAATAAAGTTGAACACTTGTTTTTCATAGAGTGCATCTCACAGTTTCTCAACTTATTGTCTTCAGCCCTTAGGCAAACAGTCCCAATACCTTTCATCAGTTTACAATCCCTAGATTGACACACATAGGAATAAACTAAGGAGAAGTCACACTAATTGAATTTAATAAGATTTTCAAAGATCAAAAGTTTATCTCATTTGTAATCCACAATTTTTCCCAACACACAGGATCAAGGTACATTAAGATGCGGGTGATGATGAATATGTAGTTCTAGTTTTGTTAGTGTTTAGATTTGCACCTTTTGATGCAACTCAAAATGGAATAGCGTGTATAGTAAGATTGTTCTTCAAATTAGGAGGGGAAGCTCCCTCAGACGAGAAATTTTAAAGAGACAATACAATTAACCTATCTTTTTGTTTTCTTAAGGCATGAGCAGAAGGCAATTCAATCTCTTCTGCAATCCTAAAGAAGTTTTCTGAGCATTGTAAAAGAATAACTAATCTAAAATCATACTTTTGATTTCTTTAAGCAAATCCAGAGCTCAAAGAAATCAAAGGAACATTGGCGATCTGATTTGAAGGAAAACACTTAAGAACAAAGAAGATTTGAAATAAATGTATCAGTATAAAATCATAAACACTTGCTTCAAATCCTTAATAACACAAAGCTTCCACAAAGATAATGCATATATCCATTCTCAAAGTAATAAACTACGCAACATAGTTGAACAATAATATGCGAGCAATAAAAGCTTCAGCGTTTACCATTAAGAAATTAAGTGTGTAGAATACACTTATTTATACCTTAAAACAAAAGGTGCAAGGAAATAAAAGGAAGAGTTAACTCATACTCTCCAACCTAACCCTAATGTTGCACTCAAGCATGCGAGCTTATTAGCATTTAAAAATATAAAATAAGTCTCATGCAATTCAGTTAATTGAACTTGCATGTTATTGCAATTTGAGTTCCACAAAAAGATATTTTGCATGATTTCAAAAACAAATCTTAAAATAAATTTATCTTTGAAAAGAAAAGTCAGTTCTCAAAATAGAAATTGCTTTGGAAATCCCTCCAACTGCCCAAAATAGATTTTCCCACAGATACTAAAAAATGGCTAAGTTTAAGAATTGAGATTTCTCTACAATTCATCAACTTTAGCCTCATTTGGTATAATGATGGAATCAAGGTGAACAGTCTTCATCTATAGGATAACACTTACATCTTCAATAGTCTTCAACAGATCCATATACTCTTTTTCATCCTTATCAAATTTCACTGTAATATCGGCTAAAAGGTACATCTTCGTCACATGAGGATCTCCACAAAACCTCTCACGGATCAGTCGCACAAACTCATTCTGTAAGTCATGAACAAGGCAATTTATGCCTTCATTGGTAAAATACCTACAAGGAATATGCTGGATAAAATCAATAACATACTTCTCAACATTGAGAAGTTTCTCCTTCCACGTAGCGAATGCTGAGGCTATGTCCTTTGAGTTGTGAATTAAAAAGGAATATTGATGTGTCCACGAAAAGACTATGCATCTATGCTCTATTGTCATGGGCCTTAAACCAAGAGCCTGTAATCTCACCAAAAGCCTACCATAGATAGGTGCCATCTCTGTCATGTACTCCAACATATTCTCAATGCCAAGGAGAATATCCTTAGAACTACCCACTGCTATGGGATGACCTTGCCCATATTTGAAAATATGGTCTGCATATCGCAGAAGTCTGCATATGAGGTAGACAGTGTTGCAAGAAATGCAACATGGAATGAGACCCTTCCGGCAAATTATAGGCAGCCAACAAAGAAATGGTTGTCAAGTTAAAGCCCAAGTTTATTTAACACTGGCATAGATCCTTGGGCAATGTACAATGACAGTTAGCAAGAATAATTGTTTGCAGATGAAAGTTATATTGTAATTGTAATCTAAATGAAAATTAGTGTAGTTTATTCATTAAGGGGGAGTGTTAGAAATAATGAATAAACTAGAGCACGTGTCTCAGTTGACTAGGCACCTATCTTAGTTGTGTTGTAAGATCCACTACTCTAGGAGTTAGTTTAGGGATCTGTTGAGTTATTTGTGGATTTGTTAATCTCAACATCCCATTATAAATTGTAATACTCAACTTTGCAAGAAAGTCGACACCCCTGACTATGAAGTCCTCAATCCAGTCCTTCGTATGTTTACCGTATACCACTAACTAGCTCAACTACCTCTGAACATCAAAAGACTCCATTACCTGTGGCAAAAGAAGTGAAGGTTGCGAAGGTGTATGCAAAAGCTGAGAGATGTATTGGCACAACTACTTATTTTCTGCTTTGAGGGTAGCCTTGTCCTTTGCATCCTTCAGCACTCTATCTCTCATAGTATCAGTGGCCCCTTTAAAAAAATTTCATAGTGGCTTGTCAGGTGCTTCTACCCAAGTTAGCCTTGATGATATGAAAATAATCAGGCTCTACATCTACCACCGTCTTATCCTAAGGAGGAATGGAAGTCTCTACAATCATATCACCCTTTAGAGTCCTTAAAATCCTTGACTATTTCTTAAGCTTCTTAGTTGAGGGCTCCTTGAATGATTTAGATAAAGTGCTGAAATCCAATTGATATGATGGCCTTTTCTTCTTCTCACCAATCACCACGTGAAGTCAAGTAGGAGTAGCCTTTTTAGGCCTTGACTTTGGACGGGTCTCTATCTCCACTTCTAGATCAGGCATGTGCTCAACCTCAGGAGGTGAAATATGTGGCTCAATCTTTGGATCTAACTTGAGCTCTGCCTCGTGCTCTACCTCTAGCTCCACCTTGGTCTCCTCAACTCCTGATGAGTCAAAAGGCATGGAAGTAATATGTATAGGAGACTCGTGTGGCTCAGGTATCTTTGATGACAACGTTGAATCCTCCTCATCAAAAGAAGAGGATGAAGAAGAAGAAGAAAATGAAGTAGAAGTAGAAGTGGTAGGTGAACTATATTCTACTAATGATAAAGTGACTGCTTCTAATTGCTGCTGAATTAGTGCTCTAGACTGAGTTCTACTCTTTTGGATCACCCTCGGGGACTCTTTCTCAGGAATATCCACTTCCATGGCCTTCTCTCCTATCACTTTTGATTTCAATCATGTGATCAAGCAAGAAGAAGAAGAAGGTGGCTCTACTGTAGAAGGCTTGTCCTTGCGGGCTTTGGCTCTCCTTTCTCTCTGAGTATTGATGAACATCCAATTGCGCTTCACAACTGCTTGTGTCCTATCGGTGATAGAGACTGACTCTTTGATAGACCAATCTATCTGTGGTAAAGGTTGCTGATCAATTTTCTCCCTAATGAATGTAGGAGAAAGAATGCAATTATCCTCTTGCAAACCTTTAACATCCTCATCAAGAAAAGCAGGTATTTGCTCCAAAGTGAAGTGACTGAAACTCCATCAACGAACCTTGAACTCATCCTCATAGTTAGCCCAAAAATCCTCAATGGTAGGCATATGAGAAAACTTACTACCAACTCTAGACTTCATCACCTCCTTGGGGTCCTATGTGTGCTTTTCCTTGCAGGTCTTGAAACCAAATTTGGATATCTCTTCTCCAATTATCTTAGCATCGGTGGCTATTTTGCATTTATAAATAACGAGTTGTAAATATAAACCAACTCCATGATTATGCTTGTTGTGTAGAAAAGTGTGAACTTCTAAACTCTGACGCGGGAACTCCATGAACATTGCCTTGTCAGAAGGGTACCTTGGGAGCATGTATGCATATGAAGTGAATCCATACACTCAGATGTATGAGAATGTAGGAAACTATATGAACCAATCCATCCAACCTGAGATCACTGCTCTTGCAACCTCTGAAATGTGCACATGCATTTGATTTTCCAAGCCTCACACTGTATACATCAAGAATGCATCGTTGACTCGACGAAATACTTGAGGGAATTTGAGAACTCTAACTGAGGATAGAGTTTGAATATTATGGTATCCTGTGAAGTATTTTCAAGATTCAATCTAGCAAAGTTGCGCTACTTCACCACCATGTATCCAAAAATGATACCATCCTAAATTCACGAGTTCGGGGGAACTCTATGATTTTCCAATGAATGCAATTACTTATGAGGGTAGACCATTCATAGGTTTCACTTACATTGGCTATATTACTGATGATAAAGAACATCCAGGTTTTAAATCTTCATGCCTCAAGTTGCCCTATGATGCAGTTGAGTAATGTAATCATGATAGCATATTCATCTTTGAATTCTCCTCTACTTACATTTCTTGGAAGTGTGTTTCTTTTCTCCTTTAGCCACTTGGATGCTATTTTCTAACATTTATCAAACTGTGTGCTCCATACTCTGTCACAATCTTCAAGGTCGAGGGTGAGTGAATGCTTGAATGGTGGAATACCAAAGGCAAACTCAATGTCACCTGATTTGAGGCTGGCAATTACTCTTCCATGCACTGCTCTAACTTCCCTTGATTTGGGATCATAATGCTTTATGCAAGCAAGCACAAATTTTAGGCATTGAGTGGATATGGGAAAGGGGCCAGTTGAGTTAGCCTAGAGTAAATCAAATTCTTTACCACAACACTGTTAGCTCTCATCAAGGAGTCCAAGTCAAAACCCTCGGGAGAAACTTGGCACAAATCCGTCTCTTTAACCTTCAAATATTCATGAATGAGTGTCGATTTGGCCTCAATAGTGATGGAAGAATATTGCATTGTGATTTTGTGGCTTGGAGAAGTGTTCTTTTTCATTGTCCCACACTAAAAAATACAAAAACGTGCCTCTTTTAGCTCGCTGTCCCAAAAAATCAGACCTTTTTATTCGCTGTCCCACTCAGAATTTCATGAAAAAAGTGTATAATTTGCCTTGAAAATGTGATAGTTCTGAGTTATTCCTTCAAAGAATTCTTGGAATCCAGTCTCTAGATGCTCTAAAACAATCAAAATCACTTTCTCTCAAGATGGGCCTGCACAAAAAATGGATGTCATTCCTTGAAATGTCTTCAAAAACCATCAAAAATCTCCTTCACATGGCTGTGAATGATGATTTTGTCTTTATATGATGCTGAACCTGCATAAAATTTCTTCCAATTTGTCCTTCTTAATGCTCTTCAAATATATGCTGTTATAGAAAAACCTGCCCTTTCTTGAAGAATTTATGAGTGTTGGTGTTGAAATCTATGTGAACACAAGGGAATGAACTCCTCAGTATGAGTGTTGCCTTTTAGAACCGTTCTTGAAAGTGATCATTGGTTCAAAACCTTCAGTCTGAGAAATGAATAAAATTATGAATAGATGCTTCCTTTATAGAGAAGCATTATTTTTTAGATTTCCAACTTGCTCTTATTTTTATAATGCTTTTTTTTTTGTTTTTGAATCCATGCAATATTTAGTTTGAGTTCTCAACTTGGAGTTCACCGTTTTATAAATAACATAAAAGAGTATTAAGATGAAGTGCACTCCTATTAAAGAGGTTCAACTATTTGAAGGAGGGCTTTTTATTTTATTTTGGCATTTTCTACTATAGATAGGCGCCTTTAGGAAGTACGCTTTTCCTTTGGCATGCACGCCTCTCAGGCGCACGTGCCAATGGCAAAGTGGACCATCTCAATGTGTGCCTCCTCTTGCCTTAGGCATTTTTCTTGTTTTGAAAATTCCTTTGTTTGGCACGGGCGGGTTTTGATATGTGTGCCTTCTCTCTATGTGGTCACTTTGCTTTGGCGAAAATGGAGTTTGAAAAGTGTGCTTCCTCCTATATGCTTTTCTTTCTATGTTTGGTCTTAACGAAAATGCTATTTTGATTTTTGCCTTTGAAGACTTTTGCTTTGGCGAAAGAGGATTGTCAAATGTGTGCCTCCTCCTTGTGTCTTGCCTTTGTAATTTTTAATGCTTCATTCTGGTGGAGGCGCACTTTTGAAAATGTGCTTCCTCCAAATTACTTTTCCTTTGAAAATTTTCTCTCTTTGACAAAAGAGGAACTTGAAATATGCACTTCCTCCAAAAGTATGCCTTTGATGTTTTTTGTGAGACCTTTATACCCTTGGCGAAAGCGCTCTTTGAAATGTGCATTTCTGCTTTTTCCTTAGAAATATTTTCAAAATTTTGATTTTTTTGAAATTTTTGAAATTGATTTTTGAGTTGTCAAGTCTCTCCTCTGTGCCTTTCGGCATTCCTTTGCAGTGTTTTGGTCTTCAATTTGACACTTTTGATCTCCACTTCCAAACAATCCTTTATATCCTATAGCCAATTTGGCTCTTTGAAATTTCTCTTAATTTGGGCCTTCTTTCGATCTCCTTTGATATATCTTGTATCTACAGGGTTAGAAAATAATGACAAGGTGACATGGTGCTTGAGAGGTGTGTTTTGGCATCACTTTTGGGGTGTTTGTATGCATAGACAAAAAAATTTGTATGGGTACAACAGGTTTATAGTGTTGATGTAGGGATGGTTCGGGATGAGTTGGATGATGGTTTAGATGATTGTTTTTGGTTTTTTGTAATTTTTAAATTTTTGGGGGGTTTTTGGATTTTCTAGTGTTTTTGGTTTTTTGTGGTTTTCTAAATTTTTTTTTGGATTTTGTTGATTTTGTGATGTTTTTTGGATTTTTTAAATTTTAATTTGTACAAGGAGGGCATACAAGGATCCTCTTTTTTCAGGAATTTGTCTCGGGTGGGGTGATGAAGGGATGGGGGGTTAATGTTGAATGTTTGTTGATTTGAGCCATGGGATGGAGAGGATATGGATTGATATGGAGTGATGTGATGGATATGAGGACTTATTAGATGGTAGAACTATCCACTACACATGGTGCCTAAGACAAGTTTTCACCATGGTACTTATTCAAGGCATCGCCAAAGTGATTTTGACCATTAGATGACTTTATTGCACTCAAGCGTTTTTTCTTTTTCTTGATTTTTTTTTTTTTTTGTATTTTTGACTTAAGATACTTGATGGGTTAGGCATAAAATTTCTTCAGGTGCAGGATGTTCATTGGTTCATCTAGAGGCTACCCCTCAGGTCTTGCAAGCTAGTAGGCTCCTGATCCATAGCTAGCTATGATGACATATGGTCTCAACCAATTAGGCTTGAACTTCCCTTTCTTGTGACACTCTTGTAGGTTTCTCTTAGTTTCCATAAGGACAAGGTCGCCTATCTCAAACTTGCGGGTCTTGATCTTTTTGTTGTATCTTCTGCGTAGGTGATTTTGATAGGCCTGGAGATGATTTAGAGCACTTAGATGCTTTTCATCCAACAATTCTAGCTCATTTAGGTGTGCAACTTGATACTCCTCAATAATGATATTTTGTAATAAAATTTTAAGAGAAGGGAGCTCAACCTCAATAGGCAAAATGGCTTCAGAAAAAAAAAAATACTAAAGAATATGGCATGGCTCCTGTGGGGGTATGAATGCTTGTGTGATAAGCCCATAAGGCGGGGTTAAGCTAGACGTGTCAGTCACGACTAGCTTTATTAACCGTCTTTTTCAGAATGTGTAAGATGATCTTGTTAGAAGCTTCAGCTTGACCGTTACCTTGAGGGTAATATGGAGTGGAAAAGTGGTGTTGGATGTGGAATTTTTTGCAAAGAGTACAAACTTCTTGGTTCTTAAATGGTTTCCCATTGTCGATAATGATGGAAAGGGGAATGGCATAATGGCATATTATGTAGTGGAGGGTGAGTTTTGTGATTTGGATTCTAGTGGTGTAAGTCAGTGGAATGGCTTCTACCCACTTGGTGAAATATTCGGTAGCTTCGTGATAATGAATTAATGGCCATTAGATGATAGTGGGTGAATTTTGCCTACGAGATCGAGCCCCCATTGTGAGAAGGGCTAGGGACTTGTGATTGGTTATAATTCTTGTGATGGTGCATGGATAAGATCACCATGTTGCTAACATGGCAGACATTTCTTTACAAACTGATGAAAATATTGTTCCATAGTGGGCCAATAGAGTGTGCCCCACAAATATCTTAATGTACCTCTTGTAAGGCCACTTCGGCTTCCCTAGAATCGAGACATCACAAAAGAGTATCATCAAGACTTTTTTGGTAGAGGGTATCACCTATGATGGTGAAACGGGAGGCTCAGCAGATGGTCTTTCATTGTGCAGATGTTAAGTTGGGTGGGATGATGTTATCATGGAGGTACACATAGGTCTCTTGATACCATGGACATAGGGGACCAACAATGTCACATACTAGCTCAAATTGTGGGGCATCATAAGCCGGCACTGGAATCTCTTCAATTAGGAACTCACATTTTTTCTATCCTTTTTCATGTCAACTAGAGATCCTATAGTAGCCATGTCATCTACTTATTTGTTATTCAACCTTGGTATTTTCTCAAAATGGATGTCATGAAAGTAATTCTTTAAATTGTCAACCATTCTTTTATAAGGTAGGAGCTTTTTGTCCTTTGTTTTGTATTCATTATTGACTTGTCTAATAACTAGCTGGGAGTCTCCATAAACTGTAAGCCTTTCAATCTTCCACTGGATGGCCATGTGAAGTCCTATGATAAAGGCCTTGTATTCTGCTACATTGTTTATGCATGGAAATGTTATTTTGTAGGACTTTGGAATAGTGTCTCCTTGAGGGTTAACAAACAAAATGCATTCCCCCAAGCCACGATGTGTGTAAGAGCTATCAAAATACATTTTCTATGTATCTGTTGTTGGTGCTAATACAAGTATTGACTCATCTGGGAATTTTGAAAGAAATGGTTGTTCTATCAGGATAGATGCATCAGCCATTTGATCAGCAATCACTTGTCCTTTGATAGTTTTTTGTTCTGTGTACTCAATGTCAAACTCACTTAAGATCATGACCCACTTAGCCATCAATCCTGTGAGAGATTCTCTAATCAATAGATATTTCAGCGGATCAATTTTGGAAATGAGCTTTGTCTTGTGATTGAGCATATAGTGTCTTAACTTTTGTGATGTGAAGATAACTATGAGGTATGCTCATTCAATAGGAGTATAGTTCATCTTGTTAGGATTAAGGTGCCATCAACCTTGTAAATCCTATGTAATCTATTCCTATTATTATTTGTAAATCACCCATAAGGGATGACACTTTTCATCATCAATGATCTTGTTTAAGCCTTATGTTTATATCTGGTCCCTGACCCTAATTCATTTGTGACGGGGAGTCACAAAGGGTTTATGTTGGTTCATGTCAGTTTATGTTAATTCATGTCAGTTCATGTCGGTTCATGTGGGTTCATGTCTTTCTATGTCGGTTCATGTCCATTTATGTCAGTTCATGTCTGTTTTTGTTGTAAATCTGGACCGTTCGACATCAGGTCACAAATCTGATGGTCAATATTATGTCAGTTTTCTTGCCCTAGAAGGCAACCCCCTTTTATAAGGATATTTGTACTATATTTTTATCAGAGTTGAGAGTAACAAGCACTGCTAGATTGAAGACTAACAAAGGAGAGGAAGTGCATGTATTGTAATCTCATATTTGAAGATAATACAATTTGGAGCCTCTTTTCTTGGTGGAGTTTTTTACCCAAAAGGGTTTTCTCCATGTTACATACTGTGTTATGTGTTCTATTCTTAATGCTTGTTATTTTTGTGAAGTGGGTTTTATTTTTGTTGCAATCTCCATTTATTCTACATTGTTTAGAGGGCATAAATAAGGTTTGATTTAGATTTCCATTGTGTGGTTTGTACCTTCATTTCTAACACAACTCATAGGTCACCAAAGTGTAGCTGATATATTATATAGCTCTTTCTTTTCCTTGTTCATCATGTTGTGCTAGCAAGGTCCCTATTGCTATTTCTATCATTGATATGTATAGGATGGGTTGTCCTTGTTTTGGTGGGATAAGGATGGGTGGCATAGCAAGATATTCCTTTAATTGTTTGAAATTTTTTTGACACTTGTCATCCCATATAAATGATGTATCTTTTGGAAGGAGATGTTAGAACAGCTGACACTTATCTACAAGTTGTGCTATAAAGTGATGAATGGATTGAAGCTTCCCTTGGAGGCTACAAAGTTGCTTGAGTGTTTTTGGTGGAGGTATGTCCACTATAGCTTTAACCTTAGAAGGTTCGACTTCTATCTTGACATAATGTATCCTAGGAGTTTTTCAGAGGCGACCCCAAAGACACACTTAGGGTTTAGCCGCACCTTATATTGTTCTAGTCTATCAAAGATCTTTGCCAACACATTCAAATGATCTTCTCTAGTCTTAGATTTTCCCAGAAAATCATCCACATAATCTTCCATTATGCTATGGAAAAGGTCATGGAAGATAACTATCATGGCTCTCTAATAGGTGGCTCATGCATTTTTTAACCCAAAGGGCATCACAACCCAACAACAGGTTCCCCATAGACATATGAAAGAAGTCTTGTGCTGGTCTTCCTCTGCTATCCTAATTTGGTTATAACTAGAAAATTCATCCATTAATGACAACATTTCATGTCTTGCAGTGAGATCCATAATGATATCTATGTTGGGCAACAAAAAGTCATCTTTAAGGCAGGCTTTGTTAAGGTCCCAGAAGTCTATACAACAACGGATGCCCCCAGTGACTTTTGCTACGGGTACAATGTTTGATATCCATTCGGGATAGTCTAGAGGATGAATAAATCCCACATCTAGGAGTTTCTTGAGTTCTTTGATGAGGAGTGCCACTTGTGGATTCATTTTTCTAAGCTTTTGCTTTACTAGTTTTACGTCAGGATGAACAACAAGGTGATGAACTACTAGTTCATGGTCTAATCCCAGCATATCAACATATGTCCATGCAAAGTTATGACTCATATGTTTGAAGAAAGCCAAGAAGGCTTCTTGCTCTACTATCGTGAGGGATTATGCTCAAAATGTGATCTTGGGTGTTTCTTTTGTTCCAAGGTTCATCTCATGTGATGCTTCTACTAGGATAGGTCACCTTTCTTGATAGAACTTGGGTACCTCAGGGAGATCCATTCTCTCATCCCCTAGCACCTCAAGGAGGTTTTTACTAGGGGATGCATCCTTTATTTTGATTATTTTAACATCTGAAAGTGCCACAAGGTGGTTTTCACTAGGGGATGTTATTTTTATTTTCATACTTTTGTGACTAAGAGATTGGATTGTCTCCCTAGAGTATGTGGTTGTATTTAGTTCCATGATATAGCCAACTCTGTGATCTCTAACCCCCATCATTTTGACTATTGCTTCATCATTTTGTGCGACATCAAGGATGGGACGTCCTTGTTGGTCCCAATCTATGAGTTGGGGATAAACGAGAGGTTGGTCGTTGGATGTTGATGGCATGGTTGTTAGGGTGTAGATGGTGCATATGGATGATTCAAAAATTTTAGAGAAATCAGCAAAAGAGTCTTGGTGATCCTCTTTGTTGATGTTATCTATCACATGGAATGACCTAGCATCCTCACTTAAGATACACTCAAGTTCAGTGGGGGTAAGCTCTTGTTTTCCGTACCCAAGTCCGTGGTGATAAGGATTTCTAGTTGATTGAATGGGTTCAATAATTCCTTTCTCATGAAGGCCCATGCCGCCTTGTCCTTTATAACCCATGTATTTGACAATCTCAAGGCCCTTTCCATAGATCTCGGTTGGGAGGATAGGAGCTCCTTTTTGTTCATCTTCATCTTTGTATAGCCAAGAAGATACATCTTTGAAGACATCTTGTTCCATGAAGTGTTTACATTCAAAGATGGGAGATGGCTTGCATTTGATGACTACCATTAACACTTCATTAGGGGAACCAAATGTCTTGGGGGATGGTGGGAGCAAACCTATACAAAATGTGTCATGTAGATCATACTCTCCACACCCCATGTCACTCACTTTGATCTTGACCTTGGGAGGAGTTAATGTTTGTGATGTGGATGCTATGGTGGATGGGTCAACGTATGTGGTGGATAACGTAGGATTGGTATTAGTGGTGGATGTTTTGATGGAATTGTTGTAAGGGTAGAAAGTTTGATCATGTCCTTCCAAAAAGATGCAGTATTGGAAAGGACAAAGATTGGCATAGACAGTTATTTTCATGCCATTATATGGGAATTTTAGGCATTGGTGAAAAGTGACTGGGACGGATTACATGGCATGGATCCATGGTCTACCAAGGAGAATGTTGTATGGGAGGTCAAGATCAAGGACTTGACATTTGGTTTCTAAAATTTTTTGTCCCACTTAGATGGGAAGCTTGATGGTGCCCTCGAACAACCTTTTGGTGTCATCATATCCTTTGATGGTTATACACTCACTAGAGTCCACAACCACATCAGAGTATCCCAAGTGTTTTAATAGTTTTAGAGTGCAAAGATTTAGGCCAGAGCCACCATCTATTAAGACTAGTTTAATAGTATGTTTGTGGATTAGGACTTCGATGTGAAAGGCTTCATTATCTGAGGCATTAGATGTGGGGAGGTCTTTCTCAAAAAAAGTGAGATGGTGAGGTGAAGCAATATGTCCTACCATGACTTGGAATTGATCAACATTCAAGTTGGTAGGGACTTGGGTTTCCATCAAGGCCTTGTCAAGGACATCCTTGTGGAGGGGATGTACGAAGCAACTCAAGGATGGAGATTTGAGCGGGAGTCTTTTTAAGGTGATTAAGGAGGTTATATTTGTGAGTGGATGGAGGATTAGTAGGTGTGGATGTAGAAGGTTGATCATTGGTGGGAGATCCACAAATGGAAATGCAGCCGCGATGAGTGGTAATGGCACAATTGGGTGTCTTGGCTCTAATGGTGATGGTATTGATATGGTTGGAATAATCTTCTATTCGACCCACAATGGAGTCGAAGGAAGAGGGAAGAGGAATAATGTTATAGGTTTTTTGGGTGATGAGGCTTTTTCCTTGTTATGATCGAGAAGGGGATCCTTGTATGCTCCTAAATTGGTATTAGGTGATTGTTTTGGTGGTTCGTCAATGGTTATATCACCTCTATCTACAAGGTCTTGGATGCAATGTTTCAACCTCATACAATTAGATGTTTTATGCCTTTTCACATGATGATATTCACAATAGGCATTTTCATCAAACCAAGAGGGTTTAAATTGGTTGTCATCATGGTGCAGTCACAGTAGGAAGGTTCACAGAATGAATTGTCTAGACCATGCAGTAAGAGTAGACACAATGGAAACAACTCAAAGATATGAAACAAATGTAGATTCTATCATTTAATATATCATAGAATTCAAATACAGATTGGTCAGCAACATGCGGGCTTTCAATTAGGGCTCACAGGCCTGATTACAGAATATTAGAATGTACACAAGATATAGCTTTGAAGCTTCTTTGCACAAATCTAAACTATTGATCTTCTAAATCTTGAGAAATACTTTCCTAAGGATCTATTACATCAATATATATCATCTTTAGAACCATAGATTCCTCCACATTGGCCAAGAAGGTCACAAACTCCAAGAAAGGGGTGTAACGTGTGTATATGGATAGGTTAGACCTAATCATGAAAAACTCCGCAAATGAATGGAATGATGTACGGATCTTAGGGAATGTCATCCACAAACCATTAAACATTGAATGATGTGTTATTAGGCTTTGCAAGTTGAGAAATGCTCCACAAGTCTCCTCCTTCAACTGATTGTTTGAGGTTGTCAGGATGCTCTATTTCGAAGAAACACTCAATCTTCTGTTAGTGATATCTCTCTGGTAACTGATCCAAATGATCTAATTTTTGGATATGATGTGCATGAATGAATCTAGAAACTAAGTCTAGCTCTGCAAGGTTTGAAATGAGACTACGATAAAATGTGGACTAAACTACAAAAACTGTTATGGCTGAACTGAACTAGAAAATGAAAGAAACAAATAATGAATGCAAATATTTTTGGTTGATGCAAGATTGCTTTGACTCGAGGATGCTCCTGCATCATACATCTGGGGTTATTGAAAAGTGAGTCCCTCACTTTTTGGGGGTTGGAGGAAAACCAAGATGGTCTACCTTAGCCTGAGAAATCCAAGACGAATCTTCTTTCAATCTGCCTTTCCACTTCACAAGATATTCTTTGTATTGTCTGCCTTTGGTGCTACATCCAACTCTACTATCCAAAATGTCCTCTATCTGCTTTGGTGCTTGTTGTGGTAACTACTTCTTCAAGTCCTCTTCTATGTTGTCACTAAACTCTACTTCATGATACTGATATGGGTCTACAATGTTTAAAATAGGTGATATACCCAATGTCTCTGGTAGCTCCACTTCATATGCATTTCCTGAATCAAACCTTCTAAGTATTCTACAAGGTCCAAACTTCTTTATCTTCAACTTTTTATATGTCACAATTGGAAATCCTTCTTTTCTCAAGTACACCATTACTTCATCTCCAACTTCAAATTATTTATGTCTTCTCTTCTCATCTACCTGCTCCTTATATTTACTGTTCATCTTTTCTAAATGTTCCTTAACCTGATTATGCATTATCTCCATATGTCTGCAAATTCTTCTTCTTTTGTACTCCTCTTTTCTTCCATGCTGATGTCTCTCAACTTTGTCACTCCTCTAGGGTTTAGTCCAGTAACAATCTCAAAAGGTGTTCTTTCAGTGCTCCTATTCACTGAATTATTATATGCAAACTCTGCTTGTGAAAGAATCAAATACCAACTTCCTACTTTCTCTCCAATCAAACATCTCAATAAGTTTCCCAAACTCCTATTCACTACCTCTGTCTATCCATCAGTCTATGGATGAAATGTTGAATTGAACTTCAAATCTGTCTTCATCTTCTTCCAAAGTGTCTTCCAAAATTATCTGAGAAATCTTGTATCTTTGTCTGAAATTATGCTCTTAGGTAAGCCATGCAATCTCACAATCTCCTATAAAAATAGGTCAACTACATGCATTGTATCAGTTGTCTTCTTACAAGGTATGAAATGTGCCATCTTTGAAAATTTGTCCACCACTACAAATATTGAATCATGTCCTCTCTGTGTCTTCAGCAATCCCATTACAAAATCCATACTTTTGTCTTCCCAAGGTCTCTCCAGTACTGTCAAAGTTTTATACAATCCAGTATTCTGACTACTCCTTTTTGCAACTTGACAAACTCTACACCTCTGCACAAATCTCCTAACTTCCTTATGTATCTAAGGACAAAAGTAGTTTTCACTCACCAAAGTCATTGTTTTATCGATGCCAAAATGTCCTGCCAATCCACCACTGTGTTTCTCTTTGATCAAATTATCTCTCATTGAACTTCTAGGTATGCATAATTGATTTCCTCTAAACAACATCTCTTCCTGAATGAAATAGTCCAACCATTTAGTCCTATCTGTCACCATAGGCTCCTTACATGTTTTCCAAGGTTCTACAAAATCAAGATCTTCCTCATACATGTTCTTCAATTCATCAAATCCTAACACTTCAACTCTCATTTCTGTCAACAAGTTCCTTCTCCTACTCAATGCATCTGCAACTTTGTTTGATTTTCCACTCCTATGCTTCAACACAAAAGTATAACTCTGTATGAACTCTACCCATCTCATATGTCTATGATTCAACTTTCCTTGACTGTTCAAATATTGTAAAGCTTGATGATCTATATACAACACAAACTCATTAGGCAACAAGTAATATCTCCATTTCTTTAAGGCTTGAATTATGGCACAGAACTCTTGATCATAAATTGAATATCTTCTCCTTGCATCATTTAACTTCTCACTGAAATATGTTATAGGTCTACCTTCTTGACTTAATACTGCTCCTATTGCACTCCCACTTGAATCACAACCTACTTGAAATACCTTATTGAAATCCAATAATGCCAAAATAGGTTGCTCTATTACTTTCTGCTTCAACAACTCAAAACTCTTATCTGCTCCTGATGTCCACTTGAAATCTTTCATGTCACCTCTCATTTTCTTTGTCATAGGGTTACAAACTGAACTAAAATTTCTGATGAACTTTTGATAGAAACTAGCTAATCCATGGAATGATCTGACTTCTCCAATGCTCTCTGGTGTAGGCCATTCAATAATTTCTCACTTTCTCAGGATCCATCTTCAATCCTTCCACAGAAATCACAAATCCCAAGTATACTAACTCTTCCTTCATGAAACTACATTTCTTTATGTTTATCAGCAATTTCTCTTTTCTTAACCTCTACAATACTTGTCTCAGGTGCAACAAATGTTCTCCTTTTGTCTTACTAAAAATTAGAATGTCATCCAAATATGCAATAACAAACTTGCCCAAGAATCTATTCAAAACTTCATTCATCAACCTCATGAAAATAATCGATGCATTTGTCAATCCAAAAGGCACCACTAACCACTCATACAATCCCTCATTTGTCTTAAAAGTTGTCTTCCATTCATCTCCTTCTCTGATTATGATCTGATGGTATCAACTTTTCAAATCTATCTTTGTGAAATATTTTTCTCCACTCAAACAATCTATGATATCATTCATCCTAGGCAAGGGAAACCTATACTTAATTGTGATCTTGTTTATAGCTCTAGAGTCTATATACATTCTCCATTCTCCATCTTCTTCAGTGCTAGCACTGCAAGTACCACACAAGGACTCAAACTTTCTTTGATCAAACCTTTCCTCAACAACTCTTGTATCTGTCTATTCAATTCTTCATTTTTTGTTGGTGTCATTCTATGTGCTACTTTGTTAGGCAAACTAACTCTAGGTATAAGATCCATGTGATGACTGATAATCCTGATTGGCGGCAATCCTTCAAGTACATTGTCTAATATGATGTCTTCATATCCATCAGCAACTCTGTTATCTCCTTTGGTTGTGATTCTTCAATCTCATTCTTCAATGTTTTAGGCTTCTTAGGAATCAAGGCATAACACATATTCTCATGTCTTAAACCATCTAGAAATTTTCTTCCATCTACCAAACAGATTCTAGCATTCCCACATACTTCACTCTTAGATTCGTCTTCTAAAGGAATTAAAGTAATTCTCTTTCCATTTGATGTTATAGTGTATGTATTCTTTCTCCCATCATGTATAGTTTTTTTATCATATTGCCAAGGTCTACCCAACAAGATATGACATACATCCATAGGCATAATATCACACAAGACTTCATCATGATAAGATCCAATCTGAAATTTCACCAAACATTGTTCACTCACCAGTACCTTATGATCATCTTGAATCTAGGATATTTGATAGGGCTTATGGAGTTTCAATCTTTCCAACTTCAACTTAGTCACCATCTCCTCTAAAACTAGGTTATTAGAAATACCACTATCAATTACAACTTTACAACATTTACCTCTTGATTTGTATCTTGTCCTAAACAAACTTTTCCTCTGCGATGGTTCCTCAATTGTCTCTTCTTGAAATAGTGATCTCCTAATCACAAGTGATTCTCCTTTCTCAGGTTTACCAACTGAAGTAGGTGTCCAAAAGATTCTTCTTCCACATAGGTCGTTCTCCCATTGTTCTCTATCTTCTTGCTTGTACTCCCCTGATTACATTCAAATGCTCTATGTCCTTCACCTCCACACTTAAAACAGGTTCTTCTGAATGTTCTCCTATCAAGTCATCTTCCTTCTCTCATGTATCCTTCACTCCGATACTGACTAGGGTTTCCTCTGTGGTAAAAATTTATGTCAGCTCTCTGGTATGCATTGTTATCTTTGTCCTCCTTCTTGAATGTATTCTTTTGTCTATTCTACTCTGCATAAGGTCTTTCTCCTCCAAAAAATGTTCTACCTCCCTAAAATTTACCTCCTCTACCTCTCTATCTCTGATTATGCCTCTTGTTCAACTTCTCCTCAACCTTCAGGGCAAACTGATATGCTTCTTCCAATGTTGTCATCCTTACCAAACTCAATTATTCTTGAATGTTTAATCTCAATCCATTGATGTATCTAGCCAATTTCTCTTTGCTTGCTTCACTATGTCCTATCCTTATGATCATCTTATGAGATTCTTCAATATACTCCTTCACAGATTTCTCCTTTTGTCTTAGGTTTTACAATCTCTTTAACAGCTCCAACTCATAATCAACAGGTATAAATTAATTCTCTAATTTTGTCACCATTTTGTCCCATTTTGTAATCTTTTCTTTTCCTCTTCTGTTTCTATCCAACTGAACTTCCTTCCACCATATAACAACATGTCCCTTTAGCTTTGTTTTTCCAAATTTCACCTTCTCCGGATCTTCAACTTCTTCATATTCAAAGTACTCTTCCATGTCATTTATCTAGTTAATCAACTCTTCAGGGTTCAAATTGTCAGTATAATTCGGTACATCAACTCTAGGTCTTTTCCCAATCTTTGAAATAGCTCACAACATCTTGACTTGATCTGATTCTTTTTCTTCTTATAGAGTTTCTTCAATTTGATTCATAGATTGAAATTCTTCCTCATCACTCTCAATATTAATTCTAGGGCTTAGTCCTTTTCTTCTATCTTCTTCAATAGCATCCAATATAATTCACATAGTTTTCATCATTTCCATCATCTCATCCATTCTAATAGCCATTGTTCCAACAGTCGGGATTCTCCTCGACGGCATCTCTTCCTAGGATCAAGTGTAACTACCTCAAATTCGGTGATCAGGCTACAAGGTGACAACTACCTCACAATCGGCAATTGGTTGCAACCAAGTAACCTACCTTAGATTCAACGATCTGTTCACAGCAAGATCTTGCAGAATTTCTTCACCAACTTTGCTCAATTTTCTCCCAAAGATTCAAACTTTCGCTCTGATACCACTTGGTGCAGTCATGGTAGGAGGGTTCACAGAATGAACTGTCTAGACCGTACAACAAGATTAGACACAATGAAAACAACTCAAAGATATGAAACAAATACATATTTAGTCATTCAGTAAATCATAGAATTCAAATACAGATTGGCCAGCAACATGTGGGCTTTTAATTAGGGCTCACAGGCCTGATTATAGAATATCAAAATGTACACAAGATATCGCTTTGAAGCTTCTTCACACAAATCTAAACTATTGATCTTCTAAATCCTGAGAATTGCTTTCCTAAGGATCTATTACATCAATAAATATCATCTCCAAAACCATAGATTCCTTCGTGTCGGCAAAGAAGGTCACAATCTCCAAGAAAGGGGTGTAACGTGTGTATATAGATAGGTCAGACCTAATCATGAATAACTCCTCCATAAATGAATGGAATGATGTGTGGATCTCAGGGAAGGTCATCCACAAATCATTGAACATTGAATGATGTGTCATTAGGCTCCACAAGTCTTCTCCTTCAGTAGCTTATCCGGGGTTGTTATGATGCTATGTTTTAAGAAAACACTCAATCTTCTATTAGCGATATCTCTCCGATAACTGATCCAAATGATCTGATTTTTGGATATGATTTGCATGAATGAATCTAGAAACTAAGTCCAATTATGCAAGGTATGAAATGAGATTGTGGTAGAATGTGGACCAAAATACATAAACTGTTATGACTGAACTGAACTAGAAAATGAAAGAAACAAAGAATGAATGTAAATATTTTTGGTTGATGCAAGATTGCTTTGACTCAGGGATGCTCCTACATCACATCATAAGGGTGAATAGGTGGTAATGTGATTAGATCTGCCTTGACAAGGTTTCTCAAAACATCCTCAATAGGTTCACCCAAGGGTGTGAATCTCCTCTTAGGAGCGGTGTTTTGTGTGGGTGGTCCTTTGGGAATATTTACATTATTGCTTGTGGATGGGTTGGATGGAGTGATGGTTTGTATGTTTTGGACACTCTTAACATCAGTGAAACCATCATTAAGAACTTGTTTTTGTTCTTACCCCAAAAATGAGGTTTTTCATGGGATGGATTATTGTTGTTGGTGTTGGTGTTGTTACCATTGATTTTGTTATTGTTGTTGTTCTTGTTGTCATTGTTGTAGATTTTTATAGCCCCTTTGCTAATGAGGGCTCTTTCAATGGTGGTTCCCTTGTCTATGACTTCCTCAAAGGTTGATGTGCATTGTATTTGCAAACTGAAACCGATTTCTTGATTTAAATTAGTCACAAACATGGTGACCAATTGCTTTTCAAGAATAGGTCAAGGGAGTTTTCTTTCTAAGCTTCTCCACCTTTGTACAAAAGGCAGCGAAGGATTCCCCATTCTTTTGTTTTGTGTTGAAAAGGTCTGTCATGGATACTTCATGTTCAAAGTTATAGGAGAAATGATTTACAAATTTCTCTGCAAGCTCATGGAATGTCTTGATACCATGGGGAAGATGAGAAAACCATTTGGTGGCTTGACCACCTAGGCTTCGAGGAAAGAGTCTCATCAAATATGTGTCATCGTATGAGACTTCTAGGAAAGCAATATAGAACTCCCTAAGGTGTTCCCTAGGGTCCCCTTTCCCTTTATATTTGTCAAATTTTGGTGTTTCAAAGTTCTTAAGAAAGAGTGGCATGGGGATGGTCCTATCAAATGGGTATGGGCAAATGTCTTCAAAGGAATATTGTTTTCTCTTGTGCCCATGTTGCATATCCTCAAACTTTTGGATCAAAGTTTGCACAATGCTAGATAAATCTTGGGTTGGTGGGGGTTGTGGTACATGTGTTTGTTGTTGGATCAATTGTTGGAGGAAATTAGGAATTTTTTGGTGTTGATTTTGTTGGGCAAGGTGTTGTTGGTAAGCGAGGAGTTGTTGCAAAATGTGTGGTGCGGTTTGTTGTTGGTTAGGATTTTGAATGGAAGATGACACAATGGGTGGTTGTGAAATAGGTGGTGGTTGAGAGATGAGATTTTGGACATATGTGAAATTGGATGTGGCGTTGTTACATGGATTGGTATTAGATGTGTTATAAGGTGGTTGGGAGAATAATTGTGTTATGAAAGATATGTTGGCATCAAGTTGTTGTTGGCAAGAGACACTGCTTCGTATGACAGGTGTTGTCATTTATGGCAACTAAGATTATTCCACCCATCCACATAACACAATTTGATCATACCGGAAGTTAGAATCAGAATTTATGTAAGTATGGGAAGTCAAAAACAGAGTAGGCGATAGGGTCCGATATCTTGGTTTGGATCTCTCCTGTGGTAAATTAGAGTTTGTTGCGGATCTGAGGGAGTCATAAGAATTGTTAGGATAATCTAAATCTAGAGTTTTGGCCTCCGATGATGAAGGATTCACAAATTATTAGCATCTGCGTATCGGGTTAATAGTTGACAGAGCAGACAGAAGAAGAACAAGCTGACCTTATAATTGATCTTGGTTCCGGATGTATGCAAGTTGTTGGTTAGACAAGTTGTGATGATTAGTGATAATAGTCGACCTGATTGATGAATTGTGAGTACAAGTTTTGGTCTGCATTACAAGTTGTACATGGATTTAGCCGACAGAGTAGAATCTTCAATAAAGTTCTAAGTGTTCTTGAAGCCGATTGAAAAGTGGTTGAAGATCAAGATGCGGATATATATATATATAGCTAATAGATTTGAATGATTTTTGTGTGTGTGTTACGATAATAGAGTAAAATACGAAAAGGACAGAGATCTGAGGTTCAGATGATAGCAGAGTAGTAAAAAGGGAAAAGTGAAGATGAAGTGTATCAAGTCAGTATTCTGTGCTTAACCAGAACTGAATCTTTGCATTGGTGGATGCTAACTATCAGTTCAAACCCTTTATAATCTTCTTCCTATAGGCAGTGAGCCTTTTCTTTGAGTAGTGAGCTCTAGGCAGTGAGCCTGAATGCATGTGCATTCTCCATTGTAATACTTTTAACAGAGTATGATCTTTGTGGGTTAACCCCCACCATGGTTTTCCCTTAACCAGGTTTCCATGTCAAAAATCTTGGTGTCAAATGTGTTATTTCTATTTCTTCTCATGTGTTGTTGATTCTTGCTTTTCATGATAATATTATTAGTCTATTAACTGCTACAAGTTTTAAAGTTTTAAGACAACTGATTCACCCCCCTCTTAGTTGTCACCTATAATTCCAATAGTTGTGGTACACTCATGGAAGGATTCTTGTACGTGGAATTATTGGGCATGCTGAGGGTAATTTGAGAATTGGATGTGGTTGTGTTTGATGTTGTAGTAGATGAGGAAGTGGGGTTTGTGACGTTTGAGGTTTGGGATGTGTTAGGATTGGTGTTAGATGAGGAAGGTATAGTGGCATCATTTTGGATGAGGAATTCAAGATATCTATTTGAGTCCAACTTTAGGACTCTATCAAGTATGTCCATGGAATCAGCATCTTACATTAAGTCTAAGACATCTCGATCCACATTATTGATGTTGGTTGGGGGACTTTGTGATTGGACTCCAAATGGGTTTATCATAGCATTGGCATCAATGGATGATTGTTGTTGGACTATGGGGACATTATTTTGATCGGTGTTAAGCATCCCAAAATTAATCCTAAAGGGCTCCATTTCTTGGTTTTTATTAGCTTGGGACCTTGTCAAGGGCATGCAATAGATTGGGTATGAATTGAAAGGTGGATGGTGATTATGACCTTAGAAATTGATTTCAAGATTTTGGACCCAAGGATGAGTGATAGTGAATAAGGTATAGATAGGTGATGGGGCTATAAATGAGAGCTTAGCCTTAGAGAATAATTCTCAAAGAATTAGACCCAAGGATAGGATGATGAGGGATCTTAAAGGATCAAAGGTAAATGGATGAATGGGTTTGAGAGTGATGGTAAGATTTAAGGATGATGTATGATTAGCAAAGGAAGACTTAGGATAAGTTGAAGGACAATGGTTTTGGGAGGCGGATGGGAAAAAAAAGTACACTTTGGACAATTGAAAATTGGCCAAGGATACTTTAGATGAAGAGGATGTTGGGAAGATTTGATGGTGTTCTAGAAGGATGATCAAATCAAGAGAGAGCTTAAATAAGTCTAGATCTTTAGATTTTCAAAAGGATGTTCTCTTCTTACTTAAGGTAGACTAATGACCTTAAGAAAAAGGAGAGAGGGATTGTTTCACTTAAGGGTAGACTAATGACCTTCAATAAAAATGGGATACCTTAGAGTCTATCAACTTAGGAGTTGTTTAGGCTCCTAAATCAATGTATCTAAGGGTTGACAAAAGGGCTAATTTATAAGAGAACTTAAGGTAGACAAAGTCTTAAGTACCCTATAAATTAGAGGATGATAAGATCTAGACTTAGTTTTGCACAAATTTGATTTGAGGGATATTTTGGATGTTGTTTTGATTTTTGGATTTTGGATATTGATGATTGATGTTGATGATAGGTTTGGATAGATTTGGTTTTGGATGTTGATGTTGGATTTTGGGATAAGGTTGATAAGGTTTGGATAATGTTGGTGGATGAGGGTAAGGATAATTGGAATTAGGACTAGAATTGGACTAAGACTAAGGTTGGATGGGGATTGATGAATTTGGATTAGGGTTTATGAAAACCCTTATGGAAATGGAAGAAAAGATTTGGGATATGGCAATTGATTTAATGATGTAATATGGTCAAGGGTCCAATATCAAAGTGATGTTTCTCTAAGGTCTAAATGAAATGATATGGATAGACTTGGACAAAGGTTGTGGATGGAAATGTAATCAAGGGTTGGACTTAAAAATGGAGGATTTGATTTTCACCAATTTTGACAAGGTGTCAGGATTCTAATGTTAAATGAAGCTCAAGGATTTGGGAACAGATCAAAGCACATGCTTTGGAAATGGCCTGTAAATAGCGCTAATGCAGAGCAATATGGTGCTGACACAGTGAGGAATGGTGCTACAATAGATCAAAATAGTTTTGATTGGATTATGGATGGCGCTAAAAATATGGCACTGACAGGTGAATTTATAGTGCTAAATAGAGAGTGTATAGTGCTAAACGGTAGACAATGTTTGGATTTTGATAGGGTTTTTGATCAACCTTGGGTTTTTTGGATTTTTGGCTCAAATTTTGGACTTCAAAGGATCAAAGATCTGATTTTAAAAGGTTCAAATGCTTGATTTCAAAGGTTCAAATGATTTGTGGATAAAGTTGATAAGGTTTCTTGGAAAGTACATACAAATCAAACAAGAGAACATTTAATGGCTTTTGACTCAAGGTGGACTTTGGGTAAATTGGCTTGCACAGGTTTCAATAAGAAGACACACCAAACACATGTACAATCCTAACATTAGTCAAGTGGGAGTATCATACCTTGTAGATCTTATGAAATGGTCATGGGTCAATCCCAACCCAAAGTGAACCAAGATTCCCACCCCCACTAATACCTTTGGTGCTATAGCTTGGATAGATAGGGAAAGCATGAACCACCTTATCCCCCTTACCAAGGAGACTTTTGTCTTGCCCAAGGTAATACCTATCTCAAGTATAATGGTACAGTGAGCATCTTCAATTCCTCTATAGTGGTACACTACAAGGTATGATGACCGAAATGTCTTAAGCTAGGATATTATGGGCTTCTAGGGGATGTCCTAATATACACAAGGCATGGGTGACAAGTCTGTGAGCGGGGTTGTCCCAATCAATTGACGCTCAACCACATGAGCCTTGGTGGATCAAATATCCTGGAGGTATTTTGCTTGGAGGTGAGAGGGTCCTTCCTTTAAAGAGAGTCTTTCAATTCTTGTAATATTTCTATCCCATGTCAAAACACACGGTTGAGGTCGTCCCTTGGGGTGATGATATTCCCAAGAAAGAGCCCTAAGAAGAAACCACCATTGCTTTTGATCACCCAAGATCGTATGAGGTGCAAGGGGAGAGCATACACAAAAGGTGACCCCTTTAGGATACAAAGATAACAAAGATATTTTGCAAGTAGACTTTTTGTCACCCAAGATCACCCTAAGGTGTGAGGGGAGAGCATATGTCTATGTGCAAACTCAAACAAAGCAAACAAAATTTATTCCCCTACTTTAACCTTAATGTGCCTAAAAGCTAGTGATAAGAAAAAAGATACTTTGGCTATGAATCTGCACACAAGATGTCAATAGTTTGATAAATTAGGCTTTGACAAGTGTTTTGATTCTTGCAAACAATGTGTTAATTCCCTACACAAGTTTCAAAATATTGTTAACAAAATGGCGCTAAAACATAGCAGGATGGCGCTACAACAGTGAACAATGGTGCTAGAACAATCTTAAATGGTGCTAAGAAACAAAAAAATGATGCTAAAACAACATAATATTGCGCTAAAGTGGTCAGTTTCAATGTTTAGACACGGACAGACAACATATAAACCAATAAAAATGGTGCTAAACAATAAAGATATAGTGCTAAAATCAAACATAGCACTAATACAGTGAAATATGGTGTTAAACTAGAACTTACCCTTTTACCTATCTGTTCGTGGATTTTATGGCACTGTTCTTGGCGGATATGGTGTTGAATTGAGGAGAAAACTTGAATCTGCACAAAACAACTCAAAAACTTGCACAAAAATTGTTAAAAGTATGTTAGAGAGCCTCAAAACTTGTTTAAGGTCAAGATATGTTAGATTGTAAGCAACAAACATGTTAGTTTGTAAGAAAGAAACAAAACTATGCTTTGTTTTTTCCCCCTAACACATTTCTATGCAAATTTTGACATTAGGACCCCTTGTCTCTACTACAGCCTATCAAAAATAGAGAAGTAAAGGCTGCAACTAATGATGAGAAGCAAAAATCTACAAGAAAATTTTTTCAAGCTAATAAATGTTAGCAAAGAAACCCAAAAATGACATTAAAACAGTTGATTATGGTGCTAATTCAGGAAGATATAGTGCTAATCCAAGGAAATATGGCGTGACTATGAGGCAATATGATGCTAAACAACTTGTTCACCAAGAACCTTCACAAAAATACTTAAAAAAACAAGTTAGATTGGACCGTGGGGTCCCACCGGACGTGCCAAATGAAGACAAGAGAAACAAACAAAGGAAAACACAACAACAAAATGTAAATAAAACACAGTGTTATACCTTTGAAGATCCCTCTCTCCTTGATAAGGTGGAAGGAGATGCACCCAAACTCCTTAGCTTTACCCAAACAAACTACTTAAATGTAGATTGCTCTCAAGTGTAGACACAATTTGACACTATCTAGCTATGGGGGAGATGATCTTAGAGAGATTTTGGCATAATAGATTTGCTCTGAACTTGGATATGAAAATGGCTTGTGGAGACTTGTATTTATAGGCAAATTGGAGGGGATTTTGATCCAATGGTGGAGATTGAAAGTTAAGATCAATGGATGAGATTGAATGAGAGATGAGGTTGAGATTTGATCAACAAATTTGGATGGTGTAGAATAAAAATGAATTTAAAATTCATTTTAGGGAGGACTTTGCATTTGATGTGATTTAGATGTGTGAGGAAATAAAAAATTATTTCCTTGGGAGGATGTGGAATTAAAAATTCTATTTTATGTGGGAATGTGAAGGTCATGTGACATATGCACATTTTTGGGGCCTTACATTTGTAAGTTATTTTTGTGGAAGATGTTTCATCATGAAAATTGAAAGAATGAGTTGGAAGGGTTATGTATTTTTTTGAATTTTTAATTTGTGAGTGTGGGAGAAGGTGTTAAGTAGGATTTGACCAAGTTAATTAGGGTGATTAACTTAATTAATATGGTTGTAATAAATTAGTGGATGGCATATCAAGGTTTAGGATTAATTAAATAATGATTTATGTAATTAATCTAGGTCTAGGGGATAGGTAGGCTAGGATAGCTAATTAAATATTGGCTATTTAATCAACTAGGCTAGGTGTGGGCTAATTAGTAGGGTAGATTAATTAGATAAGTGTGATTTACCTAATTAATCAGGTTTAAGAAGGTGAACAAATTAACCAAATAAATATGTACATATTTATTTAATTAATTGGGATGATGTTAGTAATGTATGACGTTGATTTACTTTAATTAATTTAGTTTTGATAAAGAATGGATGGGTGATTCAAGGGTAAGGTAGGCTAATTAATTAAATAAAAATTTAATTAATTAATTGGAAGGCAAATTAGTGATGTGGATGATGTCAAAGGGTGGTTGAAGGGTTAACACATTTTTAGGTGTCTATAGTAGGATTAGTAGCATGAAGTTAAAAACATTGGCAAGTAGGCCTGATAGTGGCATGAAAGCCAACAATGGAATCACGCCTAACAACATCAATAGGATTAATATAAATAAATCTCAATAGTGGAAAAAAGTCCCAAAATATCGAAAACTTAGTATCATAAGATAAGTGATTTAGATCTAGGTATTAAATATGGCAATACGGATTATTATTACATGAAAAAAAAGTATGATGCCCCCTATATAGGATCAAAATATGTGATTGTGTAAGTATAATGTAGAAGATCAAGATAGGATTAAAGTGATATAATAATTTGTTTGCGCAGTAAAAACATATGATATGACAGTATAATCTCAAGCCAAATATAGTCAATCATAAGATATGACAATGTAAGTATAAATACATAGGAGGGAATAGTATGATGGTCCACAATGTTGACATACATGATGAAGGAATGATATCACAATAATGATTAAAAAGAAAGTCTAAATTTATGATAATGCAATATAGCATGTGTACTCTATAAAGTAGATATATGGAAAGATGAGATCATAAGATATAAAATGTAGTAGTGTGAGATCATAGGATAAAATATATATGATTCATCCATTTGTAAGATAATAGGACATAAGATATAGTAATTTTAGATCATGATGTAAAATTAATATGTAGAAATGTTTGATCAAATAGCAATGATAGATGATATATTAACAATGTGGGATCAATGCTCATATGACATGATATAGAAATGTGAGGTCAAAGTAGACATGTAAGATCAATGAGATGCAAGTTAAAGTGGTAAAAGATGAGATCATAGACATAATGTCCAATGTAGCTAGATATAATAATGATAAATCATAAAAAAAAATATGACCATGATAGAAGGATACTATGTAATGGATTATATATAATACGATCAAAATAGCTAGATTGAATACAATGTATTAAAATAAGACAATTATCTAAGAACCTAGATTAATCAAATTGGGAATATTTAAGACAATATTGTAAGAAGATAGATCAAACCATGTAGGAACACAAGTGAAGAAAATAATCATAAGGACCAAAGATCCAAGGATTAAGTTAGAAGAGGTAAAGGGTGATGAAAGAAAGAGATGGCCAAGCAAGAGTGAGTAGACAAGAGAAGATAATGTGAAAACAAAAGATCAAAGATCAATCCTAAGATAATCAAGTGTTAAGAAAATTTAAACACGGCTCCCAAGTGTGGTAAAAGGCTATTAAATGTACATAAAGATAAAT
Organism: Cunninghamia lanceolata; assembly: GCA_027924645.1. Lineage (NCBI taxonomy): Eukaryota > Viridiplantae > Streptophyta > Pinopsida > Cupressales > Cupressaceae > Cunninghamia > Cunninghamia lanceolata. The sequence goes on from BSBN01000845.1 coordinate 597,494, forward strand.
TAAGGAAATGTAAGAGCGATATCTAGGTCCAAATGAATTTTTTTCTTAGACTAGATTGTCTCTCTTTGATGTTATGTGTGACCTCAATATGTATCTTCCCTTTGTATATAAATTCTTGAATTTTATGTTGGAATGCAATGCCTTTATGTCTAGAATACCCCCATGTATGACGATAATTACATTTAATATAATGTAGGGATTCCATGATAAATCACTATAGACCATTACTAAGTCTACACTACATTTATGTGAACTAGTGATGGAGAAATACTCAAAAAAGCATAAGATAAATTGGGAAATGAAGTATAAATCAAGTAAGATGAACCAAACAATTTTAAAGATTTTAGCATAGCTACAATCTAAACTTTACAATAAAAAAATATCATCATCTATGTGCATTACACAAGTATAGTGGAACTGAGTAATTTGAGCTCCAAAATTATTAAGAGACCTAGAAGGCTTAATGGGGAGCCTCTTAGCTTACTAGTGAGATGGATGCATGGTGGGAGAACTTGAAAGGAGAAAAAGGTCTTGCATGTCAAAACACCATGTTGGACCTATTCATTACCCTATTTTGGAGGTGTTAGTTGCCGCAATTATTCTATGACCAAAAGATGATGAAATTCTAGAACTTGAAACAAGGAGATATGATAATTAATCAATATTTAAAAAAGTTTATCTAGTTTTTAAAATATGTGTTGTAGTATCAAAAAGATAAAAGATTTGGGATTCAAAAATTTATCTTGGGTTTGAATACGTAAATTGGAGAAATGGTTGTCATATGTATAGTCCTAGAACCATGACTAAGGTATTTGAAAAATCTCTTAGGTAGGAATAGAATTTCCATGCTCTCTCTCCAACTCTAGGAAGAACAATAAGGGTTTGAGGTAGATAAACCTAAGTTCTCACCATTTCAAAATGTTTCCCTTATCATTTACCTAAGTCTTCTAGGGTTGACCTAGGATAATATGTCCCCTTACGACACCATGACAATCCTTTCAAGGTATTTTAAAATATTATTAGTTTCAAATAGCAAAAAGGGTAGAGATGAATTAAGTGAATTTAAAAGTAGAGCTATGTAGATTGTCAAATCAGTTCTACAAGTGCAAACATTTTCATAGATGCATATCTAACCCTAATCCATAAACTCAACCCTCCATAGTGCAAACGTTTTAGGGTTCCAAAATTTAGGGTTTCAAATAAATGTTTTAGGGTTCCAAAATAGATGTTTAGGGTTTTGATTTTCACATTTTAGGGTTTAAGAATGATGGGGTTTGAAAATTCACATAATGACACTGAAAATGATGTTTTAGGGTTTCAAATTTAGGTATTAGGGTTTGGAAATTAACATAATAGGGCTTCAAAATGATATTTTAGGGTTTTTTATTCTTGTTTAGGGTTTGTACGTTCACATAAAGGGTTTAAATTTTTTGATAAAAAATATTGAATTTCCATATTGCAATTTTGGAAAAAAAAATATTGAATTAAAAAATTGAAAATTTCACAGGGGAAAGTGAAGAATACCTAGTAAAAAATGCAATGATGTGACCTTGCTAAAGAAGACGGGCTACGTGGACACCTTTGATGGATGACAAGTGGCAAGTTGATGGAGCTCATTGGTGTCATTGAAGGTCAGTCGTCCTTTGGGCCACTGTCGAACTAAAGGTCAACTATTAAAAATGACCTTTAGATACAGTTTACTATGGTTGTAAGTACCTTGTCAGTAGAAATGATAGGCGCAAAAGGATTTTTCACATTATATATTCTTTAAAAAAAATAAACTATTACCTTCGTTCAAAGAAAATCTTCAAACAAAGGTATTATTTTATTGTTTCGTAATCAATAAAATATACCTTCGTTTGAAGATTTTCTTCAAACGAGGAGGAACCTTTGTTTGAAGGTGATTTCTGTGAAATCTTCAAATGAAGGTGGTATGAAATTGTTTTGCCCAACTGTGATGAAAATATTGATGTCCCAAGTTTGGGACTGAGTATTGTGGGATGACCCTTGTATCTCCACCTATTAATACAATTAAACAATATTCACATTAGTATAGAAAATATGAAATTTAAAATGACATTAGTAAATGATCAATTACTGCTAATTGCTGATCCTCTTTAATCATCCTCTACTTCTCTCCATCCACCTAAGGGGTAGGTACATGAATCTGAATTGCTAGCTCCTCTTGTTCCAAGAATGAAAAACAAATTAGAGTAAAGATGAATATCATTTGTTTACACCAAATGATGTTAGATAAAACAACAAATAAACAATGGCATTTATATCACTAGCTCATACCTATGTGAGAGATAGAAGATAAAATTATTGTATCAATGCCTATTTCTATTGATCCATGAATATCAACTAAAAATAGGAACATTATCTAACCAAAATCTATATAATGTTATTTACATACATAATAATTAAAAATAGTAGAACTTATCTTAGTGAAAGTTGATAATTGACTAGTACCACCAATGTGTCTTGATGTTGAAAGTCCAACATGTTAGTCTAATGCATAGGACAACTGAGAGGGAGGTGAATCAGTTGTGTATTAAAACCTTAAACCCTTAAAGCAATTTCAGTCATAAACCTCTCAACATGCATTAGCATAATGTAAACATATGAAGCATCAATGCAAACACATCCAAACACATAAGAACACCATATTTACGTGGAAAACCCAATAAGGGAAAAACCATGGTGAGGATTAGCTCACATATATATGAATAACAACACCGAAAATTGATAGGCTCACTTCCAAGGGCTCACTGCCTAGAAGAGAGAAGAAAGAAGAAGACTATTATAGAGAGATTCACTATCTCAAAGCAACATGAGAGATCCACCACTACCACTCCTTGCCATCCACAACCTTTTGCTCACTGCCTCTAGCAACTTCTGGCACACTGAAATGTAGACACCTTCTACTCATTGCATTCCAAAGTCATAAGCATTTAAGCTCGCACACAACTCACTGCCCTTGATTCACATTCACATCCTCATCTCTACTTTGCTCCACTCAACCTCATCTTGCATTTATACCATCTATAACCAAGACCTATCTCAATTAGGTCAGTCCTAATGAAGCATGTGCATTATACACATGCAACATCACTTAGGTCGGCACTAAATACTTCCACGGTGGAAAGAAGTGTAAGTGTCCACCATATCAATGGTTAAGTAGGACTCAAATGTGTATCACCAAATTTCTCATCATCTCCACAATCCACGAGGTACCTTCGCAAATAACACTAGCAAGCCAGGTTGGCCAAACCTGAGCTAATAATAACATCCACACTTCTCCAAGTCCAAAAACATTATGTGGACCAGAGAGAGACTCTAAAGCATTCACACACCTTCCCAAAACATTCAACATCATCAAAATCCTTTGCAATGCTGCCACAACCACCTGAAACAAAGAATGTCTTCATTATGCATGTCAGGATGCACTACCACTAAACACCAACATAAGAATTGAACTTGCAGAACATCCCAGCACTAGAAACTTCAAAGTAAGGTTTATACAGATAATATAAGAACTCTCTCATAACTACAAAATGAGAAAAATAAATACAGAGAAATGCAGAGCATTCTCATTTCACCCAGATAGTCTCCTTCATAGTCAAATACTCTGTCAAACACATCTTCTACTTCCACACGATCCAGAACTTGCAACTCTAGATATAACACCTCTGAATATCTTTGATCAACACTTCCAAACCACACAGGAACACCTTCAATTAGGAAGAAATGTGGAGCATAATGCTAAGAGTACCTCTATCACACTGTACACTTTTTTCAGCAAATTTTCTCAAAAGCACTTGGAAACCAAGTGAACCATTAGTTGGGGGTTGACATCAATGACAACACTAGCAAGTTTCCAACACAACATCCACTTGTTCATCATCAAATTGTCATTTTAAGATTAGCATTGATATATGATAAATAAATTCACATGTATTATATTTACTATTTTGTTACAAATTACATATCTATGAACCTAACACATCTACATAAGCATGTGATGAAGGGACAATAAATGTAAGATACATATATTGACCCTAGAATTTTATGATACATACAATTTTTGACATTAATTTTCATTCATAATGGATTACTATAGTTAATTGTAAGTTTCAATATGAAATATACTAAATTGCACAACTTTATTGAAAATTACTTGTGGTCAATGCCAAAGGTTGCATTCAATAACTTGTTAGTCAAGACCATCCTATCCAATATAGAAGTATGATATACCCTACCTTGTGTGGCAAACTCCTCAAAATGTGGAGCATCCTCTTTGACATGTGTACTAGTAATATCATCAGACCATGTACATCTTATGCTATATATCTCATCGCAAAATCCTCAGACCTATAATCACATGTATACCCAAAAGCATGAAAAATGTGTGGTGATAGTTAACACCTTGAAGGCTCACCCTCATCACCCTATAAAAGAGGCCTGCTATGTTGCAACAAGGTATGTGTGAGTGAACTAATGGATTGTAGGGTCTGCACCTTGACACTCTCCTTCACAACAAAAGGGACTGTGGTATGGTAAATAGATGGGCAAGAAAGTGGTCTTGTTAGCTAGTCTTAAGCATGACATGCCCCTTATCTATCCTATGTATATCTTTTACCCTTTGCCTTGAAAATCATGCTATCAAAATAATTTAGAATTTCATTGAAGATACTTGCAATATAATTGTCACAAGAAATATTGAGGAACTTTATTGTTCTTGCATGGGGATGGTAAAAAATCATCCACCACCTATCCCAAAAGTTATCCTTTATTCCTTGGTGTTGGCACCAATGAATAGGGAATCGTTTGCAACTTGTATGCATGTGTTGATTAGTTCTAGGGTTTACAAATAACACACATAAATCATTTTTCATAATGTTTTTGTCATTCACTTGTTTATAAGATAGTTTTCTTGTATAATAGTGGTAAGCATTTTCTCTATAATTTGTTCATATATTTATTGGCCCACTAACTAAATCTATGTGAGATATTATAGACATCAATGATGTTGTAAGAGCTTGTTGATGTGTGTTTGTTACATATGGATTTTTTATTGTTTCTACTAATGTTTGAAGCTCCTTTTTATTATGTTCAATTTTTCATAAAATTTTTGCTTGGGTAGGTATCATGAGGAGGGTAAGTGCACAGAGATGAGGGACCAAAATGGGGTCTTAAGTTGCCAATTTTTTTTTGAAATTAGGAAACATTGATGTTGGATGAGAAATTGAAGATAGCTACACTCAAAATTTGAAGATGGAACAAAAACAAGAGTTGTAGTGCTCCAAATTTAGTTTCTAAACTACTTATTTTTTTCCAAAAATGGTTGAGATTAAGGGGTTCAAAAAGGGGGAGAACACAAATTGGTCCTATTTGTCTCAAAAAAACATAACATAGCGTCTAGTGTGCTCCCCCAAAAATGTTAAATTTTTTTTAGTATTTCAATAATTGCTCCGGTGAGAAATTAGCTAACACCATGTAGTTTATCCTTGATTTTTTTGATAATTTTTAATGAATAATTGTTTTGTTAGTAATTTTTAAAGTGGACACATCCTCAAAAATAGAAATTTGAGCGTGCTCCCCCCTAAAATGTTTGAAAACTAATCAAAAATCTTTTTTTTTTTGAATTCGTGTAGAATGGAGTCTAGTTTCTAAAAATATAACTTATTTCAAATTTTGATGAACGGTTAAAAAAAAGTCAAAAATACTAGACACAGGTTTTTGACAAAAAATGGACACACTAACAAAATAAATTCAGGATGAAACACTAAACGTACTCAAAATGTGAAAAACATTATAAGGTTAGATAGCTAACAAAGAGCTTAAGATTATGGTGGTATTTCTTTTGAGTTTTCATTGAAAAAAGTGTCATCTTGATGGGGAGCACACTCTAGATTATCTCTAGATTTTGCTAAAAACTGATAAAAACACATCAAAGAACCTTGAGCATAACGCGAGCACATTATAACGTGCTTGCGTTATGATGAGCATAAATGGAAATACACATGCCAATTGCATTTGCTTGAAAGTTTCTATGGCCTTTTCAACAAATCTACTTTTTACATATCTTGCAATCATTGCATTCCATTATAGAACATCTCTTTGAGGTGTTACGTCATACAATTGACATGCCTTGTCTATGCTTCCACACTTTACATACATGTCTACAAGGGCAGTTGCACTTCCTATCATCTCTCTCACTCTCTACTTCCCTCCCCTCTGATGTAGACGCACTAGGATAGATAGAGGATAGCATAGATTGACAAGGTTTTCTTCACACTCTAAAGCCCGAATTCAAGGATCAACTTGTAAAAGTGGGAACAAAAGTTAATGGCTCTAAAATCTTCATGGAAAGTTTGATTTGGCATGCCATGGGACCCATCCAAACCATTGGCAAAGGTAGAACAAACATGGTTTTAGTACTTCCTTCTATAGGCTTCCAAATCCCTTGTAGCCCTCCAAACATGAACAGTCAGCAATAACTTCTTGTACAGACCTGCAAACTCAGAACTTAGACAATCTAGAGATACCCATTTGGACTCCCTATGAAATATTTCAAAATGGGTATGGGTTGTTTTGGACAGTATGGTCCAACCTATAACCCCTCCTAGTGACCTAGAGCCCCAATTAGGCCAAATTTGTGAAGCAACCACCCTTTCAGAGACTCACAGAACTCAACCAATCAATTGGACACCTCAATCCCATACCCAAACCAAGACTTTTCTAAGTTTTGAACTCCTACAATCAACTGTTCCCTCAAATGCATCTATGGTTCCTCAAATTGGCTTAATACATGGACATATTAAGTCTTCTCCATCAAATCTTGCAACTACCAAGTCTCTCTCCCCTGCAAACACCCAAATCAATTGAAATGCAAATAGACACATCCATCCCACTAGTCTTATGGCCCTGAAAGACAATGGGATGGTCAATTTTCAATCGATTGAAGCAAACCTTATATCTCCCTATAATAGAAATGTCAAAACACCAAAATGACTTCAAATAAAATAAAACTCCATATTCTAACCAATCAAATCATGAGAAATTGGAAACAACCTTGTACCTTTGCACAGTACGGACTGTAACAGCATAGAAGTTTAGGAAAACAGGGTTTTAGGACAGATTTTAGAAAAACGTTCACTGAATGCACAAATCTCAACCAAATGTCACAAAATTGGTCTTGAATGAAAGGTAAGACATTGAGCTTTCCAAAAAGTCTGGCCTCACCTTCTAATTCATCCATAGGCGAAAGTTATGAATGTTATGGCAGCAAAAATGCAAAAACTTCTGGAAACAAGGCTTTAAACTTTGTATTATTCTTCTTTTCTTCGACCAAAACTCCAACTACTGCCTTGCCTTGACCCTTGGGAGGCATTTTAAGCATGTCATTACAGTTCCAACTATGCCCAACTACTTTTCAAGAGGGTGACTATTGGTTTTTTATAGTTTTTCCTTTTGTTTGCTTTACAATTTGTAAAAGTTGCCAAACAACTTTGCACATTTTGACAATATTGAAGGCTACAAGAGCCCAACTACCTTCAAAGGGCCACAAACACCCTAGACACACCTAAGGAGACTCAGACAACCTTATTACATCCATTGGATCCATCCTTGGTTACATTTTCACCATGTGACGATAATATGACAACATTGACAAAAACATGGCATTTTGGACAAATGCCTACAAAATGGATCCAAACTTATTACAAACACTTAGGAAGTGGTCCATTGGACCTTATTACATCAAAATATGACATCAAAACAAAACATGAAGTTGAATGCCTCATGGAGGCCACCTTGTGTTAGGTGCTCCTGCACCATACACCCCGCCTAGAAAAGAACTCATGTCCCATGAGGAAGGACTGAAATCAACTCCACAACATTGGCCAAAAGTATGATCACCCTTAGGTCTGCTCCATGGACTCAAGTACTATAACATGGGCTGCCAAATTGGAATCATGATATTGTCATCTTGCAAGTTGGTCTGCACTTTGGGGATCGCATCTGAATAGGACTTGTTTGTTGTCCTTGGACTTGGCAATGGCATCCATCCTGCCTTCCTGCACTTACAAAGACTTTCACCTTGATGCGAAGCCCACATACTTGCCTCTCTCTCTTCTGCAACTGCAGACTCTTTGGGTTCTTCCTTGTGTGGCATATCCTGCTCTTGCAAATTGACCACTACATTCACTGTTGTATTAGCACCTTACACCACTGTACCTGCACTTTTAACTTGTACAACAACCTTATCCAACCTTATCCTACACTAAAGGACACACTACCATTCCAATCAAAATGTTAGCCTTCCAATCAATTACTAATTCATCTTTTACATCAGACTTTGGTTTGAACTTGTTTATGATAGCACCTTGAACCTTTCTGTCAACTGGTATGGGTTCTTTCTTCCCACACATGATCACTGTATTCATTAGACCTGCATCATCATCATCCTCAAGGAGTGGCAACAAAGTAAATGTCTTGCCTTGACTATGTATGGTATATGCATTATTCTTGCCACTATACCACACATCCCTATCATATTGCTAGGGTCTACCAAGAAGTAAATGACAACAATTCATGGGTACTACATCACAAAGTACCTTATCCCTATATCCTCCAATAGAAAACTCAATAATAGCTTGTTCATTAACTAAGAGAGTTTGATCATCACTCAACCATGACACCCTATATGGCAACTCATGAGGAATCCTTTGTAAATTCATCTTATTAACCATCTCATTTGAAACCATATTTGTAGTAGATCCTAAATCAACTATAACCTTACATACCTTGTCCTTGCACTTACATGTGGTTTTGAAAAGAGCTCTCCTATTCAATGGCTTTTTGGATGCTTGCAATGGTGTTCTTCTCATCATCAATGTCTCTACATCTTGAACCGGGGCTGCACTCCCAATTGGAGAGTTAACACTTTCATCTACCTCCTCTTCTTGCACATATTGAACCCTCTTTTCATTCCTCCTTTCACTACCACCAGATGTAGAACTTTGTTTCATTGGACACTTGTATGCTGTATGACCAATCTCATTACAATGATAACATCTCCCAGTGTAAACATTAGAACCTCTACCTCCACCTCTTGTGCCTCTAAATCCCCCTCTCAAATTAAAAACCTGGTCCTTACCTCTGCTTGTGTCTCCTTGGTCTTCTTGGGTTGGTCTTGTTCTTCTTCCTCTATTGATATTTCCTCTACCTCTTCCTTATCTGTCTTGCCTTCTTTGCAACTTTTCTTTAGCCTTCATAGCTAGCTTGTAGCATTCTTCAACTGTCCTTGGTGTTGTGAGACTGAGTTCATCTTGGATATTGTACCTCAACCCATTGAGATACCTTGCTACCTTCTCTTCATCATCTTCCTCATGTGTTGTCCTGATATCCAACTTATGAAACTCTTCCGTAAATGCTTGCACATCATTCTCCTTTTGCTTCGGATTTTGCAGTCTTTTGTACAACTGAACATAGTAGTCATTGGGTAGAAATTTTGCCTTCAACTTCTCCACCATCTTGCTCCAAGAAGTGATCTTTGGCTTGTCTTTCTTCCACCTATCAGCCTACACACAATCCCACCATAACAAGGCATGGCCTTTCAATCTTGATTTGGCCACCTTAACCTTCTGATTTTCTTCCACTTTTTCACACTCAAAGTAGTTTTCCAAAGCCCCAATCCAATCTATAAGTTCTTCACCATCTAATCTCCCTCCGTACATTGGTAAATCTGCCTTGGCTTTATGGTCACTTACTCTAACTGCCTTAAGAAGTTTTTCCATCCTTGCATCTTCTAGATCTAATTCTTCCTCTTGTGGAACTTCTTCTCCACCTTCTTTCTCTGACTCACTCTCACCTTCATCAACTCTCCTCCTCCTATCTCTGGCTTCCAATGCTACAACTTGCTCTTTAAGGGCCTTCAACTCCGTAGCAATTGTTGATCCACCTTTTGGAGGCATCTTGCCTTAAACTATCCAAACTTTCTTCTCTCAACCTTCAAGATTCTACTCCCTTGCTTTGATACCACTATGATGTAGAGGCACTAGGATAGATAGAGGATAGCACAAATTGACAAGGTTTTCTTCACACTCTAAAGCCCAAATTCAAGGATCAACTTGTAAAAGTGGGAACAACAGTTAATAGCTCTGAAATCTTCATGGAAAGGTTGATTTGGCATTCCATGGGACCCATCCAAACCATTGGCAAAGGTAGAACAAACATGGTTTTAGTACTTCCTTCTTTAGGCCTCCAAATCCCTTGTAGCCCTCCAAACACGAACAGTCAGTAATAACTTCTTGTACAGACCTATAAACTCAGAACTTAGACAATCTGGAGATACCCATTTGGACTCCCTATGACATATTTCAAAATGGGTATGAGTTGTTTTGGACAGTATGGTCCAACCTATAACCCCTCCTAGTGACCTAGAGCCCCAATTAGGCCAAATTTGTGAAGCAACCACCCTTTCAAGGGCTCACAGAACTCAACCAATCAATTGGACACCTCAATCCCATGCCCAAACCAAGACTTTTCTAGGTTTTGAACTCCTACAATCAACTGTTCCCTCAAATGCATCTATGGTTCCTCAAATTGGCTTAATACATGGACATATTAAGTCTTCTCCATCAAATCTTGCAAATACCAAGTCTCTCTCCCCTGCAAACACCCAAATCAATTGAAATGCAAATAGACACATCCATCCCACTAGTCTTATGGCCCTGAAAGAAAGTGGGATGGTCAATTTTCCATCATTTGAAGTAAACCCTAGATTAGGTTTTGATAGGACAATTTTTGGAAAAAACCTTATATCTCCCTACAATAGAAATGTCAAAACACCAAAATAACTTCAAATGAAAGACAACTCCATACTCTAACCAATAAAATCATGAGAAAGTGGAAACAACCTTGTACCTTTGCACAGTACAGACTGTAATAGCGTAGAAGTTCAGGAAAATAGGGTTTCAAGAAAGATTTTAGAAAAACATTCACAGAATGCACAAATCTCAACCAAATGTCACAAAATTGGTCTTGAATGAAAGGTAAGACATGAGTCTTTCCAAAACATCTATCTTCACCTTCTAATTCATTTGTATGCAAAAGTTATGAACGTTATGGCCAAAAAAATGCAGAAAATTCTGGAAACAAGGCTTTAAACTTTGTATTATTCTTCTTTTCTTCGACCAAAACTCCAACTATTGCCTTGCCTCGACCCTTGGGAAGTATTTTAATCATGTCATTACAGTTCCAACTGTCCCCAACTACTTTTCAAGAGGGTGACCATTGGTTTTTTATAGTTTTGCCCTTTGTTTGCTTTACAATTTGTAAAAGTTGCCAAACAACTTTGCACATTTTGACAATATTGAAGGCTACAAGAACCCAACTACCTTCAAAGGGCCAAAAATACCCTAGACACACCTAAGGAGACTCAAACAACCTTATTACATCCATTGGATCCATTCTTGTTTACATTTTCACCATGTGACAACAATATGACAACATTGACAAAAACATGGCATTTTGGACAAATGCCTACAAAATGGATCCAAACTTATTACAAACACTTAGGAAGTGGTCCATTGGACTTTATTACATCAAAATATGACATAAAAAAAAATATGAAGTTGATGTTGCAAGTATGAGGTGAACCAGTGTTGTCATTGATGTCAACATACTCATATTGCATTGATAAGAAGGATTGGATGAGCTGTGTGCTGAGGATATTGAGAAAGTTAGTCTCAATCAGGAACAGTGAAGAACAGTGATGAGAAGAAGGAAAAAGTACTCAATAGGTTGAGATTTAGAGGATGCAGATTAAAAGGTTTGTAGATATGAGTCTTGAGATGATCCAGTTAAGATTTCAGAGGTTCGCATGAAGATGTGAAGAAGTTGTGATTGATCAAGTAGAACCAGTTCCGGGAGATGCTCTGGAGTGACAGAGTGTTACAAAAAGGTCTGGTGAGATCCAGAAGTGCATTGTCCTATTCTATGGATTGGAAGGAGTGTTTGGGATGTCCTTGTAATGTGTCATCTCAATTTGTTCATGATTTGGAGGTCCGGAGGCACATGTTTCAGTATGACAGTGGCGGTAGACTGTGTTCTTGAAGTTCCGGATAAGGAAGAGAAGAGATTCTAGTAAGCAGAGGAAGTACGGATGTTCCTGGTCATTCAGGCAAGCTTGTGAAGGTTCTTGGATCATGTTGAGGTTATGTTGTCGGTCCGCATTGGTGGTAGAGCCCGGAATTGAAGATATTCTTCTGGATGAAGTTCTTGTTCAGACTAGCCGATCGGATGAGTTGTTCATCTTGCGAATGTTCTTGTGGTGGCCGACCGGATGTATTAATCATCTTGCGAATGTCCTTATGGTTGATTACCGACTTAGATGATTGTTCCTAAGTCAATGTCTTGTATAAATAAAGGTTTGTGAGTTCATTTCAAAGTGTGTTGAGCAGCAGATGAGTGTGGTATAGCGAAAGAGCGAAGGGCAGAGTAGAAGTATCTCGGGCTTAAATGGAACTAATCTAGACATGGTAAAGATGTCAATCTCTAGTTCAAGTTTGTGATTCTTATCACTTAGTAAACAGTGTGTCTCTTGTAGGTAGTGTGCCTCCTTGTGAGCAGTGTGCTCGGGCAGTGAGCCCTAATTGGCATGTGTCATTCATTTTTCTTATTCTTCTAACAGAGAATAATCCTTGGGTTAATCACCTCGTGGTTTTTCCCTTAACCGGGTTTTCCACGTCAAAATCTTAGTGTCCAATGTGTTGATGTTTATCTGCTCTTGTGTTTATGCATTATGCTTTCGTGGATGATTAATTGATATGCTATTAACTAACAAAGAAGAATCAAGTGTTTGAAGTAGAAGCAAGTTTTTGTACAACTGATTCACCCCCCCTCTTAGTTGTGTGCCCTAGATCTAACAATTGGTATCAGAGCCAAGTTCCTCTGAAAGGAGCTTAAGCACTTGAGGAGATCTAGGATGTCATCATACAAGAAGGATAGTCTGAAGTTCGATGGAACCAACTTCACTCTCTGGAAAGGTCGCATGAAATGTCACTTGGAGTGTATGGGAAAAGCATACTTGACCATGGTCTCAAAACCATATGTACCTCCACAGGGTGGTCCGACAACTTTGAATGAAATCACAGATGCTGAAAATAATCTGCAGACCAAGGAAGCTCTTCTAAGTGCATTGAATGACTCGGATCTTTCAAATATCATTGACCTACCAACTGCATATGAGATCTGGACTAAACTGGAACTTCTATATGAAGGAGATGAGTTTGTCAAGAGTGCAAGGTTGCAAAGTTTGAAAGGAAAATTTGAAAGATTGAAGATGAGAGATGATGATCATATCACTACCTTTATGCCAAGAGTGAATGAGTTGGTGTGTGGAATCAGGAATGCTGGTGGAGTTCTGGATGAAAATGAAATTGTTTGTAAAATTCTCAGATCCCTTCTTGCTGCCTACAAAATCAAGGTTGCTGCCATTGATGAATTCAGAGCCCATACAACTGTCACAAGAGAACAACTAGCTGGCAAACTGGCTACATTTGAAATGACTGAGTTTGGAGATGATCCCCCCAAGACTGAATCTGCATTCAAAGCCAGTGCCTATGTGAAAGGCAAACAAAGATTTGATCCAGGAGAGAACTCTTCAAGGAAGCTGTCATGGTATGATCAAGCAAGGAAAGACATGGAAGAGGAAGAAACAGAAACAGCTCAACTTGAAGCCCTCATTGCAAAGAGACTACCAAGAGGATCCGGTAAGTATGAAGGAAAACTACCCTTCAAGTGCTTCAACTACAATAAGATTGGTCATTTTGCTTCAAGATGTCCGGAAAGATCTACAAGGTCAAACTAATAGACCAAGGTTTCAAAAGAACTGCTATTATGTTCATGAAGAAGATGATAATGAAGGAGTAAAAGATGATGAATCAGAAATAGGAAGCAAATCTAGAAATGAATGGGTGTTTATTACCATCAAGGAAGAAGATTCAATATCCTCTGAATCTGTCAATCATAAGGTTGTAGAAAGAGCTTTGGCTGCCCAAATTGAAGAAAAGGGTGATTGGGTTATTGACAGTGGATGCTCTCACCATATGACTGGTGACAAGAACAAGTTCTTAGATTTGGAAAAGTATGAAGGGGGAATGGTAAAGTTTGGTGACAATTCTGCTGGTAGAATCAGAAGTAGGGGAACTATTTCTTTTGATGGAAAGAGCAAAACTGGTAATGTACTATATGTTGAAGGATTGAAGCACAATCTTCTCAGTGTTGGTCAGTTAGTGGACAAAGGCTATGATCTCCGGTTCAAGAATGGAAGATGCAGAATCTTTACAAGCTCCGGAACTAAAATTGCATCCGGTACTCAAACAAAAGGTAATATCTTCCATCTAGTTGGTTCCAATAAATGTTGTCTATTTGTTCAAGTTGATCAGAGTTGGTTATGGCATAGAAGGATGTGCCATGTGAATTTTGATAACATCATCAAGATAAGCAATATTCAGGCTATAAGAGATCTTCCTAAATTGGTGAAACCTACAAATAGTTTGTGCAAAGAATGTCAGCTAGGTAAATAGAGCAGAGTCTTTCAAAAGCAAGGATCAGTCCACTACCGAATTGTTGGAATTAGTTCATACTGATCTCTGTGGTCTGACAAGAATCAAGAGTATGCAAGGTGAGATATTTCAAGTTGCTAATTGATGACCATTCTCGGATGATATGGGTTACCTTTCTAAAAGAGAAATTAGAAGCCCTTAAGAAGTTCAAAATCTTCAAAGCTATGGTAGAGAATCAAACTGGATTGAAACTAAAATGTCTAAGGTCTGATAGAGGTGGTGAATTCACATCCAGTGAATTCATAGATTTTTGTGAGAAGCATGGTATAAAGAGACAACTGTCTGCTCCTAGGACTCCACAGCAGAATGGAGTAGTTGAGAGAAAGAATCGGACCATCCAGGAAGCAGCTAGGACAATGATGATGGAAACAAATGTTCCTCAGATATTTTGGAGAGAAGTTGTTAGCACTGCAATCTATACTCTTAACCGAGTTCAAATTAGAAGCAATACCGGTAAGACTCCTTATGAACTTTGGTTTGGTATAACTCCCACTGTGAGATATTTCAGAGTATTTGGTAGCAAGTGTTACATCAAAAGAGATGAAGATTTAGGAAAGTTTGATGCTAGAAGTGATGGAGGAATTTTCTTGGGTTACTCCACTCAAAGCAAAGCATACTAGTGTTACAATAAGAGATTGAGAAAGATGATAGAAAGTACAAATGTGAAGGTTGATGAAGGAATTGAGAAGCCCTCAAGATTCTATGAATGTGATGAAGATGATCAGAATGATCCTTTGGTGCAAGGAGCTCCATCCTCCTCTGAAATTTAGATCCAGACTGATCCGGTAAATTAGGAAGAAGAAGTTTGTTTGAATGAGCCTGATCAAGAATTAGTAGTGCAAGAAACTCCCAAAGTTCCAAGGTATGTAACTCTACATCGCTCTGAAGATCAGATCATAGGTGACAAAAGTAAAGGGGTACAAACAAGGAGAAGAATTGCTCAAGATTCAAATGAATACTATCTGATTTCAAAGATTGACCTAAGACAGTTAATGAAGTTTGCAATGATGAAAACTGGACCAAAGCAATGGAGGAAGAGTTGATGCAAATTGAGAAAAATCATACTTGGGATCTTGTTCCTAGACCTAGAGACAAGAATGTGATTGGAACCAAATGGGTCTTCCAAAACAAACTGAATGAAGTTGGTGAAGTAATCAAAAACAAAGCTAGATTGGTCTGCAAAGGCTACTCTCAATTAGAAGGAATTGATTTTGAAGAGACCTTTGCTCCGGTGGCAAGAATTGAAGCAGTCAGATTATTTCTTGCATTTGCTGCCTTCAAAGACTTCAAGGTATATCAGATGGATGTCAAGTTTGCTTTCCTAAATGGTGACTTGGAAGAAGAAGTATACATTGAACAACCAGATGGATTTCAATTGTCTGATCATGATAATATGGTCTGCAAGTTGAAGAAAGCACTGTATGGTTTGAAGCAAGCCCCAAGAGCATGGTATGAAAGGTTGGATAAGCATCTTGTGCAGATTGGATTCAACAAAAGTACTGCTGATAGTAACTTATATTTCAAAATTGATCATAAAAACATTTTGATTGTTGAAGTGTTTGTGGATGATATCATTTTTGGAGGAAGAGATAGTATGTGCAAAACTTTTGCAAATCAGATGAAAAGTGAGTTTGAAATGTCTATGCTTGGTGAAATGAATTTCTTCTTGGGTCTGCAAATTACTCAAACAAAGAAAGGGATCTTCATTTCTCAGACCAAATATGTGAAATAATTGTTGAGGAAATTCGGTATGGAAGATTCAAAGCCAATGAACACTCCTATGGCAACCGGATGTAAGTTGAGCAAAGATGATGACTCTCCGAAGGCAGATCAGACAAAGTATAGATCAATGATTGGTGGATTGTTGTATCTCACTCAGACTAGACCAGATATAATGTAGGCTATTGGTCTTGTGGCAAGATTTCAAGCTGATCTTATAGAATCTCATGTTATGGCAATCAAGAGAATTTTTAGATATCTAAAAGGGACAGTGGAGTATGGTTTGTGGTATCCTAGAGATCATGATTTCTCTCTTCATGCTTACACAGATGCAGATTGGGCAGGAGATGTGGATGACCTGAAGAGCACCAGTGGTGGAGCATTCTTTTTGGGAAAGAGATTGGTTTTTTGGCTAAGCAAGAAACAAGATGCAATATCTCTGTCTACAACTGAAGTAGAATACATTGCAGCAGTAGGTAGTTGCACTCAAATCTTATGGATGAAGCAGATGCTAAGAGACATTAAAGTTGAATATGAGGAGCCTATCACAATTTTCTGTGATAATTCAAGTGCAATTAATATTTCTAAGAATCTGGTATTGCATTCTAAGACTAAGCACATACCTATCAAGTTTCACTTTTTGAGAGAACAAGTGAACAAGGAAGAAGTTAGATTGGAGTATGTACCCTCCAAGGATCAGATTGCAGATATCTTTACTAAACCTCTTCCCAAGGACTCTTTTGAGTATCTCTGAGAGAAGTTAGGGGTCATGGCACCTCCGGTGATGAACTAGGATGCATTGATGTGCATCAATCCGATGGATATCACAGTCGTATCTTGTGATCCAGATTGATGATGGGGAGCTGCTACTAAGGGGGAGCAGCTGGTATGATTCTGATGTGTTAGAATCGCAAGTATGAGCCCTTTGCCATTGATGTCAAAGGGGGAGAGAATACATGTGAAAAACAAGTGGTTGATGATCAAAGGGGGAGCAATAAAGGAAGAGAAGACATGTGAAGAGTTGTTGTTGATAGGGGGAGCTGTGACAGAAAGGAGAAGTTCTTGTCTTGATGGTTTTTCACATCATATGTTGCCATCAATGACAAAGGGGGAAATTGTTGCAAGTATGAGGTGAACCAGTGTTGTCATTGATGTCAACATACTCATATTGCATTGACAAGAAGGATTGGATGCGTTGTGTGCTGAGGATATTGAGAAAGTTAGTCTCAATCAGGAACAGTGAGAACAGTGATGAGAAGAAGGCAAAAGTACTCAATAGGTTGAGATTCAGAGGATGCGGATTAAAGGGTTTGTTGATATGAGTCTTGAGATGATCCAGTTAAGATTTTAGAGGTCCGCATGAAGATGTGAAGAAGTTGTGATTGATCAAGTAGAACTGGTTCCGGGAGATGCTCCAGAGTGACAGAGTGTTACAAAAAGGTCCGGTGAGATCTGAAAGTGCATTGTCCTATTCTGCAGATTGGAAGGAGTGTTTGGGATGTCCTTGTAATGTGTCATCTCAATTTGTTCATGATTTGGAGGTCCGGAAGCACATGTTTCAGTATGACAGTGGTGGTAGACTGTGTTCTTGAAGTTCCAGATAAGGAAGAGAAGAGATTCCGGTAAGCAGAGGAAGTACGGATGTTCCTGGTCATTCAGGCAAGCTTGTGAAGGTTCTTGGATCATGTTGAGGTTATGTTGTCGGTCCGCATTGGTGGTAGAGCTGACCGGATGAGTTGTTCATCTTGCGAATGTTCTTGTGGTGGCCGACCAGATGTATTAATCATCTTGTGAATGTCCTTATGGTTGATTACCGACTTAGATGATTGTTCCTAAGTCGATGTCTTGTATAAATAAAGGTTTGTGAGTTCATTTCAAAGTGTGTTGAGCAGCGGATGAGTGTGGTATAGTGAAAGAGTACAGGGTAGAGCAGAAGTATCTCAGGCTTAAATGGAACTGATCCAGACATGGTAAAGATGTCAATCTCCAGTTCAAGTTTGTGATTCTTATCACTTAGTAGACAGTGTGTCTCTTGTAGGTAGTGTGCCTCCTTGTGAGTAGTGTGCTCGGGCAGTGAGCCCTAATTGGCATGTGCCATTCATTTTTCTTATTCTTCTAATAGAGAATAATGCTTGGGTTAATCACCCCGTAGTTTTTCCCTTAACCAGGTTTTCCACGTCAAAATCTTGGTGTCCAATGTGTTGATGTTTATCTACTCTTGTGTTTATGCATTATGCTTTCGTGGATGATTAATTGATATGCTATTAACTAACAAAGAAGAATCAAGTGTTTGAAGTAGAAGCAAGTTTTTGTACAACTGTTTCACCCAGCCCTCTCAGTTGTGTGCCCTAGATCTAACAGTTGAATGCCTCATGGAGGCCACCTTGTGTTAGGTGCTCCTGTACCACCCTCTCTATGTCCTACCCTTTCTCTGAGTCTTTGCTTCCCTCCCCTCTCTACCTCCTACCTTCTCTCTCACTCTCTTCTTCCCTCCCCTATCTACCTTCTATCCTCTCTCTCACTCTCTACTTCCCTCCCCTATCTATCTCCTACCCTCTTTTTGAGTCTTTGCTTCCCTCGCGTCTCTACCTCCTACCTTCTCTCTCACTCTCTTCTCCCCCTCCCTCTCTACCTCTTACCGTCTCTCTCACTTTCTACTTCCCTCCCCTGTCTACCTCCTACCCTCTCTCTCAGTCTCTACTTCCCTCACCTATCTACCTCAGACCCTCTCTCACTTCTTCCTTCCCATGTCTACCTCCTACGGTCCTCTCCCACTCTCTACTTCCATCTTGTCTCTAGCTCCTATCCTCTCTCTCACTCTCTACTTCCCTCCCCTCTCTACTTCTCCTCATCATTCTTCTCATCCAATGGAATTTCATAATTTATCTTGTTTCCATTTCATCATACCAATTTATATCCTCGTCCCTCTTTGCATGTCTTACTTTTCTTGTTTCCATATTCTTTGTCGACATGTGAGAGGAGAGAGAGGAAGAGGGAGAGAGGATGGAGATGGATGGGAGAGAGAGAGGGGATAGATAGGGTGATGAGGAGAGAGAGAGAGAGAGTCCTAGTTTTCTTGTTTTGGAGAGAGAGAGAGGGTTGGTCCTATTTATGAATTTAGGGTTGCTTAAGTTTAGGGTTTGGTGGAATTATTTAGGGTTTAGGGGTTTAGGGTTTCTAATTAGGTTTATGGTTTAGGGGTATTATTTAGGGTTTAGTGGTTTTGGGAGAGAGAGAGGTTTAGGGTTCTCAGGTTTAGGGGCATATTTAGGGTTTATGAGTTTAGGGTTGCTCAGACCTTTAGGGGTAAATTATTTAGGGTTTATGACTTTCTACCTAGGTTTCTCAAGTTTAGGGTTTAGGGGTTAGGGTTAAAGGAGAATTATTTTATAATTTCCCTCTAATCCTCATAATACTAATGCATTAGTCCACTCATCTCCTAATCCATCAATCCCTATCATCCTTCCACCATATAACTCACTATCTAATCCACCATCAAACATTCTAATCTCTAATCCATCAACCCATGAACGCTTGAAAATTTTTCTCCAAAGAGTCTTTACAAAATTCAAAAATAAAATTAAGCAAAGATATGGAGCCATCCAAATCCATTGATCCAATTTCATTCACCTCTAACACTCCCAATCCTAATCCATTTGGGCCTCCTATATCCATTCACTCGATCCTAATCCTAACCCCACAACATATTCCATCATTATCCATCAACTATATGCATATCCTAGTCCATCAACCCATGAAGCCATGAAGGATGTGACCCAAGGACTATTAGCAAGGAATCTAAGAACATCATGTCCTCAAATTCCTATCCTTGAGCCTAACAAAGAACCTCTTAATAACATGTCTACCACTCCAACACCATCATCCACTCCTATGTCTATCCATTTCATTGAAGAGTCTCCTACCATAAGTCCAAGTCAAACCCCATCATGTAGCCATATTGTCAAACATCCAAAGATTATTGATCCTGGATCCAAGAACCCATCACATCCATCTAAGAAACCCAATAGCTATACATTAAGAGCCTAGTCCAAAGAATGTGGAAACACCAACCACCCATCCTAATCTAAATCCAAACATCCCATCCAATCCCATCTCAGTTCCCTTACCATCTCATGGTCAACCCCTCTGTACATCGATCCCATCGTTAATCCTCCAACATCTCCTAGTGAACCCCCATCACCACCTCTTACTCCCCAATCCAATGAATATCAATGCATCCCCACTTACCCTATCCATATCTAATATTGTGCTATCCATGCTTATCCTCCATGTGATCAAGATCTTATCCATGAGAAAGTAAGTTCCCACATCACTCGTATCCATCATCCCATTAGCCCTATCCATCATCTTGTGCTAGTCTTATTCATTATCCATCAATATCCCATGATGAGACACTTGGTCCCCATGAAAACATAGACAATCAAACAAATATATTGGATCCTATCTTGAATCACATCCCAATGAGTATAATGATTTAATCAAGATCTAAGAATTCTACATCCATTTCCCATTTATCCTTCATCATCCCAGGTCGAACTATATGTTTAGGTGTTTAGCCTGGTTGCTCAAGTTTAGGGTTTAGGGGTCAAGGGCATTATTTGAGTTTTACATGAGTTTAGGGTTGCTCAAGTAATTAGGGTTTAGGGTTTAGGGGAATTATTTAGGCTTTAGGGGTTAGGGTTTAGGGTTTAGAGAGAGATAGAGCAAGGGGACCAATAGAGATTGGGAGAGATAGGGAGATAGAGGTTTAGGGTTGCTTCCAAGTTTTATGGTTTAGGGGTTTAGGGTTGTTCATTTTTAGGGTTTAGGGTTTAGGGGAATTATTTAGGGTTTATGGTTTAGGGGTTAGGGGTTAAGGGTTAGGGGTTAGGAGACCAAGCCTGGGAGAGATATCTCGGTCTCCTCTCTCCCTCTCTCTAACTATACCTACCTCTCTCTCTCTCCATGTCTCTCTATCTTGCTCTCTTTCGATCCCCTCTCTCTAAATCTACCTTTCTCTCTCTCCCTCACTCACTATTTGAGGTTTACATGAGTTTAGGGTTGCTCAAGTAAATAGGGTTTACAGTTTAGGGTTAGGGTTTATGGGAATTATTTAGGCTTTAGGGGTTTAGGGATGCTCAAGTTTAGGGTTTATGGTTTAGGGGTTAAGGTCTAGGGTTTAGGGGTTAGGTTTTTAGGGTTTCTTGAGTTTAGGGGTTAGGGTTTAGGGTTTAGAGAGAGATAGAGTGAGGGAACCAACAAATATTGGGAGAGATAGGGAGATAGAGGTTTAGGGTTGCTTCTAGATTTTATGGTTTAGGGGTTAGGGGTTTAGGGGTTTAGGGTTGCTCATTTTTAGGGTTTAGGGGTTAGGGGTTAGGGGTTAGGGTTTAGGGGCATTATTTAGGGTTTAGGGTTTATGGTTTAGAGGTTAGGGGTTAAGGTTTAGAGGTTTAGGTTTATGGTTTAGGTAGAGAGGAGAATAGGGAGATATAGAGGAGACCGAGCCTGGGAGAGATATCTCTATCTCCTCTATCCCTCTCTCTAACTATAACTACCTTTCTCTATCTCTCTCTCTCTCTCTCCCCCTGTCTCTCTATTTTTCTCTCTCTTTTGATCCCCTCTCTCTAACTCTACCTTTCTATCTCTCCCTCCCTCACTATTTGAGGTTTACATGAGTTTAGGGTTTCTCAAGTAAATAGGTTTTAGGGTTTAGGGGTTAGGGGTTAGGGGTTAGGGGTTTAGGGTTTCTTGAGTTTTAGGGGTTAGGGTTTAGAGAGAGATAGAGGGAGGGGACCAATAGAGATTGGGAGAGATAGGGAGATAGAGGTTTAGGGTTGCTTCCAGGTTTTATGGTTTAGGGGTTAGGGGTTTAGGGTTTCTCATTTTTAGGGTTTAGGGGTTAGGGGTTAGGGGTTAAGGTTTAGAGGTTTAGGTTTATGGTCTAGGTAGAGAGGAGAATAGGGATCCCTATCTCTATCTCTCTAGACATATGGATCCCTATCTCTTAATCTATGCCTCGCTACCTCTCTCTCCTCCTCTCTATCTCTCTTCCCATCCCTCTACCTCTTGAAATCTCTCTCCCTATGTCTCTAGACATCTCTCCATCTCTTTCCCTATCTCTATCTATCCACATAACCCTATCTCTTAATATCTCTCTCTCTCTCTCTCTCTCTCTCTATATATATATATATATATATATATATATATATATATATATATATATATATATATATATATATATATATATATATATCCCTCTATAGACCCCTTTGTCTATCTCAAACCCCATCTCTCCCTCTCCTCGTCTCTATCGCCACATATCCCTCTCTATCTCTCTATTTGCCCCTCTTTCTATATTTTTTCCTTTCTCTAACTCTATCTCTATCTCTCCATCTCTTTCTAGATTTCCTCGGGCTCTCTCCCTATCCATGTCCATGTCCCTCTCTATCTCTCCATGTCTCCTGATCCCTCTCTATATATAGGATAGAGAAATGAAGAGAAAGAGAGAGACTCTCCCATGTAGATACAAGGTTACATTTTTCCCTCCTAGTATTAAAAAGTTCTATTTCATGAACCACATGGATATTTGAGTTTGGGGATACTCTTGGACCATCACTTGATTACCTATTTGATGCACTACATGCATAGTTACAATATATTTTATGTGAGAGCATGACATCCTAGACCATGATTTTGGCACCAACATTGAGAAGGTTATAATTTTTGCATGCATGAACCTTTATGTTTTCATAACATGAGTGCATTCTAGGAAGCATGAAAAATGGTAAAAAAGCATGTGGGATTCATGTTTTAGACCCCACATGGATGTTATTTCTTCTTTTCATGAGTATATCGGACAAGAAAACAATTTTCATGTTGTTTGACTTATTGAGAATCATTTTTATATCAATCCACCACCTTTTTTTGTGTTTTCAACGTAGAAGAACTGATTTTGCATGTTTTTGGAGAAAATATCATTATTTAAACTAAAAGTTTCATGTTTCATGTGTGATTTTGTTTCAAAGCTAATTACCATTGATATATAGATTGAATTTGATGATATATGTTTTTTTTTCCATAAATTTCACTAATCCTATTCTAGAATTATATAGAATTCATAATCAAGCTTGAGAAAATGAAGAATTTTAGGATTTTGAAGCCATATTTTAGAGAACTGGTCAACTGCAATATCAAATCCTAAGGTATGTTCAACTTATGTCTATTTTAATTCACATATATATGTTCTTATGTTCTTTATGTCTTTATGTTTTTTATGTTCTTTATGTTCTAAGATATGTGTCTAGGTATATCAGTTAGTTCAGTCAAAGAGACTCCAAATTCCTCATGCTTCCACCTTGTTTTGGCCCTCCATGCCTTCATTTCACCTATTTTCAGCTATACAAGAGAAAAACATTATCAAATACTTCATAAAATCATTTTAGTGAACAATTGTTTGTCATACTCATATTCATGATCAATGGTGCCAAAATTGATTTTGGAAGACTCTTAATTTTTTCCCTAGGATGATATAGAAGGATTTATTCCTTAATACATGCATAATTTAATTCATTTAATAGAACCATGCAATGGCTTGAATCTTAGACTATCCTATGCCCCCTATTATGACAATCCTACTTGTCTCTATTGATCATTTAGACATAACAGTTAGGTGTCATTTTGATAACTTCTCCATGCATGTTTCTAATGTAGAGCAGGGAGGATATCTTCAAAAAATCACAATTCAATCTATTTTTAACAATCCATCAATCTTGAAAACCCTAACTTGGCACTTTCTCATAGTTTCTTCAATTTGTCTTGTAGCATTCCAAAAGTGACTTTTGACCATATCTTGCAAAAAAACAACTTCAAACCCACAAAAGAACTATCATTTCAGATACCCTTTATCCTCTGCTTTGACATATCCAATTTGAAGATAAGTTTGTTTAAGAACATCATCTCCTAAAATTGATTGCTACGCTGCTACAAAGCCCAATTAGGCCTCTCAAAACAGGGTTTTTAGCCCGTTTCTAGTAAAATGCCTCTAAAATCCTTCTAACTTGATGAAATCAATTTAAAAAAAAACCAAAACACCATTAGTTCATACCACCATAATATTCAATGCATTTTAGAACAATCTCTCAGTACGGAACCGTACAGAGACCTGTAGTAGCAGATTTACACAAGCAATTGCAGAAAAATGAAGTTTCTTTATTGCTTCAACAACAAATTCTTCAACAGAACCCTTTCATGAAGTTTCTAAAGCATATTTAAACTTGTACCATCAAAACTCATTGGTTCCAACCACCTTTTGAACTACTTGACCATTGAACTCCCCAAAACAACAAGATTTGCAAAGTTGCTAATGCAACATTGACACAAAACTTGACAACTTTTCTCTAACTGACCCCTAGATGACTCAATACATTGAAAATGGTCTATTATGACCTTATTACATCACATTTAGACTCAACGACACAACAAAACTTAACCTTAGACCAAAATTGCACAACTTAACTAGGTGCCCCTGCACTAGTTTCATAGTATGAATTCTATTGGAGAAGGTTGGAGGATGTGGAGACCTCTTTAGTGTCTTGGGCTAGGACATTCCTTATGTACCAATTCATAAATAAGCCACTTTTAGTCAATAGAAGCCAAAATACATTCATTTGCAATCATGGATTAGTTAAGGATAACTAGGTGGTAAATTTGTTGCCATTGGCAACTTCACAAATTTTTTGTCTTATCTTGTCCTCCTTGGTTTTCTCCATGGATCTCCATCATTGTCTTCATGATTCGTATAATTCATCATGTCATAGTGGCTTCATCATTCGATAATTATCTAATCACAATAACCCTAGATGGCTATCCCTAGGACTACTCTGTCAATTGCACACTATGTATTTCAACAATTTAGATTTCCTTCATGTGTGTTTCAATGGTTTGTAGTGTTAGGATAGTCGTATGTGAAACTTATTGAACATAATTAAACTCCATCACACCACCTCAAATAAAATCAAACTCAATCCAAATTTCATGAATATGACTATCCTTTTGAATAAATCAGTTATGGCATGATAATCCTTTATGAGTTGTCTTATCCTCCACATGTGCAATTAGTTATCATCCTCTAATTGTCACATGTTGTAGGAATATCTCCACTTTCCACTCCACCTTTCTAGCTCTCACCTTGCCTTTATAAGAAAGGCTATCTATCATTGTATTTCATGATAGTTTAATATAGTTGCTCCATTGTTTTAACATCTTCTCTGTTATCTTTGTGTGGAAGGTTGTCTTGATTGCAGGGATCCTGGCTTGCTGAGTCACATTAACTCTTAAATAGTATTAGAGCACTTTGGTGGTAACTATTGTGTTTTCGATGATTCAAGTCAAACTTTCAGTGTATTCAATTTAGTAGCCTTCACGGTTAACATCTGAGGCTTGTTTCAACCGATGACCAATTCATATACAACGGTCTTCACATAAAAGATCTGCAGATCTTAAAGTCAGTGGTCAAATCTTATCTTTGGAGGCTTCTCACGATGGTTTAGCTCACACTGGTTGCAACAGAGGTCAGCATCCTTGGACCGGTCAACGTTGTTCCACCGGCAGTCTAAAACACCCTGCAGTCTTTGTGAAACTCGACGGTCATCATTTGAAATAGGTGACCAAACCATTCATCACACATATAGTCGGCGGGGAGATCTAATCAGTGACGGTCTCATAAACCACTCATGTTGGTGGTCTATAGAAATTTAGCATGACACTCCCATCGGCAGCTTACATTCGCAGTTTAATCTACATCTTTGAAGTTTAGCCAAGCCCCTGGTTTTATGGCCTGGTCCCCTCGTTTTTGCAGCCCCCAACTATCAAATAACCGTCGGGATAAAAATTAAGGCCAAAAAAATTTCCAACCTCGATGGTGGTGCCAATGGGGAGCCTTTAGGCTCAAGCCCCCATGGCCGTACAAACAGTTAAAGGCAGTTTTCTGCCCATATTGGTGGTTTCTAAGGTCAAAGGTGGTTTTTTTGAACAAAACCATATTTTTTCCTGATCTCAGATGGTTTTTTGCACACAGGCAATTTCAAACTTGTTTCAACCAATGGTTTTCGACTCGTAGGTAGTTTCCATACAATCAGCAGGTGGGTTTCCATTTCAGCAGAGCATATTCCATCCATCTTAGGAGAATATTCCATCAACAAGGGGCCAGTTTTGCCCCTCAAATCCCTAAAGTAGGGCTTTTTTCTTCTTTACACAACTTTTGCCCATGGTGTCAAAAGCAGGAAAACGAGATATCGACGGAAAGCTAACAAAGAGTACTTCACAGTGGTATCAGTCATTTTCACAGAATTTGTTGTTTGACAACATTTATTGTAGGTTGAAGATAGATCTTCATTTTTAGCTTTCAAGCTCATAACTTTTTGCCATGATCTCTGATTTTTGTGATTCAAGCGACATCAGAAAGGTATTCAGGAGCTCTTTCAAGACATCCATGCACTTTTCTCAGATTCTGCTCCAAGGGAATTTTATTCAAATTGTTGGTTTTTTGGCATTTGTGTGATAACTTGGGCATTTTGAAACTTGAGGGGGTGAAATTTGTTTTTAGAGGATTTGTTTGTTGTAATACATCATTATGGATTATTGTAATATCACTCGGATCTCTTTTTTAAGAGATTTTGTTGTTTTCCCAATTTTGGTCCCTTGAGGACAATTGTAAATCGCACTAATCATAAAGTGCTACAACAAATTGGGGGGGCTCTCTTACATAGTAAAGGGGTGTTGGTGTCTTGTTGTCTCTCTTTTTCATCATGGATGTGCCTCAAATTCCACTTTTAACTCCATATAATTATTATGAATGGAAGAAAAACATGGAGTTTGTATTGTATAAACAAAAGTTACATAGAATAGCTTTAGGCACAGATCCTGAACCCATAGGTGTTACTGAGAGAAGAAAATGGTTAGACAGAAGAGATGAGGCTTATGGCACACTTTGTCTTGCTATTTCTCCAAATCTAAAATTTCATGTTGAGTCTTGTACAACACCAAATGAGATATGAACAACATTAGACAATCTGTTTGGCAAGCAAGATAAAATAAGAAGGTTCAAATTGGAGAATGAGCTAATTGCACTTAATCCTCAAGATTTTGATCAAATTGAAGATTTTTTTACCAAGTTTAAGTCTCTCAAATTGCAACTCAAATAGTGTGGTCTTGAGAAAGAAGATGAACAATTGATTCTATCCATTCTTGCAAAATTGGGTCTTGCATATTCAGTTTATGTTTTCTACCTTTTATGCTACAATGAATGCTTTTGGTAGTAAGTTTACAATGCCTTCACTTGAGGAGTTTGTTGCACAACTCACAAGAGAACAAGGCAAGTTACTGCACATGGGCACATTGAAGTCTCTTAGAAAACAGGCTCTAGTTGTAACACAAAGCACGGAAGATCCTAAGGCTTCACATAATAAGGGAAAGAAACAAAAGGATTCAAAGTCTAATGAGAAAGAGAAAGAATCAAAGAAAACCTCAAACTCTTCTTCCAAAGAGGAGTCCAATAAGAAGAAGAAGCCAAAGTGTTCTTATTGTAAGAAATTGGGTCATGATGAAACTAAATGTTATGAATTTTTTTTTTATGAGATGTCACAACTTCTTCAAAAACATAACATTAAGTATTCTTCATCAACAACAGTTTTACCAATTCTTCTTCTTTGCCACCATCATCTAAAAGGAAGCTAGGTGTACGGAAATCGCTTCCTACACTAATTTAATGAGGAGAGAAGAGTGCAAATTCTTTTCAATCTTTACAATTGCAGTGTTATTAACCCAATAATAGAGATATTACAACAAACACATACACAAGAACGTAAGATAGAAGAAGAAAGAGACAATATATACATGGGGAAAACCCTTTCAGGTTAAAAACCCCACACTCCAAAACATAGCTCAAATGTATTCTGTAAACAATGAAGGTTACAATACAGTTACAGAGCCAATGCTCTTGCAGGAGTCTTCGACACTCATATCTGGAGATAATCTGATAGCATAACAGTACATGTCAATCACATAATACATCTCCTCTCCAAAGCACCTGTTTATATAATAAATACAAGGCAAAAATGGCTCTACATTGGGATGGGCGTCCAACATGGCCTCATGGCCCAAAACCCAAACCTATGGACACTTGTCCAACACTATAAGATGCCCAAGACACTTGTCAAGTCACCCCATCCCAAAGAGGTCACCTATTCCCAAGTTGGGCAATGACAGATACTCTTACGACACTTACAACCGTCATAAAATCCATCATAGCTATCATATCTTATAGCTGTAATAGAATCTGTCATAAACAAGATATAAATAGCATATTCTCTTACAACATGTCATAACCCTCCTTGGGTTGTCCAAAGATGCCTTCTTCCAAGATGCCTTGTGACACATGTCTTCACCTGTCATAGAACCTTCTATTTCTGACTCTTACATGTCATAGATTTGTCATAGGAATCTGTCATAATCATTTTGGTCAATATTCCCTTACACACTAGTCAAGATGCGGACACATGGCAGAAAACCTCTACCACACAAAAGGGACGCCTATCTCCACATGGCGTGTGTTGACCATCCTAGTCATCTTACAAGTGGAGTGGCAACTCATCGTGCCACTTCACACTAAAAGACAAAATTGGATGTGCAACAAATTACAACATAGGCTAAGTAAATAAATTACATTACAATAATAAATGCAAGGAATTACCAAGGTTGAGACACCTTAATTCCCAACATTCTCCCACTTGTTGAACATCTTGTAAGAGCCTTTAACTACTATAGGCTGAGAGGCCTATAGACTCCGAACACCATCTGAACTTCTCTGTGCCCACTGATTTCATCAATGCATCCGCAACATTCTTCAAAGTGTCTACCTTCTCCAAATTCACCTTCCCATCCTCTACCATGTCTCATACGAAGTGAAACTGTACATCAATATGCTTTGTTCTAGCATGGAAAGTTAGATTCTTTGCTAGGCAAATCACACTCTGACTGTCACAACAAATCGTAATCTGTCCTACATCAACACCAATATCTGAACACAATCTCTTAAGCTAGATGGCTTCCTTGCAAGCATGAGTTGCTACCATATACGCAGCTTCTGTCGTGGACAAAGCAACCATAGGTTGTCGCTTACTCATCCAACTAATTGCACCACCGAACATAGTGAACACATAGGCACCGGTGGATCTCCTGTAGTCAATGTCACCCACCCAATTAGAATCCCCAAATCCACAAATACAAATTGAATGCAGAGATCCTGTAATATTACCATGATAACATATGGAATTCTCGGAAGTACCCCTCAAATATCTGAACACTCTCTTAACTGCATCCCAATGTACCTGTCCAAGAATAGCCATAAATCGACTAAGGACTCCCACTGCTTGGGCAATGTCTGGCCTTGTACAAACCATAGCATACATCAAACTACCAACAACACTAACATAAGGTACTCTGCTCATGTCCACCTCACTAGGAGATTTTGGACAATCATTAGCAGACAACTTTGTCCCCAAAGAAACATGAACACACAATGGTCTACAATCTGCCATGCTGAACCTGTCTAACACGGTCTTCACATACTTACTCTAGCTTAACCAAAGTTTTTTGTTAGCTCTGTCTCTTCTAATTTCCATTTCCAAAATGTACTTAGCTGCTCCTAGATTTTTCATCTCAAACTATGCTGACAACTAAGAATTCAAATTAGAAATCATATTCTTACCATTCCCAATTAACAACATATCATCAACATACAATGCAATAATGAGAATGTGATCATTGTCAAACTTGTAATACACACAATGATTTGATTTTGATCTCAAATATCTAATTGACAACACAAAGGCATCAAACTTCAAGTACCATGTCCTAGGAGATTGCTTCAAACCATACAAAGACTTTTTCAACTTGCAAATGAAATTTTCTTTACCTTTCTCTATGTAATGCTCTAGTTGTGACATGTAGATTTCTTCCTCCAAATCACCATGAAGGAAAGTTGTCTTCACATCCATCTGTTCCACCTATAAGTCATATGCAGCTGCAAGAGATAACAAGAACCAAATGGATGTTAGTTTTGCAACGGGAGAGAAAATTTCACCATAATCAATTCCCTCCACTTGTGAATACCCCTTCGCAACTAGTCTGGCCTTGTACTTTTCAACACTGCCATCTACACTAAATTTTTTCTTGAGCACCCATTTGCATCCAATAGGTTTTCATCCTTCAAGCAAAGGCACCAAGTCCCATGTTTTATTCTTCTCTAAAGAAGCCATCTCATCTTCCATGGCCTCCTTCCAGGAACCTGCATCTTTCATGCCCATAGCCTCTTTCACAGTTCTAGGCTCATCAGTGTTAGCAAGCAAAACAAAAGCACAACTAGAATCAAGCAATGAATAACCAAACCTATCAGGTTGCTTCCTTGTTTGTGTAGACCTCCTCAATGGCTGAGGTTGAGGTTAGGCTTCTTCTTCTAATCTTTCAGAGCTGCTAGAGCTCTCCTCATCATCAAGTCTCACAGGTTCTGTCGGTTCAGCCTTCTCAAGAGTAGAAGGAAACTGAACCATATCTTCTTTCTTGTCTGTCCATTCTAGCTGTAAAATAACAGAAGAAGGTGTTAGCTCTCTGAAGATAACACTTCTGCTATACAACACTTTTTCAGCCACAGGGTCCCAAAGATTGTATCCTTTCACACCAACACCATAGCCAATGAAAATACACTTAACAGCCTTGTTCTCCAATCTAAACCATTTCTCTCTAGGCACATGTGCATATGCCTCACAACCAAAAACATGAAGATGTCTAACTGAAGGCTTTTTACCAGACCACACCTCCATAGGTGTCTTACCAACAAGAGTTGATGTAGGAGATCTGTTTACCAGATAGCAAGCAATGGTTACAGCTTCAACCCAAAACTTTTGTTCTAGGCTTGCTCCACTAAGCATACTCCTAGCCTTCTCCATCAGTGTCCTGTTCATCCTCTCTGCAACTCCATTTTGTTGTGGGGTGTATGGAGTTGTCTTATGTCTTTCAATCCCTTGCTCTTTATAGAACTTTGTGAACTTTGTCGAACAAAACTCACCACCGTTGTCAGTTCTCAAACACTTAATCTTTTTACTAGTTTGATTCTCAACAAAAGCTTTAAACTCTTTGAACCAACTAAAGACTTTAGTATTGCTTCTGAGAAAATAAACCCATGTCCTTCTGCTATAATCATCTATAAAAGATACAAAATATATAGATTTGGAGATTGAAGGAATATTAACAAGACCAAACACATCAGAATGAATAAGATCCAATACACCAGAAGACTTGTGAGAACTAGAGTAAAACTAAACATGGTTTTGTTTTCCATATACACAATGTTCGCAAAAGTCAAACTCAAGATTACAATCATTTAACCCCTTAATGAGGTTTTTATTTTTCAGGGTTTGCAAACCCTTCTCACTAATGTGGCCATATCTCAAATGCCATAACATAGTCTTTTCAGCAGTAAGTTTAACTTCTAAAGCATGTGCACTACCATCAGAAAGTTTTACAATAGATTTCTTCACTGCGTGTTCAGATGGTGGGAATGAAGTGATTGCAGCTCTTTTCTTTAAGTTAGAAGAACTATTGCACTGTGAAGTGAATGCCTCCAGCTGAAATAGAGTACCTCTTTGAGTACCCTTTGCAAACACCATAGATCCTCTAGTCATCTTGCATCCATCCTTCGAAAAGACAACCTGTACACCTACATCATTCAACATACTTACAGAAAGTAGGTTCCGTGCCAACCCTGGGATGTGCATAACCCTAGTGATCCCCTTCACTCATCCATCAGGGAATTGGATTGAGACTCTTCCACGACCAACAATCTTCAGATGAGAATCTTCACCCAGGTACACTCTTCCACCATCAAACTCTTCATACTTCATGAACCAGCTTCGATGCAAGGTCATGTGGAATGATGCACCAGAATCTATCAACCACACATTATCAGATGCATTGGTGGCCAGGGATGTGATGAAGGCATCACCATCATCTTGTGACTTGTCAGAATCTGAATCTGGGGCATTCTTCTTCTTCTTTTTCTTTTCCTCTTTGCATTCCTTTTGGAAATGCCCAGTTTTTCCACAATTCCAACAAAGAGCCTTGGACTTTCTAGGAGATTTGAATCTCCCACGGGATTTAGATCTTCCCTTCTTAGATTTTTTGTCCTTCTTTTTCCCTTTCTCCTTGGGTCTTCCACGAACTACAAGAGCCTCTTTGATTGTCTCAAAAGACTTTCTCTGCCTCTCTTCAAATAACAATGAAGATACCACTTCATCCATTTTGAATGTGGATGTGGTTCTCCCAATAGCCATAACAAGATGATCCCACGAGTCTAGAAAAGAACAAAGCAAGGTCATACAACGATCCTTCTCCATCTTTACACCAACGGATGTCAATTGTGCAACTAACATGTTGAAATCATTTAGGTGATCTGCAATAGACCCTCCATCCTCCATCCTTAGAGAAAACAACTTCTTTCTTAGAAAAAACTCATTCGCTAGGGATTTGGCCTGATAAACATCACCCAACTTCTTCCAAAGGTCTTTCGTGGTCTTCTCCTCATAAACATTTAACAGGATAGAATCAGCTAGACTGAGTCTTATGAGACCATTAGCCTTCCAATCTTTGAGATCCCAATTAGCCTATGTCATTGCGGTTGGTTTTACACTAGATACAGTTTCCCATAGGTCATGATCAACAAGCATGTCTTCCATCTTAAGTTTCCATAACTCAAAATTTGTGCCATTGAATTTCTCCACCTCTAATCTTCCAGATGTGACTACCATCTCTTTTCTTGCAACAAGATTATAGAATACTCTACACAAAGCTCCCACTCAACCTAAGATTAGCTCAAAAAACTCCTACCCAACAACTAGGACCAAAGGTGATCAAGCTCTGATACCAACTGAAAGGAAGCTAGGTGTGCGGAAATCGCTTCCTACACTAATCTAATGAAGAGAGAAGAGTGCAAATTCTTTTCAATCCTTACAATTACAGTGTTATTAACCCAATAACAAAGATATTGCAGCAAACACATACACAAGAATGTAAGACAGAAGAAGAGAGAGACAAGATATACATGGGGAAAACCCTTTCGGGTGAAAAACCTCACACTCCAAAACACAGCTCAAATATATTCCGTAAACAATGAAGGTTACAATACAGTTATAGAGCCAATGCTCTTGTAGGAGCCTTCGACACTCGTATCTGGATATAATCCGGTAGCATAACAGTACCTGTCAATCACACAATATATCTCCTCTTGAAAGCACCTATTTATATAACAAATACAAGGCAAAAATGGCTCTACATTGGGATGGGTGTCCAACATGGCCTCATGGCCCAAAACCCACGCCTATGGACACTTGTCCAACACTGTAAGATTCTATAAGGACAACAAGTATTGCTTATGGGATAGACAAAGGAAAAGGACAAGCACTCTTTGCTTCAACAAGTCTACAGTCAGAGAGATGGCTTCTTGATTCTGGAGCTTCTCATCATATGGCATCTTCATAGGGCATGTTCTCTTCATTTTAGTCATGTACTTCACCACCTATTTTGATGGGTAACAATACATACATGCATGCAACTAGTAAATGAAATATTGACATTGGTGAGAATACATTCAACAATGTGTTGTGTGTACCTTCCCTGACAACCAATCTCCTTTCCATCTACTAGATTACTCATTGTGGTGCAGGGAAGATAGTTGAGTTCACTCCTAATTCTGTGATCATACAGGACTTGGAGAGCAGAGATACCATTGTTGTTGGGATGGCTAATCATGCATCTCGCTTGTATACTTTCACCCATTTTGTTTCTGATGATGATGTAGATCCATTGATTAATATTCACACTCATGCATCAAGTGTGAATCATGTTTCTAAGGAGAAGTTTGGTCACTTGAACCTTGGTGTTCTTGCATCTACTTCGGTTCTTGAGACTAGTTTTGAGCTTCCTCCTCCTGCTTCTTCAGACATTGGCATTGACATAGCTTCATCCTCTTTAGTTGAGTAGGATATTCTTTGTCTTCTAGATACAGTTTTTTGGGATGAGTACTTGACAATTATTTCAGACTTGTTTCATGAGTCCTATCTTGATGACTTGGAGGACATCATTGATGACATTCATCTCCTCTTTGAAGGAGTTGATTCTTCTACTTCAGATGTGCAGTCACCTGCTTCTCCTCTTCACTTGTCATTGTTTGGCATTGAGTTAGAGTATCTTGAGCATCATTCAGAGGATACTTTGTCTTTGGAGATTGATCATCTTGAGTTTTCATCTTGTCTTGGATTGTCACATTCTTTGATTAGGCATGCAGCACCTGATTATGTGACATCTTTTAGTTGTGACATGTGGACACTTGAGTAGTTTTCAAAGACAACATATATCATGTGGCTTTTTCCCTCATACCTTGAGATGGAGTTTCTTCAACATTAGCCTTTCGACCTGTTTCTTCCCAAGGGGAAGAATGTTGTTTGTAGGCTTTGGATTCTCTTCAACATTCTTCTTCTAGCATTCACCATTGGCACAAGAGCTACTTCATTATGGGGGAGACCTATAGTCTCACACTTGCTCTCCTATGGGGTGGTAATTGATTGTACATATGTGTTGGATGTAGTCCTTGGGGGGTCTTGAGTCCTCTTTCCACCACATCTTTCATTTATTTCATGCATTCTCACTTTTGGAAAGGAGTTTTGTCCCATGCAGTTTTCTCCTTTTCTCCACTTGAGATTTGATGTACATGGGTACCTAACATGGCCTAGTAGCTGGGACCCATCCATCAGTGCATCTTTGTTTTAGTCAACTGCTCCCTAAGTTGCACTTAAGGGGGCATGTTAGTGTGAACGGGGTTATCACCTAATCGTTTTAACCTTGTGTGGATAGTTCATATTATTTAACTATTTATTAGTTAAATAATATTCACACATCACACATAATTCACACATGTTAAGTTGACTGAGTGAGTCTTCTAGATGTCTAGTTGAGTGTTGAATTGTTGATAGTTGGAGTGAGTTGTCTTATCCTCCACATGTGCAATTAGTTATCATCCTCTAATTGTCACATGTAGGAATATCTCCACTTTCCACTCCACCTTTCACTCCACCTTTCTAGCTCTCACCTTGCCTTTATAAGCAAGGCTATCTATCGTTGTATTTCATGATAGTTTAATACAATTGCTTGATTGTTTTAACATATTCTCTATTATCTTTGTGTGGAAGGTTGTCTTGATTGCAGGGATCCTGGCTTGCTGAGTCACATTGAATCTTACAATTTCACCTTTTGTCTGTATTGAAAAATCTCTAAAATAATCCTCTTAGAACCTTAAAAATAAAGTTAGGACTGTTATGACTATTATGGCTACCCTCATAGCTGTGATAGTCTTATTTGCATCTTAATATGATAGTCATGTCTCCATGCGATGAACTTGTCTAAGATATTTTTCTGCAACACCCATCCTCACCTTCATTCTCATTGCAAAGATCAACAACACTCCTGAACAAGGCATTTGTACCTATTTATGATTATCCTACTTGTGTTGGTTATGACAACAGATTGTCTCCTTCTTCATAGTGGCATTTATGGCAATTTAGCTTATGCACATGATTATCTACTTGAGTTTGGCATTGTCATATTAATGAGCCTTGACTTCAATAATTGTCTATTACAAGATACTCTCATATATTCATATAGTTTGTATAATAATAAGAACACATTCAAGAGAACACACCCATGGAAATCCACACTATTAGCCTCTACATGGGTTTTATATAATGGAATTCAACTTCCATGGGGATTCTAAGGATATTCCAAACCTACTCATGGGCTCTCATAGAATCTTCACCTCCATGATTTTTGGTATTTCCATGGACCTTGGATGCCAAACTATCCCTCTCTAGTGCTCTTCACATGTTGATTTTCCTCCTCCTCTTGCTTCTATATTTTTTAGCAATTATATAGACCTCATACAAATGAATTAGGTGAATTTGGGAATCTAGAATGCCAAAGGACATATTTTTAATGTGTGCAAAACTAGTTATTTTGATGCAGAGTAGGGATAGACAACACCAAACCAATCACAATCAACCAACCTTTGTTAACTTGAAACTTTAACTTGATGGTTTATTCACAAACTCTTCTATTCCCCTAGTAGTACTTGAAACAGAGTTTTTCCACCATAACTTTCAGAGAAGGCATCAAACCTAGAAAAAAAACACCATTCAAGATACCCTTTATGCCACTTGACAACATATCAAAATTTTAGATAGGGTTGTTTTGGAACAAAACCCTCTAAAATTGACTGCTTCAGTTCAATTAGGCCTAATTGAGACAACAAATGGGCTTTTTCTGACATAACTTGCAGAAAATAACTCAAACCCATGAACTAAAAACGGTTTTGGATACCCATTATCCTCTTACACAATATACTTCAAATGTAGGTGGAGTTGTTTTGTAAATCAAGCCTTTAAAATTGACTGTCCCGTTTTGGCAAAGGCCTAATTAGGCTTGTTTCCACTAGGCAACTATTGGTTCTACCATCTCCAACCCTCAACTTTGCATTCCAAAGCCATCCACATGTCATATGGGGTCTGCACATACAAATTCCATCAACTAGAATGGGTTCCAATCACCTTTTCTACAAAACCCTACTTCTATGCACCTTTTACACCTAAAACATGAAGTTTCACCACCTAGGGCATCAACAAACTCACACTTACCACCATCCCCTGTTACTACCACTTCATGGACACAAAACCCTACCCATCTACACTCATTCACATAGGATTTTAAATACATTACAAAGCCTTTCACACATGAAGATAAGCAAGAATTAGGGGAGTTTTCTCATGATCTTGATGTTGTTAATTCAAGGAATTTGAGTGCTTTTTGGGACAATTTTTTGGTCTATCATATCTTTTAATGATTTTTGTCCTATTTCTGATTCAACTTTGATCATGGTCTATCGTATCATAATAAACAAGGATAGTGACGACTTTCATGAAATTGGAGCTCCTAAAGTGATGCAAATCACCAAACATGATAACTTATTTTGTATTTTTTCATTGTGACCATTATTCAATGTCATTATAAAGGTTCTAAAATTATCATTTTTTTATTCATCATGCTTGTAGAAATCATCATCATGCTGAGGAAACAAGCAAAGACTCTAACACTAGAAGAGCGTGAAGCTGAGAATGAGAGGAAAAGAGAAAGAATGAGGCAAATTTAGGGAAGTAGGAGATTGTCAACCATACAAGAAGACATTCCACCATTGCCAATTGAAGAGGAACATGACATGTCTAATGAAGATAAGAGAGAGGTGTAATTGGCAGCACAAAGGGAATGAATGCAAAACCTCTGTGCAATGAGGAAAGTGAATCTCCAAGTTGGAGGCACTCCATCGTCCACAGGTCAAGTTGAAGGAACACCATCATTATCTTCTCAAATTGGAGACACTCCATCTTTCACAGGTGAAGTAGAAGGTACATCTACATTTTCTTCTCAAGTTGGTGGCATGCCATCATTCACAGTTGAAGGTACGCCATTTTCATCCTTTTCACCTCCAATCAAAGGTACGTCATCTATCCCATCTCAAGTAAATATTGAAGAAATTCCTAATGTTGAGTCTACTTTACCAATTAAAATGTCTCCTAGAATTTTGCATAGGAAGCCTAAGTTTCTAATTAATATTGATGAGAATGTATTGAAGCCCATGCAGGATAAGATTCCCATGTGCACTTGCCAAAGATATGCAAATAAGATATGGAAATTATTCTTTGAGAATTTAAATGAAACTGGAAGATGTCATTTCGCCCTATAGCTATAGAGAGTAGGGCCCCACTAGACATTCACATTGATGAGAGAGGGATACGAGAGCATCTGTGATGAGCCCTTCTTCATGGAAGGCTTCCTCCCCGACCCATCTCACTCAATTCATTAGGGCCCGATCAATAGAACTCTGCCAGACTGCCCTATAGCTAGATAGGGTCACACCTAGATCGAGCCCTATAGATAGATAGGCACCCACCGTTGCTATATGAATGGTGGGGCGAGAGGATTGACCACTAACCATCCGTAGCTTAGGTGCTAACACGGATCATTCCTACAATCAACGAGCTGCCCCCTCCCCCTCTCCCTCTAGTCCAATAGGTAATAGGGCCCCTCCGGGGGGGTTGGTGATTACTAGTTATTTCGTTGAGATGCATGCTTCCGCGGTGAGGAGAGAGCATATACCGATCTCTACTCCATATTCTTTTCCTTTCTCCTGGGAGCCAGCCATGCCCCAAATATCTAACTTTTTGTTGAATTGATGAGAAATCTTAAATTTAGGCCCACTATGAAGATTCTTGGCCTAAGAACATTGAATGCCTCAAGTGAAAAATCAATTGTCAAGAATCTAATGAGTGTGTATGAGAGTGTGGGTTCCACCTCACACACCAAGGATAGTAATGTCACATGACATGTCATTACATCGACAATTGAAAGCCAACAAACAAAAAAAGCTCGCCTCATTAGAAAGACAAGTCAAGCATTGAAAATAAATAGAAAAACTCTAATGAGAGTCGT
Organism: Cunninghamia lanceolata; assembly: GCA_027924645.1. Taxonomy (NCBI): domain Eukaryota; kingdom Viridiplantae; phylum Streptophyta; class Pinopsida; order Cupressales; family Cupressaceae; genus Cunninghamia; species Cunninghamia lanceolata. The sequence continues at coordinate 636,493 of BSBN01000845.1, forward strand.
TGGAAGACGTTAAAGAGTTGAGGATCCAAACACTAATGAATTGTGGGCATTCTCTGGGAGACTCCCATGGAAAGACAAAGTTGTTGTTGAAGCTTTGAGATCATTAATTGAAGACTTTTGGAAGAATTACACAAGGGTATCTTCAAATCAAAGGGATGTGATAAGAAGGAGAATTGGTATTCGAAACCGTGAGCCACATCCAAAGCTTTTTTTGGATATGACTCAAACACAATTTTTTGGTAAATTTCTAGAGATATATCCTCAAATTAAAATTTCTCAAAGATATTTTGAAATGCTTAAACCTTTCTTTGTCAAAATAAATCACACACACACTACTTGTTGTAGATTACATATTGAATTTTCTAACCATTGTGATGTTTATCAGTCTATATATTTAGATTTGCATACTAACAATGTTTTGCAGGATTGTGGCATATGTGCCCCACCAACTACTTCAAGAGACTTCATATCAATAATTTTATGTGATAGAGAGGAAGGTCAAATATTCTATAGGAAATTATGCTTGGATGGCACATGTCAGCATTGCGGTGGCTTGCAACATATACCAATATGTGAACATATGGAACAAACACATGCAGTTGGAAACAAACTAGTAGAGTTTGGCAAGTATAAAACAATGGCATACAATACAAAAGATGGTAAAGAAGCAAAGGGGTGTGAATATGTTATTCAAAAGATTCCAGTGTATCAGTTTATGTCTATATTTCATGACAATATAGTGTATGAGTATGTAAGACATGCCCATAGAGCTCGATGGTTGGACTTGCAATTCAAGTTATGCAAGGACACATTTCTAGTTGGTAGCATTGTTTCAGTCGTCAACTTTGCAGAGAACTACATTCTACAGCCACAACGTGAGGTGCAATCCCAATATTACAACTCGAAATAGGTTTCTATATTTGTGCACATCACATTCATTCATGCGAATGATAGTATAGAGGATGACATAAAGATCATAAGGGAGTATCTTTTTATATAAGCGATGATCACACGCATTCCACAGAGTTCGTGTAAGGTTGCTTTCAAGTTTTCTACAATGATTTGGCTAAAGGGGCATATCATTTAGTCAACATATCATATGGTCAGATAACTGTGTATCACAATTCAAGAACTCACAAAATTTCTATTGGCTGAGAAGGAGGCATAATATTACAGGTGTTCAGCATATGTGAAACTTTTGTGAGGCTGGGCATGGAAAGGGGAAGCATGATGGTGCAGGAGCATGTATCAAAAGAGCCATAGCACAAGAAGAGTTAAATTATAAAGATAGTATAAAGTTGAGAGATGCAAAATCAATTGTCGAGTGGTGTAATGCTTCGATGGGTCAAGGTAATGAAGGTAAGTCTTCAGTTCATAGATTTTTTTGGTTGATAGATGATACTAACATTGCACAATATGAAGATTGTTGTACACTGATAGGATCAAGTGAGCTACACTCTTTGAAAAGCTCAATTGTAGGTTCATGGAGTATCCATACGCGGAAGATGGCATGCTTTTGTTCTCCGTGTACAATTCAATCCTAGAATGAGTGTGTGTCAAAGGAGTGGGTTGACGAATGACAGTTAAGCTATCTTAGCCCACTTGACACGTATCAACCCCCGACGACACTGGTTATGACAGGGATGGAATCATTAGTTGACTTTGAACACATATCAGATCTAGTTCAACCAGGTAATATATCTACTTGCATAGTTTTTGAAATTCCTAATGTTATCTTAAATTTTGTAGTGTTTTTGTAATGTTGACTAATTGACATCTAATTTGCTACAAATATCATTGTAGAGTATGTTTATGTAGTTATTGCAGATGAAGATAACAAAGAGGGAATAGATTATTACTTGTGTCGTGTTGAGGGCAAAAAGAAATTGGATGCCCCAGTTACAGATGGAGAAAACATTGAATACCCTACAGGCTCAGTGGTTGTTACTAGAACATGGCTTAGAAGGTACCCACATAAGAGTGTTAATGTTTGGCTGTTTGAGGACTTTGACACGCATCGGAAGATTCTTCATTACTCCAACCTTGTCATGGCAACCAATGTTCATTTGATACAATATCGAGGTAGACCTTTGAACAAGACCTTGTGGAAGGTGCATGGCTCTGACCATGAGACAATACTTGACACAATAAAGAGTAGAGAAGACCCAGATGGTTCGTTGGATTAATTTGTAAGTATGCATAAAAATTTCCTAGATGGTTACTTGTACTTAGTTTTGTATATAGACAGTAGTATAAATTGCTTCCCTCTAGTATATTTATGTTTAGTCAATTTGCTTTTTGATGCTTCTCACAGAAGGTCACAACTCCAATCCATCCAACTATGGACAAAGAAGCTAGACAAAAGATGATGGAGAGTGATCATCAGATGGCGGTAAGTGATTGATTACATATGTGATGTTATATATTTCATGTTCATTTTGTTATAGTAATGTGCATATTGTTTGATTGTATTAACAGGTGGAGATGCATGAGCATGAACTGTCGAACAGGTCTACTCGACGACAGAGAGCGGATGAGTCATGGATTGGCTCTCCATCTTCACAGTCAAGCAAGGGCTGCCAATTATTTCGTAAAAGTCCATAGGAAACTAGTTTTGGGACATACTTTTGTATGTTACCAATGTATGTACATATATTTGTATGTTACTGATGTATATTTTTATATATATGCCTATATGGCTTTGTTTGGACATGCCTATATGGCTTTGGATGTAAACTAGATGTTATGTTCATGAATTATGTATACAACACTTTATATTAAATATTTAATATGATGATCAATTATCCTTGCATGAATTTGGTTTTACACGTGTCAATTGCATTTTCTTGAAAGTAAGGAATGCATAATTGTGCAGGTCTATTGGTTGTCTATTGTTTGATGATACCATTATGCTTCTTCATAGAGTATGTGATGTGATGCATAGAGTTGTAGTGCTTCAAGACAAGGCATGAACTTGAATAGTGAAGATCTCACTCAAGCAGTGGTATGAACTTGAGTAGTGAAGGCCTCATGTTTTGTTTTATTTATTTTCTATGGTATACATTTGATGTTTGCATCATCATCATGTTATGCTTCATGGGGTTAGATCTAAGTAATGGATGAAGTTGATCCTTATTGGTCTTAATCCTGTTCACTCATGTCATATCAAGATTGATGTCACAAGGTTGGATGTCATTGGTTCATGTCATTGGATCATTGGATTTGGTTGTGGTTCTCCATCATAACATGTCATGCTTTTAGGAGTTGGATTGGGTTGTGGTTCTTCCTCATGATTGGGTTGTTGTTCTTCATGCTTCTTTGTCCTCAGTGTCTTCATGTGAAAAAGATTTCTTCAGTGTCCTCATGATGTTGATGTTGATCACAAAATATGGTGTTAAGCACCTCAATCGTTCGGGGTAGTAGGCTAACAACAAAGTCCCTTAAGATCCTTAAGACTGAAAAACTACCAAACTTTGACAGAGGTTTTCTCAGAATTCATGGTAGATGGGAACATTTCGTTTGGACCTACAGGTGCACGTGGGGTCCATCCACAATAACCTCTCTCGGTTTTAGTCAACTCCAGTCTGTTTGACCAAGTCGAAATCAAATGCATTCTTACAAAATGCTTCAATTTCATGTAGTAGAAAGGTGCTAGGAGTGACAATTTGCATTCCATAGCTCATAGGGCCGAACGGACTATGCCAACGCGTCGGGGTGGGTGGGTAAACGCTAGGGGAGGTCTCGTTTTGTGTGCTAAGTGCCTCAATCATTCAAGGAAGCATGCTACTGATAAAGTCCCTTAAGATCCCTAAGATGCAAAAACTGCCAAACTTTGACAGAGCAGTTCTTGAAATTTGTGGCAAATGGGAACATTTCGTTTGGACCTACAGGTGCATGTGGGGTTTGTCCACAATAACCTCTCTTGGTTTTAGTCAACTCTAGTCCGTTTGATCGTGCCGAAATCAAATGCATTCTTGCAAAATGCTTCAATTTCATGCAGTAGAAAGGTGTTAGGAGTGGCATTTTGCATTCCATAGCTCGTGGAGCTGAACGGACTATGCCAACGCATCAAGGTGGGTGGGTAAATGCCAGGAGAAGTCCCGTTTCATGTGCCTAGTGCCCCAATCGTTTGGGGCAGCAGGCTACCGGCAAAGTCCCTTAAGATCCCTAAGATGCAACAAAAATTGCCAAACTTTGACAGAGCAGTTCTCAAAATTCATGGCAATTGGGAACGTTTCGTTTGGACCTATAGGTGCACATGGGGTCCATCCATAATAACTTCTCTCAGTTTTGGTCAACTCCAGTCTGTTTGACTATGCCGAAATCAAATGCATTCTTGCAAAATGCTTCAGTTTCATGCAGTGGAAAGGTTGTCAGGTGCCATATTTTTTGTTCTTCTCATCATGGGGCCAAACCGATTCTGCCAACACGTCGGGGTGGGCAAGTAAATGGTAGGAAAGGTCTCATTTCACGTGTCAAGTGTCCCAGTCATTCCAGGCTGTAAGCTATCGACAAAGTAGAAAGTTGCTAACACTGAAATTTTGCATTCCACAGGTCTTGGGGGTGAAACAACTATGTCAACACGTCTGGGTGGGCAGGTAAATAGTAGGGAAGGTCTCGTTTCATGTGCCAAGCGTTCTAGTCATTCTGGCCTACAAGCTACTAACACCTAGCACCTTTTGTGTTTGCCGGTAGCTTGCAGTCTAGAATGACTGAGACACTTGGTGCACAAAATGAGACCTCCCCTAACATTTACTTGCCCACTTAGACATGTTGGCGCAGTTGGTTCAGCCCCACGATGAGAAGAACAAAAAATATGGCATTTTCCACTGCATGGAACTGAAGCATTTTGCAAGAATGTGTTTGATTTCAGCATGGTCAAATAGACAAGAGTTGAATGAAACTGAGAGAGGTTATTGTTGACGGACCCCACATGCACCTGTAGGTCCAAATGAAACATTCCCAGCTGCCATGAATTCTGAGAACTGCTTCGTCAAAGTTTGGCAATTTTTTCATCTTAAGGATCTTAATGGACTTTGCTGGTAGCCTGTTGCTCCAAACGATTGGGGCACTTGGCACATAAAACGAGACCTCCCCTAGCATTTACCCTCCCACCCCGACATGTTGGCGTAGTCCGTTTGGCCCCATGAGCTATGGAATGCAAAATGTCACTCCTAGCACCTTTCTACTGCATGAAACTAAAACATTTTGTAAGAATGCATTTGATTTCGACACGGTCAAACGGTCTGGAGTTGACCAAAACTAAGAGAGGTTATTGTGGAGGGACCCTTCGTGCACCTGTAGGTCCAAATGAAATGTTTCCAGGTACCATGAATTTTGAGAACTACACTGTCAAAATTTGGTAGTTTTTGCATCTTATGGATCTTAAGGGACTTTACCGATAGTCTGCTACCTCGAACGATTGGGGCACATGGCACATGAAATGAGACCTTCCCTAGCATTTGCCTACCCACCTCAACATGTTGGCATAGTCCGTTCGGCCCCACAAGCTATGGAATGCAAAATGTCACTCCTAGCACTTTTCTTCCTCTAGTAGTACAACAAACGAAGTTTTTCCACCATAACTTTCAGACCAGACCCCATATCCAAAATCTTAAACCTGTTTTGAGTACCCATTTGAAATTTATTCAACATATGGGGAAATTAGGGGTGGTTGTTTTGCAACATAGGGTCTTAAAATTGACTGTCCTGTTTTGATAAAGGCCTAATTAAGACAACAAACTAGGTTTTTCGAGCATAACTTTTTGATAAGGCCTCAAACCCAAAAAAAATCACCATTTCAAATACCCTTTATCCCCTTACACAACATATCTTAATTGTAGGTGGGGTTACTTTGTAATGAAGCTCTCAAACTGGGACTGTTACCGTTTAAGTTAGGCCTAATTAGGCTCATTCAATAAGACACTTATTGGGTTTACACTCCCTCAACCTCTATTCTTTGTTCTAAAGTCATCAACACATCATATGGGGTCTGCACATACCATTTCCATCAATTACCAAACCTTTTCACCGATGAAATGGGTCAAAAATTCATTTTCTCCAATCAAACCCTCTTCAACTAGGGTTTCTGAACCAGTTTTAGAAAATCTACTGTAAAATCCTTAGAACTTGATAAAAATCAATGAAACAAAAACCAAAAGGAAGATAACTCAACACTCCATCAATTCCAATTAAAAAATGTGCACTTACAGACCGTACAAGGTCGTACAACACGTTGGAGCAGCAAATTTTCTCTTGAAACGCAGGAAAAAACAGAGTTTTGTATTTCAAATTCAAATTTTACACTTGCCCACCTTGCCACAATGTTCACAAAGGCTTTTTAAAGCATTCCCAATAACAACCAACCGGTTCCAATTGTTTTCCCACCAAAAACACAACATGACCGTTCAACTTCCATCTAAGACACAAAATGCCAAAATTTGCTTATGCAACATTTTTGTAACTTTTGCACAATTTGACACTTTAACCAACCTAACCCCACATGACTCAAGATCATAACAAGTGGTATTAAAAGACCTTATTACACATGATCAACATAACTTAAACACAAAACACCAAAACACTTTGCAATTTTCACATTAAGACCTATGGTGCCCTACAGCAGATACCCAAGCATGGAAAAATGTTGTAGTTGCAACTGCCCTAGAAGACATGTATGCAAAATGCAGAAGCATAGACAAGGTGAGTGAACTATTTGACATGATGCCTCAAAGAAATGTGGTCTCATGGAATGGTATGGTTGCATGATATGGAAATAATGCTTAGAAACTTTCAAGCGAAACCAATTGGTGGGTGTAAAACTAAAATCCACAATCTTTGACTACATCCTCTCTACTAGTGCCAAACTAAGATCTTTGGAAGATAGTACATGGACATCCATCAAATCATTAAGGAAATGGGAATTTTGTAATATGTTGTAGTTACAACTGTCGTAGGAGACATGTATGCAAAATGTGGAGTTGGTGAGTTGGTGAAATCTTGTTATATGTCATTGGAGAGAGATCCTTGGAGTTGGAACAGTTGTTGGAGACCATTGGAAACCATTGTCTTCTACCCTATCTCTGCATCAGATATGCACAAAATGGGTTTGTTGATAAGGCTTTAGAAACTTTCAAGAAAAAGAAATCAGTGGGTGTAAAGCCAAATTCCACACTACATCCTCTCTACCTATACCAAAGTGGGATCTTGATGCAGAGGAAGGACCTTCTTTAGGACAACAACACAAAATGACAAAGCGTTCTTACACCATCTTCATTTATGCTCCTGGGTGTACCTCTATAGGATCGTAACATTGAACTCTTTCTAGACTCTTTTTATTGTCGGAAGCAACTATTGAAGGTTAATTTCTACACCCATCTTGCTTTAATAATGATCTCACACACGCGGCTAGTATGGATATTCATATAATGACCTCACACATGTGGCTAGTATGGATATAAAGTTAATTGCATTTGTTTTGGGCATTTGGAATCCTATTCCTTTATTTGTTTTTCTAAAATGGGCGAGGATTTCTAATTTTAGGGTTGGTTTTTCCTTTTGGCACAAGATTTTCTGATTTTTCCCTATTTATTTCTCATGATAAACTTATTACCTTTCTGATTTTATTGCTACAAGTTGTCTAGGAGGGCTAGTCTCAGGATTGGAGGAGAAAATATTAATAAACTTGAGAAGAATCTATGTTGTTCTTCCTTTATATGAGGATCATGACTATGTAAATTCGTGACTGCATTCTCTAAGGCTTATGTTTGATGGAGGGTTTTCTGGACCATAATAGTCACAAGGTAAAACAATCATGCTTTGATGTTGCCATAGAGTCACGCAAAGGGAGATCAATGTTCAAACATGATTATGAAGGGTTTTAAAAGCTAGCAGAGGTCTGTCATACTTTGGGAATGGTATACCAGTCCATAGAGTCATTAGAACTTAATTTTGTGTGAGTATCAAGACTATGGATAATCTATATGAAGGCTAGGGTTTGATTTCCTAGGGCAATCCATCAAACCCTAAGCCTAAATCTTTGTATTAAGACTGGTGAAATTAATCAAGAAGACTGCCTTGAATCCTTGAGAAAGATTGTCACACCCCGACCACACAGCCCTAAATGGATGTTACTATTTATTGTGAGACTACTTAATCTTAGAGTTATTATAGAAAGCAAGGTTGAAAGTTGTGTCAAGATGGGGAGATGTTGTTCAAGAGTAAGAAATTGATTACTTGTGGAGAAAGAAAGATTCAACACTGTCATCTACATTTCAAGCACTATCCAAACCCACCCATTAAATACTAGTTGTTACACTATGTGCAAAGTAACCCTCTTTAACCCACTATCCTGATACAGTTTTCCAATTACCTAGCTCTAAGTCATTGCAAGTTAAGGGAATAGTATTATCCATCCACCTTGGGTTACCTTTTATATCATTCCTACTTCAAATGCAATCACATAAGATGGATGTTATAGGTGGCCATGGTTGTCATGAGATTGAGTACAGTGACTTGGATCCAGGAGGATGATTCAAGATCATTAATATCACAGTATTTTGAGAGGGGATCAAAGATATCATCATATATTTTATCTAGGTTAATAGGTTATGGAGAATCAGGAGATATTGTGGTAGAATAAACATACAATTTCATCAAAGGACTTCTGACACCTTACCAATATAGGACTGCTAAATAGGGGCAACATTGTAACAACTTTTGTGCTTTGATTTACCATTAAAACCATGCATAGAATTATTCTAATAAACTTTCCAAAAGACTATCCTATGAGTTTTGGGGAGTATAGATATGTAATCAAGGTCTCTAAAGGACTGCCCCCATGTGTCTAGCTCACTAAACTTCATCACAATACTATCTAGCTGACCCCAACCTGCTTGTGAGTAGCATTAATGACTATCTTAAATCATTTGGACTAGAGTATTATTGCAAGAAAGGTTTTGAGTACTCCTTAGACTTTCATCTAGTAATCAACGAGGGTATCAAGACCTAAGAAGTTCACAAAGCCATCCTATAAACAAATTACACGAAGAGTAATAGTCATGAGTCTCTAAAAAGGTTACTTCAGGGGTTTTCATTATAAGCAAGAGGTGAAAAGTTTGTAAAGTGGCTCAATGCTTGTAGGGACTATTATGCTGATATGAATTGCTAATGGACTGTCTTTAATGCAAGGTACAGTCGTAAAGGATTGCCCTAATGTAGGATCTTTGTCATGTTAATATAGGGGAATGTCACCCTTTGATCCACAAGCCATGAGGGATGGTGAGTGAGTGTGGCTTAATAGGTTTCATTCAAGGTGAGAACAATCCAAGCTAGACACCTTGGATATTAACTCTTTCCTACTCATCCCAATTGCTATAAGACTACAAGAACATTCAAATCATACACCAAAGAAAGCACTAAAATCCAATTGCCAACATGCTAGTGAATGAGCATTGAATGTGACAACATAAAAAAAAATCATCCTATTCTTCAACAAATACCATCTCCTTGGTCCAAAAATTCAAAAGACCTAAAAAGCACATCTCAATGCACATTTAGATGAATAGACACACTTCTAACTTTATTGTCTCATGGAATGCAATGATTGCAAGATATGCACGAAATGGATTTGTTGAAAAGACTTTAGAAAATTTTGAACAAGTAAAAGCAATTAGCATGTGTAAAGACAAATTCCACAACCTTTGCCAACATCCTCCCTATGTGTACACCAAAATAGAATGTTTGGAACAGTGTATGGACAGCCATCAAAGCATAAAGGATATAGGAAATTTGTCACATGTTCTAATTGCAGCTGCCCTTGTAGACATGTATGAAAAGTGTGGAAGCATAGACAAGGCACATGAACTATTTGCCATGATGCCCCAAAGAAATGTCACCTCATGAAGGCACATGAACTGTATGGAAAGTGTGGAGGCATAGGTCCAAGGCACATGAACTGTTTGAAATGATGCCTCAAAAAAATGCACAGTCCCACAGAATGCAATGATTTCAAGATATGCACAAAATGGATTATTTGAAAATGATTTATAAACTTTCAAGCAAATGTAATTGGCATGTGTAAAACCAAATTCCTATAATGATAATTGATCATCATATTAAATATTTAATATACACTGTCATATAGATAATGTCGTGAACATAACATCTAGTTTATATACAAAGCCATATAGGCATGTCCAAACAAAGCCATACAGGCATATATTCAAAAATATACATCAGTAGTTCATACAAAAGTATGTATACAAAGCCACCTAGGCATACAAAAAATATCCCAAAAACTAGTTTCCTATGGACTTTTATGAAATAATCAGTGGCCCTTGCTTGACCGTGAAGATATAGAGCCAATCACTGACTCATCCTCTCTCTGTCATTGAGTAGACCTCTTCAACAGAAGTTGGTCTGGCTCCACATGTTAATACAATCAAACAATATATGCACATTAATATATAACATCACATATATAACATGAAATATATATCACATATGTAATCGATCACTTACTGCCACTTGATGATCACTCTCCATCATCTTGTCTCTCTTTACGCCCGTACTTTGATGGACTAGAGTTGTGACCTTCTATGAGAAGTAGCAAGAAGCAAAATTGACTAAACATAAATATCATTTATGTACATCAAATGACATGAGATAAAACAAAAAATACAAAATTATGATATTTTCATGTTATTGGCTCATACCTCAGTCAAAGGATTTGCAGACATTATGGCTGCATCAATGCCTATCTGTGCTGACTCACAAAGACTAGGAGGAGTCTCCACTGTATTCAACATCTAAAAATCAAGTTCAAGATTATTCAAACAAAATAAATACATAACATTATTTTTAAAATGCATAATGATTAGAAATGGTTAAATTTATCTTTGTAAAAGTGGTGGTTTGGCGTCTAGGGGACCAAGGAAACTGTGGAGGTGCCGGTGACTGTTGAAATCATCAAATTGTCACAAAATAATATTACCATTGACATATCTACAATAATTATGATTATGTGATAAATTACATACCTGCTGACTTGACCTCCTCTCATAACCCATCAATGGACGGCTAACGAAGGCAGGATGAAGATTTTGACCCTGGAATTTCATTGCACAGACAATTACATACATTATTTTTGACTTATAATATAGATAATCGTATAAAATTAATTACAAATTTCAAATAACAATATACTAAATCAAGATGAAACTTGTAACAAATTACCTGAGAGTCAATACCAAATGTATGCTATAAGAGATCATCACTGAGAACAAGTTCATCCAATATGTCATGCCCCTGTGTCGCAGCATCCTGCCCCTGCATCACAACATCTTGTCAAGAGTCCTATCATGCCTCTGCATCCCATAATCACATAGGTTCCCACATGAATTGTATAAATGTGGGGACACATGACGCCTACTACTCTCACCCTCATTGGCTTGGGTAAGATCATTAGCATGCTATGATAGAGTTTGGGTGAGAGTAGTCAATGAATGTAATGTCTCCACCTCAACACTCTCCTTCAAAACCAAAGGGAGTGACCTACGTTCTGGCCTCTCTCGGGGTACAGGGACATGGTCTTCATCTCGCTGAGCCCCAGGTCTATCTTGGGCAGAGCCACCACCTCTACCCTAGAACTCACGAATGTCAAAATAATTTAGAATCTTGTTGAGGATGAACTCACAATAGAGTCTCCTTAAGAAATATTGTGGTACCTCATCATTGTTGCATGGGCGCTCATCGAAGACCATGTACCATTTATCCCAAAAGTTTCAGGATATTTCTTCATTCCTACACCAATGTATAGGAAACCGTTTGCAACTTTCTTCTAATCTTTGGCTGGTTTTGGAATTAATAAAGTGTGCACATAATTGAGATTTTGTAATTGTTTCATTCTTGACTTGTTCATATGACAACTTGTCGGCATAATATTGCCGACACCGCTCCCTATAGTCTTGGAATTTGGTGATTTGTTTTGTCACCGAAACCATGTGGGAAATAATCTCCTCTAGTGATTTTGCAAGTGCCCTCCTACGATCAGTGGTTCCATTTGGATTGTTTAGGGTTTGAATAATAGTTTGAAGATGTTTCTTGTTTTCTTCTATTATCCTTAGGTAGTGTTCTTGATTATCCCTTACATTAAAAGGAGGTGAAGGTGGGTTTTGAGGGTTTTGAGGGTTTTGGGGGTTGTTTTCACCCTCCTCAGCCGGATTTAGGTTTTCTCTTTCTCCAATAACTGTAAATGCAATATAAAAATAAATCAAATATTACAAAACTCAAAAATTGTTCTCAAACTAACAAAATCAGTCAAACCCTACCTTCTTCCTGTGCTGGAGCCTCCAAATTTGCATGATGACGTCTTTGGCGGTGAGGTGGCATTGTCAATTTGTTGTTTTCTCTATTACACTTGACTAGATAGCCTTTTCTTCAACGCGATCACGCTTTTATTTGTTGTTTTCTCTATTACACTTTACTAGATAGCCTTTTCTTCAACGCGATCACGCTTTTACTTGTTTTCTTTGTTGTTAAGCTTCCAATGGTCGCGGCTGTGAGTGAGGAGAAATGGGTTTTTTTTTTCTTTTATGCAAAGTAAAATGCGAGCACATTATAACGCGCTCGCATTTTGCTTTAATTTTGGAGATGGTGGCAACTTTGTAGTTCCCCCATCTCTTTGCACTTACCCAGGATGCACCTTAGAATTTATAAAGGAGTTTGAGGGGGGTTATTCTGCTAATGCTCCTCAACTGGACTTTCATCATGTGTTTCATCAAGTGGATGAGAGTTTGGAGGTGTTGAGGGATCGGATTTGTTAAACATTAAAAATTAATGAATCAACACAAGTGCAAACCAAAGTTATTTAATTTTAACGAAAATTACTAAAAAATTAAATGAACTTACCTCTTGCACATCATGGCATCATGATTCCTTTAATAAAATTGATCTAAATCACCTAAAACATGCTCACACAATAACATAGTTTCATTCTTGATAAAATGGATAGAAATGTGCCATGACTATTATTTTTCTCTTTTATGGAGGTTAAAACACTTGCACGCTATAGCATGATTGTGTTTAAGCTTGGTAGTGACTGATCCTTGGGCTTGGCACTGCCAAACCATAACACAATTGTGTTATAACATGAGTGCATTATGGTCTTCATAACAAGATAAACCTTTTTTTACCACTTTTTGACCCCCCATCTTTGTGCACATACTCAACTATTTTCTTACACTCATATAGGAAAAGGGTTATGTCAATGCTTGAATACTTTCTTCTTAGCTTATAATTCAAGTGTTTAATGGCAAAGGACTAAATTCTACTAATAGTATTTTTTTCCCTAAACCTATTTGGCTAGAAATGGATTGATCATGGAAAGATTTTTAGGTTCCTAGGAATTTATTTTTCCTTTTAGGATTCTTCCTCTTGTTTATGGCAAGTTATTGTTAGCTAGGTGGAAAAATTTCACTTATTAGTTTATTAAGCCACTCTCTCTTGTAGGAAAGTTTTAGATTTGTTCTAAGGTTCTAGCTACCACTCATCCTTATTATTCTTCATGTTGGATTCCCTCCAAAGTTTCCTATCAAAAGTTTGAAAAGAGATTTCCTATAGGCAAGGAAAAAGCTTTCATAGAGTTTCCTAGAAGCTTTGTTTCCTTCCTCGTGATTTTGGTGGACTTGGTCTGATTGACATACAATGACAAGGTTAATTGACTCCATACATACTTGAGATCAAAACAATGGAGTGGATAGCACCTAGTAGAGATATGGCTAGAGAAAAGGATGGTAAAACCCTTCAGGAAGCTAGAGAATGATGTAGCAAAAATTTGCAATACTGTATGTGAGATACACATGATTGAGAGATTTATGAAATATTTGTTTAAGTTTTGGATGTCAAAGGTCTTTGATGAAGAAGAAATTGAATTGAAGAAGATCAAACCTAAGCATGGAGAGAAATCACACTAGGTTTAATTAAGGCTAAAGTAAAGGTTGACATTCAACCATATGAAAAAGAGATTAGTGTTGAGAAATTGGATTAGTGGATATCTCAAATTGAGGTATATTTCAACCTCCATAATCTCTCTCCTCATTAGCAAATCTTGTTTGCAAGGCTCAAGCTAATAGGTCACACTCTTACTTAGTACAAAAGCTATACCTTATCCTTAGAATGGAGAAAAGTGCCTTCAATATCGAAGTGGGAAGACTTAATGAGGTTGAAGGAGAAATAATTCTACCACATTTTCTATTAAAAAGACTATGTTATCCAATAACACTATTTCTGGTGAACATAAGGGCAAAGTGTACAAGAGTGCACTAGTGAATTCTAGAAGAGGGTTGTCCCATGAGGTAAAGATGTCATGGAAAAGGAAGTGTTGATGAAGTATATAGGAAGGTTGTTTGGTCACCTCAAGACATGAATTCTCATGGAAAAACCTCAATACATTGATGAGGCATGCACACAAGCCCACTATGTAGAGTTAGGCAAGAAAAAGGCTTCATCGTCAAAGAACAAACTCAAAGAAAATAGGCAGAAATAAGGACAAAAGAGCAAGGATAAAGATAAGGGTAAGGAAAATTTAAAAAACCAACACTACTATCCCAAAGGACAAGGGAAAAGGAAAAACCAAATTTCATTGTGGTCATTGGGACAAGATCGTCACATAGAGGAAAAGTGTTGGAAATTGCACCCAAATTTAGCACCATCATGGAGAAAGAAGAAGAAGAAAGATGCCAACACCATCATCATGAATGCAAATAAGGAAATTAATAGTAATTCTAATTTCGCTGATAAAGTTTCTTGTGTTGTGCATAAAGAGGTGTGGTGTGGATGAAAGTTCCAAGGAAAAGGAGAAAGAATAGCTTACAAATCTTTTTAACATTAAGATACACATCAAAGACAAGAAGGCAGGTTCTTTATTTGATACATGTTCCAAGAAAACTTAATTTCTAAGAAAATAGTGAATGAATTGGGGTTGCAAGATATAGACCACCCTAAGCCATTTCCCTTTTGTTGGTTCAAGGTAGGGGTGGAAATAATGGTGAAGAAACAATGTAAGGTAAAGTTTTCCATTGGTGTTGATTTTGGAGATGAAGTGCTAGTTGATGTGGTTATGCTAGATGTTTGTGGAGTAATCTTTGAAAGTCCATATTTGTATATGAGACATGACATACTTTTAAAGGCATAATCAAAATAGTTTGACTATAAATGTAACTCCATACAGTTTGTGTACCGTGGAAAAGAAGGCCAAGGTCACCATGTTAAGTGCTTCCAAAGCCAAGTGTTTGATCAATGTAAGTGACAAGTTTTCTTTTCTTTTTCTAAGAAGAAAAGGGGAATAACAAGGGGCAAAGTTAAGAGGTTTACATGAACTACATACTCATCATGAACAATGTGAGATTAATGAGTTGGTAAGTTTGTAGAAATATTTATGGAATGTAAGGGGCTACACCCAAAGAGGGATATTAAACATGAGATCCAACTTCTAGTGGATTGTTTGTTGCATAATCTTGGGTTATACCAACCAAGTTTTATTGAGGCATAAGAGGTTAACAAGAAACTCAGGAAACTTTTGGAGAAAGTGGCGACAAGACCTAGTATATATCCTTGTGGAACTCGCATTGTTATAGGGCCAAAAAGGATGGGACTTAGTGCATGCACATAGACTATAGGGGCTCAAACAAGATAACCATAAATAATAAGTATGTGTTGCCTATGTATAGATGATTTATTGGATCAATTGCAACATGCTATGTACTTCATGAAGCTAGACCTCAAATTTGAGTATCACCAAGAAAGAATCAAAGAAGAGGATATATGGAAAACAACCTTCAAGACAAGGCAATGTCTCTTTGAGTGGTTGGTTCTTCTATTTGGATTGTACAACACTCCAATCACCTTCACACATCTTATGAATGAGGTATTGAGACCTTTTATTGACTCTTATGTCATAGTTTACTTGGATGATATGTTGATTTCAGCAGGTCCAATGAGGAGCACTTGTCGCACCTAGAGAGGGTGTGTGAGATTATAAAGGAGAACAAACTGTTGTTAAAAGAAATATGAATATGTCAAAACTCCATTGGTTTACCTTGGTCACATTGTGGGCAATGGAGAGATAAGGACAATTCCCTCCAAAGTAGAATCTATCATGACTAAAACTAGGAGCTTTTTTGGTGTTGCACAATACCTTTAGAAATTTGTTAGAAACTTCTTATTTATGGTTGCCCATTTGCATGAGGTTATGGGCAAGGAAATGAAATTCCATTAGAGAAACAAACAACAATATTTTTCTGAGAAGTTAAAGCACATGATCAACAAAACACCAGTTTTAGCACTACCTAATTTGCAACAAAATTTTGGGGTAGAGTTGGATGATAGTGATTATACCACGGAGCAATGCTTTTGCAAAGAGGTAGCCCTATTTGTTATCATTTTGAAATGTTTAAGGGGTTGCTACTAAACTACAATATATAGGACAAAGAGTTGTATGCTTTAGTTTCAGTAATCAAGAAACAAAAACATCATCTCATGGTGAAAGAGACTACAATATCATAAGCCCATGCAATACTTACAAGCATAAATGAAGTTGCAATAGTCAAGGCACTTTAAGTAGATGGGATTCCTGTAACAATTACATCTAGTGATCAAGCTACAAATGCAATCATGCTGTCACAAACAAGGAGGTGGATATGCTTTCTAGACCGCCTATTTTATGTGAGGCAAGTAGCTTGTCATTATTGTAGCTTTTTGCATGAGATTTGTATGTAGAGAATTATAAGAATGATGTTGATTTCAGCAAGGTATATCAAACCTTACAAAGGGGGAAAAGTGTGAGGTTTGAGCCACATCAAGATTACCACATTCAAGAAGGGCTTCTCTACAAAGCAAGTAAGCTATATGTGACGAAGGAATGTAGAATTTGTTCATAAGAGAGGCACACATATCACATGTTGTCTATCATGGGGTGACTAAAAAATGAGTAACCTAAAATAGTATGTATATTGACCATACTTGCATGTTGATGTTATAAAGTTCATTTGATGTTTCCAATTGTCTAGTCTAAGTAAGCATAGCAATAACAAGTTGGAGCCATACCAACCTTTGCCCCTGCCTAAAAGGGGCCTTGGGAGAGTGTTTCCATGGACTTTGTTGGAGGTCTTCCAAGAACCAAGCATAGAAACAATTACATTTTTGTGGTTGTGGATCACATTAGCAAGATGTGTGTATTAATGGCTTGTATAATGACTCTAACTAGTTGTGACAATAAAATTATTCTTTAAACATGAATGGATTTACTTTGGCATTCTGAAGTGTATTATATCTAATAACAGTGGATGTTTCTTGAGTAAGTTTTGGTGCTCATTGTGGGAGAGAATGGACATGAAATTGAAATGGTGTATTTCTTTTTATCTTCAAACAGATGAGAAAACCTAGGTGGTAAACAAAACATTGGTGCAACTACCAAGGGGATTTAATAGACTATATCCCAAGGGTTGGGATGATCATTTGGTTTATATTTAACATTCATATTAGGGTTATTCATTCTTTGACCAATATTTCTCCATTTGAAGCATGTTTTGGTTTTATGCCACCTAGCCCTCTTCATTTATGCTTGGCACAATCAAGTAAGGGGCTAGAAGAAAGAACTCAGAGATTGAGAAGGCTAATAAATTTGTTGATAAGGTAAGGCAAATACACCTCCGGTCTCGAAAGAGATTGATGGAGTATCGTCTCAAGCATAAGCATAGGTACGATCAACATAGAGTGGAACATAAGTTTCACCTTGGTGATAGATTGTGACTCTACTTAGGCAAGGAGAGACAACAAGGGCCTTCGTGGAAGCTAAATCCATTGAGGCATGGATTGTTTGAGATCATAGAGAAAGTAGGACAAAATGCTTTATGTTTGGATTTGCTTGAGTACATGAAGATCTTCTCAATGATAAATGTTGACAAGCCATGCTTGTTCAATCCATCTATGTTAGATGAAGAGCAAGAGGATGGTTTTTCAAGACATGGTGAGCACAAGTCATGGTTGATCAAAATGAAGGGGGTGTCAAGAGATGTGGAGAAGTTCCCACACTTGACTAGATCTTGAAGCTTTTGTAGACCAAAAACCTCTTGATTGGAGAGGATCTAAAATTTGTGTCATCCATTTTTTAAGTATTGGGGGTCTTGGAAGTGTTGTCAATATTGGTAGACAATAGTTGTCAAGCAACATGGAAAACCTATTTTGTTGTCAATATGGTTGGAACTAGATGAATGGTAGATGTGGAGTGGTCTAGAGTGAACCAGAGGTGGTCTAAAACATCTTCATTTAGCACTGATCAAGTTGCAAATGTCAAGCAAAGTTTGAAAAAACAAATTTGGTGAGTTCAAGACTTTCTATAGGAGGCAAACTTGTTAAATTGTACAAAAAATGACAAATACACATGGCGAACAAACAAAAAATTAGTGGCAAATGCTCATTCACCCTAATGAACTCTTAGAAGCCATAGCAAATGCTTATTTAGTAAAAGAAACGAACATGTTTTGTTATGGACAAGTAGAATGTGAAGGATTTTTTAAGTTCAAGAGGCGCAATGAATGTGTTTTCCTCATGTTTGGCACTAGTGAGTGATAGTATGATGTTGTATATGTTGTAAACTCTATGTTTGGAGTGTTGTCTCTTCACTAAATCTTTATGGATGTTCATTTATATGTAAGATTTCTTGGACAGAGACAATGTTTTTCATAGTTGTAGAAGACATGCAAGGATGAAGTGGTTGCTTGCAACCATTTGTGAAGGCTTCAATTAGCCTAAGGGTGGTGTAATTCTTGTATTTGATACCTAGTATAATGAGTAAGGTTTTGAAGCACACTCTTCCTAGAGTTTTTCACTCATTTAATATATTTCTCCAATTGTATACGGTGTTTATTTGTTCTTGCTATCTGTGTGTGTTGCCTTGTTTTAATGTTTCCAAGATGTTTCGATGATCTTGAGCATCTTATATTGTATTTTCAATTTGTTTTCAAATTGTAGACAATGCTTAGAGATTTTGGAAGGGAGAGTTGATATTAGGAATCTATTTGTTGGTGCTCACTAGGATTATAAACCTAATGTTAGGATCAATATAACCATTGATACTTCAAATAGATCAGCTGCACACCAATGACAGTGTCACTCTCCAAGCAATTCCTTAGAAGTTATGCATCACTATTAAGGACATGATCAAGGCAGTGCAAGAAATGCAAACTACATTTGTCACGATGGAAGGTCAACTTGTGGCACTCAAGGTTGTGGTAATGATCTCATCTACCACATTGTTGAGACCATCTAGAGCTTAGAGGGCAACATGACTGATGCATGTGCACAATGGCAACAAGTTTTGGTTGTGCAGATTTTAAGTGTTATGCCAAAAGTTTCTTGTCTCCTTTCCAGTGGGAGCTAATTTTTGTTTGTATTTTGGTTTTTGTATCATTTTTTAGTGTTCTAAGGACAAAACGTAGGATTGCATTGGGAGAATGTTGATGCCACTTTTGTAGCATTTTGTAATTAAGACCAATATTAGCTACTTTGTAACTAGATGTGCTAAGAATAAAGTGCAAAATATGATAAGAGTATCTAGAAGGCCGATAAGTTTGGCAAGATGTAACTATGAATTGCATTGATAAGATTTCTAGCTAGCTTTTAGGAAGAACATTGGAATTCTAGGTCTGTATGCTTCTATAAGGATTTGAAGATGCATGCACATGAAGCTCAAGATAGATTAAAGCTAGAGTATATTTAAAGCAATTCAATTATAGTTGAGTAGTGTGGGTGATAAATAACAAAGTTCAATAAATTCTATATAAACCCCTTAAGATAGATTAAAGCAAAAGTATATTTAAAATAGATTTAAAGCAATCCAATTATAGTTTAGTGTTGGGTGATAACTAACAAAGTTCAATAAATTCTATATAAACCCCTTATGTATCATGCTTTGAGAACAAGTTGAATATACAACAAAGCTCTCTTTGTTTTTGAGATTAATTTGCTTTAGACTTTAGTGTATTTTGCTTCTGAGTTTATGAATGTATTATTGGGTTTGTGTAACAATGCACAAGTCTATTTAAAGGTAATGAGACTCCCGCATGCCTCACGTGAGTGGTCCTATGATCTGATATAAGTGCTAGCCATTAGGTCTCTAGCATGCATGGGGATTTTGGCTAACAAGAAATAAAGCCATGATAGGTCTATAAAACAACAAAAAGAGAAACACATATTACTCTCTTAAACTGATGAAACAGATCAAATGTTTACCAGCTCGTGGTCTCCTAAACAGTCTGGAAAAAGGCCATCATTTTAAAAGTTCTAAGCACAAGGGAACACCAAAGGGCATGTCAAAAAAAGCATGGGTACAAACAGGAGGTATTTCTTGTTTTCAGTGTTTGCATCTATCAAATATCATTAAGAATAACGGGAGAGTGTTAAATTTCAAAAATAAAGAATACTTAGAGCAGGATTCCATGCAGAGGGTTACTACTCCTGAATTCACTGGCAGATGCCCTCGCCATGAAAGCTTTGCAGTGGGGGTGGCACAAACAAATAGAATTTTGCCAGTTAAAGGCAGAACAGCTTTTTGCAACAGGAAAATCTAAGGCTTAAGCAGGTGTTAGATGGGGCAAGGGAGCGGCTGAGAGTTTGTAGCACCCGATAGAGAGATTGTAGGGTTCTTTATTGGCAAATGACAACTGGATGCAGTTTAAACATCTATCCCTGGTCTTCTTTTGAGGATGTTACTTGCCAATTTTCAAAGCAGAGTTAGAAAATTTCATATCCCACGGAATCAGATTACTTGCAAAGGCTTCTTAAATTTTCTCAGGGGCACTGAAATCTTAAAATCCCCCCTCCTAAGGATCACTAGGTTAGAATCCTATGAATCATGTGTTTTGAATATGTTGCACTAAGTGGTACCCTGTGGATGTAGGATGATGCATTCACATGATGCCATGCATAAACTGGACCCAATTGGTGTTGCAGGCCTCAAATGATGATGTCAAGGCTTTCAAAAGACAGTGCAAAGCATTTCTCCAGAAGCATATGTTTATTGTTTGTGAACAACCTTGAAAGCACATGGAAAGCATAGGGACAGAAACCTGTATCAATGATGAGAATTGACTCAGGAATCAGATCAGAAGTTCAGAAATGATTGTTTCTATTGGTGAATAATAGTTTTGTATGATAACTGTTGGACTTTCTAATACAATAGGTATAAGCTTGATATAGTTCCACTTAGTAAGTTAGGCTCTCTGGAATATAGTGTCTGTGTATCATCATATACTGTACAAGGCATATTGAACTTTTTGTTCTCATAAAAATCAGAAAGGACAGACAATAGAAAAATCTGTACACCTATTTGGTTGCAGCCTTAGATTTATATACATTAAAAACAAAAAAATCAAGACAAAGAAGAAATGCTCATATTTTTTATACTGAAATCTAGCTTATATAATAAGCATCGTTTTTATTTGCATTAAAACAAGAGACCCTGTGGTTTAAAAGCTCATTAAATACTCACAATGTAACAGATATCAAGCCTTCCTGGATAGATGCTTTTACAGCATTCAGCACTATCTGTGTTTTCCTGGTAATGGAGGGCCATTGAGAATCAGGCTTTCCTCCAGAATCTTGGATTCTTTTTACAAGCTTTGCGAATTCTTGAACCATAAGAGTCTCCTGGGGAAACTCTGCTGTAACTCTGTGCTCACTGGGCCTTGGGCCCCAAGAAGTGTCCATATCCCAGAGCTTAGTGTTTGTGGAAGAGAAAAATGATGCAGAGTTCTCCTCATAAGGAATTGCAAAATCATGAAGAAGCAGAATTCCTTTAGACCCATGGATACTTAAATCCATGATCAGAGAAGAGTGAAATGAACAATGAAAAGTTGCCACCCTCCCATCTTGCCAGGACAAAGTAGCCCCACAAGATGTAATCACTCCACCTTCATTCAAAATAGGTCCAGGATGTGCAATCACACTCTGAGGCATTTCGTAATCATTAGCCCATAAAATTGCCCTAATGGAATACCATCCAACATCACCCAGTGCACCATGTGCATCCAAATCTGGCTTAACCCGGATGTCCTCCTCAAAGAACTTATCAGAACCGGCAAATGTGAAAGTACTGTGGACCTGCAAATAACCTTAGTTGCAACATTGCTAAAGGACAAATATAAGAGTAATCTGCACCCACATCATTATTTTATTTTCTGTAGAAAAATAAATTGCCACCAAACAAGCAGATGGAGAGAAATAAACCCAGATGACTGGATTACACTGGTGTCCATGCTATAAGCCAAAAGAAAAAAATCAAAACAGAAGTGGATACTTTGAATTAGGAAAAAAAATTCATGATATGGATTACGCTAGAACAACATATGGCCATGACAATTACCCAGATTTTAGAAAAGGGTGATATGCGAAAATCCAATAGAAAATCACCATAAAAACAAAATTGCCTATGACATGGATTATCCAGATTTTAGAAAAGGGTGACATACTAAAATCCAGTAGAAAATAAACTAAAAACAAATTGCAGTATAGGGTTAAAGTGACGAAACAGGATTGAGTACTTACCAAATGGAGGTCTCCAAAGAGATCTGGATTTTGAAGAAAGGCCTTCATTTTGGAAGTTCTAGGATGGTGCATCCACATTGTACCATCCATGAACTGGACCCCGTTGTTATTACAGGCCTCTATGATGGTGTCAAGGTCTTCAACACAAAGTGCAGGGGGCTTCTCCAGAAGAATATGTTTCTTTTTGTGGGCAGCCTTGAGAGCCCATTCGAGGTGCAAGGATGTAGGCAGAGGAATGTACACTGCATCCACACAGGGATCATCCAAAAGCTGCTCATAGCTTCCATAAGTCTTTACTTCTGGAGGTAAGTTGTTAGCAGAGGCAAAGGTCTTGGCCTTGTCAACTGATCTGCTGGCAACGGCAAACACTGAGGAACTGGGTGTCATTCCAATTGCTCTTGCAAGTTTACTGGCTATGCCTGCACACCCCAGAATTCCAAACCGAACTACATTTTCTTCTGCCATTTTTCCTGCACCACAAAACCTCTGTGTTAGGCTATGCAACTTCAATACACATTCAGGGGATCCTGCTACTATAGAGAGTGGCGCTTTGCGTTTTCAGGTGGGGTTTGTGATTAGGTTTGTAAATTCTTAAATTTTATGCTCGATTGTCCGGAGCGTCTGTACGCTTCTGCTAGAGAGCAGATGCTCTGTAGTCCCGCATGCAATCATGAACCCTTTCGTTTGATGGGGCAATGAAATAGAATAGAATAGAATAATTTTTAATGTCACGAGGTTAAAAATAGCTTTTAACTTCTAGAGGCAAAAAATAGCCTATGAGACGGTCAACCTAATCTGATTTGATCTTTTATTTATTTATTTATTTATTTATTTTTAAACAGCACCTTAGACTAGCAATTGCACCTTTTAGTGCACAATGGGTACCTGGAAGATGTTTTAAAGGTAATAATTATTAGTGCATGTTATTTTGAGCATAGCTCTCCATAGATGCATGTCATCTTTAGATTTTTGGCAAGAGACATTTGATCAAAAGTCATATTGCATTTTTCTAGTATTATTGGTAGATGAAGATGAAAAGTAAATAACACTTTTTAAAAAAGTTCAGTAGTGGAAGTATAAATTCTTGACACCATTTATTAGCATACAAAGTTAAAGTTGCCACTTTTTCTTAACTATAGTGTTTGTTTTTGCAAATATCATACCTTAGTTTTTTCTAATCATGGTTGATGCTTGGGTTTCTTAATGAAGAATCAATACATATAAAAGTTGCATACAAATATTTAAAAAAAGATTCGCATACTCCAAATTATTTTTGCATCACCTTATCCCTAATACTCCACCAAATTCGCACACCGAACATCTTACCCTATGCGACTTTACATTTGACATAGAATTGACTCCCAAGGATCATATGGAGAAGGGCTTCTGCACTCTAATCTAGTCAAATTATTAACATCCAAGCCTTTAATGGGTGAAATACAACAACACTTCTCCATACACATTGTAGGCACTCCTCCTCCTCATTGATTTGCCCCCACATTTGGAACACCATCCAACACAAGCCATTAGGAATCTGCCACAATTGGCTCCTCCTCCACAAACATGTCATCAAATTTAGTGTTGTAAGGGCCATAAATTTAGCATTTAATCTACCTTGGAGAAGGGTAGCTTCTTTCCTCCTCCATTATTAGTGCTTCTTCCACCTTATTATTTAACATGTCCCAAACAACAATTTCTTCAACCTGGACAACTTGTTATCTTTGATTACCTTTTCTCCTTGCTTGAATGCCTTGTTCCATTTCTATTTGTGTGTAGCAGTTAAGGATCTAATCATGATGGTTGACGTTGACTTTGGCAGTTTTCACATGCATTGCATCCCACCTATACATAGAGTTGACATGTAGACCAATGAGGATTCAACACACTTTACAAACATGGACGACTCGACAGAGAAAAATGATGTGTCTGATAAGTATTCAATTAAGATGAATTCCATTAGGCGAGAGCTTCCTGTGGTAGGCACAAGGTCAAGTCCCCCCCCCCCCCCCGCCCATGTGGCACTGGAGGGTGTGTCACGCCAAAGCCACCGGTCACGTTAAAAAGTTTACCAAATGCACTGCATGTTATAGAGGGCTATCCGATTCATGCAGTCTTAAAAATAAATAAATAAATCAAGATGAATACCATCATCTTACATTCTTCTTATGATCATCGATCCCTCTCGTAAAATGAATGCCTTCAGCATAATCAAACTTTGATAAGCATTTATTCATACAGAGTAGCATTTTAGATTGAGTCAACATAGACAATACACAAACCATGAATAGCGGCCAAAGTCGAAACAGGCCCCATTAGATGATTCGAATGTCCCTCATTCAGGATCATATCATAAACTCCACCCAACAAATGGTCATGATACATACACTGGTCACGTTAAAATGTTTACCAAATGCACTGCATGTTATAGGGGGCTATCCGATTCCTGTAGTCTTAAAAATAAATAAATTAATTAAGATGAATTCCATTATCTTACATTCTTCTTGTGATCATCGATCCCTCTCGTAAAATGAATGCCTTCAGCATAATCAAACTTTGATAAGCATTTATTCATATAGACTAGCCTTTAAGATTAAGTCAATATAGACAATACATAAACTGTGAATAGTAGCGAAAGTCAAAACGGGCCCCACTAGACGATTCAAATCAGGTTCACATCATAGACTCCACCCAACAAATGATCATGATACATGTACTGTTTTTTATTTATAAAATTGCATTCATTCAATATGAAAAAAAAAAAACAACAACAACAACAACAACAACATGGTCGTGATGTGTGGGCTTCGTTTCAAAATAAAACTATAGTAAAAAAAAAAAATTACAAAGAAAGCTAAATACGACTAAACAGCTTCTTGAAAAAAAACAGAAAAATAATAAAAGTAATAAAGCATGTTATTTTGCTTTAGGCGAAGTGCAGGGACAGAGGTGTGTAAAACACATCAACTTGTGAACAAGGCCGCTTTGTCGGAAAGTCCGGCCGCGGCAGCATTGTCGAACGAATTATTAAAATCCACGTGGCAAAACAGCGGGTTCTTCGGTTCCCGGCAATGTTGGCATACAACAAGTTTAGAAAGGAAAAAAGAATTTTAGTGCCCATCTGCCGCATTCATCCCTTCCGACAGGGCCTAAATTTGACGGTTGACCCTGCTGTTAAAGCAATTTTTTTATGACAGTTATCCATTCAAAGGTCCCCTTAAAATAATCGTCAAATGTGCCCTTAAAATATTATGACATGCCTTACTATAATATGAAATTATATATGTCAAATATTTATATCAGCATAATTCTATATAAATTTTGACATCTATCCAAAATCTCTCTTTTCATATAATACAATCTTTTTAAAATTTTAATTGTATTTTACGATAAAAATTTCAAAATACGGTCATACGGCCATCAAATGTAGGCCTGCTTCCAGACGTTATCCTCTTTGCTCGCCTGATTACCTTCAAACACAATTTCTAAATTAGGGTTGTCAAATTAGAGCTCCTGAAACATTCAGATCAAGAGGAACAAGAAAGCTAAACGTAAAACATTGATTTGGATATATACACACAAAGATGTAGTGCCGGTGGTTGTACTAGTGTTGGTATATACACATAAAGTATCAATCCTATGTCCGAAGCTCCAATTCTGTGATCGTTAAATTCGCATTCTTTTTTAGCAGAAAATTTGTTCGTTATTTTGACGGTGAATCGATCAAGAGCAGTCAAGTGCGGGATTCGATCTCAGCCGAGTGAAACTGTGTCATTATGATCTGTCAAAAAAAACATAGGAACAAGGAGGATATAGAAGAGCATAGAAAAGGTTAAGTAATCAACTTCTCGAATGCTAATATTACCAAGTTAGCATTTAACATTTTTAAAGAAAGGTTTGAGCTTCATTATTACACCACCAAGTTTATTTACTGGTTAAGGTTGAAAGCATAGTCAAGTTCTTACCTTATGATTTTGAGGAGATTAAGAAAGATTGTCCCTGTAGTCTTTAGACATGTCAATTGCATAAGTGTAACATTTTCAAAGAGGAGTGGACTACTTTGAAGAGATTAAATGCAAGCAAGGATATTGTCATCACAAAAAGTGGATAAAGGGAACATTATTATAGTTATGAGTAAGATTGATTATTCAATGGGGAGATGGTTGATTGTCTAGCAAACAATTAGTTATTAAGTAAATTACCTCAAGGATTTATGGGGCTCCTAAAAGTCATAAAGATGGTATATCATTAAGACTAATAGGGGACACCACCCACTTACAAATTAGCTTATTTCCTTACTAAGAAAATTAAACCTTCAGTGCGTAGGACAAATTCCTTTATCAAAGACTCGCCCGTTTCATTGATTTCATTAATGACAAGAAAGTGAGTGTAGATGAAATATTGGTCAACTTTGATGTAGTATCATTGTTCACTAAGGTCCATGTTAATGATGTGATTGAAGATATAAATAAGCTCATAGGCTAGCAAGTTGCTTCTCTAGTTGAATTATGCATAAAATTCACCTTTTCTTTCAATGGTGTTTTCTATAAATAGTTGGATGGGTTGCTATATGGTCCCTAGTTTCCCAATGATTATTAATCTCTTCATGGAGCATTGAAGAACTAACACTTAATTCCTTTCTTCTAAAAAGCCAATATAATAGAAATGTTATATTGATGACATGAAATTACACTAGCAAAATAGCCTTTACAAACTTAAGGAGTTTCACTCTTATTTAAATAACATAGTGGATAATATCAAGTTCACCAAGGAGTTAGAAGATAACAAACAAATTCCTCCCTTTACCATTCTTCTTCTTAGGAAGCTCAAGGAATCTATAGCACGCCAAGTGTATATAAAATCAATGCATACAAACCTCTACCCGCACGAGCTATCTCATCCTACTCATAAAGTAGGTGTCCTAAAGAGTCTTGCTACAAGAGCCTTTTAAGTTTGTAATGACGAGCATATTGACCAATAAATATCACATTTAAAAAAGGTTTTCAAATGAGTATAGGAACAAACACATTAATAGAGATTCCATCCAAGATAAGAAGTTCCATGAGGTTCATGAGAAGATAGATGAATCCAATGTTACTCCTATGGCCATTCTCCCTTATGTGAAGGAGGGTATCTCAAATAAGATATAACAAATTTTAGAGAAAGGGATTAGGATCATGAAAAGGTAGATGACTTCAATGTTACTTCTATGGCCTTTCTCCCTTATGTGAAGGAGGGTATCTCATATAAGATCTGAATAATTTTAAAGAAAGGGATTAGGACCTCTTTTGATCCTCACAAGAAAGTTAAGCATATTATTCTTCCCTTGAAAGACCATATAGAGCCACTTCATGAATCCAAGATCTATAAAATTGAGTGCTTGTGTGGTAACCCATACATAAGTGAAATTAGTGATCCATCTAAACTACGTTCAAAGAGTGCAACACATACATCATACATGAACATGTGAACAAATATACCCTTACCAAGCATTCACATAATATCAAACACCACATCGACTTAGAATCTACCAAGGTCCTTATGAAAGAGGACAATTATTGGAAGAGAAAATTAAAGAAGGGGTCAAGAACAACAAAAACCCATGCAATCTCAATAGAGATGAAGGTTGGGATTTGAGCCACCTTTGGAAACCTATAATTAATTCCCTTAAATGTTTGGTTTCCTTCCATGTTGTACTTTGGTGTATTTGAGAGTTGATAGATAATTTGTTGTTGTTACTTTTTTGTTATTAAATACATTATTTTTCAAATACCATTATAATTTTATTTTGCTAAGTATAACTTAGGTTAGGCTTCCAAGAGCCACAAAAAGGCATCAAAGAGCTAGATTTTGATAACTATAGGTTCATCAAATCTTTTTATATAAAAATATTTATCCATCTTAGATTTTATCAATTGATCCTATAATTTAGCTACTATTATTGATTCAAAAGTTTCACATCAAATCTATTGTCAACAAAGGTCTCATAGTATCTAGATAGGTATTAGTCTAGATCATTTCTCTTATGTTAAAACTTACCCATAATCTTACTCCTTGGATAGCAAACCAATATGCAACTATGTTCCCTTTCCTTTTTATATGCTCAAACTGAATGTCCTCAAACCATCTTTTGTGACTAGGGCCTCTTGCAAGTGTGGTTTCTAGCATCTATGACTTACAATTCCCACCATTCATGAAGTTTATATCAACTTTGAGTCCCCTTCTACAATTATCTTTTTGCATTCTCTCTTAATAGCTTCCTAGAGTCAAAATTGTAGAGCTTTCTCTTATGCCACATTTTTTTTCTCTACACCAAAGTAAAAAAAGCCAAAATAGTCAAATGTTACCCCTGCTCATTTCTAAACAGATCGCCCCTAGCTTGTCTACCCAAATTTCCTTTAGTTGCATTGTCAAAACTAAATTTCACTAAACCAAGGTTAGGGGGATGCCATTTTACATCCTTCACAATCAACTTTTTCTTACCTTAAGCCAAGACAATCTTGGCCAAGTCGCAACATAACCTTCCTCTCCTTGCTTTATGACCCAATTGCGTGAGACCTAATAGTGCCCCAATTCTTTAAGATAAGCTATAATTTTATCTCATATTACGGCTATAGGAAATATCTTTTCATGAAATATCCTTCTTTTATTCTCCAACTAGATGTTTTAGATAATTACAAGGGGAAGATGACCCTAAAATAATTTCAATCCTTCACTCTTGATGGTGAGAGACAACTACAAATAATCTCTCTCACACTCTCAAGAAAAGCCCAAATAGCACCCAATTTTTCTAATGCCCAACTCCTAATCTGGGAGGCAAAGGAATAATGAGAAAAAAGGTGCTTATTAGATTCTTCCACTTCACCACACATAATGCATCTAGATGGGCCTAACCACCCTAACTTCATCAACCTATTATAAGTTAGGGTCATGTTACTGACGACAATCCATAAGAAGGCATTGGCTTTAGGTAGCCCATGGCTAATCCAAATTTTGAGTGGAGAAATCTCCTCCTGGAGACACTAGTAAAAGAAATTGAAGATCAAAACCTTAATATATTTGAAATGTAGGAAAATTTACATGGTTAGAAAGGTAGGAGAGATTTTGACGTTATTGTGTCATTTTTCGTAAAAATGTCTTAAAATGTGCAAACTTGATGGAGAGCATACTCAACATTTACTTGTTTTTTCATATTTTATACAAAACATGTCTTTGGGCACCTTACATGTAGCCCAACCCTTTGGCTTAGATATCCAATCCAAATACAAGCCTAAGGGTGGGCTTCCAAAGCAACTTTAATGAAACATGTGCATGGTATAACACGCATGCATTATAATATGCATGCATTATAAATTCAAAAAAGAGAGTGATTTGTGTGTTTCCAAGGGAAATATAATGTGAATGCATTATAACATGCTTGCCTTATGCTATATTTTGCTTCAAAATGGGTTTTGTCCACTTTTTGGTCCCCCATCTTTGTGCACTAGGGTAAGTGCACAAAGATGAGGGACCAAAATGGGGTCTTAAGATGCCACTTTTTTTTCTACAATCAGGAAACATTGATGTTCGATGAGAAATTGAAGATAGCTACACTCAAAATTTGAAGATGGAACAAAAATAAGAGTCTTAGTGCTCCGAATATAATTTCTAAACTACTAATTTTCTCAAAAAATGGTTGAGATTAAGGGGTTCAAAAAGGAGGAGCACACAAATTGGTCCTATTTTTTTTCAAAAAAACATAACATAGCGTCTGGTGTGCTCTCCCTAAAATGTTAACTTTGTTTTAGTATTTCAATAATCACTCTAGTGAGAAATTAGCTAACACCATGTAGTTTATCCCTAATTTTTCTAATAATTTTTTCATAAATAATTGATTTTTTAGTAATTTTCAAAGTGGACACATCCTGAAAAACATAAATTTGAGCGTGCTCCCCCCTAATTTTTTTGAAAATTAATCAAAAATTAATTTTTTTTAGTACGTGTAGAATGGAGTCTAGTTTCTAAAAATGTAACTTATTTCAAATTTCGATGAATGGTTAAAAAAACAAGTCAAAAATACTAGACAATGGTTTTTGACAAAAAATGGACACACTAACAAAAGAAATTCAAGATGAAACCCTTAACCTACTTGAAATGTGAAAAAAAATATATAGTTAGATAGCTAACAGAGAGCTTAAGATTATGGTGGTAGTTTTTTTAAGTTTTCATTGAAAAAAGTGCCATCCTGATGGGGAGCATGCTCCAGATTATCTCTAGATTTTGCTAAAAACTAGTAAAACACGTCAAAGCCAGCTCACCATAACACGAGCGCATTATAATGTGCTCGCATTATGGTGAGCTAAAACATCTCTCTCTCTCTCTTTGAGAGGGAGAGAGATAGGGAGATAGGGAGAAAGTGATATATATATATATAGAGAGAGAGAGAGAGTCATAGTTTTCTTTTTTCCATTTCCTTCATTGATAAGGGAGAGGGAGAGATAGGGAAATAGAGGAATGATAGGGGAGAAGGAGGTAAGAGATATGGAGATAGCAAGAGATATATAGGTAGAGAGAGCAAACAGACAGGGAGAGATAGAGGAGAAAGAGGGGAGAGATCTAGGGTGATAGAGAATGAGTGAGATGTCTAGAGAGATAAGGAGATAGAGGTTTGGGGTTGCTCGGTTTTAGAGTATAGGGCTTAGGGGTTACGATTTAGGGGCATTAGTTAGGGTTTAGGGGTTTAGAGAGAGAGACTACTTTTGACATGCAACCCTAAACCCTAAACCCCAGCAACCCTAAACACCTTAAACCTTAAAACCTCTCAATCTCTCTGCCTATGTCTTTGGCCATCACCATCATTCTTTATCTCCCTATCTCTCCCCTCGGTCTCCTCTATATCTCCCTAT
The DNA here is from genome assembly GCA_027924645.1 of Cunninghamia lanceolata. Lineage (NCBI taxonomy): Eukaryota > Viridiplantae > Streptophyta > Pinopsida > Cupressales > Cupressaceae > Cunninghamia > Cunninghamia lanceolata. Next base: position 667,977 of record BSBN01000845.1, read on the forward strand.
CAGTCCTCTCTCCCTAAACCCTAAACCTCCAAACCTTAACATCCAAATAATGCCCCTAATCTCTAAACACTAAACCCTAAACCCCCAAGCACCAAACCCCAAACACCTAAACCCTAAACCCAAGAAATTCTAAAAATCTATCTCCCTATTTCTCCCCTATCTCCCAATCCATATCATCCCTCTACCTCTCAATCTAGAGATTAGGGGCATTATTTGGATGTTAAGGTTTGGAGGTTTAGGGTTTAGGGAGAGAGGACCGATAGGGATATATCTAGAGAAGACCGAGGGGAGAGATAGGGAGATAAAGAGTGATGGACATGGCCAAAGACATAGGTAGAGAGATTGAGAGGTAGGGGGACGATAGAGATAGGGAGATCAGGGAGAGATAGGGAGATAAAGGTTTAGGGTTGCTTGGGTTTAGGGTTTAGAGAGAGAGGTGTTTAGGGTTTAGGGCCATTATTTAGGGTTGCTCAAGTTTAGGGAGATAGATTGAGAGGTAGAGGGATGATAAAGATAGAGAGATAGAAATTTAAGGTTTCTTGGGTTTAGGGTTAGGGTTTAGGAGAATTATTTAGGGTTTAGAGGCTTAGGGTTGCTCAGGTTTAGGGTTTAGGGGCATTATTTAGGGTTTAGGGGAACTTAGGGTTGCTTGGGTTTAGGGTTTAGGGTTGCATGTCAAAAGCAATCTCTCTCTCTCTAAACCCCTAAACCCTAAATAATGCCCCTAAATTGTAACCCGTAAACCCTAAACTCAAGCAACCCCAAACCTCTATCTCCCTATCTCTCCCTTATCTCCCTATCTCTCTATCTCTCCCCTCTTTATTCTCTATCTCTCCCTATTTGTCTTCTCTCTTTCTAGGTCTATCTATCACTCGCTATCTCCATATCTCTTACCTCCTTCTCCCCTATCATTCCTCTATTTCCCTATCTCACCCTCTCCCTTATCGATGAAGGAAATGGAAAAAAGAAAACTATGACTCTCTTTCTATCTCTCTCTCTCTCTCTCTCTCCCTATATATCACTTTCTCCCTATCTCCCTATCTCTCTCTCTCCCTCTCAGAAAGAGAGAGAGAGAGAGGGGGGGGTTTAGGGGCATTATTTAAGGTTGCTCAAGTTTACAGAGAGAGATTGAGAGGTAGAGTTTAGGGTTTAGGGGTATTATTTAGGGTTTAGGGCTGCATGTCAAAAGCATTCTCTCTCTCTCCCTCTCTCTCTAAACCCCTAAACCCTAAATAATGCCCATAAATCATAAACCCTAACCCCTAAACCCTAAACTCGAGCAACCCCAAACCTTAATCTCCCTATCTCTCCCTTATCTCCCTATCTCTCTAGACATCTCCTGTTGGCAAGAGACACTATATGGATTCATGGTTGTTGTCATTGATGGCAACAAAGGTCATCCCACATATCCGCAAGTCATGGTGTGTCTCTACCGGAAGTCAGAATGAAGATTGTTGTGGTCCGGTGAACAAGAACAGAGCATATGGCAAGGTCTGACAGATTGGTCCGGATCTCTCAGAGGAAGTGTCTTGGTGCAGTACGGATTTGGGGAAGTCAAGAGGACTACCTTGAGTAGTATATTCCAAGGATTTAGCCTTCGGTGATGAACAAAGAAAAAGATATGAATAGTTGAGTACCGGATTCCTGAGAGACAGTGAGAACAGAGGAAGAACTGACTGACAGAGTATCAGACTATTTTCCGAATGTGTTACTGTTGATGGTAAAGGTTGTGAAGGCATGAATCATGTTTGGCTGACATGATTAATGATATCTACAAGTATATGCTTGATCTGCATTGCTTGGTGAGCAAGGATTCAGCCGACAGAACAGAGTTTGTAAGAAACTAGACTGTTCCGGATGCCGACTAGAAAGGTGATGAAATTACTTGTGCGGATATATATAGAGGATGGATTTAGTTGGGAACATATGAAGTTGTGTGAAGGTATATGTGAATAAGTGCAGAACAGAGCAGAAGTAGTAAGAAAGATCCGGTATGTGAAAGGATAGCAGAATAAAGAACAGAGGAAAGATGAAGTGCAGTAGATCAGTGTACTGAGCCTAACCGGAACTAAACTCCAGCATATGTAGATGCTTCCAATCAGTTCAAGACTGTGATTCTTATCACTTTGTAGACAGTGTGTCTCCTTGTAGGCAGTGGGCCTCTTTGTGAGCAGTGTGCTCAGGTAGTGAGCCCTAATTGGCAAGTGCCATTTTGTAATTCGTTATTCTTCTAACAGAGAATAATCTTTGGGTTAATCACCCCATGGTTTTCTCCCTTAACAGGGTTTCCACGTCAAAAAATACTGTGTCATGTGTTTTTCATTTCATGGTAATGTTTGTTTGTTTGATTCAATGCTGCATTGATTAATAAGAAAGTTCAAAAGAAGAAATAATTAGGATAACTGATTCACCCCCCCTCTCAGTTATCAACAATTGGTATCAGAGCTAAGTTCCTCCTAATAGAGCCTAACAACTTGAGGAAGATCTGGGAGTTCAAATGGATGCATATGGTTTAAGGGAGCAACTCAAGACTGCCCTTGAGGATCTTGAATAGTCAAATTCTGAAGTCAATGAATTAAAGGAAAGACTCAAACAGGCTGATGAATTCATGAGAGAATTAAAAGACAAATTAAGTCTCTCTATGAAAAAGAGAAAGGAGCTGCTCCAACAATTGGCAAGACAAAGTGAAGAAAGCAATACAAATGAAGAATTGACTGAGCAAACCAAGTTATGTGAAAAGTTATCAAAGGAAGTCATTATGTTAAGACATGAAATGGAATCAGGAACTATAAAGTTTACTCAAGAGATTGAAAAAAAAGAAAAGCTGAAGACAATCTAAGACAATCTCTTAAAGAAAAATCAGAAGAATGCCACCAGATGGACAGGATTATCAGACATCTTGAATCTGATCTTGAAGATGCCAAAGATAATGAAGAAAAACTTGAGGATCAAATTGCCTCTCTCAAAAGAGATCTTCAAACAGCAAATGAATATAAAGAAAAATTCAAGATAAGTTCTGCCCAACTTGAAGTACTTCTTGGAAGTCAAAAGAGGACAGATGACAAGTATGGTTTGGGATATGAGAAAGGAGAAAGCTCCAGATCCGGTCAAAAGAATTTTGGATCAGAAAATCCAAGGAATAGGCCTAGAAGACCTCCGGTAAGACAGCCCAATGCTCAGAGATATCCATCTTTCAATGGATACTGCCACAGCTGCAACCACTTTGGTCACAAAGCTAATCAGTGCAGAAAGAGAATGAATCAGATTAATTCTTCCTTCTCCGGACAGTGCTTTAACTGCAAAAGGTATGGACACAAATCCCATGAATGTAGAAATATGCAAGTAAACAAATCATTCAAAGGTAGATGCTTTACATGCAATAGAGTAGGTCATATGGCTAATCAATGTAGATCAAGAGGTTATCAGTCAAATATGCAAAGAAATGTTATTTGCCAAATCTGTAATAGGTTCGGTCATAATGCTAAAGTCTGCAGAAGCAAGAATCAGGACAAAAGAGGTCCGGTGTATAATCAGAATCAAGACAAAGGTAAACAAAAGATGAATGCGGATGAAGTTAGGAATCAGATGAGCAAGATTTGGGTGAAGAAAAGTTCAGAGAATGTAGAGGTTGGATCCGCACCAGACTCTGGTGCTGACATTTCTTCCGGAAATTAAAAAGTGAGCTCTGGCTCAGGGGGAGACTCAAAGAAAATCCTGTTCCCCCAGCCAATCAAGTGGTGCTGGATGTGACACAAGATGCAGAGTAAAGGGTTTGAAGATACCAGTCCTGAGATGATCCAGACAAGATTTCAGAGGTCCGCATGAAGATATAAAGAAGTTGTGATCGATCAAGTAAAGACCTGTTCCGGGAGATGCTCCGGAATGACAGAGGACTACAAAAGGGTCCGGAGGGATCCGGAAGTACATTATTTTACTCTACGGACTGGACAGAATGTTTGGGATGTTCTTGTAATGTGTCATCTTGATTTATTCATGATTGAAAGATCCGCATGATGTTCATAGATCAGGACTGATCCGGGATACTCCAAGCTATCCGGACAAGGCAAACCGGAATAATATAGGTGAAGCATTTATTGCAAACAGATATTAGGGTTTGCGAAATGATATAAGGGATTTCTCAACAATCATTTGATCATTCCACATCCAAGAAGAAGAGAAAAGCGGAGCTCTGAAACAAAATTCATCAAGATCACCGAAGATCTCCTGCCGAAGTCATTACATACAGAAATCAATCCAGCTACTCCGTGCAACCGAAGACGCAAAAGGTATTTTCCACTTTCGATATCTTGCTACAAATCTTTTGAAGAAATGGCTACTCCAAATATAGTAAAAATCTTAGATAGGCCCCGACCTGAATTTAAGAAACATCCATACAAGTCATTGGAGGTAGATCCCTTAGGAGCATTTTCCAGTGTTCCTCACGGAGTTTTACACACAGAAGACATTAGGGTTTACATACATGCAAGCATTGAGGAATTCAGGGAATTCAAATTGAGAGATCTCTATCACAAACAACTGATAGACAATGCTTTTGAGCTTAAACCAGAGTATAAGGGTATCCAGAAGAAACAATTTGATCAATTCATTCATTTCCCCTGCTTTGAAGAAGATGAATGGGTCCGGTATGTATTGAGCAGGATGCATGACAACTTCCTATGGCTGGATAGACCCTGCAAGATCACAAAAGAGGCAATTAGAGCAGTAACTGGTCTATACTCTTCCGGAGGGATACCTATCCTCAAATCTGTCAAGAACAACATTGTAACTAAGGCCACCGGATCAAAATTTGATAAGAGGGCGATGACCATTGAAGATATTTCAGATCCGGATATCAAGTATGCATCCATGATAATAGGATACAAGATCTATCACTCCAGTAGGGAGAATTCTATATCCGGAACTGCAGTATATACTGCCTATGAAATGCTAAGGAAGAATGCAGAATATGATCTCTGCGAACTACTCTTAGGCCAATTAATGGAAAATATACAAAAAATCAAGAAGGACAAGAAGAATTCCTTTAAGTATGGTACTCTTATATTATGTCTATTCTTCTACTTCATGAATGAGATGCCCGGATCAAGTGGATGGGCATGGCAGAATGACAAACCTGTTGCAGTCCAGATAAGAGACTATCTACATGGGCTTGGGGATGCCAAAGCAAGAAATACAGCCCTATGGGGATACTTCAAAAACTTCCAAAGCATGATGCAAGCAAGAGAGAGAATTCCCCAGTCTCTTGTTGAAAAATACAAAGACTCAGTGTGCTTTATGGTGGACACTGATCAGTGCCTAATGGAGGCAGTGGAGCCAAGGACTGTCTAGATCATGCCCATGGGGTATGAAGTGGATGAACAGATAGTGGAGCTGCATGTTCAACACATGCTAAGTCAGCCCAAAGATCCTAAGGCAGAAAGGTTTGGAACCTTTGAGGAGCTGAGTGTAAAGATACATGTAGAACTCAGGGAACCTGAGATAAAGAGAAAGGTGAGAAAAGAAGTAGAGCACATTGCTCAAGGCCTAGGCATCTCAAAAGAGGCACTTGATGCCAGTCGGGAAAAGAGAAGAAAATCTGAGGAAGAAAAGAAAGAGGCAGAAAAGAAAAGCAAGAAGAGTGCTCCGGTGGAATCCTCAACCCGGACCAGATCATCTAAAGGATCCACACCTATCAAAACCAAAAGCTCAAAACTGGAAGTCCAGGGATCCGGTAAAAGATCCAAGGCAAAAGCCTTAAGAGCTTATCAAAGCCAAAAGGATGAAGAAGAAACTGAGTCAGATGAAGGAGTGAAAGAAATAAAGAAACAGAAAAAGAAAGGATCCGGTAAACCCTCTTCTGGCCGAGACAAGGAAGAAATGACAGAAGAATTTTCTGAAAAGCCCACCCTGTCTCTAGACAGTGTAGTCAAATCAGTCACTGTGGATGGGAACCTTCAACCGGTGGCTGAATTCTATGATGACTACAATGAGGCAGATCAAAAGATCCTGCAAGAAGCCATAATAAGGTACTTGAACATCTACAATAAAGCTTTTATTGAGATTATTTCTGAAATTCCTAAAAGCCTAGAAAAGGAATTAGAAATAAGAAAGAATAATGCTCATGCAAAAGATCTTGAGATCCGGGAGCAGATAGCTATTCAGCTATATCCTCAAATTGATCCCAAGACAATGAACATAATATTCAAAGACTGCAAAGATGAGTTTAGAAGTAAAGCCAGGATGAATCAACTCATGCTTGGTGAGACTGACAAGGTGGCCAAAGAGACAGAAGAGATCCTCCGGAAGGCCTTCAAAAGGTTCAATCTTCCTGTTGTAGAGGACTTAGGTGCAGAAACAGCTGTGGACTTGGAACCCTCTGCTCCAGAAGAAGTGGCCTATGAACAGGCTAGCATCTCTCCTCCGGTTTCCCCTATAGTCTCTGGATCCAAAGAAGAAGAGAAATTACAGGAGAAGGAAGCAGTGGTGAAAGATAAAGAGGTTGACAGTACCAAGGGTGCAAAGAAAGAGAAGACTCTATCAGAGAAGACCATGACTGATAGTGGTAAGAATGTGGAAGGAGAGAAAATCCCAAAGGACAGTTCCAAGACTGCAGAAGAAAAGAAACATCTGTCTCCGGCAAGAGACACTGCACAAACTGTTTAACAATTTTTGAGCAAAGAAACAATAGAGATCGATGAACCGGAGCTACTACAAGGCCCATTCAACTTTGATTCCCTCTCTCCGGTGCAGACAATGAAGATAGCCTCATTTGCAAATGCTAAGGCAAATGAAAAGCTCCTAAAGTCTCATATGGAAGACTGTGAGTTGATAGAGGCTGCCTCCGGAGTGCTTGAGAAGATTATGCCATCGGTCCAGATAGATCCCGCAGCCTCCTCTTCCGGTAATCTAAAAACCTTAGTCAGCAGTGTTGATACACATTTTGATTCTCTAGAAAAATCAGCTGAAGAAAAGGTCCGGAAGGAATTTTTGGATAAAAGATTTTCAGAAGTATTAGGATTAATCTCTAACGATAGGAGAAATATGAGTATTGGAATAAAGAGCTTAGAAAATGCTCTTAAGGATGGCGGTGATATTTACAAATTTTGTATCTCCTGGTCAAAGGCAACAGTTGAAATAGATAAGAAAATAAAAGCGGAACAAGACAAACTACACAGTTTGTCTCAAAGTTTTGATCCTCTCTCTTCCATAGTAAATCAAGAATGTCAAACTATTGCAATCACAAATGCAATAAAGAACTTTGAGAAGGAAAGGAAGAATATTACTAACCGGATGGGAGAACTTAGAAGGATTATAATCCCTAAGTTAGAAACTATGCATGAGGCCATTAGTGATGCTCAGACCACCGCCCAAACAAATGATCCGACAGATCTCAAGAGGGTAGAAGCTTTTGCATTTTTGTTGAGTGGTCACATTTCAATTTTGGATAGAATGAAGCAAAGTTGGGCTACAGAACTGATCCAACTGAAGACATCTTTTGCAGACATTCTTCAGTATATGTGAGTATGTAAATATGCGGCTATGTATAGAAAATTTTTGAAAATTTTGGTGTGCGGACCCTACCCTTTGCCATTGATGTCAAAGGGGGAGTGAGGAGTAGTGAAAAATGAGGAATCCAACTAAGGGGGAGTTCCAGAAATTGTATATAAAGATAGAGCATCAGCAAAGGGGGAGCATAGTGTAAACACTTAGTCATTTTTCACTAAGTGTTGCCATCAATGCCAAAGGGGGAGATTGTTGGCAAGAGACACTATATGGATTTATGGTTGTTGTCATTGATGGCAACAAAGGTCATCCCACATATCCGCAAGTCATGGTGTGTCTCTACCAGAAGTCAGAATGAAGATTGTTGTGGTCCGGTGAACAAGAACAGAGCATATGGCAAGGTCCGATAGATTGGTCCGGATCTCTCAAAGGAAGTGTCTTGGTGCAGTACGGATTTGGGGAAGTCAAGAGGACTACCTTGAGTAGTATATTCCAAGGATTTAGCCTCCAGTGATGAACAAAGAAAAAGATATGAATAGTTGAGTACCGGATTCCTGAGAGACAGTGAGAACAGAGGAAGAATTGACTGACAGAGTATCAGACTATTTTCCGGATGTGTTACTGTTGATGGTAAAGGTTGTGAAGGCATGAATCATGTTTGGCTGACATGATTAATGATATCTACAAGTATATGCTTGATCCGCATTGCTTGGTGAGCAAGGATTCAGCCGACAGAACAGAGTTTGTAAGAAACTAGACTGTTCCGGATGCCGACTAGAAAGGTGATGAAATTACTTGTACGGATATATATAGAGGATGGATTTAGTTGGGAACATATGAAGTTGTGTGAAGGTATATGCGAATAAGTGTAGAACAGAGCAGAAGTAGTAAGAAAGATCTGGTATGTGAAAGGATAGCAGAATAAAGAACAGAGGAAAGATGAAGTGCAGCAGATCAGTGTACTGAGCCTAACCAGAACTGAACTCCAGCATATGTAGATGCTTCCAATCAGTTCAAGACTGTGATTCTTATCACTTTGTAGACAGTGTGTCTCCTTGTAGGCAGTGGGCCTCTTTGTGAGCAGTGTGCTCGGGCAGTGAGCCCTAATTGGCAAGTGCCATTTTGTAATTCCTTATTCTTCTAACAGAGAATAATCTTTGGGTTAATCACCTCGTGGTTTTCTCCCTTAACAGGGTTTCCACGTCAAAAAATACTGTGTCATGTGTTTTTCATTTCATGGTAATGTTTGTTTGTTTGATTCAATGCTGCATTGATTAATAAGAAAGTTCAAAAGAAGAAATAATTAGGATAACTAATTCACCCCCCTCTCAGTTATCAACATCTCCCTCACTCTCTATCACCTTATCTCTCCCCTCTTTCTCCTCTATCTCTCCATATTTGTCTCCTCTCTCCCATTCCCTAAACCCTAAATAATGCCCCTAAACTATAAACCCCAAACCCCTAAACCCTAAACACTATCTATCTCACTCTCTATCTCCCTATCCCTCCCCTCTATCTCCTCTATCTCTCCCAATATCTATTGGTCCCCTCTCTCTATCTCTTTCTAAACCCTAAACCCTAAACCATAAACCCTAAACCTAAGAAACCTTAAACCCTTAAACCCTAATCCCTAACCCCTAAACCCTAAACCCTAAACTTGAGCAACCCTAAACCCCTAAACCCTAAATAATTCCCCTAAAGGTCCTAAACTTGAGCAACCCTAAATAATGCCCCTAAGTTCCTTGACCCCTAACCCCTAGAAACTCTCTCTCTCTCTCTCTATCTCTCTCACATTTAGGGTTGCTCAAGTTTAGGGTTTAGGGGAATTATTTAGGGTTTAGGGGTTTAGGGATTCTCAAGTTTAGGGTTTAGGGTTTAGGGGTTTAAGGTTTCTCGTGTTTAGGTTTTAGGGGTTAGGGTTTAGGGTTGCTCTCTCTATCGATCTCCTCTCTCTAACTGTACCTTTCTATCTCTCCATCCCTCACTATCTCACTCCCCCTCTTTATAACTCTCTCAATCCCTCTACCTCAAATCTATCTCTGTATGTCTGTCCACATCTCTCAAGATCTCTTTCCCTATCTCTATCTCTCCATATAGATCCCTATCTCTTAATCTATCCCTCTTTACCTCTCTCTCCCTCCCTCTCTATGTCTCTCCTCCTCTCTATCTCTCTCCCCATCCATCTACCTCTTGAAATGTCTCTCAAGGTATGTCTCTGGACATCTCTCCATCTATTTCCCTATCGCTATCTCTCCCCATAACCCTATCTCTTAATATATCCCTCTCTACCTCTCTTTGTATTTCCCTATCCACCTCTCCCTCTTTATCTATCTTTCTCCTTCTATCTAGAACCCTTTATTTATCTCAATTCCCCTCTCTCCCACTCCCGTCTCTATCTCCACCTATCCCTCTGTATCTCTCTATTTGCCCCTCTTTCTATATTTTTTCCTTTCTCTAACTCTATCTCTATCTCTCCATATATCTATATCTCTCTCCCTCACATGTCTATATCTCTCTCCCTCACATTCCAAGGGGTCGATAGAGAGAGGGAGAGAGATATAGAGAAAGAGAGGCAAATATTTTTATGCTTACCAAAATGCGCTCGCATTATGGGAAGCAAAAAAAAAGGCAAAAAGCATGTGGGATCCGTGATTCAAACCCCACATGCCTATTATGTTGATAACTGAGAGGGGGGGGGGGTGAATCAGTTATCCTAATTATTTCCCTTATTGAACTTTCCTTTTAATTGAAGCAGCATAAAATCAAACACAAAACATTAACCATGAAGTAAGAAACACATGACACAGTATTTTTGACGTGGAAACCCTGTTAAGGGAGAAAACCACGGGGTGATTAACCCAAGAATTATTCTCTGTTAGAAGAATAGGAAATTACAAAAATGGCACTTGCCAATTAGGGCTCACTGCCCGAGCACACTGCTCACAAGAGGCCCACTGCCTACAAGAAGACACACTGTCTACAAAGTGATGATAATCACAGTCTTGAACTGATTGGAAGCATCTGCATATGCTGGAGTTCAGTTCCGGTTAGGCTCAGTACACTGATCTGCTGCACTTCATCTTTCCTCTGTTCTTTGTTCTGCTATCTTTCACATACCGGATCCTTTTTGCTACCTCTGCTCTTTCTCTGGACTTATTCGCATATCACTCCACACTTACACAACTCTTCACAACTAAATCCATCCTCTATATATATCCGCACAAGTAGTTTCATCACCTTTCTGGTCGGCATCCGGAACAGTCTTAGTTTCTTACAAACTCTCATTCTGTCGGCTGAATCCTTCCTCACCAAGCAATGCGGATCAAGCATATACTTGTAGATATCATTAATCATGTCGGCCAAACATGATTCATGCCTTCACAACCTCTGTCATCAACAGTAACCCATCCGGAAAGTAGTCTGATACTCTGCCAGTCAGTTCTTCCTCTGTTTTCACTGTCTCTCAGGAATCCGGTACTCAACCATTCATATCTTTTTCCTTGTCCATCACCGGAGCCTAAATCCTTGGAATATACCACTCAAGGTAGTCCTCTTGACTTCCCCAAATCCGTACCGCACCAAGACACTTCCTCTGAGAGGTCCGGACCAATCTGTCGGACCTTGCCACATGCTCTGTTCTTCTTCACCGGACCACAACTTTCTTTATCCTGACTTCCGGTAGAGACACATCATGACTTGCGGATATGTGGGATGACCTTTGTTGCCATCAATGACAACAACCATGAATCCATATAGTGTCTCTTGCCAACAATCTCCCCCTTTGGCATTGATGGCAACACTTAGTGAAAAATGACTAAGTGTTTGTACTACTCTCCCCCTTGGCTGATGCTCTATATACAATTTCCGGAACTCCCCCTTAGTTGGATCCCTCATTTTTCACTGCTCCTCACTCCCCCTTTGACATCAATGGCAAAGGGTAGGGTCCGCATATCAAAATTTTCAAAAATTTCTTATACTTAGCCGCATATTTACATACTCACATATATTGAAGAATGTCTGCAAAGGATGTCTGTAATTGAATCATTTCGGTAGCCCAACTTTGCTTCATTCTGTCCAAAATTGAAATGTGACCACTTAACAAAAATGCAAATGCTTCTGCCCGCTTGAGATCTGTCGGATCTTTTGTTTGGGCGGTGGTCCTAGCATCACTGATGGCCTCATGCATGGTTTCCAACTTAGGGATTATAATCCTTCTAAGTTCTCCCATGCGGTTGGTGATGTTCTTCCTTTCCTTCTCAAGATTCTTTATTTCATTCAAGACTGCAATAGTCTGACATTCTTGATTTATTATGGAGGAAGAGAGAGGATCAAAACTTTGAGATAAGCTTTGTAGCTTATCCTGTTCCTCTTTTATTTTCTTGTCAAATGCTGCTGTTGCCTTTGACCAGGATATACAAAATTTATAGATATCACCGCCATCTTTAAGAGCATTCTCTAAGCTCTTTATTCCAATGCTTACAATCTTTTTGTCTTTAGAGATTAATTCTAATATCTCTGAAAATCTCTTATCCAAAAATTCCTTCCGGACCTTTTCTTCAGCTGATTTTTCTAAAGAATCAAAATGTGTATCAACACTGCTGACTAAGGTTTTTAGATTACCGGAAGTGGAGGCTGTCGGATCTATCTGGATTGATGGCATGATCTTTACAAGTATTCCGGAAGCAGCCTCTATCAACTCACAGTCTTCCATATGAGACTTCAGGAGCTTTTCATTTGCCTTGGCATTTGCAAATGAAGCTATCTTCATTGTTTGTACCGGAGAGAGAGAGTCAAAATCAAATGGACCTTTGAGAAGCTCCGGTTCATCAATCTCTAGAGTTTCTTTACTCAAAAATTGTTGAACAGTTTGTGCAGTGTCTCTTGCCGGAGACAGATGTTTCTTTTCTTCTGCAGTCTTAGAACTGTCAACCTCTTTGTCTTTCACCACTGCTTCCTTCTCCTGTAGTTGCTCTTCTTCTTTGGATCCGGAGACTGTAGGGGAAACCGGAGGAGAGATGCTAACTTGTTCATGGGCCACTTCTTCTTGAGCAGAGGGTCCCAAGTCCTCACTTGTCTGTTCAAGGCTCACTTCTTCCGGAACAGAAGATTCCAAATCAGCAGCTGTTTCTGCACCTAAGTCCTCTACAACAGGAAGATTGAACCTTTTGAAGGCCTTCCGGAGGATCTCTTCTGTTTCTTGGGCCACTTTGTCAGTCTCACCAAGCATGAGTTGATTCATCCTGGCTTTGCTTCTGAACTCATCTTTACAGTCCTTGAAGATAATGTTCATTGTCTTGGGATCAATTTGAGGATATAGCTGAATAGCTATCTGCTCCCGGATCTCAAGATCTTTAGCATGAGCATTATTTTTTCTCACTTCCATTTCCTTTTCTAGGCTTTTAGGAATAAGAGATATTATTTCAATGAAAGCCTTATTATATATGTTAAGATATTTCACTGTGGCCTCCTGCAGAGTCTTTTGGTCGGCCTCACTGAAGTCATCATATGATTCAGTCATTGGTTGAAGGTTTCCATCCACCGTGACCGACTTGATTATGCTCTCTAGTGACAGAGTGGGCTTTTCAACAGTTACCTCTGCCATTTCCTCCTTGTCTTGGCCTGTGGAGGGCTTACCGGATCCTTTCTTTTTCTGTTTCTTTACTTCTCTTACTCCTTCATCTGATTCTGTCTCCTCTTCATCCTTTTGGCTTCCATAAGCCCTTGTGGCTTTTGCCTTTGATCTCTTACCGGATGCCTGGACTTCCAGTTTTGAACTTTTGGTTGAGGGAGGTGCAGATCTCTTTGTTGATCTGGTCCGGGTGGGAGCTCCAACCGGAGCACTTTCTTTGCTTTTCTCTTCTTCCTCGGCCTTCCTCCTCTTTTCCCGGCTGGCATCAAGTGCCTCCTTTGAGATGCCAAGACCTTGAGCAATGTGCTCTACTTCTTTTCTCACTTTTCTTTTGATCTCAGGTTCCCTGAGTTCTACATGTAATTTTATACTCAGCTCCTCAAAGGTTCCAAACCTTTCTGCCTTAGGATCTTTGGGCTGACTTAGCATGTGTTGAACATGCAGCTCCACTATTTGTTCATCAACTTCATACCCCATGGGCATGATCCAGACAGTCCTTGGCTCCACTGCCTCCATTAGGCACTGATCAGTGTCAACCATAAAGCACACTGAGTCCTTGTATTTCTCAATGAGAGACTGAGGAATTCTCTCTCTTGCTTGCATCATGCTCTGAAAGTTTTTGAAGTATCCCCATAGAGCTGAATTTCTCGCTTTTGCATCCCCAAGTCCATGCAAGTAGTCTCTTATCTGGACTGCAACAGGTTTGTCATTCTGCCATACCCATCCACTTGTTCCGGGTAGCTCATTCATGAAGTAGAAGAATAGACATACAATAAGAGTACCATACTTGAAGGAATTCTTCTTATCCTTCTTGATTTTCTGTATATTTTCCATTAATTGGCTTAGCAGTAGTTCGCAGAGGTCATATTCTGCATTTTTCCTTAGCATTTCAAAAGCAGTGTATACTGCAGTTCCGGATACAGAATTCTCCCTGCTGGAGTGATAGATCTTGTATCCTATTATCATTGATGCATATTTGATATCCGGATCCGAAATATCTTCAATGGTCATTGCCCTCTTGTCAAATTTTGATCCGGTGGCCTCAGTTACAATGTTGTTCTTGACAGATTTGAGGATAGGTACTCCTCCGGAAGAGTATAGGCCAGTTACTGCTCTAATTGCCTCTTTTGTGATTTTGCAGGGTCTATCTAGCCATAGAAAGTTGTCATGCATCTTGCTCAGTACATACCGGACCCATTCATCCTCTTCAAAACAGGGGAAATGAATAAATTGCTCAAATTGTTTCTTCTGAATATCCTTATACTCTGGTTTAAGCTCAAAAGCATTGTCAATCAGCTGCTTGTGATAGAGGTCTCTTAATTTGAATTCCCCAAATTCCTCAATGTTTGCATGTATGTAAACCCTAATGTCTTCGGTGTGTAAAACTCCGTGAGGAACACTAGAGAAGGCTCCTAGTGGGTCAACCTCCAATGATTTGTAGGGATGTTTCTTGAATGAGGGGCGAGGTCTATCGGAGATCTTAACTATGTTTGGAGTAGCCATTCTTCAAAGATTTGCAGTGAGGTAATGAAAAACGGAGAATACCTTATGCGCCTTCGGTTTGCACGGAGTGGTTGGATTGATTTCTTTATCCAATAGCTTCGGCAAGAGATCCTTGGTGTGATTGAAGAACCTTGTTGCAGAGCTCCACTTTTCGCTTCTTCTCGAGTGCAGAATGAACAAATGACCTTTGAGAAATCCCTTAAATTGCTCCGCGAACCCTAATACCTGTCTGCAATAAATGCTTCACCTACATCATTCCGGTTTGCCTTGTCTGGATAGCTTGGAGTATCCCGGATTAGTCCTGATCTGTGGATATCATCCGGATCTTTCAATCATGAATAAATCGAGGTGGCATATTACAAGATCATCTCAAACACTCTGTCCAATCCGCAGAACAAGATAGTGCATTTCCGGATCTTTCCGGACCTTTTTGTAATCCTTTATCATACCGGAGCATTTCCCTGAACAGGTCTTATTTGATCGATCATAGCTTCTTCATAACTCCATGCGGACCTCTGAAAACTTGACTGAAGTATCTCAAGACTCATATCTACAAACCCTTTGATCCGCATCTTGTGCCACATCCGGCACCACTTGTTTGGCTGGGGGAACAAGATTTTCTTTGAGTCTCCCCCTGAGCCAGAGCTCACTTTTAATTTCTGGAAGAAATATCAGCACCAGAGTCTGGTGCGGATCCAACCTCTACATTCTCTGAACTTTTCTTCACCCAAATCTTGCTCATCTGATTCCTAACCTCATCCGCATTCATCTTTTGTTTACCCTTGTCTTGATTCTGATTATACACCGGACCTCTTTTGTCCTGATTCTTGTTTCTGCAGATTTTAGCATTATGACCGGACCTATTGCAGATTTGGCAAATAACATTTCTTTGCATATTTGACTGATATCCTCTTGATCTGCATTGATTTGCCATATGACCTATTCTATTGCATGTGAAGCATCTACCTTTGAATGATTTGTTTACTTGCATAATTCTGCATTCATGGGATTTGTGTCCATACCTTTTGCAGTTGAAGCACTGTCCGGAGAAGGATGAATTATTCTGATTCATTCTCATTCTGCACTGATTAGCTTTGTGACCAAAGTGGTTGCAGTTGTGGCAGTATCCATTGAAGGATGGATATCTTTGAGCATTTGGCTGTCTTACCGGAGGTCTTCTAGGCCTGCTCCTTGGATTTTCTGATCCAAGATTCTCTTGACCGGATCCAGAGCTTTCTCCTTTCTCATATCCCAAGCCATACTTGTCATCTGTCCTCTTTTGACTTCCAAGAAGAACTTCAAGTTGAGCAGAACTTATCTTGAATTTCTCTTTATATTCATTTGCTGTTTGAAGGTCTCTTTTGAGAGAGGCAATTTGATCCTCAAGTTTTCCTTCATTATCTTTGGCATCTTCAAGATCAGATTCAAGGTGTCTGATAATCCTGTCCATCTGGTGGCATTCTTCTGATTTTTCTTTAAGAGATTGTCTTAGATTGTCTTCAGCCTTTCTTTTTTCTTCAATCTCTTGAGTAAACTTTATAGTTCCTGATTCCATTTCATGTCTTAACATAATGACTTCTTTTGATAACTTTTCACATAACTTGGTTTGCTCAGTCAATTCCTCATTTGTATTGCTTTCTTCACTTTGTCTTGCCAACTGTTGAAGCAGCTCCTTTCTCTTTTTCATAGAGAGACTTAATTTGTCTTTTAATTCTCTCATGAATTCATCAGCCTGTTTGAGTCTTTCCTTTAATTCACTGACTTCAGAATTTGACTGTTCAAGATCCTCAAGGGCAGTCTTGAGTTGCTCCCTTAAACCATATGCATCCATTTGAAATCCCAGATCTTCCTCAAGCTTTTAGGCTCTATTAGGAGGAACTTAGCTCTGATACCAATTGTTGATAACTGAGAGGGGGGGGGGGGTGAATCAGTTATCCTAATTATTTCCCTTATTGAACTTTCCTTTTAATTGAAGCAGCATAAAATCAAACACAAAACATTAACCATGAAGTAAGAAACACATGACACAGTATTTTTGACGTGGAAACCCTGTTAAGGGAGAAAACCACGGGGTGATTAACCCAAGAATTATTCTCTGTTAGAAGAATAGGAAATTACAAAAATGGCACTTGCCAATTAGGGCTCACTGCCCGAGCACACTGCTCACAAGAGGCCCACTGCCTACAAGAAGACACATTGTCTACAAAGTGATGATAATCACAGTCTTGAACTGATTGGAAGCATCTGCATATGCTGGAGTTCAGTTCCGGTTAGGCTCAGTACACTGATCTGCTGCACTTCATCTTTCCTCTGTTCTTTGTTCTGCTATCTTTCACATACCGGATCCTTTTTGCTACCTCTGCTCTTTCTCTGGACTTATTCGCATATCACTCCACACTTACACAACTCTTCACAACTAAATCCATCCTCTATATATATCCGCACAAGTAGTTTCATCACCTTTCTGGTCGGCATCCGGAACAGTCTTAGTTTCTTACAAACTCTCATTCTGTCGGCTGAATCCTTCCTCACCAAGCAATGCGGATCAAGCATATACTTGTAGATATCATTAATCATGTCGGCCAAACATGATTCATGCCTTCACAACCTCTGTCATCAACAGTAACCCATCCGGAAAGTAGTCTGATACTCTGCCAGTCAGTTCTTCCTCTGTTTTCACTGTCTCTCAGGAATCCGGTACTCAACCATTCATATCTTTTTCCTTGTCCATCACCGGAGCCTAAATCCTTGGAATATACCACTCAAGGTAGTCCTCTTGACTTCCCCAAATCCGCACCGCACCAAGACACTTCCTCTGAGAGGTCCAGACCAATCTGTCGGACCTTGCCACATGCTCTGTTCTTCTTCACCAGACCACAACTTTCTTTATCCTGACTTCCGGTAGAGACACATCATGACTTGCGGATATGTGGGATGACCTTTGTTGCCATCAATGACAACAACCATGAATCCATATAGTGTCTCTTGCCAACATATTATTCCTACTTTTCATGTAGTATATTAGACAAGAAAATGCTTTTCATGCTGGTTGACATATTAACAATCATTTTTAGATCAATCCATCACCTTTTTTTTTGCAACATAGAAGAACTAATTTTGCATGTTTTTGGAGAAAATTTGATTATTTAAACCTAAACTTTCATGTTTCATGTGTGATTTTGTTTCAAAGCTAATTACCATTGATATATAGATTGAATTTTATGATATATATGTTTTTTTTTCCATAAATTCATTAATCTTATTCTAGAGTTATATAGAATTCATAATCAAACTTGTGAAAAAGAAGAATTCGAGGATTTTGAAGCCAAAATTTGGAGAATTGGTCAACTTTAATTATATCCATTTTAATTCACTTATATATATGTCTTTCATCTTGTTTCAACTTTAGGATTTTCATCTTGTTTCAACTATCCGTAAACTACTCATACCAGATGTTGCTCATGTTAGATGCTACAACAATCCATGCAAACCTAGATATTAGATCATATTAATGCTTAATTTATGAGTGTTTTTATAGTTTTCTTAACCATTTTAGATTGTGACTATCCTCTTCTTTAACCCTACTATCATAATCAAACCAAAATAGAGAATCCAAACATACAACATATCCAACCCCTATAATGCTTGACATGAATCATCTATCATAGAGGTTAGATGATAGTTCTCTAGGATCAATGACTGTCCCGACCCTTCATGACCATTGTGAAATTTTCCCTTCTTTCCTATTTTGGGGTATTAAGAGGTTACCATGACTGTCCTGACCCTTCATGACTATGTTGTCATATTAAGAGGCTACCATAATTCATTTAGGACCATTTTTTTATGTTATAAATTAAGGTTGTGATCTTAGTAGGGTATAAATTTAGGTTGTATCATTCATTTTAGATAAAATTTGAAGATACCATCAACTAGAGATAGAGAGGATAGTCCATGTAAAGGAGAAGAAGACAATTTACATAAAGGGTTTCAAGGCTAGATTTGCCATTGTGATAGTCATATACGATTTGTATCATGCCCATTATCTAAGAAATCTCCATGAAAAATATGTTTAGGGGTTGTCTTAGGGTATACACAAGATGATACAAAGGGAGTTATAAGGAGATAAAACACTAAAAAAGAGATTTTCATGAGTGTAGGATAGTCACAAGTCTATATAACAGTCCACTATCATAGTCATGACATGAAGTTGTTTTTAATTTATGCATTACTTAAGATGTCTTTGATCTTTTGTCATGAGTATCCAGAAGGTTATCTTCAACGGTTAATGTTCTTTTGACTATCACAAAGTTTTTGGACTAGTTTAAGACTATTAGGATAGTTAATTTACGTTGATTAACAATCCCCTTAGATGGCATTCATTTTGTCATCCTTCAAAATCACCTCCATACAACTCATATATGTAAAAAATTAACCATTCAATTCATGATTTCCAATGTATGCATGTATTTTTACCTTTAAATAGTGATCTCTCAACACCTTATGGTTTCAAATAGTTTTGAAGTATTTGTATTCAAGTGTATACTCTATAACTTGTATTCAAGTGTATATCATGACTATGTATTCGAGTGTATACTCCATGACTTTATGTATTCCATTGTATACTTGGTACATTTTGTGATTGGGAAAAAGGTGTGAAGAATCTATATGAAGGTCTTTTAGACCTGCTCAAGGAGCTTTGAAGATTTCTTGGCCATTATTTGACAAAGTGTGATCATTGTCCTAAATGATTGTGTATGACAGTGTTGGGGCAGCAATTGGAAGTTCAACAAATCTAAGTCTAAAAGTGTTGTTTGTGCATATTCATTATTGGGAAGGGGTCTTAGAAGGTCCTACAGACCTGAACAAGGGATTTTAGAGCATTCTTCAAGGGTTAGATAAATTTTATTATGACTGTCCCAAGAGGATTAGGTTTACAATCATTGAGTAAGTGTTGACACCCAAGCAAGTTAGGGTTTGCTTTTGAGTCTAGGTGTTTAATACCTATTGGAATCACCTTTAGAATGTTTGAAAGAGGCTCCCAAATATGTATTGAGGTTTTTGAAAGAATTCCAAGTGGATTTGCCTTAGTTCATTGAAGTCATATAGGAATGTGTACATAGGAGAAACAATGGAGAACATGCAAGAACAATTTATCTTTTGGGTCTATTTTCATGAACTCCACCCTTCCTCTACATTATTTATGACTTCATGTATTTGAGTGTATACTCCATGACTTTGTATGTTCAACTATATATTCCATGACTTTGTGTAATCCATTGTATACTTGTTGCATTTTGTGATTGGGAAAAAGGTGTGAAGAATCTATATGAAGGTCTTTCAGACCTGCTTAAGGAGTTTTGAAGCTTTCTTGGCCATTATTTGACAAATTGTGATGACTGTCCTAAATGATTATGTATGACAGTGTTGAGGCAGCAATTAGAAGTTCAACAAATCTAAGTCTAAAAGCATTGTTTGTGCATATTCGTGTTTGTTGGTAGCTTGCAGCCCAGAATGACTGAGACACTTGGTGCACGAAACGAGACCTCCCCTAGCATTTACTTACCCACCCGGACATGTTGGCGCAGTTGGTTCAGCCCTATGATGAGTAGAACAAAAAATATGGCACATAGCAACCTTTCCATTGCATGGAACTGAAGCATTTTGTAAGAATGCATTTGATTCCAGCATGGTCAGACAGACAAGAGTTGAATGAAACCAAGAGAGGTTATTATAGATGGACCCCACATGCACCTATAGGTCCAAATAAAATGTTCCCAATTGCCATGAATTTCAAGATTTGCTCCATCAAAGTTTGGCAATTTTTTCATCTTAGGGATCTTAAGGGACTTTGCCGATAGCATGCTGCCTCGAACAATTGGGGCACTTGGCACATGAAATGAGACCTCCCCTAGCATTTACTTGTCCACTTTGATGTGTTGGTGCAGTCCATTCAGCCCCACGGGCTATGGAATGCAAAATTTCACTCCTAGCACCTTTCTATTGCATGAAACTAAAGCCTTCTTGAGTGTGTACGATGGTAGGGTTTGGACAGATGGAAATTTGTTGTTGAAATTCACAACATCTTGATGGTATTGTGGCCATGATCTACTCATATGACATGACAAGAGCTATTCCATAACCTTGTTGTCCCATAACCTTGATTATTATGATTAAAAGCATGGAAACAAACCCTACAAGAAAAATGATTATATCTCAATATGATCATGATATACCCAAGCATCTGTATTAGTCTAAATCATAAAATCTCTTCAAATAAAGATTGATCCAAGGGTTTGGTGAGTTTCCATTGGCACCTAAACCCTGGGTCTTCATTAGAAATCCTTGAATGCTAATTATTGCCATTATGCTTCTTTCTTATTAATTCTTACCAATCATGGTGAGTTGGTGAAATCTTATTATATGTCATTGGAGAGGGATCCCTGGAGTTGGAACATTTGTTTGAGACCTTGTTGAATGTGTCTGAGGTGTTGGAACAAGAATTGGGAAACCTTGAAGCCTTAAAGCTATTTGGTGTTATGCCTAGAGGCCTAATTAGGCCTAATTTGTAGAAGAACAGTCAATTTTTGGAGGGTTCCATACAAAGTGACTGCAGCACATTTCACAGTTGAGTATATTGTCTTCTCATTGATGTCAAAATATCAGGATATCAAGATGTTGCATTTCACAGTTTTCACAAGATGCAGTTGACAGGTACGTATCATGTTTGGTTATGCAATCAGTGTTGTGAAGTTGCCTTTTTAATGAATTCGAATTGGTTATAGAGAATTCATCTAGTTGGATCAGATGTGTTGATCACATGATATTTCAGAAGGATTCTTCATAGGACAGGTTAAGTCATGCTTTCAGTGAAAGTGGCTAAGGTTGGCATTATGAGTGGTCTTCATGCAATTATAACACATTTTTGATTGTGACTTGTTGTAATCACAGTGGTTTGGTATCATCTTAGTATTCACAGTGGTTTGGAGGTTTGGTATCTTCTCAATTTTCAAGTTGTAAAACTCTTACAAGTTTATAATGATAAGTGACACATATAGTAGTGTATAATGCTCTTTATTGTTTCACAAGACCTAATTAAAATTTCCTTAAAAACCTATTGTAGCCATCACTGCACTTTTCTTATAATCGACTGTTGACTGGCTGGAGTGGTGATTGTCACTTAAGTGACAACTTAAGGGGAGAAGACTCGTCAGTCTTACCGGCCCCGTTGCCTAGGGTGCCCGGTAACTGGTTAATGTGTTGTGTGCTCCGCGGGAAACGGCAAATCAACGATTGTCGTTGAATCTTCATTTGGCGGGCCGCGCAAATCGGAGGGATAAGGTTTAAAATGTGAATTGCCTCCAATGGTTAGCAACTGTGGTTAAATTTGACAACCACTGTGTTATCAAAAGGAAACAAAACTTGCTATTTTCATGGCCTTTCACCGAAGATGAAGAGGCACTTAAATTGGAGTTTTTTTGGTGAGAGAAAGAATGTCATTTAGAATGTTTCTAAATGTGAAGAATATGAAAAGGCTGATTTCTTCGTAGATGTTTTATTTTTTTTGTTGTTTGTTTTTTTGAAGAGAAGATGTTATGATTGAGATATCATATGAAGTTGGAAGTTGAATCAGTTTTTTTTGTAGATATGATGGAATTTCTTCTTGATGGTTAAAGATTGTTTTCAATGGCAGATATATAGAGTTGCAGAGATGAGATGAAGTTGAAGATTGCAAGAAGTTTTTGGAGAGTGGAATTTTGTTTTGAAATGTAATATTTGCAGGAATAAAGAATCATTTTTTTTAGGGAATTATGTTGAGATTTTGAATGAATGTTGATTCAATAAACGAATGGAGTCCTTCAATGATCATGATGGATTAATGTTTGTTCAGAGAAAGTGAAGGTGATGAAAGACAATAATTTCTCAGAGAGGGTAAATTGTTCAGTTTTGCACAGAGAGAAAGCTCAAGAAATGGTGAATTAGTTTGAGATTGTTTTGCAGAGGTATGAAGTATTTTGAAGTTCAAAATTGAATGACTGTAGGTGTTGAAGACAGTTAAAGGTTGACTGCAAAGAATTTATTTTGTCTATCTTAAAAGGGAGAAATAAGGTTTTGTTTTTTATTGAAACAGGGAAATCCCCTGAGTTATAATTTTTATTGAATGTTGATGTTGTAATGTTAGTGAGACATGTAGAGAAGTACAATATGCCAGTGAGGCAGAATTGTAAAGTCAGTGAGACAATTGTAATCAGAAATTTGTGTTAAGCCAGTGAGGCAGTTGAGTGGTTTTTATACCCCAGGAGGGTTTTCCACTTGGGAAATTTCTTGTGTCAAGTTTTGTTTTGATACTCTGCATATTTTCTTTGTTCTATCTGAAGAATTCTACAGTTGTGAATTTAAATTAAGAAAAGGAGTAAAAAGTGTTAAAATTGTTAACAACACTGATTCACCCCCCTCTCAGTGTTGAGTGTATTCCTACAATTGGTATCAGAGCTTGGTACCCTGTCAAAGCTTAATCAGCTTGGGTAGATCATATTTTTGGAATACTTATCATGGCAAGTCAAGAAGGTTACTCTAATTATAAAGCACCTGTGTTTGATGGTTCTAACTATGCTTTTTGCAAATTCAGGATGGAGTCATATTTGTCATCTCTGGGGTATGATGTGTATGCTGCCATTGTTACTGCATATACTACTACAAATCCTCCTAGCATAGCTGATGAGAAAAGGGCATATGAAAATAATGCTAAGGCTAAAAATGCATTATGTTGTGGTCTTACCAATGACATACTTGTCAAAATCATGGAGTGTAAAACAACCAAGGAAATATGGGACAAACTGTCTAATATTTATCAAGGAGATGATAAAATCAAAGAAGCAAAACTGCAATCCTACAGAGCCAAATTTGAAAGTCTCAGAATGAGTGATGATGAGAAAGTGGCATAATATCTTCTAAGGGTTCAAGAAATTGTAAATGCTATCAGAGGACTTGGTGATACACTGGAAGAGAAGACAGTTGTTACAAAAGTCTTAAGGACTTTAAATCCAAAATATGAATCCAAAGTATCTGCAGTAGAAGAAAGAGACCTAAGCAAAGTTACCTTTGATGAACTTCATGGCACTTTCATAGCTTATGAGATGAGAATTAGCAATGACATACCTTCAAGCAAAGAAGCTACTTTCAAATCAGTCAGAAAAGAAAAGGAGATTTCTGATTCAGAAGATTTGGATGATGATCAAGAAATATCTCTTGCAAGCAAGTTGAAGAAGGGATCTGTTGGTAAGTACAAAGGTAAGCTTCCATTCAAATGTTTTGAGTGTGGAAAGATTGGACACTATGCAGCTTAGTGTCCTTACAAAGACCTAGACAGTGATGAAGATGAAAACAAGAAGCAATTTAAAAAGAAACAGTTTGTTTCTAGAAGGAAAAATAATTTCAGAAAGAAAAGAAGTTTGTTCATCAAAAATGTTGATATGTCTGAAAGTGATTCAGATGATTTTCTTGATGAAAATGCACAGACTTTATTTATGGCTATTCTAAATGAAGTTCAAAATGAAAAATGTGAGGAACAATCAAACAGTTGTGAAGCTGTTATTGATTTTGAAGGAGAATTGATGTGTGCATTAAGTCAAGTCAAGAAACTTAAAAAGGAAATCATTGCACAAAGAAGTCAGTTTCAAAAAGAAAATGATATCATGAATAACAAGTTAACTTGTTATGAGAAACAAATTACTGATCTAATTCTTTCTCTTGAAGAAAGTAAGAAAATTATTGATGATAAAGACAAAGAGTTGAATAACAAGGACAAGGAATGTCATACACTTGAAGCTGAAATTGTTGGTCTGAGAAGAAGACTTGATATGTGCAGAAGTAGTGATAAACTTGATGATCTTCTTGATAGACAAAAAGGATTCAAAGATAAATCAGGTCTTGGATTTGAAGAGGGACAATGTTCTCAAAAGGCTAGTACAAAAGGCAAATCAATCATAAGGACAACAAACTACAACAGAAGTGATACTTTCAGGTATAATGCTCACTTTACTAGATATTGTTTTTGTTGCAACAAGTTTGGACACAAAGCCAGTGAATGCAGATTTGGAGTCAGAAGAGAAATGCATTTATTTCCAAGGAATCTATTCATGTTCTTAAGAAGTTTGAAGTGTCACAATTGTAAAAATTTTGGGCATATTGCCAAATTCTGTAGACCTTCATTGCAAATGCAGCAAACAACAAGAAATACTATTTCAGGTTTGTCTTCTTTGAGTTCTGAAAAGAAATTGTTTGTTTGGAAACCTAAGGTAATTAATAAGTTTGATGTTATGATTGCACAAGCTGCTTTTCATGCCAAAAGGAAGGAACAGTGGGTGATTGACAGTGGTTGCTCTAACCACATGACAGGGGACAAAGATAAGTTTGTTAAATTTGAAGACATTAATGAAGGTTCTGTTATGTTTGGAAATAATGATTGCATTATGATCAGAGGCAAAGGTACAATTCTTCTTGATGATGAAACACCACTACATGATGTGTATTTTGTAGAAGGACTGAAGCACAACTTGTTAAGTGTCAGTCAAATATGTGACAATGGTTTTAATGTGGTTTTTGATGCACATGGATGTGAGATTAAAAAGAAATCAGGTAAAGTATTGCAGCAGGTCTAAGGACTAGTGGTAATATCTACAATCTTCATAACTCAGAAACTAAAAGTGTTGATAGCCATATCTGTTTCATGGGTCAAATTGAGGAAAGCTGGTTGTGGCATAGAAGAGTTGGTCATGTGAATTTTGACAATCTCGTAAGAATCAGCAGGAATCACAATGTCAGAAATATGCCTCATATTTCAAAACCAAGTAATACTATATGCAAAGAGTGTCAATTGGGTAAGCAAACCAAAGTTAGTTTCAAGCCTAAGGAGTATTTTACTTCAAAACCTCTACAGCTGGTACATTCAGATTTGTGTGGTCCTACAAGGACTAAAGCTCTGGGAGGAGAAAAATATTTTATGCTTTTCATTGATGACTTTTCAAGAATGACATGGGTAACATTCTTAAGGCATAAATCAGAGGCATTTGATAGATTCAAAATCTTAAAGAAGATGGTTGAAAAGGAATCTGATTTTAAGCTAAAATGTTTAAGGTCAGACAATGGAGGAGAGTACACTTCAAAGGAATTTGAAGAGTATTGTGAAAAACATGGGATAAGAAGGCAATTCTCCACTCCTAGAACTCCACAGCAAAATGGAGTAGCTGAAAGAAAAAATAGGATTGTAAAAGAGATGGCAAGAACCTTACTACATGATGCAAATCTGCCTAATGTCTATTGGAGAGAAGCTGTTCATACAACTGTATATACTTTGAACAGAGTTCAATTAAGGGTAAAGTCAAATTATACTCCCTATGAACTTTGGTATGGTAAGTTAGCTAATGTTGGGTATTTTAAAATTTTTGGAAGTAAGTGTTACATCAAGAAAGATAATGATAGCTTATGTGGTTTTGAGTCTAGATGTGATGAAGGCATATTTCTTGGTTATTCTACACATAGCAAGGCATATAAGTGTTTTAACAATAGGCTCAAAAGAATAATTGCAAAGGGTATTCACAAATTGAAGGTATTGACTTTGAAGAAACATTTGCTCCTGTTGCTAGATTAGAAGCTATAAGAATGTTTTTAGCTTTTTCAGTTTATAAAAATTTCAAAGTTTACCAAATGGATGTAAAATCAGCATTTCTAAATGGAGATCTTGAAGAAGAAGTCTACATGGAACAACCAGAAGGTTTTGTGAATAAAGATAATTCAGATCATGTTTATAGGTTGAAAAAGGCTTTATATGGTTTAAAGCAAGCTCCAAGAGCTTGGTATTATAGACTGGATAAGTTTCTGCAGGAACAGGGATTCACAAAAGGAGGTGTGGACAGTAATTTGTACTATTTAATCAAAGGTGAGGATATTCTGGTTGTTGAAATTTATGTTGATGATATCATTTTTGGTAGTAACAATGATGATATGAGTCATTCATTTCCTAACATTATGAAGTCAGAATTTGAAATGTCTATGTTGGGAGAATTGTCTTTCTTTCTTGGTCTTCAGGTATCTCAGCTTGAAAAAGGAATATTTATCTCACAAAATAAATATGCCAAAGAGATGTTAAAGAGATTTCAAATGGATGATTGCAAACCTTTGGGTACTCCTATGGAGACAGGGCATAAGCTAAGTAAAAATGATGAATCACTTGAAGTAGAACAGTCTCTGTATAGATCTATGATTGGGAGTCTTTTATATCTCATTGCTTCTAGGCCTAATATTATGCAGGCTGTTTGTTTGGTTGCTAGATTTCAAGCTTGTCCTAAACAATCACATTTGAATGCTGTTAAGAGAATCTTTAGATATATTAAGGGTACACTTGATTTTGATTTATGGTATCCTAGACACAGTGATTTTACACTTCTTGCCTATACAGATGCAGATTGGGTAGGGTGTCTTGATGATAGAAAAAGCACAAGTGGGGCAGCTTTCTTTCTGGGTGGCAGATTGGTTGCATGGCATAGTAAGAAACAAGATTGTGTTTCTCTATCTACAGCTGAAGCTGAGTACATTGCTGCTTCATCATGTTGTACACAGGTACTTTGGATGGTACAATCACTTCTTGATATTAAGGTTGAGGTTAAAAAGCCTGTGTCTATTCTTTGTGATAACATAAGTTCTATCAATATGTCAAAGAATCCTATAATGCATTCAAGAACTAAGCACATTGCTATCAGATATCATTTTCTAAGGGAAAAGGTGATTGAAAATGAAGTTGCTTTGGAATATGTGCATACTAGTGATCAATTGGCTGATATCTTCACAAAGCCTTTGCCAAAGGAGACATTTGAAACTCTAAGACAGAGACTGGGAGTTCTTTCTCTTGTCTCTCTTCAGTAAGTTACAGAGATATTAGATTCAGGGGGAGTTGTTTTCTAGATTATTTTAATGTCCTGAATCTCATTTGTACATAGTCGGGTAAGTGCAAAAAGATGGGGGGCCAAAAAGTGGCCAAAAAATTTTGAAAAAAAATTTAGGCATAACGCGAGCGCGTTATAACGCGCTCGCGTTATGGCTTGGCAATGACAAGCCTAAGGCTCGTCATTGCCGAGCCATAACGCGAGCGCGTTATAACGCGCTCGCGTTATAAAGCACTTTATATATAAAAAAAAAAACGCTGTCATTTCATTTTATTTCATTTCATTGTGAGTTTTTCCTCCGCCCGCGGCTTAAAACCATTCAAAAACGCGCTCGCGTTCTACAAAACACCGTTCAACACAAAAGATTTGTCGATTCATCGCCGAAATGCCGCCGCGACGTCGAGCACGCCAAAGGGGTGAGTTATCTTTGTTTTTTTGTTTGAATTTCTTCCTAAATAGGTAGGTTTTGTGTTGATTTTTGATGCATATTTTATTAATTGTAGGAAATGTTAATGCACCTCCTCCTCCTCCTCAAAATCCACAAAATCTTGAGGAAGAAATACCTGCAGAACAACAACCTCCTCCATTCATTCCTCGACATGCCCCTGGAACACAAGATAATATAATGGGGGAAATTGAAAACAACAAAAAACAAATTGAAGATATAATTGCAAGGTTGAAAGATCCTTCCACTTCAACCTTGCATAGGTCCACGCTTGCCGAATCTCTTGAGTCTATGTTATCAAATGTAAATTCAATTAGCAAGCAAATAACTAGTTGGACCGATAAAAAGAGAGAGTTTAGAGATTACTATGCAGATAAATTGTCATACCAAGATGTCAAAAAATTACAAATTACAAAAGTAGACTTGTGTTCAATTTTCACAAACCCACAAACAAATCAACCTCCACCCATTACATGCAAGAGGTTCCCTATCCATTGGTGCAACAACCAAGCGATAAGGGACAATTTCGGGCAGAGGTGGTGGATGGTTTTTGACCATCCTCCATGCAATAACAATGAGGTCCCGCAATACTTTTTGAGGAAACTCTACTCCGAGTTTGTCCTCAATAAAGTGCCAAACTATTTTGATATGCGGGACTTCCAGGGTAGAGGTGGGGGCTCAGCACAGGATAGACCAGGGGCACGTCTTGACCCACAGCGGGTAGTGAGACGAGTAATCAGCAGACCAGCCCACGAGCATGTTTCTATTCCTTCCATTGTGAAGGAGAGTGTTGAGGTCGATACACTGAGGTCGATTAGTGCCTTCACCCAGAGCATCATAGAGCATGCCGATCCTGCAACACAGAGTGGGTTGGGAGATAGTGCGAGGAGTAGGGTCCCACCGCATACTTGCCAGGCTTGCGGGTCAGCCTGTGGTTATGACCCCATGGACAGTCAGGACGCAGGTGCACAGGCTACATCTGCAGCTGAGCAGATGGCGATGACAGATACCCTCCTGAGTGAGACTTTCGGCCTTGATACTCAGGTAAATATTAGCAAGTTTATTGAATTTAATTTATTAAATTTTATTTTTGAAATACAAGATTAACTAATTTAAATTGATGATTTTAATGAAATTTCAGGGTCATAGCGTCGATGCAGTTTTCAATGGTTCTCCACCTACATTTTTCACTAGATCATCTACTGTCGAGGTATGTAACTAGTAAACAATTATAAATATTACATGTGAATAGCATCGTTATATGAATGGTATTCTAATTTCTGATTTTGGATGTTGAATAGGTTAACACTGTAGATTTCATGGCAACACCTGCCAGCGGTGGTGGACTTCAAAGCTTTACGGAGGTAATAAAATAAATAGTTTAATGAATGAATTGTACTTACTAAATTTTTGTATGTGATTTGTGTGTTTTATTGTGTGTACTTCCATGTTTAGATGAGCGTGTGTGTATGTTAGGAGCCATGATTTGCATCACTATTATAGTTTTCGTAATTGAATAATGTTGTTTTATTTCCAGATGATGCAGGCTGCGGATACACCTCCCCATGTTCATAGGGCAATGGAGCAGGGTGTGGCCTCTGCGATTCATAGCTCTATGGCATTGACAGGGGTATGAGGCAGATTAGTAAATTTCAATTTACATTCATTGTTATAGTTGTCTATTTTTGAAAAATCAAAAGATTATTGATTTGAAGTTTAATTTCTATCTGGATGGTTTCTATAGGACATGACATCACCAGGGCCTTTTCCTGCTACTGAGGCAAGCGAGCAGGCAGATTATATGTTAGCGGTAAGTGATTATTTTGTTAAATGTTTCATTTTTTTATAACATGTAATTTCTATATATTAATATCTATACTTTTTTTTGTAACAGGTAAAGGTGCAGGAAGAACTAAATAGGAGAAGTAGCCCTCGGGTTCATAGTAGACCACCCACATGCATGTCTCCATCCCCTAGAAGATCAAAGGCTGCTCGTGATTTATTCTCTTCACCAGCTAGAGGGGAATGACTTTTTATTGTGTTCCTCTGTTGTATGCCTATATGGCATTTGTGGACATATATTTTGTATTGTACATAGTTGACATTGTATGCCTATATGGCATTCTTGTAAGCCTATATGGCTATTTTGTATATATTTTATACTTATATCGACAGATATTGATGTATGCGTATATGGATATTTGGTTAATACAAATCTTTTTTATTGATGGCGTCCATACTTGCATTATAAATCCACTTTTGAATGGATATTTGTAGATGGCTACTTCAAATATTTAAAGTCTGATTGTATTACATAGGATGTTTGCATTTTCTTTGATAGGCTTGATAGGCCATGGATTACATGATGGTGTTTGATGGAAAAGTATGGTACTAGAAGACTCTAGTTCATTCTTAATAGGCTTGTGATTGATAATATCTTTGCATGATTACACTTGATCTTGGATCATGGGCATGTTGTTAGGATTTTGATTGCATTGTGATGTTTGATGGATAGGCATGGTGTAAGTGTAAGATACCCAACTAGTTCTACGAAAAATTTTCCTTACTTAAACACTTTTACTTGCTAACAATTCATCAACTACTTCAATAACATAAAGATATACATCAAGATAACTATTTGAATGAAACAACATTAGAGTTGGGTACTTGTCTTGTTACTTGATTCAATCAACTTGCAATGTCTTATTACATGGAAAATGCTTTCAATAGCATGAAGTACAACTCATTCAATGGAAATACAAGGATAGGCCTTGAAGCCTTGATGTTACAATGTCTTCCTTATTTGAGCAACATTTGAAGATTTGGAATGTTCAACTCATCACCTCACAAGGTAGGCGCATATTTGAAGGATTTACAGGTTTTTCTGACTTGGGCGCCAAGTTGAGGTGACCTCCTCCTGAAGTTGCGCCTTGTCAACATTAGGTGCCAATTAGAGTTTATGGATGCTCTGGATTGTTTCCAAGAGTAGGCGCCAAAACATCATCATTATGAAAGTGTTTTAAATGCTAGGCGCCCAAATCAGCCCTCTGGAGTCTAGGCGCTCCTTTCATGCATTTTGTGTTCTAGGCGCCAATTGAAAGGAGTGGAGAACAGGGCAAGCGCCTTCCAAACTAGGTGTTTCCTTGAGGTGACAAGGACTTAGAAAGTGCGCCTAAGGTGAGTGCCTTGAGTGAAAAGGTCTAACAAACATCTTTGAACCCCCTTTCAAGGTTAGGCGCATTCTGGAGGTGGAAACAAGTATAAGGTGCGCCTTAGCTTCCTTTGTCAATTCTTGCAAGTCTTTGTTGATTAGGAAGGTGGAATGCTTCATTGTAGAATGAGCGCCTATCTTCTAATGTCCAAACTACTTCTTCTGGCTCACTCTGTGGCTAGGCGCCAGAGCTAAACTGTTCACACAATGGAGTGCGCCTAGACTCACTTGATGTTTTCTTACTACTTCAACCCCTGGAAGATGTTCCAAGGTGTTCCCTTTTACAAGCACCTGACCTCCCAAGTTCCTTCATGTGCTATTCCTTGAAGGCGCCAAAACTGAGCTCCAGTGCCATGGGATTGTGCCTAACATCTTTGAAGAGTTTCTAAGCCTTTTGCAAGTTGATATCCCAAACTCATCTTCTAGGCGCAACAGGAGCTTTCCAAAGGAGTTTCCAAGTTTTAGACGCCAAGCGAGGTCATGGGTGAATGGAACTGCGCCTTAGGAGATGACTGGATCCTAAGCGTCAGTCTGGAGTTACAGTGGAATTGATATGCGCCTCAACTAGCTTAGGCACCCATTTGAAGTGATTCCTTTAACACTTCTCTGTCAATCTCAACTGCAAGGATGATCTCCTAATCCAATTTTGATCCTCTGGAGATGCAAATAGCTTTACATTTCACTAGGTTCCATCAATGATGATCATCAACCAAAGCACATTTCAAAGGTGAGATAGGCAAGTGAGGCGCTAAACTAGTCCTTAAGACTTATCTCCTTCTATCAAGTCAATTTCAACTATGTGAGAGAGTTCTATTCTAGGCGCAAAATGGAAATGTTTCATCAATTGGTGCATCTTACAAAGCTCCCAATTCTAGGCGCCAGAGCCAAAGAGTTTTTCCCAACACATGCACCTGGGCTAGGAATTCACGTAAGAGACATCACTTAGCTTTAAAACTTTCAATCTATAGCCATCTGGGCTAGGCGCTCCAATGGAGGATCCTTGAACTCATGCATTGGCACCTTCTAGTTCTAGGCACCCATTTTGGATGATTCATCCTGATACTAGCGCCCAAAATGACTAGACTCTCTTCATTATCCAATTCACTTAGAAGACTCAAGTTGGAGACTTAGTTGTCTATCCATGTTCTCTGGAAGATTCATTGTACCTCTATGCACTATCTCCTTCAAGGCGCACATTTAGCTCCAAAACGCAAATTTCCATCATCAACCCATCAAGGTGCATCATCTTCCCTTTGTATCCCCTTCAAGGCGCAGACATTCACTTCTTCACACTCAAACTCACTCTCTGGCACCAGAATAGGTGTATAACTTCAAATAAGGCGGTAATCTTAGGTTTCTAAGTACTTAGTTTGATCTTAAGGCTATCCTTCCTCTAAGCACTCTCTTCAACTCCCTCACTGAAGGCCCTCTATAAGTTTGGGCGCATTTCATCCCAAGGCGCTTCAACATCATCCAAGGCGCAAATTCACTCTCCAAGACAAGGTGCAAAAAACCCTATCCTAAGGCGATCAAATCTTGCTTCTAGACCTAGGCGCACAAACATGAGATTAAGGATCATTCTGGCCACCATCACTTCCCTAAAGGCGCAAAATTGGTGTAGATACATTCCATTTATTAAGGATCATTCTGGCGCCCAAATCTTGTCAAAGCAAAGGATCAATAGGTTCTCTCTAAGGCGCACTCCAGGGTTTGATCTTGCAAGACTTCTCACGTCAAAATTTTGACCAAGACACTCAAGGCACTAGTCTTTATCATCTAACCCTACAGTGCACTTACTCATTATGATATACTCCTCAACTTTGTATTCAACCTTGCCCAAGGCGCATATTCACTATAAGGCATTCTCACGTTGTCAAGGCTCAGAGGGCTTCAACTTGCTAAAGGGTAGAGGTCTAGGCGCATATCTGACTTGAAGCTCAAGGCGCTCCAACCCTCTTGCTCTGGAATTCCTTCTAGGCACTAAGTGACTTCTCCAATTCCTTGAAAACATTTGAAGTGTTTTACCTTCTCAAGGTGCTCCTTCGAACTTGACTCCAAGGTGTTATAATCTCAAAGGTGCTGACATCATCTCAACCAAAGGTGCTCAATGATTCATCCCATATCTAGGTGCTAAAACACTTAATCAACCAAGTCATTCAAGGCGCCATTTAGTAAACTCATCTTCCATGATATTCCTATCAAGGCGCATATCACTTCTCTCATGGGCTTTAGGCGCTCAGTTGAGTGTTTCAATACTATTTAGGTGCCAAATTCATTTTAATGCACCAAACACAAAGAGCTTTCAAACACTGGGCGCTCACAAAGAGTCTTCCAACCTTGGGCGCTAAATTAGGTCTTTGCAACTATCCAAGGCGCATATCTTCGTTTGAACAACTTATGGTGCCAAGACAACTTCTCATTAGGGCGCTCAAAACACTTGTGTTTACATTTGAAGTGCTTTACCTTCTTAAGGTGCTCCAGACTAACCTGACTCCAAAGCGCTCCATCATCATCCTTAAGGCGCTAAAAACATCATCTCCACTCTAGGCAAAAACATCATCCAACTCCTTAAGGCACTTCACTGTCAAAGTCTGAAGGCGCTCTACCTAGACCTTTCCCCTAGGCGCCAGAACTCCTAAGCACTCACCAGATAACTCTCTTCTTCAAGGCGCAAATCTTCCTATACTATGATTGCCTCTGAAACACTGATTAACGTGATGTGAGGGTGCAAAGGCTACTCCAATCCTCAGTGAGCGCCTAGTTTAAACAAGGAGAAATAAAGCATTCAAAACTATCCAAACGATCATCCCCTTCCTAATGTCTTCACTGCTCCAGAAAACCTTGGCCAAAATGACACATAACAACTCCTATGAGTGCCCTTATGCCCTAGGATCATCTAGTTTGTGCGTCTTGTAATGAGTAGTTCATGTAAGTTTGGAATGAGCGCCTTGAATAAGTGTAAACTAGCCTAGAGAAGGGTATGTGCGCCTTGAGCATTCCAGAGATAACTGTGCGCCTAGAACAATATGAGTGCTCATGATGATGATTAACGCCCTGATGAGACTATGAGCGCCTTGTTCAGGAGATACCTTGTTTGATCATAAAATGCACCTTGAGTCTTGAAGGTTTTGAGCACCTAGGTGATTTGGATGTTGAGATGTTGGTATGCGCCCAAGATTGAGGTAAGTGAGCGCTTGTAATGGAGGAGAGCAATGAGATGAGGTTTAGCGCCTCCAAGTAAGGTCAGAGGTGAGGTTAGAGGTGAAATGCGCCTTTGGACCATTCTGGTGCCTTGGATGAAGAACCTATATCTTGAGCCCAAGAGGTAAAATTTGCGCCTTAGTGGATTTGGAGAGTTACAGAGACTAGAGAAAAGCGCCTTGAAGACAGAGTTGTTCAAGGCGCATGTGTGATTTGGTCAAAAACAGGCGCCTAGAGTGAATAGGCTTTCATCCTGACTTAATACACTGCCTCCTTCTGACGATTTTTGGGGCAGCAGAAAACCTTTCACCACGGGCAAATGCCTCAGAGCTATAAAAAACCGAGAGAGGTTATTGTAGAGGCACTCTACGTGATCCCATTGCCTCAGACGGAATGTTTCTAAGTGACACAGTTTTCGAGTAACATCTCGTCAAAGATTGCTGCCTTTTTGCACTTTGGACTCTTCAGGGATATCGTCGGTACAATGTAGCTCCGACTGTTTCGACATGTTTGGGTGAGAAATAGGACCATGCCTAGCATAAATGTACCCATTCGGACGCGTTGGAACAGTCAGTTTGGTCGCATCAGGAGCAGGACGAAAGTTACACCCCTTTGCAACTTTACACTGCCTCCTTCTGACGATTTTTGGGGCAACAGAAAACCTTTCACCACGGGCAAATGCCTCAGAGCTATAAAAAACTGAGAGAGGTTATTGTAGAGGCACTCTACGTGATCCCGTTGCCTCAGACGGAATGTTTCTAAGTGACACGATTTTCGAGTAACATCTCGTCAAAGATTGCTGCCTTTTTGCACTTTGGACTCTTCAGGGATATCGTCGGTACAATGTAGCTCCGACTGTTTCGACATGTCTGGGTGAGAAATAGGACCATGCCTAGCATAAATGTACCCATTCAGACGCGTTGGAATAGTCAGTTTGGTCGCATCAGGAGCAGGACGAAAGTTACACCCCTTAGCAACTTTACACTGCCTCCTTCTGACGATTTTTGGGGCAACAGAAAACCTTTCACCACGGGCAAATGCCTCAGAGCTATAAAAAACCGAGAGAGGTTATTGTAGAGGCACTCTACGTGATCCCGTTGCCTCAGACGGAATGTTTCTAAGTGACACGATTTTCGAGTAACATCTTGTCAAAGATTGCTGCCTTTTTGCACTTTGGACTCTTCAGGGATATCGTCGGTACAATGTAGCTCCGACTGTTTCGACATGTCTGGGTGAGAAATAGGACCATGCCTAGCATAAATGTACCCATTCGGACGCGTTGGAACAGTCAGTTTGGTCGCATCAGGAGCAGGACGAAAGTTACACCCCTTTGCAACTTTACACTGCCTCCTTCTGACGATTTTTGGGGCAACAGAAAACCTTTCACCATGGGCAAATGCCTAAGAGCTATAAAAAACCGAGAGAGGTTATTGTAGAGGCACTCTACGTGATCCCGTTGTCTCAGACGGAATGTTTCTAAGTGACACGAGTTTCGAGTAACATCTCGTCAAAGATTGCTGCCTTTTTGCACTTTGGACTCTTCAGGGATATCGTCGGTACAATGTAGCTCCGACTGTTTCGACATGTCTGGGTGAGAAATAGGACCATGCCTAGCATAAATGTACCCATTCGGACGCGTTGGAACAGTCAGTTTGGTCGCATCAGGAGCAGGACGAAAGTTACACCCCTTTGCAACTTTACACTGCCTCCTTCTGACGATTTTTGGGGCAACAGAAAACCTTTCACCACGGGCAAATGCCTCAGAGCTATAAAAAACCGAGAGAGGTTATTGTAGAGGCACTCTACGTGATCCCGTTGCCTCAGACGGAATGTTTCTAAGTGACACGATTTTTGAGTAACATCTCGTCAAAGATTGCTGCCTTTTTGCACTTTGGACTCTTCAGGGATATCGTCGGTACAATGTAGCTCCGACTGTTTCGACATGTCTGGGTGAGAAATAGGACCATGCCTAGCATAAATGTACCCATTCGGACGCGTTGGAACAGTCAGTTTGGTCGCATCAGGAGCAGGACGAAAGTTACACCCCTTTGCAACTTTACACTGCCTCCTTCTGACGATTTTTGGGGCAGCAGAAAACCTTTCACCACGGGCAAATGCCTCAGAGCTATAAAAAACCGAGAGAGGTTATTGTAGAGGCACTCTACGTGATCCCGTTGCCTCAGACAGAATGTTTCTAAGTGACATGATTTTCGAGTAACATCTCGTCAAAGATTGCTGCCTTTTTGCACTTTGGACTCTTCAGGGATATCGTCAGTACAATGTAGCTCCGACTGTTTCGACATGTCTGGGTGAGAAATAGGACCATGCCTAGCATAAATGTACCCATTCGGACGCGTTGGAACAGTCAGTTTGGTCGCATCAAGAGCAGGACGAAAGTTACACCCCTTTGCAACTTTACACTGCCTCCTTCTGACGATTTTTGGGGCAACAGAAAACCTTTCACCATGGGCAAATGCCTCAGAGCTATAAAAAACCGAGAGAGGTTATTGTAGAGGCACTCTACGTGATCCCGTTGCCTCAGACGGAATGTTTCTAAGTGACACGATTTTTGAGTAACATCTCGTCAAAGATTGCTGCCTTTTTGCACTTTGGACTCTTCAGGGATATCGTCGGTACAATGTAGCTCCGACTGTTTCGACATGTCTGGGTGAGAAATAGGACCATGCCTAGCATAAATGTACCCATTCGGACGCGTTGGAACAGTCAGTTTGGTCGCATCAGGAGCAGGACGAAAGTTACACCCCTTTGCAACTTTACACTGCCTCCTTCTGACGATTTTTGGGGCAATAGAAAACCTTTCACCACGGGCAAATGCCTAAGAGCTATAAAAAACTGAGAGAGGTTATTGTAGAGGCACTCTACGTGATCCCGTTGCCTCAGATGGAATGTTTCTAAGTGACACGATTTTCGAGTAACATCTCGTCAAAGATTGCTGCCTTTTTGCACTTTGGACTCTTCAGGGATATCGTCGGTACAATGTAGCTCCGACTGTTTCGACATGTCTGGGTGAGAAATAGGACCATGCCTAGCATAAATGTACCCATTCGAACGCGTTGGAACAGTCAGTTTGGTCGCATCAGGAGCAGGACGAAAGTTACACCCCTTTGCAACTTTACACTGCCTCCTTCTGACGATTTTTGGGGCAACAGAAAACCTTTCACCACGGGCAAATGCCTAAGAGCTATAAAAAACCGAGAGAGGTTATTGTAGAGGCACTCTACGTGATCCCGTTGCCTCAGATGGAATGTTTCTAAGTGACACGATTTTCGAGTAACATCTCGTCAAAGATTGCTGCCTTTTTGCACTTTGGACTCTTCAGGGATATCGTCGGTACAATGTAGCTCCTACTGTTTCGACATGTCTGGGTGAGAAATAGGACCATGCCTAGCATAAATGTACCCATTCGGACGCGTTGGAACAGTCAGTTTGGTCACATCAGGAGCAGGACGAAAGTTACACCCCTTTGCAACTTTACACTGCCTCCTTCTGACGATTTTTGGGGCAACAGAAAACCTTTCACCACGGGCAAATGCCTCAGAGCTATAAAAAACCGAGAGAGGTTATTGTAGAGGCACTCTACGTGATCCCGTTGCCTCAGACGGAATGTTTCTAAGTGACACGATTTTCGAGTAACATCTCGTCAAAGATTGCTGCCTTTTTGCACTTTGGACTCTTCAGGGATATCGTCGGTACAATGTAGCTCCGACTGTTTCGACATGTCTGGGTGAGAAATAGGACCATGCCTAGCATAAATGTACCCATTCGGACGCGTTGGAACAGTCAGTTTGGTCGCATCAGGAGCAGGACGAAAGTTACACCCCTTTGCAACTTTACACTGCCTCCTTCTGACGATTTTTGGGGCAGCAGAAAACCTTTCACCACGGGCAAATGCCTCAGAGCTATAAAAAACCGAGAGAGGTTATTGTAGAGGCACTCTATGTGATCCCGTTGCCTCAGACGGAATGTTTCTAAGTGACACGATTTTCGAGTAACATCTCGTCAAAGATTGCTCCCTTTTTGCACTTTGGACTCTTCAGGGATATCGTCGGTACAATGTAGCTCCGACTGTTTCGACATGTCTGGGTGAGAAATAGGACCATGCCTAGCATAAATGTACCCATTCGGACGCGTTGGAACAGTCAGTTTGGTCGCATCAGGAGCAGGACGAAAGTTACACCCCTTTGCAACTTTACACTGCCTCCTTCTGACGATTTTTGGGGCAACAGAAAACCTTTCACCACGGGCAAATGCCTCAGAGCTATAAAAAACTGAGAGAGGTTATTGTAGAGGCACTCTACGTGATCCCGTTGCCTCAGACGGAATGTTTCTAAGTGACACGATTTTCGAGTAACATCTCGTCAAAGATTGCTGCCTTTTTACACTTTGGACTCTTCAGGGATATCGTCGGTACAATGTAGCTCCGACTGTTTCGACATGTCTGGGTGAGAAATAGGACCATGCCTAGCATAAATGTACCCATTCGGACGCGTTGGAACAGTCAGTTTGGTCGCATCAGGAGCAGGACGAAAGTTACACCCCTTTGCAACTTTACACTGCCTCCTTCTGACGATTTTTGGGGCAGCAGAAAACCTTTCACCACGGGCAAATGCCTCAGAGCTATAAAAAACCGAGAGAGGTTATTGTAGAGGCACTCTACGTGATCCCGTTGCCTCAGACGGAATGTTTCTAAGTGACACGATTTTCGAGTAACATCTCGTCAAAGATTGCTGCCTTTTTGCACTTTGGACTCTTCAGGGATATCGTCGGTACAATGTAGCTCCGACTGTTTCGACATGTCTGGGTGAGAAATAGGACCATGCCTAGCATAAATGTACCCATTCGGACGCGTTGGAACAGTCAGTTTGGTCGCATCAGGAGCAGGACGAAAGTTACACCCCTTTGCAACTTTACACTGCCTCCTTCTGACGATTTTTGGGGCAACAGAAAACCTTTCACCACGGGCAAATGCCTCAGAGCTATAAAAAACCGAGAGAGGTTATTGTAGAGGCACTCTACGTGATCCCGTTGCCTTAGACGGAATGTTTCTAAGTGACACGATTTTCGAGTAACATCTCGTCAAAGATTGCTGCCTTTTTGCACTTTGGACTCTTCAGGGATATCGTCGGTACAATGTAGCTCCGACTGTTTCGACATGTCTGGGTGAGAAATAGGACCATGCCTAGCATAAATGTACCCATTCGGACGCGTTGGAATAGTCAGTTTGGTCGCATCAGGAGCAGGACGAAAGTTACACCCCTTTGCAACTTTACACTGCCTCCTTCTGACGAATTTTGGGGCAACAGAAAACCTTTCACCACGGGCAAATGCCTCAGAGCTATAAAAAACCGAGAGAGGTTATTGTAGAGGCACTCTACGTGATCCCGTTGCCTCAGACGAAATGTTTCTAAGTGACACGATTTTCGAGTAACATCTCGTCAAAGATTGCTGCCTTTTTGCACTTTGGACTCTTCCGGGATATCGTCGGTACAATGTAGCTTAGACTGTTTCGACATGTTTGGGTGAAAAATAGGACCATGCCTAGCGTAAATGTACCCATCTGAATGTGTTGGAACAGTCAGTTTGGTCACATCACGAGCAAGACACCAAAAATGCAAAGGTTGCTTTGTGCAACTTGACAACATTGACACTTTTTTGCAACATGACTCAAAGACTCAAACTGACCCCAAATGACTCAAAGTGACTTAAAATCACCTTGATTATAGAGGTCAAGGCGCTCCTTATCATTCATTCATTATGAGCGCCTTGGGAGAA
The DNA here is from genome assembly GCA_027924645.1 of Cunninghamia lanceolata. Taxonomy (NCBI): domain Eukaryota; kingdom Viridiplantae; phylum Streptophyta; class Pinopsida; order Cupressales; family Cupressaceae; genus Cunninghamia; species Cunninghamia lanceolata. Next base: position 708,197 of record BSBN01000845.1, read on the forward strand.
TGGTATATAGGTCATCATCATGATTGGGCGCCCTGGATCCAGAGTGTTGGAGAGATCATCAAATGGTGTCTAGTAGGGTGAGTTATGAGTTTGGTCGCATCAGGAGCAGGACACCAAAAATGCATAACATGATGATGGAAAAATGTGTACATATGTGTAAAAATGCAGGAGGAAATAAAAAAAGACAAACCTTACAAATTAATGTGCATACTTACAACTCAATGTAACATAACTTTACAAAATCAATGTGAATACTTACAAATTAATCCAATGAACCATCTAGATCTGCTCTACTCTTTATTGTGTCAAGTATTGCTTCATGGTCAGACTCACGCACCTTCCACAATATTTTGTTCAAAGGTCTACCCCGATACTTTATCAAATGAACATTGGATGCCACAACAAGGTTCGAGTAATGAAGAATCTTTCGATGCATGTCAAAGTCCTGAAATAGCCAAATATTAACACTCTTATGTGGGTACCTTCTAAGCCATGTTCCAGTAATAACCACTGATCCTGTAGGGTATTCGATGTTTTCTCCATCTGTAACAGGGGCCTCCAATTTCTTTTTGGCCTCAACACAACGGCATAAGTAATAATCTGTTCCCTCTTCATTATCTTCATCTGCAATAACTGCATATACGTGTCCTACATTGATATGTGTAGCAAATTAGATGAAATTAGTCAACATTACAAAAACACTACAAAGTAAGATGACATTACCTGGTTGAACTAGATGAAATTAGATGCATATATGTGCCCTATATTACCTGGTTGAACTAAATCTGATATGTGGTCAAAGTCAACTGACGATTCCATCTGTGTTAGTTTCAGTGCCGTCGGGGGTCGATACGTGTCAAGTGGGCTAAGATAACTTAACTGCCATTCGTCAACCCACTCCTTTGACTCGCACTCATCCCAGACTTGAATTGTATAGGAAGAACAAAAGCATGACATCTTTCGTGTATGGATACTCCATGAACCTGCAATTGAACTTCTGAAAGAGTGCATCTCATTTGATCCTGTCAGTGTACAACAATCCTCATATGGTGCAATGTTAGTATCATCTATCAACCAAAAAAATCTACGAACTAAAGACTTACCTTCATTACCTGGACCCATGGAAGCATTACACCACTCGACAATCGATTTTGCATCTGTCAACTTTGCATTGTCTTTATACTTTAACTCTTCTCGTGCTATGGCTCTTTTGATACATGCTCCTGCACCATCATGCTCCCCCTTTCCATGCCCGGCCTCACAAAAGTTCCACATATGTTGAATACCTGTAAAATTATGCCTCCTACTCAGCCAATAGAAATTCCGCGAGTTCTTGAATTGTGATGCACAATTATCCGACCATATGATATGCTGACTGAATGATATGCCCCTTCTAGCCAAATCATTATAGAACACCTGAAAGCAACCTTGCACGAACTCCGTAGAATGCGTGCGATCATCACTAATATAGAAATGATACTCCCTTATGATCTTTCTGTCATCCTCTGTACTATCATTCGCATGAATGAATGCAATGTGCACAAATATAGAAACCTGTGTGGAGTTGTAATATTGTGATTGCACCTCACGCTGTGGCTGTAGACTGTAGTTCTCTGCAAAGTCGACGACTGAAACAATGCTACCAACTGGAAATGTGTCCTTGCATAACTTGAATTGCAAGTCCAACCATCGAGCTCTATGGGCATGTCTTGCATACTCATACACTATGCTGTCACGAAATATAGGCATAAACTGATACACTGGAATCTTTTCAATAACTAATTCACACCTCTTTGCTTCTTTACCATCTTTTGTATTGTATGCCACTGTTTTATACTTGCCAAATTCTACTAGTTCATTTCCAACCGCATGTGTTATTTCCATATGTTCACATATTGGCAAATGTTGCAAGCCACCGCAACGATGACATGTGCCATCCAAGCATAATTTCTTGTAGAATATTTGACCTTCCTCTCTTTCACATAAAATTCTTGATATGAAATCTCTTGAAGATGTTGGTGGGGCACATATGGCACAACCCTGCAAATCATTGTTAGTATGCATATCTAAACATATAGACCTATAAGCATCAAAATGGTTAGAAAATTCAATATGTAATCTACAACAACAAGTAGTGCGTGTGTGATTTATCTTAACATAGAAAGGTTTTAGCATTTCAAAATATCTTTGACAAATTTTAATTTGAGGATACTTCTCTAGAAATTTACCATAAAACTGTGTTTGAGTCTCATCCAAAAAATGCTTTGGATGTGGTTCGCGGTTCTGACTACCAATTCTCCTTCTTACCACATCCCTTTGATTCGGAGATACCCTTGTGTAATTCTTCCAAAAGTCTTCAATTAGTGACCTCAATGCTTCAACAATTGGTTTATCTTTTCGTGGTAGTCTCCCCGAGAACGCCCATAATTCATTGGCATTAGTGTCCTCAATTTTTTGGCGTCTTCCAACGGCTCTTGATAAAGTTTTCCTATTAATTCTCAATTTTTGACTTGTCTTTCTAATAAGACGAGCTTTCCTCGTTTGACTACTTACTATAGTCGATGTAATCACATGCCGTGTTGCATTACTATCTTTTGTGCGTGAGGTGTTACCCACACTGTCATACGCACTCATTAGATTCTTGACAATAGATTTTTCACTTGAAGCCTCTGATGTTCTCAACCCAAGAATCTTCATGATAGACCTATACTTTATACTTCGCATCATTTCAACGAATAGTTGACATCTTGCAGTCTCATTTAACTTTTCAAAGAACAATCTCCAAATCTTATTAGCATATCTTCTACAAGTGCGTTTTGGAATCTTACCTTCCATTGGCTGCAAAATATTCTCATCAATATCAATCAAATACTTTGGCTTTCTATGCAAAATTCTAGGTGGTGTCAAGTTAGGTAAATTCATCTCAACATTAGGAATTTCATCAATATTTAAATGAGATGGGTTAGATGGCATACCTTCGATCGAAGATGGAATAGATGACATACCTTGAGGTTGAGGTGGGAACGATGGCGTACCTCCTTCATCACATGTGAGTGATGATGTACTCTCAACTTGAGATGTGGTAGATGGTGTCCCTACATGTTGTCTTGCGATAAAGGATGTGTCTCCAACTATGGTATTTAAATCTCTCGTACCACGAAGTTTTTGCATTCGTTCTCTTTGTGCCGCCAATACCATATCTCTTTGTGATGGTTGTGGTTCCTCTTCAATTGGTATGTCTTCATTTATCGTGTCCAATTTCCTCTTCTCACGAAGTTCCCTCATAGCCATTGCTTTCTTTGCATTCTTAGCTTCTATCTCTTCCTGTGTTGGTTTAATTCTTGATCGTTTCCTCGGCATGACGGAGAATTTGTCTGTAGCATGATAAAGAGACCAATATTAGTTCCTAAGAAATGAATACATGATAATAGTGGGATTGTATTTTTTTTATGTTGTAAGGATTTATTCTTGTATAGTTTGACATCATGGTATGAACTAAGGTTTGTTTATTACACATAATTATTAAAGAGCCCAAGTGTAGAAAATATACATGGCATCATGTGAGATTGTAGGTTGCTTTCTTGATTGGAAATGTGTCTATTTTAAACATGTATGATAATGCATGATAAAGTAATTCAATCCGAAATAAGGAAAATGTAAAGAACATGCATGTAAAGACTTGACATACCTAAAAAACAAAGATTTGAATGGAGAGAGTACCCAATTATGTAGTGTTTTTATCTTCTTGCATCAAACTCCTCAACAATTTGAGTTTTTCACCACTTGCTTCCTTTTCAATGTTAAATTCTTAAAATTGAATCAAAATTAACATTGCAATACTACAAAACTTGAAACTTGTATAGATATATATCAAATTTGGTTTGAAAACTATGTTATTTCCTCCTTCTCAAGTTGGCAAAGCAGAAAAGGTGGTGGAAAGATCATGCAAAGGTGGTACAATGTGTCAAATGTGCATGTGAACTTCCCAATAGCATGAAAGCACTTCTTTTTTGTCAGAGCACGCGCAGAATCAGTAAGAAAACAGAGCATGTGGGCCTGGATCACGGGGGTAACCACTTTTTTACCGTTTTAGTAGAATTACAAAACGCGAGCGCGTTATAACGCGCTCGCGTTATAACGCGCTCGTGCTATAACGCGCTCGCGTTTTGTCCTGCTATAGATCTCTTAACCCTAAACCCTCAACTCTGATCCCTTGACCCTCAACCCTCAATGTCAAATCCTAATCCCTCAACCTCAACCTTGTCCCTAAACCCTAATCCCTTCAACCTCAACCCTATCCCTAAACCCTTGACCCTCGAACCTCAGCCCTCAACGTCAAACCGTAATCCCTTGATGCAGAGCGAAACAAGTTGAACATTAACACAGGTGAAAAAATCCTTGAAAGTCCACAAAATAACCTTTACAGTGTATATCGGCAAGACAATTTAAATGTCACACCGAAATGTACCTCAACCCTCAACCCTCAACATCAAACCCTCGAACCTTAACCCTCAACATCAAACCCTAATCCCTCAACCCTTAACTCTAATCCCTCGACCTTCAACCCTGATCCTAAACCCTAAACCCTCAACGCCAAATTCTAATCCCTCAACCCTTCACTCTAATCCCTCAACCCTAAACCCTATCCCTAAACCCTCAACACTATACCTTAAACCCTAATCCCTCAACCCTAACCCTAAACCTTGTCCCTAAACCCTAATCCCTTCAACCTCAACCCTATCCCTAAACCCTTGACCCTTGAACCTCAGCCCTCGACGTCAAACCCTAATCCCTCAACCCTTAACTCTGATCCCTCATCTCTCAACCCTAACCCTAAACCCTCAACCCTCAACATCAAACCCTAATCCCTCAACCCTCAACCCTAATCTATCATCCGTCATCCCTCCACACTCTACTTTAACCCTAATTCCTCGACCCTCAACCCTATCCCTAAACCCTTGACCCTCGAACCTCAACCCTCAACCCTCAACATCAAACCCTAATCCCTCAACCCTTAACTCTAATCCCTCGACCTTCAACCCTGATCCTAAACCCTAAACCCTCAACGCCAAATTCTAATCCCTCAACCCTTCACTCTAATCCCTCAACCCTAAACCCTCAACACTATACCTTAAACCCTAATCCCTCAACCCTAACCCTAAACCTTGTCCCTAAACCCTAATCCCTTCAACCTCAACCCTATCCCTAAACCCTTGACCCTCGAACCTCAGCCCTCGACGTCAAACCCTAATCCCTCAACCCTTAACTCTGATCCCTCATCTCTCAACCCTAACCCTAAACCCTCAACCCTCAACATCAAACCCTAATCCCTCAACCCTCAACCCTAATCTATCATCCGTCATCCCTCCACACTCTACTTTAACCCTAATTCCTCGACCCTCAACCCTATCCCTAAACCCTTGACCCTCGAACCTCCACCCTCAACCCTCAACATCAAACCCTAATCCCTCAACCCTTAACTCTAATCCCTCGACCTTCAACCCTGATCCTAAACCCTAAACCCTCAACACCAAATTCTAATCCCTCAACCCTTCACTCTAATCCCTCAACCCTAAACCCTATCCCTAAACCCTCAACACTATACCTTAAACCCTAATCCCTCAACCCTAACCCTAAACCTTGTCCCTAAACCCTAATCCCTTCAACCTCAACCCTATCCCTAAACCCTTGACCCTCGAACCTCAGCCCTCGACGTCAAACCCTAATCCCTCAACCCTTAACTCTGATCCCTCATCTCTCAACCCTAACCCTAAACCCTCAACCCTCAACATCAAACCCTAATCCCTCAACCCTCAACCCTAATCTATCATCCGTCATCCCTCCACACTCTACTTTAACCCTAATTCCTCGACCCTCAACCCTATCCCTAAACCCTTGACCCTCGAACCTCAACCCTCAACCCTCAACATCAAACCCTAATCCCTCAACCCTTAACTCTAATCCCTCGACCTTCAACCCTGATCCTAAACCCTAAACCCTCAACGCCAAATTCTAATCCCTCAACCCTTCACTCTAATCCCTCAACCCTAAACCCTCAACACTATACCTTAAACCCTAATCCCTCAACCCTAACCCTAAACCTTGTCCCTAAACCCTAATCCCTTCAACCTCAACCCTATCCCTAAACCCTTGACCCTCGAACCTCAGCCCTCGACGTCAAACCCTAATCCCTCAACCCTTAACTCTGATCCCTCATCTCTCAACCCTAACCCTAAACCCTCAACCCTCAACATCAAACCCTAATCCCTCAACCCTCAACCCTAATCTATCATCCGTCATCCCTCCACACTCTACTTTAACCCTAATTCCTCGACCCTCAACCCTATCCCTAAACCCTTGACCCTCGAACCTCAACCCTCAACCCTCAACATCAAACCCTAATCCCTCAACCCTTAACTCTAATCCCTCGACCTTCAACCCTGATCCTAAACCCTAAACCCTCAACGCCAAATTCTAATCCCTCAACCCTTCACTCTAATCCCTCAACCCTAAACCCTATCCCTAAACCCTCAACACTATACCTTAAACCCTAATCCCTCAACCCTAACCCTAAACCTTGTCCCTAAACCCTAATCCCTTCAACCTCAACCCTATCCCTAAACCCTTGACCCTCGAACCTCAGCCCTCGACGTCAAACCCTAATCCCTCAACCCTTAACTCTGATCCCTCATCTCTCAACCCTAACCCTAAACCCTCAACCCTCAACATCAAACCCTAATCCCTCAACCCTCAACCCTAATCTATCATCCGTCATCCCTCCACACTCTACTTTAACCCTAATTCCTCGACCCTCAACCCTATCCCTAAACCCTTGACCCTCGAACCTCAACCCTTAACCCTCAACATCAAACCCTAATCCCTCAACCCTTAACTCTAATCCCTCGACCTTCAACCCTGATCCTAAACCCTAAACCCTCAACGCCAAATTCTAATCCCTCAACCCTTCACTCTAATCCCTCAACCCTAAACCCTCAACACTATACCTTAAACCCTAATCCCTCAACCCTAACCCTAAACCTTGTCCCTAAACCCTAATCCCTTCAACCTCAACCCTATCCCTAAACCCTTGACCCTCGAACCTCAGCCCTCGACGTCAAACCCTAATCCCTCAACCCTTAACTCTGATCCCTCATCTCTCAACCCTAACCCTAAACCCTCAACCCTCAACATCAAACCCTAATCCCTCAACCCTCAACCCTAATCTATCATCCGTCATCCCTCCACACTCTACTTTAACCCTAATTCCTCGACCCTCAACCCTATCCCTAAACCCTTGACCCTCGAACCTCAACCCTCAACCCTCAACATCAAACCCTAATCCCTCAACCCTTAACTCTAATCCCTCGACCTTCAACCCTGATCCTAAACCCTAAACCCTCAACGCCAAATTCTAATCCCTCAACCCTTCACTCTAATCCCTCAACCCTAAACCCTCAACACTATACCTTAAACCCTAATCCCTCAACCCTAACCCTAAACCTTGTCCCTAAACCCTAATCCCTTCAACCTCAACCCTATCCCTAAACCCTTGACCCTCGAACCTCAGCCCTCGACGTCAAACCCTAATCCCTCAACCCTTAACTCTGATCCCTCATCTCTCAACCCTAACCCTAAACCCTCAACCCTCAACATCAAACCCTAATCCCTCAACCCTCAACCCTAATCTATCATCCGTCATCCCTCCACACTCTACTTTAACCCTAATTCCTCGACCCTCAACCCTATCCCTAAACCCTTGACCCTCGAACCTCCACCCTCAACCCTCAACATCAAACCCTAATCCCTCAACCCTTAACTCTAATCCCTCGACCTTCAACCCTGATCCTAAACCCTAAACCCTCAACGCCAAATTCTAATCCCTCAACCCTTCACTCTAATCCCTCAACCCTAAACCCTATCCCTAAACCCTCAACACTATACCTTAAACCCTAATCCCTCAACCCTAACCCTAAACCTTGTCCCTAAACCCTAATCCCTTCAACCTCAACCCTATCCCTAAACCCTTGACCCTCGAACCTCAGCCCTCGACGTCAAACCCTAATCCCTCAACCCTTAACTCTGATCCCTCATCTCTCAACCCTAACCCTAAACCCTCAACCCTCAACATCAAACCCTAATCCCTCAACCCTCAACCCTAATCTATCATCCGTCATCCCTCCACACTCTACTTTAACCCTAATTCCTCGACCCTCAACCCTGTCCCTAAACCCTTGACCCTTGAACCTCAACCCTCAACCCTTAATGTCAAACCCTAATCCCTCAACCCTTAACTTTGATCCCTCGACCCTCAACCGTAATCTGTCATCCCTCATCCCTAAACCTTAAATGCTATCCCTATTCCTAGACCCTCAACGGGCTCGATACTATACCTTAAATGCTAATCCCTTATCCGTAAACCTTTCAACTCTATCCTTTATGCCTTAACCCTCATGATGAATAGCCTTGAATGTAAAAAAATTTGAGTGGGACATAACGCGTGCGCGTTATAACGCGCTCGCGTTATGTCAAACATGGGAAAAGACAGGCTTGCGAAAAAATGTAAGGCAATAAATAACGCGAGCGCGTTATAACGCGCTCGCGTTATTTCTTGCTTTGGGAATCCCAAGCCTTGGGCTTGGGATTTGCTTTGGATTTCTAACCCAAAGGCTTGGAGTGCCTTATGAACAGTCACAGACGTGTTTTTCTGTATTCTTCAAAATTTCACATAATTTCGTTCGTGCTAACCCTCAGATTTGCACGTGTTTCAAGGTTGAACAAATCGAACACATGGGTAATGTTAGGCTTTCTCTTAGCTATTTGACGATGTGATTTTTTTCACATTTTAACAATGTTAAGCCTTTCATCTTTAATTTCTTTTGTTTGTGTGTCCGTTTTTATGCAAAAACCACTGTTTGGTCTTTTTTTCATTGTAAAATAACTATTCATTCAAATTTCAAAAAAATTACATATTTAGAAACTAGACTCCATTCTACAAATATTAAAAAAATAAAAAAATGATTTTCAATTAGTTTTCAAAATTTATAGGGGTAGCACGGCCAAAATTCTGTTTTTTAGGATGTGTCCACTTTAAAAATTAGTAAAAAATCAAATATTCATCAAAAAATTATCAGAAAAATCGGGCATAAACTACATGCTATTAGCTAATTTCTCACCGAAGCGATTTTAAAAATACCAAAAAAAAGTTGACCTTTTGAGGGAGCCACAAAACATGCTATGTTATGTTTTTTTGACAGAAACAACACCAATTTCTGTGGCTCCCTCTTTTGAACTCCTTAATCTATGCCATTTTCAAAACAAAATAGTAGTTTAGAAAGTAGACTCGGAGCACTACGAACATTGTTTTGGTTGCATCTCTAAATTTTGAGTGTAACTATGCTCAATTTCTCATCCAAGGCCAGTATTTCCTGATTTCAGAAAAAAAGTGGCCACTTAAGACCCCTTTTTGGCCCCCCATCTTCTTGCACTTACCCAGTCTGTATATAGTTTTTGTACACATTTTTTTTTGGTTGGCAGTGTTACAGTATTGTGCATATGATCAGTGTAAAGTAAAGTGTTGTTTTTTGGCAAAATTTTTTTTTAGAGGATTGCATTTACAAGAACAGGAATCTATTAGTTGTGGTATTTTTTTTTTCCTTTGACAATTTTATGTCAAAAAAGGGGAGAAATGAGTTATGGTTTTGCCATCAATGTCAAAGACAAAGGGGGAGTTTTGTAGCACATTTCACAGTTGAGTATATTGTCTTCTCATTGATGTCAAAATATCAGGATCTCAGGATGTTGCATTTCACAGTTTTCACAAGATGCAGTTGACAGGGACATATCATGTTTGGTTATGCAATCAGTGTTGTGAAGTTGCCTTTTTAATGAATTCGAATTGGTTACAGAGAATTCATCTAGTTGGATCAGATGTGTTGATCACATGATATTTCAGAAGGATTCTTCATAGGACAGGTTAAGTCATGCTTTTAGTGAAAGTGGTAAGGTTGGCATTATGAGTGGTCTTCATGCAATTATAACACATTTTTGATTGTGACTTGTTGTAATCATGGTGGTTTGGTATCATCTCAGTATTCACAGTGGTTTGGAGGTTTGGTATCTTCTCAGTTTTCAAGTTGTAAAACTCTTACAAGTTTATAATGATAAGTGACACATATAGTAGTGTATAATGCTCTTTATTGTTTCACAAGACCTAATTAAAATTTCCTTAAAAACCTATTGTAGCCGTCACTGCACTTTTCTTATAATCGACTGTTGACTGGCTGGAGCGGTGATTGTCACTTAAGTGACAACTTAAGGGGAGAAGACTCGTCAGTCTTACCGGCCCTGTTGCCTAGGGTGCTCGCTAACCGGTTAATGTGTTGTGTACTCCGCGGGAAACGGCAAATCAACGATCGTCGTTGAATCTTCATTTGGCGGGCCGCGCAAATCGGAGGGATAAGGTTTAAAATGTGAATTGCCTCCAACGGTTAGCAACTGTGGTTAAATTTGACAACCACTGTGTTATCAAAAGGAAACAAAACTTGCTATTTTCATGGCCTTTCACCGAAGATGAAGAGGCACTTAAATTGGAGTTTTTTTGGTGAGAGAAAGAATGTCATTTAGAATGTTTCTAAATGTGAAGAATATGAAAAGGATGATTTCTTCGTAGATGTTTTATTTTTTTTGTTGTTTGTTTTTTTGAAGAGAAGATGTTATGATTGAGATATCATATGAAGTTGGAAGTTGAATCGGTTTTTTTTGTAGATATGATGGAATTTCTTCTTGATGGTTAAAGATTGTTTTCAATGGCAGATATATAGAGTTGCAGAGATGAGATGAAGTTGAAGATTGCAAGAAGTTTTTGGAGAGTGGAATTTTGTTTTGAAATGTAATATTTGCAGGAATAAAGAATCATTTTTTTTCAGGGAATTATGTTGAGATTTTGAATGAATGTTGATTCAATAAATGAATGGAGTCCTTCAATGATCATGATGGATTAATGTTTGTTCAGAGAAAGTGGAGGTGATGAAAGACAATAATTTCTCAGAGAGGGTAAATTGTTCAGTTTTGCACAGAGAGAAAGCTCAAGAAATGGTGAATTAGTTTGAGATTGTTTTGCAGAGGTATGAAGTATTTTGAAGTTCAAAATTGAATGACTGTAGGTGTTGAAGACAGTTAAAGGTTGACTGCAAAGAATTTATTTTGTCTGTCTTAAAAGGGAGAAATAAGGTTTTATTTTTTATTGAAACAGGGAAATCCCCTGAGTTATAATTTTTATTGAATGTTGATGTTGTAATGTTAGTGAGACATGCAGAGAAGTACAATATGCCAGTGAGGCAGAATTGTAATGTCAGTGAGACAATTGTAATCAGAAATTTGTGTTAAGCCAGTGAGGCAGTTGAGTGGTTTTTATACCCCAGGAGGGTTTTCCACTCGGGAAATTTCTTGTGTCAAGTTTTGTTTTGATATTCTGCATATTTTCTTTGTTCTATCTGAAGAATTCTACAGTTGTGAATTTAAATTAAGAAAAGGAGTAAAAAGTGTTAAAATTGTTAACAACACTGATTCACCCCCCCTCTCAGTGTTGAGTGTATTCCTACAGTGACCACCCCTAAAATATTAGTATGTTGGGTAAAGTCCAAATGGGTATCTAAATCTATGTTTATATTCTGGGTATCATGACTAAGTTGAAAATTATGCAAGAAAAAGTCATTTTGTTGTACTACTAGGCCTAGGGTTAGTCAAATAAGGAAATCTTAGAAACTTGTTGTTCCTAAGTTCTTGTGAAGCATCCATGCATTGTATTTGTTGTCTCCATCCTGTGTAAGACCCTCCTGGTGTAGGTTATGGTGTTTGAGGTGTTAATGACCCGTAAGACCTTAGAGCCTAGTATGCACCTAAGGGTGGCTATGAGAATAGAAACTACAAATTTTGCTTTTGGATGTTGAAACCATTGTGTTCTACCCTATCTTTGCATCAGATATGCACAAAATAGTTTTGTTGATAAGGCTTTAGAAACTTTCAAGAAAAAGAAATCAGTGGGTGTAAAGCCAAATTCCACACTGCATCCTCTCTACCTGTACCAAAGTGGGATTTTGATGCAGAGGAAGGACCTTCTTTAAGACAAAAACACAAAATGACAAAGTGTTCTTACACCATCTTCATTTATGCTCCTAATTGTACCTCTATAGGATTGTAACATTGAACTCTTTTTAGATTCTTTTTATTGTCGGAAGCAACTATTGAAGGTTAATTTCTACACCCATCTTGCTTTAATAATGACCTCACACATATGGCTAGTATGGATATTCATATATTGACCTCACACACATGGCTAGTATGGATATAAAGCTAATTGCATTTGTTTTGGGCATTTGGAATCCTATTCCTTTATTTATTTTTCTAAAATGGGCGAGGATTTCTGATTTTAGGGTTGGTTTTTCCTTTTGGCACATGATTTTCTAATTTTTCCCTATTTATTTCTCATGATAAACTTATTACCTTTCTAATTTTATTGCTACAGGTTTTCTAGGAGGGCTAGTCTCAGGATTGGAGGAGAAAATATTAATAAACTTGAGGGGAATCTGTGTTGTTCTTCCTTTATATGAGGATCATGACTATGTAAATTCATGACTGCATTCTTTGAGGCTTATGTTTGACGAAGGAGGGTTTTCTAGACCCTAATTTCATTAAGTAGTTTTAGGGTAAGTCTCTAAGGGAAGTCATTAAGTATTTTATGGTGCAACAAGGTTATCACACCTATACTTTGGAGCACTACCCTTGAGACAGTCCTTCCCAACCTTCTGATTGATGTTGTGTAGGGTAGATCTTAGGGACAGTCACAGAGGTAGGGTGCAGTCATGTTTCTTATTTAGTTAATGTGGTCCTCAATCAATGTGAGAGAGTGGGCATATTGTCTTAATGATGATGCTGACACAGTATGATGAGGCAGTCATCAAAATACCATGAAGAAGAATGGTAATAAAATAGTCGCAAGGTAAAACAATCATGCTTTGATGTTTCCATAGAGTCACGTAAAGGGAGATCAATGTTCAAACATGATTATGAAGGGTTTTAAAAGCTAGCAGAGGTTTGTCATACTTTAAGGATGGTACACCAGTCCATAGAGTCATTAGAACTTAATTTTGTGTGAGTATAAAGACTATGGATAATCTATATGAAGGCCAAGGTTTGATTTCCTAGGGCAATCCATCAAACCCTAAGCCTAAATCTTTGTATTAATACTGGTGAAATTAATCAAGAAGACTGCCCTGAATCCTTGAGAAAGATTGTCACACCTTGACCACACAACCCTAAATGGATGTTACTATTTATTGTGAGACTCCTTAATCTTAGAGTTATTATAGAAAGCAAGGTTGAAAGTTGTGTCAATATGGGGACATGTTGTTCAAGAGCAAGAAATTGATTACATGTCGAGAAAGAAATATTCAACACTATCATCTACTTTTCAAGCACTATCCAAACCCACCCATTGAATACTAGTTGTTACACTATGTGTAAAGCAACCCTCTTTAACCCACTATCCTGATATAGTTTTCCAATTACCTAGCTCTAAGTCAGTGCAAGTTAAGGGAATAGTATTAGCCATCCACCTTGGGTTACCTTTTATATCATTCCTACTTCAAGTGTAATCACATAAGATGGATGTTATGGGTGGCCATGGTTGTCATGAGATTGAGTACAGTGACTTGGATCCAAGAGGATGATTCAAGATCGTTAATATCACAATATTTTGAGAGGGGATCAAAGATATCATCATATATTTTATCTAGGTTCACAGGTTATGGAGAATCAAGAGATATTGTGGTGGAATAAACATACAATTTCATCAAAGAACTTTTGACACCTTACCAATATAGGACTGCTAAATAGGGGCAAAATTGTAACAACTTTTGTGCTTTGATTTACCATTAAAACCATGCATAGAATTATTCTAATAAACTTTCCAAAAGAATATCCTATGAGGTTTGGGGAGTATAGATATGTAATCAAGGTCTCTAAAGGACTGGTCCCATGTGTCTAGCTCACTAAACTTCATCACAATACTATCTAACTGACCCCAACCTACTTGTGAGCAGCATTAATGACTCTTAAATCATTTGGACTAGAGTATTATTGCAAGAAAGGTTTTGAGTACTCCTTAGAATTTCATCTAGTAATCAATGAGGGTATCAAGACCTAAGAAGTTCACAAAGCCATGCTATAAAAAAATTACAAGAAGTTGAATAGTTATAAGGCTCTAAAAAGGTTACTTCAGGGGTTTTCATTGTAAGCAAGATGTGAAAAGTTTGTAAAGTGGCTAAATGCTTATGGGGACTATTATGCTAATATGAATTGCTGATGGACTATCTTTAATGAAAGGTACAGTCATAAAGGATTGCCCTAATGTAGGATCTTTGTCATGTTAATATAGGTTAATGTCACCCTTTGATCCACAAGCCATGAGGGATGGTGAGTGAGTGTGGCTTAATAGGTTTCATTCAAGGTGAGAACAATCCAAGATAGACACCTTGGATATTAACTCTTTCCTATTCATCCCAATTGCTATAAGACTACAAGAACATTCAAATCATACACTAAAGAAAGCACTAAAATCCAATTGCCAACATGCTAGTGAATGAGCATTGAATGTGACCACATAAAGAAAAATCATACTATTCTTCAACAAATACCATCTCCTTGGTCCAAAAATTCAAAAGACCTAGAAAGCACATCTCAATGCACATTTAGATGAATATACACACTTCCAACTTTATTGAGCCAAGTCAAAAAAGAAAATTCATTCCTCGAAAGAAAGCCAGTCATATAATAAGAAAGTTTCATAGATCCTTCCCAAGTAATTGCTGAAGGACTCAATTTAATGGTGCCATTACAAATGCTAAGAGAGAAGGAAAGGCAAAGACAAAACATGTTTGGGCAGGCAATAAGTAACATCTTTGTCAATATCAAGCAACACTATGACATTACAATATGGCACTATTTGAATCAAGTTAAGGATGACTGTCTACAATACAAGCTATGCCTTTATGAAAAAAGGTTAAAATCTTTCATTGAGTGCTATTTAAAATGCATACAAGTCACATGCATACCAACTATCAACCTAGTCCATATTCTCTTATTTCTCACAAGTGTGGAAGCATAGACAAGGCACGCAAACTATTTGGCATGATGCCCCAAAGAAATGTCACCTCATGAAGGCACATGAACTGTATGGAAAGTGTGGAGGCATAGACAAGGCACATGAATTGTTTGAAATGATGCCTCAAATAAATGCACAGTCCCACATAATGCAATGATTGCAAGATATGCACAAAATGGATTATTTGAAAATGATTTAAAAACTTTCAAGCAAATGCAATTGGCACGTGTAAAACCAAATTCTTGTAACAATAATTGATCATCATATTAAATATTTAATATACGTTGTCATATACATAATGTCATGAACATAACATCTAGTTTATATACAAATCCATATAGGCATGTCCAAACAAAGCCATACATGCATATATTCAAAAATATACATCAGTAGTTGAAACAAAATTATGTATACAAAGCCATCTAGGCATACAAAAATATCCCAAAAATTAGTTTCCTATGGACTTTTATGAAATAATCGGCAGCCCTTTCTTGACCGTGAAGATGTAGAGCCAATCACTGACTCATCCTCTCTCTGTCGTCGAGTAGACCTCTTTGACAGAAGTTGATCCAGCTCCACTTGTTAATACAATCAAATAATATATGCACATTAATATAGAAAATGTATGAAATATATAACATCACATATGTAATCAATCACTTACTACCACCCGATGATCACTCTCTATCATCTTGTCTCTCTCTACATCCATACTTAGATGGACTGGAGTTGTAACCTCCTGTGAGAAGCATTAAGAAGCAAAATTGACTAAACATAAATATAATTTATGTACATCAAATGACATGAGATAAAACAAGAATACAAAATTATGATATTTTCATGTTATTAGCTCATACCTCAGTCAAAGCATTTGAAGACATCATGGCTGTAGCAATGCCTATCTACACTGACTCACGAAGATGAGGAGGAGTCTCCATTGTATTCAACATATAAAAATCAAGTTCAAGATTATTCAAACAAAATAAATACATAACATTAGTTTAACAAATGCATAATGATTAGAAATTGTTAAATTTATCTCCGTAAAAGTGGTGGTTTGGTGTCTAGGGGACGAAGGAAACCGTGGATGTGTTGGTGACTGTTGAAATCATCAAATTGTCACAAAATAATATTACCATTGACATATCTACAATAATTACAGTTATGTGATAAATTACATACTTGTTGACTTGACCTCCTCTCATAACCCACCAATGGATGGATAACAGAGATAGGATGAAGACTTTGACCCTGGAATTTCATTGCGCAGACAATTACATACATTATTTTTGACTTATAATATAGATAATCATATAAAATTAATTACAAATTTCAAATACCAATATACTAAATCAAGATGAAACTTGTAACAAATTACCTGAGAGTCAATACCAAATGTATGTTGTAAGAGATCGTCACTGAGAACAAGTTCATCCAATATGTCCTACCCATGTGTCATAGCATCCTGCCCCTGCATCACAACATCCTGCTAAGAGTCATGTCATGCCTCCTACATCCCATAATCACATAGGTTCCCACATGAACTACACAAATGTGGGGACACATGACACCTACTACTCTCACCCTCATCGGCTTGGGTAAGATCATCGTCATGCTATGATAAAGTTTGGGTGAGATTAGTCAATGAATGTAATGTCTCCACCTCAACACTCTCCTTCAAAGCCAAAGGGAGTGACCTACATTCTAGCCTCACCTAGGGTACAGGCACAAGGTTTTCATCTCGCTGAGCCCCAGGTTTATCTTGGGCAGAGCCACCACCTCTACCTTGGAACTCACGAATGTCAAAATAATTCAGAATCGTGTTGAGGACGAACTCGCAATGGAGTTTCCTCAAGAAATATTGTGGTACCTCATCATTGGTGCATGGGTTCTCATCAAAGACCATGTACCATCTATCCCAAAAGTTTTGAGATATTTCTTCATTCCTACACCAATGTATAGGAAACCGTTTGCAACTTTCTTCTAATCTTTGGCTAGTTTTGGATTAATAAAGTGTGCACATAATTAAGATTTTGTTATTTTTCATTCTTGACTTGTTCATATGACAACTTGTCGGCATAATATTGCCAACACCTCTCCCTATAGTCTTTGAATTCAGTGATTTGTTTTGTCACCAAATCCATGTGGGAAACAATATCCTCTAGTAATTTTGCAAGCACCCTCCTATGATTAGTGGTTCCACTTGGATTGTTTAGGGTTTGAATAATAGTTTGAAGATGTTTCTTATTTTCTTCTATTATCCGTAGGTAGTGTTCTTGACTATCCCTTACATTAAAAGGAGGTGAAGGTGGGTTTTGAGGGTTTGGAGGGTTTTGGGGGTTGTTTTCACCCTCTTCAGCTGGATTTAGGTTTTCTCTTTCCCCAATAACTGTAAATGCAATATAAAAACAAATCAAACATTGCAAAACTCAAAAATTGTTCTCAAACTAACAAAATTAGTCAAACCCTACCTTCTTCCTATGCTGGAGCCTCCAAATTCACATGATGATGTCTTTGGTGGCGAGGTGGCATCGTGAATTTTTCATTTTATCTCTTAAACTTGATTGGATAGCCTTTTTTTCAACGCGATCATGCTTTCACCTAAGTTTTTTTGCTGCTAATCTTGCAATGGTCATGGCTGTGAGTGAGGAGAAATGAGTTTTTTTTTCTTTTATGCAAAGCAAAACACGAGCGCATTATAACATGCTCACATTTTGCTTTACTTTTGGACATGGTGGCGACTTTTTGGTCCCCCATCTCTTTGCATTTACCCTTTATTTTTCTTCAAAACTTATGTATATCTTTTTTGGTGTCATTTTTTATCCACTCATCCAAATTTGAAACAAATTACATTTTAACATTCTAGACTCCATTCTATACACATTCAAAAAATTGATTTTCAATTAGTTTCCTCAAAATTAAGGGGGGGAAGCATGCTCAATTTTTCATTTTTTAGGATCTGTCTACTTTGAAAATTAGTAAAAATTCATATATTCATTAAAAAATTACTAGAAAAATCTATCATAAACTACATGATGTTAGCTAAGTTTCCACCAAAGGGATTTGTGAAATACTTGAAAAAAGTTGACATTTTAGGGGGGCACACCTGACGCTATGTTATATTTTTTTGACAAAAACAAGACCACTTTGTGTGCTCCCCCTATTTTACCCTCTTAATCTCCATCATTTTTCTTTTAAAATTAGTAGTTTTGAAGCTAGATTTGAGCACTAATAATCTTGTTATTGTCACATCTTGGAATTTTGAGCATGGGTAGCTTGAATTTCTCATCCAAGATCAATATTTGTTGATTTCAGGAAAAAAGTGGCCACTTTTGACCCTCATTTGGTACCCCATTTCCATACACATACCCCCCAACCTTCTTTCTTCCTCATTAAGAGTTGTATAAGCATCTTTCATTCAGACCTCCAACCATTCTCTTGTTCCAAATCAAGCAATCCTCTTTATTAGTAGATTGTATAAGCCAATTACATAGAAGAGCATTCAAATTCTCAATTGCTTCTTTCAACCTTGGAGAAGGCTCTATTACCATAAACCAATCTCTTTCATTGTTCAACAATCTAATATAATCCTTTAATTTAATCCCTATTGACCCTCTCAAGTGATCTTTCAATTATGACTTATTCAACATGAGATAGGAAAAATCGAGGACCTAAGCATTATCCCAAAAATTGATCAAATCACCTTTGTCCAATTGCAATCGCAAGTCCATTAATAGGGGTTTGGAAGACTTGAGGAAGTTCCAAATGAGAGAACCCCATGGTAAGCACTCTACAATAACTCCCAAATTTAATCCTTCAAATGTTTTTCTTGAAGGTGGGACTTATGGTTAAAGCACATACTATGTCACAAATCAAATTCAACCCTTATTGAACTATAAAAGATAAACACCCATGTCCATAGAAAGCAAATCTAATCAAGACACTACTTTCTCAGATGTGCTATATGTATCTTCAGTAATGTGAGAAGTGGCATTAGTTTGCAAAATCTAATATGCTCTTGAGCCACAAGTCTAGTTAACTAACTTACTACAATCAAAGTTACATATAGTTTATCAAGTACCACTTGATCAAGTGAACTCATGTAAGCGCCAAGTGTTACTTAATAGGCCAATTTTCAATGCATAGACAAGTGTCACTTGGCCAATCATAGTACCCTTACATTGAGTCAAGTGTCACTTGACTAGGTACATCAAACTATAATGTAGAAAATTTGGATCTTATGAAAGATTGAATAATGTAATCTAACTAGAAACAATTTCCCCCAATTACATGAGAATCTAACTAGCCTCAAAGAAGAGTATTATGTTACTATCCAATTAGGAAGAACAAAATAGCTCTAGCAAGATTCTACTTTTCTCTACACTTAGAAATTAACTAATCTCGATAAGAAAAAGCACTAAGGCACAACACTAAAACAATGAAATTTGAAAATCTAGGAACTATATCACATAAATAAATATAGGAAAATAAATAGGAGATATAGAAGAACCTAACATTAAAAGGGGAGAGTCTTGGCCCAATATGCCAACACGTCACATGGATGTCTATGTGTTGTGCTATCATCCATATGATAGCAAAACACAATAATTATGTACTATGAAAACCCTTCCTAGGTTTGGACTATCCCACAATAATGTATCCCACTTATGGGACATCTTGATTTTTGCCTAAAATCCATATTTTTTAGAAAAATTAATGATTTAAGACTTGAGAGGTTCCATTTAAAGGGGTTTAATTGAAAGGAGTTAGATAAAACCCCCTTGGATAGAACCCTTTGTTGAATGCACAAGACAACTGAGAGGGGGGATGAATCAGTTGTAACTTATAATTTCAAAAACCCTCAAACACATTTAGATCCACATCAATCCAATTAACCTTTAAATTGTTATGATGATTAAGCATGAAAAGAAAATATCAGAAGCTGAATCACAACAACATCAAACACAAGAGAACAACAAATTTTACGTGGAAACCCCAAATCAGGAAAAAACCACAGTGAGGATTAGCTCACATATAATATGATAAAACAACCAGTTAAGGTTGGTACAATTGGTGGACTCACTGTCCAAGAATGCTCACTGTAGGTGGCTCACTCCCAAAGGACTCACTGTCCTAAAAGAAAGAGATAGAAGAAATGACTCACTGAAGAGATTTGAACTATTATAGTTGCATCTAACACATGCATGGAGTACAGTTCCAATGAAGCACAATATTCACCATAACATCAACATCATCTCTGCAGTATCATTGAAAGATAGTAGACTCTTTCTGATCACTGCATCCAATAATCTAACACATGAAGGCTTGTACTACACCACATTTTCCACTACTCTGTTATTCACATCATATCTATTACACGCGCACTTAATCACAATCCTTTGACACTTATTTATACTGTCTTCAACTTTGAGAGCATTCTCCAAGGTCGGCAAATCACTTTATCCTAGAAGATTTAAATTAGGTTTAGACCTAAACATTACTACAGTGGTAAGGAATGAAGTCAAACCACAACACACCTTAGCTTGGACCTAAATTCATCCAAGCACGCTACTCCACACTTTCACAATCACCAAAGTAACTTAGTAAATAGTCAAAACACCCAAGGTCGACCAAACCTATGTTAACACATTGAAGTTTTAAGTATAGGCTTCCTTAGACCCAAAGATGACTTCTAGATCACATGCAAGGCTTCAACAAAATCTAGAGTATTCCACAAGCATCCTGAGACAACCTAAATTCCAACAAATTCCTCCACAACAACTATCACCTACCATACGGTCTTATCCTATTTTTCCAGTATACTAATCTATCTCTATCAAACACTGCAAATTTAGAAATTGACTTCTTGAGCACCAAACCATGAACAACTTCAACACAAGAAAGATATGAAACTTATAAGCACACTTCTAGAACCATAAGGCTAAAAACAAATTTGTAGAGAAATGCAGAGCAAAACAATTCTCCTAGACACCTCTGCAACACTCAGAAACATAGTCTTCATACTAGTGAACACAACTCTCTCTTCACAACGAATAGGAGCACAAAACTTTGAATATAACATCTCTGAACATTTCTTAACAACATATCCAAACTGCAGGGACATATCTTAAACATAGATGAAATGCGGAGCAAAACTAGAACACTACTTTGTTAAGCCAGATAGTCTCTTCAACACACTGTTTCTTTTATTAATCAAATTTTCTCAAAAGCACTTAGAAACCACCCAACAGAAACATATTCCTTACTTCTTTAGCACTTCTTCAAGGTAGCCAAATCACCTTCAACAAAGCAACTCAATCCAACAACAACAACCTCGTCAGTAGACACAGTTGACACCAATGATGACACAAGCTTGTTGACATCAATGACAACATCGATAGCACATACTTGCAACACCCTCATAGTCTTAAATTAAACCCTCGATGGAGTCTCCTTTGTACCTATCAAAAGGCTGATAAAAAACAACTTTGCTTCACATTTTAGGGGGTCAAATGAAGTCATTTATAAATTATATTTTTTAATTATGTAGCCCTTTGTATACACTTTCCAAAAAGTATAATTTTGAATACTTTAATTTAATTATTATATTTATTTTCTATTTTCTAGTGAACATAAGTTTTTCACTGAACAATAGGAATGAGCACCCAACAGTATAATAAAGTACCATATTGATAAATAAATGCATTTAATCAAATAACCAAGAAGGAATAAATGATAAAGAAAGAACAGAGGAAAATTTGCAAACTCTCGTGCGTTTGAATCTTTTCTTAAACCTACAACAACACAAACCAAGAAAAATGATTGGGACTGCTTAGGAGCTTGCCTTCAGGTCAAGCCCCTATTTCGCAAACCTTGGTGAGGGATATGATAGGCCAAGGTTAGGGTTGAAAGGTCCTAGAAACATACTATGGGAGAGGACACCAAAGTGAGTCAAAACACAACATGAAATTGTGAGGGTATGTACTATTCTACATTACATTTTTCCCTGACTTTAGTGGGTTAATGAAACTAGGTGATAAGATATGCTAAAGTACAAAAATGAAATGTTGAAAGAAAATAAGCATGTAAAGGATACCCAAAAGGATAATGTAGAGGCTGGAAAAATTTTCCAGGTAGAAAAATGGTGTTCCCTGACTAAGAATCTACAAAATCATAGTATTAGGTATCGTTAACCTGCAACATCACTTTGCTAAGAATCAAATAATATTGTAAGACCAACATTATGTTAGTTCAAAAATTAGAGCTAAAGTAGAAAAATTTTAAAATGTAGGGAAAAATGATGTGAGAAGAAAATGAGGCAAAACACAAATAAGGGTGGATGTATGCCCCCATGTTTGTGCCTATTGTTGATGCTCAAATTTGCACCTGATTGTGCACCCGCATGCAAATCTTTGCCAACATGGGAAACCTCGCAAGTGTAGAAGTTGTGAAACCAACCTCACAGGACCCAGTGAACACCTACAAAACCTAAGAAACCTTCCACAAGAGAAAAAATAAAAGAGAGCAATTTGCACAAAAAAGATGCAATTAATGAAATGGATTAATGAATTACATGAGAGAACTTGCTTTTATATTAACAAGTTATAAAACCCTAAAAGGGGATTCCTAAGTTTAGCTTAAGTGAAATAAAGTAAAGGTGACAATTAATTAATCAATATGATTAAATTAATTAAGTAAAGAACCTATTACTCTAACACCCCCCCTTAAGATGAACTTAGGGAGAAGCTAAAAAACTAAGGACAAAAGCATGAAAGCAAAGATGGGTCCTGGCAACTAGGCCTGATGAGGTACCCATGTACAAAAGAGTCTCTCACAAATAGAGAAAAGGAGGAAACCACATGGGAAAAAATCCTCCCCAAAAGAGAGAACAAACCTCCCTATAAGAGAGAGAGAAAGAGTGAAGGACTAAGAAGCCTCCACAAAAGATGTCCCAAAAGAATAGGAAAATGAAGATGAACATGAAGAACTCCACTGAAGCATGAAGCAACTGCAAACACTGTCAAAGACTGACTGCTATAGTGCTGAAAGAAGAACCTCCTCTAAAAAAAGATGAAGATCAGAATCAAGAAGATAAGAATCTGCATGAGTGCTCCCAATGACACTACTCAAATCAGATGGCAAACAAAGGCAAAACATCTGGAACTCAAAGATACAAATGGCACAAGTACCAAAAGTTTGAAGAACTGATCAAGTGAAAATAGAAGGTTGCCTCCACAAAAGGAATGCAAGAGTGTCCATATGGTAAATGCTCCATCTCATTGAAATGCATGGGTAACCAACCACTGATGTACCACTGCATCCACCTAGTACATAGGAACAAATACTAGATACATAACTCACTCTAACGCAAAACCAAGGAAGCATTAGCACCAACAGTAGAAAATCCCCCATAATGCGGATAAGGGAGAGGCATGACAAGTACACTAAAATTGTGTGAAACTAGGAAGTGCATGTAGAAGAAACAAGGACATCTGAACATGCAAACATGAAAGTACCAGCAAATAAAAGGGTGTACAAACCAAGGCACACACGTATGACAAAGGTGTGATGGCAAAACAAAAGGCAAACATCAACCCCCCATGGCACTTTATATCATACTGCGAGTACAATAAGGCACAAAATGATGTCCAAGATCTCAAGATTACATGTACAATGTTAAGGCACTTTATTTCAGTGCGTTTACATAAGATAAGTGCTTACAATGGAAGCTCACAATGTCCAAAAAAGGACCACATGATGAAAATACAATTCTCTGAAAGAAAGAGAGGAAACCAATAGTACCATGATGAAGTACACAGAAAAACATGCACTTTCAAAAAAATGGGACCCAACAAGGAGTCCGGATGCAGAAGATATGGCCTGTCAAAGTCTCCAAAATGAGAACTGCACAACAATAGTACTGAGAAAACTAATTTCTGGAAAAAACTAGAAGCCAAAATTGAAAACCACCTACACCACTATGAAGAGCTTAAAATTCTACCCTGTTTCAAAAAAAAATTGCATTGAAAAATATGATCGTATGGCCAAGATATCGCCATTTGAAAATCAGGTGCAAAAGTGAAACTGCCAATGGAGAGGGGTAGATTTGGCAAAAAAGCAACCCCCACTAAATTTAGCAAAACTACCTCCAAATTTGGAGATCTACCAGATGTAGAACCCTACCAAACTGGTTAGCTGAAGCCAAAAAATAACTCCTCCAGATAAATGTAGAGCTTTTCCAAATTTGAAAAAACTGCCAAAAAGGCCTCTAAACTAGAGGTTCTGCTAAAGAAGCCACCAAATGGCATGAATTTTGATGCAGGTACAGTAACAGATTTATTGCATGTTTTTTTAATAATAATTTTGTGCCATGGGGGTTGATGTTTGCCTTTTGTTTTGTCATCACACCTTTGTCATGCGTGTGTGGCTTGGTTTTCCCAGTTGTTCTTGTTTCTTCTACATGCACTTCTTGCTTTCACACAGTTTTAGTGTACCTATCATGGCTCTCCCTTGTTCGCATTATGGGGGGTTTCTACTATTGGTGCTAATGCTTCCTTGCTTTTACGTTGGAGTGAGCTATATATCTAGTATTTGTTCCTATGTACTAGGTGGATGCAGCAGTACATCAGTGGTTGGTTACCCATGCATTTTGGTGAGATGGAGCATTTACCATATGGACACTCTTGCATTCCTTTTGTGGAGGTGACCTTCTATTTTCACTTGATCAGTTCTTTAGACTTTTGGTACCTATGCCATTTGTATCTTCGTGTTCCAGATGTTTTTCCATTGTTTGCCATCTGATTCGAGTAGTGTCATTGGGGGCACTCATGCAGATTCTTGTCTTCTTGATTCTGATCTTCATCTTTTTTTAGAGGAGTTTCTTCTTTCAGCACTATAGCAGTTAGTCTTCGATAGTGTTTGCAGCTTCTTCATGCTTTAGTGGAGTTCTTCATGTTCATCTTCATGTTCCTATTCTTTTGGGACATCTTTTGTGGAGGCTTCTTAGTCCTTCTCTCTCTCTCTCTTGTAGGGAGGTCTGTTCTCTCTTTTGGAGAGGATTTTTTTCCCATGCAGTTTCCTCCTTTTCTCTATTTGTGAGAGACTCTTTTGTACATGGGTACCTTAGTAGGCCTAGTTTCTAGGACCCATCTTTGCTTTCATGCATTTGTCCTTAGTTTTTTAGCTTCTCCCTAAGTTCATCTTATGGGGGGTTGTTAGAGTAATAAGTTAATTACTTAATTAATTTAATCATATTGATTAATTAATTAAGTCACCTTTACTTTATTTCACTTAAGCTAAACTTAGGCACTTTAATAATTTATTATTAATCCTAGGGTTCTCACCTTTAGAGTTTTGATCTCCTTTTATAAGGATTGATCTTATTGTAATTATTTATTCTTTATGCATTTTGCTTCAGGTTTGCAGAGCACCATTATTGTGTCTCTTGATCTCCTTTATGTGACAGGTTATTTTCTTGTAGGTGTTCATTGGGATCTGTGAGGTTGGTTTATCAAGCAGAGTCGTACCCTACTGTGGTAGTGTACGGGGTACCCCCTTACCAACACTTTTAAGCACTTAAACAATTTTTTTGCTGCTTTTTTAAAACATTGTTTTACAATTAAAAAACTAGCATAAGATTTTTTTTATTCGCAGAAAATAAATAAAATATATATTTTTTTAATTTTTACCTTGATCTGCGTGCTGGGGAGGCCATACGGCTTCCCTGGCAAAAAAATTGCCCTAAAAGCACCCAGCTCCATTTTTGGTGATTTGACAGTCGATCTTAAGGTTTTTGGGCCTTCTAAGCATGATGGTGAGGTTCGTTTGTGATGCAGGAGCATCCAATGGTGTAAGGGCAATCTTGCATCACCCAAAAAAAGATGTGTTTCAAAATTGTTGATGTTCTTTCCATTTCTTTTTGAAATTTATGGTTCTAGTTCCATAATCGCTTGAATAATAATGTAGAACTTTCACTTTTTCTAAACTGCTAAAAATAGTAACCTGCTATTTTTAGAAAGTTTGCATTTGGGCACGGATTGAAGTGAAAATTTACTGGAAGTTACATAACAGAAATATAAGACCTTTGACAAAGGAATCACGCAAAGATGATTTGCGAACTGAAAGATATTAAAGTTTCTGTTTCCTGAAAAATGCTTGAAAATTATTCAAACTCAAGTTTGAGGCACTAAACGGCCCCGTATCAGCCCGAAAATGGCCGAAACTGGCAGAGTGGGTTTTCAGCGCATAGAGTACTCCGCGATCTTTTCAATGTTTAAAGCGGTTCGTTAATCGGACTCTCGGATCAAAAGTTATGGCTTCCAGAAGTTGACCTATTTTTGGAGGGAGATGCAAATTTTGAAATTAGGTTCTTGGCCGCCAAAAAGGCTATTAATAACCATTTTTGGGAACCCTGGGCAGTAGTAGAGTTAAGGGGGGAAGTGTAGAGTCAAGAATAGGTGGGAAAAATAGAAACCCTAGCTGATTTAGGGTTACAGAGGGCAGATGATTCTAGAGTTTGGGAATAGGAAGCTATAATGTGTTGCAGCCTGTGGAGGGTTGATTCCTCTGACTATATTTGAGCTTCTGTAATGTAATAAGTTGTCCAAATCAATAAAGAAAGTTCTATTTTTAGTGTGCAATTTTTATTGTTGTGTGTTTTATGATTTACCCCCTTCATCAAGTGGTATCAGAGCTAGGTTTTCCTAAGTGTGTAGACAGATCGCCGACCGTGAGGTAGTTTGCACTAGGACCTGAGGTTGTGGGTTTGCTGCGGAGATCAAGAAGCCTCCACAAAGAAATTGTGTTGGGTGGAATGCTTTGACAGAAGAGGGTTTTAGAGCCCTACAAAGGCAAATTGATGCATTGCAAGAGAAGCTACGAAGAGGGTTTGAGCCGAGGACAAGAGAAGAAAGTGAAGATGAAGCTAAAGAAGAGCCATCTAAAGAAGAACAAGAAGCTGCTGGAGATCCTGCAGAAGTTAGGTTGTTGAGAACCATTTCGAAGATCAGAAAGAGGCCTAGGATTGAAGTTTCTACATATTCTGGAGATTTGAATCCAGAACAGCTTATTGATTGGATCAATGACAGGGAGGAGTATTTTGAGTATGAAGATGTGGAGGACCCAAATCAAGTTAAGTTTGCAAAAATAAAGTTGAACACCCATGCCAATATTTGGTGGAAGGAGGTCCAATTAGAGAGGAACAAAAGAGGAAAAGGAAAGATCACTAAATGAGATCGGATGGTGGAGAAACTGAAGAAGCAGTTCATTCCTGTGGACTATGAGATGGAGTTGCTGAAGAAGATGCAAGGACTGAAGCAAGGTAACAAGTCTGTTAAGGAGTATACATAAGAGTTTAATAAAATTACTATCAGGATATGCCATGTAGAGCCCAACAAGGACAAGGTAGCCTGTTACATTAATGGGTTGAGGTCGAGTATTCAAGAGGAGCTGAGCTTGGTCAGAATGACCACCATAGAAGATTGGTACCAGTTTTCCCTGAAGGTGGAAGAGAAGCTGAATAAAAGATTTGACAGCAAGCAAAGGGGAAGAGGTCAAGGTAGAAGGATTGGTGGAAGACCCTATGGGGGCCGAAATGAAGATTCAAAGAAAAGTGAAGAAACTAGAACCAGTAGAAATCAGAGAGGAGATAATACCTACCGCCCTCGTGACTAGAACAATGGTGAGAAAAGAGGAAGAGGCCAACTTGGGCAAGGACCAGGAAGAGAAGGTTTTAGAGGAACTTGTTTTCAATGTGGAGAAGAAGGGCATCGAGCATACGAGTGTCCACAACATCAAGGAAGGACAAATAGAAGACTTGAAGGCAATGCACAAGTTGCACATGTAGATGAAGATGTACATTCTAAGCATTCTGAAGATGCTGAAAGGGGAGAAACCCTAGTTGTCAGAAGAACCTTACTAAATGAGGAGAAAGAACCCAATCAGAGGAAGAGTTTATTCTGCACAAGGTGCAAATGTGAAGGTAAGTGTTGTGATATTATTATTGACAGTGGAAGCACTGATAATCTTGTTTCAGAGGAGATGTTTGACAAGTTGAAGTTGACAAGAAGAAAGCATCCACATCCATATCGGATTGCATGGTTACAGAAGGACCATAAATCTTTAGTCAATGAGAAGTGTTTAGTGAAGTTCAAGATTGGTGACTACCATGATGAGGTGATATGTGATATCATACCGATGGATGCATGTCATATGCTGTTGGGGAGGCGATAGCAGTATGATAAGAGCACTGTCCATGATGGCGTGCAAACACATATTCCCTAACAAAGAATTGAGTTCGTCATAAGTTGCAGCCCTTGAAGGAGGTGGAAGAAAAGGTATGTAGTATTGCCAAAATTTTCCTGGTAGATGGTAGGAAATTCTTGGAGGGCATGAAGCATGAGTGTCATTGCTTTGCATTGATTCCTAAGATTAGTCAGGAGAACTGTGAAGATGTACCAACAGAAGTTTCAGATATGTTGGAAGAGTTCTAGGACATTATCTTTGATAATGTACCAGAAGGTTTACCACCAGTAAGGAAGATGAGTCATCAAATGGATTTGATACCAGGAGCCAGTTTACCAAACAAGGCAGCCCACAGAATGACCCTTGCAAAGAATGAAGAGATGAACAGACAAGTTCAGGAGTTGTTGAGGAAGGGACTGATAAGGGAGATGATTGTTTGAGTTGAGCCAAGTACTTCACGAAAATTGACTTGAAGAGTGGGTATCACCAGATTCGTATCAGAGAAGGAGATGAATGGAAGACATCCTTCAAGACAAAGGAAGGTTTGTATGAGTGGTTAGTAATGCCATTTGGGCTAACCAATGCACCGAGTACATTCATGCGGCTCATGAATGAGGTACTAAAATTTTTTTTGGGAAGTTTTGTTATTGTTTATTTGGATGATATTTTGATTTTCAGTAAGACTTGGCATGAGCATCTGATGCATATCAGAAGAGTTCTAGAGAAGCTGAGGGAGAAGAAGTTGTTGATTAATCTGAAGAAATGTAGTTTTGCAAAGAAGGAGTTGGTATACCTAGGATTTGTTGTCTCAGAGGAAGGTCTTAAGATGGACCCAGAAAAAGTAAGGGCTATCATTGAATGGCCTATGCCAAGGAGTGCAATGGAGGTAAGATCTTTTCATGGTTTGGCAAGTTTTTACAGAAAGTTTATCAGGAATTTTAGTAGCATTTGTGCACCCCTAATTGAGACAATGAAAGGGGATAGCAAAGAGTTTAGATGGACTAAAGGAGCAGACAAGAGCTTTGATACATTGAAGTAGAAAGTTGTAGAACAACCTATTTTGGCATTTCCAGATTTCAATAAGGTATTTCAGGTAGATTGTGATGCTAGTGGTAGTGGTATAGGGGCTGTTTTGAGCCAAGAAGGTAAGCTCATTGCCTATTTTAGTGAGAAGCTTAATGATGCTAAGAAAAAATATTTTGTTTATGATCAAGAATTTTATGCAATAGTTTAGGCTTTGAAGAAATGGAGACATTATTTGTTGCCAAAAGAGTTTGTTTTATATACTGATCATCAGCCTTTGCAGTATCTTAGTAGTCAAGGGAAGTTGAACCAAAGGCACTTAAAATGGGTTGAGTTTTTGTAGAGTTATATCTTTGTTTTGAAGCACAGGAGTGGGAAGTCCAACAAAGTTGCAGATGCCTTGAGCAGAAGGCAAAATTTGTTGACAGAAATGAAGATAGAGGTTGTTGGGTTCGATGAGCTCAAAAGTTTGTATCCTGAAGATCCAGATTTTGCAGATGCTTGGAAAGCTTGTCTAGAGCTTGTTACTTTAGATAGGACAAAATGGTTGGATTTCATAATCCAAGATGGCATGTTGTTTAGAGGAAGCCAATTGTGTATTCTGAGGAGTTCCATGAGAGAGAACCTGATTAAGGAGAAGCATAGTGGAGGATTGGCTGGACACTTTGGTCGAGATAAGACCATTTCTATTGTTGGTGAAAATTATTATTGGCCATAGTTGCAGCAGGATGTGAGGAAGTTTGTGCAGAGTTGCAGAGTATGTTAGATGGCAAAAGGAACAAGTCAAAATATAGGGTTGTATCAACCATTACCTGTACCAGAGAAGCCATGGGATGATATTAGTATAGATTTTGTTCTTAGTTTACCAAGGACATAGAGAGGGCATGATTCTATTTTTGTGGTGGTTGATAGATTCTCAAAGATGGCACATTTTATTCCTTGTAAGAAGACTAATGATGCTATTCATATTGCAGAGTTATTTTTCAGGGAAGTGGTGAGACTACATGGTCTACCAAAGAGCATAGTTTCAGATCAAGATACCAAGTTTGTTGGTTATTTCTGGAGGACATTGTGGAAGAAGTTGAAGACAGATTTGAAGTTCAGTTCTACACACCATCCACAGACTGATGGATAGACTGAAGTGGTGAATAGGAGTTTGGGTAACCTGCTACGATGCTTAGTAGGAGATAAGCCCAAGGGATGGGATTTGATTTTACCACAGGAAGAATTTGCTTACAACAATTCTGTCAATAGGAGTATTGGTAAATCATCATTCCAGATTGTATATGGGAATAGTCCAAGAAATGCTTCAGAGTTAAGGAACCTGGGCAAAGGAGAAAAGACAAGTGCCGAGGTTGAAGACTTTGCAGAACACATGAAGAATTTGCATGAAGAGGTGAAAAAGCATATTAATAAGATGAATATTTAGTATAAGGCTAAGGAAGATCAGAAGAGGAGATATAAGGAATTCTAGGTAGGAGATGAAGTCATGGTTCACTTGAGAAAAAAAAGGTTCCCAATTGGAACATATAATAAGCTGAAAATGAAGAAATTTGGACCATGCAAAATTTTGAAGAAATATGATTCAGGAAATGCATATGAGGTAGAGCTGCCGAGTGGGATCAACATTTCCCCTATTTTCAACATTGTTGATTTATCAAAATATCATGAAGGTGGAACAGAGGATGGAACAATAGAAGAATAGTGGAGTATTCTGGCATCTACTTCAACGGAGGAGATAGAAGAGATCTTGGATAGCCGTGTGGGAAGAAGTACTCGGAATAGACAATATGAAGAATATCCGGTGAAATAGAAAAGAAGACCTATTGAAGATTCTTCTTGGTTATCTAAGGCAGAGGTTGATCGTATAGGTTTTCCTCACACAAACACCTGAGACGTGACATGGTCACTTCTCAAATTACCCTGGGTGTCTGATGCAGGAGCATCTAGTGGTGTAAGGGCAATCTTGCATCACCCAAAAAAAAATGTGTTTCAAAATTGTTGATGTTCTTTCTATTTCTTTTCAAAATTTGTGGTTCTGGTTCCATAATCACTTGAATAATAATGTAGAACTTTCAGTTTTTCCAAACTGCTAAAAATAGTAACCTGCTATTTTTAGAAAGTATGCATTTGGGCACAGATTGAAGTGAAAATTTACAGGAAGTTACATAACAGAAATATAAGACCTTTGGCGAAGGAATCATGCAACTATCATTTGTGAGATGAAAGATATTAAAGTTTTCGTTTCTTGAAAAATGCCTGAAAATTATTCAAACTCAAGTTTGAGGAACTAAATGGTCCTGTATGGGCCCGAAAATGGCTAGAATTGGCAGAGTGGGTTCTTAGCGCGTAGAGAACTCTGTGAGCTTTCCGACGCATAAAACAGTTCGTCAATCAAACTCCCAGATCAAAAGTTATGGCTCTCGGAAGTTGACCTATTTTTGGAGGGAGATACAAATTTCAAAATTAGGTTGTTGGCCGCCAAAAAGGCTATTAATAACCATTTTTCAGAACCTTAGGTAGTAGTAGAGTTAAGGGGGGAAGTGTAGAGTCAAGGATAGGTGGGAAAAATAGAAACCCTAGTTAATTTGGGGTTACAGAAGGCAGATGATTCTAGAGTCTGGGAATAGGAAGCTGTAATGTGTTGCAGCCTGTGGAGGGTTGATTCCTCTAACTGTATTTGAGCTTCTGTAATGTAATAAGTTGTCCAAATCAATAAAGAAAGTTCTATTTTCAGTGTGCAATTTTTGTTGTTGTGTGTTTTATGATTTACCCCCTTCATCAGTTTGAGCTGAAAATGCTCCAAAATTGTAGGTACCCTCTGGATCTAGAAAAAAAGCACCCACTAAAACCCTTGCAGATCTGGCCTACAAAGCTCAAATCAAGCCAAATAAAAGGCTAATCTGACTATTTTGACTGCTTTGAATCCAATGGAATACTCCATTTTACACAAAAAAACACCAAGAAAATGGCGCTTGCTCAAAATTTTCTCTAAATTTGAGAAGGGGCTTGGAGATCTGGAGCTCTGATACCATGTAGAAGTTGTGAAACCAACCTCACAGGATCCAGTGAACACCTGCAAAACCTAAGAAACCTTTCACAAGAGAAAAAAACAAAGAGAGTAATTTGCAAAAAAAGGATGCAATTAATGAAATGGATTAACGAATTACATGAGAGAACTTGCTTTTATATTAGCAAGTTATAAAACTCTAAAAGGGGATTCCTGAGTTTAGCTTAAGTGAAATAAATTAAAGGTGACTTAATTAATTAATCAATATGATTAAATTAATTAAGTAAAGAACCTATTACTCTAATAGCAAGCATGGGGTGCGACTTGCAAGATGACCTCTGGGATTTTAGAAGTCAGCTCTTCATAGGATGTTTAGTGAATTATGCTTCAAGATTGGGGGAAAGAGAAGAGAAAAATCTAAAAGGAAATCCCAACAAAAATGGAAAAATGCTAATGATAGAATGTTCCCACTAGCATATGACTAATTATGCACAGTATTTGAAAACATGAAACAAGAGAAACATATATGCAATAATGAAAAGTGAAAAGACATAATCATTAAACTATAGAAAGTTTGAGAGTCTCAGATCTACAAATAGTGTTGAAATTAGGGTAGACAACTGAGAGGGGGGGTGAATCAATTATCACAAAACTTTTGTTTTTTGCTGCATTTAATCTTCTTTACCACTTATTAATAATATAATAATATAACCATGAAAGCATGAATCAATAACATATGAGTAGAAACATAATCAACACACATAACACCAGGATTTTTATGTGGAAACCCAGTTAAGGGAAAAACCACAGTGGGGGTTAACCCACAAGATTTATTATCTGTTAAAATAATAGAAAAATAGGAAGGCACTTTCCTTCGGGTGCACTTCCTAGAGCTCACTGCTCAAAGGAGGCTCATTGCCTACAAGAACATTCACAATGTTAACACTGAAAGGTTGAACTGAGAAACATCATCTTCTTCATGCAAGGTTCAGTTCCATTGAAGCGTACAACACCTCTGCTCTGATCCTACTCACTTCCTTGCTACATCCACATCTTTGCTCACCACCACACATTTCCATGACTTCACAACACTTATCTATACATGTCATCAACTTTGGAATGAACATCAAAGTCAGCCAAATAATCATATATCATATTACAAGCAATTACAATCACAAGACTTGACTTAATACAAAATACTACATGCGAACCATTCCTCTGTCAGCCAAGCATAGCTAGGACTCAAATCTTCCTCTAACAATATGCCACGCTCCATAAAACTTCTCTTAGATCATCCGCAATACACACCAAGCATCTGGTCGACCAAGACAGGAAAGAACAACAACACTCAAGGAAAAATCTTCAACCACGAGCTCAATCCTCAATGCGGACCACCAACATAATAGGCACATGATCTAGAGACCACCACAAGCATAATGAAATCAACAAGAACAACTGCACCACCTCAAATCACCAGAACCACTTGCATCTTCATCTGGGAACTTAAGAACACTAATTGTCATGAATGTCACACTAGAAAGATTTCTTGTGGACCTCCAAACCATTAACCACTTGAGTTGAGCATACACACCAACATGCCAAACATACCTCCAGATTTGCAGACAATAATATTCCAATCCAGAGAAATCCCGACCAAGTTTCTGTCACTCTGTTACGTCTGAACAACTAAAAAACTTGGTTCTACTAAGATGGCCATAACTTCACCAATCTTTCATGTGGACCTCTCAAATCTTAACTGGAACAACTTTAGACAATCCTCTACGCAACCCTTTGGTCCGCAAACTTTGATCTTCATCTCACTGGAAATGCAGAGCATTCTACTTTGCTGAACCACACTGTCTTCACTATTTCTGACAAAGAGATATGCTGACATCAATTACAACACATCATAGGCACATATTTGCAACAATCTCCCCCTTTGTCATTGATGGCAACATATGATGTGAAAAATAGATTCAACCATCAAGACAAGAACCTCTCCTCCTTTCTCTTAACACACCTGCAACCACTTTCTTCACTACTCCCCCTTTCACAAGCAACTACTCACTTCCATCCAAGTTTTTCACATGACTTCTCTCCCCCTTTGACATCAATGGAAAAGGGCACATATTTGTAATCATCTCTCACCCTTTTTGTTTCTAAGACAAGACCAAACTAAACTCAGAACATACTAATTACTCCCCCTGAGTAGCATCCCCTTAACACTAGTCTAGATCACAAGATATGACTGAGTTCCATCGGACTGATGCACACTAGTGCACCTTAGTTCTGAATAGGAGGGGTAATCACCCTTAGCTTCCCTCTGAGATACTCCAAAGTGTCCTTAGGTAGAGGCTTAGTGAAGATATCCACAATCTAATCCTTTGAAGGAACAAACTCCAATCTGACTTCATTCTTATTTATCTTCTCTCTCAAAAAGTGAAACTTGATGGATATGTGCTTTGTCTTTAAATGCAACACCAGATTCTTTGAGATGTTTATTGCACTTGAATTATCACAGAAGATTGTGATAGGCTCTTCAAACATAATTATGATATCCTTCAACATTTGCTTCATCCACAAAACTTGAGTACAATTGCTTGCTACTGCTATATACTCTGCCTCTACAGTAGACAGAGATATTGCCTCCTGCTTTTTGCTCAACCAAGAAACCAATCTTTTTCCCAAGAAAAATGCACCACCACTAGTACTCTTCCTGTCATCCACATCTCTTGCCCAATCAGCATCTGTATATGCATGAAGAGTGAAATTATCATCCTTAGGATACCATAAGCCATAATCAGATGTTCCCTTTAGATATCTAAAAATTCTTTTGACTTCTACAACATGAGATTCTCGATCAACTTGAAACCTAGCAACAAGGCCAACTGCATTCATAATATCAAGTCTGGTATGAGTCAGATAAAGCAGTCCTCCAATCATTGATCTATACCTTTTCTGGTCTACCTTAGGGGAATCATCATCTTTACTCAATTTGCATTTGGTTATCATAGGAGTACTCACTGGTTTTGAATCCTCCATTCCAAACTTTTTCAACAACTTTTTTACATACTTAGATTGAGATATGAAGATGCCCTTATTTGACTGAATGGCTTGCAGACCCAAGACGAAAGTTATTTCACCAAGCATGGACATCTCAAATTCACTTTGCATCTAATCAACAAAATTTTTACATATGCTCTCATTTCCACCAAAGATGATATCATCAACAAATACCTCAATAATTAAGATGTGTTCATGATCAATTTTGAAATAAATATTACTGTCAGCTGTGCCTTTGCTAAAACCTAAATTTTGTATATACTTATCTAATCTTGCATACCAGGCTCTTGGGGCTTGTTTAAGTCCATACAATGCTTTCCTCAACCTACAGATCATATCTCCTTGATCAGACAATTGAAATCCTTCCAGTTGCTCAATGTAGACTTCTTCATCCAAATCTCCATTTAGGAATGCTGACTTGACATCCATCTGGTAAACTTTGAAATCTTTGTAAGAAACAAAGGCAAGAAATAATCTGACTACTTCGATTCTTGCCACCAGAGCAAAAGTTTCTTCAAAATTAATTCCCTCTACTTGAGAATATCCTTTGCACACTAATCTTGCTTTGTTTCTCACAACTTCACCATTTTCATTCAACTTATTATGGAAGACCCATTTAGTTCCAATTACATTTTTTTTTCAGGTTTAGGAACAAGATCCTAAGTATGATTCTTTTCAATTTGTATTAATTCTTCTTCCAAATTGCTTTTACCCAACTTTCATCATTACAAGCTTCATTCACTAATTTTTGTTCAATCTTTGAAATTAAACAATACTCTTCTTGTTCTTCAACAATTTTTCTTCTAGTTTGAACACCTTTATTTCTATCTCCTATAATCTTTTCTTTAGAATGATTCAATCTCACATACCTGGGAGTTTTGGGATTTTCTTGAACTTCTGATTCTTGAACTTGTTCCTCAACATTTGCACTAGCTTCTTGAGTCACTGGATTCTCTGGAGCAATCTGAATCTAAGTTTGAGTATGAACTTGCTTTCCTTTATTTGGACTTTCATTTTGATCATTTGATTCATATCCACAAGACTTGGAAGGTCTCTCCTTGCTTTCATCAACCTTGACATTAGCACTTTCAACAATCCTTTTCAGTCTCTTGTTAAAGCACCGGTATGCCTTGCTTTGGTTAGAATAATCCAGAAATATACCTTCACCACATCTTGCATCAAACTTGCTTAGATCTTCATCTCTTTTGATATAGCATTTACTACCAAAAACTCTAAAGTATTTCATAGTAGGAGCATTACCAAACCACAGTTCATAAGGTGTTTTACCAGTATTACCTTTGATCTGCACCCGGTTAAGAGTGTAGACAATAGTACTCACAGCCTCTCTCCAATAGACGTGTGGAACATTTTATTCCATCATCATGGTTCTAGCAACCTCTTGAATAGTCTGGTTATTTCTTTCCACAACTCCATTTTGTTGAGGAGTCCTAGGAGCAGATAACTGTCTTCTTATTCCATGCTTTTCATAAAATGCATTAAACTCACCAGAGGTAAACTCTCCACCTTTGTTAGATCTCAGACACTTTATATTCACACCAATCTCATTCTCCACCCTAGCTTTGAACACCTTGAATCTGTCAAAAGCCTCTGATTTCTCTATCAAGAAAGTGACCCACATCATTCGGGAGTAATCATCAATCAACAACATAAAGTATCTGTCTCCCTGCAAACTCCTAACTCTGGCAGGACCACACAAATTAGTGTGCACAAGTTCCAACAATCCACTTGAAAATTGTTCTTTACTTTTGAATGTAGTTCTAATCTGTTTGCCCAACTGACATTCCTTACACATGTTATTAGCAGGTTTTACAAGCTTTGGAAGATCTCTCACAACCTGAGTAGTACCTATCTTGACAATATTATCAAAGTTTACATGACACATTCTCCTATGCCATAACCAACTCTAATCAATCTGAGCAATCAAACAACTTTTACCAGTACCACTTAAATGAAAGATATTACCTCTAGTCTGTGTACCAGATGCAATATCAGTCCTAGAGCTTTCCAAAATTCTAAATATTCCATCCTTGAATCAGAGATCACACCTTTTGTAAACCAACTATCCAACACTGAGAAGATTATGCTTCAATCCTTCTACATACAAAACATCATTAGTGTTATTCTTACCATCAAGAGAGATGGATCCTTTGCCACAGATTCTACCAGCTGAATTGTCTCCAAACTTCACAATTCCACTTTCATACCTTTCCATACTCACAAACTTACTCTTATCGCCTGTCATATGATAAGTGGTATGTGTAAAAATAATTTAGATCATATAATTATAAGGAAAATAACATAAAATCCATATACCATAACATAGTGATTTATGTGGGGAAAACCCTTTCAAGAGAAAAAACCCACATCCCAAAGTAACTCATTGTATTATTCAATAACCAACATGGTTACAGTAAAATTTAGAGTGTAAGTCTTACAGAAGTATCACCAACAAGAGATCTAGAGCAATTATGGTAGGATAATGGTACCTACAAAACTCACTATGAAACCTCCATCTCTATAATCAAATAAATAGGTAACTACCAAACTAAAAATCAAGTGTGGTTGTCTAAAACTATGTTTCAAAACTATAAAACCCCAAAAGTGGCCCCATATTTGGCTCAAATTCTAATACCCAATATGGTCATGATCTTCCAAGATAAAAGTAAAATATACTCTTACAACTATCATAACCTGTCATAGAATTTATCATATGTAACTCCTCAATTTTAGTGATCCATTTTGGTATATTCAATCTCGTTTAAATATGTCTTATGACATATCATAGACTATCATAATGCTAATTAATATTCTAATGCAACCCCCCTCTTGCATGCTCTTACACATAATCTATCATAAGTAAACCCCAACTTATAATGTCATAAGATGATCTTGAACATAATAATGATAGTAGATGGTCTTACAACTTGTTATATAATTCAAAAAATATGTAACATGTGGAAAAGAGTGCCACCTCAAAATGGGATGCCCTCTTTCACATGTGGGGAAAAAATAATAAATAAATAAAAATACTTAATAAATATGAACATAAGGATGCAAGATTGAGACACCTTTCCCAACAATGACTGCTTAGTTGAAGAGTTTTTAAAACCTTGTTGGGTTTGGGATTGTTGTCTAGCACTAAGTTTATCACTTCAATTTGTAATGAGCTCATCTTCCAAGTGTTAGACTTATACTTGCATCTCTCTCATTCTAGAGAAGGGATTGACAATAACTCATCTTATCTCTTCTTTGGATAGTTTTCTAGTGTTTACTATAGACCCTTAAAGGGTGGGAACTAGCATTATAAGGTCTAGTTAGAGAATACTAAAGTCATGGAGAAATCCTAGAGTGAGATGTTCTCCTAGTCTAGACTTGGGCACGGGTGTCAATGTAGATTTCCCTCAAAGATTTGATTGTACCCTTTCTAGCTAGTAAGATGCTTTTCCTCATTTTTCAAGGTCATGGTCTATTACTTTATTTCTCTTGTCCCTATGGTGAAGGAGTTGTCAAGGTGATAAAAAAGCCTAGGTATCTAAATGTGTAGGTTAGAATAGATGACACTAGTGTCATACCCTTCATTACAATCCACTTCCATATCTAGAAAGATCATTTATGCTTATGATAGTGAACCTCTTTTTTGTACTAGAAGAGAATCCCAAAAGGGTTAAGTTCTCTTATGTTGGCCATGTTTGAGGGGTGTAGAGTACCAAAAAATAAAGCAAAAGAGAAAGGAAGAATTAAAGAGAAATAAGAGATGGTGATTGAAAGGTTTGTGACTTCATGTTAGGTACACTACATGAGTGTATGTAATTTTTTTTTTGATATTGTAAAACTTCTTGGAGTCATGGTAGATAAATCCATAGAGTCCTAGATAGACATCCAATGAAGGACATAAACTCAAAGCTCTAGGACCACATACTAAGAGATCTTAGAAAGAGACCTTAGGCATGAATCCTATTAGACCATGTTGAGTTATCTTGGTGAATGAAAGACATCTTATTTCATTTTCTAAGAGTTAGGGTTCACTAGTTGTGCTTAACAACTACATCATACCATGAAGTTAATGAAGTCGACTGTAAGAATCATAATCAATGTCAAACAAGGAAAAAAATCAAAATGAGAGACCTATAGATAGATCAATGACACTCTTGAGTCTCTAGGTACACTTTCTTTAGAGGAAACAAGAATATGATATGGGAGAGTCTATTAGAAAACACTCAACTATGTCCTCTCATGGAAGATTAGGCCTCAATGTTGGTGGTGCAATGGGAGTTCTTAGTTGTTGTAGAAGCTTTCCAAGAAATTG
The DNA here is from genome assembly GCA_027924645.1 of Cunninghamia lanceolata. Classification (NCBI taxonomy): domain Eukaryota; kingdom Viridiplantae; phylum Streptophyta; class Pinopsida; order Cupressales; family Cupressaceae; genus Cunninghamia; species Cunninghamia lanceolata. Next base: position 748,022 of record BSBN01000845.1, read on the forward strand.
AAGAAGGAGAACAACCAAAGAGGGATGGAGAATTCCTTCTTCTTGCAACTCCTCAATAAAGTCCAATCTAATCCTAGGGAACAAAGAGATGTGAGAATGCAATGAAAAATCTAGCTATTGTTTCAATTTTCTAAGCTTTTAATGTTTGAAATTTTGTTGTTTGAGATGTTTACTAATACTAAGTATTATACTAAAGAAAAATTTACCTAAATTAATGCAACTAGTATGTGTGTAATTTTTATACAAATTTCCTATATGGTCATTCAATACATGGTTTTCAATAATGAAATATATTAACCTTTACAATTCCAAATGAAATGATATAGTCAAACTATGTAGGAGAGAAAGAAAATGAGACTCTAATGAAAACATGATATCATAATAATTTCTTTTATCCAATGCATTCTATTATGCATGCTAAACCTAATATGAAAATGTAAGTATCTAGGATCCTAAGATGCAATTGAAAGTTAATTTCCAAATATTGACATTTAATATTTATTACTTTTAAAATGAAATTGAAATTAGAAATGATATGTAGTTGGACTTAAGATTTGAGTTTTTATACAAAAATGAACGAGCAAGATGTTTGTTTAATGCCCAAATTAACGTTCAAATGTATATTCAATGTATGGAAATGTAAAATAATATTTTATAAATGTTTAAAGGTTTTCCTAAATTATTATCAAGCACACAATCATTAGCAAAATATGGGGATAATGATAGAGAATGTAAACCAATGACCAAACACTTGATTTCAAACTTATGTAACTTGATGAAAGATTGTTGTTTGAGATAATTTAAATTTATGCAAGGCCAATAAATTCTTGGATAATTATAGAGAGACATTGCTAAAGATGGAAACATGTTAAAATAGTTATCTAAGTTCCTTAGAATGTTGTAAGTTGAGCATACAAAAGGTTATAACATGTATATGCCAATATCAAGTGCACTTGGGGTTGTCTAGATGTAGAGTCTACAATGATAAAGATGGAAGAGTAGAAATCTATGTGATCAATGTGCATTAAGTCTTGGTTTGAGGTAGCAAACTAATGGAAAGATGATCCACAAGAACAAAACTATATAGCTATACCAGTGTGTTTGAGTCAACTGTGATCTTGCTTAGGCTTGTCCAAATATATGGACAATGATATGCGACCCTTAGAAGGCTACAAAAAGATATCAAAATGATCCACAAATTCTTATGAGATGCAACATGTGTGGGAGAATTAATAGCCAAGTGTTTAGAGACCTTAAAACATCTGATAGATGAAAAAGAGGCTAGGAATCAAAGCTTCTAGCTAAGCAAGGGAAGAATGAAGACCCTTTTTGATATGCAAATTGTTAGAAGGATTTAAATTAATGGAAAGGAGCCTAGGAGATTTCAATGGTTGATTTGAAATAAAGGAAAGGTCAAAAAAATAATGAAAATAGAGTACACAAACACAAACAATAATATAGACACAAAATAAGACAAAACTAACTAATAACTAACACAATATCACTACAAATAGTGTTAACAACTAAATTAAGCAAACAAACATAATACAATACTAATCTAAACAAACAAATGAAGAAGGAGACAAATCTAAACTATAGTTGTTACTCTAGTGAAAGTATGGGAAGACCTTATTAGGTTTAGGTGCTCAATCAAAATATTCATCACAACTAGGTTCTTATTAGGTACTTTAATCAAAACATTCCTAGCATGCCCCTTTTGTAAACATAAATGATATTCTTGAATGTTATTCAATTATCATAAGGAGTGCAATTGAACACCCTTAAACATAAGTACATAACAAAACAATGTGCAAAACATGTGGTTATTTGATCCCCTGAGGAAATAAATGACCAAGAGTTGGCCACATTTTGAATTTGCATTTTGAAAAGTTTGGGGCAAATCCAAACTCATGAGGATGACCCTAAATCCATGGAAGTGACCTACGACACAAAAACATTCATATCTAGTGAATAATGGAATGTATAGGGATAAATGCATAATTTGGGTGCATGTATCAAAATATATGTATGTATGGATGTGGTGGGGTGTAAACATGTGTGAATGTGTGTATGCCAATAAGTAAAGAGTATGGGGGAAGGGGCCCAACTTTGCACAAGATTATGCCATTTGTCACTATGTAAATGTGTTAAGTTTTTTTTTAATCAAAATTACCACAACATTAAATGGGAAATGGAAAATGATACATGGCTATGCAAATTTTACTATTGCAATCATATCCATAAGCCAATCATAAAGATGATTCCTACTTAATTTTGAAGAAAAGATAATGTAAATGAAAAAAAATTGAAGGCAAATATATATATATATATATATATATATATATATATATATATATATATACAAAGAATAAAACAGTCTACAAGGACTGCTAGAAAGAATATAATATATATATTGATCAAAAGAATAAAACAGTCTACAAGGACTGCTAGAAAGAATATAATATATATATTGATCAAAGCAAATATATACAAGGAATAAAACAGTCTACAAGGACTGCCAGAAAGAATAGAACAAGAACATCAACTGTCAGCTGCAGCACAGAAAGAACAGCCATAATGGGGACATATAAAACTGTTACAAAATACCTACGACACTAAAACATAACAGCTGAAATAATAAAAAAAAGCTTACATCAACTATCAGCTGCAGCACAAGAAAGAACAGCCATATAATGGCAACATATAACACTTAAACTCGAAGGCAGCAGCCAACAAGTTAAAATCTTAAAATTGCTAATAATTTGGAAAGCTCACAACATTACTAGGCCATAGTGAATCCTATCGTGTTCCTGGTGGCCAAAGATGAGTACAACAGTAGCTGCAAATCATACTACAAAATTATTGTAGAGTAAACCTCGCGGGCATTCCAGGTCCTGACGGTTTGAAAACCTGCATCAAACTTTGACGCCACCAAAGCTTTAAGGACATGTTCTTTCTGTTTTCCAATTATCGTTATGCCGTTTTCCATTGCCTTTTGAAGAAGCAAATCCCTCTGTTTTCCATGTGCTCCCTTTAGAAGCATCTGAAACATCTCCAGGGAGGTAGCAGAACCTGGTTCAGCATGCCACAATGCCTCTGCCACTTCCATGTTTGTAGGAAGGGACTGCGCCACCACACGAAAATCAGCATACACTACAACAGCAGCAAAAACAAATTTGTAGAGAATATAGAATGAGGCACGTATGAGTTGCTTCTCTTCACCCTGGGTGTCAATATTCTCCAACTGCAGAGCGAATCCTACCATGGACTGCATGTCTCTGGAGGAAATATTTGTTAGGTTTGTCAGAGACCTGCAATAATTGTTGATTATATGGCTCAGTTTTCCGAAAGATGGACCAAGAGACCGTTCCAACACACACCGCTTACACTCACAGCGAAACCCCAATGCTCTGAAATCGCGCTCGCGTTCCACCAGTGGATAAAGGCTTCTGAAGTAAGGTACAGTTATTTCCTCTTCTGCTGCAATTCTTCTCACGGCTATAATGAACATTGCTTTGCCAACCACCATACATTTAGCATTTGGAAAACATGAATGATTGATGAAACATGGAAGCCCCCAAAACCCGCATTGCTCTGTTAAGCTCTTCTGATTCCAAAACCCAATGCTGCAGTTGACATCATGTTCATCCTCCTTCATTGGGTTTTCTTCCTTCTGGCTAATATTTGTGAGTAGACCGTTGAGCTCCATAGCCTTTCTGAGTTTAAAGGTGTCGATACATAAATCCACTGGATTTTCCCCAAATTTGTTCCAATTGCCGTTATTTACTGCGAACAATTCCATATCTGGAACCTCTAGTGTCTCCTTTAGCCAAGATGAATCAGTAAGGCACTGCAATTGCCGCAAAATTCTGGGATATGACATTGCGCAAGAGGCTGCTCGATCCACTGTGTCTTGATTAAGACCTTCAAGCACACGACTAGGGCTCTCTTCGATACGAAATGCTACCGGCCTGCGATAGACGCCACTCACTGCAATTGCATTCTCCACAAGCACAGTATCTCCGATCTCAACATCCTTGGTAGCAAACAAACCTCGACCATGCACAGGCGACCTCTTAATAATCACTGGACCAATATAATTACTCACCTCTGGAATATCTTGCGGCCTGAAACCATTTAGGAAATAGGCAGAGAGATCAAACTTACCTTGCTGGTTCTCTTCATTCAGCTTCTTCGATTTGTCATAGTGAGACTTTATTTCCTTGGCAGCTGGGAATTGCTCTAGTGCCAGTCGAAAGCACGAACAGGCTAAGTTGTACTCTGTGAGCCCGTGCAAAGCCCTGCCCTTGCGAAAGAGGGATTTTAGATGAGTGGAATGAAGTTGCAGGGCTTTATCGCAGTCTTCTACTGCTTTCCCGTACTCCTCCAGCTTTAACAATGCCTCTGCCCTGTTAGAGTAACAACTCACAAATACATCCATGGCTTCCTTATTGTAAATTTCTAGTTTATTCTTAAGAGCAAAGTCTATGCATTCAGAGTAACATGCAATTGCACCTTCCCAGTCGTCGTGTCGAAACCGTTCGTTGCCTTTGGCCCGCAAATCAACCAAATCTGCAAGCGAAGGACTCTTCGTTTCTCCGTGCACTTCTTGAGAAAGCTGAATACCTCCCAATCTTTTCTGCAGTTCTTCTAAATTGCTGCCCATATTTGCTTAGTTCTGCTCACTAGTGAAACAAAAGCAAAATGTTATGAAATGAAATGAAAGATTTTAATAACGTCCACGAGGCCACAGCAGCCTAAGGGACCCAGAACCGCACAACGCGAGCCAAAGAACCATGCAGCGACACACTAAACAGTTTGAAGCCTCTTTTCAAGGTCGGATCTCTTACAATGAATTTTGATCAGTAGGTTTGCAGCTTTATCTAATCTCGCCTCTTCAAACAAGGTGTTTAAATTGTTGATATTCAAGATTCCATCATAGCTGTCCCGGATGTCGTCGTAGGCCGAGCATTCCATGATGAAATGCCACTCTGTCTCCACCACACCTTTGTTGCAGAAGAGACATATTCTATTTTCCCACTCCTCTTTAGGAGTCAGCCATCTGCCCATTTCACATCTAAGACGGTGTGAGCTAGTCCTGATTTGCGCAATCAACATTTTTGCTTTCCATTTAATATCTGCCCCTATGTAGGCCTTTTCGGCATGGTCCCACGTGGGGTTGAACTCCTTGATATAGTAAGCTTTTTTTCGTCCCTTCTGATTGGTCCACATGGTGTGTTTAAATTTTTCTCTAATATACTTTTTTATTTCCTCATTGGCATGCGGGCACTCCTGCATATTAATGCCCCATTTCTTTAGCCATTTGTCATTTTGTTTCCTCCATGTCTTCTTTCTTCTATTTAGTCTTTCCTCCATGATTAATTTAGGCCAACAGTTGCTTTCCATGTTTTGAATCTTCTTTAGGTAACTTACCAGACGTACCACTGCCGATGCTTCTAAAGGGAACAGACCTGTTTCAGCCAATAGAATCTCATATGGGACAGCCGTCTTAATTTTAAGACTGCTAATGATGAGATGCTTTTGGATCCTTTCAATTTGCATCCATTTCTGATCAGATAAGCTACTGCCCCAAATTTCGCAGCCATAAAGGATCACAGGGGTAACAAGCAAACCGAAAAGTGTTCTCTTGGTTTTCCAATCCCATAATTCCGCATTTCTACACCTATTCTGAAGGGAATAAAGTGCTTTCCATCCCCCCTGAATTCTTTTTGCTCTGCATGTTTCCCAACTGAGCTTGTTGTGGAAATCCAGCCCGAGGTATTTATACTCATCAACAATTTCCAGTTGGTAGCCATCCAAAAGAAAGCTAAAGTTCTTCTTTTTTCTCCGCATCGAGAAAATCATCACTTTGGTTTTGCTAGTGTTCACTTGCATCCCCGCCTCTTGACAAAAGGTTTCCAACGCCCTCAAGTGTTCTCTTAGGCTATGAGCAGTTTTAGCAATTAGTATGAAGTCATCCGCATACAGCAGTAGCTTTATAACATAGTTAGCCAACTGAACTCCCTCACCACTAGTTTGGTTTATCTAGTCCTCAAGTTTATCAATATAAAGCCCAAACAAGGTAGGGGAGAGTGGGCAACCTTGTTTGACACCAATGTCGCTGCCAAAACACTCTGACAGCCCATCTTTGGTTCTGATTTTCGCTTTGACCTGCTCATACAGCCTGTGAGTCGTGGCTCTAAACTCATCCGGAACTCCAAGTTCCTCCATTCTTCTCCACAATATGCTATGGGGGACCGTGTCAAAGGCTTTTTTGAAGTGAACAAAACAGCAAAAGGCCTCACCCCCTTTTGTGTTCCATATTTTTTCAATCAAAAAGTGAAGGGTAACTCCATGATCAACAGTAGAGTGCTTGGGTCTAAAATTGGCTTGTCCTTTGGCTCTTTTTTCTTCTTTTTCAGCCCACCTACTAATTCTGCTCTCCATCATGCTGCCAAATAGTTTACCCAAGAGGGGGTTAATCATAATTGTGTGGTAATTCGATGGGTTATTGATATCACCGCTTTTGTAGAGAGGAATCACGATACTCATCGTCCAACCTTCTGGGAATCCCTCTTGGATGACATTGTTGAAGATGTGCATGATACATGGTGCAAGAACCTCTGTACCCCATTTTAAATGCTCAGCTTGTAGTCCATCAATATCATGTGCTTTCCAACTTGCTAACTTTTTTATGCCTTGATTGATGTCTTCAACGGTGAAAAGTTCAGTTTTAGTCTTGATAATTGGGGGCCTATGTTTATCTTGGTCACGCTCATACAATAACTTTGCGTAATCCAGCCACTGAGACTCCATGATATTGTTTTCAGTTTGCTTTCTCTTTTGCTGTAGCTCCTTCCAAAATTTTTGGGGTTTATGTTTTCCAAGAGCAATCAGCTCTATTCTCCTTTCTTTCACATATTTCTCTTTTTTTCCCCGTAACAAATTTTCATAGTCTTTCTTCTTTTTTTTATCCATCCTTTGTCCCTGCAGATTTCTTTTTGCCATTTTGCATTCATCATCAAACCATGGATTTGCTGGGAAAGTATTTTTAATTCTTTTCTTGGGTTTAGCTCTCTTACACCTCTCTAAAGCCTTTTGTATTAGGGGAATCAGCATGTTTTTGTAATTGTATTTGTTTTCTGTGTCAGCTGGTTTATCTTCGTGCTCCCTGAAAAGTTGTTCAAGGGCAACACTAAAGGTTATCTAATTTTCATGAGTCAGGAGGATTCTCCCTTGCGGTGTTGGTGTCTTTTGTTGTGAGTGATCCTGTCCACCTTGCTGTTTGATTATATGGATGTCTAGCCTTACATAGATTGGATTATGATCTGATTTCAGCTCTACCAGACTGTCCCCTACTGTTATCTCCACCAACCTTGGGATAATATCTTGAGTGCAAATGACAAAGTCAACAACACTTTGACCGTTGTAGGTTTTGCACGTAATGTTGCCCGAATTTGGCCATGCCCTCATACCATTGCAAATGACCATGTTGTGCAGATTACATAGCCCTAACAACTCAGCCCCAAAGTGTGAAACATTCCCATTACTGTCTTGCGATGCCCTAGCCCAAGGATGATCATTCTCTTCCTCTAACCACAGCGGGTTACCTTCCTTTGTGCTCTTGTTTCTCAAGCTGAGGGCTTGGATGTTTGCTGTCCTTGCATTGAAGTCCCCTATGATTATAACTTCCCCTCTAGTACTAAAGATAGAAATGTCTTTTTTTAGTGATGCATAGGGGTCTTCCCGATCCAGATTCCTTTTTTTGTATGATTTTGAGGTTTTTGGGGTGAAGTAGCATGCTGCCAGCCATACTGTAAGTTGATTTTCTAATATTTTCCACCATATATACTGTTTATTTGGATCTTCTTTCTCAATTTTTATACAATTACTCCATGTGTCTTTGATTAGAACCGTCACCCCTCCATGCCCTTTGCCGTTATCTACCCTTTCATTCCAAACTGAAACTTTTTGGTACCCTTCAAATTCCGGAATTCTACTTCCCTTGTGTTCATGAGTTTCCACAAGGATGATTATGTCTTTACCTTCTGCTATGGGCCCCAACCCAGGTCCTCTTCTCCATGGATATTCTCTACAATTCCAACTCACTAATGTCAAATGATCCTGGGGCCCCCCCAATTCCTATTTCTTGTGTGCCAGTCTATCGCTAACTTGGGCCTTTCCATTTTGTAGCCAAGCCCATTTTCCTGCCTCCCTAGCTGCCTTTACTTTCTCCCATTCCTTTTGTCTTTCCTCCTGTTGTGCTATGGTGAGATCTTCGTCGAGATAAATTTGCGTGCCTCTAAGGGATTTTTTGTTCTTTAGTAGCACGATCTTGTCCTCTATATTCCTGAAAGTGACTCTTACATGCCTACACTTGCCCCCTCCTGTCCATCTTCCGATCTTGTTTGCTTGAAGAATAGGTCCTGTCCATTGCATCTGGTCACTAAAAAAGTCTCTTGCTAGCTCCTTTGTAATTTCTTTCTCACCGTAATCTTTTAGACCTTTGATGACGATATTCCCTGCCCTATCAGTCCTGTCCTTTTCCTCCCTTATCTATCTTATCACCTATTTTTCAATGAGTTCTCTTTGCGTATCTAATGGTCCTTTCACTACTTGAGCCCATGATTTGGCTTCTGCTATTTGTTCTCGCAGCTGATTTTCTCTTTCCTCCATGTCTGCCATGGCAGATTGAATTTCTATTAACTGAGAATCACTGCTGTCTACTAACCCTTTTGGTTTAATCTCTTTTGTTGTTTTCATTTGATCTAAAACTAGTTTCATCGTAATCACTTCTTGCTCCCCTTTAATCAAGTTAGCTTGCAATTCGTTTACTTGCTCTTTAAGAAGTTTGTTCTCTCTTGTTAATTTCTCATAAGATTCTGAGATCTCCTTCACCTTGTTGTCCTCCATTTTACCTTTTTCTTCTAGGGATTGAATCCTCTTCTTTATGTTCATTAGTTTGTTGACATAAAGTTCTGAGGACCATAGCAAAGGTGATGTGGTAGGGCTATATACTGCTGCATCATCTTCTTCCTTATTTGGAGGATGATTTTCCTTCCCATTCTGCTTTGTATCTGGCGTTACGTTAAATGAGGAACTCGCTATTTCTTATCTTTATCTTGCTTTGGCTTCTCTTGTTCCATTTAATTTGGCTAACTTTTTGCTGTGTCTAACAGGGCCCTAAGCGCTATTTTCGGCAATATCGATGTGAAAAATTTCTTTTTTGTTTGTTTCAATCTCCTAGTTTGCCTGTGACGTAATATCCCTTTGTATTGTTTTTCATTCACATAGATACATCTTTTCACTATGTTTGGCAGATTTCCCTGAGGGGACGCCAACATACAGGCCCCCCATGTTCCATTTGCTGCCTCACCATGTGTAATAAGACTGGTAAATGTTGGGACAAATGAGGAACTTGCTAAGAAGTGTGCATAAAAGTTACAAGGAATAACAATACCCCCCTGAGGTAGGTACCCTAGCATGGACCTCTGGTCCTCCCTGCTTCCCTAAAGTTCTTCTAAAATCACAGATTTCCCTGTTGAGATCCCAACCGTTCCACCTAATGCCTCCTGAGAAGTTACCCCTGGGGTTTTGATGCCTTCGTCTACCTCTATTATGTCCCATGGAGCTGTCAAATCCCCGCCATTTTCAAGTAACCCTGACATATGGATCTTCCCCTTCTAAGTAGTGAGACCCTACCCAGGGTCCCAGCTGCTTTCAATGTGCCCTTTTGAACACCCTCCTCCCCTCTTATGGATAGAGAGGTCTGCCTTGAAGGATGTTTTAAACTAGCTTTCTTGCTAAGGGTTTGATCCACCCGAGAAGAGATTTAAAAGAGATTTTTTGTTTTTGTTTTTGCCAAACACTTGATTGATGTTGACCTTGCAAAAATCATAAAAATCGCAGAGAAGGTACTCAAAAACAAATTTTGAGTTAGACAGAGTGGGGACACACCTGATTTCTGTTCCCTCGCGCTTGCTTTTACTGTTCAAACCTTCTGCGGGTGCTATAGTCACTGCGGGAGGTGTTACAGGCACCGCGGAAGGTTCCAAGCTGCATCAGGAGCCGGTGCTATAGTCGCTACAGTCACCATGAAACTGAAGAATCCCTATAGTCGCTGCGAAACCCTACCCGCAAAGCAACAGGAATTTTGAGTTAGACAGAGTGGGGACACACCTGATTTCTGTTCCCTCACGCTTGCTTTTACTGTTCAAACCTTCTGCGGGTGCTATAGTCATCGCGGAAGGTTCCAAGCTACATCAGGAGCTGGTGCTATAGTCGCTACAGTCACCGTGAAACTAAAGAATCCCTACAGTTGCCGCGAATCCCTATAGTCGCTGCGAAACCCTACCCACAAAGCAACAGGAAAACCAGGGGCGTCGGTCTGGAGTCAGGTTGACGAGGAAGAACACATTCAAAACACACGAAATGCAACTAGAACATCAAACTGAGCAAATCTTCTGCGTTAAGCAAAGAACGTTTGACAAATGCTAAACAAAAGTTGAGTGCGTGGACAGAGAAAAGTGGGAAAAGAAAAAGCAAGAAAGAAGTGATGGGAGTGGGACCCAATAACTTAAAAAATGAGGTTTTATTTATTTATTTATTGTACATTATTGAATTAAATCATCAAATGGTTTCACTTTAAGTAGACATAGATTAGTGGGACCCAATAACTTAAAAAATGAGGTTTTATTTATTTATTTATTGTACATTATTGAATTAAATCATCAAATGGTTTCACTTTAAGTAGACATAGATTTATTAAATCTATGAACCCACGGTGTTTCAAGAACATTATTGATTCACCCAATTCATATCTTATTATTTGCACACTTCTACTTATTAATTCACCCAATTCATATATGAAATTGGTAGTTTTTGAAAATACCTTTAGAGGATGGTCATAATGTTGCTAAAGGGCATGTTCTCCTAGGTCAATCCCCAACAAACTTAGATAAAGGATAGAAGACAAAAGACTTCAACTATGCAAATACTCTAGAATGTTGGGTTGTTGAACTAAGTTCTTTCTAGGCACCCCAATTAAAATATTCCTAGCATGCTCCTTTTATAAATGTGAGTGATATTCAATGCTATTCAATGATAATAACGAGTGTAATTGAATGCCTTTAAATATAGACACATAACAATAAATTGTGCAAAATGTGTGTTTAGTCAACCCTTGGCATGAAAGGAATAGGCGAGAGTACGCCAAAACTTGAATTTAAATTTTGAAATTTTAGAGATCAAGTCCATGGCCACAAGATCGATGTCGCATTCACAAAAATGTCCCAAGACATAAATAATCACATAGCGATGGATAACATATGTATTGGAATAAGTGTATGAATAGGTGAAATTAATGCATAATTAGGGTGAATATATTGATGTGTGTGTATGAATAAAGCACAATTAAATGTATGGGAATGTATGTGTATGGGGATAAGTAAAGACTAGGAGAATGGACCCAGCTTTGCACATGTGATTACACCATCTGTCACTATTAGTGATAACTTTAAGAAACCCCCTAAAAATTATATACAATCCTATGAGTTCTGATATAATGCATTAATTTTTGTGGTGAATCTGTGCTTTTGCTATTTTTTGCTAACAAATTATAGATATATATGTAAAAATAAAATAATTTATTTAGCAAATTATTGATTGAATTCCAAGAAATAAAATATTTCTTTGGTAAATTATTAAGTGGTTTAAATCTATTACATAATGTGGATAGCAATAATATTCTAACACAAAAGGATAAATATTAATGCATTTGGTAAATTATCAACTTGATTTGGGAACATACATCATTTGATTAATAATGATCAATGATTGATGTTCTATTCCAAGGAAAAAATTGTACCCATGAGCATTTGGGGAAATAAGTCCTAGAATTAAATGTATATTATGATGGATAAATGTAAGCTTGTATTTTTATACCTTTGTTTTACATTATTTTCAATATATATCATAAATATATAGTCATAATTTTTAATTTGATTTTGTGTATCAACTTGCTTCTAATGTGAATTGTTAGAAATGAAGGTAAACAACTATAAATAGAAAACTTATTACAACTATAATATAGATATTTAACTATGCAGAACCAAAATGGAGATGGTATGAAATCAACACAAAGAAATAACAAAACAGAAGATCAAACTCATAACACAGTGTTTACATGGAGAAACCCTTTCAAGAAAAAACTCCACATAAGAAGAGATGCACTAGTATGTAAAGTTTACAATACAAAACTATCAATCTCACATTCAATCTTCAATCAAGTAGTGCCTGTAATACTCATGCATAGCCATAATACAATATCCTCATTAAAAGAGTGTTGCCTTCTAAGGCAAAAAACCTTAACATAACTTCTATTGTCAGATCTGTGACCTAATGATGAATGATCCAGATTGACTATGAAATTACAATATTTTACAAGGCAATTTTCTAAATTTTTTTTTTCAGAGGCGTTGCCCCCAAACCCCCATTAGGGGGGATAGGAAGCTATCGCTGCCCCCTAGACCCCCTGGCAATAGTAGTGGGGGCAAGCCCCCCACACCCCTCTATGTACAAAGATCCAAAATACAGTTGAAACAAGATTGCTACTTGGTGAATACTTCATCCCTTATGAATGATTTACAAACAATATTAAGAGTAATTAAATGCATAAGATTTACAAGGTTGATGGCACCTTAATACTAACATGAATCCCATCACCCAATCTATGAACTAGGTCACACAACATGACATACTCCACCTCATTCAACAACCTACTGTTGAGCTCTCAAGTCAACCCATTCTGAATATAGTAGTTATCCTATCGATCCACACACCGAAATTTCATTGGTAAAGCATAGGAAAAGAGCATATAAAGATCAAGTGTTGTTAAAATTATTCTTAAGATATATAGTAGATTTTAAACATTTTAAAGTTGAAGTTTAAATTTAGCCACAACATCACTACATTCAACTTCTTGCATCTACATTGTTTGTGTGACGTTCTTAAGAGGAAACACTTGTAATGTAAACAAGCTTATCCTAAAAAGTTAGCTACAAAAAACACATCAAAAGGGTAAATCGATTGAGGTGGAAGATGTGTAGAATTTGCCAAAAGAAAGACTTGATGAAATGATTAATTCAATTAGAGGTTTTAATTTGATAATAGGTGGAAGCCCCTATCATAATCTGATAGGCAATAATAGGAACACAAGGAATGAACTAGAGGAGAGGTATTCCTCTATTTCCTATGAATTTCCACATATTGTGAATTATGTAAGGCATGCAATGCATTCAAGTGTAACTTGACAGTACAATGAAACCTTCATTTTGTACTAATTTAGACTTCAATAGACTATAAATTCCTTATTTTTCATAGCCAAGTTCCTGCCCAAATTGAAGAGGCTACCAAAAACAAGTATTGAAAATTGTGGACATTATTATTGTTTTGATTCTATGTAGCAAATTTGTTTGCACAATCAACATGGGACTAATTGTAAGTATGGATATTTCCAATTGTAGACCCGTATGGTATTCTAATAACAAATTCTCTATTTTGTACTTTCCTCCACTTGAATAGATTAGTAATTTATTGTTTTTCAATCATGTTCCCCCAAATTGAAGAGGATAGCAAAAAGTATTGAAAATTATGGACATTATTTTGATTGTAAGGAGCAATCCTAGGGTTATTAGGTTGATTAGTCATTCTACCCATGGTTGATTCTAAGGTGGAATATGACACATTGAGGGTTGTATTTCTTTTTTGGGATCAAGTTCACTTCTCATGAGGGGTGTCAAAATTAGCCCATGGTTTTGTTGAAATGACAAGTGGTTTATACGATGGAAATTTTTTATAAACATAACCCTTGGCATAGTCTTTTGATCACTTGGATTGTGTTGTAGGGATTTATAGGGGGTAAGTGCAGGAAGATGGGGGGCCAAAAAGGGGTCTTAAGTGGCCACTTTTTTTCTGAAATCAGGAAATACTGGCCTTGGATGAGAAATTGAGCATAGTTACACTCAAAATTTGGAGATGCAACCAAAACAATGTTCGTAGTGCTCCGAGTCTACTTTCTAAACTACTATTTTGTTTTGAAAACGACATAGATTAAGGGGTTCAAAAGAGGGAGCCACAGAAATTGGTGTTGTTTCTGTCAAAAAAACATAACATAGCATGTTTTGTGGCTCCCTCAAAAGGTCAACTTTTTTTTGGTATTTTTAAAATCGCTTCAGTGAGAAATTAGCTAATAGCATGTAGTTTATGCCCAATTTTTCTAATAATTTTTTGATGAATATTTGATTTTTTACTAATTTTTAAAGTGGACACATCCTAAAAAATAGAATTTTGGCCGTGCTACCCCTATAAATTTTGAAAACTAATTGAAAATCATTTTTTTATTTTTTTAATATTTGTAGAATGGAGTCTAGTTTCTAAATATGTAATTTTTTTGAAATTTGAATGAATAGTTATTTTACAATGAAAAAAAGACCAAACAGTGGTTTTTGCCTAAAAACAGACACACAAACAAAAGAAATTAAAGATGAAAGGCTTAACATTGTTAAAATGTGAAAAAAATTGCATCGTCAAATAGCTAAGAGAAAGCCTAACATTACCCATGTGTTCGATTTGTTCAACCTTGAAACATGTGCAAATCTGAGGGTTAGCATGAACGAAATTATGTGAAATTTTGAAGAATATAGAAAAACACATCTGTGACTGTTCATAAGGCACTCCAAGCCTTTGGGTTGGAAATCCAAAGCAAATCCCAAGCACAAGGCTTGGATTCCCAAAGCAAGAAATAACACGAGCGCATTATAACGCACTCGCGTTATGTTTTGCCTTGCATTTTTCTTTCCCGCAAGTCTGTCTTTTGTCATGTTTGACATAACGCGAGCGCGTTATAACGTGCTCGCGTTATGTCCCACTCAAATTTTTTTACGTTCAAGGCTATTAATCATGAGGGTTAAGGGATAAGGGATAGAGTTGGAGGGTTTAGGGATAAGGGATTAGCGTTTAAGGTATAGTATCGAGCCCGTTGAGGGTCTAGGAATAGGGATAGCGTTTAAGGTTTAGGGATGAGGGATGACAGATTACGGTTGAGGGTTTAGGGTCGAGGGATCAAAGTTAAGGGTTGAAGGATTAGGGTTTGACATTGAGGGTTGAGGGTTGAGGTTCAAGGGTCAAGGGTTTAGGAATAGGGTTTAGGGTTGAGGGATTAGGGTTAAAGTAGAGTGTGGAGGGTGTAAGGATTAGGGATAGGGTTGGAGGGTTTAGGGATAAGGGATTAGGGTTTAACCTATAGTATCGAGTCTGTTGAGGGTTTAGGAATAGGGATAGCATTTAGGGATTAGGGATGAGGGATTATAGTTGAGGGATGATGGATTAGGGTTGAGGGTTGAGGGATTAGGGTTTAGGGATAAGGTTTAGGGTTGAGGGTTGAGGGATTAGGGTTTAAGGTATAGTGTTGAGGGTTGAGGGTTGAGGGTTTAGGATTAGGATTTAGGGTTGACATATTAGCATTTAATGTCGAGGTTAGGGTTAGAGTGTCGAGGGTAGAGGGATTAGGGATAGGGTTTAGGGTTGAAGGTTTAAGGATTGAGGGTTGAGGCTTTAGGGATGAGGGTTTAAGGCTTAAGATATAGTGTCAAGTGTTGAGGGTGTAGGGATAGGCTTTAAGTTTTAAGGGTTAAGGGTTGAGGGATAGGGATTAGGGTTTAAGGTATAGTGTTGAGGGTCGAGGGATCAGAGTTAAGGGTTGAGGGATTAGGGTTTGACATTGAGGGTTGAGGGTTGAGGTTCGAGGGTCAAGGGTTTAGGGATAGGGTTGAGGGTCGAGAAATTAGGGTTAAAGTAGAGTGTGGAGGGTATAAGGATTAGGGATAGGGTTTGAGGGTTTAGGGATAAAGGATTAGGATTTAAGGTATAGTATCGACTCTGTTGAGGGTGTAGGAATAGGGATAGCATTTAGGGTTTAGGCATGAGGGATTAGAGTTGAGGGATGACAGATTAGGGTTAAGGGTTGAGGGATAAGGTTTAGGGTTGAGGGCTGAGGGATTAGGGTTTAAGGTATAGTGTTGAGGGTTTAGGGATAGGGTTTAGGGTTGAGGGATTAGGATTTGACGTTGAGGGTTGAGGGTTTAGGGTTAGGGTTGAGAGATGAGGGATCAGAGTTAAGGGTTGAGGGAATAGGGTTTGACGTCGAGGGTTGAGGGTTGAGGTTCGAGGGTCAAGGGTTTAGGGATAGGGTTGAGGTTGAAGGGATTAGGGTTAAAGTAGAGTGTGGAGGGTGTAAGGATTAGGGATAGGGTTGGAGGGTTTAGGGATAAGGGATTAGAGTTTAAGGTATAGTATCAAGTTTGTTGAGGGTTTAGGAATAGGGATAGCATTTAGGGTTTAGGGATGAGGGATTAGAGTTGAGGGATGAGGGATTAGGGTTTAGGGATAAGGTTTAGGGTTGAGGGTTGAGGGATTAGGGTTTAAGGTATAGTGTTGAGGGTTGATGGTTTAGGGATAGGGTTTAGGTTTGAGGGATTAGGGTTTAGGGTTGATGAATTAGGGTTTAATGTTGAGAGTTGATGGTTGAGGGTTGAGGGTTGAGGTTGAGGGATAGGGTTAATGGTCAAGGGATTAGGGTTAAATAAGAGTGTCGAGGGTAGAGGGATTAGGGTTTAAGGTATAGTATCAAGCCTGTTGAGGGTCTAGGAATAGGGATAGCGTTTAGGGTTTAGGAATGAGGGATTAGAGTTGAGGGATGACGGATGACAGATTAGGGTTGAGGGTTGAGGCATTAGGGTTTAGTGACAAGGTTTAGGGTTAGGGTTGAGGGATTAGGGTTTAAGGTATTGTGTTGAGGGTTTAGGGATAGGGTTTAGGATTGAGGGATTAGAGTGAAGGGTTGAGGGATTAGAATTTAACGTTGAGGGTTTAGGGCTTAGGGTTAGGGTTGAAGGTCGAGGGATTAGAGTTAAGGGTTGAGGGATTAGGGTTTGATGTTGAGGGTTGAGGGTTGAGGTTCGAGGGTCAAGGGTTTAGGGATAGGGTTGAGGGTCGAGGAATTAAGGTTAAAGCAGAGTGTGGAGGGTATAAGGATTAGGGATAGGGTTGGAGGGTTTAGGGATAAGGGATTAGAGTTTAAGGTATAGTATCGAGTCTGTTGAGGGTTTAGGAATAGGGATAGCATTTAGGGTTTAGGGATGAGGGATTAGAGTTGAGGGATGATGGATTAGGGTTGAGGGTTGAGGGATTAGGGTTTAGGGATAAGGTTTAGGGTTGAGGGTTGAGGGATTAGGGTTTAAGGTATAGTGTTGAGGGTTGATGGTTTAGGGATAGGGTTTAGGTTTGAGGGATTAGGGTTTAGGGTTGATGAATTAGGGTTTAATGTTGAGAGTTGAGGGTTGAGGGTTGAGGGTTGAGGGTTGAGGGTTGAGGTTGAGGGATAGAGTTAATGGTGAAGGGATTAGGGTTAAATAAGAGTGTCAAGGGTAGAGGGATTAGGGTTTAAGGTATAGTATCGAGCCTGTTGAGGGTCTAGGAATAGGGATAGCGTTTAGGGTTTAGGAATGAGGGATTAGAGTTGAGGGATGACGGATGACAGATTAGGGTTGAGGGTTGAGGGATTAGGGTTTAGGGACAAGGTTTAGGGTTAGGGTTGAGGGATTAGGGTTTAAGGTATAGTGTTGAGGGTTTAGGGATAGGGTTTAGGGTTGAGGGATTAGAGTGAAGGGTTGAGGATTAGAATTTGACGTTGAGAGTTTAGGGTTTAGGATTATGGTTGAAGGTCGAGGGATCAAAGTTAAGGGTTGAGGGATTAGGGTTTGATGTTGAGGGTTAAGGGTTGAGGTTTGAGGGTCAAGGGTTTAGGGATAGGGTTGAGGGTCGAGGAATTAGGGTTAAAGTAGAGTGTGGAGGGTATAAAGATTAGAGATAGGGTTGGAGGGTTTAGGGATAAGGGATTAGAGTTTAAGGTATAGTATCGAGTTTGTTGAGGGTTTAGGAATAGGGATAGCATTTAGGGTTTAGGGTTGAGGGATTAGAGTTGAGGGATGAGGAATTAGGGTTGAGGGTTGAGGGATTAGGGTTTATGGATAAGGTTTAGGGTTGAGGGTTGAGGGATTAGGGTTTAAGGTATAGTGTTGAGGGTTGATGGTTTAGGGATAGGGTTTAGGTTTGAGGGATTAGGGTTTAGGGTTGATGAATTAGGGTTTAATGTTGAGAGTTGAGGGTTGAGGGTTGAGGGTTGAGGTTGAGGGATAGGGTTAATGGTCAAGGGATTAGGGTTAAATAAGAGTGTCGAGGGTAGAGGGATTAGGGTTTAAGGTATAGTATCGAGCCTATTGAGGGTCTAGGATTAGGGATAGCGTTTAGGGTTTAGGAATGAGCGATTAGAGTTGAGGGATGACGGATGACAAATTAGGGTTGAGGGTTTAGGGATTAGGGTTTAGTGACAAGGTTTAGGGTTAGGGTTGAGGTATTAGTGTTTAAGGTATAGTGTTGAGGGTTTAGGAATAGGGTTTAGGGTTGAGGGATTAGAGTGAAGGGTTGAGGGATTAGAATTTGATATTGAGGGTTTTGGGTTTAGGATTAGGGTTGAAGGTCGAGGGATCCGAGTTAAGGGTTGAGGGATTAGGGTTTGATGTTGAGGGTTGAGGTTTGAGGGTCAAGGGTTTAGGGATAGGGTTGAGGGTCGAGGAATTAGGGTTAAAGTAGAGTGTGGAGGGTATAAGGATTAGGGATAGGGTTGGAGAGTTTAGGGATAAGGGATTAGAGTTTAAGGTATAATATCGAGTCTATTGAGGGTTTAGGAATAGGGATAGCATTTAGGGTTTAGGGATGAGGGATTAGAGTTGAGGGATGAGGGATTAGGGTTGAGGGTTGAGGGATTAGGGTTTAGGGATAAGGTTTAGGGTTGAGGGTTGAGGGATTAAGGTTTAAGGTATAGTGTTGAGGGTTGATGGTTTAGGGATAGAGTTTAGGTTTGAGGGATTAGGGTTTAGGGTTGATGAATTAGGGTTTAATGTTGAGAGTTGAGGGTTGAGGGTTGATGTTGAGGGATAGGGTTAATGGTCAAGGGATTAGGGTCAAATAAGAGTGTCGAGGGTAGATGGATTAGGGTTTAAGGTATAGTATTGACCCTGTTGAGGGTCTAGGAATAGGGATAGTGTTTAGGGTTTAGGAATGAGGGATTAGAGTTGAGGGATGACGGATGACAGATTAGGGTTGAGGGTTGAGGGATACAGATTAGGGTTTAAGGTATAGTATCGAGTTTGTTGAGGGTGTAGGATTAGGGATAGCATTTAGGGATTAGGGATAGGGTTGGAGGGTTTAGGGATAAGGGATTAGGGTTTAAGGTATAGTATCGATTCTGTTGAGGGTGTAGGAATAGGGATAGCATTTAAGGTTTAGGGATGAGGGATTAGAGTTGAGGGATGATGGATTAGGGTTGAGGGTTGAGGGATTAGGGTTTAGGGATAAGGTTTAGGGTTGAGGGCTGAGGGATTAGGGTTTAAGGTATAGTGTTGAGGGTTTAGGGATAGGGTTTAGGGTTGAGGGATTAGAGTGAAGGGTTGAGGGATTAGGATTTGATGTTGAGGGTTGAGGGTTTAGGATTAGGGTTGAGAGATGAGGGATCAAAATTAAGGGTTGAGGGATTAGGGTTTGACATCGAGGGTTGAGGGTTGAGGTTCGAGGGTCAAGGGTTTAGGGATAGGGTTGAGGTTGAAGGGATTAGGGTTTAAGGTATAGTGTTGAGGGTTGATGGATCAGAGTTAAGGGTTGAGGGATTAGGGTTGAAGGTTGTAAGGATTAGGGATAGGGGTGGAGGGTTTAGGGGATTAGAGTTTAAGGTATAGTATCGAGTCTGTTGAGGGTGTAGGATTAGAGATAGCATTTAGGGTTTAGGGATGAGGGATTAGAGTTGAGGGATGATGGATTAGGGTTGAGGGATTAGGATTTGACATTGAGGGATGACGGATTAGGGTCGAGGGATTAGGATTTGACGTTGAGGGTTGAGGGTTTAGGGATAGGGTTGAGGGTTGAGGGATTAGGATTTGACATTGAGGGTTGAGGGTTTAGGGATAGGGTTGAGGGTTGAGGGATTAGGATTTGACATTAAGGGTTGAGGGTCGAGGGATCAGAGTTGAGGGTTTAGGGATTAGGGTTTGATGTTGAGGGTTGAGGGCATTTTCTATCACAAACTTGATTATGAGGGCTTGCCCCTTCATTGTTATGCCTATCATATGGCGGAGCATCTGGCAAGCCCTTGCAGGAAAAAGATGTGATCAATGCAAAGGATGTGATGAATCTATAGCAAGACAAAACATGAGCGCGTTATAACTCGCTCGCATTTTGTATTTCTATTGAAATGGTAAAAAAGTGGTTACCCCCGTGATCCAGGCCCACATGCTCTATTTTCTTACTGATTCTGCGCGTGCTCTGACAAAAAAGAAGTGCTTTCATGCTATTGGGAAGTTCACATGCACATTTGACACATTGTACCACCTTTGCATGATCTTTCCACCACCTTTTCTGCTTTGCCAACTTGAGAAGGAGGAAATAACATAGTTTTCACACCAAGTTTGATATATATCTATTCAAGTTTCAATTTTTGTAGTGTTGCAATGTTAATTGTGATTCAATTTTAGGAATTTAACATTGAAAAGGAAGCAAGTGGTGAAAAACTCAAATTGTTGAGGAGTTTGATGCAAGAAGATAAAAACACTACATAATTGGGTACTCTCTCCATTCAAATCTTCATTTTTTAGGTATGTCAAGTCTTTACATGCATGTTCTTTACATTTTCCTTATTTCGGATTGAATTACTTTATCATGCTTTATCATACATGTTTAAAATAGACACATTCCAAATCAAGAAAGCAACCTACAATCTCACATGATGCCATGTATATTTTCTACACTTGGGCTCTTTAATAATTATGTGTAATAAACAAACCTTAGTTCATACCATGATGTCAAACTATACAAGAATAAATCCTTACAACATAAAAAAAATACAATCCCACTATTATCATGTATTCATTTCTTAGGAACTAATATTGGTCTCTTTATCATGCTACAGACAAATTCTCTGTCATGCTGAGGAAACGATCAAGAATTAAACCAACACAGGAAGAGATAGAAGCTAAGAATGCAAAGAAAGCAATGGCTATGAGGGAACTTCGTGAGAAAAGGAAATTGGACACGATAAATGAAGACATACCAATTGAAGAGGAACCACAACCATCACAAAGAGATATGGTATTGGTAGCATAAATAGAATGAATGCAAAAACTTCGTGGTACGAGAGATTTGAATACCATAGTTGGAGACACGTCCTTTACTGCAAGTCAACATGTAGGGACACCATCTACCACATCTCAAGTTGAGAGTACATCATCACTCACATGTGATGAAGGAGGTACGCCATCATTCCCACCTCAACCTCAAGGTATGTCATCTATTCCATCTTCGATCGAAGGTATGCCATCTAACCCATCTCATTTAAATATTGATGAAACTCCTAATGTTGAGATGAATTTACCTAACTTGACACCACCTAGAATTTTGCATAGAAAGCCAAATTATTTGATTGATATTGATGAGAATATTTTGCAGCCAATGGAAGGTAAGATTCCAAAATGCACTTGTAGAAGATATGCTAATAAGATTTGGAGATTGTTCTTTGAAAAGTTAAATGAGACTGCAAGATGTCAACTATTCGTTGAAATGATGCGAAGTATAAAGTATAGGTCTATCATGAAGATTCTTGGGTTGAGAACATCAGAGGCTTCAAGTGAAAAATCTATTGTCAAGAATCTAATGAGTGCGTATGAGAGTGTGGGTAACACCTCACGTACAAAAGATAGTAATGCAACACGGAGTGTGATTACATCGACTATAGTAAGTAGTCAAACAAGGAAAGCTCGTCTCATTAGAAAGACAAGTCAAGAATTGAGAATTAATAGGAAAACTTTATCAAGAGCCGTTGGAAGATGCCAAAGAATTGAGGACACTAATGCCAATGAATTATGGGTGTTCTTGGGGAGACTACCACGAAAAGATAAACCAATTGTTGAAGCATTGAGATCACTAATTGAAGACTTTTGGAAGAATTACACAAGGGTATCTCTGAATCAAAGGGATGTGGTAAGAAGGAGAATCGGTAGTCAGAACCACGAGCCACATCCAAAGCATTTTTTGGATGAGACTCAAACACAGTTTTATGGTAAATTTCTAGAGAAGTATCCTCAAATTAAAATTTGTTAAAGATATTTTGAAATCCTAAAACCTTTCTATGTTAAGATAAATCACACATGCACTACTTGTTGTTGTAGATTACATATTGAATTTTCTAACCATTTTGATGCTTATAGGTCTATATGTTTAGATATGCATACTAATAATGATTTGCAGGGTTGTGGCATATGTGCCCCACCAACATCTTCAAGAGACTTCATATCAAGAATTTTATGTGAAAGAGAGGAAGGTCAAATATTCTACAAGAAATTATGCTTGGATGGCACATGTCATCGTTGCGGTGGCTTGCAACATTTGCCAATATGTGAACATATGGAAATAACACATGTGGTTGGAAATGAACTAGTAGAGTTTGGCAAGTATAAAATAGTGGCATACAATACAAAAGATGGTAAAGAAGCAAAGAGGTGTGAATTAGTTATTGAAAAGATTCCAGTGTATCAGTTTATGCCTATATTTCGTGACAGCATAGTGTATGAGTATGCAAGACATGCCCATAGAGCTTGATGGTTGGACTTGCAATTCAAGTTATGCAAGGACACATTTTTGGTTGGTAGCATTGTTTCAGTCATCAACTTTGCAGAGAACTACAGTCTATAGCCACAGCGTGAGGTGTAGTCACAATATTACAACTCCACACAGGTTTCTATATTTGTGCACATCGCATTCATTCATGTGAATGATAGTACAGAGGATGACAAAAAGATCATAAGGGAGTATAATTTCTATATTAGTGATGATCGCACGCATTCTATGGAGTTCGTGCAAGGTTGCTTTCAGGTGTTCTACAATGATTTGGCTAGAAGGGGCATATTGTTTAGTCAGCATATCATATGGTCAAATAATTGTGCTTCACAATTCAAGAACTCGCAGAATTTCTATTGGCTGAGTAGGAGGCATAATTTTATAGGTATTCAACATATGTGGAACTTTTGTGAGGCCGGGCATGGAAAGGGGGAGCATGATGGTGCAGGAGCATGTATCAAAAGAGCCATAGCATGAGAAGAGTTAAAGTATAAAGACAATGCAAAGTTGGCAGATGCAAAATCGATTGTTGAGTGGTGTAATGCTTCCATGGGTCCAGGTAATGAAGGTAAGTCTTTAGTTCGTAGATTTTTTTGGTTGATAGATGATACTAACATTGCACCATATGAGGATTGTTGTACACTGACAAGATCAAATGAGATGCACTCTTTCAGAAGCTCAATTGCAGGTTCATGGAGTATCCATACACGAAAGATGTCATGCTTTTGTTCTTCCTGTACAATTCAAGTCTGGGATGAGTGTGAGTCAAAGGAGTGGGTTGACGAATGGCAGTTAAGTTATCTTAGCCCACTTGACACGTATCGACCCCCGACGGCACTGGAACTAACACAGATGGAATCATCAGTTGACTTTGACCACATATCAGATTTAGTTCAACCAGGTAATATAGGGCACGTATATGCATCTAATTTCATCTAGTTCAACCAGGTAATGTCATCTTACTTTGTAGTGTTTTTGTAATGTTGACTAATTTCATCTAATTTGCTACACATATCAATGTAGGGCACATATATGCAGTTATTACAAATGAAGATAATGAAGAGGGAACAGATTATTACTTATGTCATTGTGTTGAGGCCAAAAAGAAATTGGAGGCCCCTGTTACAGATGGAGAAAACATCGAATACCCTACAGGATCAGTGGTTATTACTGGAACATGGCTTAGAAGGTACCCACATAAGAGTGTTAATATTTGGCTATTTCAGGACTTTGACATGCATTGGAAGATTCTTCATTACTCGAACCTTGTTGTGGCATCCAATGTTCATTTGATAAAGTATCGGGGTAGACCTTTGAACAAAATATTGTGGAAGGTGCGTGAGTCTAACCATGAAGCAATACTTGACACTATAAAGAGTCGAGCAGACCCGGATGGTTCATTGGATTAATTTGTAAGTATTCACATTGATTTTGTAAAGTTATGTTACATTGAGTTGTAAGTATGCACATTAATTTGTAAGGTTTGTCTTTTTTATTTCCTCCTACATTTTTACACATATGTACACATTTTTACATCATCATGTTGTGCATTTTTGGTGTCCTGTTCCTGATGCGATCAAACTCATAACTCACCCTACTAGACACCATTTGATGATCTCTCCAACACTTTGGATCTAGGGTGCCCAATCATGATGATGCCTATATACCATTCTCCCGAGGCACTCATAATGAATGAAAAGAAGACCAAGGGCGCCCAAGCTTAATAGACTTATTTCTTTCAATTTTGATGATCCAAACTCTTGCAATATGACATCCACTTTCATGCTTTTAGATCTTCCTTCACATATAGGGCACCAAATCAAGTTGAAAAATCTACATAAGGGTGCCAAACTGGATGAAAAGAGACATGAAATGTGCCTTAGGACTCCATGTTAAGGTTTGAGCCATTAAAGTCTCTTGATATTAGACACTCATGATGATGAAACTTAGAGCTTTTTCTTTTCCTATGCACTCATCTAAGATGTTTGAATGATAAGGAGTGCCTTGACCTCTATAATGTACATTGGACACCAAATCAAGGTGATTTTAAGTCACTTTGAGTCATTTGGGGTCAGTTTGAGTCTTTGAGTCATGTTGCAAAAAAGTGTCAATGTTGTCAAGTTGCACAAAGCAACTTTTGCATTTTTGGTGTCCTGCTCATGATGTGACCAAACTGACTATTCCAACATGTCCGGATGGGTACATTTACGTTAGGTATGGTCCTGTTTTTCACCCAAACATGTCAAAATAGTCTGAGCTACATTGTACCAATGATATCCCTGAAGAGTCTAAAGTGCAAAAAGGCTGCAATCTTTGACGAGATGTTACTCAAAAATTGTGTCACTTAGAAACATTCCGTCTAAGGCAACGCTATCACTTAGAGTGCCTATACAATAACCTCTCTCAGTTTTTTATAGCTCTGAAACATTTGCCCGTGGTGAAAGGTTTTCTACTACCCCAAAAATCATCAGAAGAAGGCAGTGTAAAGTTGCAAAGGGGTGTAACTTTCGTCCTGCTCCTGATGCTACCAAACTGACTATTCCAACATGTCTGAATGGGTACATTTACACTAGGCATGGTCCTATTTTTCACCCAAACATGTCGAAACAGTCGGAGCTACATTGTACCGACGATATCCCTGAAGAGTCCAAAGTGCAAAAAGGCAGCAATCTTTGACGAGATGTTATTTGAAAACTGTGTCACTTAGAAACATTCCATTTGAGGCAATGCTATCATGTAGAGTGCCTCTACAATAACCTCTCTTAGTTTTTTATAGCTCTGAGGCATTTGCCCATGGTGAAAGGTTTTCTGCTGCCCCAAAAATCGTCAGAAAGAGGTAGTGTAAAGTTGTAAAGGGGTGTAACTTTCGTCCTGCTCTTGATGCGACCAAAATGACTGTTCCAACACGTCTGAATGGGTACATTTATGCTAGGCATGGTCTTATTTTTCACCCAAACATGTCGAAATAGTCAGAGCTACATTGTACCGACGATATCCCTGAAGAGTCCAAAGTGCAAAAAGGCAGCAATCTTTGACGAGATGTTACTCAAAAACTGTGTCACTTAGAAACATTCTGTCTAAGGCAACGCGATCACATAGAGTGCCTCTACAATAACCTCTCTCAATTTTTTATAGCTCTAAGGCATTTGCCCATCGTGAAAGGTTTTTTGCTGCCCCAAAAATTGTCAGAAGGAGGCAGTGTAAAGTTGCAAAGGTGTGTAACTTTCATCCTGCTCCTGATGCGACCAAACTGACCTTTCCAACGTGTCTGAATGGGTACATTTACTCTAGGCATGGTCCTATTTTTCACCCAAACATGTCAAAACAGTCAGAGCTACATTGTACCGACGATATCCCTGAAGAGTTCAAAGTGCAAAAAGGCAGCAATCTTTGACGAGATGTTACTCGAAAACTGTGTCACTTAGAAACATTCTGTCTAAGGCAACACGATCATGTAGAGTGCCTCTACAATAACCTCTCTCATTTTTTATATCTCTGAGGCATTTACCCGTGGTGAAAGGTTTTCTGCTACCCCAAAAATCGTCAGAAGGAGGCAGTGTAAAGTTGCAAAGGGGTGTAACTTTCATCCTGCTCCTGATGCGACCAAACTAACTGTTCCAACGCATTCGAATGGGTACATTTACGCTAGGCATGGTCCTATTTTTCACCCAAACATGTCAAAACAGTCAGAGCTACATTGTACCGACGATATCCCTGAAGAGTCCAAAGTGCAAAAAGGCAGCAATCTTTGACAAGATGTTACTCAAAAACCGTGTCACTTAGAAACATTCTGTCTAAGGCAACGTGATCTTGTAGAGTGCCTCTACAATAACCTCTCTCAATTTTTTATAGCTCTGAGGCATTTGCCCGTGGTGAAAGGTTTTCTGCTGCCCCAAAAATCATCAAGAGGAGGCAGTGTAAAGTTGCAAAGGGGTGTAACTTTCATCCTACTACTGATGCGACCAAACTGACTGTTCCAACGCGTCTGAATGGGTAATTTACGCTAGGCATGGTCCTATTTTTCACCCAAATATGTTGAAACAGTCAGAGCTACATTGTACCGACGATATCCCTGAAGAGTCCAAAGTGCAAAAAGGCAGCAATCTTTGATGAGATGTTACTTGAAAACCGTGTCACTTAGAAAAATTCTATCTGAGGCAACGCGATCACGTAGAGTGCCTCTACAATAACCTCTCTCAATTTTTTATATCTTTGAGGCATTTGCCCGTGGTGAAAGGTTTTCTGCTGCCCCAAAAATTGTCAGGAGGCAGTGTATTAAGTCAGGATGAAAGCCTATTCACTCTAGGTGCCTATTTTTGACCAAATAACACATGCGCCTTGAACAAGTGATGCTACAAGTGGTGAACAAAATAGGCGCCTTGAAGAATTGAGCCCTCCAAGACATCTTGCAATTGCCTAAAAGTCCAAAATTTACGTAAGTGAGTTAAGGCACCATTTTCCATCTCCAGAGCCTCCTTTGAGTGCCTTAACATGGAGTGAATGTTTTAGTCTATGAAAGATTGCGCCTAAAGAATATAACAACCCCTTGAGTCACTAGGATGAACTAAGTTAACAAAAGGAACTTCATTAAGGGAGGTGCACTTGTGCATCTAGACAACTCCAGTTTAGCACCTGAGAAAAAGCATGTTTAGAGACACCCCTCAAATGAACCCTCTAGAACCAATAAGAATCTTCTCTAGGTCCATAATTAGCTCACGCCCATATCCAAGTGAAAGTCTCCTTGGTCTTCCTGCTAAAACCTCTAAAGGGTAACCATCTCAACAAGTGTCTCTAATCCCAAGAGAACTCTAGCCTCACCCAAGTCTCGAAGTATGTATGAGAACCTACAAC
The DNA here is from genome assembly GCA_027924645.1 of Cunninghamia lanceolata. Taxonomy (NCBI): domain Eukaryota; kingdom Viridiplantae; phylum Streptophyta; class Pinopsida; order Cupressales; family Cupressaceae; genus Cunninghamia; species Cunninghamia lanceolata. The sequence goes on from BSBN01000845.1 coordinate 775,652, forward strand.
CAATCAATCCATGTTAAGCTCCAAATGCAACACCACATTATCATGAAGTTCCCAAGCACATGACCAATGTACTCAATACCAAGAGAACCAACAAGACCACTATCAAAAATCCAACTACAAAATTAGGTATCCAAACATGACATCATGATCTAACATCTCCTCCTAGAAGATCACATGCACCAATACAGACATCCTAGTCTCAAGACAACTTGTATCATGCTAATACTCTAATCTAGAATCAAGAGTCCACCAAGACACACTACCAAACACCTCTAAACCAAGGATCAACATCTACAACCGCATGAAGATAACCATTACACCCAACCACTATATAAGATTATCCGTCACTAGGTGACGAATACACATCACTATCAATGTAACATCCATCCTCTCATCCCAATGCAACATACCAATGCACAAATGAGCATAGACAAGGAAAAATAACAAAGTCATCCCGTGGATATAGGCAATATGCATTCAAGTCATCCCACTACCTTGTCCGAGGTTCATGTAAAACCCAAAATGATTAGCCTAGTACCATGTGTCATGTCCCCGTTCCCGGCTTGATCATCAAGTGTATAATGGATTAGCCTATTCCTCATTCCCGGAGGCTAATTCCAAATGATGAGGGAATGAATTGGTTTCAGACTAACTCTATCTGTTTGTTTTGCAGGAACAAGGTCAGAACCCTAAAATTTGACTAAGTATGGAAGATTGGGAGCCTAGGCGCCCATTTCACTCCAGTTTTCCTTACTAAGCGCCTAGCACAAGGATCATCCAAATTAAGCACCTAAGAACCTCAAGGCACCTATACATGTTTCTAGGGATCCTCCAATTGAGCGCCTAGCATAGATGGATGAAGATTGAAAGTTTTTAAGTTAAAGATGTCCTTTGGGTGAACTCACAGCACTAGGTGCATGTGTTGGTTGGAACTCCTTGGATCTGGCACCTAGGATTGAAAGCCTTTGATGAGGAGAGAAGTCTCAAGGCCTGGTCTGGCACCCTCACTTGCCTACCCCACCCTCAGAATGCACCTAACCTTCATAAGGTGTTAACACTCTATTTTGAGCACCTAGCAGGGGGTAATGGATAGATTGAAGGCTTGGGAGCTAAGGAAAGTCAATTAGATGAATAATCAAGATTGAAATGAGAAACTCCTAGCCAAGGCGCAAAATTCCTCAATTCTGGCATCCAGAAATCAAATCTAAGTAAGGCACTCTTTCCATTTGCCAAAGGCTCTATTAGCGCCCTTGGTTGATGATCTCTCCAGACACCTGAAATGGTGCCTAGTGGATCTTTCAACTTGTATCAGGAAGAAGGGAAGCATTCTCAGTGTTGTTCAGATAATCTAAGTTGTAAAGTTAACAAGGAATAGAGCCAGAGGACAAGGCACACTTATTGGTCTCCATCACCTCAGAAATGCGCCTAATGCAGTTGGTGTCAACTTCCCTCTTTCTAGCCTCCAAATGGCGCCTAGAGTTAAAAAAGGATTTCACTGAATAATGTTAATGTTTTGAGCATCAAACTCTACTTGGCTCATACCTATGCTCTTGCAACCTCAAATTGGCGCCTAGGGTTCAGTCATCCTCCTAAGGCGTTGTTCTACTCCTCCATAACCTTGTTTTGGTGCCTAAACTTGGAAGTACCTTGAAGACTTGGATTAAGATGGAATTCACCTCCAGAATGTTAGGCGCTTGATAGAAGATAAAGGCGCTAGGGTAAAATAGCTTCAAAAGTTTGATGTCAAGTGTGAATTGAGATATTAGGCGCTGATACCAGTTGACATTACTCCAAACATGCACCTAAGAGAGATGCAAGTCCCCAAGACCAATTTTGGAACAAGGCGCTCCATCAGAGGGTAAGATGATAATCCTTGGAAGTCAAGTGTTTCAAAGATTCTTTGAGAAATTGACAAGTTGTAACCTAGGCACCAAAACCCCTGAGAATCCTCCTATCTGGTGCTTAGTTAGAAGAACACTAATATTGCGCCTAAGTGAATTTGAGTGTCAATATAGAGTCATCAAACCCCACCAGACGTTCATCCATGTCTCTACCACCTCAAGGAAGCACCCAGCTTAGGATGGCACCTAGTCTGTTCTCTACTACCTTCAGTTGGCGCCTAACCCTAAGAGTCTTGCAACTATGACGTTCATCCATGCAACAAGCAAGGTGATGCTTCCTTGTGATATTGTGAGGTGTTGACATTCAGTTGACATCATTGAGTATGATTGAGTTGATCAAGTGTAGACACCATTGTAAACATCAAGGCTTCAAGGCCTTTCTTTTGTATCTCCATTGAATAAGTTGTAACTTCATGCTATTGAAAGCATTATCCATGTAATAAGACATTGCAAGTTGATTGAGTCAAATAACTAGACTAGTACCCAACTCTAAGGTTGATTCATTCAAGTAGTTATCTTTGATGTATATCTTTGTGTTGTTGAAGTAGTTGATGAATTGATAGCAAGTAAAATTGTTTAAGTAAGGAAAAATTTTCGTAGAACTAGTTGGATATCTTACACCATACCTATCCATCAAACATCAGAATGCAATCAAAATCCTAACAACATGCCCATGATCCAAGATCAAGTGCAATCATGCAAATATATTATCAATCACAAGCCTATTAGGAATGAACTAGAGTCTTCTAGTACCATACTTTTCCATCAAACACCATCATGTAATCCATGGCCTACAAGTCTATCAAAGAAAATGCAAACATCCTATGTAATACAATCGGACTTTAAATATTTGAAGTAGCCATCTACAAATATCCATTCAAAAGTGGATTTATAATGCAAGTATGGACGCCATCAATAAAAAAGATTTGTATTAACCAAATATCCATATAGGCATACACCAATATCTGTCGATATAAGTATAACATATATACAAAATAGCCATATAGGCTTACAAGAATGTCATATAGGCATACAATGTCAACTATGTACAATACAAAATATATGTCCACAAATGACATATAGGCATACAACAAAGGAACACAATAAAATGTCATTCCCCTCTGGTTGGTGAAGAGAATAAATCACGAGCAGCCTTTGATCTTCTAGGGGATGGAGACATGCATGTGGGTGGTCTACTATGAACCCGAGGGCTACTCCTCCTATTTAGTTCTTCCTGCACCTTTACCTATTACAGAAAAAAGTATAGACATTAATATATAGAAATTACATGTTATAAAAAAATGAAACATTTAACAAAATAATCACTTACCGCTAACATATAATCTGTCTCCTCACTTGCCTTAGTAGCAGGAATAGGCCTTGGTGATGTCATGTCCTATAGAAACCATCCACATAGAAATTAAACTTCAAATCAATAATCTTTTGATTTTTCAAAAATAGACAACTATAACAATGAATGTAAATTGAAATTTACTAATCTGCCTCATACCCCTGTCAATGCCATAGAGTTATGAATCATAGAGGCCACACCCTGCTCCATTTCCCTATGAACATGGGGAGGTGTATCCGCAGCCTGCATCATCTGGAAATAAAACAACATTATTCAATTACGAAAACTATAATAGTGATGCAAATCATGGCTCCTAACATACACACACATTCATCTAAACATGGAAGTACACACAATAAAACACACAAATCACATACAAAAGTTTTGTAAGTACAATTCATTCATTAAACTATTTATTTTATTACCTCCATAAAGCTTTGAAGTCCACCACCGCTGGCAGGTGTTGCCATGAAATCTACAGTATTAACCTATTCAACATCCAAAATAAAAAATTAGAATACCATTCATATAACGATGCTATTCACATGTAATATTTATAATTGTTTACTAGTTACATACCTCGACAGTAGATGATCTAGTGAAAAATGTAGGTGGAGAACCACTGAAAACTGCATCAATGCTATGACCCTGAAATTTCATTAAAATCATCAATTTAAATTAGTTAATCTTGTATTTCAAAAATGAAATTTAATAAATTAAATTCAATAAACTTGCTAATATTTACCTGAGTATCAAGGATGAAAGTCTCACTTAGGAGGGTATCTGTCATCACCATCTGCTCAGCTACAGATGTAGCCTGTGCACCTGCGTCCTGACTATCCATGGGGTCATAACCACAGGCTAACCCGCAAGCCTGGCAAGTATGTGGTGGGGCCCTACTCCTCGCACTATCTCCCAACCCACTCTATGTTGCAGGATCGGCATGCTCTATGATGCTCTGGGTCAGGCACTAATCGACCTCAGTGTATCAACCTCAACACTCTCCTTCACAATGGAAGGGATAGAAACATGCTTGTGGGTTGGTCTACTGATTACTCGTCTCACTACCCACTGTGGGTCAAGACGTACCCCTAGTCTATCTTGTGCTGAGCCCCCACCTCTACCTTGGAAGTCTCGCATATCAAAATAGTTTGGCACTTTATTGAGGACAAACTCGCAGTAGAGTTTCCTCAAAAAGTATTGCGGGACCTCATTATTATTGCATGGAGGATGGTCAAAAACCATCCACCACCTCTGCCTGAAATTGTCCCTTATCGCTTGGTTGTTGTACCAATGGATAGGGAACCTCTTGCATGCAATGGGTGGAGGTTGATTTGTTTGTGGGTTTGTGAAAATTAAACACAAGTCTAATTTTGTAATTTGTAATTTTTTGACATCTTGGTATGACAATTTATCTACATAGTAATCTCTAAACTCTCTCTTTTTATCGGTCCAACTAGTTATTTGCTTGCTAATTGAATTTACATTTGATAACATAGACTCAAGAGATTCGGCAAGCGTGGACCTATGCAAGGTTGAAGTGGAAGGATGTTTCAACCTTGCAATTATATCTTCAATTTCTTTTTTGTTGTTTTCAATTTGCCCCATTATATTATCTTGTGTTCTAGGGGCATGTCGAGGAATGAATGGAGGAGGTTGTTGTTCTGCAGGTATTTCCTCCTCAGGATTTTGTGGATTTTGAGAAGGAGGAGGAGGAGGAGGAGATGCATTAACATTTCTTGACAATTAACAAAATATACATCAAAAATTAACAAAAACCTACCTATTTAGAAAGAAATTCAAACAAAAAAACAAAGATAACTCACCCCTTTGGTGTGCTCGACGTCGCAGCGGCATTTTGGCGACGAATCGATAAGTTTTTTTGTGTTGATTGAAGTTTTGTAGAACGCGAGCGCATTTTTAAGGGTTTGGAAGCTGCGGGCAAAGGAGAAAATCAGAATGAAATGAAATGAAATTGCTTTTTTTTTTATTTATACTAGGTTATAATGCTCACGTTATAACGCGCTCGCATTATAAAATGCTCACGTTATAACGCGCTCGTGTTATGGCTCGGTAATGACAAGCCTGAGGCTTGTCATTACCAAGCCATAACGCGAGCGCGTTATAACACGCTCGCGTTATGACTTAAATTTTTTTGAAATTTTTTTGGCCACTTTTTGGCCCCCCATCTTCTTGCACTTACCCTAGGCTTTTAATTTAGGTCTAAGTATCAACATGTCATTAAAGTGTTAAAATATGGGATATAACATTAACATTGATATTGGTTCATTACAGAAAGATATTACAACCCATTGGGAAAGCCTTTCAAATAGTTTTAAACACCCATGGAACTTGCACCGTACATCTCTAGATCCATTGGTAGACACTGACAATGAAACTCCTACTAGGGACATGCAATGCAAGAAGATAGTTGTAAAGTCCAAATTACTACAAATACAAGGTTTCATTATTCTATCAACTTACACTTGAATGCACTACATACCTTACATAATTCACAATCCGTGGAAATTCATAGAAAATAGAGGAATTCTTCCACCTATTATTAGATCAAAACCTCCAATTTAATTAATCATTTCATCAAGTCTTTATTTTGTCAAATTCTATATATCTTCCACCTCACTCAATTTACCTAAGAGAGAGAGGGTAGAGAGGGAGATAGAGGGAGTGAACTAGAGATATCAAGAAAGAGAGTGAGAGAGGGGAGAGATAGAGGAATAAAGAAGGGGAGATAAAGACAAAGGGATAGAGAAAGGGTGATAAAGACCAAGAGAGATAAAGAGAAATGGATAGATAGAGAGTGAGAGAGAGGAGAGATAGAGGAAGAAAGAAGGGGAGATAAAGACAAAGGGATCTAGAGAGAGGGTGATAAAGACCAAGAGAGATAAAGAGAAATGGATAGATAGAGAAGGAGACAAAGAGATAGAGATATAAAGATGGAGACAAAGAGACAAAGGGATAGAGAGAGTGGGAGAGATGGTTCTTATTTGACAAAATACAATTTTTGGGACATTGATATTTAAAAAAATTCCTTCTCTATAGGTATTTGCTAATTTTCCATGAGGGTTGTTCCTTCGATGGTGACCCTCTTTATGACTAATAATCATGTTCCTTTTATATAAAAAATTCTAACCCAAGATTTAACACAATGGGCTCCCATGACATAGAATGCATGCCATTTTTGAGGTCTTGAGATCATTAGTATATCATCTATAGATTCAAATAAATGAGAACTTTTCCCTACAAATTAAATATTTTTAGACAATTAGAAATTCTCAATATATAATTATAGAATGTCTAAATTTAATTTTAATCTATTTGAGCTCCAAATTATTCAATAGTGTGAAATCATAAAAGCAACAAGGGTCAGTAAGTTTGATCAAAATTTGTATTGTGTGACATCTCGTGAGAGGATGAATGATGGTAGGAAATATGTCAACTAAAAATGAAATACATGCTGATATTTGCAAGGCAATGCTTATTAAATGTAGGTGTGTAGATGTGTAACATGAGGCCTTTGATAAACGAATATACATGCTTCAAATAATATGTATAGGTGTCAACTAATGGAATATAGATGAACCCAAGTGCAATACAAGAACAAGAATCTAGAAAGGAGATGCATGCAAATAAAGGATACATACCAAACATGAAAGAACACAAATTTGAAGTAACTACTAAGAAAAACAATGGGATATTCAAATCTATTTAGATTATGTAAATTAATTCATGATACCCGAGAGAACAAAACAAAATGGGCCATATGGATACAAGACAATCATCATTCACTTAATGACATAGAAATTGAACTGAAGTCCACAACTCCTTGATGTACCCATTTCACACTAAGGAGAGAGAGAAAGAAAGAGATGGAAACAGAGATGGAGGAAGAGAGGAAGAGACGAAGAGAGAAGCAAAGAGAGATAGAGATAAATGGGCACTTAGTATTAAACCACTCCCCTTGCCTTTTTTAAATCTCTTTCTTCCTCTTTTCTATCTCTCTATTCCTCTTGTGATGGGTTTCATAGTAATCCTTTTCTAAATTTAAGTGTTTTCTTTAATGAAATTTGATTTTATGCACATACTCTAGGTTTTTATTCAATCATTGCAAAAGGAAACCATGGTTAGCATGACTGATCAAACTAATAACCCTATGATTGTAATTGGTAACATCCAAGCCTGCAAACAAATTTTCTTCATATAATCAAAATAATGTCCATAATTTTCAATACTTGTTTTTGCTAGCCTCTTCAATTTTGGGGAACATGACGATGATAAAACAAGAAATTAGTAATCTATTTAAGTGTATACAAGTACAAAATAAATAATTTGTTACCAGATTACCATATGGGTCTACAATTGAAAAAATCCATACTTGTAATTAGTCCCATGTTGATTGTGCAAACAAAATTGCTACATAGAATCAAAATAATAATAATGTCCATAATTTTCAATACTTGTTTTTGGTAGCCTCTTCAATTTGTACTGGAACTTGGCTACAAAAATAAGGAATTTATAATCTATTAAAGTCCATATTAGTACAAAATGAAGGTTTCATTATTCTGTCAAGTTACACTTGAATGCATTGTATGTCTTACATAATTCACAATTCGTGGAAATTCATAGAAAATAGAGAAATAGAGTGGGAGAGAGAGGTAGAGATAAAAGATATAAAGGGAAAGAGAGATAAATGCCAAAACTTACTTAAGGACCTAATAGTTCACCTTTAAGACCTCTTTAATAAACCCATTGCACACTAAAGTTTAGCTATCTCAATTATCTAACAATAGCAAAATCTCGTCTCCAAGATTCATTGATTCATACATGGCATAACCAATACAATTGGAAACAATGCCACTTATTGAAGTGGCTCAAAATGGACATTTACAACATCAATAAGTCCAACAAATGGAAAGAACACTTTACAATGACTATTTTTTTACTCTCCCCTTGTTTCACCACCATCCCAATAGTAGATGGTCAATGTTTTCATACATTCTATTGGAGTTAATTTTTCTATATTAGGCATCCAGAATCAAGATATTACATCCCATTGGGAAAGAATTTCAAACAGCTACCATCCATGGAATGTGCACTGTACATTTATACATCCATTCACAAAAACGGATGATGAAACTCCTTCTACAAGAAGCTTTATGAATGGGAACTCTTATCAAGTCTATACCTAGGCCTTCCATTTCAACTACATGGGATTGACATACTTGGGAAACGAGAAGAGGATTGGTTATCAACAAAACTGTATGTTCTCTTCTCAAGAAATTTTAATGTTCAATATAAAATAATAAATGAACTACTATTTAGTTTTATCTACATGTTATCTCGACGTGCCCATTACACACTAAGGTGTGATTTCTAGTAATTAACTCTTGTACATTATTCAACTTTTAAGTCATCAAATGGCTTCACTTTATGTTGATGATTTGGTTTTTCAAGAAGTTTGCATTGAAACCTAATCCTACAATATTCACATTAAATAATTAGTATAATTAATTTAATTTTGAGAACATTCACATTTATTTTTTGTTTTATTTTGAGAGAATATTTAAATATAATTACATAGTGATATGTGGCATACTTTTATGTTAACTTTCATTCCTTTCTCAATCTTTATTCATTCTTATTTATTTTCACCTACACTTTTTTCCATTTGCCTTATCTTAGCCTTATCAACATAAATTCTCACACATTTTCCTCATTATTAGTCCATATTTCCTTATACATTTTTATTGTAAGACCTAACATTCCCTATCTTGGTTAATCTTGAAATTTGTGAGAGTGACCCCACACAACACAGATCTAACCCAAAATTCAATTTACTAACTCCCATCCTTTCCTCATAGTCATTGGAAGCTCACTTGGGAAATATTTTGTGCCAGGATTTGTTATGTCTTGGTATTTAAAGAAAATCATTTAGACATTAATTAACATCTTAGAATCATTAAACATTACCCATGTACCACAAGGAGCATTCTTACAAACATCTAGATTTGGAGCATTAAAAAAGATTAGTACCTACATTAAAATTTACATCTAGTCCATTGCATGCTTGCGTGTTGTCTACCAACACTTACCCAAAGTTGTAAAGTTAGTCATTCAAGGGGTTGACTAAGGAGAATGTGAACTCTCAAAATTCAAAAATTTACCCATGGTATTTCTAAACACCACTAGTTTTTACACATCAAAAGAGGGTATGGATAATAATAAACATCAAATAAATTTAAATTTGACCAAATCATAACTATGCCCTAGAGACCCTATCTCCATGGTGTTGGATTGATCTTGAGCTACAAGATCAACCCAAATAATCTTTTAGGTCTATGTAGAGTACATCGTGGTATTTTATTTTCTACACTATGGTGAATTGAATTTTCAAGTCATTAGCATTCATAATTTGATCATCATGCATGAGCTTTAAGTACATATTTTATTTGCATTTAATTTCCTAAAATAACATTTAATTATTTTGATATTTACCAAGCTCTATTCTTTAGTCTCATTATGCATTATCATTTATTTAATTATCTTAGATAAATTCTTAGGAAAGTATATTTTTCTTAACAATTTTGATGAACTAGTTTGATCTTACACCCTTTAAAGTTTGACCTTAGGGCTATACCTTCATAAAATTTTATGGTTTCAAATATGTACTTTCTTATTGCTATATCATTTTTTAAATATTACTATTTTTGTGTTCCTATTCATCGTTATTTTATTTCTATATTTCTCCCTAGGGTTTGTGCTTTATTGTGTGACCTTCATTTTTGCACACCCTACCCAACCTTAGATAATTTATTAGGGTTTCATTTTTAGATTACCTAAGAGGATACTTGACAGTGATATATAATGTCTTATCTTTCTATCTTTCATTGCCACAATGCATTTTTTATGCCACAAGCTACTCATGATCCTAATCTTCCTTTGGAAAGGACTACATGTCTAAACCTTACTATGATTGCCCATTAGATAACAACAATTCAAATACTTGCATTGAGAACTACTTGGATGATCAACAAGATTATGATATGAGGCCTACATGGATGTAAAATATCTCACTTACTAGAAAAGAACTAATTGATGCATTTACTCATGTTAAATATCCTAAGCAATCAAAAAATCTCTTTTATAAGACATTGGGAGGATTTCTATTCAACATATAGAAATTTTGCATGTTATTGGCCCTCTATTGACCTTTTGTAATGGTGTATGTTCCCATTCATCCCTTTATTTCAATTGTATTGCTAGCCCTATCACTCATTTGACCATAATTACCACCCTAGTGTAGCTCTTACCCCCACCATCCCTCATACCTTTCTCATTAGCTTCATCCCTCTATATGGCTTACCTATTAGTTATACAACTTCTAAATTACCTAGTTCTAGTGTGTCTATCCTCCCTAGGCTCCACTCACTTCCCATACTTCTATCCACATAGCAACTAGTGATACACCCTGAATTCATATGTCTCATACTATTCTTCCTTCTCAACTTGTGGCTCATACTATCATCTTATTGATGGGTCAAATGACATATTAACTTGATAAGGTTCAAGATTTCTAGATCTTGGCATATTAAGATAACCTATCATGGTGAACCATGAATCATAACAAGGGGCCTACAGTAAACAATTAATGTTTCTAGTCACTCAACACATTGTTGAGTTCTTTCCCTTACACAAAGATAGCCATACATACTCAAATAAAAGGCTTGAATCTAATATTAGTTTTAGTGAATTTTCCACTATAGGAAATACTTAAATTTTAGCCTTACATTGTATGAATATTCTACAAGTGGCTACTAATTTAGTTATGTTTTGTTTTAATGTGCTTATATTTTATAAATGTAATTTTCCTTTCTCTGATTAAATATGGTGTCCAACTCATTAGTGAACTCATTAGTGAACTAGTGAAAGAATTCAAACTATTTAGATTCTCAAATGGTGTCCACATGATTTTAAGTGCAAAAGGAAAGTATTAAAATAGGCTACATGGGAACACTGTAGGTGTTTATAAAGAAGTAGATGATATTTATATCAAGTTTCCTCATGAATTGTTCAATTCTCCAACTCGTTAGCTTCATCTAATGGCTTACTTGACCTTACAATTGAAGATAGGATAGTGGGTCCCATTACTTTCAAAAGGAGACAAGTGATGATGAGGACTCACCATTGAGATGTGAGATTACATTCCATGTCATTTCCATTAGGATTAATAATTGTAGTGACAAATATGTGTTGCCTTTTAATTACTAACCCTCTAAATCAAACATCACACCTAGTGGAGATTCTCGTCATTATTCATAAGTGACATGAAGCATTACTATGGCACCCCAAATCCATAGAGTGATCATTTGCAACAAATTAAATTAAAAAGCCTATGATAGAGTTGATTGGGAGTTCCTTTTCACAGTTCTGGGGAAGATGGGCTTCCAAGTTAAATTCTTGCAACTTATTAAGGTTTGTGTCACTACTGTCAGATTCTCCATTTTGGTGAATGGTGTTCCTAGGGGCTTCTTCAATGCTGGCAGGGGTCTTAGGCAAGGGAACCCCTTATCCCCCTACCTTTTCATCCTTTTGGATGAAGTCCTAAGTAGATGCTTCCTTTATCTGTTAAACTCTAGAGATCAAAGGCATTAAACCAGCTTCAACAGCTGCTCTGGCAGGTATTTAGCAATTTGTGGATGACACCATCCTGTTTGGATCGACTTCGGTGGTTGAGGCTAGAAAGTGGAAAAAAGTGCTACAAGATTATGCTGCCTCGGCTGGCCAATGCATCAATTATGATAAGATTCAGGTGTACTTCTTCAATACCCCTTTCATACTTCAACAAAAGATTATGGGGATTCTTGGTTGTTCTGTGGGTGTGCTCCCTAGTATCTATCTTAGGCTCCCCTTTACAGTGAAAGATGTCTCTCCTAAGTACTGAAATTCTATCTTGGAAAGGATCCAGAGGAAGTTAGCAGGGTGGAAAGGTTAATTACCAAGCCAAGCAGGTAAGTACCAGCTCCTTAAGGCTTATCTTCAAGGTATTCTTGTTTACTTTTTGTGCCTCTTTAAAATCCCCAAATATATAGCTTAGAGGTTTGAGAAAATTCAAGGAATTTTTTATAGACTAGATTGGAAAGTAAGAAGAGACTGGCTCTAGAGAGATGGGATAAAGTGTGTAGACCAAAGCTCCAAGGGAGTTAGGGTTAAGAAAGATGAACCTTCTAAATAAGGCCCTTATTTCTAAGATTGGGTGGAACCTTTTAACCAGAGGCAAGGACTGGGGTAGCATCATGAGAGCTAAATACTTCAAAAATTTGGCTCCTAAGGACCTTTTACACACTTCTGACTTGCCAAAGGCTCTGTGGTCTAGAATAATATTATGAAGTGTAGAATTGTGTTACTGCAGGGTGTTAAGTGGAAATTGGGTGATGGTGAAACTATAAGGTTTTGGGAAGACAACTGGCCTAATGGAGGTCCATTAATGAGGCTTTAGAATATTTAAGGATTGATTAATTTATCCATTCACCATTTTGGTTGGTTGGCTCATGACAATATTCTTCCTTGTAAAAGGGGATGGAAACAATTGTCAGATTGCTGTCAGAGTCAGGTTGGTCTTGTAAGGATGGAGGATGAGACCCAAATTTCTTTGAAGGGTTGTAGAATTCCCCTATTCCCCCAAAAAGATAGACTTCTATGGGCTAATGAGAAGTCTGGGTGTTTTACTACAAATCCACTTATAATCTCTTTTTACCTCAAACTGGAGATAACTTATGGAGGAAAATTTGGAACCATAATCTTATACCGAAAATTAACCATTTTTGGTGGTTAGTGGTGCAGAATAAAATCCTAACCATAGATAACCTTCGGCTAAGAGGATTTCAAATACCTAATAGATGTGTTCTTTGCATGAAGGATGATGAGATTGTCTCATATACTCTTTTGCACTGCGATTTCTCCTGGGAAGTCTGGTGCTTTGCCTTGAATATTCTTGGAGTCTCTTGGTGTTTGAATGGGGACCTAGAAGATTACATTAGGTCCTGGTACTCTTCCTTTTCCAATCCTATCTGCAAGACAATTTGGGCTCAAGTCCCCCCATCCTGTCTTGGGGCCTATGGAAAGAGAGAAATAACATGCTTTTTCAAGAGAAGTTTAGAGATCATAAGGAAGTGATTTGTTTAGTTGTCAAATTGCTACAGGACAACATCACTAACAACACTCTAAAAGCGGTCAAAACTCCTCCCAATGATCTAGAAACTAGGATCATTAATCAATGGAGCATCCTGATAAGCATTTGTAAGGTGGATGATAGTAAGAGAAGAGCTAGAGCAAGCACTAAATGGTCCCCACCCCCACCTGGTTGGTCTAAGCTCAACTTCAATGGTACTGCTAAAGGCAACCCTGGAATGGCAAGTGGAGGGGGAGTTATAAGGTTAGATAAGGGTACCCTCTTGGTTGTTTTTGTGAGGGGACTTGGAGAAAGTACCAATAATGTTGTGGAGGCCTCAACTTTCCTTTGGGGTCTTAGGATTGCCCTGGCTTTAGGTATCAATCGTCTAATCATGGAAGGAGATTCCAAGCTCATCATTGAAGCTATCAAAGGGAATTCTAAGGTTGGTTGGCAGATGGAAGATATTGTTGAAGATATCAAAACCCTTCTCTTAAGTTTTGAAGGTAGTGAAGTGATACATATATATATAGAGAAGGCAATAGTACTACTGACCTTATGGAAAATCTAGGGATTAACCTTAATCCCTTAAGGTGTTGGAGAAACATTGATAATCTTCCCTCGAATGTTAAAGATAACATTCTAAATGAGGTGTCTCACTAATTCATTATGGCTGTTATCATAATTAGTATTGCCTTGAGCAGAGTTTTCTTGGGTTTCCCTCATCTCTTTGAGGGATGTGCCATGGATGACGTCAGGAAGCGTCCCACTCACCCTCTCCAGGTGAAGTGGACTATGGAGTCCTATGTGGACTTTTGCCAAATCAACAGTAACCATGTTTGTTGGCATTGCTGACTTAAAAGGTCTTTTCACTCCCGATTGAATGGGTTGGATGTGGTGGGCTCATACGATCTGCTTAATGAAGGAAATAATGACAAGAACACGCTTGGGAGTGGGAAGGACATGCTTGGGAATTCGAGAAGAGAAGTTGGTTTAAAGTTTTTTAATTATCTTTCTAGATTGTTTGTTCTATCTCTATGCTTCTCTATTCTCTACAACTACTTTGTTTGTTTTGAGGGGTGTTTGGCTAGGAAAATGGGTGGTGAGAAGGTTAGGACTAAGCCTACAACATGTGGGATATTCAAGGAGGATTTACAGGTTTGGAGCATCACCTATGAGGGTGGGGTGACTCCTTTTCTTGAGAGTTTGAATGACTATGATGAACACCTTTCAACTCAATTTGTTATTTCTTGGGATGGGAATAGGAGGGTGAAAGTTGGTGGGGTGCAGTTTGTGGTGTCAGAGGAATCCATAGCCAATGCTACAGGTCTACTTTGAAAAGGGAAAGGGATCAAGAAACAAACAAGAGTCCAAGATACCGAAGGCTTGAAGCTGTTCTACCATGAAGGGGAGAAATATATTAGACTCCAAGGTGGCTTCGAACATGCGAGCTTGATCAACCCATGGGATTGGGTATGTTTCCTTATCATGAAGTTTTTCACCCTAGAAGGGCGATATAGGTGTTTTTATCATTATCACTTTGCTTTGTTAAACCATACCATAAAATTTTCGTTAACCTTCCTTTTTACCTTCTCTCTAGTCTTGAGTCATTTGTACTTCAAACCAAGAAGGCCCGTGAGGGAAATCCTGAGGTGGTTGCCTTGTCCCTACACTAGGGACTCATCTTTCACCTTTATCACTATCACCTTGTGTCGTGTCTTGCTAAACCCCCTTCAACTCATCTTGTAGGAGATAGCTCCAATGATGACTCTAAGGACAATGTTCCCCTTAGTGTTAGGTTTGGAAGCCCCTCCAATTTGAAAACCATGTTTCCATATGAACCTAATTCTCCTTCTAACCCTCCTACAAGTTGTCCTTCTACCCCTGTTTCTAGCCCACCCGTGTCAAAGGCCACCTCTATTTCTAAGGCTCAACTTGGGGGCTGGGCTCCGAGGGCCTCTGTTTCTGTTGATTTGGAAGGATCTCATGGCTAGTCTCAGAAGGAAGCTGCGGAGGGTCTCTGTGACCTCAGAAATAACCTACTGATTCAGGATAGTAAGAAATGTAAAAGGGTGAAATCAACCTCTGTCAAAAGTGGAAAGAAGAGTTGTAGAAGAAGTGTCGAGGGGTAGGGGAATGAAGAACAGTAGGTTGAAGAAAGGACAGATAAGCAAGATGGGCAGAAGAAGGAGGATATTGGGATTGTTAAGGAGACAGTTGTGGGAAAAGTCAACTCTATGAGAAGGCCGAGTATTAGAAGGTCTTCCAGGTTGGCTAGGGAAAGGCCCCAAGTGCTAAAAATTGTCAACTACTCCTCTATTTCTAAAGAGGAAGATATTGAGCAAGAGAATGAAATAAAAGAAGTTAAAATAACTCTCGTGCAGGAACAAGATGGTGCAAGCCATTTTGACTCAATGAATAACTCATATTATGACATTGACTCTGAGGATATTAAAATTCAAGAGACTCTAGATAAGGAAGTGATGAGTGCTAGAGTGGAGGTGGGTAGCAGGAAGCTAGAGATGGAACTCGAGGAGGTCAAGGCTTGACTCTCAGCCATGGAGGGCAAAGTCAAGGCATTGGTAAAAATGTTTATGAAATTTTCTCACAGGGTTGTTGCTGTCTTCTCTATTCTGCAGGTGGATCAAAATAATGATGTGGATACTCTATTCGAGGACAAGGAGAAAATGCTTAATCTGATTACTGATGAATGGAAAGATTTGCTTAGTTTAGTTTTTAGTTTATGTTTATGGACTTGGACTCTGTCTTATTATATTATGTACTTAAGTTGTTAGACTATTGTGTTTGAGTTGTTTGTGGCCTTGGGTGTGTTTTGTTGCTTGTAAGGTTTTTGTCTTTGAGACCTGCACCCAGGTTTGTAGCTTACTAATATCAAGAACAAATGAATTAACCAAGGCACAATCTCTTTGTGGGATTATGTGCATCATCATTATTTCCCCTAGGATCCTCTAGGAAGATATTTTTGAATGGATGACGAGTCATCCTTTTTTCTCTATATACTAAATAATATCACTTTTTTTAAGAAGATTATCTCTCTACAACTAAGCCATTTTTTGGCATGATGCATTAGCTTGTCTCTATGAATACATAGAACTAAAATACCTCCATGATTGTGCCTCTCAAAAAACTAGTTTATGAGGCTATTGTTCATAAATTTTTACCCATCACTATTATGCATGAAACATTGTGTTCATCATGGTAGTATTAGC
Source organism: Cunninghamia lanceolata (assembly GCA_027924645.1). Lineage (NCBI taxonomy): Eukaryota > Viridiplantae > Streptophyta > Pinopsida > Cupressales > Cupressaceae > Cunninghamia > Cunninghamia lanceolata. Next base: position 792,320 of record BSBN01000845.1, read on the forward strand.
TAGCCCTTATTAACTATGTTACAATGTGTCATTGATTCTTATCTAGCTATACAAATATATCTTGTTTCCAAGGCTTATGGCCTTTTAATTTTAGTAATTTTCTTTGACATAATCTTTCTCTCTCTCTCTCTCTCATCATAAAGTTACCATAAGTTTTGTAGGAGGGGAGATGACCCTAATCCAGAGATTGATGTGTTGGTTTAGTTTGTACCCATGACAATTTTTCTTTCCATTGTTGATAGTCGTAAGTAGTGTATTTGTAAGGTAGAATCTTTGAGCCCAAAAATATTGTCAATAGTAATGTTCAATATATGAATAGATCTATATTTAATGAAGTTAAGACTAGCACTTAATCTAAATATAAACTAATTGTAAGCTAACCTACTCTAACTACTAGTTGAAGTAAATTCAAAAGAGAGATAGGGGTGGGAAGAATGAGAGTGGGAATGCTCCAAATATGAATCATTAGCTTTCAAAAACCTCCTTATGAGCATCACAAAATTATCTATGTGACAACCATCTCAACACAACTTGAACACTAATATTAGTGCAATCTCCAAGGAATGGGATGCATCGCACAAGGACTAAGAAGACCTAGGATATGTCATGCATAGATCAACTAGTAGATATGATACTAATGAAATATATAAGAGAAATCTTTGAAGCACAAAATAAGTTACAAATAGGAAGAGAACTTCAATAAACTATATTAATCATAACTAATGGAATCACAATCCCATATTAGAAAAACTAGTGAAGGAAAGAATTGATATTTTTCTAAACTTAAGAACAACAAATAGACATTGTTCTATCCTTCTAATCTCAAAGCCTTCCAACTTCTACAAATGGTAAACAACCCTATTTATATATAGAAATCTAGGACTCTAGATGCAATAAATTACATGTCCCAAGGTTGGTGCTAACCATAAATGTGTCAAAATCATGAATAATTAAAATCTAACACCATTGTCCACTTAGGCATTCAATTATTTGAATGGAACAATGTGCTTCTTAATTGACTCTAACATGAAGATTATATTTTAGGAGAGACCTAGATGATAGGAGGTCTATCCCTTTGAAAACATATGACCTTGTTGCATTAAGTTTGAACTGTAAAAACCTCTTCCAAAAAGAGGATTCATTCTTTGTACATGCAATAAGTTCCTTAAACTCCATATCCAGGACATGTTAGAATTGATCTTCATTTATTCATTTACTATATCTTCCATTGTTTGCACCAAGGCTCATTAAATTACTCAAAGTAACAAATTATATCCCTACACACATTGAAATAAAATTAAATTATTGATAAATATTACTAAAATATTCTAATATTAGATTTATTAGATAAGTCCATAGAGCTAGATTTAAATTATCAACACACACTAGAAACTCTAATCTTAAATCTTTAATCACATAGGTTTTCTATCTATCTAAACTTTGTTAGATGATGTGTTGAAATACCCTATCCATGTGATCTATATTTGGCAACACCCATCCATCTTCTTTTGTAGTGGAAACACTTTCTTTTGGGACATCAATTCAAGCTACATATTAATCATCATAGTCTACAATACATCTCCACATAACTCAATTTGAGTCTATTTCAATCTTGTTGGATGTAATTCTTGTGTGAATATGTATTTGATGTTTAGTGCATCAAAGGAAAGGAGAAAATGGTCAAGTATCCCTTGAGAAGAATGCAACATGAGATCTCAGTTTTGTCCCTACGCACATATTTATTGAGCTTCATTCTTGAGTGGCTCCCAAAAAAAAGGATACCTTCTATAAGAAAGTTCAACCATAGATTGAGTCTTAGAGAGTGCTAGTGGGCAAGTCTTTAGGTCTCTTTCTCATGTCAGATGGTCTACTACAACATCTTAGTCATAATTATGTTCCAATTTCATGTGACCTTCACATAGATGTATTGTTTGAGGTACAGTGTGTACCTTACACAATGCATCCTATTGTGAAGAAGATCCATGCCAACCTTTGGAAATTATATTAGTGGGTAGGATGAGGTGTGCTATTATTGATTTTATTGCTAGGTGCCTAAAGTGTTAGAGAGTGAAGTAGAGCATCAACATCCTACAAGCCTTCTATAATTGTGTGATATTCTCAAGTGGAAATGGGAAATGATTTTAATGAAATTTTTTGTTGGTTTTACTATGTCTTCTCATCATCATGATGCTACCATGGTGATGGTAGACAAGCTAACCAAGGTTACCCATATCTCACCCATGAGGGCATCCTATAGTGCTGCATTAATGTCATGCACCTTCATGGAGGACATTATATCCTAGCATGGAGTGCTTCAAAGGATCATATCATATTGTGATCACATGTTCATGTCCTTGTTGTGGACATTCTTGTAGGATGCGTTAGGCACTCAATTCCAATTTAGCTCAACCTATCACCCAAATATAGATGGTTAGACAAAGAGGGCGAACTAGGTGCTAGATGATATACTCTACATGTATGTCATGTACCAAGAGTAAAATTAGGAGGACTATTTATACTTGGTTGAATTTTCCTATGATAAGGGGTACCATAGTGCTCTTGGTATGATTCCAAGCCTTGTATGGTCATTCTTTCTAGAATCCTTTGAGTTGGGATAGGATTGAGGATTGATTTACTCTTGGTCCTAAGATGCTTTAGGAAATGGAGTAGTAGGTAGTTTAGATCAAAGAGCACTTATTGTCTACCCATGATCCAATGCCAAGAGATTGGATCAACACTTCTTAGATGGTGATCGTGTATTTTTGATAGTGCATCTATATAAAAGGCAGATCCATTATAAAATATGTTCTGTGTGTTGATAATTGAGAGGGGGGGTGAATCAGTTATCTTGATTATTTTAACTTTCTGTTCTTCTTTAACAATTAGTACATCATCAAAACATATAAGCATACACAACCATGGAAGCAAAAATAAAATCAACACAATTAACACAATGTTTTTGACATGGAAAACCCTGTTAAGGGAAAAACCATGGGGTGATTAACCCAAGATTATATTCTTTGTTAGAAGAATAAAAGGAATAAAATGGCACTTGCCAATTAGGGCTCACTGCCCGAGCACATTGCTCACAAGAGGCTCACTGCCTACAAAAGTTTATAGAAAGAAACCAAGTACTTGAACTAATGAGAAGCATCCACACATGCTGAGGTTCAATTTCAGTTAGGCTCAATATACTGATCTGCTACACTTCATTCTTCCTTTGCTTTAGTGTTGCTGTTCTGTCACATACTAGACCTATTTTTCTACTTCCACACTGCTCTCTGCTTTTCTTTCCACTATACCAATACACTGTACCCTATACTCATCAAAATCCATCTGGTATATATATCCGCACAAAGGATTTCAACATCTTTCTAGTCAGCGTCTAGAATACTCAATATTTTCCCAAACTCTGGTTTGTTGGCTGAATCCTTGCTTACCAAGTGATGCGTATCAAAGAGATACTTATAGAAGTCATCAAACATGTCAGGCAATCATGAATGATCCCTTAAGAAGCTTGATCACCATCAATATCTCATCTGGATTAAGGTTTGATGCTATGTCTTTCAATTCTTCCTTAGTCTACTCTACCAAATAGGAACCCAACACTTAGGTGTTCATATCTTTTCACTCTTTCACCACCAGAGGCTCAATCTCTGGAATGTATTACTTATGGTACTCCTCTTGACTTCCCCAAGTCTGCACTTTACTAAGATACTTCCTCTAAGAGATCCGGACCTGATTGTCAGACCTTGCTGCATGCTCTGTTCTTGCTTACTGGACCAAAATACTCTTTAGTCTATCTTCCAGTATAGTCATACCATGTCCTACAGATGTGTGGGATGGATTTTGTTGCCATCAATGACAACACTCATGAAGCCACACCGTGTCTCTTGCCAACAATCTTCCCCTTTGGCATTGATGGAAACACTTAGTGAAAAATGACTAAGTGTTATAGCAAACTCCCCCTTGGCTGATGCTCTGTTCTTATGTACACTTTTTTGGAGCTCCCCCTTAGCTAGATTCCACATTTTTCACTACTCCTCACTCCTCCTTTGACATCAATGGAAAAGGGTAGGATCCGCACACCAAATTTCCCAAAAACAATCTATACTTGGCCACATAAATATATATATGTTCTACTTACATATACTGAAGTATATCTGTAAAAGTTGTCTTCAACTGGATAATTTTTTTTGCCCAACTCTGCTTCATCCTGTCCAAAATTGAGATGTGACCACTCAACAAGAATGCAAAAGCTTCTGCCCTCTTTAGATCTGTCAGATCACTGGTCCAAGTTGTGGTCTGAGCATCAGTTAGGGCCTCATGCATGGCCTCTAACTTAGGGATAATTATCCCTCTGAGTTCACCCATCCTACTTATTATATTCTTCTTCTCCTTCTCAAGCCTCTTTATCTCATTCATAGTGGCAATAGCTTGGAATTCTTGATTCATTATGGATGAGGTGATAGGATCAAAATTTTGAGATAAACTTAACACTTTACTCTCTTGTTCTTCCACCTTCTTGGTAATATCTGCTGTCACGGTGGACCAGGATAGACAAAATTTGTATATTTCGCTGCCATCTTTAAGAGCATTTTCTAAGCTCTTTATCCCAATATCCATATTTCTCCTATCATTTGTTATTAGCCCTTGTACTTTGGAGAATCTCTTTCCCAAAAACTCCTTTTGGACCTTTTCTTCTGCTGACTTCTCTAAGGAATCAAAATGTGTGCTAACAGTATTAACAAGAGATTTGAGATTACCAGATGAAGAGGCCGGAAGATCCTTTTGGAAGGATGGCATGATCTCCAATACACCGGATGCAATCTCTATTAGCTCACAATCTTCCATGTGAGATTTCAGAAGTTTTTCGTTGGCCTTTGCTTGGGCAAAGGATGCTATCTTCATTGTTTGAACCAAGGAGAGAGAATCAAAATTGAATGGTCCTTGAAGCAGTTCTGGTTCATCAATTTCCATCATCTCTTTGGTCAAGAAATCTTTAATAGTTTTTGTAGTGTCTCTTGCCAAAGATAGAGTTTTCTTTCCTTCTGTAGTCTCAGAGCTGCCTCTTGGGGTCTTCTCTGTTTGGTCTTTTTCCCTTCCCTTTACCTCTTCTTCTTTAATGATTTTCTCCTCTATTCTTTCTTCTCCTTTAGTTCTAGAGTCTGCTGGGAAATCTGGATGAGAGATATTTACTTCTTCACTGACTTCCTCTTTTGGAATAGAGGAATCCAGGCCCTTGGTCTTCTCCTCTGTCATGCCCACAATTCACGTGCAGTCACAACATGCAAACACGCGTGTCATGACCACATGCGACATGTGTCATGATACGAACTATCAAAAATTTTCCCTATTTACTCGGAAGACCCCCTTACACACGTAAGTGTGCTCGGTGACGTATACTAGAATGTCATCACTCAGTTGATTTTGGAGGACAATCTTGCATGCACATTAACTATGCTGGCCTTATTGTTTTGCCTGGAGTCGATCTCTACGATACGTCGGTTAAATTCTAGCGTTTAAGATTTAATCAGTAATTAGTTGACCTTAATAAAATCACCTCACCATTTCCTTTTTAATAAATCTTGATTTTGTGAATACAATTATTCTTATTTTTAAAAATATGTTAATCCTTTTAATCTTTAGTCAATTAATCAGATTCCCTCTTAATAAATCCCTATTAAGTTTATTTATATTACACTAATAAAAACATAATCTCTTCCATTCAATGGTTGAATAAATAGATTTTTTATTAAATAAAACTCCGTTTACTTATATTATACTATCATAAACATACTTTGTCTCTTATTCTATAGTTGATCATATATATATATATAAATATATAAAAATATACAAATTTATATAATTATTCTTAATACTACCTACCCATAAAGCAATTCATTTCTTTTTTATATTTCTTCATCTCATTGTATGTATATTTAAATGTGATAGTGGTAGTAGTTGTGGTTTCCATTACAAGGAAAAAGATTTAATAATTTATATATACCTATTTAAATTTCTATACATTTAATCTTATATAAATACAACTACACAAATTTATTTAACAATATGTATAGGGTAGTGTTTAATATAATAATAAAACTTTATTTATAAAACATAGGGTATAGAAAAAAACCCTAACATCTATTATTTGAGGCTCATGTTGTATTGTAGGACTGAGAAGCGGCGTCGGCGGCGCTAGAGGTCGCATGAAGGCCAAAGCAGGGGCGGTGAGTAGAGACAGGGCCGTGTTTTTGGGTGGTGGCTGCGGAGGTGTTTGTGAAGGCAGAGAGGGGGTGTGGGGTCTGGTGCTGGCCGCGGGATATGGTGAGGCGGGGGTGGTGTTTGGGTGGCCGCGGGGGAGCCCACGACTCGTAGGGGTTCTGAGGTCGTAGGGGGTGGGATCCGCGGTGCTTTGGTGGCGGGGTGTGGGGAGGGGTCCCCACCCCTCCCCACACCCTCCTCTAAAATGTTTCGGTGGGGGTTAAACCCCCACCACTTCTCCATTTGTAATTTAGTTACTGTGTTAAATGTGAACACAACGCTCCCTCATTCGATTGCTATTTCAAAATTTCTATTTGGTATTAATTAATAATATATATATATATATATATGTATATATATAAATTGATGTATATATCTCGTTTCCACAATTATTTTTAATTTAAGATTAATTTAAATATATATATATATATATATATGTACATATATATGCACTAGTGTATCAAGATTCTCATTCTCACAATTTCATTTGTAATAACTATTAAATCTATATATATGTATATATATATCTATAAATATATATATATATATATATATATATATATATATATATATATATATATATATATATATATATTTTAGTTTCACATTTTCACTTAATAATATAAATACAGATATGTCAAATTTTCACTTCTAAATTTAAAAATAAAAATAAATATATATATATATATATATATATATATATATATATATATATATATATATATATATATATACATTTTTAATGAAGATCAAGGTAATTTCTTTTCTCTCTTCTTTTACATTTTAATTTCACTATATCAATTATTCTAATGAAAAAGATTAATAACCATTTAACTTTGTATTTGCCATTTGTAAATTGTCAAGAAAATTTCCCATTTCAATTACTCTTTAAGATCAGAAGTATACACATGAAACTAATGAACCTTTTATTCCAATATCGTACAATGGTTAAGTAAAATCCGATTTAGATTATTTCCATTGCAAACTTAACTCAAGTTCTTAAATTTTGTTTTCAAGGACAAATTGCATCATTCATAACACAGTAAAAACACAACTTTCTCACTGATGAATTTAAACAACTGATCCAAATCAACAAACATTCACTCAACCTTACATTTTGATAAAACCAATAGATGACAACTAACTGTAAGAATTCCACAACTCACATACATACTAAGGGAGGGATTTACTTCCTTCTCCCAAACATACAAATGATGTAATGTAATAACCAAACTAAAGTCACAACTAAAAACATATTAAGGGAAGAATTATCTTTACATTCCCTAGATCACAACTTTTACAACAATTTCAAGAGAGAGGTTCTCTCCTCTAAACTCTTACATAATGAATCTTTAAGGAACCAACTCTCCCTACAAATAGGATGTTAGGACATTTCTTAACAAGGCAAAATTCCTTCAATACCTTTTACATGCTCCAACAGTAGCCTGCAAGACAACAAGGGAGAAAATAACAACCATCTAGCTCTCCTCCCTACCTTTGACCCGCAAGAGGGTCACCCCCGAGCTAGGGAGACCATCCTCATACCCAGGGTAGAACAAACCCAAATACCTCACAACATTGCACAACAACAACAAAGCAATCAACACACAAACCCCAATGGCTTACTCACAATACAAAGACTCAGCTTAGGTGAGTTCAAGGAGGGTAGGGGAGTATACATCTCTACCTCTAGGTGTCATCCTTCCACAGTTTATCACATTTATTCACAAGGCCTCAAGCCAACAAATCAAAGTACCTACATGCCCTCAAGGCATTTCATATTTCAAGAGACAAGATGACACTCGAGGAGGGTCACACCTCCCCTTCCCTATACAAGATGAGCATTGCCTTCCAACTAGAAGGAGCTCTTTCTACACCCAACACACATTCCAAAAATAACAGAAAACTCATAGAAAACATTTGCACATTCATCCATCAAGAAAGAAACCAACATACATATTAAGCAACAGTTCACACAAGAGAGTAGTCTTGTTCACCAACCTTCCAAAGCCCAATTATTGATGAAATTTGATGAAGAGCTCCTCTTTAGCCTCCTTCTCCAAAACCTCCTTCTTTCCACACTCATCCAACTCCCCCTTACTCTCCTCCTTCTCTTCCTTTTAAAACTCATTCCCTCCATTTTCCTAATTTCCCAAGTGGCATTAAACAACTAATCCACAACTCATCCATTATCCTAGTGGACCTTAAACAATTTAGCCCCCACTCAATAGGTTCCCCACTATAGTCCTTTCTACAACACATGGAGAAATTAAAATACAATAAGTAAAATAAAAATACAAAGGGAGTGGATGACACACTACCCTAAATAAGGGAAACCCCACCAAAAGAGAGGCACATGGAGACAAACACTCCATTATTAGGGAATCATGGAGTTGTTCCATGACTTGGAAGTGGGCCTGAATGTGGATTCCACTCATCCCATTGTCCCCATGCTTCCAATTTCGTCACGTTACTTCACTGTGAGGTTTAAGTGACCATATGGAGGTAACCCAAGGTTATCCTAGTCAAAAAGGTCCCTAGACCCATGAGGTATAACCTAGGGTTGATTTTTGCCTAGTTAGAACTCCCAAAGTCAAATAAAACACAAGCAAAAGGGTCTAAAAGAAATAAAGTTTAAACAAGATTGAAAACAACATTTCTTACAACACTTCTCATAATAAAAGTAAATCAGAAGATAACCCTTATTCCCTTGACCTCATGCAACATTAACACATTACAACATTACAGCATTCCTCTAAACAAGAGGTTGATCTTAGTTCCTCATAGAACTAGATTGGCTCACAAGGGATACAACATAGGTATGGGATGGTCTCCTATATATATGGTTTTGTTAGCAATACCTGCACACTCAAACTCAAAGTCAATACCACATAGAGATATCATAGCCGAAGCACATCTAAAATATCATTGCACGATTATTTTCATTAAAAATCAATTAGGTTAATAAGCAAGATTCCAGATCAATAGTCTCTCAACATATAAATAATAGTCAACATCATTGCAAATAGTCTCATGACCAGTAGTGTAAAAAGTAGGCCTCACATCCTCACCTATCTGCTTTGATTCTTCTGCATTTTTCTCTATAGGATCTTCCTTTGATATGCTTGGTCCTTCGACATCAGAAGGTTCATCACTTATGTCCTCTATAATAGGAATATTGAATCTTTTGTATGCATTCTAGAGGATGTCTTCAGTTTCTTTTGCCACTTGATGGTCTCTCCTGGCATAAGTTTGTTCATCCTGGCTTTACTCCATAACTCATCCTTGCAATCCTTGAATATCATGTTCAGTTGTTTAGGAGTGATAGAAGGATAGAGCTAAATAGATATTTGTTCCCGGATCTCTAGGTCCTTTCCCTTAGCATTGTTCTTTCTTATTTCAAGTTCCTTCTCTAAGATCTTGGGAATTAGAGATATGATCTCAATGAATGCTTTATTATAGATGTTAAGATACCTGACTGTAGCATCTTGCAAAATCTTCTGGTCAGCTTCATTATATTCATCATCAAATTTAGTCATTGGTTTTAGGTTCCCATCCATAGTGACTGAGTTGATGATATCATCAATGCAGAGAGTAGGCTTTTCTACAAATTCTTCTTCCTTTTCTTCCTTGCCTTGACCAGTAGAGGATTCACCGAATACTTTCTTCTTCTTTTTCATTTTCTTGACCTCCTCATCTGACTCAGTCTCTTCATCATCTTTTTGACTAGTGTAAGACCTTGTGGCCTTTATCTTAGTTCTCTTCTCTCCCTTTCTGGATGTCATGACTTTCGATTTTGATGCTTTTTGACTCTTAGAGGTGGCTGGTGTGGAACTTTTGGAGGATCTGGTCTGGGAGGGGGCTTGCACCGGAGCACTTTTTTTTTTTTTTCTGTTTCTTGCCTTTGTTTCTCTACCCTTTCCATCTTCTCTTTATTGGCATCAACTGCCTCTTTAGATATTCCATATCTCTTGGTGACTTCTTCTACTTCCCTTCTCACTTTTCTCTTGATCTTAGGCTATCTTAGTTCAACATGAACTTTTACACTCAACTCTTGGAAGGTTCCAAACCTTTCTGCCTTAGGGTCCTTAGGCTGACTTAGTAGATGTTGGATATGCAATTCCAGAATTTTCTCATCCACCTCATAGCCCATTGGCATAATCCACACTATTCTCGTTTCCACTGCCTCCATTAGGCATTCATTAGTGTCTACCATGAAGCACACTGTATCTTTGTATTTTTCAACTAGAGATTGGGGGATCCTCTCTCTGGCCTGCATCATGATTTGGAAGTTTTTGAAGTAACCCCATAGTGTTGTATTTTATGCCTTGGCATCACCAAGCCCATACATATAATCCCTAATTTGTATGGCAACAGTTCTGTCATTTTGCCATATCTAGCCACTAGTCCCGAGTAGCTCATTCATATAGTAGAAGAATAGGCAAAGTATCAAGCCACCGTATTTGAATGACTTCTTTTTATCCTTCTTTATTTTCTACAAATTCTCTAACAGTTGGTTTAAGAGAAGCTCACAAAGATCATAGTCAGCATTTTCTCTTAGCATCTGATAAGTAGTGTAAATTGCAGTTCCGGGTACTAAATTTTCCCTGCTGGAGTGATATATCTTGTAACCAATTATCATGGAGGCAAACTTGATATCTAAATCAGTGATATCTTCTATTGTCATTGCTCTCTTGTCAAATTTTGATCCGGTAGCCTCACTCACAGTTTGGTTTTTGACCGATTTGAGAACAAGTAACCCTTCAGATGAGTGCAAATTGGTTACCCCCTTAATGGCATCTTTTGTGATCTTAAATGGCCTTAACAACCACATGAAGTTGTCATGTACTCTACTCAAAACATACCGGACCCAATCATTTTCAACAAAATAGGGGAAATGGATGCAATGTCCAAAATGCTTATCCTGGATGGCCTTGTACTAAGGTTTGATTTCAAATGATTCATCTATCAGTTCCTTGTGATAGATATCCATCAGCTTGGATTCCCCAAATTCTTCAATGTTTGCATGTATGTAAACCCTAACATCTTCTACATGCAGAATTCCATGCGGAATGCTAAAAAATATGCCTAGGGGATCAACTTCTAGGGATTTATAGGGATGTTTTTTGAATTTAGGGTGTGGCCTATCAGTGATCTTCACAACATTCAGAGTAGCCATCTTTCAAAGATTCAGAGAGAGATATTCAAGAGCAGAAAATACCTTTTACGCTACTAGGGTTCACGATATGAGCCAGATCAATTTTTTGGATGAATCGTCTTCTATGGTTGATCTTTGAGAGGTTTGAGACAATTTTGTTGTACAGCTCCTTTTCTCTTCTTCTTGAATGTAAATGTACAAATGTTCAATAAGAGAACCCTTATATTTCAGGGCAAACCCTAATTCCACATTGCAATAAATGTGCAACTTAAGTCATTCTGGTTGCCTTGTTCTCCTTATCCTAAGAGATCTTTTTGGATCATTGAGATGCACTTAGAGTTATTCTTGATGAATATTGACAATCTATCTACCTTTCTCCAATCATTCCATTTATCTGCAGATCAAGATACCTCAATTTTGAATCATACCAGATCTAGCTGTGAAAATCTTGCTCTTACCAAAAAATGTTAAACTCGATCAATCTGTTGGCAAGAGACACATTGTAGCTTCATGAGTGTTGTCGTTGATGGCAACAAAGCTCATCCCACCCATTCGCAGGACATGGTGTGCTTATACCAGAAGTCAGATTGAAGAGTGATGTGCTCCAGTGACCAAGAACAAAGTATGTAGTAAGGTCCGACAATCAGATCTGGATCTCTCAGAGGAAGTATTTATGTAAAGTACAGACTTGGGGAAGTCAAGAGGAGTACCTTGACTGATAGATTCCAAGGATTAAGCCTTCGGTAATGAAAGGGTAAAGAGATATGAGCACCTAAGTATTAGGTTCCTGTTTAGCAGAGTAAACTGAGGAAGAACTAACCGGCAGAGCATCAGACCTTAATTTGGATAAGATATTGATGGTGATCAAGCTTACTAAGGTATCATTAATGATTGACTGACATGATTGATGACTTATATGAGCATCTCTTTGATACGTATCACTTGATAAGCAAGGATTCAGTCGACAGACCAAGAGTTTGGGAAAATAGTAAGTATTCTAGATGCCGACTAGAAAGTGGTTGAAATCATTGGCGCGGATATATATATACCAGATGGATTTGGATGTGAAGGTGTGGGTTGTGTGGCATGAAGTGCAAAGAAAAGAAGAAGGGCAGTGTGAAGACAGTAAGACAGGTCCGGTATGTGACAGGACATCAGCACCAAAGAAGAGGAAGAATGAAGTGCAGTGGATCAGTGTATTGAGCCTAATTGGAACTGAACCTCAGCATATGTGGATGACTTCTCATCAGTTCAAGTTTCTTGTTACTCTCTTTATAACTTGTAGATAGTGAGTCTCTTGTAGGTAGTGAGCCTCTTGTGAGCAGTGTGCTTAGGCAGTGAGCCCTAATTGGCATGTGCCATTTTGTATTTCTATTCTTCTAATAGAGAATACATTCTTGGGTTAGTCACCCCATGGTTTTTCCCTTAACAGGGTTTTCTACATCAAAATCATTGTGTTATGTGTTTTGACTTTGTTTCTGCTTTCATGATTATGGATGCTTATTTGCTTTGATGCTACACTAGTTGTTAAAGAAGAACAGAAAGTTAAATTAATTAAGATAACTGATTCACCCCCCTCTCAGTTATCAACACAATCTTGGATGATTAATCTCTTCAAAACTTCTTGCTGATCTTCCAAATATTTATCAAGGATTATTTAGGTGTTTCTCTGAGAACCCTTTAATCCACAACTTTCCATGTGCCAATTTCATGCACCAATTGACTGGTTGGGGGAACTTGTTTTCCTTTTTGACTCCCCCTGAGCTAGAGCTTATCTTATATAGTTTTTGGAAGGAATATTAGCACCAGATTCTTGTGCAGATCCATCCCCAACATTTTTTTATACTTCTCTTTACCCAAATCTTGTTCATCTCCCTTTGAACTTCATCTGCATTCACTTTTCCTTTTCCTTTGTCTTGATTTTGATTTTGATGCACCAGACCCCTTTTATCCTGATTCTTACTTCTATAGAATTTGGCAATATGACCGGATCTATTGCAATTGTAGCAAACAACATTTCTTTGTAGATTTGACTAGTATCCTCTTAATCTACATTGATTAGCCATATGTCCCATTCTATTGCATGCAAAGCATCTACCATTGAATGAATTGTTCATTTGCATATTTCTACATTCATGAGATTTGTGACCATACCTTTTGCAGTTGAAACACTATCTGGAGAAGGATGAATTAGTCTAATTCATTCTACTTCTACACTAATTTGCTTTATGACCAAAGTTATTGCAATTGTGGCAATATCCATTGAAGGATGGATATCTTTGAGCATTTGGTTGCCTTACCAAAGGTCTTCTAGGCATCTTTCTTGGATTCCTTGATCCAGAGTTCTTCTAACCGGATCTGGAGCTTTCCCCTTTCTCATATCCCAATCCTTGTTTGTCATCTACCCTCTTTTGGCTTTCAAGAAGAACTTCAAGTTGAGCAGAGCTTATCTTGAATTTCTCGTTGTATTCATTTATTGTTTGAAGATCCCTTTTAAGAGTGTCTATCTGATTCTCAAGTTGTTCTTCATTGTCTCTAGCATCTTCAAGATCATATTCTAGATGCCTGATTATTCTATCCATTTTGTGGTAGGCTTCTGTGTTCTCCTTGAGAGATTGTTTTAGATTATCTTCACTTTTTCTTTTCTCTTCAGTTTCTTGGGTGAATTTCATAACTCCTGATTCCATTTCATTTCTTACCATAATGACCTCTTTTGATAACTTTTCACATAACTTGGTTTTCTAATTCAGATCTTCATTAGTATCATTGGCTTCACTTTGACTTGCTAATTGCTGAAGTAGTTCCTTTCTTTTCTTCATTGAGATACTTAGTTTTTCTTTGAGTTCATTTATGAAATCATCAACTTGTTTGACTCTTTCCCTCAGGTTATTGACTTCAGAGTGAGATTGCTCAAGATCATCTAGGGCAAACTGAAGTTGTTCCCTCATACCATACATATCCATTGAGATTCCTAGATCTTCGTCAAGCTGTTAGGCTCTGTTAGGAGGAACTTATCTCTGATACCAATTGTTGATAACTGAGAGGGGGGTGAATCAGTTATCTTGATTATTTTAACTTTCTATTCTTCTTTAACAATTAGTACATCATCAAAACATATAAGTATACACAACCATGGAAGCAGAAATAAACTCAACACACATAACACAATTTTTTGACGTGGAAAACCCTGTTAAGGGAAAAAACCACACGGTGATTAACCCAAGATTATATTCTCTGTTAGAAGAATAAAAGGAACAAAATGGCACTTGCCAATTAGGGCTCACTTCCCGAGCACACTGCTCACAAGAGGCTCACTACCTACAATAGTTTATAGAAAGAAACTAGGTACTTGAACTGATGAGAAGCATCCACACATGCTGAGGTTCAATTCTAGTTAGGCTCAATATATTGATTTGCTGCAATTCATTCTTCCTCTGCTTTATTGCTGCTATTCTGTTACATACCGGACCTATTTTTCTACTTCCACACTGCTCTCTACTTTTCTTCACACTATACCAATACACTGCACCCTCTACTCATCGAAATCCATCTAGTATATATATATATATATGCACAAAGGATTTCAACATCTTTCTAGTCGGCATCTGGAATACTTAATATTTTCCCAAACTCTGGTCTGTCGGTTGAATCCTTGCTTACCAAGTGATGCGTATCAAAGAGATACTTATAGAAGTCATCAAACATGTCATCCAATCATGAATGATTCCTTAAGAAGCTTGATCACCATCAATATCTCATCCGGATTAAGGTCTGATGCTTTGCCGGTTAGTTCTTCCTTAGTCTCCTCTGCCAAACAGGAACCCAACACTTAGGTTTTCTTATCTTTTCACTCTTTCACCACCGGAGACTCAATCTCTAGAATGTATTAGTCATGGTACTCCTCTTGACTTCTCCAAGTCCATACTTTACTAAGATACTTCCTCTAAGAGATCCGGAGCTGATTATCAGACCTTGTTGCATGCTTTGTTCTTTCTTACCGGACCAAAATACTCTTCAGTCTGTCATCCGGTATAGTCATACCATGTCCTGCGGATGTGTGGGATGGACTTTGTTGCCATCAATGACAACACTCATGAAGCCACACTGTGTCTCTTGCCAACACTATGGTAGAACCACTTTGTTAGGAATGTCCCTATATTTTCCTTTTTTTTCATCCTTACATATTTTTGTTCTTACATTGTGTTAGGGTTTATACCTAATTATGTCCAAAACCCTAATGTTTTGAAGCCTTATGCCTTTATTAAAGAGTTGTTCTATTTTATTATTAACTTGCCTAATCGGTTGAGCTTGCTTAAGTTGTTCCCTGAAGTCCTTGTGGTTGTTGGTCTACTAGCCCCACCATTTAGACTAATTTTTTGCCACTATCATATAATTTATTTCCCCATATTTTATTATTTAACCCTTTGAGTAGATACGAGTCAGCCTACACAGAGCCTCATATTATTCTGTAAAATTAGTTCAGTGCATCACAAACTCAATTTCTTGGTTCCTTTCAATTTTTCAAGCTTGTACAATGATGGCATGTGTAAATATGGTCCCCAAATGATTCAATTGATTTATCAAGGAGTGGTCTCTTCTAGGTGGCATATTCTCATTATAGCACTTGGTTCCTTCATAAGGCAATCTCAAGGAGTGGGTTCATTTCTAGGTTAGTGATCTCTGACACTCTACCATGAAGCTATCACTTTTTGAGTTGTCATCCACATGGCTTATTTGTATTGTAGTGCATGGGACTACACACATCACAAAATCAAAGAGATATCCATTCCCAGGTTTGTGATGTGTGATATCTTGCCACATAGTGTTTCCATATGACTAGGAGTACACAGGGCCCTTTTTCATTACATCGCAGAGTTATAATGCATTGTGTGTTAAAAAAAATGCTCCTTTGTACAAATGTGATGTGCTATGAGAGTGTTGTAAAAGGAGATGACCCATGGGTTTGAGCTTTGTTGTCAAGATTTGATTGAGCCATGTACAATTTGTCAAACTAGGTGGACCAATGTGTCCTTAACAAAGGCAAAATTTGATGCGCTTCAAATATATTTTCAAGTGACCCAGAGTGTCATGTGCATCGTTGATCTAAAATACAAATCCATGGTAGAATTTAAATTTTTTTCTCAAGGACATCAATTGCGCCACCTAAGATATGAGGCATGAATAAACAATTAATTCAAAGGGTGGTAGAATGTTTCTTGCAAAGATAATTAAATTTCCAAAAGCATTTTCTTGCTATTGCCCTAGCTGCTGATGAAAAATTGTGCAAGTATCTAGTGTTGACATTTGATACTTAGTTGTGAATTGCTCAAAGAACTAAAGGAATTGGTGTTTCCCAAATGTGCTGATAGGTGCATGCTCCATGAATTTTTGATTTTTCTTATTACTTGGAAATATAAGGGTTGTTTCTATTAGATTGATTTTAGTTAGGTAGGGTTTTAATTATGGAAGGAATCCCCAAAAATATTAGTTGTTAAATTTTTGTCACTATATAAGAATTGTAATTGTCACCATGAGTCAAGAAATAACCCAGTTTGGAAGGGCAAAGAGAAGCTTAAACCAAGATGTCATCACATTATTGCCTAGTTCTTCAAAGAAAGGAAATCAAGCCCAAGGTACTGACATCCTCACGCAGATCATGACAAATATAATGGAAGATATCAAAGGCCCCAGTATCCCTATCATTGGTTCAAAATTGGTCGAATATTGCTATAAATGCGCTCTAAAAAAGTAACTTCTTTCAAATATATGGCACTTCGATGTTGGTAAATTGGGTGTTCCCAACATATTTATAAGCATTGACTTAACATATGCTATCAATAGAATGTAAGAATCAAACACTAGACAACTAAAAATGCATACGAAAAATTGTTGATTACACTTAATTGAAATATGATTGAGGAGTTTTTTGATTTAAACCCTCGGGCACATGTCAAGATTGATTTTAAAGGGTTGTGCCATGAATACCAAGCATATAAGTGTAGCTACAGGGTGAAGTGGCTACAACAACACAAAATTGGTGAGAGGTATGAAGACATGAAGATACACTTTAGTGAAAGTGATCCATTAGATGTGGACACCTTTAAGGATTATTTCAAGTTCACTTATACGGCACTATGTCAAGCATTTCCTGAGAGGATCACAAGTTGCAAATCCATATTGAAACGATGATGTTATCCATAGGCATTCAACATGGGAATGTCAATAGGCTATTTGATTTTGCTTCTTTCATTGCAGAGGAGATTCATAAATAGCTAGTGTCCCTTAAGACTAAAAATAGAACCCCATATTTTAAATGGTTTTCTATTTTGTGCCACATCTTGTTATACAAAGGGAATGAAATATGACACTCAAATTTGGAAGTTGAGCTTACAAGGCCAGATGGTTCGCCTATGCCAATTCAATTCAAGACAAACATATGGGATTCTCATTTTTAGTCATCAAATTATTGTGTTTGGAGCAACATTTTGTGCAGCACGTACTATCCCTGTTGAGGTACTACAAGGATAGGTTATCTTCTATCTTCAAGAGGTTCCTAAGGCCTTTACAGTTTGATGCAAGAGGGAATTGGGATCACAATTTTGGAAACTGGTTCTTCTATAGTGATTGCAATATGATTAGAGTTTTTAAAGTGGAGCTACACATTCTCCCTATTATCGTGCCAAACAGGGTATCTTTCCTTGAATCATTATGGTAGCTAAATGAATCTAACAAGTCACATCTCAAGAATTAGAAGGGATCTTTTCTCCCTTCCACCCTTAAGTTTTATGATTTCACAATCACTATGAAACAAGGTCTTGACCTTCTAAAGATTAAATTAATGGATTATAGAATGGAAAATGGTGAGGTGAGGTAGTATGACCCTGAGCATTTCATAGATCAATCTAGGAGGTAAAGGGGAAGATCAAGGCATGATCACCATTTCAATATTGCAGAGACTTTGATCAAAAATTACTAGACAAGAGATGAAATTATCTCAAGAAGAGAACATTAGGCACGAATTAGCACTTGTGAGAATGTGAGGAAGAAGGTTAAGCCTACTTAAAAAGGTGCATTCAATGACATAAAGGATACCATTTTCAAGATAGAAGAAATGTTAAAACTTTTTGATCTCTTAGGGACCATGCTTCCTAGCATTGCTAAAACTATAGCACTAGGAGAGGGAACAGGAGAAATTAGGCCTACATTTTTGCATGCCCTAGCTACAATTATTGTGCTAGTGTCAGAAGGGTCAAACCCTATTGCGATTGAGTAATAGGATGATGTCCAACCCCTGGTAGATTATGATATGATAGAATTCACTAGAGAGAACTTATAATGCCCTAGGTTTTCACCCAAAGCATTAGTTAAACAAACACCGAACCAACAAATTTTTTTGTTTGCAAGTGCGACATTTACATGTCACATTGTACTCATGCACACACAAGGTGTCACAACAAGAAAAAAACACCTAAAATGACATCACCATTGCACTAAGCAAGGTGGCACAAGTAGAAGACTTCACCCATCATGTGACAACTCACCATGATGGCTAAGCGATAGGTGGAGCTCACTCAATGACAAGGATCAATTACACGTCCATGACCTTGCTCCCTCACAAAAACATGGAGTAGGATGAGGGTTACATCCACCTCAGTCCATTCCATGACTACACAAGACATTCAAAACACAAGGGTAATGCTCACCCACGGGATGGTTCATCTAGGAGGTAATATTCCTCAACAAACTAGAATGGTCACTAGTTGAACTCATGCAAAGACACACTTCCCAAAGAAAAAGAGTTAATAATCCAAGAGTGCATATCACATCATGGAAATGACACCATGGATACAATCAAGTGATCAAATAAGTACCTTACAATAACAAACTTCACAAAAGGGTTGAACAGGCAAAATAAGACATCCTGGCAAAGTACAGAGCCCCAAGGAGGAAGGCTCTGCCCAGAACACTAGTGCCTAGCACTGTTGTGATGACAATATGGTTGCGAGGTGAGAAACATTTCCCCATTGGTCCTTCATGATGATGTTTAGGTGTTGGATGGTTCCCTTATCTTCTTGCAGGTTGATTATGTTGTGCTTTGTGTCTTGTTGCACCTTGGAGAGCATGTTGGTTTTTGGGTGGTTTAATATGCACTTGTATATTATCATTATTGACTATTGTAACCTTTGTAATATAGGTCTTTTGAGACCCTTGTAATAATATTTAATTAATTCTATGAGTTGATTTATGATGTTGGCTATGATTCATCTATGTTTAGAATGAATCTCTTTGAATATTGTAATTATTGGATATCATCTTGTATTTTTCCATGGCTCGATTTGTGAGGGCGTTGGCATGTTTTGATAGATTTTACATGTTAGAATCTAGTTATGTTAGCATGTTTAAACTCATTTATTTGATGTTGTATTTGATGTTTATGGATATGTTTGTGTTAGATTGTATTCATCCCACATAAGTGGTGAGGATCCTACCTTTGCTTTTGGTGTGTGTCGATGTTGGTGTCGAACACATGTAGCCTTTTGTATCGCTTTTGTCCTTTTTGGCATGTGGACATTTTTGGTTCATTGCCTTAATGTTTTTCATTAAAATGAATCCTCTTTGATGTTGATTAATGTTTTTAGGCATCGTAGGTGTTTTGGTTGAAATCTGGGCCTTTTTGGTAAATTTTGTACTTTTTGTACTTAGGTTCTGGAGGACCCAAGTACTGGGCATTGGGGTCCAACTAGGAGGTAACATTCCTTAACAAACTAGAATGGTGACTAGTAGAACTTGAGAAAAGGCACACTTTCCAAAGAAAAAGAGGGAATAATCCAAGAGTGCATATCACATCATGGAAATGATACCATGGATATACTCAGGTGGTTAAACGAGCACCTTACGGCAACAAACTTCACAAAAGGGTTGAACATGCAAAATATGACGTCCTGGTAGAGTACAGAGCCCCAAGGAAGAAGGCTTTGCCTAGGACACTAGCACCCAATGCAGGTGGGTCTTGGGACACAAATGCCCAGCACTTGGGTCCTCCAAAACCTAGGTACAAAAAGTGCAAAATTTACCAAAAAGGCCCAGAATTCAACCAAAACACCTATGATGCCTAAAAACATTAATCAACATCAAAGATGATTAATTTTAACCAAAATAATTAAGGTGATGAACAAAAATGTCCACATGCTAAAAAGGACAAAAGTGATACAAAAGGCTACATGTGTTCGACACCAACGTTGACACACACCAAAAGAAAAGATAAGGTCCTCACCACCTATGTGGGATGAATATGATCCAACACAAACATATCCATAAACATCAAATAAATTATTCTAAATATTCTAACATAGATAGATTCTAACATGTGAAATCTATAAAAACATGCCAACGTCCTCACAAACCGAGGTGTGGAAAATACAAGACGATATCCAATAATTACAATATTGGAAGGGCTTCATCCTAAATGTAGATGAATCATAGCCAACATCATAAATCAACTCATAACATTAATTACATCTTATTACAAGGGTCTCAAAAGACCTACATTACAAAGGTTACAATAATATATAATGATAATATACAAGTTCATAAACCACCAAAAAACCAACACGCTCTCCAAGGTGCAACAAGACATGAAGCACAACATAATCAACCTGTAAGAAGATAAGGGAACTATACAACACTTGAAGAATCATCATGAAGGACCAATGGGGAATGTTTCTCACCTCCCAATCATATTGCCATCGTCAAATGCAATAGATGCCTACACAACTCTAGGCAACCCTTGAGTTACAGAGAAGGTGATCATGGAAAACCTGTTAGCATCATCTCACTCAATCCAGAGTATACATAGGAACATATGGCATACATGCCAACCAATGCACACAACACACATGGCACAACTGCCAATACAATGCATATAAAAAACACATGGTACAACTACCACCTAATTACATTCAAGTAACATGTGGCACACTTGGCAAAGCATAATAGAATGACATCACAAAATTCAAGCATAAGGGCAATAATCATACATTCAATGCACATTAAATGAGGGATAAATCATATTCCATCATAGACACATACAAGCATGAATCAGGCATCACAATGCGCATGCAATCACATGGTAAACATCACACGTCGAGTCAAACTTCGATGGTGGAAGAAGGAAGAGAGACCTAGGTAATTAGGACAAGGAGTGTCAAACAAGGAAAATACTCACCTCGCAACAGAACATGAGGTCATAACCCCCTAATAGCAACTGGATAATACACCAAAGATTACTCTTTACACCCAAACCCAAGCAAGCCAGGCACTTCACTAGGACATGCAATTTGGTGTAGATGATCTCATTATTAAATTTTATTACTCAATGTGTTTAAATGTTATTCTTGATTAAAATTTCCATTCACTTAATTACAATTACCTCTTTGGTCCTTGGTGCATGATGGAAGCCACTCCTTTCCTACCCCTAGACTTCTTCTTAAACACCCATAGCACAAATTTGACCAATTGGACATGGCATGGTTTATGAGGTGACAAAATCACATTTTTGATAGAAACACAACATATTCTCAAAAGATGCAAAACATCATTTTCCATGGGAAACTACCCATCCCACATTAAAATTAATAAAATAAAGGTTTAAAATTGGAATTACATTTTTTTTTCTAATTGCATGAAAAACCATAAAAACCTTGATTCACCATTGTTGCAAGCTTGGCTACCTTGAGCCATTTTCTAACTCTCATATTTCAAACTCAAATGGAAATTTGACAACTACCCATTGTAGCATAAATACACAACATTACAAATATGCAATAAAAACAAGGTGGGTAATCTTAGGTAAAATTTTCCATAACTCTGTCTATTTTTACATGTTTCCAACCAAGAACATAAAGCAAAATTACATTAAACAAACATACATTCATATCTATGTTTTCCTTGCCTAATCAGGATGCCATAGCAATCCACTAAATTTGGCATGGCAATGAAGAAAGCATACAAATTTAAAACAAAGGAAATATTCAAGAATCATACCTTTCCTACAAGCAATTGAAGGAGGAGAAGAGGGTTTTTAAATCAATCTTTGATCACACACAAGCATCCACAATTCAAATCCACTCCACTTCAACCAAGCAATCCAAGAAATTCAACATTTCTTTCATTCATGGAGAAATCCTTCTTTGCAACAAGAGAGGGTTTGAGAGGAGAAAGCAAATGGAGAGGAAAAAGAATGAAATAAAATAACTCCTTTTTCCCTTTTAACACCCAAATGCCCTAATTTAAAATAGAATATAAAATTCACTTATAATCATTTTTTTAATCAATAACAAAATAAAATATATTAATTGAACACATTATTTGAAAATATATCTGATTCATTTCATTTTACTAACCTAAATAATTTAATAAAATACCTAGGAACATTAAAATTGATTTAACAATATTTCAACTTCCAAACACCTTTCAAGAAACACATTTAGTGATAGAAATTAGCTAATGGACTTATTACAACTATTCCAAATACGTAATTGCCTTTTAACTCAATCTCATTAAAAAAGTCCAAACACACCATATTAGGAATTTCGTTTTCCAATTTAATGCAATTCTACCTTTTTGATGGAAAAATATTAAATTTTGGAAATAATTAGAAATAACTTAAATTTATTCCTTTAGCATAATATTATGCAATAGATATTTTTGCTAAGATAATTAATCATTAAAATAATATGAAAACACAAAAAACACATTTTTGGAGATCATTTAAAATAAAGTGCAAAATGCTAAGGAAACACACGCAATTGACTTCAAGCACACATTACGGGTTTCCACAACACAAGGATAACGGTGAGATGGCTTAGCATCCCATGTCAACCTTCTCCACATTTCCCACATTAGTTAACACCTATACTTACCTACACACTCAAGTCAATCATCAAGCGTACTTGCTCCACATATAATAGCCAAAGCAACATAATCCACTCTAACATGGTATAATCACACATGATATAAAATAATCATATCCACTATAATCATCTACAACTAGCATGATCTAGGAACATGATGCATAAATGACAACATTTCACAATGTGAGAACAATGCGAGAATCACAATTATAACAAGTATAGTGAAAATAGTGAAGCTGAAGCATTGGAATAATCTAACATGCACAATCACAATGTATGCATCCCATAATGCATAGTTGGAAACCAAATAACAAAGTAAAACCCCATTGAAAACACCTTGATGGACATGCACACTACACCCTAAGAACCCCTCGATGGCACCATAGACCTCATTAGCAAGTTTGGTGTAATGCATCAAAGCATAATAATCACATAATACACCTATAAATGCTTAGAACAACGTATAACACATGAATCAGAAAGCACACTAGGCACAAACTAGGGTGGGCATTATAGAACCAGGGTGAATATCAAGAGGTATTGAAAGGTTTTTCTTTTTCTCATAGGTTGGTTGCAAATGTTATCTCTTTTGAGAGGTCATTGTTAAATTTAACAAAAGGGGAAAAAGTTGTTCTGGATGTTAGAACTTTAGGTTGAAAATATTTTCTCTATGATGATGCATTCATCAAAATTGAAGAGTTTAAAATGTTGTTGATCAAAGAAAAGATGAGTTCAAATATGTAAATGAAAAGGGATTGGTGCAGGAGCACCAAAGAGACTATAAGGATTTATGTCTTGTCTTCATGTTGTTCATTTTGTCTTGTTGATTCAGTAAGGTCTTGAAGACCATTTTTATGCATTGTAATAAGGGCCATTGCCAATGGATGCCATATTGCTATCATAGTTGAGGCAGTCATACAAAATTCATGGTTGTAAACTTTGCTAAGGCATGTAAGGAAGTGTCACGAGATCTAATGCCTAGCCCAATGCTTAATTACATTGCCAAAGTGTTTGAAGGCATTGACAACTGATACAAATATGTAATTAGTTGCAGTCTATTGTAATTAGTTGCAGTCGATGGTGGAGAGTAGTTATGAACCTTCCCATTGACCAAAACTACCTTCCAATAGGTCTGTCAAGGTGTGTGCAAGCTTAAAAATCCTTGAACATTGATCATTGCAATGTAGAAGGGAAGTTTGAAGTGTTTGGAAGGAGAGAATAAATAAAAGGTTCAGTGTTCTGCCCATTTCCTGTGTAACCCGCTACGACAAGCCGTACCCTATTCCTATATGGATAGATTGTGGAAAATCATGGTGATGGAAAGTTGATAGGGTGAGTCAGGATTCTAATACACTTTGTATGAGTTTTTGAATCTTCTATATTGCATAGATAATTGCATTTTTCTAAAACTAGTTTGTGAAACCCTACTTTAGGGTTTTGACTGTAATTCATGCATTTTTCCTCCATTCCATTGTTGTAAAATGAACTAGATCAGTGGAATGGACTATTGTGATATTGTATCAATGTATTTTGCAAGAGTTTTGGGTAGAGCAGGGGATTTGTTGCAGTTTATGTGAAAGACCCTAGCAAAACCATGTGCTAGGAGTGTGAAAAGAGAAACAACATAGGGTAATTCATGCACAGTCAGCTGTGGGACTAGGAAAACCCTAAAATCCATTGTTTTACCACCCATGTGAAGTTTCCAAGGGGTACAGAGAGTTTGGTGGTTCCATTCAAGGGTGGTTGCTTCACAAATTTGGCCTAATTGGGGCTCTAGGGCACTAGGAGGAGTTATAGGTTGGATCATATTGTCCAAAACAACCCATACCTAATTTGGGATATGTTGTGGGGAGTCCAAAAGGGTATCTCTAGATTGTCTCAGATCTAAGTTTATAGACCTGTGTCAAGAGTTATGGATGAATGTTTCTATTTCAAGGGCTATAAGGAGTTTAGTGGGTTAAAGAAGGAAGTATCAAAACCAAGTTTGTTCTTTGCCAATACTTTGGATGGGTCCCGTGGCAGGTCAAACAAACCTTTCCATGATGGTTTCAATTATGTTAACTACTTTTCCCACTTTTACATGTTGATCCTTGAATTTGGTTTCAATAGTGTGAAGAAAACCTTGTCTATTTGTGAAATCCCCTATCTATCCTAGTGCCTCTACATCAGGGATGATGGATGACAAGAGGAAGTAGATGTTGAGGGAGAAGCTATCCAAAGAATCCAAAATCATATAGAATTTGATATGTCAAACATAACACCTGAGGAAGGAAGAAGAATTATGAGAGAAAGTGGTTGCCTTTTGTTGTTGGAATACTAGGATCACTAAGAGGGGGGGTGAATTAGTGATCTGATAAAAAAAATTCTTCAACCAAGATCTTCACACAATATAACAATCTAACATGATCATGAAACACAAGACAATTGCATCAGGGCATTAAAGCATTGACAAAGGCACAAGAGTCAGATAGAATCAACACATAACACAAGTGATTGAGTGGAAAGCCCCCAAAAGGGTAAAAACCACTATGAACATAATCTCCATTAAGCCTCACTAGGAAAACTCACTGGTTACAGTCTGTGCATCACTGGCAAAGCTCACTGGTTACAGACTATGCCTCACTGACAAACCTCACTGGTTACAGTCTATGCCTCACTGGTTACAATGCCTCACTAGCAATAAACCTCAATGGTTACAAACCATATGCCTCACTGGAAAAATAGGATCTCACTGATCACATCATATGCCTCACTGGAAATATGAGCACTTACAACAATCTCATAAAAACAAAAAGTATACAAAGGGTTACTCTATTTCAATACAAATAACTTCTCTTCACATCTAACTTTGAAAAACACTTTCAATCAATATGATTCTTTATCTACATTTGCTTCACAGTCAATTCAATCTGCATATCTCCTTTTTATACTTTAATATTTATTCATCTACATCATGTCCTCATATTCTACATATTCCACCTACATAAGGTCTCATACACTCTACAACAACATTTCTTACTCTATCTGCATATTCCTTTTCATCGTATCATACTTTATCTGCAAAGAGTCATGCCTGCATAAGAATCTCCTACAAGCTTAGACATAATAGGCTTTGTACATTATCACATCATTTGACTTTTATGTCCTTTATCTGAAACTCTTTTTCTGCAATCAAGAATGCCCCTGTACCTACTACATTCCATTCATATCATAACCTTACCAACTCTAATATCTTCCATAATAAAACACTCCCCTTCTATTTCACACACCCTCTACTTCATCAGATCAAGTCATATTATAATATATATTCTTCATCATCCATTTCATAGACTTAATCATTTTTCATTCATGTCTCCCCTTGCACTATATTATCTTTTCCTTTATGAAAATTGTATATGTATCCTATTTTCTACCATTTTTAAGACTCAAAGGAATCTTCCTTTTTTGAAATCCATTCTTTCAATCATCATCGACACACTTTCATAGCCACTCTCATTTTAGTTACTATAATACATTTATTATTATGGAGAATGGAGTTTTTGCATGCTTCATGCATGTTAAAGAATTCAAAACCATTTTTAGACTTTGCTAAATTTACCTCTGACAGAGCTCTGCACTGCAGTAAGAAGATGCCCGTCAAACTTTGGTCTCAGGGAATACATATTTGCATTTGAAACAAATTTAAATCATAACCTTTGATTTTCCTTTTTTCACACCTTCAATCTTTTAAACATAACCATTGATTTCTTTTTTGTGCTCAAGCTATGATATCTTGACCAAAGGAACCGGTGTTACAAAGTAAGAGGGCCAGTTGAGCAATGACTTAAAACCCTTGGGTAGGTTAATTTAAGTGATAGTTACCTATGATAACAGGTCAACTAAAAAACAAAATAAAAGTGCATTCCCTTTTTTATGGTCTCCACAAGGTTTTGGAAAAGCTTTATATTTCTTAGGTTTAGGACTTAGAGACTTAGGATTTAGTAAGAGTATTTAGGGTTCTAGGGATATTGACAAACCCTAACTGTGATAGAGAGGAAATAATAAAGAAATATTAGGGTTCTTAGAAACATTAGGGAAACTTGATAAACCCTAGGGTGTTAAATCTAAACCCTAGATCTTAGAACTCATTCTAAGGGATTTAGGTCAACCTCCAATCTGCAAAAGACTTTCACTAAGGACTGAAGGAGCCAACTGTGAACTCTTGACATTACTTTGACAATCCATAATCATAATGCATATAGATTTACCTCTGTCCACTATTACACATCAACACCTCTACCTTTTGCATCCTCCTGAACCAAGATATGCTATCATTTGATATGAACTCCTTGTGTACATCCTATCATAAAACTTCTTGACATGAAGCAGTCCAACAAACATTATCAAGTATGAATTCCTAAAGCATGATTATCAAGACATGATAACCATATTGACAAGCATCATATTGAACATCATATGAACTCCCTTTGACAAACATACATCAACAAACCTCTTGAAGCACCTGAAGCATTTGACATGGAGCAATTATTCCCTGTTTACTCTGTCATACCTTGTCATCACTATACCTTGTCATTCATGATTATGCTATTGACATAGAAATGACCTCATGGCTGACCTCATAGATGAGAAACAACTAACATAGGGATGAACACCATATGAAGGCAACTAGTCATGAAGGCATCCATAACACAAACCATCTTAACATACTGACATCAATGCCTAATAAAACCTTCTGATGAATGTCCTTTGACATCAGTGACATACATCATAAACTACATCAACAAACACTACTGCAATTCTCTGTTCCTTCCAACATAATGACAAAGCTTGATGATAGTCCAACTCCCACATCACTCTGTTCTGACCTTTTGACATCAATGACAAACCTCATTCCAACATTTGTTACCCAGATGGGATATAGCCTTTCCTATATCCTTGGATACCATTTGGAAGAAAAATATTGATGAGGATGTTATGGATGAAGAATAGACATAGAAGTTTTATTTTGGGTCTAGTTTTGACACCAAGCATGAGACTCTAGCTATTTGTGCCTTGACACAAGAAAATTACAAGCCTCAACTCATAAAGGATACCAATGAACTAAAAGGAAACTTGGTTGTTAAAAGGTTAAAGGACACAATAGCCCTATAGGCTACCTCCTTGGCAATTAGTACTTCCCTATTTAGTGAAGATGAACCCAAAAAGCTACAAGAAAAGTATATTAAGTTGTAGGCTGAAAATGTAAGATTGATGCAAGAGTATAATAAGATAAAGTCATTGGTTGATTTTCCCAAGGTCACCATGAATAAATGTGTGCTATCAACTATTTCTTCTAGCACTACATCTCAATAGGATAGGGACACCATTAATCTTAGAATTAAAGGCTTAAAAGAAGAATTGAAGAAGAGTAAGGAAGTACAAGATAGTGCAAAATCCCAAGAGGTGCAGGACATCTATGAATTAGTAACAAGCCTTTTTGATCATACATGATATCCTGAATCTTGGGGATGGTTGATGATGTGTAACTATGTTTTGATTGGTTGAAATAAGCAAGAAATGTCTTAATTAGTCAGGAGCCTAGCTTAAGGCTAATTCTAAATATGCCTACGGATGTCCTTTGTAAGTGTCATCCAAACCATGGCAAGTTTCAATCTAGATGCCCCTCAGGAAATATTAGGTACATATGAGGTGGAGAATCTCTTGGGTGAAGTTTCTTCATCCCAAGGAAAATATGATGTGATGATTAAGAAGAAATTTGAAAGTTTCAATGCTTTGGAGGAGTTTCAACTGCCATCAATTTTGTAAACCAAGGGGGGTATGAAATCACTAGATTTATGGAAAGCAAAGATCCAAATCATTACCCTAGCTTTGGTCACATCAATATCTCAGGGTGATAAAATAAGTCTCATTTTATGTAATGCCAGATTAGATAACTTGCTAAAATTGAAATTTGGACTTGACACTTTTGTGGAAGGAGCTAAGATATTGTTAGACACAAGTTATCATGAAAATATGAATAAAGTGGTTGAGATATTAAAACACCCCTAGCCATTTGATAAAGTTTTCAAGGATTGGGTATGTTGGTGCCTGCACCTTTTAAATTCATCTGGAGGCCCCTTCATGAAAACCCAAAAAATTTCTAAGTCTCTCGGCCTTCACATTTTCATGCATGCATCTTTGTATATACATTGCTATTTGTATGTACATTTGAAGGTGCAAGTACAAATGTACATTGGCGGGCCCAAAAAAATGAGTTGAATCAGCTTCAAAGGGTGCGAAAAATAGTTGTATGCATATCGGGTTGTACATTGCAGGCATATTCCATTGCATATTCCCTGCTTGTATGTAAAGGATCACATGTATGTTTTGTTTGTATGTTTGAATATACATTCGCAATATGCAATGTCAATATACAAGGCACACATAAAAAGGGGCATATACACTCACAGATACAAATGAATCATTGGTAAAACAATGTATATTGGTGACCCATGCAGCAGTCTCCTCAATGGCCGATGCACATACAAAGAAAAAGATGCAAGTTGAATATGCAAAGAGGAACGTATATCGAGTTGTACATCGGCGGCAACATACAAGGTGAAAGATACAAAAGTTGATGTATAAACAATTGGTGGGGTCCACTTCACATACAAAGGCGATTGTATCTCCAATATGCAAGTCGCATGTACAGGGTAAAGTTTACAAGCAAGGTAATGTACAAGGTGCACGCGGCAAGAAAGTAAACTGCAATTATGAAATGGGTCAAGTCTGGCTTGTATACTGGGTTGTATGTTCCCAATATACAATCGAACATACAAGTGATAGATACAATGAAATATACAAGGCATGATGCAGTCAAAGTTGGCATTCTTCAGAGGCATGGTGGGCCCGCACAGTTGTATGTCCTGATTGTATGTGCTATATACAATGCAAAAATACATAGCGCACATACAATCTGGACGTGAAAGAGGAATTAGTTGTGGTGGATTTCAGGCTGGAGTCCACAGGTTGTATGTTGCACAATGTATGTGTGATATACAATGAAAGATGTAAAGAATGAAGATGCAAGCCAGACCTGATGGTTATTTCAAATTTGTTTTATGAAAGGTTTGGGGTCTACCTTTTATGCAGATGATTGTATGTATATACAATCTCACATGTACAACTACAGATGCATGAGAAAATGTGATGGTCTCGATTACTCAGAGATGCATTTTTTCAACGACGGAGAACCAGTCAGCGGCTGCCATGTGTCCAAAAGTGATTGTATATACATGTTTTTGTATACATAAAGATTTGAATGTACAAGCAGTTGTATGTATATGCTTTTGCATATACAAAGGTGAAAATGGAAAAATGGGCAGAAAAGGTAAAACAGAAGTAGGAAAAGTCAGCGATGGAAAAAGGGGCCTATGCGGCACGATTCTATTGGCCAATGGATTTTTAGCATGAATTGAGACCGCAGATCTTAGTGGTAGGATGGAAATCAACAGCCAGTTTCAAACTTTCAAGAGCGAAAGATTTCCTGTGTTTGCTTCATCTTTTTCAGGTGGGAGAAAACTTTAGAGGCACGCGAACTGCTGCACTTCTAGCCATGGGTAGATAGGCCATTAATGGCGGGTTTGCAAGAGGTATGGGTCGAAATGACAGACCAGCTACCATATTCAAGGGCAAAAATTTTTAGACGGCTGCACGACTCCTGATCTCACCTACTCTTTCCTCTATTTCTCTCTGCTGCATTCAATATTTTGGGCACCATTTTTTGGTGCATTATATCTGGTAGCATTTTGAAAAGACCTTGTACTAAATGTTGAGTGCACATTCTTGCATATAAGAAAATTGTGTAACTCATTTCTAGTTGTTGAAGACTTGGGCAAAATTTTTGGGAGGAAATAACGAAGAATAAAGCCTTTCTTGGTTGTTCTATCTCTTTTGTGAGTTTATGAGTTGCATCTGAGTGCACCTTGCACATATATTCAATTTCAGTGTTGTTTTATATGAAAAATGCATTTTTTGCATGTGTTTAACTGTTTGTCTCCATTTGGCTGTATGCATCCCTTCTTTTTGAATCTGGTTGCTAAGGGTTTCTAAGATTCTAGCATATAGACTTTCTGTATTGCATGCTTGATCTCTAACTTCCATTCAAGGAGTGGATTAAAGTATTTTAGGTTAAGTATGGAGAAGAATGTATGTCAGCTGGGATATTTATAAGTAGAGGCAGTTAAATACTCGTTCTTGGGTGGTGTTTGTAAGGCAAATACCAGTCCTAACCCCTTGGAACTTGAATGCCAGTGCAAATCACTCTTTTGTATATGTTTATTTGACTCCTTGCCCTGAGATAGGCACCAACCTGCTCCCTGTGTAGTAGTTATGATCCAAAACCCCCTGTCTTGCATCCAAAAATTAATACAAATCATTTCATATTTCCAACCTATTAGTTGTAGGAGTAGGAATAAGACCCCTGCATACTCTCATCCATAACCAGTCAGCTATGTCCAAGAAAGTTGCTAACCTTGTGATTTGTCACTCAAATCTTGGTCCATACATGAGAGTATTCTGCCTGTTGTTGTAAAGCTAAATATTTCTATCATTGGGTGAGTCAAAAGTCAAATATTTATCTATAGGGATACCCCCTTAGTGCGACAGAACTAGAAGTGAAGGAGAGGTAGCTCACGCAACCTCCTATATTTGTTGGCCGGATCTGCCTGTGCATTGGAACTACCAAACCCTCTGTCGATCCGGAGAGAAGGAACTAACAGGGTACTCAAGTATTCTTCGGGCATGATGTGAGGTGACATTTTTGTGTCTAAGGGACACATTAAGATCTGTCATATTTATCTCCTTGTCCTTTGCAAGATTTAAAAGATAGTCTGGCGAATGGATAATAAGTTTTGATTTTTGATAAGCCAAATCAAAGCATAATTAAGGAATTAATCATAAATGGTCTTAGTTATAAAGGGATGAAGAAAGATGCATTTGATGGTTAGTTTTGTTGTTAACCATTTTTGGTAATTTTCCCATTAGAATGTAGTCCTTGTTGTTGGAGAGGTCTGTTAAGATGGAAAAATAGTTAGGTTATTACAAGTATCTAAAAGGAGTAATTAACTAAAAAATGCAAAACAAAAAATCCCACTACTAAAGGGCATGGGAAGATCTAGTAATATAATGACCAACTACCTGATACAGATGCCTAGGTAGATTTTGTCTCTTTCACATTGAAAACAAATGCGATAACTTCATCTGTAGAAGGAATCTCCAAAAAGGGGGTGATGCTTTCTCTATTTGGGATACCTAGGAGGTTGAGAATAGTGTCCTTGGACATCATTCTTCTATCACCATACCTTAAGTCTCCTCCTTTATAGCTCACACAATAGGTAATCTAGATCTAATCTTGGGTCTATCTATTAGTAGGACAGATGCTCATGCATCTCTATTTTTTGGGACCACCACACATATTCATCAAATCATGCATTCATTAATCTTCGTGTTGGGGGAAGCGAGAGGAAACAATTCCCACATCAGTTAGAAACCCACCTATGTAGGTGGTTGAAAGGTATATCGCCTTCTAGCTACTAACTTCAATAGCGTGAGGAATGATAAGCAATGCTCAAATTAAATCCATGTGTAAAAGGTTGTAATGAAATGTAATAAGGTTGTTGGCAAAAGTTGTTGTAAAGTGACAAGTGTTAATCATCTAAGAAGGATTTGTTGGTAACCTTTTCTATAAAGGGTGAATCATTGTATTGTAAAAAGGGGGATTGATATGAGGGAAAAACTCTATACTAAGTGTCTTTTGATGAAAATAACTGTGTTTGTCTTGTGAAAATGTGTACTCTATAACAACTATTTTCAGAATGAAATATATAAGAGAAAGCCTTTTGTTCACAATGTCTCTAGTTGATTATTTCTTCTTTCTCTAAATAAAATAGCTAAGGGTTATTTTATTAATTGCAAACATTTGATGTGTTAAACAATTATCAATTCTAGTTGTTTAAGCAACAACGTAAATCTTCATTTGATGATTGTGGGAAATGTGAAACGAGAAATGAATTACTAAGTAGAATGTTGAATTAAGGGTCACATAAGTGGGTTGAATTGTTTTAAGGCAACAATAAACACAGATATATGTTATCGTTATAAGAATACACATTTTCATATATGACTATGTAAACTCCTTTAAGGCACTTGTCCTAGATTTTAAACCTCCTCATTCCACTCATTCCAAATTTAGAAAACCCAAAATTCTGAATTACTTCTCTATATAAGTTATTGTCCTCCATTTATACTGAACATTCAAGAACATAAGGAAATATAATAATGAGAGCAAATAATTCCATAAATCCTCACCACATTGTATGAATTTGTTATATGCTCATGTGTTGTATACAAATACTTCATATATCTTGAGTCAACATATTTTATAGGAGCACCCACCTTGGTTTTATAGAGCCTAAAGTGCAAGGGAGAGTAATCATTTACCTCCCATTCGTTGGCCAAACTTCCACTAGTATTGAACATACAAACTCACAATCTCTTAGAGACTATTGGTTGTAGGTTGGAGAACAAATAGATTGGTGACTTCACTGGGGAAACTCAATTATTGCTTTTCCTGGGTTATTAGAGATTGAAGACTATGATGGAAGTTCAAACCCTAAATATTATTTCAACTTTTAAGTGTAATGGTGTGTTCAAAATCATGTCTTTTTGAGATTTGGTGACTCTACTATCATATTATCGAGAGAATGCTTCTTGTTGTGTAAAATTTTGGTAGGGATCTACCAAGTATTCAGTCAGAGGAAGAATATGTGTGAAGATTGCAATATTTTCTAGGCATTTTCTTTTTATTTCTTGTTCAATCTTCAAAAAAAGAAAGCACTGTGTATGGAGTTCATTTATGAAATCCTTTGAGAGGAATTGTTATTCCCATGTTGAGAAAATTTTTATTCTAGAAAGATGGGAATTAAAATAAGCATGATATACCTGCATATTTTAATAACATAGTTATGGTGTATATGTGCTGGTGAAATATGCAATGCAGATGAAAAGGTAGAAGGTTATTCATATATATAGATGATTGTTTTGTGAAACTATATAGGGACCTTATAGGCCTATAAAACCAATCAAAATACAATGTATGTGCATGCCTCAAGTGGTGAAGTTTAATAAATCAGGAATGATCTAAAATAGTAGGGATAAGGAGTTGTATTGTATAGTCATGAGATCTTGTAAAGATGAAAGAACATTCTAAACTAGTGGTAACAAGGAGGGTTAGTTCTCATTAAGAGTGTGGAAATGGACTATTACTCTAGTTTTCCCCCAATATATTTGACTGCACCAATGCATGGTACAAGACAACACAAGTCATGTTTATAGAGAAAGGATTTCTCTATTGGAAGGTACAAATCACTTGATTTAGTTGGTATCCCAAATCAGCCAAATCCTATTCCCAATGAAGTCAGAGACCATTTTCCTAGATTCAAGGGAAGTAATTCTAAATCAGTAAAAAAAAACCTATAAGCATTCAATGATTTAATGGGAGTCTATGAGATTAAAGAAGAGGACGTCGTAATGAAGCTATTTATGCAAATGTTAAAAGAAGATGCACAGAATTGGTTCTATGGCTTGCTAGTGCTCTCCATTTCTTCATGGTAGGAATTTAAAGTAGTGTTTACAGGTCAATTTGGTGAAGGGATGGATGTGAATTCATTGACCAGTAAACTCACTCAAATCTAGAAGAATGAAGAGGATTTGGTCCCTTTTTTCAATATAATATTTGTAAAAACTATAAGAGACATTCCAAAAAGTATCAGGCCGAATGATGCGATGTGCTTGATTTTTTATTTAGGTGCATTCAATGAGGACATGACCTTCTTATTGAGAGATA
The DNA here is from genome assembly GCA_027924645.1 of Cunninghamia lanceolata. Lineage (NCBI taxonomy): Eukaryota > Viridiplantae > Streptophyta > Pinopsida > Cupressales > Cupressaceae > Cunninghamia > Cunninghamia lanceolata. The sequence goes on from BSBN01000845.1 coordinate 827,541, forward strand.
AGAATCCTACACACTCCAACAAACATATACCATGGAAAACAATATTGAGAATAATCTAAAATTTTTGATGATGAAAGGTGTTATGTCTACAAGTGTTGATAATTGTAAAATGTTATCTATGCAGGAATGATCTGAAGTAGGAAGTGGAGAAAATTATAATGACAAGAAAGATCCTATAGTCATAGTAAAGCCACCAAGTAAATGTTGAGGCCCTAAAAGCTCCCAGCATGAATATGAGAATAGGGAGGTCTTAGTAGGAATAGAGAAGTATAATATAAAGTCAGAAATAAGGAGTAGCATCTAAAAGTGAAATAGAGGTTGAGTTTAGTTACAACATGCTTGAATATGGGGTAGGATGCCATGAAAATGAAGACTGCAAGAAGTCTCAAGATTCAAAGAATGCCCATGCATTTAAGAATTGTGACATTGATGTTTCATTGCCTAGGCCATATCCTACAACCCTAAACAAGTAATACACATGTATTGATGACCATGAATCTCTTATTTAGACACTAACTAATATTAGGAGGAATAAATTACAATCATATTTGATTTTTATGCAAGGTTTATGAACACTCTATTCAAAATTCCTACATATTATAGACCTAAAAAAATTTGTATGCATTGTTATGTTTTGTAAAGCTTATGAATCATGTTTGAATGTTATGCCAAAAGACTTGAATCCTATTAGGATTGATCAAGTATGTGAATGGATTATGGTTATTGAAAAGGTAACAAATGAGTATGAGAAACTATTATAGTTGACCTAAATAAACAAAGGGTTGACAAAATGTGTGTGCACTAGTAGAAAAATAGAAATAAATGACTAAAAAAATTACCAAAAATGGCTCATGTGATCAGTAGTTTGGTCACATGACCATTGGTAGTTTATTGTTGGTCATTTATCTCACGACCAAATTTATGACTAAACAAATTTTAGTCATTAATTTGGTAGTATATTTAGTCATCAATTTGGTAGTATATTTAGTGATCAATTTGATAGTATATTTGGTAATTTGGTAGTGTATTTAGTCATTAATTTGGTAGTATATTTAGTCATCAATTTGGTAGTATATTTGGTAATTTGGTAGTATATTTAGTCATCAATTTGATAGTATATTTAGTCATTGTAGTCATTTATTTTAGTCATGGTTTAGTCATTTATTTTGGTGAATCAGTGATTCAAGTTACAAATCAAATCTAACTTAATTAATCCTCACAAATTTATGCATATAAACTTCAAGTATCATAGATATTCAAATGTTGAGAGAAGCACCATGAAATGAAGACTAAAATGCTTGAACAAATATTCTAAAAATTTATTTCATTAAGTCTCACTAGTTACATTCAATGTCTCACTAGCCAAGCAAAACCTCACTGGTTACAGCCTCACTTGCTAAACAAAAATCTCACTGATTTCAGCCTCACTAGCATCACTGGCAACTTGTCTCATTGACTGTCTTACATCATTTATTGAACATTCATCTCATCTCATTTACATCATTTATTAAACATTTATGAAATGGGTTTCTCATTCAAAAAAACATTATCTCAGCTCATGCACTGTTAAATAGTGAATTTGTATTAGAGCATTTCATATTCAAACTCTTCCTTGTTGGTATTCACCTTTCACCTTCCAAGATTCATCCTTTTGTGAATTTGATACATTTTGTGTACCATCAAAAGCCTGCAAATCAAAAAAGATGAAAAAACAATTTAACACCATTAGGTATTTTAATTTCATTAAACATGCACAAAAGTTTCAAAACTTCAAATAAATTCAAATCTATGGACCAGTGTTTTGAAATTCTTGACATAGTTTCAGAATAATTATTCACACAAGCATTGTGATTGACAGGCAACTATCCATACCTTAACATTGCCCTCCAGACAAACTTTATTGTAAATTTAGCCATAGCTAGTTTCATGAATGTACACACACAGTGAGGAGATACCAGTTATATAATTCCCATCCATTCCCAACAAATTACAGTCTAGATTACTTTGCAATTAGAATCTAGATTTTCTAGAGAAACCATCACACCAAACTCCTGAGTCCTCATAGACATACAACAATTCCTTAATAAAATAGTCATGAACTAACATGTTTTCCACAGTTTTGCACTCTTCTATTGCATAATCACCAATTACAACCTAAATATACCATGATGAAAACTAGTGGAAATACAATAACTAGCTAGGCAATATTGTAAATTAGCTACACAAATGTCAATAGTCCTCTCCACATTAGAGTTTCAAATTTTTGATACATTTGAAAAAAATAAATATAAATTTAAGTTCAAAAAAATCTAGGTTCTAGTAGCAAACTAGAATTGCATACAATTGAATAACTTTTGGCATCCGATCCAATTTTACATGCATGAGAAAAATTGGGAATAGAATCTTCCATCACTTTATGGGCTATTTCATCAACCCCAATTGTTATTGCTAGCAATCTTGCAAAGATTTAGAAAATCCTTCTATCAGTCTCCTAAATTAGAAAATCCTATTAAATAGCAATAGACTTAACATGTAAAACTATTTTTTAACAAGAATCTCAAAAAACATTACCAGCAACATGTGTAGGAAGATCCACCTCAAAAGAAGACCCTCGTTTCATCGAATTTCATAAACTGATCAAGCAAAGTTTCATTCTTGCATAAATGTTAATGATTTAGTCAAATATCTGATTAATATCACAGTTGATTGTAATTTTCAATTTGTAGTGTTTTTGAAGTCCATTGTGAGAGCGTACCGTGTTTTCAAAAAATCAAAGAACAAAATAAACACAGCTTCAACATTTTTTGCTATAGTACCAAAATTTCAAGTATTTGTTTAATTGAAATTTTTGTCCATTTTTCCCAATTCTAATTGTTTCAGACCCTTGTAATCCATAGCCAATCACAATTTGGGTAATGTTAATAAATATAGCATTGGGCATAAAATGTAGAAGCAAAAAGATTAGACAAATTAAGATAAATACAAGAATTCAAACAAGTGTCATATTTGATAAGGATTGGCATTCTTACTTGCTTTCTGTAAATTCATACTGCACATCATTTGTAAAAGCATTGATAATCCCTTTCAGGCCATTTTCTCCTGTTGACCCTCTAAAAGACACCAACAAATTTTGTCAACAAATTAATTACAAATTTCAGGTGAGAAAGCTTTAAATGCCTAATACAACAACAATAAAAATATTTGTCTGATACAGCAATAGTAAAAATATTTTAGTTAAAATGTGCTTCAAAGTGGCAATGAATAATCAAGAATATCAATTATTAGTTGGAAAAAAGACTATATCTCTCATTTTCGTTCCCCTTAATCCAAGATGGGCAACATAAATCTTGATAGAATCCAACTATCACAAAGGAAAAGTATTGAAACCGGCATGTATATTTCCAATGCCATGGCATTTGACCTCAATACTAAGTTCATATTTAGTAGATATGTACCATCATTGCACTTAGACACTCATTCCACATTAGACCAATTTGATGCTAAAATGGCACATATCATAAAAAAGTGCTCAGTCACATATAAGCATAATAAAAAGATGTATTCTATCACAATGTCAAAGTGAATATGATAGCCTAATGGTTACAAAGTAAACATTACTACCATAAAAGGGTTGATAAGTTGTCACAAAAACACACCAATTAGCATGGTTGACAATCATTGTTAGTTGGATAAGGACAAGCACATGCAAAGTGCCCAAGAACATGGAATGCAAGTCACCTTGGTCTAGCTTACATGCAAACAAGAATGACTATGTGAATAGAGAAAAGAGTACATGCAAATGCTTACACGAATTCAAGATCAATATGAGGAGTGAGTCTCTTCATTTCCACTCTATTCAGAGGAAATTGTCTGAAACTTCTACATTGGACAAGGAAACTTATTTGCAAGGATTGAATCAAACAACCACTATACCTATGTCACCAAAGTGCCTTTGCAACTAAACCAAAAAAGTGTTGCTTTGCTTCTTTCATTTGTTTCAAGGTGAAACATCAAGCATAGAATCCTCAACAAGTTGTTATTGAAAAGCTAGGATGGTAACCTTGAGATGATTAATTAAAGACTCCTCTCTCCAAATAAGATGGCTTGCAAAGCTTGACCTTATATTTTTACAGTCATAGATGTTGAGCTAAGCTGTTAAATCTAAGTAAAAAGCATTTATCCAATATCCTGGAGAATAGTGTAAGGCACATACTTGAATTTAGCTTGTGATGCTTCATAAGAAACCTCTACTTATCTAAGCAAATCGAAACCAAATAATGAGTTCTCAACAAATCTCATACTATACCTTAAATTTGGCCCGAATCTAATGGAGAATACCCTAGATTTCAGCATGAGGGTTATAGCTAAATTTTGAACATAAAAATATAAGTTCTCTTGTTGCCAAGACATTTCTAGAGCTAGAAGAATAAGTAGAATCTCATATGGCAACAAAGATTGAAAGCCATTGGAGATGTCAAAAGGTGAATACCTCAGACATATGAGAAGCCTGATCATATCTATATTGAATGATAGATGATTAATTGTAAATATTAGGGTAAGTGCAAAAAGATGGGGGGCCAAAAAGTGGCCAAATTGTTTTCAAAAAAAAAAATGCAAAACGCGAGCGCATTATCACCTATTATAAATAAATAAAAAAACTCATCTCATTTCATTTCATTTCTTTTTTCTCCACTATTCCCGTAGTCTACAAACCCTAGGAAGCGCGCTCGTGTTTTGGATTCCTCAATTCAACACAAAAATCTTATCGATTCATCGCCAAAATGCCACCACGACGTCGAGCACGCCAAAGGAGTGAGTTTATTTGTCTTTTTGTTTGAATTTACTTCTAAATATGTAGGTTTGAGTTGTTTTTTGATGTATATTTCATTAATTATCAAGAAATGTTAATGCACCTCCTCCTCAAAATCCACAAAATCCTGCGGAACAACAACCTTCTCCATCCATTCCTTGACATGCCCCTGGAACACAAGAAAATATAATGTGGCAAATTAAAAACAATAAAAAAGAAATTGAAGATATAATTGCAAGGTTGAATAATCCTTCCACTTCAACCTTGCATAGGTCCACGCTTGTTGAATCTATGTTATCAAATGTAGATTCAATTAGCAAGCAAATAACTAGTTGGATGGATAAGAGGAGGGAGTTTAGAGATTATTATGCAGACAAGCTGTCATACCAAGATGTGAAAAAATTACAAATTACAAAATTAGACTTGTGTTTGATTTTCACAAACCCACAAACAAATCAACCTCCACCCATTACATGTAAGAGGTTCCCTATCCATTGGTGCAACAACCAAGCGATAAGGGACAATTTTGGGCAGAGGTGGTGGATGGTTTTTGACCATCCTCCTTTCAATAATAATGAGGTCCCACAATACTTTTTGAGGAAACTCTACTGCGAGTTTGTCCTCAATAAAGTGCCAAACTATTTTGATATGCGAAACTTATAGGGTAGAGGTGGGGGGTCAGCACAAGATAGACCAGGGGCACATGTTGACCCACAGCGGGCAGTGAGACAAGTAATCAGCAGACCAGCCCATGAGCATGTTTCTATCCCTTCCATTGTGAAGGAGAGTGTTGAGGTCGATACACTTCAGTCCATTAGTGCCTTGACCCAGAGCATCATAGAGCATGCTAGTCTTGTAGTACAGAGTGGGTTGGGAGATAGTGCGAGGAGTAGGGTCCCACCCCATGCTTGTCAAACTTGTGGATCAGCTTGTGGTTATGACCCCATGGATAGTCAGGACACAGGTGCATAGGCTACATCTGCAGCTGAGCAGATGGTGATGACAGATACCCTCTTGAGTGAGACTTTCGGCCTTGATACTTAGGTAAATATTAGCAAGTTTATTGAATTTAATTTATTAAATTTCATTTTTGAAATGCAAGATTAACTAATTTAGTTTGATGATTTTAATGAAATTTTAGGGTCAAAGTGTTGATCCAGTTTTCAGTGGTTCTCCACCTGCATATTACACTAGATCATCTACTGTCGGGGTATCTAACTAGTAAACAATTATAAATATTACATGTGAATAGCATCATTATATGAATGGTATTCTAATATCTAATTTTGGATGTTGAATAGGTTTATATTAGAGATTTCACGGCAACACCTTCCAGTGGTGGTGGACTTCAAAGCTTCACGGAGGTAATAAAATAAATAATTTAATGAATGAAGTGTACTTACTAGATTTTTGTATGTGACTTGTGTGCTTTATTGTGTGTACTTCCATGTTTAGATGAACATGTGTGTATGTTAGGAGACATGATTTGCAACACTATTATAGTTTTCATAATTGAATAATGTTGTTTTATTTCTAGACGATGTAGGCTGTGGAGACACCTCCTGATGTTCATAGGGCAATGAAGCATGGTGTGACCTCTGCGATTCATAGCTCCATGGCATTGACAGGGGTATGAGGTAGATTAGTAAATTTTAATTTACATTCATTGTTATAGTTGTCTATTTTTGAAAAATCAAAAGATTATTGATTTGAAGTTTAATTTCTATCTGGATGGTTTCTATAGGACATGACATCACCACGGCCTATTCCTGCTACTGAGGCAAGTGAGGAGACATATTATATGGTAGCGGTAAGTGATTATTTTGTTAAATGTTTCATTTTTAATAACATGTAATTTTATATATTAATGTCTATACTTTTTATTGTAACAACTAGAGATGTAGAAAGAACTAAATAGGAGGAGCAGCCCTCAGGTTTGTAGTAGACCACCCACATGTGCGTCTCCATCCCCTAGAAGATCAAAGGCATCCTGTGATCTATTCTCTTCACCAGTTAGAGGGGAATGACTTTTTATTGTGTTCCTTTGTTGTATGCCTATATGGCATTTGTGGACATATATTTTGTATTGTATATAGTTGACATTGTATGCCTATATGGCATTCATGTAAGCCTATATGGCTATTTTGTATATATGTTATACTTATATCGATAGATATTGATGTATGCCTATATGGATATTTGGTTAATACAAATCTTTTTTATTGATGGCGTCCATACTTGCATTATAAATCCACGTTTGAATAGATATTTGTAGATGGCTACTTCAAATATTTAAAGTCCAATTGTATTACATAGGATGTTTGTTGATCCAATAAGCTAGCTATTGTTATTCAAGTATCACCTAAACCTCATTTTGGAACTAAAAGATAAAAGTTGTAGTTAAAAAAAATGAATCATCATGTTGAACAGAAAATATTAATATTCTTTATGAGTAGCATACAATGTCAACTATATGAAATACAAAAAAATAAATCATCATGTTATTCTTTATGTTTGAGATCCTGAAAATGACTAAGTCTGGTAGCCTGATATCCTAAAACACTAGGATGAATATCCAAGTCATTAGGATGATTGTGCCTTGAGAAAAAGTCATTAAGATGAGTGCCTAAAGGAGACTTTCTTAAACATTCAAACATTGAGCAACAAGCATGAAGGGTTAAGGCACAATTTACAACTCATAAAGCCTCAAAAGGGCACCCAACTTGGAGAGAGCATTCATTTAAGACAAGGCACCCATTGGCACCTATTCCACCATAAAAGTGTGCCTAAGGTGGAAGGAGAACAAGCCTCTAGTAAGTGAAGCACACCTATTGTCTAAACCACTTCATTATGGCGCCCTAGCATGAGGAGGAGTATATAAGTCAATAGGAAATGGCACCTAGAATGCAAATGAAGGACTAAGTGGCATTTTCAATAAGCATCAATTCACCTTGAGCTTTCAATAAATACATCAAATTGAGACCCATAAGCCTAGGTGCCCTTTGCCTTCAAAAGAACCTTGCATTGGCACCTTGGAGGAAATCAACTTACCATGACAAGTCTTGGAGGTTTCTCATTTTGGATGATGTCTTTTGAGATTAAATACAATGATTGAAAATTAATATGAGTGGAAAGAACTTATCTTGAACCTTAGGTGCCCTTCATGTAATTTCCAACCATCATGAGCACCTAGATCTAAGAAGGAGTGAATAAAGGATCTTAACATCAAGAAGCATGTTATCAATCAACTTGGAGAAGTCTTTGACAATAATTATGATGAATTGAGTACATGGAAGTAAAGGAAGTACATATCAACTCCAAAGTGTGCCTAATGATCAATAAGAAAGTCTTCCAACTTGCAAAGGCACTCATTGTGAATTTTCCTACTAGTTTTGGCGCCTTAAAGACTAAGTGCATGAAAATCTTAAGGATGAGCGCTTAGAGATGAGATAGTCTTCATAAGAGTTTAAATAAGAACATCATCAAAATGCACCTTGGTAGAGAGACTTGAGACCATCATCAAATAAGCCAAAATATCTATCTCCAATCTAGGTGCAAATTCTAGCTCCTCCCAACTCAAATGAGCGCCCAAGTTGAAGTCAACTTTCATCTATACAAACCTCAGATTGTGCCTTGATTGAGGAAGGGATTTGAACCTAAAAATTTAATCATCTCAAGACAAAAGCTTCCTTAGACACTTGGCATTTGATTGAAATCATTGAGAATTAGAAAGAACTACCTAAGGATGTAAGGCGCACTTTTCACCCATACAAGCCTAAAATTGCACCTAAGGGAAATAACTTGATTTCATATCAATAGGTGAGTGCCTTGAGAGAAAGGATCACCCTAGGTTATTTTCAATTTTTGAAAGTACAAAAATGATAAAAATAATGACAATTGAGTTAGGTACACATTAGCATCTGAGGACACCTCAATGAGCGCCTTGGGTGAAATTGCATGAGATGACCTTTTGGAGTGAGCACTTGAAAGATAGAATTCATTCTAAGACATGTCTCATCATTTAGAATTGCAAAATTGCAAGTATAAAGACATTTAAATCTAGGTGCACTCTCCATCAGTACAAACCCATTCTGGCACCTAAGGGAGAAATTGCATTGAAAGACACCTTTTGAATGAATCTCTTAAGGGAGATTGACCTCTTTAAGTCATTACAATTGTTTGAAATAATTTAAAGTGATAAATATGGACCAACTTGTGTTAGGTTCCCTTTGCTCTTCTTTTTACCATGTTTAAAGAGGATTCCTTTGTGTTATAAAATGTTTATCATGAGGATTGACGTGTTTCTTAGTTTGTATTGTAGGAAGATTGAAGGAAAAGGTAGGAGCAAGAGCTTAGAGTCACCTAGAGTCATCATGTAGCTGCTCCAAAGGAGCCTTTCACATTCATTCATGCTAGAGAGTTAAGATGGAAGTAATCACTGCCAAGGAAACACCACTTCAAGAGGTAGCTTCTCCAAGAGGTTACAACAAGATATATTTCAAGTCTTCTTCATCAATGACATCACCAGTTGCATCATGTTCGAAGACTTCCATCTATCACTTCAAGTTCCATTCATCTTCAAGTATCAACTAGACTCTTCATCAATCATCGCTTCAAGATCAACATGTAGCCACTCTAAAGGAACTTCTCATCATCATCAAGTATTCCAAAGACATCCATTCAATTTCAAGTCCCTCAAAATGGTTAGAAAAGTCAATATGTAATCTACAACAACAAGTAGTGCGTGTGTGATTTCTCTTGACATAGAAAGGTTTTAGCATTTCAAAATATCTTTGAAATTTTTTAATTTGAGGATACTTCCCTAGAAATTTACCATAAAACTATGTTTGATTCTCATCCAAAAAATGCTTTGGATGTGACTCACGGTTCTGACTACCGATTCTCCTTCTTACCACATCCCTTTGATTCGCAGATACCCATGTGTAATTCTTCCAAAAGTCTTGAATTAGTGATCTCAATGCTTCAACAATTGGTTTATCATTTTGTGCTAGTCTCCCTGAGAATGCCCATAATTCATTGGCATTAGTGTCCTCAATTCTTTAGCGTCTTCCAATGGCTCTTGATAAAGTTTCCTATTAATTCTCAATTCTTGACTCGTCTTTCTAATGAGACGAGCTTTCCTCATTTGACTACTTACTGTAGTCGATGTAATCACATGCCGTTTTGCATTACTATCTTTTGTGCATGAGGTGTTACCCACACTCTCATATGCACTCATTAGATTCTTGACAATAGATTTTTCACTTGAAGCCTCTGATGTTCTCAACCCAAGAATCTTCATGATGGACCTATACTTTATACTTCACATCATTTCAATGAATAGTTGACATCTTGCAGTCTCATTTAACTTTTCAATGAACAATCTCCAAATCATATGAGCATATCTTCTACAATTGCGTTTTGGAATCTTACCTTCCATTGGCTGCAAAATATTCTCATCAATATCAATCAAATACTTTGGCTTTCTATGCAAAATTCTAGGTGGTGTTAAGTTAGGTAAATTCATCTCAACATTAGGAATTTCATCAATATTTAAATGAGATGGGCTAGATGGCATACCTTCGATCGAATATGGAATAGATGACATACCTTGATGTTGAGGTGCGAATGATGGCATACCTCCTTCATCACATGTGAGTGATGATGTACTCTCAACTTGAGATGTGGTAGATCATGTCCCTACATGTTGACTTTTGATAGAGTATGTGTCTCCAACTATGGTATTCAAATCTCTCGTAGCACGAAGTTTTTGTATTTGTTCTCTTTGTGCCGCCAATACCATATCTCTTTGTGATGGTTGTGGTTCCTCTTCAATTGGCATGTCTTCATTTATCATGTCTAATTTCATCTTCTCACGAAGTTCCCTCATAGCCACTGCTTTCTTTGCATTCTTAGCTTCTATCTCTTCCTATGTTGGTTTAATTCTTGATCGTTTCCTCAACATGATAAAGAATTTGTCTATAGCATGATAAAGAGACCAATATTACTTCTTAAGAAATGAATACAAGATAATAGTGGGATTGTATTTTTATTATGTTGTAAGGATTTATTCTTGTATAGTTTGACATCATGGTATGTTAAGGTCTGTTTATTACACATAATTATTAAAGAGCCCAAGTGTATAAAATATGCATGGCATCATGTGAGATTGTAGGCTGCTTTCTTGATTGGGAATGTGTCTATTCTAAACATGTATGATAAAGCATGATAAAGTAATTCAAATAGAATTAAGGAAAATGTAAAGAACATGCATGTAAAGACTTGACATACCTAAAAAATAAAGATTCAAATGGAGAGAGTACCCAATTATGTAGTGTTTTTTTCTTCTTGCATCAAACTCCTTAACAATTTGAGTTTTTCACCACTTGCTTCCTTTTCAATGTTAAATTGAATAACACTCAAATATAATTACTAACAACAATACTATTAACCAATCTATAATGTTAAATTCCTAAAATTTAATCACAATTAACATTGCAACACTACAAAAATTGAAACTTGAATAGATATATATCAAACTTGGTGTGAAAACTATGTTATTTCCTCCTTCTCAAGTTGGCAAAGTAAAATGGTGGTGGAAAGATCATGCAAAGGTGGTAGAATGTGTCAAATGTGCATGTGACCTTCCCAACAGCATGAAAGCACTTCTTCTTTTTTCAGAACACGCGTAGAATCAGTATGAAAATAGAACATGTGGGCCTGGATCACGGGGGTCAACACTTTTTTACCGTTTCTATAGCAGGACAAAATGCGAGTGCGTTGTAACGCGCTCGCATTTTGTTCTACTATAGATTGATCACATCCTGTGCATTATCTTCCTTAACACAAGCAAGGATGACCACATCCTATGCTTCATCAACTGACACTTCCAAGCCTTACAATTCCTCTTAAATACGGGGGGATCCATGACTGGAAGAGCCAAGCCACTTGGTCCCGCCTTGCTGAAGGATGACATTCTAGGAGAATTAGGAGATTTTCCTTTGGAGATCATATAATCTTTAAATACTTTCCATCTTGGTAGGTCATCTGCATTAGAGAAAAACCACTGATGGTGTTTGAGAAATAAGAAATTCTTCTTCTCTTTGGTGATCCATTTCTCTTTCCAAACCTTCCCCTTCAAACTTGAATGACCACAAGGTTTTTGAGGGAGAACTTTTCTTGTTTCCTGAAAGAGCTTGCCAGATGCTTCATCATATGATAGGCATAACAATGAAGGGGCAAGCCCTCATAATGAAGTTCTTGATAGAAAATGCCCATCAAGGAAGAAAGATAGATCTTCTTTGGAAGCAGAAATTCTAGTTTGTGACAAATCCTTATCCAAGCATAAATAGCAATGGTTATGTCAAGCGATTTCCAATCCACTTCCACAAAGTCTCCTGAAGACTTCCTAATTGATTCCACAACATCCACACCCCAAAACTAGAGAGGTAATCAATATAATTGAACCCATAAATTTGCAGTTGATGACATAAACTCTCTTCAGGCTAGATTAAGAGTCCAACATTTCAGCTCAAGTCTAAACCCATCAACATCTAAATAACCTGAATATAAAATCTCTACTTGCCTATCTTTAGAACTCAACCCTCAACCCTTAACTCTGATCCCTCGACCCTCAACCCTATCCCTAAACCCTAAACCCTAAAGCCTCAACCCTCAACCCTCAACATCAAATCCTAATCCCTCGACCCTTCACTCTAATCCATCAATCCTAAACCATATCCCTAAACCCTCAACACTATACCTTAAACCCTAATCCCTCAACACTCAACCCTAAACCTTATCCCTAAACCCTAATCCCTCAACCCTAATCTATCATCCCTCAACTCTAATCCCTCATCCCTAAAACCTAAATGCTATCCCTATTCCTAAACCCTCAACAGACTCGATACTATACCTTAAACCCTAATCCCTTATCCCTAAACCCTCCAACCCTATCCCTAATCCTTATACCCTCCACACTCTACTTTAACCCTAATCCCTCGAAAGTCAACCCTATCCCTAAACCCTTGACCCTTGAACCTCAACCCTCAACCCTCAACATCAAACCCTAATCCCTCAACCCTTAACTCTGATCCCTCGACCCTCAACCCTATCCCTAAACCCTCAACCCTAAAGCCTCAACCCTCAACATCAAATCCTAATCCCTTGACCCTTCACTCTAATCCCTCAACCCTAAACCCTATCCCTAAACCCTCAACACTATACCTTAAACCATAATCCCTCAACCCTTAACCCTAAACCCTAATCCCTCAACCCTCAACCCTAATCTGTCATCCCTCAACTCTAATCCCTCATCCCTAAACCCTAAATGCTATCCCTATTCCTAAACCCTCAATAGACTCGATACTATACCTTAAACCCTAATCCCTTATCCCTAAACCCTCCAACCCTATCCCTAATCCTTATACCCTCCACACTCTACTTTAACCCTAATCCCTCAACCCTCAACCCTATCCCTAAACCCTTAACCCTTGAACTTCAACCCTCAACCCTCAACGTCAAACCCTAATCCCTCAACCCTTAACTATGATCCCTCGACCCTCAACCCTATCCCTAAACCCTAAACCCTAAAACCTCAACCCTTAACCCTCACTGTCAAATCCTAATCCCTCGACCCTTCACTCTAATCCCTCAACCCTAAACCCTATCCCTGAACCCTCAACACTATACCTTAAACCCTAATCCATCAACCCTCAACCCTAAATCTTATCCCTAAACTCTAATCCCTCAACCCTCAACCATAATCCGTCATCCCTCAACTCTAATCTATCATCCCTAAACCTTAAATGCTATCCCTATTCCTAAACCCTCAACAGACTCAATACTATACCTTAAACCCTAATCTCTTATCCCTAAACCCTCCAACCCTATCCCTAATCCTTATACCCTCCACACTCTACTTTACCCCTAATCCCTCGACCCTCAACCCTATCCCTAAACCCTTGACCCTCGAACCTCAACCCTCAATGTCAAACCCTAATCCCTCAACCCTTAACTCTGATCCCTTGACCCTCAACCCTATCCCTAAACCCTAAACCCTAAAGCCTTAACCCTTAATGTCAAATCCTAATCCCTTAACCCTTCACTCTAATCCCTCAACCCTAAACCCTATCCCTAAACCCTCAACACTATACCTTAAACCCTAATCCCTCAACCCTCAACCTTAAACCTTATCCCTAAACCTTAATTCCTCAACCCTCAACCCTAATTTGTCATCCCTCAACTCTAATCCCTCATCCCTAAATCCTAAATGCTATCCCTATTCCTATACCCTCAACAGACTCGATACTATACCTTAAACCCTAATCCTTTATCCCTAAACCCTCCAACCCTATCCATAATCCTTATACCCTCCACACTCTACTTTAACCCTAATCCCTCAACCCTCAACCCTATCCCTAAACCCTTGACCCTCGAACCTCAACCCTCAACCCTCAATGTCAAACCCTAATCCCTCAACCCTTAACTATGATCCCTCAACCCTCAACCCTATCCCTAAACCTTAAACCCTAAAGCCTCAACCCTCAACGTCAAATCCTAATCCCATGACCCTTCACTCTAATCCCTCAACCCTAAACCCTATCCCTAAACCCTCAACACTATAACTTAAACCCTAATCCCTCAACCTCAATCCTAAACCTTATCCCTAAACCCTAATCCCTCAACCCTCAACCCTAATCTGTCATCCCTCAACTCTAATCCCTCATCCCTAAACCGTAAACGCTATCCCTATTCCTAGACCCTTAATGGGCTCGATACTATACCTTAAACCCTAATCCCTTATCCCTAAACCCTCCAACCCTATCCCTAATCCTTATACCCTCGACACTCTACTTTAACCCTAATCCCTCGACCCTCAACCCTATCCCTCGACCCTTAACCCTCGAACCTTAATGTATTCAACCCTCAATGTCAAACCCTAATCCCTCAACCCTTAACTCTAATCCCTCGACCCTTAACCCTTAAAACTTGAACCCTAAAACCTATCCCTACATGCTTGATACTCGACACTATATCTTAAACCCTAATCCCTTAACCCTCATCCCTAAATCCTCAACCCTAAATCCTTAAACCTTCAACCCTAAACCCTATCCCTAATCCCTCTACCCTTGACACTCTTATTTAACCCTAATCCCTTGACCATTAACCCTATCCCTCAATCTCAACCCTCAACCCTCAATCCTCAACCCTCAACTCTCAACATTAAACCCTAATTCATCAAACCTAAACCCTAATCCCTCAAACCTAAACCCTATTCCTAAACCATCGACCCTCAACACTATACCTTAAACCCTAATCCCTATCCCTCAACCCTTAACCCTTAAAACTTAAACTTTATCCCTACACCCTCAACACTTGACACTATATCTTAAGCCTTAAACCCTCATCCTTAAAGTCTCAACCCTCGATCCTTAAACCTTCAACCCTAAACCCTATCCCTAATCCCTCTACCCTCGACACTCTAACCCTAACCTCAACATTAAACACTAATCTGTTAACCCTAAACCCTAATCCATCAACCCTAAACCCTATCCCTAAACCCTCAACCCTCAACACTATACCTTAAACCCTAATCCATCAACCCTAAAACCTAATCCCTCAACCCTCAACCCTAAACACTATCAATAAACCCTCAACCCTCAACACTATACATTAAACCCTAATCCCTCAACCCTCAACCCTAAATGCTATCCCTATTCCTAAACCCTCAACCCTTGACACTATACCTTAAACCCTAATCCCTTATCCCTAAACCCTAAACCCTATCCCTCAACCCTTTACCCTTAAAAATTAAACCCTAAAACCTATCATTAAACCCTCGACACTCAACACTATATTTTAAACCCCAATCCCTTAACCCTCAGCCCTAAAGCCTCAACCCTTAATTGTTAAACCTTCAACCCTAAACCCTATCCCTAATCCCTCTACCCTCAACACTCTACTTTAACCCTAATACCTTGACCATCAACCCTATCCCTAAACCCTCAACCCTCAACCCTTAACTCTCAACATTAAACCCTAATCCGTCAACCCTAAACCCTAATCCGTCAACCCTAAACCCTAAACCCTCAACACTATACCTTAAACCATAATCCCTCAACCCTAAACCCTAATCCCTAAACCCTAAACCCTAAACCCTAAACCCAAAAAAACTTCTTTGCCTTATGTTAGGTTGTTAAACCCATCATTTTTGACACTCTTCTCTTAAAGATATTTGAGTTGCAAGAATATGTCAGAAAAATGGCTATGAACCTTTTTAATGTTAGTAATGTTATATGGCATGTTTTTCTGGCCCATCTGGGGTTCATTATGCCAATAGGTGTACACACTATAAGAAAAGATTTGCGTATGGTACATCCACAGTGAGTAATTAACAATTGAAATCAGAAGGATGATCATTATGAGAAAAGATTCGCATTGGGGTACATCTATGTTTCTTGCTGTCCACCCCACACTTAGGGGAGGTATATTGTTATGAAACAAGAAAATAATCTCCCATTGTTTACTAGCTCTATCCACAAGAACTACTAAACTATACCTTAAACCCTAATCCCTCAACCCTAAACTTTCAACCCTAAACCCTATCCCTAATCCCTCTACCCTCAACACTCTACCTTAACCCTAATCTCTTGACCCTTAACCCTAAATGCTTAACCCTCAACCTTAAACCTTAATCACTCAATCCTTATCCACCCCTCTCCTCCCCTATCGGCTCACTCCCATCTCTACCCTCTTCTGCCCTCGACACTATACATACATACATATAGGCATACATAGATACATACATACATAGAGGCATACATAGATACATACATACATACATATAGGCATACATAGATACATACACACATATAAGCATACATATATACATACATACATACATACATACATGCATACATACATACATGATTAATAGCCTTGAACATAAAAAAATTTAAGGGGAACATAACGCGAGCGCGTTATTTCAAACATGACAAACAACACAAACTTTTGCGGAAAAGGAAAAATGCAAAGCAAAACATAACGTAAGCGCGTTATAACATGCTCGCATTATGTTTTTTTTGGGAATCCCAAGCCTTGGGCTGGGGATTTGCTTTGGATTTCCAACCCAAAGGCTTGGAGTGCCTTTTGAACAGCCACATACGTGTTTTTCCATATTCTTCAAGATTTCACATAATTTTGTTCGTGCAAAGTGCTAACCCTCAGATTTGCACGTGTTTCAAGGTCGAACAAATCGAACACTTGGGTAATGTTAGGCTTTCTCTTAGCTATTTGACGATGTGAATTTTTTCACATTTTAACAATGTTAAGCCTTTCATCTTTAATTTCTTTTGTTTGTGTGTCCATTTTTGGGAAAAAACCACTGTTTGGTCTTTTTTTCATTGTAAATTAACTATTCATTGAAATTTCAAAAAAATTACATAATTAGAAACTAGACTCCATTCTACAAATATTAAAAAAAGAAAAAAATGATTTTTAATTAGTTTTCAAAATTTATAGGGGTAGCATGGCCAAAATTCTATTTTTTAGGATGTGTCAACTTTGAAAATTAGTAAAAAATCAAATATTCATCAAAAAATTATCAGAAAAATCAGGCATAAACTACATGCTATTAGCTAATTTCTCACTGAAGCGATTGTAAAAGTACTAAAGAAAGTTGACCTTTTGAGGGAGCCACAAAACATGCTATGTTATGTTTTTTTGATAGAAACAAGACCATTTTATGTGTCTCCCTCTTTTGAACCCCTTAATCTATGCTATTTTAAAAAAAAATAGTAGTTTAGAAAGTAGACTTGGAGTACTACAAACATTGTTTTGGTTGCATCTCCAAATTTTGAGTGTAACTATGCTCAATTTCTCATCCAAGGCCAGTATTTCCTGATTTCAGAAAAAAAGTGGCCACTTAAGACCCCTTTTTGGCCCCCCATCTTCTTGCACTTACCCATTAGGAGCCCCACCATAGACATATGAGAAGGCCAATGGTCATAGGTCTATGGCAGGGCTTCTAATATTTGCCATATTAATGACTAAATATACTACCAAATATTGAAGTTGCATGACCACCCCATGAAGTACCAAGAACAATACCTCCACATTTGTGAATATCATTAACAACATTTGGGTTTAGGGGATGGTATTGTGAGAGTAAAAACCTTTATAACCTCCCTACACAAGAAGAACCCAAAAGGTTGTTTATTCACAAAAATGTGCACAAAAAAGTTCTAATTATAGAAAACCTGCAATAATATGGTCACACATTCAACTAAGTTCTCAAACAAAATGCTATTCAAACTAGGAAAACTTTAAAATCTAAAATTTTTGAATTGCCCCTGCTGAGTAATCTTTTCATTTGCAACATTCAAAAGAAAGAAGAACAGAGGAATCACAAAAAAATGTAAAATTCTCAAACCATTCCAAGAGAGCTCTCTGTAATTGTTCCATTCTTATCTTCTGTGCAATCATCAAATAGTAAATGTTTTGTCTTTCTTCTCTCAACTAATTTCATCTTGTATTTTCATTTGCTATGATTTATGCTATTACCTTGTGGATTTCTCCTATGATTTCTACTATTACTCATCTCAATCTCACAGGATTATGTTGAAGGAGGCACTGCACATTTTTCTTACCACACACAACCCTCCTGAAGACTATTCTACATATCATCACTTATTGCAGACTTGCATTCTCAAGAACAAGCTTTCAAAAGGGAAAACAGTGCACTCTTTCATTGATTATAGGTAATTCGCATTTGCTACATGTATAATTTTTTATAATAAGCTTATTTACATGTATGTAAAGTACAAAAGCTTGGATGATGCTTGAAAAGTCTTTGATCATATTTGCCAACGTACTCCCACCCTGTGCCAAAATGGGAGCTTTGGAATAGGGAATGGGCATCCATCAAAGCATAATGGAAGGGTTTTTTTTTTCCAAATATTATAGTTCAAAATGCCCTGGTAGACATGTATGCAAAAAGTGGTAGCATACACAAGGCATGCAAATTGTTTGATAGAATGCCTCAAAGAGATGTCATATCATGGAATGCAATGATTGCAGGATTTGTACAAAATGGATTTGTTGACAAAGCTTTAGAAACATTCAAACAAATGCAATTGGCAAGTGTCAATCCAAATTGCACAACCTTTGCTAGCATCCTCCCTACGTGTTCCAAAATGGAAGCTTTGTAACTGGGTATGGACATCCATCAAAGCATAAAGGATAGAGGAATTTTGACAGATGTTGTAGATGCAACTGCTCTAGTAGACATGTATGCAAAATGTGGAAGCATAGACAGGGCACGTGAACTGTTTGATAGAATGTCTCAAAGAAATGTGGTCTCATGGAATGCCATCATTGTAGGATATGCACAAAATGGATTTGTTGAAAAGGATTTAGAAACTTTCAAGCAAATGCAATTGACAAGTGTAAAGCCAAATTCCACAACCTTTGCCCTGCCTATGCCAAAATGGGAGCTTTGGAACAGGGTGTTGGCATCCATCAAAGCATAAAAGATAGAGGAATTCTATTAGATGTTGTAGTTGTAAATGACATGGTAGACATGTATACAAAATGTGGAAGCATAGACAAGGCACGTGAAGTGTTTGATAGAATGTCTCAAAGAGGTGTGGTCTCATAGAATGCAATGATTGCAAGATATACACAAAATGGATTTATTGAAAAGGCTTTAGAAACTTTCAAGCAAATGCAATTAGCAGGTGTTAAGCCAAATTCTACAACCTTTGCCAACATCCTCCCTGCCTGTGCCAAAATGTGAGATTTAGAACAGGGTATAAACATCCATCAAAGCATAATGGAAGGGGGCATTTTATCAGATATTATAGTTGGAAATGCTTTGATAGGCATGTATTCAAAATGTGGAAGCATAGACATGGCATGTGAACTGTTTGACAAAATGCCTAAAAGAGATGTCATCTCATGGAATGCAATGATTGTAGGATATGCACAAAATAGATTTGTTGAAAAGGCTTTAGAAAATTTCAAGCAAATGTAATTGGTAGAAGTAAAACCGGATTCCACAACCTTTGCCAGCATTCTTCCTGTCTATGCCAAAACATGTGCTTTTGAACAGGGTATGGACATCCATCAAAGCATAAAGGATAGAGAAATTCTATCAGATGTTGTAGTTGCAACTGCCCTGGTAGACATGTATGCAAAATGTGGAAGCATAGACAAAGCACATGAACTGTTTGACAGAATGCCTCAAAGAAATGTGGTCTCATGGAATGCCATGATTGCAAGATATGCACAAAATGGATATTGCAAGGATGCTCTTAAAATCTTTGAATTAATGAAGCACTCTGGAACATATCCTAACATTGTAAGCTTTGCTTGTGTTCTATGTGCATGCAGCCATGCAGGTTTAGTGGATGAGGGCTATACATACTTCAATCACATGAGTAACCCTGCATTACACCTACAGTTGATCATTATGTGTGCATGGTTGACCTTCTTGCCCATGATGGCTATCTTGAGGACACCCTAAACTTTATCATTAAGATGCCAGTTAAATTTGTGCTGGTTGTGTGGATGTGTTTTCTTGGTGCATGTAGATTACATATGAATATAAGCTTAAGGGAATTTACAGTGATGCTGCTTTTTGATTTGGATCCTAAAAATGTTACAACTTATGTTCTTCTCTCAAATATCTAAGCAAAAGTGGGCAGCTGGGGCGAGGTTCAAATGATAAGGAGATTGATGAAAGATAGAGGAATTAAAAATATCCCAGGGTGTAGTTGGATTGAAGGCCACAAAATGGTCATGCCTTTTGTGTAGGAGACAAATCACATCCAAAGATACAAGAGATCTATGCAAAATTGGAAAAATTAACTTGGGAGATGAAGGCAGTACGGTATTTTCTAGATGCAAGACATTTACATAATGATGTGGAAGATGGGGAAAGGAATTATTTCTCTGGAACCATGGTGAAAAGTTGTCAATTGTATTTGGTTTGTTCAACATGCCTCCTATAACAACTATTAGAGTTGTTAAGAACCTTTGAATATATGTTGATTGTCACACTGCAATGAAATTAATATTTGGATGTTCAATTATTTATGGATTTTGAATTGTTTATGGCACTAGCTACCAACCATAAATGAGGCCATAATTGAACATTCACAGGAGTTGTAAAAGTCAGGCTTCACTTGTCATAAGACTGACCTAAAGCCAAAAAAGAATAATCAAGCTAGAGATGGAACACAAATTTATTCTCTAATTATTAGAAAATGTATTAGGTACATTAGGTATGCAGTTTGACTCATGTGATTTAAGGTTGAATGCCACAATAAATCATAAAGGCCAGAACATTAAATCAATTTGAGAACACTAGAAAATGGAATCTATAGTATCCAACAGCTAAAATTACAAAGGGCTAGGATGACAGCTTGGCAAGTTCCCATATTATATTAAAGTAGAATACATGTTGAATTAGACTACAATTTTTTTTATGATAATGTTGTGCATGAAAGGGAAGACCTTCTTGAAATGAATGTACAAAAAATATATGAGTAAATTCATTTGAGATGCAGGACTGCACAAAGAATAGAAACAAATTCATTTGAGATGCATGACTGTAGAGAGAATATATGTAAATTTGTTTGAGATGCAAGACTGAAGAACACCAAAGGTATAACTCACCTATCGTTGATCTTGCTCCGTCTGTGCTACTCAGTTACAAAGTGCTTGGACCTGGGAGTGTTGGCTCTCTGATCATTGCTTTTTCCATCTACTTTTGATGGTGCTTCACCTGAAATTAAATATTATCACTTTAGATGTAAAACCTTTGTGAAGTGCACTTACATTCTGCAAGAAGCATAATTTCTCATAACTAAACATCATATGCAAAAGCATATAGCTCTTAGCACATTCACAACATAGTCCATCACAAACTCAAATAATGAAGACTCATAGATCTGAGTGTAAAAAGTGGTGAACATCAGGTAGAGCATGTATGAAAATGTATGAGCCCACACAAAAAATACCTTAGGACTATTACTAAGGTCAATTTTAGCAACTGTATCCTATTAATAAGAAGAAAATTTTCTTGAAATCTTGATATATGGCACTTATTAATAAGACGTCACATCACCAATTCATCTCTTCCTTAACATTTAGTTATATCTTGCAAAACATTTAGCAAAGGGGACATTACACATGCCCTTATCACTCTAAATTCCCAATGGAAATTTGAAGTGAATAATGATGTTATTGTAAGGAAATTTCTCAATTGTTGCAACATCATTTGTCTTTGTCACAACTACTTTGGCCCTCTTGGTGAAATGATCAATGGTTATCAAAATATTTTTTTATCCTTTTTAAGTAAATCTAGATGATCATGTGAAATCAATAGCCCAATGTTAAAATCGCTTGTGGGAACTATTGACTTCAATGGTGCAAAATTCATAGCTATGGTTGGCCCATATGATGGCATGTCAAACTTTTGAACCCAATTCTCAGTACTAACAAACATTGTAGACCACTAGAGTCCATGCAACAACAAACTATGTGATTTGTTAATGCATGTCCACCTATCATGCCTTCAATGGGACTCATGAAGTACATCTCATCAATCAACATGTGTAAAGGGCATTCCTTGACACACATGTGACACATTTCTAGTGTGAAATCTTTACAAAATTGGTCAATGCAAAATTACAATCAATATATTTGATTGGGCCATTGGGTGACTACTGAATTCAAACAAATTTGCATTTTGAAACACACCCTGAAACTCAGAATTTTCACATGTATCAATTTCAGAGAGATGATCAGGCCTAACATGTGCTTATCTAGCTCAATGAAGGCCTCAAGTTTATAGAATAAAATTTAAGGCACTATGATCCATATAGAACCAAAACTTATATTTCAAGAAATAACTACACTAAATCTGCAATGCATAAATCATGGCTAGGTGTTATTGATCTATTGTAGTATAGGGTGCTGCCACAATAATGGCTTACACTTTTTGGGGCATCTTGATTTTTGCTAAAATCACATATTTTTAGAAAATATAATGATTTAAGCCTTGAAAGGTTCCATTTAAAGAATTTTAATTGAAGAGGATTTGATCAAACCACCTTAGATTCAAATCCCCTTGGATAGAACCCCTCTAGTTTTAAACCATACCTATAATGGAGTCTCTTCTACACCTATCAAAATGCTGATAAAAAACCACTTTTGATTTACCTTTTGGGGGATCAAATGAATTCATTTAAAATTTATGTTTTGTAAGTATGTAGTCCTTATTATAAGCTTCCCAAAAAGCATAATTTAAAATATATTTAATTTGATTATTATATTTATTTTTTATTTCTTGTGAATGTAGGTTTTCACCGAGCATCAAGTTCTCTGTTCTACACACATGGAAAACTAATAAATTAGTGAAAAAAAATTCTGAAAAATATCTAGGCCCTAGGTATTTATGTCCTTGTTTCAACAAAAAAAAATTAAAATTGAATTTCAGTCATACAGAAAAAGTTATGTTTTACGAAATACACATATGTTTAAATTATAATTGGTTTGACTTCAAAACTTAATTTAAAAACAAAATATTTAACAAAAGATTATGAAACCAGATGCATTCCCTATATATTGGTGTTACCAATCTAAATTCAAAAGAATTAGAATTTTATTCTTTGTAGAAAAAAAGTTATGTGCTACAAAATAGACATCACTTTAAAAAAATGTTGTTTACTATTAAAAACTAGTTATCAAAGGAGATGCAAAAAATTTACAATTTAACTCCATTTTTTTTTAAAAAATATATTTAGAATCTACCAAAAAAATCTCACAAATCACTAGTTCGCGTCATCTTCAAATTTGTAACGGTTTAGCGGCTATAGGTGTGAGAAAGTGTAGATTTAGTTCAAAATGTTGAATTCAATGTCAAGTTTTGCCAAAAAGTGTAACCCATTATTGTGGGATGACCCTATAGTTCCTTTTGATGCATCATAGTCTTTGATTATAAAGGAAGATGAGATGATCAATGTTAGCCTCATCCAATTGAGGAAGGATTGAACCTATCGTGATGTTAAACACCTAGATGAATATAAAAAAATATTCTTCCAATATGGAAAACACATACTGGATTCCTTGGCAATCTAGTAGTTGAACTACTCAAGGGCTTGCTGCTCAGTAGCCAACCCTTCAAATTTCACCTTTCTCTAGAAGATGCTTGAGAAGAATGAGTAAAGAGTAGGAAAAAATGAACTAGTTGTAATATCCTCTGTTGGTGAGAAAGGTGCACATTTTCACATTTGAGTTCAACATCAATGGGATCTGTGATACTGCATGTGGCTTCAATATTTGACTGGTCTATCATAAGTTTGACATTTCTTTCAATTATGTGGTCCAAAATAGTTTCCAACATGGATGGAGTGAAGGTTGAATTTAACCAAATAGTTCAAGAAAAACTTGGTGGGTCTTCTTTTAGTCTAGATAGCATGGATGAATTGATGAACCTTGTTATGAAAATGTCAACATAAGAAAAATAAATATGAATCATCTAGGATATGATTGAAGACTATAGAAGTTTTGCACATGATCAGCATACTAGAGAAAGAGTAATTTTGAGGCCTATAGATGGAGAAGTGAAAAGTTTCATTGAAAGGGTTTAGCATGTTTAAGAGAAGGGTAGAATGTTAGCTCTAGATTCACTAGAACTAGAGGATTTTTTAGATTAGCTATTTTTAGAGTGAGGTCCTATTTTTGGCCAGATTCTAGAGAGCTTATTTTTAGTTAACTTTAGTGAGTTGTTAGCCAAACCATATTTGAAGGAGTTTTTTGCTTCAAAGTATTGTATTTTCAACTTTGCAGTTATTCTTTAGTGGATACAAAGACTTGATTTTTGGGATTATTAATGACTCCCAAATCCCAAAAATATTATTTTGTAAACTTATAAAGAAGTGCTTTATGCACACAATTTTCTTAATAATAGCTGATGCTATGCTTATGCTACTGAAATTGTTATTCAAGTGTGTTTTAAATTTGATCTTCTCGTGTTCACAATTACCGTGTTCAAGATTTCAGCAATTGAATTGAAAGTGGGTAATAGTGTCAATCTTTATATTGGTGTTGTCTATTTGAATTGTAGCCTTTTATGCAGATTTAACCATTTGATTTATGGAATCTAATGTTATTTGTGTGTCAGATCTATTTACTCCTTGAGCTTTTGTCAACATGGACTTACTAGTTTCTACTTTTAACTAGTAGGAGAAGTGATTGCTGTGTTTAGAGTAGTTGTTGATTCATCTAGTTTAGAGCTATAAAATATAAAATCCTATTGGTTAGAGGAGATGAATTCAATCTTGTGCTCATACCCAAGGCCAAAATGATAGGGCAGGTTCAGTTTAGTTTATTCCACTTTGCATCAAAACCCTCCATAAAATTATTGCGCATAGTGTATCTATTTATAGATTTTTTCTATAGTCAAGCATCTAGGGTTAGTTTTAACTTTTATGTTATAAGGGAGAGCTTCTCCTTCCAATTTGAAGAGAGGTTTAGCTCACATACTATTATGTTTTGTGTTGTCTTGCAAAAGTCAAATTAAAATGCTAACAATGAGTATGCAATTTTTTATGACCTTGTTGTAAAAAGAAATTCCAAGTAGCTGAATTAGGTTTCCATTATCAAATGGCAGACTTTCTTTACACTTCACTATAACAGCGAAGCTTGGGACTTGGGTTTTGGACAATTTTGTTGTTCCCAATGCATCCTAGTCTAGCCCCCTGCATTGAGTGCTAACTCTTATATGACCTATAAGAGGAGCAATTGGCTTCACAAGGGATCAATAATAGGGTGCATTTTGGATTTAAGGTTGAAAATACATAGAAGATGGAAGCTACCCAACATTGTGAGCAAGACATGATGACACCAACTAGCTACCAAACAACATGGGTAAGCAATTAAATGTGCTCATCCAAGGAGGACTGCCTCCCCCATTTGGAAAATTTGATTATGAGGATGCATAGAAAGGTCTTCTAGAGACACAAAAGAATGATGACTCTAACTTTAGGGATAAGCTTCCGCTCCAACAACCACCAGCATAAGCAATTGAGCCAAGGAGGATTGCCTTCCCCATTTGGAGAAGATAAAAATTTGATTACTGAGGATGCATAAAGAGGTCTTCTAGATACACAAAAGAATGATGACTCTAGCCTTAGGGATTAACCTTTAGTTCCAACAGCCTAGGTATTTATTAGAATAATTCAACTAGTGCCTAAGCTAAAGGTGCAAATCACATAAGTTAGCTTGAAGATCCAAAACATCTCCTACATAGAAACCATAAGTTTGGCATTAAGTTTTACAACCCTACAACAAATCAACTTGCCTAAGGAAGAATGGGAATCAATCAAGGTGACATTGGTCTCTATTCCCCTAACAATACGAGGGCACTTTATCGCTTATGCCTAATCCTCTATTCTTTGTTCTTTTAGTTTTGACTATGCGACCAATGGATTGGCTTTATGAATTATTTTTTCTTTTTGCAAAGAACCCCCTTGAGAGCCACCAAAAATGTAGAAGAATAAGATTCTAAACCATAATGAGATGCAAAGGGAACTTGATAAGAGAATATGGCATGACTTTGTGTTGATTAGACATCTTTATGCATTTTTGTACCTTGGATGGTTTCCTAAAAAATTGAGAAAATAGTTGACTATCATAGCCAATTTGTCTCAATGTGGAAAAGGTGAAAATCAAATAATGAGCATATTTTAGAAGATGATATTGACTTGAATTCAAGCCTATTTTGACCAAGGGATCCCTGAGCACTTGAGAGAATCAACAAGGAATGGATTCAGAAGGATAATAACAATTTTGTAAAAGAATAGTGTCAAGAAAAATGTTCTAAAGTCTATGGTTCTACTGGTATCCTTCCACACCTATCCAATTTTGTGAAGCCTTGATTAGTTTGAAAGAAAGGTTAATGAGGAAATTAGTCTACAAATGGTAGCTTTTCAGAGTACGGGGATCTCACAGTCACCTTATAGCATAGAGGAGGATGTTTGAGGGTCATCAATTAAGTTCAATCTAACAACAAACCCTACTTCAAAAAGATAAGGAAAGGAAAGAAATGAAGGTAGCTCCCTCCAATGTAGAAATGATAGTTTTCCAAAAGTTTGGCCTAACATATCACTTGACAACAATGAAGATCTCTAAAAACTATTGATCTAATCTAATACAACCACCATGGCCTTCCTTGTCCTATTCACAGTCCAAATCATCCTCCTTTCCTTGTTTGTATTTCTAGTTTCCATTTCCTCATTTTGCTTCACTATCAAACTCATCCATTTTACTATCCAACTCATCCCCTTTTCCTTATCTGCATTTCTAGTTTGTGCCTCCATTCCATCTCTTTTTCATTATCTGACAAACTTCCTTTTTCCTTGCATGCATTTCTGGTTTCTACTCATCCATGTTTTACCCTCCTACTTTTAGATTCCTACTCTTTTCTATTGTCCTCATCTCACTCCACAAAACCAATCTCACAGATCTCAAAAGTTGACTTGGAATCATTAATCCAAAGAAAAAAGGGTCAAGTAAGACAGGGAGTGGTGGTGGGTCCCCTTTCATATACACATGGAAACCTTTTAGAGGATCAAGTCTTGACATAGCTCTAACAAAGGAGGAAACAACTAGGACTATTGATTTGAATGAATAATGAAAATTCTAACTTCAAAATATACGAGATGACAACAAATCAATGTGACTAATAGATGTTGATTCATGGGAATTTTGGAATGACAAGTGTAAATCAAAATCCACCTGGTGGGTCATCATGATCTCTATGCTAGTTTTTGTCTAGTGATCTTAGCACTTTGAAATTCCCTATCTAGCCAATGAAACCTAATTCACAAAGCAATGAAGTGTCTAATACCTCCAAAATTCCCCAAGATCTAGTTGGAGATGTATTACCATGTGTCTCCACTCCAAATCACAGCACTATCAACTAAAATCAGTGGAATAAAAGAACAATCATAACCAAAAGTGAGTACTCTATCAACAAACTAAAACAAGTGAACCATAACAAGAATATGTTGAAGAAGCAATCATGATTTTTTAAACCCACCAAGACATTTGGCTACAATTGGTAGTTAAACCTATGAGAACTAGCCATTGGAACTTGATCATCCAAGCAAGCTTCCGTTCTGAATAATTTCAAATGATGATCCACTGAGATCTTGTAGGCTACATTTTTTTAATAAATAAGACCCTTGAGTTCAATTGTAAATATATTGGGACTCCTTATTGTTGCTCTATAATTTAGTAGCTTTAAACCTTAATTTCATTTTTTTGTAAATCTTTGAGATCTTTTAAGGCTGGGACAACATATATCTCTTTGATATTTTAATATTAATGCTCAATGATCAATTTCAGCCTTTGCATTATATTCAGATGTCATTTTTCAATCTCCTAGAGTATTCTTTCTTTTATCTCTATTTCAGTTGAAAATGTACTTGTTGATGTTACAAATGCTGATTGCTATGAGTTTGTTAATAAGCAAGTTTTAAGGTCAAATCTATCTTGGCATATAGTATGCCCATTCCTTTTTCCGCATTTCTTACCCTTTTCCTTTATAGTTTTAGATTTAACATCAAGATAGCTGAAGCTGGCCCACATCTTGAGGTTACTTCTTAAGAATCTCATATTTTGAAGATCCTTAGACTATTGAACTAATTATGAGGCACACTCAAAAGACACTAGATAGTTAGGCTATTTTAACAACCAACAATGTGATCATATGAAAAGAACTCAGGAATTAAACCCCATGATTTTATGATGGAGGTTATTACATTGAGTTTATTTGGATTCCATTGAATCATAACTCTTCTAGTCATGCTAGTGGGATCCAACACTACACAATTTTGAAAACTCAAAGCTATGATTTTGAAGTCATATGCTAGTCATCTCATGGAATGTAATGATTGCAGGATATGTGCACAATGGGTTAGATTAAAAATGTTAGAATCCTTCAAGAAAATGTGAAAATGTGTAACATAGACAAGGAAAGTAACTATTTGGAAGGACGCCTAAAAGCGATGTCATCTAATGGGCAAAAATGATTACGGGATATGCACAAAAGAGATTTGTTGAGAAGGCGTTACAACTTACATGTAGTGCAATATGCAACGGATGGAAATATTGACTCCATAGCTACACCTCTACCCTTTTTAGCTCCCTGCATGCCCTCCTTTCTCCTTGCCAAAAATCCTTTCTCCTCCCTTCTACCCAAATCCATAGCATGAGCCTTTTTCCCTCCCTCCTGTCAGAATGAGAATCGCGCTATAAAATATTTTCTTGTTTTTCCTTAAGTAAAAAAAAAGACTATCCCTATATTATTTTTGGTTTATAACTAATAGATGACCAAGGCTTAAGAAATACCCCATCTCATGAACGTCATATAGAAACTATGCACAAGGTCCATTCGCTAACACAACACCACAACAAGAAAAATAAATAGATGAACACATGCCATATTTATCTCAGTGTCTGCAATGGAGTCTCTGATAAATCTCAAAACATTGTGAACAAAAGGGTCAAATAGGTAGGAATTGGGTCAGTGCAAGAAGTTGGGTCCACTTTTTGGCTAAAAAGTGGAAGTGTTTTCCCTGATTTTCAGAATTTGTCACATTTGACCTAAATATTTGAGGCACTTAAAGATTGAATCTTTAAAAAATTTAGTAATATAAAATGTAGTACTCAGAGTCTAGTTTCTAAATATGTAATTTATTTTAATACCCAGATGATACAAATTGATTTTCAATAGGAATTTCTAAAAACCACTATTTAAAAGTCACTTTTTTTACCATACCATGCATGTGTACGGCCAACATAATTTGACCTAAATAAAAGTATTTTTCTAAATCCTTTTGGAGAAAGATGTGTAGTACAGTGAAGTTTGATGAGGATTTTTTTTTATAATTTTTTACTAAATATTTTTTTTTATTAATTTTTTTGGCCTTAATTGTTGTTTTCGAAAACCCTCGTGTACGGCCAACATAATTTGAGCAAAACTAATCATAAAATGATTTTTTTTTTCCATTGTGTAGAGAATGATGTGTAGATTGATGACATATAATTTTGTTTTCAAAAATCTTTAAAAATTAAAAGTTATTAAAAATACAAACACCTATCATTTCAAGTTTTTGGACTAGTTTCCTCATAAATTTATTAATAAATAGAAAAACAAGTCAAATAAAAAAAATTCCATATTTGAAAACTAGACACTGTCATCTATAATGGATTTTAATTTCATAAAAAAATTCACAAAAAATGTCGTTAGCCATATAGGTAAACTCAATCTTTTCTCTTGTTCTATACTTAGAAAATAACTTGCAGGTCCAAGGCAAGGGTTGACTTACCATACCTTTCCCAAGCCTAAGCTTTTAGGAATGGGTACGCATTATTAACAGGTACCTATTTTAAAACGGGTACCCATTCCCTTTGTGTGGGAAAAAAAAGCGTGCATTTTTTTTTTCAAATTTAAACATCTATTTAGAAATGGGTACCCATTCCTAAGCAGGTACCCATTCCTAAGTGGGTACCTGTTTAGGCTCGGGCACCAGTTTCTATCAGGATTTTTTTTTGCCTCCAACTTCCCCTCTATGTGGACCCAACTTCTTGCACTTACCCAATTATGCTCTATAGTTTGGTGGTATAAACAAAACTGATATTGGCCCAATTTCTCTTGAAGTTTAAATTAGAATGTTATGCTCCAGGATTTTATCTTACTTTATTGCTTTTGTTTATATGTATGGTTAATAATGGAGTATGTGAATAATAGATCTATTATTAAATAAATGCATGTTTTGTTAAAGTGACTCATAGAGAAAAAGAAAAATCATTATAATTGTTGTTAATGTTGAGGAACAATTCTATCAAGGGACTCCAATTATTCTTTTAAAAAATCAATTCTCCTTAATGAAATCAATATCCCTAGCTTAACATTCAAGTTTAAATTTCAATTATCAAATTGATTGAAAACACATGCTACACCATGTTTGCGAGGAACCAATAAGTTAGACTTGTAAACAAAGTCAACCTCTCAAAGTATGGTTGATGTACCTATCATGAAATAAAATTATAAACCTTACACAAGAAGAAACTTTTATAACAATGTCATAGCTACATTTACCTATGAAATTGACCGTACACAAGAAGAAAGTTTTACAACAATACCATGGCACAGTTTAGCCAATGAAAGTTATTTGAATACAAGAAATGTGTCCCCAAAGAAACCTATCATTGTCAACAAGAAAATCCCACCTATGTGGACATATCTAGCCAATCATAATTTAACATTGGACTTAATTTATCATTGTAGTTAATTATTTCTTACAACCAAATCAAGTTGCAAACACAATCTTCTAAGATTATAGAGAGAGGAACTCTAGAGGTGTGCCAACCATGCAAGATGAGAATAACTAATACTAGACTTGCAAAATTAAATAATTTATCAATATTATAGTATATTTAAAAGTTTTATAATTAATAATGTTGTCTTTATTTTATTTGTATCTATCTAGTTTGTCCATTTTCTTGTCTTAGTTTTAAATTTTTTTGTATATTTCCTATTGTATGATTTGTCATTTTTCTTCTTAACCCTTTGTTCAATCCTTTCTCTCCCTTTATTCCTTTGGTCTAAGCAGACATTATTGCCTTGCCTTGTATTGTCTTTGAATTCATGTATTATGATCAAATTGGAAAGAAAAAAGAATAGAGGAGTAATAGTCATTTATTTAGTTATTTTTATTTGTCTAACCAATTATTTAGTTGTGTTTTTTGCCTGATGACCAAATTAGTCATTTATTTAGTTATTTCAACCGATGACCAAATTAGTCATTTATAGCTCATGTGTTACAAAAAAAATTGGTCACGTGACTAAAAGTTTGGTCATGTGACTAAAAGTTTTAGTCACCTGGTCATTTATTTGCCATATTTCTACTAATGGTGGGTTGATCAAATAGAGAAGAAAAGAAAGATGTGTTGTATGATAGTATTACTGATTATAGTATAGGCATTAGTATTCATGATGATGAATTGAAAGTCTTTATATCATGTGAAGAATACAATATTATGAATGTTGATGCAAATGCATGCTCACATATGGATGAACATGTATCATGCTCTGATGATTTTCTAGAGTATGGATTAGGATTACTAAGTGTTTGTGGTGCGCTAAGTACTATTTTTTTTTAGATTCTCTAACTGAATGTGTTAATTCTAATTGCATTGATGTTGAGAGGGTTTTAAATCTTCATGTTGAAGATAAAGAAGATGAAGTTATCCATGCAATTCCTTATAGCTACAACTCTGTAATGAAAAATGGTTGTGCAAAGTTCAAAATAGAAAGGTATTCTAAAATGTATAAGACTTTTTTGAAACTTTTCATATTGAGCTACATGATGATTTAAAAGACAAACCAAATCTCCTTTTGAAGCCTAAAATGGAAAAAATTGTTAACACGTGTAGTGATGATTCATACGGTAGCTAGGGATTTAGGAATTCAGTGAATGTATAGATCAAGCTATATATTCTTATGATGATAAGGATTTGATTACTGGTGAAAGTATTGTTATGATAGCAATTTTTTTTCACTAGGAACTGAAACACATACTGATATAAATGAGTTACATTATCCAAATGGAGGTGAGTATACATGTGATATGACCCAGGTTGAAAGTAAGCCTATGTATGAGCATTTTCAAACAATTTTTTTTAGCTTAGAAATAAACTATGATTCTGGAAAAATAGAACAAACTCACACGAAGGTGTTCCTAGAA
The DNA here is from genome assembly GCA_027924645.1 of Cunninghamia lanceolata. Classification (NCBI taxonomy): domain Eukaryota; kingdom Viridiplantae; phylum Streptophyta; class Pinopsida; order Cupressales; family Cupressaceae; genus Cunninghamia; species Cunninghamia lanceolata. The sequence continues at coordinate 860,175 of BSBN01000845.1, forward strand.
TAAAATGTTTATGAAAGTTTTGAATTTGATATGGGATTGATTGATAAGGATAACATTTGTGACATATCTTGTTCAATTGACTATGAAGATTTTTATTTCTCAGTTGAACTTGGTGGACTTGTGACAATGCATAATTGTGACCTATATGTAAGGAAAATTGTTGCAGTAATTATGGGTATCATATATGTGATAGATGCAGTACATAATATGTTGAAGTATCTTAGTTGATACTAGGTAGTGGAGTCCAGATGGATATGTGAAGCTTTGATAATGGCCGATACATAAATGTGATGACAAATGCTAATATAAATGTTAGTATACAAGCAAGTTGTGATAGTTGTTTAGGGTGGAAAGAAGGCTACAATACTATTTGATAAGGCCAACCAATCTTCCCAACTTAAACATTGGAACACAAGCTACTCACAACCTCTACATGGCTACTATCCTTTTTAGGAAGACCCTAGTGGGTAGGAGAGGGCTTTGTCCCTTTGTTGTAAATTGAATAGATTGAGAGAAGATGACAAACTAGGATTTTAGGACCTTCAAACACTAGAATACAGAAGTCAGGAGAAACAAAATAGAGACCTAGAAATGGACTGTAGATCTAGAAACACAATATAGAAAGTGCACCTATAACCAGAAAGAAGAAACTAGGAACCAAGGCACTAGGTGCCCTAGGCCTAGATTAGGTTTTTGGTGGAACCTTTGATCTAGATGTATTCAGCTATCAGCCTTCTTGCTACTTATTACATGTTGTCATCTGATTCTACCGAATGTGATATGTACACACACAAGGAGAGAAAAGGTTGTGTTATTTTTAGGGTCTTGCCTTATTCAAACTCTATGTTGGTATTTCCACATCCACTACAACAAAGATTAGAGATCAAAGAGTGCACGCCCTATGAAGGTAGAGGCAAGATCTGCTATAAATGATGAATGAATAAATATAAATGGTAAATGTTACCACAAGATATGAAACCCTAGTTGGAGTAGGTGATTCAAGACCATGCACCAACAAGGAGATAGAGAATGAATACTTGAACTTCCTTCAAGGCCTGCAAACAACTAGTGCAGTCACAGTTAGGAGGGCCCACAAAGTGAACAGTCCAGACCGTGCAACAAGAATAAACACAACAGAAACAAATCAAATATAGGATGCAAATGCAGATTATGTCATTCAATAAATCATATATCTAAAATGCAAACATGTTGGCAACATGTGGGCTTTCAATTAGGGCTCACAGGCCTGATTCTCTAGTTACAATATATGCACAAGATATGGCTCTAAAGCACTTTGTCAAAGAATTCAAACTATCTATCTATCTCTATACGTTTGAGTACTTTCCTATGCATCTATTACATGATTATATATCATCTCCGGATCACTAGAATCATCCACATTGGCCAAGGATGGCTACAAACTCCAATGAAAGAGATGTAACACGTGTACATAGATAGGTCAAACCTATACAACTTGTATTCCTCCACAAGTGAATGGAATAACATGTGGATCTTAGGAAAGGTTAGCCATGATCCAAAGTTCCTTGAATGATGTGTCGTTTAGCTCTGCAAGTCTTCTCCTTTAGCTGTCTATCTAAGATAGTTAGGATGCTCTGTTATGAGAAAACAATCGATCTTCTGATAGCAATATATTTCCAGAAACTGGTCCAAATGATCTAAATTTTGGATATGATGGGTATGAAGATATCTAGATGCTAAGTCCAGCTCTACAAGGTCTAAAATGAAATTGTGGCAGAATGCAGATGAAAATACAGAGACTGCTACTGATTGAATTGACTATGTTGAACTGGAAAATAAAAAGAAACAAAGTGAATGCAAATATTTTTGGTTGATGCAAGATTGCTCTTGAACTAGGGATGCTCCTACATCAGACATCCAGGGTTGTTGAATAAAGTGAGTCCCTCACTTTGCTAGGGCTAGAGGAAAACCAAAATAGCCCACCTCAGCCTAAGAAATCCAATATGAGTCTTCTTCCATTCTGCCTTTCCACTTTACCAAACATTCCTTGTCTTGTTTGCCTCTGGTGCTGCATCCAATTCTCTTATCCAAGATGTCTTCAATTTGCTCCAATGCTTGTTGTGGTAACTACTTCTTCAAGTCTTCTTCAATGTTGTCACTGAACTCTACTTCCTGATACTGATATAGGTCTGCAATGTTAAAAATAGGTGATATACCTAATGTCTCCAGTAGCTCCACTTCATATGCATTTCCTGAATCAACTTATCTGAGTATCCTACATGGTCCAAACTTCTTCATCTTCAACTTGTTATATGTCCCAACTAGAAATATTTATTTTCTCAAATACACCATCACTTCATCTCCCACTGAAAATTTGGTGTCTTCTCTTCTCATCTACTTGTTCCTTGTACTTACTATTCATGTCCTCAAATTGCTTCTTAACCTGATTATGCACTATCTCCATATGTCCTACAAATTCTTCTACTTCTGCACTCCTTTTCTCTTCCATATTGATATCCCTCAATTTTTCTACTCCTCTAGGGTTAGTTTCTATCACAATCTCAAATGGTGTCCTTCCGCTGCTCCTATTCACTAAATTATTATATGCAAACTTTGCTTGTGATAAAATTGTTAGGGTTTAGGCATATCAGAGAATAAACACTAACAATTATATGTAGATTAAATAACCCAAATATAACAATGAAGAATAACATAAAAGAGATCAACACAGAATTTTAATGTGGTTCACGTAAAATGGGCTACATCCACATAAACTTAGCTATCTAATGCTTTTATTATCTAGTGCAAAATAGATTACAATCCCACGAATTCCATGTCGCAACATACATCCCAGTCACTTATAACAAGATTTTTGGAAGCTTCTAGAATTAGGGTTTTACAATGTTGTTTTTCAATTGTCGGTTAACAAAAATTAACCACCAACCCCAAATGTGCAAAAAAGGAAAAAAATTAACTACTAACCCTGAACCCTAGCAAGGATACATTACGAGTATACAAGATTTGCATGATCAGTCACCACATACCAACAATCTCCCACTTGGAGACTGATCAGGCTCCATACCAAACAATCTCCCACTTGGAGACTGATCCTGGATGACATCGCTACACTTGCAGCTCCCACTAGATTACAGGTCTGGCTAGTTTCTTATATCCACCATTATTAGTCATGAAGGCCAACAAAAAACTGATGAGGAAATTAGTTTCTCTCGTGTAACTGCTTTTGTGAACAATCTATAGGATTCTCACTTTTGTGAATTTTCTCTAGCTTCAACTGTCCCTCCTCCAAAATTGATTGGATGAAGTGGTATCTGAGTTGTATGTGCTTAGTTTTTGAATGTAGAGCTGAATTCTTAGCAAGATGGTTGGCACTCTGGCTATCGGTCTACAAAGGGGTGTCTTCTTGTCATTGTCCTAATTCCTCTAGAAAATGTTGTTACCAAATCATCTCCTTGTTAGCTTCTATAGAAGCAACATACTTAGCTTTAGTGGTTGAAAGCACAATAACCTTTTGCAACCTTGAAATCCAACTGAATGTAGTACCTCCTATAGTAAAAACATACCATGTAGTACTCTTCCTTCTATCAATATCACCCACCAGATCAAAGTCAACATATCCTTTTAGAGTAAAATTTGTTCCGTCCAAAACATAGTTTCTTTGAAGTAGTACCTCTCAAATATTAGAGAATCCATTTTACCACATTCTAATGTTCCATTCTCGGATTACTCATATACCTACTCACAACTCCCACTACATGTGCAATATCTGGCCTTGTGCATACCATTACATACATCAAGCTACCAACTGTTGATGCATATGGTATCTTAGACATTTTGTCTTCCTCCTCTTATGTCTTTGGACACATCTCCTTAGTCAACTTAAAATGACTAGGCAAAGGTGTACTAACTACTTTTGCATTCTACATGTTAAGCCTTTTCAACACCTTCTCTACATACTCACTTTGAGACAAAAATAATTTTTTGTTTGTCCTATCCTGTGTGATCCTCATACCAACAAGGATTTGTTTTGTTGCACCCAAATCCTTCATAGAAAATAAATTTGCTAATTTCTTCTTAAGTTCATTAATATGCTGCATGTTAGACTTGACAAAAAGTATCTCATCGACATAAAGCAACAAGATAATATAGCTGTCATTAACCAATTTCTTAAAATAAACACAATAATTAGAATGACATCTTTTGTAACCTTGTTCAACCATAGAATGATCAAATTTCAAATACCATTACTGAGGTGCTTTCTTCAGGCCATACAAACTCTTCTTTACCCTGCACACAAATTCCTCCTTACTCTTGACCTCATATCCTTGTGGTTGCTGCATGCATATTTCCTCTTCCAAATCCCCATGGAGAAATGTTGTTTTCACATCTAGCTATTCAAGATGCAAGTCTTCCATAGCCACATGACTTAGAATAGTTCTAATAGAATTCATCTTTACAACCGGAGAAAATATTTCGTCAAAATCTATACCCTTTTTCTATGTAAAACCTATTACCACGAGTCTGGCCTTTTATCTTTTCTTGCCTCCATCTTCTTCCTTCAACCTGTAAACCCATTTATTTTTCAATGCTCTTTTACCTGTAGGAAAATTGGACTAAGTCCCAAGTCTAATTCTACAACAAGGGATCCATTTCATCTTTCATGCCTAGCTCCCACTGCTTTTTGGTATCTACCTGCATTGCTTCTTCATAACCTTTAGGTTCACCAGAATTAGTTAATAATATAAAATATAATAATGGAGAAAATATTTCTGGAGGTCTAGTTATCCTTGTAGAACGTCTAACACTTGTAGGAGTTTGTGGGATAACTTGTTGTTGTTGAGCATCATGTACCACTGGAATTTTATTTTCTAGAATCTCATCTAGCACCACATATTACTTTTTGTCCTATTCATGCTTCTTTTCCTGCAGTTGATCCTTATACATGACCTTCTCATTGAATATAACATCTTTGCTCCTAATGATTTTATGATTTTCATAATCCCATAATCGATAACCAAATTCATCTACTCCATATCCAATGAAGGTACATTTTTTAGACTTAGCCTCAAGCTTGGTTTTATTTTCAATATCAACATAGAAAAAAGATTCACAACCAAAGTTTTTTAGAAATGAATAGTTTACCTTTTTACCCATCCATGCCTCCTCTGGAATGCCACCATCCAAAGGATTTGAAGGTCCCCTGTTTATTAAATAAACAATGGTATGTGCAACATCTACCCAAAAGTGTAAGGGTAGTCCAACATGCAATCTCATGCTCCTTGCATGCTCCATAATGGTCCTATTCATCCTCTCAAACACACCATTTTCTACCTACATATTCCATTATATTAATAGTAATTTTCAAATTTTTTGCTGCAATACTCGCCTCCATTAACAGATCTGAGACACTTCAACTTTTTTCATGTCTCATTCTCAACCAAAGCTTTCCACTTTTTAAATGTTTCAAATACTTCTGATTTTTGTTTTAGGAAATACACCCATGTTTTCCTAGTTGCATCATCAATAAAAGTAACATAATAGGAAGAGCCACCAAGAGACGATACCTCATCTGGTCCCCATACATCTGAATGCACAAGCTCTAATTTCTCACTCTTCTTCTCTTTCCCAACTTTAAAAAATCAGACTCTTTTTTATTTTCCATAAACACTATTTTCGAAGAACTCCAAGTCAATCTTCTTCAAACCTAGTAGCAACTTTCTGGAGTGAAGGATCTTCATCCCTTTCTCACTCATGTGCCCAAGTCTATGGTGCCACAATTATGTTTATGTCCCTATAGCAAGTGCTATAACTATCTTAGTAGCAACTATTTCTGTAGCAACTAAGGTAGAATAAGTATTACCAATACACAAATAAAAGGTGCCCACCTTTTCACCTTTAGCTAATACTAATGCACATTTAGTGACCTTCTAGACTTTGTCTAAAAAGGTAACTATGCAGCCTTCACTACCCAGTTGTCCTGCAGAAATTAAATTCCTTCTCAAATTTGGAACATGCCTTACCTCCTGTAGCAACCATTCATTTCCATTCTACAACTTGATTTTTATCTTTCCTTTTCCAACAATTTGACAGGGTTCATCATCACCCAAATATACCTATCCAAAGTCACCTTGAACATAATCTACAAAATACTTCCTATGGGGTGTGTTGAAATTAGGGCAGACAACTGAGAGGGGGGGTGAATTAGTTGTCACAAAACTTTTATCTTTTGTTGCATTTAATCTTCTTTACCACTTATTAACAAATTAATGATATAACCATGAAAACATGAATAAAAAATGCATGAGTAGAAACATAGTCAGCACATATGTCACTAGGATTTTTACATGGAAAGGGAAAAACCATGGTGGGGGTTAAACCACAAGATTTATTCTCTATTAAAAGAATAGAAAATGGGAAAGCACTTGCCTTCGGGTGCACTGCCCAGAGCTCACTACTCAAAGAGGCTCATTGCCTATAGAAACATTCACAAGTTTAACACAAAAAGATTAAACTGAGAAACAACATCTTTATCATGCCAAGGTCGGTTCCATTGAAGTGCTCAACACCTCTGATCTGCCCTCTTAACACTTCCTCGCTACCTTCGCATCTTCATTCACATCCACACATTTCCATAACTTCACAACACTTATTTATACATGTCATCGACTTTGGAATGAACATCAAAGTCAACCAAGCAATCATCTATCTGGAACATTCTCCAAGATAGGCATTACAAGAACATGACTTAAAATGCTTCATGCAAACCCTTACATTATTGGCCAAACATAATTGGGACTTGAATCTTCCTTGAACAACATGCCACGCTCCATATGACTCTCCCTAGATGATCCACAACATGCACCAGGCACCCGATCAACCAAGACTGGAAAGAATAATAGCGCCCAAGGAGAAATCTTCAACCATGAGATCAATCCTTAATGCAGACCACCAACACAATAGGAACATTATCCAGAGACCACCACAAGCACAATGAAATCAACAACAACCGTACCACCTCAAATCACCAGAAGTACTTGCATCTTCATCCGAGAACTTAAGAACACCAACTGTTATGACTGTCACACTAGAAAGATTTCTTGCTGACCTCCAAACTATGAACCATTTGATTTAAGGATACACACCAACACCCCAAACACACCTCTAGATCCGCTGATCATAATATTCCAATGCGGATCAATCCAGACCAAATTTCTATCACTTTGTCACCTCTGAACAACCGCAAAACCTAGTTCTACTCAAATGGCCATAACTTTGCTAATTCTCCATGTGAACCTCTCAAATCTTGACTAGAGCAACTTCAGACAATCCTTTGCAAACCCTTTAATCCATAGACTCTGATCTTCATCTTACTAGAAATCTAGAGCAATCTACTTTACTAAATTGCATTGTCTTCATTGTCCCTGACAGAGAGATATGTAACTTATGTGTTTCTTCCAGAGAGGCTAATTTTCTCAATATCCTCAACATACAAGTCTTCTAAACAAGCAATAGAATAAGGTACAGTTGACACTAATGACAACAAGGATATGTTGACATCAATGACAACACCAATTTGGCAAATATTTGCAACAATCTCCCCTTTTGACATTGATGGCAACATATTGTGTGAAAAACTGGTTCAACCATCAAGACACAAACTTCTTCCCCTTTCTCTTATCACACCTACAACCACTTTCTTCACTACTCCCCCTTTCATCAGAAACTGCTCACTTCCATCCAATTTTTTCACATGACTTCTCTCCCCCTTTGACATCAATGGCAAAGGGCACATATTTACAATCATCTCTCACCCTTTTTGTTTCTTCAACAAGACCAAACTAAACTCAGAACATGCTGACTACTCGCCCTAAGTAGCATCCCCTTAACATTAATCTAGATCACTAGATATGACTGTGAGTTCCACCGGACTGATGAACACTAGTGCACCTTAGTTCTGAACAGGAGGGGTAATCACCCCTAGCTTTCCTCTGAGATACTCAAAAGTGCCCTTAGGTAGAGGCTTAGTGAAGATATTTGCAATCTAATCCTTTGAAGGAACAAACTCCAATGTGACTTCATTCTCATTTACCTTCTCTCTCAAAAAGTGAAACTTGATAGATATGTGCTTTGTCTTTGAATGCAACACTGCAACACTAGATTCTTTGAAATGTTTATTGTACTTGAATGATCACAGAAGATTGTAACAGGCTCTTAAAACACAATTTTGATATCCTTCAGTATTTCTTTCATCCACAAAACTTGAGTACAATTGCTTTCTACTGCTATATACTCAGCCTCTATGGTAGACAGAGAAATTGCCTCCTACTTTTTGCTCAACTAAAAAACCAATCTCTTACCCAAGAAAAATGCACCACCACTAGTACTTTCCCTATCATCCACATCTTGTGCCCAATCAACATCTGTATATGCATGAAGAGTGAAATCATCACCCTTAGGATACCTTAAGCTGTAATCAGATGTTCCCTTCAGATATCTAAAAATTCTTTTGACTGCTACAACATGAGATTCTCTAGGATCAGCTTGAAATCTAGCAACAAGGCCAACTGCATTCATAATATCATGTCTAGTATGAGTTAGATAAAGCAATCCTCCAATCATTGATCTATACCTTTTTGATCTGCCTTAGGGGAATCATCATCTTTAATCAACTTGCATCTGATTATCATAGGAGTACTCCCTGGTTTTGAATCCTCCATTCCAAACTTTTTCAACAACTCTTTTACATACTTAGACTAAGATATAAAGGTGCCCTTATCTGACTGAATGATTTGCAAACCTAAGAAAAAATTTATTTCACCAAGGATGGACATCTCAAATTCACTTTGCATCTAATCAACATTCTTTTTACACATGCTCTCATTTCCACCAAAGATGATATCATCAATAAATACCTCAACAATCAAGATGTGTTCATGATCAATTTTGAAATAAAGATTACTGTCAGCAGTACCTTTGCTAAAGCCTAACTTTAGCAAATACTTATCTAACCTTGCATACCAAGCTCTTGGGGCTTGTTTAAGTCCATACAATGATTTCTTCAATCTGTAGACCATATCTCCTTGATCAAACAACTGGAATCCTTCCGGTTGCTCAATGTAGACTTCTTCCAACTCTCCATTCAGGAATGTTGACTTGACATCCATCTGGTAAACTTTGAAATTTTTGTAAGCAGCAAAGGCAAGAAAGATCTGACTAGTTTGATTCTTGCCACCGAACCAAAAGTTTCTTCAAAATCAATTCCCTCTACCTGAGAATATCCTTTGCACACCAATCTTGCTTTGTTTCTGACAACTTCACCATCTTCATTCAATTTATTCCAGAAGACCCATTTAGTTCCAATTACATTTTTGTCTTTAGGTCTAGGAACAAGATCCCAAGTATGATTCTTTTCAATTTGCATTAATTCTTCTTCCATTGCTTTTACCCAACTTCCATCATTACATGCTTCATTCACTGATTTTGGTTCAATCTTTGAAATTAAACAATACTCTACTTGTTCTTTAGCAATTTGTCTTCTAGTTTGAACACCTTTGTTTCTATCTCCTATGATCTGATCTTTAGAATGATTCAACCTTACATACCTGGGAGTTTTGGGATTTTCTTGAACTTCTGATTCTTGAAATTGTTCCTCAGCATTTTCATTAGCTTCTCGAGTCACTGGATTTTTCAAAGCAATCTGATTCTGAGTCTGAGCTTGAACTTGCTTTTCATTTTTATCATCTAATTCATATCCATAGAACTTGGAAGTTCTCTCCATGTTTTCATCCACCTTGACATTAGCACTTTCGACAATCCTTTTCAATCTCTTGTTAAAGCACCGGTATGCCTTGCTTTGGTTAGAATAACCCAAAAATATTCCTTCATCACACCTTGCATCAAACTTGCCTAGATCTTCATCTCTTTTGATATAGCATTTACTACCAAAAACTCTGAAGTATTTCATAGTAGGAGGATTAGCAAACCATAGTTCATAAGGAGTTTTACCAGTATTACCTTTGATGTACACCCGGTTAAGAGTATAGACAACAGTACTCACAACCTCTCTCCAGTAGACATGTGGAACATTTTCTTCCATCATCATGGTTCTAGAAGCCTCTTGAATAGTCCAGTTCTTCCTTTCCACAACTCCATTCTACTAAGGAGTCCTAGGAGCAGATAACTATCTTGTTATTCCATGCTTTTCACAAATACATTAAACTCACCAAAGGTAAACTCTCCACCTTTGTCAGATCTTAGACACTTTATCTTCACACCAATCTCATTCTCCACCCTAGCCTTAAATTCCTTGAATTTGTCAAGAGCCTCTGATTTTTCTTTCAAGAAGGTGACCGACATCAGCCGAGAGTAATCATCAATCAACAACATAAAGTATCTATCTCCTTGCAAAATCCTAACTCTGGCAAGACCACACAAATTAGTGTGCACAAGTTCCAACAATCCACTTAAAAATTGTTCTTTACTTTTGAATGTAGTTCTGCTCTATTTGCCCAACTAACATTCCTTATACATGCTATTAGTAGGTTTTACAAGCTTTGGAAGATCTCTCACAGCTAGAGTAGTACTTATCTTGATAATGTTATCAAAGTTTACATGACACATTCTCCTATGCCATAACAAAATCTGATCAATCTGATAAATCAAACATCTTTTACCAATGCAACTTAAATGAAAGATATTACCTATAGTCTCTGTACCAGATGCAATCTCAGTTTCAGAGCTTTCCAAGATTCAGCATTTCCCATCCTTGAATCAGGGATCATACCCTTTGTCAATGAACTATCCAATACTAAGAAGATTATGCTTCAACCCTTCTACATACAAAACATCATCAGTGTTGTACTAACCATCAAAAGAGATGGATCCTCTGCCATGGATTTTGCTAGCTGAATTGTCTCCAAACTTTACAATTCCACCTTCATATCTTTCCATACTTACAAATTTACTTTTATCACATGTCATATGATGAGAACATCCATTGTCAATCACCCATTCATCCTTTTCTTCAACCTGAGTAGCCAAGGCACCTTCCACATTCATATAGCTAGCAGATTTAGTAGGCACCAAATTTTCTTCTTTGATAGCAATGAACACCCATTCATTTCCAGATGTACTTCCCTTATCAGATTGATCATCTATAACTCCTTCATCAACAACCTCTTGGATATAGTAGCATTTCTTTTAAAATCGAGGTTTGTTAGGGTTTGGCTTTAAAACCCTCTCCAGACATCTTGAAGCAAAATGACCAATCTTATTGTAAGAAAAACATTTGAAAGGCAACTTTCCTTCATACTGTTGATCATGATGTTAGTCATAAACAAACATAGAATAAAAGTACACATTAACCTTTATTCATCTTGAAAGATACAATGAATTCAGAGAATTCATGATCCCAAGTCTCTGGTGATTAGGTCTTAATCTTCTGACGTTACTCAGAGGTTGATGTGTGTTGTTGTTTCCATTTTGGGGCCTTACGTGGATCTCATCTACAAGATAATGTTTTTGGTAATGATATTGCACAGATAGTTTCTCTTTATAAGATCTGCTTCAAATAATGTGTTTGCCTTTAAAACTTCGCAAGATATTTATCATTTTTGACATGCTTTAACTCAAATATTCTATAGATTTATAGTTGTTTACGAGATATCTACATATTTCATGTATTTTGCTTCAGATTATCAATTATTTGCAATTATGATGGTGAGATACTCTGAAATTAAAAGAAATTGAAATAAGTACTTCAAATAATGTTGAACCTTCAGTTATTGATCCACATACACACTTGATACTATCATTAGGAGAAGAAATCAAACCATATGTTCACCAGGATGTTCCACAGCTAGATACAGTTGATGCAAACTTCAAAGGATGGTGAATGAAAACAATACATGCAAAATGATGAGCACTCCAAGGGACGCAGCAAATCAAAGCACATATCCAGAATTCAGACGCAGATTACTCAAGGTTTACAAAGATTTGTAATCAAAATGCTCTTCTCTTTCATTAAGTATGCAAAAGACATGTTCATATACAATAGATTTGAAATGAGTCCTGAATACTTCAACAAACAGATTTCAATTAAGTTTCTAATGTTTTAAAATGAGGCATCCCTGCATCTTTTATAGAATAAGGTGAGGGAGGGATTACAATTGATCTACGATCAAAATTTATCTATGAATATCTACGATGAACATTCTTCTTTGACTTTGTCAACTCTTTCCACATGGCACAGGCTGCCAGCTGGCAACCATCTAAATTTCTTATTTCTTCTAAGTATCAGATGCTAAACTTCTTCGTGATGCATCCTCATCTACTTTTTACATCTCAGGCTCCTCATCATCATCATCATCATGTGCATCACTTCCTATGTCTTCATCATCCTGATGATTATCTCCTTGTATATAGACCTGCATAGATGTCCTGACATTCTCATATGCCTGTACTATTTTCTCTATCTCCCCACCATCTTGAGTTTTTGCTTTGATGATGGCGTGCCTATGTATTTGATATTTTCCTCAGAGATTTTCGAACTTACCTCTCCTACTGCTAGATGTTTCATTGTAATTCTCCACCTTCACCTTGATCCTCATGATTTTATCCATAGTTTCCTCCATCAAGTGATTTAGAGGATCATCAGCTACCTGTTGGAAGTTGTTATGTAGAGCTTTAATGGCAAACTCTTCATCTTGATTTTCTATTTTGCCTTCTACCTTTCCTTCCAGTGCTTCCAAAATTTCAGCTTCACATGACATCATATCATGTAGCTTCATGCTGATATCTCTTAGTTTACTATTGCATCTTTTAAGTACATCACATTCAAATCTGATGTCCTTGTACCATATGTCTATCAACACTACATTATTGTTATTTAGCACCTGCCTACTTATGAGGACCTGAGGGTCAATCCTCTTTATCTCTTCCAAGACAGTCAAAACTTTCTCCAGCCGAAAAGACCTCTTCCTAATCTCCATTTGCAATTTATCCACTTTTCTCCTGGAGATACTTAAAGAATTCCACATCTTTAAAGAGGCTTTTACTATTTCCTTTGCTCCATCAAATGTGGATGACATCCACTTCCTCATTATGGTTGATTCATGTTTCATGAGATCCAGTTTATTTACCTCATCCTAAGAAATAGCAGTCAATGGGACTGCATGATCATTAGATGTATCCTCAAGGTTAATCAACCCCTTTATGTAAGTATGCAACTGAGCAATGTGCTCGTTGTGCTCTTTATTTTTCTCCTTTTCTCTCTTCGCCCTCTAGGTTAATGAATCAATTATATCTTTGCCTTCCTGGCCCTCTTGATCTTCATTAGCAAACCCTAGATCAACTGTGCTAATATGGAATTCTTCCAGAGTGATTTTACCTTTTTCCTTATCCATATTAGGGAGTGCTACCTGTGCCATCCTCCTGCCAGTTATAGGATCTCTTCTTATTGTAGAAGTTATTCTAGCCTTCCTCTTAGGCTTTATGAGTGTTTCTGAAAATAATGTGAATAAATCAAATTCATGTACCTCTATGCCTGACTCTATGCCAATTTCTTTCTCGAGCCATTGGGGAATTGAATCTTTTGACTGTTGGTCTCCATCATCATCATGATGATCATCCTAATCTTCTGTATCTACCATCATGTTTGATGGGGAGGGTGATTTTCTTTTCTCCTCCTCATGATGCTCTTCATGAGGGCGATCTTTGGGTATATCCTCCTATTGAGGAACTTCCTTTTCTAGAGGGTGATCCTATTGATCATCTGCATCTTTATCATGATCCTAATCTTTTACTTCCTCTGTGGGTATCTCATACATTTTAGCATTTTCCTCATCTTGAGGTATGTGAGCATCTATGGATATTGTAGAATCCTTCTTCAGTGTTTCTACTTGGTCTTGCATTACATCTTGCTCCGCATCTAAGGTGGATGTCTCTTGGACTTTGGGAGGAGAATCAATGAATGCATCCTTTTCTTCTCCTTTATCTTTTACTTCTACTATTTTGGGTTTAGCTGATGTATCATGCTGTTGCTGACCCATATTTGGAGCTTTGCTCTCCACTTCTTTCTATTTTAGCTCTTCAATACTTTTTGTTTTATCAGGTGCATATGTCATATCCTTAGGATTTACATCCTCTTAATACATCAAATCTATTGTTGCAGGACTTGTCACCTATTCCACTAATGCATCTAGTCCCATTTGTTGTGCAATTTTCTCTGGGCTCTTTTCTTTTTCTGATTCCACTTGCTTCATCTCCTCTAACACCGTTTGTACTGATGGAGTTCCATGAGGAGTTATCTGAGTGCCAGCAATAAGGGCTTCCATTCTTAGTGAAGCTACATCCTTCACCACCTCATCATCAGATAGGTCAACTGTCTCATCCAATGAGACTAGACCACTTTGCACTGCCTTGGAGGCTTCTTTCAATTGTTCTTCTGCTTGTTCAGTTTTGAACTTTACAATGGTGGGAAGTGGAACGTTATGTTGTAGTTCCCTCTTAAATACTTCCCCACCTGCTCCCCTCAATATTATGGGAGTTTGTTTTATTTCACCTCTCATAGAAGTCCTTGGTTTCTTAGGTGTAGTGGCTACCACCTGAGGTGCTTTTCTCTTTCTCGTGAATGATATAGGGCCTTCCTCTTCTTAGGGCTCCTCCTCTAGAGGGCTATCCTCTTCTACTTCCTTATGTGAGGCTTGACCCTCCTCATATGTTGTAGTAGGTTGTGCAGCTAGCCTCTGGATCTTTTTATCTTTTTGCTTATCCCTAGGAGGCTATGCTAATGATGCTACTGCTTGCTCTGATGCTAGTGCATCTTCAGCTGTTACTATCACTCTTTCAACTATAAACCCTTTGGGTTTAGTATCAATTTTCTTATCTCTTGGAGGTCTTTTTCTTTTCTCAGGAGGTGGTACTCTTTCTCCTTTAGTCTTTCTCTTCTTAATTAAGAAGTCATCATACTCATCTTCAGCAATTTCTTATCTTTTCTTCTTATTGTCCACCATGATGACAACACCCCTTCAGTACATTTATTTGCTCATCCACCCAAGCTTGGGTTAGCTGTAATATCCTACCCGTGAATAGATCTAAGTAGATATCCTCTTGTATAGTGAGATCTAGCGTAGAGATGGTATCATTATAGATCTTTTTTTCTTTATACTCATCTGCCATTATCATTCCATCATCTTTCTTCAATTGTGCTGGGATGGAGACGCAATCAAAGGTCTTGATTTGGTTAAGTGTTAACCTTTGATACCTTCTTCTTCAGGCTTCAGCTTCATCTTCACAATCTGCCCAGAAGTCTTCTAGATGCCTTCGGTGGATGGGTTTCCCCACGATCTTTTGCATCTTCCCATATGGATCATATGATCTTCTCAATGGAAAAGGCTGGAAATTCATCATCGCTAGGCTAGCTATGGCTTTCTTTATGTTCTCAGAATCTGGGCACATATACCAACCCATTGTAACAGGAGACAATATTGGTGGAAGCTTGTTGTTTGCCTTATAGGTATTTAGTATTGTAGAGATTTGTCTTAGAAACTCCATTAAGACAATTGCATCTGTAGGGTACCTTGGGAGCATGAGGGGCTCCCCCTCAAAACCTTCAATCTTGATATAGGAGAAAGTAGCAAATTGGATAAACCAGGCTCCATGCATGTATATAACTTCCTGAGCCTCCATGCTCAGTCTCTTAGTTCGGTCTTCTTCCATTGTTCTCAGCAGATGCATAGAGAATGCATCATTTACCAATTTGAAATCCTGGAGGTAATTCACTCTTTGCAGTTGGGGATGATGATCCCATATGTGTGCATCATTGGTTGTGCCACCAATTCTCCCAACTGTAGTCAATGCATCAAATGTACCCTTGTAGGCACATGAATAAACTATATATGAGGTCATATAGAAGGAACAATCTGGACCTCCCAGGTTCATCAGATGCTCATCTAGAGCATCACTTATCATCTTGGCCCACATTAGCTTGCTATCCATATAAAGGCACATCAGGATGACTGCATACATCCAGTCCTTAAAACTCCCAGCATCAGGCTGGCCTGTCACTCTACTCAGCAGTGCTATCATGTATTGGTACTCATCATCAAAGTCAAAATTATATAAATGTATAGGAAGTTTAGCTACTGCAGGATAAGGACTATTGTTTTCCCTCCATTGATACATTTTCTTCCTGGAAGGCTTCTTGTTATTCTCATATTCTACTTTTGACTTCTTCAAATCTATGTTAGCAACCTTCTTGCCCAATGGCAAACCGAATGTGGTAGAAAGACCCTTGATAGAGAGATCAGCATATACTCTGTCATGCTTCTCCACCCTCCTGGTTTGTGGGTTATAGTTTCTCACACATTCAATAACCAGCTCAGGGGTTTCCATGGAATATGGGAAACCAGCTGCATTCCACATCCCAGATACAAAAACTACATCTAGCAGGGTGCTGTTATTCTTCTCGTCGTTCATCTTAGCCGACCATGTAGCCATATCTGTATTTCCCTGGTGCGTGTCTGTGATGGCACCATATTTGAATTGGACACCCTCAGGATGAGCAAACATCAGTTTTAGGAATTCTACCTCTGAGTTGGCTAACCGCTTGTCCGCCATGAGTGCCTGCAATGGAACAAGGCTTGTCTTACAATTTTATACCACATGCATGCATATACGTTATATTTTATTAATTATCATGCATATTATAGTTTTTCATCATCTAGTTTATCTTGATATGCATAACTTCAAACCAGTAAATGCCATGATACTTGGATATGCAAAAGATGTCGACAAGAGGGCTTCAAATTACTTACCTAATGCGCTTATCCTCTTGATTATGCTAATGATTGTCTAAAAGTGATCCTGATACTGATGACTTTCACTTGCTTCATTTTACTGTAAACTATGTGCGTCCGGATGTTGTTCGTCAGAGGGTTCAGAAGCTTAGTTCTCTGTTAAAATTGGTTTATCTCAAGGTAAATGTAAAATGACTCAGTAAATTGATTTTAAACCTATGCATCAGGTCACTTAGGGTAAAATTAGGGTGAATTTAATTGAAACAGCTCTCTTTCTGTATGAGACCTCCAGATCTTGCCAGGTGTATGTATCAGGTTTGTAGTTAGTGGGAACCACCTACCATATCTGCGTGCATTTAATGTTATGGCGGCAAGACGCTGGGTGATCTCTGCAGGATAGGATGATATTCAAATATCGGGTGATATTTGGATGTTGGGTGATATTCAGATATGATGATCCCTTGGACTAAAATGACTTCTCGTCGAAATATCAAGATGACATCACCATGATATTGGTTTAGTCCATTGTCGAAGCACTATGACATCATCATCATATTTTGTAGGAAGGGTCATGTTTGGAAATATACCTCTGCGAGGTAAAATGATGATGACATCATCCTCCTATTGATTTTATTTGTTATCGAGATCAGATGATGTCATCAGGATAATGGCTTTTAGGGTGATATTTCGAGACCGAATGATATTTGAAAGATAAGGTGATATTCAAAATATCGGGTGATATTTTTAAATATCACCCTCGCGAAATACATGTTGTTTGACGGGTAACTATTACTACCATTTAAGTTTGACGTTCACAAGTCGCGAACCGGATGATTTATTGGGTGATAAATTGGATCGGGGTGATCTTTCGTAAGATGACTGATATTGAGAAATGTGATCCTCCCCCTTTACAAATATCAGGTTTGACTAAGATTTTGACCATTCATAACTTTCACACCTTAAGAAATATCAAGATGATGTAAAAGGCAAACCTTCATGAAATTTTATACTCTATCCAACAATGAGGTTATTGTCATGAAATATTAACTTTGAAAAAATTGACCTCATCATAAGTCTTACCCCAGCTTCCTATGTAGGACATCTGCAAGACTTACTTTTACCAAACTGCCAGAAAGCAGAAAAACACAAACCAAGCCAAGCAAAAAGTTGGGTCCCTATTTTGTCAAGTTAAAATGGGGCGTGTTGTGTAACCACACAACACATACTTTCTAGATCCTCTTGGTAATCTTTTGGCAATAAGGGCTTCAAGTTCTTCAAGCTTCGTTTCATCTTCTTCAAGTTCCTTCTTTATTTTCTCATATTTGGTTAGTTTTCTTGAAGAGCTTTCACCTGGATCAAATCTTTGCTTTCTGGAAACACTGGCCTTAAAAGTAGATTTTGATTTAGGAAGGGAATCACCAAACTCACTCATTTCAAATGCTAAAAGCCTGCCAACCAACTGATCCCTTGTAATAGTTGTCACAGTCCTGATCTCCTCAATAGAAGTAACTCTATGTGTGTATGAAGCAGGTAAGGATCTGGGCACCTTGCCAACAATCTCTGATTCTTCCAATTTTCCACCAGCACACTTGACATTGTACACAAGTGCATTCACCTTCTGCATGTAGGAAGTGATATTTTCATCTTCACTCATCCTCAAACTTTCGTATCTACCTTTCAGGCTCTATAACTTAACACATTTGACATATGCATCACCTTCATATAGAGTTTCCAACTTCTAGATTTCATGAGTAGTTTTTAATTCTAGGACATTTGTTAATTTTGTATTAGTTAGGGCACTTAACAATGCTTCTTAAGTCGAACATTGTTTTTAGCATCTTTGAGTTCATCTGGAGTTGAAGGTCCTTTCTTCGGGGGCTTATACTCATCCTTTGTTATCAACCAATAAGCATCACCCATGCATTGTAGATGGAATTCCATGCGACTGTTCCAAAGAGAGTAATTTGTTCCATCAAATCTCTAACTATCCTTCTTGTAAGTCGACATCCTGGATCTCCTTAAGCGGTCACGCTTCTTTTAGAGGAACCGACTCTGATACCAATTGTTGAAATTAGGGAAAACAACTGAGAGGGTGGGGTGAATCAGTTGTCACAAAACTTTTATCTTTTTCTACATTTAATTTTCTTTACCACTTATTAATAGATTAACGATATAACCATGAAAGCATGAATCAACAACACATGAGTAGAAACATAGTCAACACATATGACACCTGAAAGGAAGCTAGGTGTGCAGAAAATGCTTCCTACACTAATCTAATGAGGGGAGGAGAGTGCAAATTTAATTTTATCTTTACAATTATAGCTATGATAACCCGCTAACAGAGATATTGTAGCAAACACATACATGAGAATGTAAGAAGAAGATAGACATAAGATATACGTGGGGAAAACCTTTATCGGGTGAAAAACCCCACACTCCAAAACACAACTCAAATGTATTCTGTAAACAAAGAAGGTTACAATACAATCATAGAGCCAATGGTCTTCTAGGAGTCTTTGATACTCATATCTGGAGATGATCCAGTAGCATAACAATACCTGTCAAACCTATAGTACTCCTCTCAAAAGTACCTATTTTTATAACAAAATACAAGGCAAAAATGGCTCCACATTGGGATGGGCGTCCAACATGGCCTCATGGCCCAAAACCCATAACTATGGACACTTGTCCAACACTGTAGGATGTTCCTGACACTTGTCAATTCATGCCATCCCAAGGAGGTCACCTATTTCTAAAATAGGCTATGATAGATGCTCTTACAACTCTTACAACCGTCATAGAATCTGTCATACCTGTCATAACTTACAGCTGTAAGAGAATCTATCATACACAAGCTATAAATAGCATATTCTCATACAAGATGTCATAGTCCACCTTGGGGTACCCAAATATGTCTTTTTCAAAGATGCTCTTTGAGACATGTCTTCACCTGCCATATAATCTCCTATTTCTAACTCTTACATGTCATAACTTTGTCATAGGAATCTGTCATGACCGTTTAGATCAATATTCCCTTACACAACATCCAAGATGCCGACACATGGAAAAATTTTCCTACCACTAAGTGGAATGCCTATCTCCTCATGTGAGGAAAAAATTACATGTGGTCATATGCCATGTAGGATGACACATCACCATGCCAACTCCCACAATATGACAACATAGGATTTGTATCCAATTAATACAATAGGCAATAAATAAAAAAATACAATGTAAAAATACAAGGAATTACCAAGGTTGAGACACTTTAATTTCCAACATTCTCCCACTTGTCGAACACCTTGTAAGAGCCAATAGAATTAATAGGATTTAACTACTATAGGCCAAGAGGCCCATAGATTCCAGACACCATCTGAACTTCTCTGTGCCCACTGGCTTCGTCAATGCATCTACAACATTCTTCAAAGTATCTACCTTCTCTAAATTTACCTTTCCATCCTCTACCATGTCTCTCACGAAGTGAAACTGTACATCAATATGCTTTGTTCTTGCATTGGAAAGTTGGATTCTTTGCAAGGCAAATCACACTCTGACTATCACAACAAATCATAATCTATCCTACATCAACACCAATATCTGAACACAATCTCTTAAGCCAAATGGCTTCCTTGCAAGCATGAGTTGATGCCATGTACTCAACTTCTATTGTGGACAAAGCAACCATAGGTTGTCACTTACTCATCCAACTAATTGTACCACCAAACATAGTGAACACACAGGCACCGGTGGATCTCCTGCTGTCAAAGTCACCTACCTAATCAGAATCCACAAATCCATGAATACAAACTAAATGTGGAGGTCCTATAACACTACCATGATAGCATATGGAATACTTGGAAGTACCCCTTAGATATCTAAACACTCACTTAACTACATCCCAATGTACCCGTCCAGGATTATCCATAAATCGAATAAGGACTCCCACTGCTTGGGCAATGTCTGGTCTTGTGCAAACCATAGAATACATCAAACTGCCAAGAACACTAGCATAAGGTACTTTGCTTATGTCCTCCACCTCACTAGGAGATTTTGGACAATCATTAACAGACAACTTTGTCCCTAATGAAATGAGAACACATAATGGTCTACAATCTACCATACTGAACCTATCCAACACGGTCTTCACATACTTACTCTGGCTTAAGCAAAGTTTTCCGTTAGCTCTGTCTCTTCTGATTTCCATTCCTATAATGTATCTAGCTGCCTCGAGATTTTTCATCTCAAATGGTGCTGACAACTAAGACTTCAAATCAAAAATCATAATCTTACCATTCTCAATCAACAACATATCATCAACATACAATGCAATAATGAGAATGCGATCATTGTCAAATTTGTAATACACACAATGATCTAATTTTGATCTCAGATATCCAATCGACAACACAAAGGCATCAAACTTCAAGTACCACATCCTAGGAGACTGCTTCAAACCATACGAAGACTTCTTTAACTTGCAAACCAAATTTTCTTTACCTTTCTCTATGTAATACTCTGTCTGTGACATGAAGATCTCTTCCTCCAAATCACCATGAAGGAAAGTTGTCTTCACATCCATCTGTTCTACCTCTAAGTCATAAGTAGCTTCAAGAGATAACATGAATCAAATGGATGTCAGCTTTGCAACGAGAGAGAAAATTTCACCATAATCAATTCCCTCCACTTGTGAGTACCCCTTTGCAACCAATCTAGCCTTGTACTTTTCAACACTGCCATCTGCACCAAATTTCTTCTTGAACACCCATTTGCATCCAACGGGTTTTCGTCCATTAGGCAAAGGCACCAAGTCCCATGTTTTATTCTTTTCCAAAGAAGCCATCTCATCTTCCATGGTCTCCTTCTAGGAACCTACATCTTTCATGCCCATAGCCTCTTTCATAGTTCTAGGCTCATCATTGTTAGTAAGTAAAGCAAAAGCACAACTAGAATCAATCAATGAATAACCAAACTTGACATTGAAATCAATATTTTGAACTAAATCTTCATGTTCTAACACCTATAGCCACTAAACCATTAGGAATTTGAAGATATTGTGAACTAGTGATTTATGAGATTTTGTTTGTAGATTCTAAATATATTTTAAAAAAAAAATTTGGAGTTAAATTGTAAATTTTTTTGCATCTCCTTTGATAACTGGTTTTTTATAGTAAACAACATTTTTTTAAGTGATGTGTATTCCGTAGGACATAACTTTTTTTTTACAAAGGATAAAATTCTAATTCTTTTTAATTTAGATTGGTAACATTGATATATAGTGTATGCATTTGGTTTCCTAATATTTTGTTAAATATAAATTTTTTAATTAATTTTTGAAGTCAAACCAATTATAATTTAGACATAAGCGTATTTTGTAAAACATAACTTTTTTCTGTATGTATCAAAATTCAATTTTTTTTCTTTTGTTGAAACAAGGACATTAATACCTAGTGCATAAATAGTTTTTAGAATTTTGTTTCAATAATTTACTAATTTTCCATGTGTGTAGAATAGAGAACTTGATGTTCAGTGAAAAACATACATTCACAAGAAATAAAAAATAAATATAATAATCAAATTAAATATATTTAAAATTATATTTTTTGGGAAGCTTATAATAAGGACTACATACTTACAAAGCATAAATTTTAAATGAATTCATTTGATCCCTCAAAAGATAAATTAAAATTGGTTTTTTATTAGCATTTTGATAGGTGTAGAGGAGACTCCATTATAGGTATGGTTTAAAACTAGCGGGGTTCTATCCAAGGGGGTTTGATCAAACCCTCTATAATTAAAATCTTTTAAATTGAACCTTTCAAGGCTTAAATCATTATATTTTCTAAAATAATGTGATTTCAGCAAAAATTAGGATGTCCCAGAAAGTGTAACCCATTATTGTGGCAGCTCATGTACCTATCAGCTTGCTTTCTTGTTTGTGTAGACCTCCTCAATGGTTGAGGTTGCAATTTTGCTTCTTCTTCTAAGCTTTCAAAGGTGCTAGAGCTCTCCTCATCATTAGGTCTCACAAGGTTTATCTATTCAGTCTTCTCAAGGGTAGAAGGAAACTAAACCGCATCCTCTTTCTTTTCTTTTTGTTCTAGCTATAGAACAACAAAAGAAGGTGTTAGCTCTCTGAAGATAGCACTTCTTGTATACAACACTTTTTTAGCCACAGGATCCCAAATCTTGTATCCTTTCACATCGACACCATAGCCAATGAAGATACACTTAACATCCTTGTTCTCCAATTTAGACCATTTCTCCCTAAACACATGTGTATATGCCTCACAACCAAAAATAGGAAGATGTCTAACTAAAGGTTTCTTACCAGACCACACCTCCATAGGTGTCTTACCAACAAGAACTGATGTAGCAGATCTGTTTATCAGATAGCAAGCAATGGTAATAGCTTCAATGAAAAACATTTGTTCAAGGCTTGATCCACTAAGCATACTCCTAGCCTTCTCCATCAGTGTCTTGTTCATCCTCTCTACAACTTCATTTTGCTGCAGGATATATGGAGTTGTCTTATGTCTTTCAATCCCTTGCTCTTTACAGAACTTATCAAACTCTGCCGAACAAAACTTACCATCGTTGTTAGTTCTCAAACACTTAATCTTTTTACTAGTCTAATTTTCAGCAAAGGCTTTAAACTCCTTAAACTAACTAAAGACTTCAGTCTTGCTTCTAATAAAAAAACCCATGTCCTTCTACTAAAATCATCTATGAAAAATACAAAATATACAGAGTTTGAAATTGAAGGAACATGCCATGGATCAATAATGGCCATCGATAATTCCAATTAAATATTAGAAATCAATCCATAGAGACATAGTCTGTTGGCAAGAGACACTATGGGGCTTCATGAGTGTTGTCATTGATGGCAATAAAGTCTATCCCACACATCCGTAGCTCATAGTATGCCTATACTGAAAGTCAGATTGAAGATTATTTTGGTCCAGTGTACAAGAACAGAGCATGCAACAAGGTCTGATAATCAGGTTCGGATCTCTTAGATGGTGTAACTCAACAAGTTGCGGACCTGGACAAGTCAATAGGAGTATCATGACTACTATATTCCATATATTGAGATTTCGGTGATAAAACATGGAAAAGATATGAGCATCTGAGTGTTGGGTTCTAGACAGGTAGAGCAGACTGAGAAAGAACTGACTGGCAGAGTATCAGACTTCAATCCGGATGAGTAATTAATGTTGATAAAGCAATTTGAGGGATCATACATTGTTGGTCGACATGATTGATGACTTTAATGCCCATGTTCTTGATACGTGTCTCAAATCAAGCATGGATTCACCTAACAGATTAGTAATTTGTAAATATCTTGAGTATTCTGGTTGTCCACTAGAAAGTTGTTGAAATCATTGGTACGGATATATATACTAGATGGATTCTAGTATGAAGGTGTGTGTGTGAATAGATATGAGAAAATAAAGTGTGAAGAAAGGTAGAGATAAGTGTGGAAGTAGCTATACAAGTCTGGTATGTGATAGAGCAGCAACACTAAAATAGAGGAAGAATGAAGTGCATCAGATCAGTGTATTATGCCTAACTGGTACTAAACTTTAGCATTTGTAGATGCCTCATCAGTTCAAACACCTGGTTACCTTCTGTAAGTTTTGTAGACAGTGAGTCTCTTGTAGGCATTGTGCCTCTTGTGAGCAGTGTGCTCGGGCAATGAGCCCTAATTGGCAAGTGCCATTTTGTACTTCTTATTCTTTTAATAGAGAATACAATCTTAGGTTAGTCACCATGGCTTTTCCCTTAATAGGGTTTTCCACGTAAAAATCCTTGTGATATGTGTATTGATTTATTTGTGTTCTCATGATTACATATGCTTATATGTTTTGATGCTATACAAATTATAAAATAAGAAAATAAAGTTAAGATAATAGAGATAATTGATTCACGCACCTCTCAGTTATCTGCCTTGTTTCCAACAATTGGTATCAGAGCTAAGTTCCTCTAAACAAAGCCTAACAGCTTGAGGAAGATCTGGCAATCTCAATGGATATATATGGTATGAAGGAACAACTTCAGTCTACCCTAGATGATCTTGAACAATCACATTTTGAAGTCAATAATTTGAGAGAAAGGCTCAAAGAAGTTGATGATTTCATAAATGAGCTAAAAGAAAAACTTAGTATCTCTGTGAAAAAGAGAAAGGGACTACTTCAAAAATTAGCCAATCAGAGTAAAGACAATGATACTAATGAAGATCTGAATGAGAAAAATAAGCTATGTGAGAAGCTATCAAAAGAGGTCATTATGGTAAGGCATGAAATGGAATCAGGGGTTATGAGATTCACCCAAGAAATTGAAGAAAGAAGGAAAAGTGAAAATAATCTAAATCAATCCCTCAAGGAGAAGATAAAGGACTACCACAAAATAGATAGAATAATTAGGCATCTTGAATCTAATCTTTAAGAAGCTAGAGATAATGAAGAATAACTTGAGAATTAGATAGACACTCATAAACAAAGTCTTCAAACAACAAATGAATACAAAGAGAAATTCAAGATAAGCTTAGCCTAACTTGAAGTTCTTCTTGAGAGCCAAAAGAGGGTAGATGATAAGTGTGGCTTGGGATATGAGAAAGGTGAAAGCTCTGGATCCAGTCAGAAGAACTTCTGATCAGGAAACCAAAGAAACAGGCCTAGAAGACCTCTGGTAAGGCAACCAAATACTCAAAGATATCCATCCTTCAATGGATATTGCTTCAATTGCAACAACTTCAGTCATAAAGCAACTCAGTGTAGAAGGAGAATGAATTAGACTAATTCATCCTTCTTTAGACAATGTTTCAACTGCAAAAGGTATGTCCACAAATCTCATGAATGCAGAAATATGCAAATAAACAATTCATTCAATGGTAGATGGTTTGCATGCAATAGAATGGGATATATGGCTAATCAATGCGGATCAAGAGGATATTAGTCAAATATGCAAAAAAATGTTGTTTGTTACAATTGCAATAGATCCGGTCATATTGCCAAATTCTACAGAAGTAAAAATCAGGATAGAAAGGGTCTGGTGCATCATAATCAAAAACAAGATAAGGGAAAAGGCAAAGTTATTGCGGATGAAGTTCAAAGGGAGATGAGCATGATTTGGGTGAAGAAGAGTACAAAAAATGTTGGGGATGGATCTGCACCGAAAACTAAACAGATGAGCTCTGGCTCAGGGGGAGTCACAAAGAAAAATAAATTGCCCTAGCCAGTCAATTGGTGCCTAAATTTGGCACATGGAATACCGTGGATTAAAGGGTTCTTAGAAAAATATCTAAATAACCCTCAGTAAAAATATGAAAGATCCGCATGGAGTTTTACAAAAGTTTAATCATCCAAGATTGATCCGATCTAACAGCCATCCAGTAAAGCAGGATTTTCACAGACAGATCCGTTGTGATTCAAAATTGAAATACTTTGATCTGCGAATCCATGGAAAGATTGGAGAAAAGAAGATACATTGTCAATCCTCATTGAAAATGATTCTAAGTGCAACACAGTGATTCAAAAAAAATCTCTCTCAGAACAGGGCAACCAGATAACTTAAGTTGTGCATTTATTACAATAAGGAAATTAGGGTTTGTGCAAGAATAAAAGGGCTCTTTCACTCATCATTTGCACATTTGCACTCGAGAAGAAGAAAAGAAGAGCTCTGCATCAAGTTTCTACAACTCTCTCAAAGATCAATTGTAAAATCCAATTCAACCAGCAATTTGTTCCGGATCTTATTTCGAACCCTAAAAGTGCAAAAAGGTACTTCCATTTTGAAAATCTCTCTCTGAATCTTTTGCAAAATGGCTACTCTGATGGTTGTTAAGATCACTAATAGGCCGCACCCAAAATTCAAGAAACACCTCTACAAATCCCTAGAAGTTGATCCTTTAGGCTCTTTTTCTAGCATTCCACATGGGGCATTGCACGTAGAAGATGTTAGGGTCTACATCCACGCCAACATTGAGAAATTTGGAGAAAGTAATTTGATGGACATCTATCACAAACAATTAATAGATGAAATTTTTTAACTCAAACCTCAATACAAGGCCCTCTGGGATAAACACTTCAGACATTACATCCACTTTCCCTATTTTGCAGAAGATAATTGGGTCTGGTACATCCTTAGTAGAATGCATGATAACTTCATGTGGTTAACAAGGCCCTTCAAGCTAATGAAAGATGCCATCAGGGCAGTAACTAGATTGCACTCATCTGATGGGTTACTTGCACTCAAATCTGTCAAAAACTAGACTATAACAGAAGCTACCAAATCCAAGTTTGACAAGAGAGCAATGACCATTGATGACATCACAGATCTGGATGTCAAATTTTCCTCAATGATAATTGGGTATAAGATATATCATTCAAGCAGGGAGAACTCTGTGTCTGGGACTGCAATATATGCATCATATCAGATGTTAAGGGAAAATGTTGACTAAGACCTATGTGATCTTCTCTTAACTAATTGTTAGAAAACTTGCAGAAGATCAAGAAGGATAAGAAGAACTCCTTTAAGTAAGGTTGTTTGATACCATGTCTATTCTTCTACTACATGAATGAGCTGCCTAGATCAAGTGGTTGGGTATGGCAAAATGACAAATCGGTTGCCATACAGATTAGAGACTATATGTATGGACTTGGTGATGCTCAAGCCCAAAACACAGCTCTCTGGGGTTACTTCAAGAACTTTCAGAGCATGATGCAAGCTAGAGAAAGAATCCCTCAATTTATAGTTGAGAAATATAAGGATATAGTGTGCTTCATGGTTGACATTGATCAATGCCTAATGGAGGTAGTTGAGCCCAGAACAGTGTGGATAATGCCAATGGGATATGAGGTCGATGAGAAAATATTGGAGCTACACATTCAACACCTATTGAGCTAGCCTAAGGACCCTGAGGCAGAAAGGTTTGAAACCTTTCAAGAACTAAGTGTAAAAATACATGTTGAGCTAAGACAACTAGAGATAAAAAGAAAAGTTAGAAAGGAAGTTGAGGAAATTGCCAAAAGATTTGTCATATCGAAAGAGGTAGTAGATGCCAATAGGGAGAAAATAGAAAGAGTTGAGAAAGAGAAACAAGAAGCAGAGAAAGGAAGTGTTCTGGTACAAGCCCCCTCTCAGACTAGATCCTCTAAGAGCTCTGCATCTGCCACTCCTAAGAGCTCAAGAGCCACCAAACTAGAAGTTAAGACATCTGGAAAAGGAGAAAAGAGAATGAAAACAAAAGCCACAAGGTCATACACAAGTCTCAAAGATGATGAAGAAATAGAGTCTGATGAAGAAATTAAGAAAATGAAAAAAAAGAAGAAAACATCTGAGGAATTCTCTACTAGCAAAAACAAAGAAGAAAAAGTAGAAGAATTTGTTGAAAAGCCCACTCTTTCCATTGATGATATCATTAAGGTAGTTACTGTGGATGGGAATCTGTAACTAGTGATAGAATTCTATGATGAATATAGTGATACTGACAAGAGGATCTTGGAAGAAGCTACAGTTAGGTACCTGAATATTTATAACAAAGCATTCATTGAAATTATTTCATTAGTTCCCAAAAGTCTAGAGAAGGTACTTGAACTTAGAAAAGATAATGCAAAGGCAAAAGACTTAGAGATTAGGGAGTAGATAGCAATTCAGCTCTATCCTTCCATCACTCCAAAACAAATTAACATGATTTTCAAAGATTATAAGGATGAGTTCCGAAGTAAGGCAACAATGAATAAAGTCATGCTTGGAGAAATAGACCAAGTAGAAAGTGAAACAAAAGACATCCTCTGGAATACCTTGAAGAGATTCAATATTCCCATTTTAGAAGAGACAGATGAAGAACCCTCTACCATGGATGTTGAAGGATTAAAAGCAATCAATGAAGAAACTTCTGACAAGGATGTCGAATGACTAAAGAAAATAAATGAAGAAATCTCTGAGAACTTAGACTCCTTAGTTCTAGAAGAGGAAGTTCTTGAAACAACAAACTCAGGTGCAATCTCTCCTCCGGATCCCACTACAGATGTAACAAACATTCCAAACTTAGGAGCTAAAGGAGAAAGTGAGTCAAGAAGAGGAGGTCAAGGGAAAAGAAGAAGAACAAGTAGAGAAGACCCATGATGACAGTTCTGAGACCCAAAAGGAAATGAAGTCTCAATCACCAGCAAGAGACACTGCAGAGGTAGTGAAGGACTTTTGAACAAAGAAATGATGGAGATAGATGAACCAGAGCTATTTCAAAGACCACTATATTTCAATTCTCCCTCTCCGGTCCAGACAATGAAAATAGCATCTTTTGCTCAAGCCAAAGAAAAAGAAAAACTTCTAAAATCTCACATGGAAGACTGTAAGCTATTGGAGATTGCATCTAGGATGTTGGAGAAGATCATGCCATCCTTTCAAAAGGATCCTTCAGCCTCTCCATTTGGTAACTTAAAATCTTTGGTCAATTCTATTGGCACTCATTTTGAATCTTTAGAGAAATCGGCAGAAGCAAAGGTCTGGAAGGAGTTTTTGGGAAAGAGTTTCTCTAAGGTGCAAGGATTGATAACCAATGATAGAAGGACCTTAGACATTGGAATAAAGAGCCTTGAAAATTCTCTTAAAGATGGTGGGGACTTGTACAAGTTTTGTCTATCTTGGCCCAAAGTGACAGAGGATATTGAAAAGAAGGTGAAAGAACAAGAAGGTAAAATGTCAAGTTTATCTCAGAATTTTGATCCCCTCACTACATCCCTAATGAATCAAGAATGCTAGGCCATAGTCATCATAAATGAAATAAAGAGGCTGAACAAAGGAAAGAAGGATATAATAAACAGGATGAGTGAATTTAGAGGGATAATTATCCCTAAGTTAGAGGAAATGCATGAGGCCTTGATAGATGCCCAGACCAAAGCTCAAACCAATGATCCGACAGATTTAAAAAGGGCAGAAGCATATGCATTTTTGTTGAGTGGTCACATCTCCATCTTAGACAGGATGAAGCAGAGCTGGGCCACAGAGTTTGTACAGTTGAAGGCCACTTTTGCGGATATACTTAAATATATGTAAGTATAACATGTATATATACTTATGTGGCCATGTATAGGTTAATTTTTGCAAAATTTTGGTGTGCAGATTCCACCCTTTTCCATTGACATCAAAGGGGGAGTGAGGAGTAGTGAAAAATGTGGAATCCAGCTAAGGGGGAGTTCTGGTATAATAGTGCAAAAGACAGAGCATTAGATAAGGGGGAGTTTACTACAACACTTAGCCATTTTTCACTAAGTGTTGCCATCAATGCCAAATGGGGAGATTGTTGGCAAGAGACACTGTGGGGCTTCACGTGTGTTGTCATTGATGGTAACAAAGTCTATCCCACACATCCACAGCACATAGTATGCCTATACCAGAAGTCAGATTGAAGATTGTTTTGGTCTGGTGAACAAGAATAGAGCATGCAACAAGGTCTGACAATCAGGTCTGGATCTCTTAGATGGTGTAACTCAGCAAGTTGCAGACTTGGACAAGTCAATAGGAGTATCATGACTACTATATTCTAGAGATTGAGCTTTCGGTGATAAAACATGGAAAAGATATGAGCATCTAAGTGTTGGATTCTAGACAGGCAGAGCAGACTGAGAAAGAATTGACCGACAGAGTATCAGACTTCAATCCGGATGAGTAATTGATCTTGCTAAAGCAATTTGAGGGATCATAGATTGTTGTTCGACATGATTGATGACTTCAATGCCCATGTTCTTGATACACATCTCAAATCAAGCATGGATTCAGCCGATAGATCAATAATTTGTAAATATCTTGGGTATTATGGTTGCCGACTAGAAAGTTGTTGAAATAATTGGTGCAGATATATATACCAGATGGATTCTAGTATAAAGGTGTGTGTGTGAATAGATATGAGAAAATAAAGTGTGAAGAAAGGTAGAGATAAGTGTGGAAGCAGCTATACAAGTCCAGTATGTGACAGAGCAGTAGTACTAAAACAGAGGAAGAATGAAGTGCATCAGATCAGTGTATTGTACCTAACTGAAACTGAACTTTAGCATTTGTAGATAGTGAGTCTCTTTAGTTCAAACACCTAGTTACCTTCTGTAAGTTTTGTAGATAGTGAGTCTCTTGTAGGAAGTGTACCTCTTGTGAGTAGTGTGCCTGGGCAGTGAGCCCTAATTGGCAAGTGCCATTTTGTACTTCTTATTCTTTTAATAGAGAATACAATCTTGGGTTAGTTACCCCGTGGTTTTTCCCTTAACAGGGTTTTCCATGTAAAAATCCTTGTGTTATGTGTATTGATTTATTTCTGTTCTCATGATTATCTATGTTTATATGTTTTGATGTTGCACAAATTATAAAAGAAGAAAAGAAAGTTAAGATAATAGAGATAACTAATTCACCCCCCCTCTTAGTTATCTGCCTTGTTTCCAACATAGTCCTCATGAACAATGGCATTTTAAGTGATAAAGATTCTCTATAATCTCTTATTAATCTCTATTATCATCTATATTTTGCATCGATGATAAAAGTAGACCCATATTTGTATGAATACCGTGATTTACAAAGGACGAAGATCGCTCTCTAAAAAGGAAAATAATAATGATATTATAGGTGGTGGCGCCCATATGCTTAATGAAAATTATTGTTAATTAACCATAATTAAGAGGCAAGGTTCAAAGAAACACATCCTCTCCCATTTGCGTCCCTCCAAGTCCTTAAAAGGGACCTTGTGGCAAGCATTCAAGGTATCGAATCATTCGCTCATCCATCAAAGCCATTATAGGCATCGACCAAAGTTATCACTTCATACCCATCAAATAAAATTCAGTCTGCAAATACTCAGAATACATCATATAGAATCAGCAAGTATCCTCCATTGGAATCATTCCATTTGATCAAGACTTGCAGAAATCTCCACCCATAATTTACAACAGCAAAGAAGTTAATCTACAGTCAACAAATAAAGTATATCACAACCGATAGAAACTAAGGTATGTAATACATATTCCAGCCACTGAAATTATATAGTTTGGTAGATCAACGTAAGGTAGATTGCATGAATAGAAGAAAGAGTAATTACAGATTAGAATGTAATATATCAGTAGTTCAAAATGATGACAAAAATAAGATAATTAAAACATTGCTTATTAGATTGCATAGAAATTAGGAGTGGCAAAATAGGATAAGTTCTTGAATTGAATAATAGTATGTGCAAAAAAAATGATGAATTGATCATAGGAAAGAATAAAGTAATAGGATTATGTATATGTTATGAGTAATTGATATGAACTTAGAGATGATTAGAACTTGTGATTAAATATGATAATAAGATTTCATATATGAATACATGAACATTGTTTTAACAAATGAATACAAAGAGTATAATGTACATAAGAGGCATGAATTCCTAAGATAGATAAGGGAAATAATGTTAATCCACTCACCACTATGAGAAGTAAGGAAGATTAGGAGCAGGCAATCAACCAAGGATAGGTATGGGTTCATTGGTCTAGAGCACCCCTTTGAGCCCTTGTCTCAAGATGGTACCTTAGGAGGCAAGAGGTAGTCTTTTGACTTGAGTGGTCTAGAGAACCCTGAGTCAATGGAAGGTCCTAGAGTGGCCTGGGTCTAGAGTACCCCTTGAAGGAAGAATGACCTATACCATTGGCATTGTACCCTAACATATTCACTCTCATAAGATGGAGGTTTTGATTAACAAAGGCCCAAGTATATCTCTTCTAGGGAATCATGAAATGAATACAATCAATATATGATAACAAATGGCTTATGTTTATAAATAATGACATGTGATTTTGAAAGAAGATTTGAATACTAATGTTCTCTTTGTAAGTTGAAATTGTTGCAAGGTTGCAAAAATTTTGGCTTGCTAGAAGGGGACATTACAGAACATTAACAGGACCAAACACATCAGAATGAATAAGAATCAATACACCAAAAGACTTGTGAGAACTAGAGTTAAACTAAAAATGGTTTTTCTTTCCATAAATGCAATGTTCATAAAAGTCAAACTCGAGATTACAATCATTTAACCCCTCAATGAGGTTTTTATTTTTTAGGGTACGCAGACCCTTCTCACCAATGTGGCCATATCTCAAATGCCATAACATAGTCTTTTTAGCAGGAAGTTTAACTTCCAATGCATGTGCACTACCATCAGAATGTGTTACAATAGATTTCTTCACTGCTCATTCAGATGGTGGGGATGAAGTGACTGCAACTCTTTTCTTTGAGTTAGAAGAACTATTGCACTGTGAAGTGCATGCCTCTAGCTGAAACATAGTACCTTTCCGAGTACCCTTCGCAAGCACTATAGATCCTCTAGTAATCTTGCATCCATCCTTTGAAAAGACAACTTGCACACCTGCATCATTCAACATACTTACAGAAAGAAGGTTCCATGCTAGACCTAGGATGTGCATAACCCCAGTGATCCCCTTCACTCATCCATCAGGGAATTGGATTGAGACTCTTTCATGACCAACAATCTTTAGATGAGAATCGTCACCCAGGTACACTCTTCCACCATCAAACTCTTCATATTTCATAAACTAGTCTTGATGCAAGGTCATGTGGGATGATGCACCATAATCAATCAACCACACATCATCAGATGCATGGGTGGCCAGGGCTACGATGAAGGCATCACCATCATCTTGTGACTTGTTGGAATATGAATCAGGAGCATTCTTCTTCTTCTTTTTCTTCTCCTCTTTGTATTCCTTTCAGAAATGCCCAATTTTTCCACAATTCCAACAGAAAGCCTTGGACTTTCCAGAAGATTTGGATCTCCCACGAGATTTGGATCTGCCCTTTTCACCTTTCTTATCCTTCATCTTCCCTTTCTCTTTGGGTCTTCCATGAACTACAAGAGCTTCTTTGGCTGACTCGAATGTCTTTCTCTGCATTTCTTCAGATAACTACAAAGATACTACTTCATCCATCATGAAGGTGGTTGTAGTGCTTCCGATAGCCATAACAAGATGATCCCATGAATCTGGCAAAGAACAAAGTAGGGTCATACATCGATCCTCCTCCTCCATTTTCACACCCATGGATGTCAACTCTACAACAATCATGTTAAAAGCATTCAAATGGTCCACAATAGATCCTCTGTCTTCCATCTTTAGAGAAAACAACTTCTTTTTCAGAAAGAGATTGTTCACCAAGGACTTGGCTTGATAAATAGATCCTAGCTTCTTCCAAAGTTCTTTAGCAGTCTTCTCCTCATGGACATTCAACAGGACAGAGTCAGCTAGACAAAGTCTTATGAGACCCTTAGCCTTTTGATCTTTGAGGTCCCAATCAACTTGTGACATTGTCATAGGTTTTGTTCCATCAACATTTTCCCATAGGTCACGATCAACACGTAGGTCTTCCATCTTGACTTTCTACAACTCAAAATTAGTGCCATTAAATTTCTCCACCTCTAATCTTTTGGATGTGGTTGCCATCTCCTTGCTGCAAAAAGATACATAATGCTCTACACAACACTCCCACTCAACCTAATATTAGATCAGAAAACCCCTACCCAGCATCTAGAACCAAAACTGGCCAGGCTCTAATACCAACTGAAAGGAAGCTAGGTGTGTGGAAAATGCTTCCTACACTAATCTAATGAGGGGAGGAGGGTACAAATTCAATTTTATCTTTACAATTATAGCTATGTTAACCCACTAACAGAGATATTGCAGCAAACACATACATAAGAATGTAAGACAGAAGAAGAGAGACACAAGATATACATGGGGAAAACCCTTATCGGGTGAAAAACCCCACACTCCAAAACACAACTCAAATATATTCCGTAAACACAGAAGGTTACAATACAATAAAAGAGCCACTGCTCTTGTAGGAGTCTTTGAAATGTGTATCTGGAGATGTTTCGACAGCATAACAGTACCTATCAAACCTGTAGTACTTCTCTCAAAAGCACCTGTTTTATAACAAAATACAAGGCAAAAATGGCTCCACATTGGGATGGGCGTACAACATGGCCCAAAACCCATGCCTATGGACACTTGTCCAACAATGTAGGATGTTCTTGACACTTGTCAAGTCACCCAATCCCAAGGAGGTCACCTATTTCCAAAATGGGCTATGATAGATGCTCTTATGACTCTTACAACTGTCATAGAATCTGTCATAGCTGTCATAACTTATAGTTGTAAGAGAATCTATCATACACAGGCTATAAATAGCATATTATCTTACAAGATATCATAGCCCACCTTGGGGTGCCCAAAGATACCTTTCTCAAAGATGCTCTTCGACACATGTCTTCACCTGTCATAGAATCTCCTATTTCTGACTCTTATATGTCATAACTTTGTCATAGGAATCTATCATGACCGTTTCAGTAATTATTCCCTTACACAACATCCAAGATGCTGACACATGGAAAAATATTCCTACCACTAAGTGGGACACCTATCTCCTCATGTGAGGACAAAATTACATGTGGTCATATGTCATGTAGGATGACACATCACCGTGCCAACTCCCACAATATGACAACATAGGATTTGCATCCAATTAATACAATAGGCAATAAATAAAAAAATACAATGTAAAAATACAAGGAATTACCAAGGTTGAGACACCTTAATTCCCAAAAACACTAGGATTTTTACGTGGAAACCTGGTTAAGGGAAAAACCACGGTGGGGGTTAACCCAAAAGACTTATTCTCTGTTAAAAGAATAGAAAATGGGAAGGCACTTGCCTTTAGGCACACTTCCTAGACTCACTGCTCAAAGAGGTTCACTGCCTACAGAAACATTCACAAGTTTAACACAGAAAGATTGAACTAAGAAATGAGATCTTCTTCATGCCAAGGTTAGTTCCATTGAATTGCACAACACCTTTGCTCTTCCCTCTTAATGCTTCATCGCTATCTGCTCATCTTCGCTCACATCCACACATTTCCACGACTTTACAACACTTATTTATACATGTCATCGACTTTGGAATGAACATCAAAGTTGGCCAAACAATCATCTATCTAGAACATTCTCCAAGATAGGCATTACAAGCACATGACTTAAAATGCTTCATGCGAACCCTTACATTGTTGGCCAAACATAACTGGGACTTGAATCTTCATTAAATAACATGCCATGCTCCATATGACTCTTCCTAGATCATCCACAACATGCACCAGGCATCTGATCAACCAAGACTGGAAAGAACAACATCACCCAAGGAGAAATTTTCAACCACAAGCTCAATCCTTAATGTGGACCACCAACACCATAGGAACACAATCTAGAGACCACCACAAGCACAATGAAATCAACAAGAACAACTGCACCACTTCAAATCACTAGAAGCACTTGCATCTTCATCTAGGAACTTAAGAACACCAACTGTCATGACTGTCACACTAGAAAGATTGCTTGTGGACCTCCAAACCATGAACCACTTGAGTTAAGGATACACACTAACATACCAAACACACCTCTAGATCCGCAGATCATAATATTCTAATGCGGATCAATCCAGACCAAATTTCTGTCACTCTGTCACCTTTGAACAACTGCAAAACCCAGTTCTACTTAGATTTCCATAAATTTACCAATTCTCCATGTGGACCTCTCAAACCTTGACTGGAGCAACTTCACACAATCCTTTGCAAACCCTTTAATCTGTAGACTCTAATCTTCATCTTACTGGGAATGCAAAGCAATCTACTTTACTGAACTGCACTGTCTTCACTGTCTCTAACAGAGAGATATGTAACTTACTTGTTTCTTTCGGAGAGGCTAATTTTCTCAATATAATCAACATATATGTCTTCTAAACAAGCAATATAATAAGATATAGTTTACACTATTGACAACAAAGATATGTTGACATCAATGACAACGTCGATTAGGCACATATTTGCAACAGGGTGTGGCATGAAATGAAGCCCCTAAATCTATTACCTAGGAATCATTAGCATTATCTAAACATAGAATTAAAGTATCCTATAATTTATTACTTACAACATTATGTTCCTTACTGTCATCATGTTCATCTCCTTGTTTTCCCTTCTAAGACCAACAATCCTTCTTCAAGTGTCCTGGCTTTCCACAGTGCCAACAATCCATTCTTCCTCTAGATTTAGATCTGCCTTTCTTCGACTTCCCTTGTGACTTCCCATGATTTGTTGGGATTTTTCCTCTCTCCTTTGTTCTTCCCCTATTCCCTATAGTCAAATCATTACCTGATGCTAAACTCTCACTTGTGCTTTTCCGTCGCATTTCCTCACTAAGGATAATACCAACAACATC
This sequence comes from Cunninghamia lanceolata, assembly GCA_027924645.1. Lineage (NCBI taxonomy): Eukaryota > Viridiplantae > Streptophyta > Pinopsida > Cupressales > Cupressaceae > Cunninghamia > Cunninghamia lanceolata. The sequence continues at coordinate 897,264 of BSBN01000845.1, forward strand.
ATCAAATTTCAAAGTATTTGAACCAGAGACAGAGTTACTTACAACCATTACCAAACTATTCCATCTTTATGGAAAAGAACATAAAATTTCACTTGTACATAAGATAACTAACTGGTAATCATATTAAACTCATTTAAATGATCTGTCATAGATCCACCTTCAATCATTTTCAGATTAAACAAATGCTTCATGAGAAATACCTTATTTGAGGCTAAGGATTTTTCATACAATTTAGCCAAAGCTTTCATCAGTTCATCTATTATCTTTGCTTCTATTATATTAAACGCAACAGATGGTGTCAAACACAACTGAATGGTTCCCAGTGCCTTTCTATCAAGAAGTTCCCAATCCTCATTAGTCATTGCTTCTGATTTCTTGGCTTTTCCTTCTAGTGGCCTCCATAAATCCTTCTAATAGAGATAATCCTCCATCTGCATCTTCCATAACTAATAGTTATGTTAGCTATCATTGCACCCAAAGATCAACCTATTAATGCCCGATATAACCACTTGACTTAACAAGCACGGGAGGCGGTTAAGCCCTTGTCGCAAACCACCGCAGCACTGCGAACAAGGAGACCAAGGGCCACACATTGCAACAATCCCCCTCCCAGCGCAAGCGCGGGGTTTGAACCTATGACCTCAGCTCTGATACCAATTGTTATCTATCGTTGCACCAAAAGATTGACCTATTAATGCCCAATACAACCACTTGACTTAACAAGCACGGGAGGTGGTTAAGCCCTTGTCGCAAACCACCACAATGTTGCGCTAAACAAGGAGACCAAGGGCCACACCTTGCAACAAGTTATACCCATTGAATTTATCTACCTTTAATTTACCCTCATTCACCATTGCTCCCACTTAACCATGAGACTCCCACTCAACCGTGAGACCTTCCTGCAAATGATAATCGAACACAACCTACTCTGATACCAGTTGTTAGGGTTTAGGCAAATCAAAGAAATAAACACTAACAATTATATGTAGATTAAATAACCCAAAAATATCTAAGAAATCTTGTATCTTTGTCTGAAATTATGCTATTAGGTAATCCATGCAGTCTCACAATCTCCTTGAAAAATAGGTCAACCACATGAAATGTATCAATTGTCTTCTTACACGGTATGAAATGTGCCATCTTTGAAAATCTGTCAACTAGAAAAAATATAGGATCATGTCCTCTCTATGTCTTCGGCAATCCCATTATGAAATCTATGCTTATGTCTTCCCAAGGTCTCTCTGATACTATCAAAGATTTGTACAATCCAGTATTCTGGCTACTTCCTTTTGCAACTTGACAAACTCTACAACTCTGCACAAACTTCCTAACATCCTTATATATCTGAGGCCAAAAGTAATTTTCACTTACCAAAGCCAATGTCTTATCAATACCAAAATATCTTGCCAATCAACCACTGTGTTTCTCTTTGATCAAATTGTCTCTCATTGAACTTCTAGGTATACACAATTGATTTCCTTTGAACAACATATCCTCCTGAATGAAATAATCCAACCACTTACTTCTATCTATCACAACAAGTTCCTTACATGCTTTCCAAGGTTCTATAAAATCAAGGTCTTCTTCATACATGTTCTTCAATTCTTCAAATACTAAAACTTAAACTCTCATCTCTATTAGCAAATTCCTTCTCCTACTCAGTGCATCTGTAACTTTGTTTGATTTTTCACTCCTATGTTTCAATACAAAAGTGTAACTCTGCATGACCTCTACCCATCTCATATGTCTCTGATTCAAGTTCCCTTGACTATTCAAATACTGCAAAGCTTGATGATATGTATACAACACAAACTCCTTAGGCAATAAATAATGTCTCCACTTCTTCAAGGCTTAAATTATGGCATAAAACTCCTAATCATAAACTGAATATCTTGTCCTTGCATCATTCACCTTCTCAATGAAATATGCTACAGGTCTACCTTCTTGACTTAACACTGCTCCTATTGCATTTCCACTTGCACCACAATCTACTTGAAATACCTTATTGAAATGCGGTAATGCCAACACAGGCTGCTCTATCACTTTCTGCTTCAACAACTCAAAACTTTTATCTATTGTTGATGTCCACTTAAATCCTTTTCTATCACCTCTCATTATCTCTATCATAGGGTTACATACTGAACTAAATTTTTTGATGAACTTGTGGTAGAAACTAGCTAATCCATGAAATGATCTGACTTCTCCAATGCTCTCAGGTGTAGGCCATTCAATAATTGCTCTAAATTTCTCAAGGTCCATCTTCAATCCTTCCACAGAAATCACAAATCCCAAGTATACCAATTCTTCCTTCATGAAACTACACTTCCTTAATGTTTATCAACAATTTCTCTTCTCTCAACCTCTGCAATACTTGTCTCAGGTACCACAAATGTTCTTTTGTCTTATTGAAAATTGAAATATCATCCAAGTATACAATAATAAACTTATCCAAGAATTTCTTCAAAACTTCATTCATCAATCTCATGAAAGTACTCGATGCATTTGTCAATCCAAAAGGCATCACTAACCACTCATACAATCCTTCATTTGTCTTGAAAGCAATCTTCCATTCATCTCCTTCTCTAATTCTAATTTTTCTCCACTCAAACAATCCATAATGTCATCCATCCTAGGCAAAGGAAATCTATACTTAACTATGATCTTGTTGATTGCTCTAGAGGTTGTACACATCCTCCATTCTCCATCCTTCTTCAGTGCTAACACTACAGGTACTGCACAAGGACTCAAACTTTCTTTGATCAAACATTTCCTCAACAACTCATGTATCTGTCTATTCAATTCTTCATTCTCTTCTGGTGTCATTCTGTGTGCTACTTTGTTAGGCAAACTAGTTGCAGGTATAAGATCCATGTGATGACTAATACTTCTGATTGGTGGAAATCCTTCAGGTACATTATCTGATATGATGTCTTCATACTCTGTCAGCAACTCAGTTATCTCCTCGGGTTGTGATTCTTCAGTCTCTATCTTCAGGGTTTCAGTTTTCTTAGGAATCAAGGCATAACACATGTTCTCATGTCTCAAACCATCCAGAAATTTCCTTCCATCAACCAAACAAATTCTAGCATTCCCATATACTTCACTCTTAGGATCATCTTCCAAAGGGATAAAAGTAATTCTCTTTCCATTTGATGTTATATTGTATGTATTCTTTCTCCCATCATGTATAGCTTTTCTATCATACTACCATGGTCTACCCAAAAATATATGACATACATACATAGGCATAATATCACACAATACTTCATCATGATAGCATCCAATATGAAATTTCACCAAACATTGTTCACTCACCAGTACCTTATGATCATTCTAAATCCATGTTATCTAATAGGGCTTAGGGTGTTTCAATCTTTCCAACTTCAGCTTAGTCACCATCTCCTCTAAAACTAAATTATTTGAACTACCACTATCAATTACAACTTTACAACATTTACCTCCTGATTTACATCGGGTCCAGAACAAACTTTTTCCTTTGTGGTGGTTCCTCATTTGTATCTGCCTGAAATAGTTCTCTCCTCATGACAACTAATTCTCCTTTCTCAGGTTTACCAACAATACTTGGTGATCCAACAAATTCTTCTTCTACATAAGCTTCTCTTCCACTGTTCTTAGTCTTCTTGTTTGTACTTCCTTGATTACATTGAAATGCTCTATGTCCTTCACCTCCACACTTAAAACAAGTTCCTCTGAATGTTCTCTTATCAAATCCTCTTAAATCTCTTATGTATCCTTCACTCTGGTATGAATTAGAGTTTACTCTATGGTAGAAAGTTTTTTCATTTCTCTGGTATGCATTATTTTCTTTGTCTTCCTTTTTGAATGCGCTTTCTTGTCTATTTTGCTCTACATATGATCTTTCTCCTCTAGAAAATGTTCTACCTCTCTAAAATTTACCTCCTCTACCTCCGTATCTTTACTCATGCTTCTTGTTCAACTTCTCAACTTTCAGGGCAAATTGATATGCTTCTCCCAATGTTGTCATTCTCACCAAACTTAGTTCTTCTTGAATGTTCAATCATAGTCGATTGATGTATCTAGACACTTTCTCCTTGCTTGCTTCACTATGTCCTATCCTCATAAACATCTTATGAAATTCTTTGGTATACTCTTTCACAGATTTCTCCTTTTGCCTCAGGTTTTGCAATCTCTTCAATAGTTCTAACTCATAGTTAGCAGGTATAAACTGATTATTCAACTTTTTCACCATCTATCCCACTTTGTAATCTTTTATTTTCCTCTTCTATTTCTATCCAATTGAACTTATTTCCACCAAATAGCAGCATGTCCTTTCAAATTAGTCTTTGCAAATTTCACCTTCTTCGGATCTTCAATTTCTACATATTCAAAGTATTCTTCTAGGTCATTTATCCAATCAATCAAGTGCTCAAGTTTCAAATTGCTAATGTAATTCAGTACATCAACTCTAGGTCTTTTCCCAATCTTTGAAATAGCTCACAACATCTTGACTTGATCTAATTCTTTTTCTTCTCCTAGGGTTTCTTTATTTCAATCAATGGATTGAGATTCTTCATCATCATCACTTTCAACATTAGGTCTAGGTGTAAGTCCTCTTCTCTGATCTTCTTCAATAGAATCCAAGCGAACTCACATTGTCTTCATCATTTCAATCATCTTATCCATTCTTCCAACCATAGTGCCAACAACAGGTATTCTCCTCGGCGGCATATCTTCCTAGGATCAAGTGTAACTGCCTCAAATTCAGAGATCGGGATACATGGTGACAACTACCTCATGTTCGGTGATCGGTTGACAACACAAGTACTCTACCTCATAGTTGGTGATTTATTCACAATAAGATCTTACAAAATGCTTTCACAAACTTCACTCAATTTGTTCACTTCTCTCCCAAAGGATTCGAACTTCACTTTGATACCACTTGGTGCAGTCACAGTTAGGAGGGTCCACAAAGTGAACAGTCTAGACCGTGCAACAAGAGTAAACACAATGGAAATAACTCAAAGATAGGATGCAAATGTAGATTCAGTCATTTAGTATATCATATATCCAAAATACAAACATGTCAGCAACATGTGGGCTTTCAATTAGGGCTCACAGGCCTGATTCTCCAGTTACAATATATGCACAAAATATGGCTCTGAAGCAATTTGTCAAAGAATTCAAACTATCTATCTATCTCTATATGATTGACTACCATTCTATGCATCTATTGCATGATTATATATCATCTCTAGATCACAAGAATCCTTTGCGTTGGCCAAGGATGGCTACAAACTCCAATGAAAGAGATGTAACATGTGTACATGGATAGGTTAGACCTATGCATCTTGTATTCCTCTGCAAGTCAATGGAATAACATGCGGATCTCAGGGAAGGTCAGCCATGATCCAAAGTTCCTTGAACGATGTGTCATTTATCTATGCAAGTCTTCTCCTTCAGCTATCTGTCTGAGATGGTCAGGATGCTCTATTATGAGAAAATTGTTGATCTTCTAATAGCAATATCCTTCCGAAAACTTATCCAGATGATCTAAATTTTGGATATGATGTGCATGAAGATGTCTAGATGCTAAGTCCAGCTATGCAAGGTCTGAAATGAAACTACGATAGAATGTGGATGAAAATGCAAAAACTACTACTAACTAAACTAACTATACTGAACTAGAAAATGAAAACAAAACAAAATGAATGCAAATATTTTTGGTTGATGCAAGACTGCTCTTGAGCTAGGGATGCTCCTGCATCAACAACCATCATAATATCCACATACAAAGAGCTATTCCAATCATGAAGAACACTTGAGCATAGGAAAGCAATTCACTAAAGCATAAGGTGAGCCATTCTAACATTCTAGCTTTCTCTCAATGTAAAATGAATACTAAGACTCCTTATATGTGTTCCCACTCACTATCAGTGAATAAAACCAATTGAGGCCGATAAGTGTAAACCAAAGGAGTGTCCTAGCCAACACCACCAAATCAAGCTTGGGGCTAAAAGTCAGGCCCAAGGTGCAAGGCACCCTGGTCCTTTAGCTCCCATAAACTTTGGGGAGTGCTTAATGGGGTGATCTTACACTAGTCCTAAGTTTATTTGTTGGGTTTTATTCATAGAGGTTGAGAATTAATTGTTTATTGTTCCATTAGGTGCTAAAATAGGTCCAAATTAGCAAGGGTAAACATTTTACTCTAACATTTAGCCCCCACTTTAGTGTGAGTACAAACTTATGTTCATACTCATAGTAAAGTAAGGAGAAGACATACTTCCAACATGAAAAGATAGAAGCCAAAGAATTCCCCCAAGCTTATGATTCTAAGGTTGTAAGAACATAGGCAAATAAATTTCTAACATGCAAGGCATTGTAACATATTTCACACATACATGGACTACTATACGCATACATAAGGAATACATACAAGAGACACACAATACACACCATACACAATGCATACATGATTGACATGAAGTATACAGGCAAGGCATAAAGTATACATGGAAAACATGATGAAGACACACAAAACATTTTTCTAGGAAAACATAAAGAACACATGGAATCATTAAGAGAATACAAGTTCAAACAATACATCACACAAACAAGTTCATGGAAATAAACACACAAGCAACATGATGTTGATACTAGCTTGCTCTATTGCTAGGGGTCATGTGAAGATGAGTGTCCTCATGGATCATGGACTAGTAAGGACTGTCAAATTACTAGGTGACCATGACAAGTCACATGAAACACACGGGATAGAAAACTTTGTTATACTAGGTGGCTCATGGACCAAAAACAAAATGGAAACATCACAGGCTAGTGAGGACCACCAAATCACTAAGTGAGTTCCATGTCAAGTGAATGCATCAAAAGCTAGTGAGGACTGCTGAATCACTAGGTAAACTTTTGACATAGAAAGGTTTTTTCTCTTTCTCAAACAACAAAACAATCTTTCACAAGCCCCGACAGATACTCTCCACCCAACTATCTATGAACCCACAGCTAACACTAAGATGCAACACAAAATAAGATTCAAAATTTTATTTACATTCAATAACACACAAATTACATTCATTATCATATTTAACAATCTAATACAACACTATATTGCAACCATCAAGGGCTTCCCTTATTCACCAATTTACACTTTATCTCTCTCTGGAATGAATCTCAACCTGCACTCTCAATTCCTTTGTCTCTCATCTATGAGGCATCTTCGTCTTCTATTATATTTTATTTTCACCTTACATAAATTTTAGTAGCAACTACCTTTACTACGCACCCTTGACCATATCATATACGGTTTCATTATTTGGCAATGAGTCTCTTTTTCTCCATATGGATGCACAACCCGCCTTTCTTTGACTGCCTTCACTCAAAATACTACACACCACTTCCTCCCTTGTTTTTGATTTTTTTTAATTTTCTCTACTAGGCTGCGTCCATAGCACTTCCTCTCCCTCCTATTGTATTCACTTTGAAAACATGAATCAGGAAACGAAAAAAATGAGAATTTGAGGTGATGCCTGTCATGGAGAATAAAAGAAATCAAGTGGTTTGCTATTCTTCTAACTTGGTCAATTACCCAAGCTACGACTTGACCAGAAGATCAAAAGACATGTCTCTAAGGTTGCTCAAACCACATATGTTGAGATGCCTTTTGGATTTTAACTATACTCGATGCTCAATCCTTATAATAGGATGGAATGCCTGTGTTGAAGTAACATTCGTCGATCATTCTTACACCATCAAGTCTTCTAGTTTTAATAATTCAAAACATATGTTGAGGTTGTCAAAAATTTAGAAGTGTTTAAAGACTCTAAATTCTCTAGTGACGAGGCACTACATTTCTACTTCAACGTATTCTATCAAACCCGTTGCCATTGCTACTCAAAAGGTTGTATAGTAGAAGTCTAAAATTCAAGCTCCATCATAGTATCAAATCTTGAGCTGGTTCCAAGCTAGCTTCCCTCCCATGTAGGTAGATCAAGCCAAGCGAGTGTGAGCACATTTAGAGCATGTAGTTATGTTGTGACACCATCCTCAACATAGTTGATATTAGAAAATTTTATTAAATATCATGGCATCCCAAACATCTTGCATAATGGCATTTTTCTCTGAGACTCTTTACAAAAACATAACATAGGTTTTCAAATAGTTCACATGCTTTATAATGGCTAAAACTTGTAATGATGTTCATAGCATTGTCCGTCTCAGTCATAGGTGTCTTCCCCATAATTAGGAAGCAAATTATTAACTATTTAGGCACTGCCAGAAGTTCATCTATGTTTGTAACATGAAACCAATCATTTCAGCAAGCATTCTTGACATATAGCATAAGTACCATAGTTGGAGCTTGATTATAGACAACTGCAGAACCAATTGCCTTGTACAAATTAGAATTTCTCTATTGCAATCTTCATCTTTTTCTAATGAATGCTAATACACAACAAAAGTAAAAACAAAAACTAGAAACCATTTTTGGGTGATGTTGATTACATGTGCACCCAAGTACTCCTGCATCAGCTTCACACCAATCATAATCAACAAGTCTATAATCAAAATAGCATAGCACAATGTATGCCCTCACCTTAAAGTGATTGCCTATTTCTGTGAAGAGTAATTTCTTTAAGGTAGAATAAAATACAAGACAAGCATGAGAACTTTCTAGAAGCACATGCCCACATGATATGTGTTCCCAAAAGATACATTGCAACAAGGGGTTTCCCCCAAAAAAGGAGAATGGAGGTGATTCTATGAGCATGATACACAATGGCTTGTGTAGTCATGGTATGATGTTGAGCATAGAAACAAGGTGCCACATAAATCAAATCATACAAAAATACATAGTAATAACACTAATGTGAATAATATTTAGTAATAACGCAAAGGGATCTACTTGACTAGTGTTAGTATATGAATGGTTGTATAATGGGAGACATCTTGTGATTATAAATATTTGGAACTATCATCATCTTCTAGTTAGTATAACTATGGAGATAAAGGAGGGAATATTGCATGAAAGGAAATATAAAAATTTAGGTCACAAAGGAAGGATGGTAAATCATCTTACGCTTTGCATCATCCCAAAGGAAACAACAATGATAAAATGAAACTTACAACATATAGAAGAATGATTATACAAATAGAGATAATGTCACAATGGATTTCAGTCCCTTTGTATCCTTGCACCAATGACGGTGTCAAGGGTCATCCAAAGAGAGCTTAATAAACATAAATAGCACATCAAGAAACATAATACGAGGGAAAACAACCAAATCCACTCATGACACAAGAGAGAGAGAAAGGCCACACTCGTAAGTTGGCCTAAAGCAAATCGGTCGCCTCCCAATCTTGCTCATCACCATTTAGGGATGGTGGACAAGATGCAAGAGGAACCATAGAAAGTGTGGTGCATGTAGCAAGAGTCATACCTAAGTCATTATTACCTTCAGATGCTATTGGAATATAGCACAATAGGGTCTACTGTGGGTTGTTAAGCACCATCTCTCAGATGTCTCCATCGTATCTATCAGCGATTGACACTTTCAAGGAAGGAGATTCTCCCCTCCTGTAACAAGGCGATCCATAGCACAACAATGCATCCTTCACTCTCTTGAAATTGATTTCACTTAGTTTTGTTTATGATGTTTTTTAGGGGAACCGTAGTATCTTCCAACGTGGGTTTCTTTTCGTCCTTTTCTTCAAGAACATTAGAATAAATGAGAGGAACCACCAAAGGTTGAGAGACCATGGGAGGAGGGTTCCTCAAAGTGGACTACTCTTCCCTCTTAACTTGTGAAACAGGCTGAGGTACTTGAGCATCCATAGGTAGTTGAGAAACCTTAGGAAATAATTTACATGCAATTGATTACTTTTCACTAGTCTACGAAGAGGCAGGTGGGACAAAAGTAATATTGCAATTGTGGGGAGGTATGTTTTTAGCCAGATGGTTTCCTCTATTAGACACACAAGAATATTGGGGGGGGGGGGGGGTGAATCAATATTCTACCAAATTTCATTTTCAACGATTTTAACTTAACTAGAGCAGATTAAACTTTAAGCATTACAGTGTTAACTTGAGCATGAAAGATTAACACAATTCACATTAACACAACACCAGAATATATGTGGAAAACCCTAGAAGGGAAAAACCATGGTGAGGATTAACTCACTATATATGAAGCTCAAATAATAACTTTGTTTAGGGGCTTTAACCCAAGGAAGCTGCTACTCCCTAAGTAACTTTGATTTAGGGTCACTCCCAAGGAAGCTTCTACTCCTTGATGACTTTATTTTATGGTCACTCTTAAGGAAGCTTCTACTCCCTAAAATCAGAACATATTTACAAAGGATTACAATAATGACAATCTCTCTACTTTCTGAAAACTAACATTAAAGCTTACACTTTTGATGATTGCACTTCTGACTCTTTACACTTTCTTCTAAAGATTTGATTAGTTAGGCACACTTTATACTTAATCACTATCTCAAATATTACCAATAATGTATTCAATCTACCTTTATTTTGCTTGCAAGATTTTTCAATCCAATTACTTTCACACCTTACCTCATTCACTTTGATTCATTATTTATACATGCTATTACATTGATTATATTGCTAGTCAGCCAAATATAACATGAAAACTATATTTGCGAGTCGGCCAGACAACACCCAATATGAAACGAGTAGAAGATAGGTACTAAGTGAACACATACGTTATACTAGAAAAGGATCCAATCCTTGCAGACCCCAACTCTTTCTTAACCAGGTCCAAAACATCCTTCACAACTGCAACCATCAATGAATTACATCCGCACACTCTGCTCATTTGAAAATTGGACAACTTTAAGGAAAGCTCATGAAGACTTGAAGAATAACGGCCATATCAACTTGAAAACCTTGTGCGGTACTGGAAACAAGAAAGATCTTCATGAAACTTTTCTAGACAAGTCTACATGACTCATATAACATCCCCAAATACTCTTTTGCCACTGCACATCAAAGAAGTGTGTTACACATCTTCAAACATTTACTCTGAAAATACTCTGCAATCTAGAACACACTACAACATGTTAATTGAAAAAATGAGTTGCAGACCACCAAGAGGCTTGAAACTGAAAAGAGGCATGCAATGTACATCCAAGAACATTTCCACAAAACCACAAGGGCAATCATTCAATTTCAAAGGAATGCAGAGGATTCTAGTGGGTCTTCATTACTACTTCATTCTTCCAAAGCACATACCGATGTTCTATCATACATAACTTTCATAGCGGAGGGAAAATATGATCTGAAACTTTTTAAATAACACCTTCATTACCCTCTTGACATAATTCTAGAACTGCATAGCCAAATCTATAACTACGAAGGAATATGGAGCATTCCATCACCTTGCTGGGAACACCTTCATAGAACCAACACTATCTTCAAGCTGTCAGTAGAAAAACATCCTTTCGATGGTCAAATCATCATGAAACTTAGAACATACATACAATGACATTGTATGAAGCTATGTTCCAATCCGCAAAAGCATAACATCAATATAATGAGAATGTGGAGCAATCTCCCAGACAGTCTTCAAAGAGCATATATCCTAAAATAGAAACTGTCACCAACTTCTAGAGGCTAAAACTTCTTTGTACAAACACATACAACTGAGGAACATTAGAATGAAAAATTCAACATGCTTCAGTCCATCAACAACACATCTGATCCTCTTAGTGCTTCTGATTCTCATCTCAATTTTGCACTTGATCAAGGCACATTCAATTCTGCACTAAACAAGGCACGACATCCAATGATGAATACCATCACATTTCTATGATATTGTTGACATCAATAACAACCTTAATGATAGCCTTAACAATCTCCTCAACCTTGTGACAATGTTGACATCAATAAAAACAACCTTAGGCATCATATGTGTAACAATTTCCCCCTTTGACATTGATGGAAACACACACTTGCTCATTCTCTCCCTTTGATACCAAGGACAAAGGGCATCCAACGCCTTCTCATTTGCAACCACTACTTGCTCATTCTCCCCATTTCAACAACAACCACATATCTGCACACTTCTTGCAAAAATAAACTCCCCATATCATCAATAACTACTGCTTCCTCCCCCTGAGAGGTAGCCATTATCAGTCTAGGAAAAAGATATAACTTAAACTCCCCCTGGATAGATGCACCATTATGCATCTTAACAAGAAGAAGGAGGGGTAATTTCACCTAACCTCTATTGGATATCCTCAAAGATGTCCTTTTCAAGAGCCTTTGTAAATATGTCTATAATTTGATCCTTTGTTGGAACATATTCCAACTGCACTTCCTTATCTACAACCTTCTCTCTCAAAAAGTGATATATGATTGCTGTATGATTGGTTCTAGAATGCATCACTGGATTCATGGAAATATTGATAGCACTTGTATTGTCACACAAAAAAGGGATAGGCTCATCATACAATACCTTGATATCCTTTAGAGTTTACTTCATCCACAACACTTGTGTGCAACAAGAAGCTGCTGCAATATACTTTGCCTCTGTAGTTGATAAGGACATTGAATCTTGCTTCTTGCTCTACCATGAAACCAATCTAATTCATAGAAAGAAAGCACCACCACTTGTACTTCTTCTATCATCAACACAACCAGCGCAGTCAACATCAGTGTATGCACTTAATTCAAATTCATTACCTTTTGGATACCATAGACCATATTCTGGAGTTCCTTTCAAGTATCTGAATATCCTTTTCACTGCCTTTTCATGTGTTTGCTTAGGATTGGCTTGATATCTGGAAACCACACATACTGCATGCATAATGTCTGGTCTAGAGGTAGTCAAGTACAACAATACTCGAATCATAGACCTATAGATAGTCTGATCCACCTCTAGAGACTCATAATATTTGCTTAAGTGACATCCAATGAGCATGAGAGTACTCATTGGTTTTGAATCCTCCATGCCAAACTTCTTCAATAATTCTTTGACATACTTAGATTGAGAAATAAATATACCACCATCTAGCTAGGAGAATTGAAGTCCATGGAAGAAAGACATTTCACCAATCATGGACATCTCAAACTCTTTTTGCATCTCTTCTATAAACCTTTTACACATATCATCATCTCCACCAAAGATAATGTCATCAACATATACTACAACTATCAAAGTCATGTCTTTGTAATGTCCCCTTTCTAGTGGAAACACTTAAACCTGAATTTACATTCAAAGTGATTCTCAAAGAGATATTAGAAACATTAGAGATCAATAAATTACAATGAAATATCCAATAAGATCAAAGATAATATGAATATTTTATTCTTGTTAAAGGATTATTCATTTCCTTCTTATCATTCACTATTGATGTCTATTCTATAATATATTTCATAAGTACATTAGGGTGAATATTAAACATATTTCAAGATCCATATATTCTCCTCCTATTCTTCATCAAGGAATTAGGATTTACATGACTAGGGCACACTGAAACCATCTCCGACCCGGCTTCAAGAAACTAAGTCCTAGCCCTTGGGGTCTCTACACGGAGTCTTTGATCCGGCTTCAGAAAACTATGTCCCATCCATTGGGATCAATACGAGATCATTGGACCCAGCTTCGAGAACTATATCACAGCCATTAGGGTCTATACAGGGGATGGAATTACTCTGCCTTTACCTACAATACCAATGATTCCTCATTGGATGAAATAATAGGGGCTATCAGAGATATGATCTTTTATTCAATATCCCCTTGTACTATAGATGGAATTCTATTATACTATTTATCATTATAGTGCATTAATAGAGACATTTATGTCTCCAATTGGAATGTTGCTACATGGTATCCTTTGTTCTTATACAATTACTAATGTGTTGATAGCAAAAATATATATATATATATCCAATGATAGTCTGTCCATTACTTAATATATAATTTTATCATAATAACACAAAGTTAAATACATCATACATGATTGGATCTTCAGATTACCTTGTTTATTACCTCTATTCAACCTTGTTGTTTGATATCGACGATTGCCCTTTTGATATATATCTCAAATCTCCCTTCTTGTGATTTCCTCGCTTTGTTCTATCTTCGCATGTATTTCTTTTGATGTGATCTGATGCGGGATGAGATGATGCCATTTGATATACTTTTAAAAGGATGCATTTCTTCATACGTTGCCTCCTTTTACTTTTATTATTTGATATTTATGTCTTCAAGAGTATATGTTCTATCATTCATGATTTGGTGGTATGATCTTATCGTCTTATTCAAACATCGATTACAATTTATATGTTGGGTGGGGTGTTGGTTGACCATCGGTCACCACTCTTCGTAAAGTTCTTTCAAAAGGTGCTAATCATGTCTTCATTATTTAGCACTTCCTTTGATTAATTATATCAATTAGTCACTTCCTATGATTGTTGTTCCTTCATCGCTGCCTTTTAATCTTATTTGTAATTGCCTTGTCAATCGTTATGGCTTTAAGATTATTAATATTCTCTTTAGTTTGGGGTGACTTTAGCCTTGTTATCACTATCTAGTGACAAGCGATGTTTATGCTATCTCACACAATTAATGGGTTCGATGTTAGCATTTTCCTTGGTAATATATATTCTGCCTTATAAACAATGATCAACACTCATATTCTTTAACTCATCGGTTGTTCTTGGTTTGTTCTATTTTCCATTTTATTACATTCATTTATCATGGATTATCTTTTATTAAGGATCGGTCACCATACGGGAAAAGACCGCCTTCTTCATATTCTCATGTTATGGATGGTTGCACTTATTAATCCTTCATTGTATGTATTTGTAATCGTTATTTTATGAGTATTGATTATTGTTTATAAAATCATGTATAATCATGTTATTAGCCGCTGCCTAGATTGTGGTTGTCTCCCTTAAAGTCGGCGATGTTGATTATGGATAGTATATTGCGATCAATTTCTTAATTGATAGTTTACTTACTGTTTTTGTCAGCGTCTCAAGGTAGGGAATAAAGTATATTCGTTGCTATTGTCTTAGACTTCAGAATATTATATAGTAATAGTATTTAATATCCATATTAATAATCTATATTATTGTTATAATAATATTTAATAGTTAAATTATAATAATATTTAATTATTTTATATTTATATTAATTTATAATATGGATTCTAAGGATTTATGTAATATTTAATATATTAATTCATTCATATATTTAATTTAAATGAATAGTATGTAATCGATTAATATGAGGACATGATAGGCCTCCCCAATTGAGATTGCTTGTCCTCAACCAATCACAATTGTGACGTTTCAAAAATCATTAGGATCTAATTCAATTTTTATAAGGAATTTGTTGTTAGTATTCTTATCTTAATCCAATTGCCAATGTTAGCATTCTCCAAAGTATGAGGTAATTTGGCATTCTATTTTATTCGTGTATTTGAATTTACCAATATCTCTCAACAACAAGAATTGGTTACTAGTGATGTTAGAGACGAGTTTCTTTCGTTTAAACTTGTTATTAGACTTGCAGCACACACATAGATACATGTTGCATACATGATATGTAAGACATGAAGTATACCCCTAAATACATGTGAGGCATGAGTCATACACATAAGTACATGTGATACATGAAGTATACACGTATGAAGCATATACATAGATACATGAAATATGCAAAGTATACACACACAAATATATGTGAAGCATGAATCATGCATATGATATATGAAGTATACACGTAAAGCATAAAAACATATAATACATGAAGCATACTTAATATGCAATACATGCACGTAACACATAAAACGTAATTCTCAAAGTATGTGCACGCAATGTGCAGCATACACACATAGTACATGAAACACATAGCATAAACTTGATACACAAAGCATGAAGCATACAAAGTATACACGCGCAATACATAAGGCATGAAACATACATGTAACATGGAAGTATACGGACGAATATAAAGTATACACATGAATACAAGTATGTCATGAAGTGTGCATTTGAACATACATAAGTCATGGAGTACACACATAAATCATGTTTTATACATTTGAACACACAAAGTCATGGAGTATACACTCGAATACATGAAGTCATAAAGTATACAATTGAATACACAAAGTCATAGAGTATACAATCAAATACAAATACAATCACAAGTCATAGAGTATATGTTGGTTTTAGGACAAACACCTGGGAGGGGGGGTGAATCAGTTGTTTCCAAAACTTTCCTTTCTGTAAACACTTAAATCCTTCTTATATTTCTACAACATAATAATGATTTAATCACAGAAGCACAATGCAATATCTTAGGATCAAAAACACATTAACACATATGACACCAAGATTTTAATGTGGAAAACCCGGTTAAGGGAAAAACCACGGGGTGACTAACCCAAGATTGTATTCTCTATTAAAAGAATAAGAAGAACAAAATGACACTTGCCAATTAGGGCTCACTGCCCGAGCACATTGCTCACAAAAGGCTCACTGCCTATAGGAGACACACTGTCTATAGAATAACAATAATATAAATATTACATACTTGAATTGGAGATTAGCATCTTCACAATGCTTGAGATAGTTGCATTTAAGCTCAACACTTCTACTCTACTTTTCACTCTTCTCGTCTCTACCACCCTCTCATCTTCACCAAGGATACTTTGAAATAACTTCACAAATCTTATTTATACAAGACATTGAATTTGGGATAATCATCCAAGTCGGCACAATACATACTTTATTTTAGTATAGAGCAATTACACAAATACAACTTGACTTATTACAAAACTTCATGTGTATTACCACACTGTCAGCCACACATATCTAGGACTTCAATCTTCTTTGAGGAACACGCCATGCTTCGCAGAACATCTTCAAGATCATCCACAAGATGTGTAAAACATCCAGACGACCAAGATTAGGAAGAACACCATCATCCGAGAGTAAATCTTCAATTTACAAGCTCAATCTTCAATGTGGACCACCAACATGAATTAGACACAATCTAGAGACCCCCACAAGCTTGCCTAAATTATCAAGAACATCCACACCACTTCTGCTTACTAAAACCATTCACATCTTCATCTGGAACCTCAAGAACACACTTTGTCATCATTGTCACATTAGAATAAATGCTTGCAGACCTCCAGACCACGAACCAATTGAGTTGTCAATTCACATTGGCTTCCTAAACATTCCACCAAATCCACAGAACAAGATATTGCATTTCCTAATCTCACCAGACCTATTTGTGTCACTCTGTCACATCTGAACAATTGCCAGAACCAGTTTTACTCATATGGCCATAACTTCTCCAAATCTTCATGCAGACCTCTCAAATCTTGACTGGATCATCTTTAGACACATATCTACAAACCCTTTTATGCTCATTCTCTGATCTTCATCTAGCTAGGATCTTCACTTCATAGAGCTTCACTGTCTTCACTGTTCTTCTCTATTTCTGATAGGACTAATTTTCTCAATATCCTTAGCACATAACTCATCCAATCCTTGACATCAATGCAACAAGAGTATGTTGACATCAATGACAACACCGGTTAGGCCCATACTTGCAATAATCTCCCCCTTTGTCATTGATGGAAACATATGATGTGAAAAATTGTTTTAACCATCAAGACAAGAACTTCTCCTCACAAACTGACATAGCTCCCCCTATCAACAACAATCATTCATATGTCTTCTCTTTCTTTACTACTCCCCCTTTGATCAGCAACCACTTTTGTTTTTCACATGTCTTGTCTCCCCCTTTGACATCATGGCAAAGGGCACATACTTGCATCAATCAGAATCGTACAGATTGCTCCCCATGAGTAGCAGCTTCCTATCATCAATTCGGACGAAAGATATGACTGTGAGATCCATTAGACTGATGCACATCAGTGCACCTTAATTCATAGATGGAGGGGTAATAACCCCTAACTTCTCCCTGAGATACTCAAAAGAGTCCTTAGGTAGAGGTTTAGTAAAAATATTTGCAATCTGATCCTCTGAGGGCCTCCAATCTGACTTCATTCTTTTTCACCTACTCTCTCAAAAAAGTGAAACTTGATGGATATATGTTTTGTCTTTGAATGCAACACCAGATTTTTTGATATATTTATTGCACTTGAGTTATCACAGAAGATTGTGATAGGTTCTCATACTCCACTCTGATGTCTCTTAGCATTTGCTTCATCCACAATACTTGAGTGTAACTACCTGCTCCTGCAATATATTTTGCTTTTGCAGTGGATAGAGATATTGCCTCTTGTTTCTTGCTCAGCCAAGAAACCAATCTTTTCCCCAAAAAGAATGCACCACCACTGGTACTCTTCCAGTCATCCACATCTCCTACCCAATCTGCATCTATATATGAATGAAGAGAGAAATCATGATCCCTAGGATACCATAAACCATACTCAACTATTCCCTTTAGATATCTGAGAATTCTCTTGATTGCCATGACATGAGATTCTCTGGGATCAGCTTGGAATCTGGCAACAAGACCAACATCATTCATAATGTCAGGTCTAGTTTGAGTAAGATACAGTAGTCCTCCAATCATTGACCTATACTTTTTATGATCAGCCTTAGGAGATTCATCATCTTTGCTTAGTTTACATCTGGTTGCCATGGGAGTATTCATTGGTTTTGAATCTTCCATCCCAAATTTCTTCAACAATTTTTTCAAATATTTGGTTTGTGATATGAAGATTCCTTTCTTTGTTTGAGTAATTTGTAGACCCAAGAAGAAATTTATTTCCCCAAACATAGACATCTCAAATTCACTTTTCATTTAATTTGCAAAAGTCTTGCACATACTATCTCTTCCTCCAAAAATGATATCATCAACAAATACTTCAACAACCAAGATATTTTCATGATCAATTTTGAAGTACAAGTTACTGTTAGTAGTACCTTTGTTGAAACCAATCTTTAAAAGATGTTTATCCAATCTTTCATACCAGGCACTTGGGGCCTATTTGAGTCCATACAGTGCTTTCTTCAACTTGCAGACCATATCACCATGATTAGATAATTCAAATCAATCTAGTTGCTCAATGTATACTTCTTCCAAGTCACCTTTCAGGAAGGCAAACTTGACATCCATTTGATATACTTTGAAATCCTTGAAGGTAGCAAAAGCAAGAAATAATTTGACTGCTTCAATTCTTGCCACCGGAGCAAAAGTTTCTTCAAAGTCAACTCCTTCTACTTGAGAATAACCCTTACAGACCAATCTGGCTTTGTTTATGTCTACTTCACCATCTTCATTCAGTTTATTCCGGAAGACCCATTTGGTCCCAATCCCATTTTTGTTTCTAGGTCTGGGAACAAGATTCCAAGTGTGATTTTTCTCAATCTGCATCAACTCTTCCTCCATTGCTTTAGTCCAGCTTTCATCATTGCATGCTTCACTTACTATTTTTGGTTCAATCTTTGAAATCAGACAATACGTTTCTGAGTCTTGAGAAATCTTTCTTCTTGTTTGAACACCTTTGCTTTTATCACCTATAATCTGGTCTTTAGAATGATTTAGTCTTACATACTTGGGAGTTTTGGGAATTTCTTACACTACTATATCTTGGACAGGTTCATTCAAACTTATCTCTTCTTCCTGTATTCCAGGATTCTCCGGATCAGTCTGGGTCTAAATTTTAGAAGGGGCTTGAACTTCTTGGACCAAAACATCATTCTAATCATCTTTTTCAATGCCTTCATCAACCTTCACATTTGTACTTTCTATAATCTTTCTCAATCTCTTGTTATAACATCGGTATGCTTTGCTTTGAGTAGAATAACCCAAGAATATTCTTTCATCACTTCTAGCATCAAATTTGCCAAGGTCTTCATCTATTTTAATGTAACATTTACTACCAAAGACTCTAAAATACTTCATAGTAGGAGTAATGCTAAACCACAGTTCATAAGGGGTCTTACCAGTATTGCTTCTGATTTGTACTCGATTAAGTGTATAGACAGCAGTGCTTACAGCTTCTCTCCAGTAGATCTGAGGGACATTTGTTTCCATCATCATGGTTCTAGATGCTTCCTGGATGGTTTGGTTCTTTCTCTCCACTACTCCATTCTGCTATGGAGTCCTTGGAGCAGATAACTATCTTTTTATCCCATGTTTCTCACAGAATTCTATAAACTCTCCAGATGTGAATTCTCCACCTCTATCAGACCTAAGACATTTTATATTTAATTTAGTTTCATTCTCTACCATAGCCTTGAATATTTTGAATTTCTCAAGAGCCTCAGATTTCTCTTTTAGGAAAGTCACCCACATCATCCGGGAATGGTCATTAATTAGTAACATGAAATATCTATCACCTTGCAAACTCCTGATTCTTGTAGGTCCACATAGATCAGTATGTACTAAGTCCAACAATCTGGTAGAAGATTGTTCCTTACTTTTGAATGTGACTCTGCTCTGCTTACCCAACTGACATTCTTTGTACAAACTGTTATTAGGTTTCACCAGTCTAGGAAGATCTCTTACAACTTGAGTGTTGCTTATCTTGATGCTATTATCAAAATTTACATGACACATTCTCCTATGCCACAACCAACTTTGGTCAATTTGAACAAATAAACAACTTTTTCCAGTACCAACCAAGTGGAAGATGTTACCTTTTGTTTGAGTACTAGATGTAATATCTGTTCCAGAACTTTCAAAGATCTTACATTTTCCATTTGAATCAGAGATCATAGCCTTTGTCCACCAACTGCCCAACACTGAGAAGATTGTGCTTCAGACCTTCAACATACAGTACATCACTGGTTTTGTTCTTGCCATCAAAAGAAATAGTTCCTCTGCCTCTAATTCTACTAGCAGAATTATCACCAAATTTTACAACTCCTCCTTCATATCTTTCCAGATCTATGAACTTATTTTTGTCACCAGTCATATGGTGGGAGCATCCACTATCAATGACCCATTCATCATTTTCTTCAACTTGGGCAGCCAGAGCTCTTTCTACCATTTTATGATTAACAAATTCAATGGGCATTGGATCTTCTTCCTTGATGGCAATAAACACCCAGTCACTTTTAGATTTGTTTCCTGTCTCTGATTTATCATCTATTACTCCATCATCATCATCTTCATGAACATAGTAACATTTCTTTTGAAATTTTGATTTATTTGGATTAGTCCTTAAAAATCTTTTCAGACACCTTGAAGCAAAATGACCAATCTTGTTGCAGTTGAAACATTTGAAGGGCAATTTTCCTTCATACTTACCAGATCCTCTTGGCAGTCTTTTTGCAATAAGGGCTTCAAGTTGAGAAGCTTTTGCCTCATCTTCTTCCAGATCTTTTCTTGCTTTTTCATACCATGATAGTTTCTTTGAGGAGTTCTCTCATGGATCATACCTTTGTTTACCTTTTATAGAGGCACTAGCTTTGAATGTAGATTCAGTCTTGGGGGGTGCATCTCCAAACTCAGCCAATTCAAATGCAACTAATTTTCCAACCAATTGATCTCTTGTGATATTTGATAAAGATCTGAATTCTTCAATAGCAACAACCTTGTGTTTGTAAGTAGGAGGTAGGGATCTGAGAACTTTGGCAACAATCTCATCTTCATCCAAGGTTCCACCAGCACACCTAATGCCACAAACAAGCTCATTTACTTTTGACATAAATGTAGTGATATTCTCATCTTCTTTCATCTTCAGGTTTTCAAATTTTCCTTTCAGACTCTGTAGCTTGGCACATTTTACATATTTGTCTCATTCATGCAGAAGTTCCAGTTTTACCCAAATCTCATATGCAGTTTTTAAATCCATAACATTTGTCAGCTCTAAATCAGATAAGGCACTTAGTAAGGCTTCTTTAGCTCAAAGATTATCTTCAGCATCTCTAATTTCATCTACATTTGTCGGACCATTCTTTGGAGGAACATACTTCTTAGTATTCATGGTCCAATATTGCATTCCCATACATTGCAAATGACATTCCATGTAATTTTTCTAGAGTGTAATTAGTTCCATCAAACCTTAGACTATCCTTCTTGTCGAAAGGCATCCTAGATCTCCTCAAATGATTAAGCTCTTTTAGAGGAACTTAGCTCTGATACCAATTGTTGATTTTAGGACAAACAACTAAGAGGGGGGAGGTGAATCAATTGTTTCCAAAACTTTCCTTTCTGTAAACACTTAAATCCTTCTTATATTTCTACAGTGAAATAATGATTTAATCATAGAAGCACAATGCAATATCTCAAGAGCAAAAACACATTAACACATATGACACCAAGATTTTAACATGGAAAACCCAGTTAAGGGAAAAACCACGGGGTGACTAACCCAAGATTATATTCTCTATTAAAAGAATAAGAAGAACAAAATGGCACTTGCCAATTAGGACTCACTACCTAAGCACACTGCTCACAAGAGGCCCATTGCCTACAGGAGACATAGTGTCTACAGAATAATAATAATATAAATATTACATACTTGAACTGGAGATTAGCATCTTCACCATGCTTGAGATAGTTCCATTTAAGCTCAACACTTCTGCTCTACATTTCACTCTTCTCCTCTCTGCCACCCTCTCATTTTCACCAAGGATACTTTGAAATGACTTCACAAATCTTATTTATACAAGACATCGACTTTGGGATAATCATCCAAGTTGGCACAATACATACTTTATTTTATTACGGAGCAATTACACAAATACAACTTGACTTATTACAAAACTTCATGCGTATCACCACATTGTCAGCCACACATATCTGGGACTTCAATCTTCTTTGAGGAACACGCCATGCTTTCCAGAACATCTTCAAGATCATCCACAAGATGTGTAAAACATCCAGTCAGCCAAGATTAGGAAGAACACCATCACCTGAGAGTAAATCTTCAATTTATGAGCTCAATCTTCAATGTGGACCGCCAACATGAACTGGACACAATCTAGAGACCCCCACAAGCTTGCTTGAATCATCAAGAACATCCACACCACTTCTTCTTACTGAAATCATTCACATCTTCACCTAGAACCTTAAGAACACAGTCTGTCATCATTGTCACATTAGAATAAATGCTTGTGGACCTCCAGACCACGAACCAATTGAGTTGTCAATTCACATTGGCTTCTTAAACATTCCACCAAATCCGCAAAACAAGATATTGCATTTCTGAATCTCACTGGACCTATTTGTGTCACTCTGTCACCTCTAAACAGCTGCCAGAACTAGTTTTACTCATATGGCCATAACTTCTCCAAATATTCATGTGGACCTCTCAAATCTTGATTGGATCATCTTTAGACACATATCTACAAACCCTTTGATGCTCATTCTCTGATCTTCATCTAGCTAGGATCTTCACTTCATAAAGCTTCATTGTCTTCACTGTTCTTCTTTGTTTCTAATAGAACTAATTTTCTCAGTATCCTCAGCACACAACTCATCCAATCCTTGACATCAATGCAATAGGAGTATGTTGACATTAATGACAACACTGGTTAGGCCCATACTTGCAATAGTATACACTTAAATACAAATACAAGTCATAGAGTATACACTTGAATACATAGTCAAGTTAGAGTATACACTTGCATACATAGTCAAGTTAGAGTATACACTTGAATACATAGTTAAGTCATGAGTACACACTCAAATACAATTACAAAGTCATAGAGTATACACTCAAATACAACTACAAAGTCATAGAGTATACACTTAAATACAATTACAAAGTCATAGAGTATACACTCGAATAAAATTATAGTCATAGAGTATACACTCAAATACAAATACAAATCATAGAGTATACACTCAAATACAAATACAAATCATAGAGTATACACTCGAATACAATTACAAAGTCAGAGTATATACTTGAATACATAGTCAAGTCATAGAGTATACACTCGAATACAATTACAAAGTCATAGAGTATACACTTGAATACAAATACAAATCATAGAGTGTATACTCGAATACAAATACAAATCATAGAGTATACACTTGAATACAAATACAAATTATAGAGTATACACTCGAACAAAAATACAAATCATAGAGTATACACTCAAATACAAATACAAATAATAGAGTATACACTCGAATACAAATACACTTGAGTACACTTGAAATACACATGAGTCACAAGGAATGAATACATGTGAGTTGCATTAATACATGTAAGTATACCATCGGACAATTGGAATGGGGATTCGGTGCATCCCATACTACACCGTGGACCCATCCACCATCCAAAGATCACCAAATATACACATGAGTATGCAGCATACACGTGAATAGATGCAATACATAAAGTATTCACATGAACATAAGTCACAAAGTATACCTTTGAATACACTTGAAAAGACATAAGTCATGAAGTATACATTTGAATACACATAAATCACAAGGTATACACTTGAATACATTTAAATACACACAAAGCTTACACAGGATGGTAGGAAAGATGCTCTGATACCACTTGTAATGACCCCTTTCTAGTGGAATCACTTAAACTTGAATTTACATTCAAAGTGATTCTCAAAGAGACATTAGAAACATTAGAGATCAATAAATTACAATGAAATATCCAATAATGTCAAAGATAATATAAATATTTCATTCTTATTAAAGGATTATTCATTACCTTCTTATCATTCACTATTGATGACTATTCTATAATATATTTCATAAGTACATTAGGGTGAATATTAAACATATTTCAGGATCCATATCTTCCCCTCCAATTCTTCATCAAGGAATATGGATTTACATGACTAGGGCACACTGAAACCATCTCCGACCCAGCTTCGAGAAACTAAGTCCCAGCCCTTGGGGTCTATACACGGAGTCTCTGATCCATCTTTAGGAAACTATGTCCCAACCATTGGGATTGATACAAGATCTCTGGACCCAACTTTGGTGACTATATCCTAGCCATTGTCTATACAGGGGATGGAATTACTCCGCCTTTCCCTACAATACCCATGATTCCTCATTGGATGAAATAATAGGGGCTATCAGAGATATGATCTTTTATTCAATATCCCCTTGTACTATAGATATAATTCTATTATACTATTTATCATTATAGTGCATGAATAGAGACATTTAAGTCTCCGATTGGAATGTTAATATATGGTGTCCTTTGTTCTTATACAATTACTAATGTGTTGATAGAAAATTCTATAATATATAAATATAAATATAAATATATATATATTAAGTAATGGATAGATTATCATTTGATATATATATATATATATATATCAAATGATAATCTATCCATTACTTAATATATAATTTTATCATAATAACACAAAGTTAAATACATCATACCTAATTGGATCTATAGACTACCTTGTTTATTACCTCTGTTTAGCCCTGTTGTTTGATATCAACGATTGGCTTGTTGATGTATATCTCAAATCTCCCTTGTAATTTCCTCGCTTTGTTCTATCTTCCCATGTATTTCTTTTGATGTGATCTGATACAAGATGAGATGATACCATTTGATATACTTTTAAAAGGATGCCTTTCTTCATACGTTGCCTCCTTTTACTTTTATTATTTGATATTTATGTATTCAAGAATATATGTTGTATCATTCATGATTTGGTGGTATGATACTATCCTCTTATTCAACCATCGATTACCATTTATATGTTGGGTGGGGTGTTGGTTGACCATTGGTCACCACTCTTCGTAATGTTCTTTCAAAAGGTGTTAATCATCTCTACATTATTTAGCACTACCTTTGATTAATTATATCAATTAGTAACTTACTATGATTGTTGTTCCTTCATTTCTACCTTTTAATCCTATTTGTAATTGCCTTGTCAATTGTTGTGGCTTTAAGATTATTAATATTCTCTTTAGTTTGGGGTGACTTTAACCTTCTTATCACTATCTGGTGACAAGCGATGTTTATGCTATCTCACACAATTTATGGGTTCAATGTTAGCATTTTCCTTAGTAATATATATATTTTGCCTTATAAACAATGATCAACACTCATATTCTTTAAATCGTCAGTGGTTCTTGGTTTGTTCTATTTTCCATTTTATTACATTCCTTTATCACGGATTGTCTTTTATTAAGGATCGGTCACCATACAGGAATAGACCGCCTTCTTCATATTCTCATGTTATGGATGGTTGCACTTATTAATAATTCATCATATGTATTTTCAATCATTATTTTATAAGTATTGATTATTTTTTATAAAATCTTGTATAATCATGTTATTAGTTGCTACCTAGATTATGGTTTATTGCAAGTATGTGCTTAACTGGTGTCATTGATGTCAACTATGCCCTTATCTTGTTACTTTCTTGTAATGAGTTAGATCCTTTGTACGTAACTATGTAATTGATTCTCATGCTGAGGATATTGAGAGAATTAGCTCCTCTGGTAGAAACAGTGAGTTGCAATGGAAATAGTGTATTGCATATAGAAGTGTAACATTAGAAAATGTACCCTTGGGGGCTTTTCCCTCATAAGGTTTAGCTTCCGGGTCTTTAGCATGCATTCAAGACATCTTAGTTCATATTTTGGAATCCTGATGGAATGAGACCTAGGTTCCATGGCAAATTAGACCTAGGTGGACCCCTTCAGCTGTACCTTACCCAAAATAGGGGGGAGGACTTGGGCACATGTGCCCTATTCTTGCCCTATTTTGGGGCAGCCCTAATTTCTTGGTGTTAGTTTGTGACCATTACTTGGTCCTTTTGCCAACATGGTAAGTTTTGATTTTTAAAATCTTGGTGGGAGTGCTTGTATTTGCATATAAAAGCATGTTTAGGCATTCATTTGTAAACTAGATGATTACTAGCAAGTTATTGTGTTCTCAAGGTGATTCAAGGCTTTCATTGTGTTGCAAGAGCAGACTTGTGTGTTCATATTTGTAGATTTGAGCATCAATTTCCTCATGGAATGAAGAGCATCTTCCTCCCATGAGAGCTTCACTACAAGGTGACATTATATTGTGATTTCATCATTTATTCCTTTGGTTTTTTCCTCTACCTCTCAAGGGTATGCACTCTTTATCTAAAAATGGTGTTTAGAGACTTAAGTGTCCTCTGGGGCTTGACTGAGGCAACCCTCTAAACACCACAACCCCCTAACCAAGTCTTGTGATTGCAGGTTACAGGTGTCGTATTTGGGAAAGTGGAGTTGCAGTAAGGATTGGCAGGCATCAAGGATTTAGGATCTGAAGAAAAGCAGGACACAGGAGCACTTCCAGGACTTGGGTGATTGCTCTAGTGTCCTCTGCATCTGAGTTTCAGGAAATAGAAGTTACAGGGCTGATCAATATCAGAAGGAGGTCTAGATCCTGTGAAGAAACTGGTACCTTGGACTTGGGCACCCACTCCAGTGGCCCTGACTGTTCCACTTTGGAACCTCGAAAATAGGTACTATGTGATTTGGTATTTTACTCCTATCTGCAAGAGTTTTTTCTGTTATTCAACAGTTTGTTGTTGTATTTGCATAATTATGCATTTAATGGTCAATTGGGAATAAGAGAAGGAAAATTGATAATTGAATTCCATAATCCAAGTTTCTCTACATCTGCAAGTGACCTAGGGTATGATAGTGCTCGTCACTCGACCCTAGATCCTTGAATGTATAGTGGAGAGGCGGATTTAAACATCTAAAATCTAGAGCATTAACAAATCTAATTTTCCCCTAAACATTTTGATGAACCTGTGTTTTTGACTTAAATTGCAACTTGCTAATTGTGTGTCTTCATATTTGGATTGATTTCATTCATTCATATAGTCATTCATTTTATTGCATTGAGAAAAATTCAAAAAAATTGAAAATTTTGAAAAACACAAAAAAATGCATTGTTTGGCTTACTAAATTGCATCAATTCTTTCTAAATTTTCCTAATTCATTATTTTTGCATCAGATCTGATATAAACTACATAAAAATCCAAAAAATTAGAAATTTGCATTATATTTTCATTATTAATTTGCTAGGTTTTTGTAGAAATTTTGACAATTTTCATATAATCTTGTAATTCCAAAATCTAGGGTTAGTAGGCAAAATCTTCTCTCAGATTTTTTTACTGATTTTAGAGTCTCATTCAAATTAAAAATTTTCTGTAGTCTTTCATTTTAGTGTAAATTTGCATTTATATTTAAAATATTTGCATTTTTGCATAGAAAATTTTAACAAAAAACTAGCAATTTTGATGCATTTTCATTAAATTTGCATGGGCATTTTGCATGATCAAGTTTGAAAATATTTTTCAGATCTAAGAGTAAGTCAATTTCATCATAAATCAGACTTCAAAACATTCACATAGCATTTTGTCCCAAGATCTCAAACCTAGGGCTTGAAAAACAACGATTTTCACTAAATTTGGCCTTATCGACTTTATAAACTTGCACCATAGGCGTGTTGTGAAAGCTATTTTGGCATTAATTTTTGGTTATCAGGGTAATAATTTTATTCCCTTCATAAAAATCTTCACAACACCCTTTTATCGGTCTCTTGTAGTGAAAATTTGGTGAAAAACTAAACATTTTGGCTATTTTTGCCCTAGGGTTTGACCTACTTTGCACTCCAAGCGTGTTGTGATCAATTTTATGGATTTAAGTGGCTGTTATTACTGATATTATTTTCTTTCCATCATCATTTTCCTCACAAAACCCTTTGTTTTCCCTTTTTGCATTGAATTTGTTGAAAAAAGTGCCTATTTTGACATATTTTCACTATATTTTGATTTGGCATTATCTTGAAATCGCATCAAGAGTGTGTTGAGAAGGATAATTTTGCTATTTTGGACTGATATCAGACATATAACTTTCTTCCCTTTATTGAAATCCTTACACTACCCTTTGGTTTATTCATTCACATTAAAAAAAAGTACAAAATTCCAAGCATTTTTGGCCGTCAATCATATCCTTCTCCTAGGATTTGTTCTCTTAGTTTGTGCATTGTGTGTTGTATGTTTTTATAAGCTTTATGAAATTCTGTCCTAAAAACAATATCCCTTTGAGAAGAAGTAAAATATTAATGCGATCTAGTGCTCTTGAAGAAGTTGGTACTTTGGACACCTTTACAAAGGGAGAAACTCAAATTGTGCAAGATATTATACATCCTCCAACCACAATGGAAGAACACACTTTTTATGATGCTGATAATACTATTGAGGCAACACGATATGTATCTAATGAGAAAATAGAAAAATTGGATAAGGAGGTAGCTGAATATCAATCATTTATGGAAAATGAGAGAATAACTAAAGAAGTTGTCCCTACAATTCGCAATATAAGAGAATTGATAAAAGAGGGACAAGATGGTGTAAATGCAATTCGTGGTCTAGCACATATTGTATAAACCAATATCATGTCAGTGACCGAATGTGCACAAACAATAAATAACACTTTATCACCATCTCATACTCAAGTATCCATACCTATACCAACTACAGGAATATCAACTTTTACATCAACGATCTTAACAACTAATGTGAACGCTTGTAGTAATGCTACCACTGGTATTGGAGTATCTAATGGCACTGATTACAAAGTTGTGGGATTTGATTATCAAAATTTGGTTCCTAAAGGGACCTTCTCTATGCATAATTGTTCTCAACCACCTATCTATTCCACTCATTTCCAGCCACCTATTACATACTCACAACCATCTTCCACCTATCATTATGGCCAAATACCATTAACATATTCACAACCTCCACCTATTGTATCTCAAGCCCATTCACCTCCTCACTTCAGTTCCAATTCCTCACAACAAACTGCATCTCCAAATGATGCCATCTTAAACCAACTTTTATAGGGCATGACTGCTTTGCAACAAAAGGTAACAAATTTGACAAATTCTTCACAGCCTAGTCTACCAACATATCATGCCTGTAATCCATTATCCTATGCAATCTTGAGAACCCCTATTCCTAAGAGGTTTAAGACTCATAGCTTTGAAAATTATGTTGGAAAAGGAGATCCCAATACTCATGTGGCAGCATTTACAGCTATGTGTAGTGATTTTTATTTTGAAGAGGATTTGTTATCAAAACTTTTCCAGCAATCTCTCAAAGATACTACTTTAGAATGATTTTGCTCACTACCTCCGAATTCAATACACTCCTTTTCAGAGTTGATTGATCAATTTTTACAACATTTTCAAGCAAATATCAGACCCCAAGTCACCCTTATTGACTTGGTTCAATGTAAACAAGGTCCAAAAGAAAAGTTGACTGAATTCATTAGTCTGTATCAAGGACTTTATGCACAGATCCAATAATAGATGAAAGATGAGCATGTTCAAAAGATATTCGTTACAAATCTACAACCTAATATTCGTGATAAGATTCTCTTGATGAAATACAACTCCTTTCAACATTTATGCACCACCCTTCATGATTATCAACTTTTGTCTAGTCAGTATGAAAACCAAAACTCATCAGCTCAAGTTGGTCAATCCATAGGTGGATCGTCACAAAATAATTTTAAGAGGAACAATAATAGGAGTTTCATCAAGATCAATGGACCAAATACGAATGTGTCTGCTATAAATAATCCAAAGAAAGCATCGTATCAACCAAGAAAGTTTACTCTGATATCTGAGTCCTATCACTCTATCATGAATCAAGCTGAGTAATATTATTCTAAAGCTTCCCCTAATCAAGCTTGTTGATCCTAGTAAACAAGGACCTTACTTCGATGCTAATGCCTTTTGTCATAATCATCAAATGCAAGGACATGACATTGAATGATGCATGCGTCTTAAACATGAGATACAGAACCTTATTGATTCAAATGTCATCCAGGTATCGAGTGTGAATGACAATGGAAACAAGTCGGTTGCTCCGCCGAATCAGAATTTACAAATCTTCACTAATCCTTTCCCTAAGCATACTAAAAATAATATGGTGGAACAAGGTTTAGTGGAAGTAGATGAGGATGATTACTTGGACTATGATAGTATCGTCAGAATGATTGAAGTGGATAAGAAACAAGTGGATAATCCACCTCGTCCTTGAAGAAATAGAATTTATGCTGAGGTTTCTCCCCTATTATCCTTGTATGGATTGGGAGACAATCAAAATGCATCAAAAAAGAAAGAACAACAACCGATACAGACAAGTAAGATGGCACAAGATGATTCTCGTTACTATTCTAGAAAGATTCAACAATGAAAACTCGCTAAAAATCAGAAAAGAGCAAGACAACAATCAATAGTCAGAAATAATAGTGGTTCTCTCCCTCATAAGCACCAAAAAGTCTCATTTAAACAAGGATTTAAGGAACAAGCATCATATGTTAATAAACAAGACTTTCATAAGAACCACTCAAATTTTGCATTAAATATGATCGAATACCTCTCCAAGAGGTTCACGAGCTCTAACATATAATATAAAGACCCTATAGGTAAGTATCTCTAACACTTTATCTCTCTCATGATGTGCTTCCCTTGTGATGTGTTATATGTTATTTAGGCCTCCTGGGATGACCCCTAATTCTCTTGTAAGGTCTGGCATACCAAGAGACTGCCTCTGTTGTGACCTTCTATTTGTATCATCATTCTTCTAAATTGCTCTCCCTGATTTCATTGTTGTGTGTTGTGTCTTATGGACATAACATCATGGTTGGTGACCTGGGGCATCCTCCTATGTGACTATCCCTAAGACACTTGTTTCCCCTCTCTTATTTATTGTTTCCCTTCCTCTAGTGTTTCCATCTAGTGGGTGGGTGACGACAAAAATTTATACTAATGCGAACCTAGTGTCCCTTTTGAGAGCAATCAAAAAATGGACTTAGTTCCAATATGATGATGGGGTTGTATATCTTATATGATGCTTGGCTAGTGGAAGCACTCATGCTTTCTGTGTAGTGAATTTGATGATGTTTCTATCGCATTTACAAACCTTAACAATATTGCTGCTCTATGCACCTTTGTTTGTCTTTGAATCTAGCCTCGGTGGTACTCGATTCAGAGAGATTCGTGATATAGCCCCATGGTTATCCTCGAACTCCAAATTTGTTGTATAACCTTATCTCTTTGTGTGGTTAATCATATGCATTGATGTTATTGTTTATCATAATTTTGTAGACACTAACATGTTTCTTGCAAGGATGTGTTTGTGGGAATATTGGGCGATCGTAACGTACATGTCACCTCCGGGGGGCATGGGCTTTTCAAAATTCAGTGTTCCCTTGTGTGTTTTCTTCCTATCTTAACATGCTTAATATCAATAACTAATATCAAACACCTTAAGGTGGGGGCATATATAAGGTAAGCTATCTGTTATAGATGTTAGCAATGTGTTTGACCTCAACTGCAAAGACTTGCACCCCAGAGTAGTGCATCATGCATCTTGAGTTTGTTTGCAATCAATCAATCAATCATGTAAGCCCTCTGCGGAGGTGGGATATCACGTATATCCTTTTTATCTTAAGCCCTCTATAGAGGCAGGGATGGTGTATTTCTCGAAGCATAATGCATCATCCTATCATTTTCAAAAGTCCTCTATGGAGGTGGGGAGCGGTTCTGTGACTAACTCAACCCTTAAGCGTGTTTTTAGTGATTATTGTGGTGAAGCCCAATCATTGGTGTGTACCTGTAATGTGCCTGAGATGGTATTGGACCTAGAAATAGGTACACTCCATTGCTTGTCTGTCATGTCTTCAAGTGTGTGTGTTCTGGCATGCTTGTTTTGTGTGGCGTGTTTGTTGCCCCATATGCAGAGACCAGCGCCCTCGAGTAGTGCTTCCTATGTTTTGGGAGGTTTTGTG
Organism: Cunninghamia lanceolata; assembly: GCA_027924645.1. Taxonomy (NCBI): domain Eukaryota; kingdom Viridiplantae; phylum Streptophyta; class Pinopsida; order Cupressales; family Cupressaceae; genus Cunninghamia; species Cunninghamia lanceolata. The sequence goes on from BSBN01000845.1 coordinate 930,029, forward strand.
TGTCTTGCATGTGTGTTGCCCCATATATATAGAGACCTATGCCCTAAGGTAGTGCATCATGTATTATGGGAGGTTTGTTTATTTTCCAGTACTTGCATTTGCATTCCATATATATGAGAAAAAGAAAAGATATCATTTCTGTCTTCCATGCATTAATGTGTCTTCTATGCATTGACTATATTCTCTATGTTCTATGTGACTGTAATTGTCTTCTATGTGATTGGCGTGTCTTCTCCATACTTGGTGTGTTTTTTGTGTTTGTGACCTTACTTTAATTCATGTATTGGCCTTACATTTATACATACATTAAAGTGGGGGCTAAATGTAATGTTAGAAAATGTCTCCTTGGGGGCTTTTCCCTCATAAGGTTTAGATCCTAGGTTTTTAGCTTGCATTTAGACATCTTAGTTCATATTTTGGCATCCCGATAGAATGAGACCTAGGTTCCATGGAAAATTAGACCCAGGTGGACCCCTGAGCTGTACCCTGCCCAAAATAGGGGGGAGGACTTGGGTGCCCATGCCCTAGTCCTGCCCTATTTTGGGGTAGCCCTGATTTCTAGGTGTCGATTTGTGACCATTATTTGTTCCTTTTGCCGACACGGTAAGTTTTGATTTTTAAAATCTTGGCATGAGTGCTTGTAGTTGCATATAAAAGCATGTTTAGGCATTCATTTGTAAACTAGATGATTACTAGCAAGCTATTGTGTTCTCAAGGTGATTCAAGGCTTTCATTGTGTTGCAAGAGCAGACTTGTGTGTTTTGTCTACTGATATTTGTAGATTTGAACATCAATTTCCTCATGGAATGAATAGCATCTTCCTCCCATGAGAGCTTCACTACAAGGTGACATTATATTGTGATTTCATCATTGATTCCTTTAGTTTTTGCCTCTACCTCACAAGGGCATGCACTCTTTATCTAACAACAGTGTTTAGAGACTTAAGTGTCCTTCGAGGCTTGACTGAGGCAAGCCTCTAAACACCACAACCCCCAAACCAAGTCTTGCGGTTGTAGGTTACAGGTGTCATATTTGGGAAAAGTAGAGTTACAGGAAGGATTGGTAGGCATCAAGGATTCGAGATCTGAAGAAAAGCAAGACACATGAGCACTTCTAGGACTTGGGTGCTCACTCTAGCATCCTCTGCATCTGACTTTCAGGAAACAAAAGTTACAGGGTTGATCAGTGTCGGAAGGAGGTCGGGATCCCATGAAGAAACTGGTACATTGGACTTGGATGCCTGCTTTAGTGCCCCTGACTATTCCACTTTGGAACCCTAAAAATAGGTACTCTATGATTTGGTATTTTACTCCTATCTGCAAGAGCTTTTTCTGTTATTCATCAATTTGTTCCTGTATTTGTATAATTAGGGTTTTAATGTTCAATTGGGCATAGGAGAAGGAAAATTGATAATTAAATTCCCTAATCCAAGTTTCTCTACATCTGTAAGTGACCTAGGGTATGATAGTGCTCATCACTCGACCCTAGATCCTTGAATGTATAGTGGAGAGGTGGATTTAAACATCTAAAATCTAGAGCATTAACAGATCCAATTTTCCCATAAAGAAGAGGAACAATCCAACAAATTCCTCTAGATTGCCTGAAGAATGAATATCTTTGTCTGTGGATTGGAAGTTATTTAGAATTATGTCTAAAGATGTTATATTCTAAGTTTGAGCCTTCGGTATGAAGACTTGAGTGAGTTATGTTCACCAGAGTGAAAATTGTTTTTCCTGTATGTTTAATGGTAACAGGGAGAAAGTGTTATGCTCCGCATTCCTCTGCATTGAAGTATTTCTGTTTGTAGTTCTAGAGTTAAGTCTAAGATGATGTTAAGTGCCTTCAACTTCAATGGTTCATGATTTGGTGCTTTGCAAGCGATCTTTTCCTTATGACAGTAGTTGGTTGTGTTGTTTATGTGCTCTGGTTTGAAGAATCTTCTTGACAGAGTAGTTAGAAGTTGTGTGGTTATTTCCTAATGATTTCAATGTGCTTGTGGATATCTCCTGATTGTGTTCCTACCCTTGGATTGGTCCACAAAGAGAAATTTGGATCGTGGATGAAGAATGTTCTTAGAAGGCTTAGTGTTCTCACCAATCTTGGTTGACCTGGTTGATTTCATTATTTTTGAAGATGTTTTGAAGATTGTGGAAGCATGTTGTGGTGTGAAGGATTGCGTTTGAGTCCCATCTAAGGCATGGCATGATCAGCATACATCTTTAAATCTTTCCCTTAGAAAGTTTTTGTATTAGGTCCTGACCTATTTCTATGTATGTTTTTGTAATGCCGACCTTGGAGATTGTTCCAGCGGTCGATGACTGTATTGCCAACTTTGATGTACATTCCAAGGTTGGTGACTTGTATAAATACTTGTAATTTATTTCCAAAAAAGTGTATGTGTGTGGAAAAATGAGTAGATAAGTGCGAAGAGGAAGAATATTGCACTTCAATCGAATTAAACTTAGGCATAGAGTAGATGCTGTCAAATCAGTTCAACAATTCTTGGTAGTGAGCCACCCTTTGGTAGTGAGCCAATTCTTGGCAGTGAGTTGATCTTTGCAGTGAGCCTCTATTTTTCGGTATTGATATAAATTATATATTTCTGTGGGCTAACACCCACTGTGGTTTTACCCTTTTTAGGGTTTTCCACGTAAGAATTTGGTGTCTACTGTGTTGAATGTGTGATTGTGAATTAAGTCTTTGGTTTCATGCTTTTATGGTTAAATATGATTATCAATACTTAAGTTGTTGATGGTTTGATATTCATATGAAGTCAAGTTTTTGTGACAACTGATTCACCCCCCCACACTCTCAGTTGTCCCATGTATTTCAACAATTGGTATTAGAGTAGGTTCATCAGATGAAATCCTAACAGCTTGAGGAAGATCTAGGATGTCTTTTAAAAATTAAGCTCCATAGTTTGATGGGACAAATTATGCTCTTTGGAAGGTATGAATGAAAATCCATCTCCTTTGTGTAGGTTATAAAGTATGGAAAGCTGTAGAATCAAAATATACCATGCCACAAAATGGTTTGTCAACTAAAAATGAAATCAAATAATATAAGTTGAATATAAAAGCTAGAGATGCCCTGTTAAGTGCTTTGTCTGACACTGAATTGATAAAAGTCATGGATCTAGAAACTGCAAATGAGGTTTGGTAAAAGTTGAAGAAACTATATGAAGGAGATGATTCTATAAAATAAGCCAAGCTATAGGGCTTGAAAGCAAAATATGAGAGTTTAAAGATGAATGAAGATGAAAACATCACAACCTTCATGCAAAGGGTTGATGAAGTTGTCAATGGAATAAAAGGTATGGGAGGAACTAGTGGTGATAAGGAAGTTGTGATGAAAATTATTAGATCACTACCAAAGTCCTACAGTCACAAGGTAGCTGCAATTGAAGAAGTAATGACTGTGAAAACTATTGGCAGAGATCAATTGCTTGGTAAGCTTATAGCCTTTGAGATGAGAGGATTTGGTAATGCCCTGCTGAAAGTTGAGAGAACCTTTAAATCTAGTACTTCATAAAAGATGTATAAGGTGGAACCTGATGATGAATTTGATGAAATTGAAGCTAACATTGTTGACAGATTGCAAAGAGGTTCCGGTAAGTTTAAAGGCAAACTACCTTTCAAATGTTTTTCATGTGGTAAAGTAGGTCATTATGCTTCTAGATGTCTTGAAAGAATTGAAAGGAATAGAAAATGATTTGAGAATAGGCCTAGAGCTCCAAAGAAATGCTACTATGTTAGAGATTTTGATGATGAAGGTGTGATTGATGATGAATTTGATGATGCTAGTACTAGTGCAAATGAATGCTTGTTTATTTCTATTAAATAAGAACATGTGTCTACTAATCCTACTGGTTGTGTGAAGGAAGAAAAACTAGTGGAAGAAAGTGCTTTGGTTGTTCAATTTGAGAAAGATAATGATGAATGGATTATTGATAATGGATGCTCACATCACATGACTGATGACAAAAGTAGGTTTGTAAGTTTGGAAAAATATGATGGAGGACTGGTTAGGTTTGGAGATAATGTAGCTGGTAAGATTTGTGGAAAAGGATCTATTTCATTTGATGGAAAGCATAATACTGATGATGTCCTATATTTGAAGGGTTTAAAGCATAATCTTTTGAGTGTTGGTCAAATGTGTGACAAAGGCTGTGATCTAAGATTCTAAGACAATGGGTGTAAGATCATGGAAAGCTTCAGAACTATGATTGCTATCGGTAAGAAGACCAGAGGTAACATCTATCAATTAAGAGGAACTAATGATTACTATTTATTAGCCCAAGCAGATGAGAGTTGGTTGTGGCATAGAAGGATGTGTCATGTAGACTTTGATAATCTAGTAAAGATAAGTTCAAGTCAGACTGTGAGAGATTTACAAAAACTTGTGAAACCCACCAATACCATTTGTAAGGAATGTCAGTTGGGGAAGCAGACAAGAACAAGTTTCAAGAGAAAAGAGCAATTTTCTATTGGTTTGTTGGATCTAGTTCATATAGATTTATGTGGTCCTACAAGGATAAGAAGTCTACAAGGTGATAGGTACTCCATGTTGCTTATTGATGATTATTCTAGAATGACTTGGGTTACTTTTCTAAGATACAAATTAGAAGCCCTAGAGAAGTTCAAATCCTTCAAGGCAATGGTTGAAAATGAAATAGAGTTGAAAATCAAATGCTTGAGTTCTGATAGAGGAGGTGAGTTCACATCAAATGAATTCAACATTTTTTATGAAGAGAAATAAATAAAGAGGCAATTATCTATACCTAGGACTCCTCAGTAGAATGGAGTTGTGGAAAGAAATAATAGGATAGTTTAAGAGGCTTCTAGAACAATGATGAATGAAGGAGGTTTGCTTGAAGTTTTTGGAAAGAAGCTATACATATTGCTATCTACATTCAAAACAAGGTTTAAGTGAAAGAAAATGGTACTAAAACTCCCTATGAATTGTGGTATAGAAGAACTCCTACAATAAATTATTTCAAATTCTTTGGAAGCAATATCTATATCATAAGAGATGAAGATCTAGGGAAATTTGATGCAAGATGTGATGAAGGAATCTTTCTTAGATACTCTACCAAGAGTAAGGCCTACCAATGCTACAACAAAAGGTTGAAGAAGATTGTTGAGAGTGTAAATGTGAAGGTGGATGAAGGCAAAGGAAGAACATCAAATCAGATTGGCTATGAATTAGATGAACCTGCTGCTATAACTTATGAAGAAAAAGTTGAACAAGAAGACAATCAAGATGAAGAAGAAAAGGCTCTAGAAATTGATGCTAAGACCCCCAAGTATGTGAGAATCAATCACTTTGAAGATCAAATTATTGGGGACAAAGACAAAGGAGTACTGACAAGGAAAAGAGCTACAAAAGAATAAGTGAATTACTGTTTGCTCTCTACAGTTGAACCAAAAACTGTGAATGAAGCCTGCAATGATGAAAATTGGATAAAGGCAATGGAGGAAGAATTAATGCAGATAGAGAAGAATGAAACTTGGGAATTAGTTACCAGACTTGCCAACAAAAATATCATTGGAATGAAGTGGGTTTTCAGGAATAATTTGAATGAAAATGGAGAAGTTGTAAAGAATAAAGCAAGGCTTGTATGCAAAGGATATTCTCAAATTGAAGGGATAGATTTTGAAAAGACTTTTGTTGCAGTAGCTCAAATTGAAGCAATCAAAATGTTTCTAACATTTGCAACTTACAAAGATTTCAAAGTGTATCAGATGGATGTGAAGTCTACATTTCTAAATGGTGAATTGGAAGAGGAAGCCTACATTGAGCAACCAGAAGGATTCCAATTATCAAATTCAGGTGATATGGTATGTAGGTTGAAGAAAGCATTGTATAGACTCAAGAAAGCTCCTAAATCCAAGTATGCAAGGTTGGATAAGTATTCATTACAATTAGGGTTCAATAAAGGTACTGCTGATAGTAATCTCTATTTCAAGATTAATGGTGATCAAGTTTTGATTGTTGAAGTCTTTGTCGATGATATCATCTTTGGAGGCAATGAAGGTATGTGAATGAAATTTGCTGGTGAAATGCAGAAAGAGTTTGGGATGTCTATGTTTGGTGAGATGCATTTCTTTCTGGGTCTGTAAATCAATCAATTAGATAAAGGAATCTTCATATCTCATTCTAAGTATGTGAAAGAGTTATTGAAGAAGTTTGGGATGGAAGACTCTAAACTAGTATGCACTCCCATGGTGACTGGCTACAAGTTGACCAAAATTGATGAATCACCTAAGACTGATCAGAAAGAGTACAGATCCATGATTAGAGGATTACTTTATCTAACTCAAACCAGACCTGATATTATGCATGCAGTTTGTCTTGTTGCAAGATTTCAATCTGATCCAAGAGAATCACATGTGATGGAAATAAAGAGAATCTTGAGTTATTTAAACGGCACTCTGGATCATGGCTTATGGTATCCAAAGGATAATGATTTCACTCTTATTGCTTATACAGATGCTGATTGGACTGAAGATGTTGATGAAAAGACAATTACAAGTGGAGGTGCTTTGTTTTTGGGCAACAAATTAGTTTCATGGTTGAGAAAGAAACAAGACTCAATCTCCTTATCAACAGAAGAAGTAGAATATATTCCAGTAGCATGTTGTTGTACTCAAATATTATGGATGAAACAAACTTTGAGGGACATAAGAGTTGTATATGAAGATCCAGTTGCAATCTTCTGTGATAATACAAGTGCTATAAATATTTCAAAGAATCTAGTGATGCACTCAAGAACAAAACATATATCTCTAAGGTATCACTTCCTGAGAGAAAAGGTGACAGAGAATGAAGTAAAGTTGGAATATGTGTCCATAAAGGATCATATTGCAGATATCTTCACCAAGCCTCTGCCTAAGGATACTTTTGAGTATCTCAGAGAAAAGTTAGGGGTCATTACCCCTCCTACCCTAAACTAAGATGCATGAGAATGCATCAATCCAGTGGTGTTCAAAGTGTCATTCTTTGATTTGGATTGGTGTTTTGAGAGCTACCTCTCAGGGGCAGTAGCTAGATGTGTTGGTAATAGCTTAGTTGAATCAGAGCAACAGAATGCAAGTATGTACCCTTTGCAATTGATGTCAAAGGGGAGAGAAATCATGTGAAAAAATTAGGGGGAGAAAGAATGCAGATGTGTAAAGAGAAAGGGGGAGAATCTTATCTTGATGGTCTTTTCAAATTTTCACATCATATGTTGCCATCAATGACAAAGGGGGAGATTGTCGCAAGTATGTGCCTAACTGGTGTTGTCATTGATGTCAACATATCTATGCTGTCATTGATGTCAATTGTGCCCTTATCTTGTTACTTTCTTGTAATGAGTTAGATGCTTTGTACTTACCTATGTAATTGATTCTGATGCTGAGGATATTGAGAAAATTAGCTCCTCTGATAGAAACAGTAAGTTGCAATGGATATAGTGTATTTCCTACAGAAGAACAGTCCAATAGATTGCTCCACATTTCCTAAAGAATGAAAATCTTTGTCTGTGGATTGGAAGTTATTTAGAAGTCTATCTAAAGATGTCATATTCTAAGTTTGAACCTCCAGTATGAAGACTTGAGTCAGTTATGTTCACCAGAGTGAAAATTGCTTTCCATGTAGGTTTGGTGGTGACAGGGAGAAAGTGTTATGCTCTGTATTCCTCTGCATTGAAGTATTTATGTATGCAGTTCTAGAGTTAAGTATAAGATGATGTTAAGTGCCTTCAACTTCAATGGTTCATGATTTAGTGGTCCACAAGCGATCTTTTCCTTATGACATTAGTTGGTTGTGTTGTTTATGTGCTCCGGTTTGAAGAATATTCTTAACAGAGTGGTTAGAAGTTGTTCGGTTGTTTCCTGATGTTTTCAATGTGCTTGTGGATATCTCTTGATCAGGTTCCTACCCTTGGATTGGTCTGCAAAGAGAAAGTTGGATCGTGGATGAAGATTGTTCTTAGAAGACTTAGTGTTCTTACCAGTCTTGGTCGACTTGGTTAATTTCATTATTTGTGGAGATGTTTTGAAGATTGTGGAAGCATTTCGTGGCATGAAGGATTGCATTTGAGTCCTAGCTAAGCCATGGCATGATCAACATACATCTTTACATCTTTCCCTTAACAAATTTCTATATTAGGTCCTGACCTATTTCTATGTATGTTTTTGTAATGCTGACCTTGGAGATTGTTCCAATGGTTGATGAATGTATTTCTAACCTTGATGTACATTCCAAGGTTGATGACTTGCATAAAGACTTGTAATGTATGTGCAAAAAAGTGTGTGTTTGGAAAATGAGTAGATAAGTGCGAGAGAAGAAGAGTAGAGCAGATGAAGAATATTGTGCCTTAATGGAACTGAACTCAGTCATAGAGTAGATGTTGTCAAATCAGTTCAATAATTCTTGGCAATGAGCCACCCTTTAGCAATGAGTCGATTCTTGACAGTGAGCCACCCCTTGGCAGTGAATCAATCTTTGCAGTGAGCATTTTGGGCAGTGAGCCTCTATTTTTTGGAATTGATATAACTTATATATTTCTATGGGCTAACACCAACCGTGGTTTTTCCCTTTTTATTGTTTTCCATGTAAAAATTTGGTGTCTACTATGTTGAATGTGTGATTGTGAATTAAGTCTTTAGTTTCATGCTTTTATGGTTAAATCTGATTATCAGTACTTAAGTTGTTGATGGTTTGATATTCATATGAAGTTAAGTTTTTGTGACAACTAATTCCCCCCCCCCTCTCAGTTATCATGTGTATTTCAACATGGTTGTCTCCCTTAAAGTCATCGATGTTGATTATGGATAGTATATTGTGATCAATTTCTTAATTGATTGTTTACTTATTGTTTTGTCAGCATCTCAAGGTAGGGAATAAAGTATATTCATTGCTGTTGTCTTAGACTTTAGAATATTATATAGTAATAATATTTAATATCCATATTAATAATAATCTAGATTATTATAATAATAACATTTAATATTTAATTATTTTATATTTATATTAATTTATAATATGGATTTTAAGGATTGATGTAATATTTAATATATTAATTCATTCATATCTTTATTTTGAATGAATAGTACATAATCAATTAATATGGGGACATGATAGTCTCCTTCTTCCTTTATATAAAGATTACTATTTGTGGCACCTTCCTTGAAGCCCTGCTGAAGTAAGTACTTGTCCAATCTTGCATACTAAGCCCTAGGTTCTTGCTTGAGAACATACAAAGCCTTTTTTATTCTACATACCATGTTTGGATCTTCTGATATCTGGAAATCATCTGGTTGTTCAATGTATACTTCTTCTAGGTCACCATTTAGAAATGTTGACTTTAAATCTATCTGATATACTTTAAAATTGTTATGAGTAGCCAGAGCAAGGAACATTCTGATTGCCTCCATTCTTGATACTAGAGCATAAGTCTCCTCAAAATCGATGCCTTCTACTTGAGTGTATCATTTCCATTCTAATCGTACTTTGTTCCTCACAACTTCACCTTCTTCATTTATTTTGTTCTAGAACACCCATTTTGTTCCTATAATATTCTTGTTTACTAGTCTGAGAACCAGTTCCCATGTTTGATTCTTCTCAATCTAATCCAATTCTTCTTCCATGGCTTTTATCCATCCATCATCCTTGCTGGCTTTAGTAAAGGTCTTAGGTTCTACTTTTGATAACAAACATAAGTTTGCTTGCTCATGTGTCTTTGAAAATATTCTCCTTGTCTGCACACCTTCATTCTTGTCTCCAATGATCTGCTATGCTGAGTGATTCTTCCAAACATACTTTGCTGGAGTCTGCTATGCTGAGTGATTCTTTCCAAACAACTTCTTTGGTTCTTGTTCCTTTTCTTCTTTCACTTCTTCCTCTTCATCATCAATGCAAGGAAAAATATGAGATCTGGTATTTTTTGAATCTTGTGAGAACTGATACAAGTCTTCATGTACTTTGACATCTGTGCTTTCAATCATCTTTCTCAACCTTTTGTTGTAGCATCTATAAGCCTTACTTCTGGTTGAGTAACCAAGAAAGATTTCTTCATCACATCTTTAATCAAACTTTTGTAGGTCTTCTTCATCTCTTTTGATATAGCATTTACTCCCAAAGATCTTGAAGTATCTAACAATGGGAGTTTTTCCATACCACAACTCATAAGGTGTCTTTGTGTGGCTGACCCTTTACTGCACTCTGTTAGTTAGATAGACAGTAGTGTGAATTGCTTCCTTCTAGTATATATCAGGTAGATCTCCATCTTTTAACATTGCCCTAGGCATTTCTTACACAGTCCTATTCTTTCTTTCAACTACCCAATTTTGCCAAGGGGTTCTAGGAGAAGACAAATGCCTCCTAATACCATGATCTTGACAAAACTTTTCAAATTCATTTGAAGTAAAATCACCTCCTCTATCTGACCTTAAACATTTGATCTTAGTATCGATTTCATTTTCAACCAAAGATTTGGAAACTTTAAATTTATCAAGGGCATCAGATTTTTCTCTTAAGAAAGTAACCCAAGTCATTCTAGAATAATCATCTATGAGCAACATAAAATAACTTTCACCTTGTTGACTCTTTACTCTTGTAGGTCCACATAGGTTTATGTGAATCAAATCCAATGTCTTTGAAGAAGAGTACTCCTTGCTTTTAAAACTTGTCTTTGTTTGCTTTCCCATTTTACATTACTTGCATACAGTGTTTGTAGGCTTGATTATCTTAGGTATATCTCTCACTGCATCAATATAGTTGATTCTTACCATATTATCAAATTTGTTATGTCCCATTCTTTTGTGACATAGCCAACACTCACTGGATTGAGTCAACATACATGTTCTTCTATTTGCCTCTTTCAAGTGATAAATATCACCACATGTCTTGATACCTTCTGCCACTAGCTTTCTGGATCCTGCCTTCCTGATTTCACAACCATTGGAATGAAAAGTAAGATTGCAACCTTTCCTGCACCTCTAACTGACACTGAGAAGATTGTGCTGTAATCCTTTGACATAGAGAACATCCTTAGTCATATTCTTTCCATCAATAGTTTTGACACCTTTTCCACATTTTGAGTTGACTCATCACCCCCCAACTTGACAACACCACCATTCCACTTCTCAAGGCTGATAAACTTCTCTTTGTCACCAATCATATGATTTGAACAACCAATATCAATAACCCAAGCTTTGGTTTCTTCTTTTGTATGGAAGGCAGTCCATACAACCATTGATCTTTCATTGTTTTGGATTGTTTGCAAGGTATCAGTTTTTCCACATTTTTCAACATCATCTTTTTTGTCACCAACACTCACGACCAAGAATAGTGTTTCATCATTTGAATCATCATGACCCTCATCTTAGGAAGAACAATTATCTTCTATGGAAAACAGATTGGACTTTTAAATTTACTATTTTTGTTGCTTCTCCTAGCTTCTTTAAGAGGACATTTAGAAGCAAAGTGACTAGCCTTTCCACAATTGAAACATTTAAATGGTAACTTACCTTTATACTTGCCAGAGCCTTTCTTCAGTGTTCTTACAAAATTTGCTTAACCATAATTAGGACTTTCATCTTCATTAGCAATTTCTTCCTTTCCCTTTTTATTGACTTTTAAAGTAGTTTCTTTCTTTGGAACATCACTATCAAAATCTCTCATTTCAAAAGAAATAAGAATACCAAACAATTGGTCCAAAGTGTATGTATCCAAGTCTACAGTCTCCTCAATTGTAGATACCTTAGAACTTTAAGATTTGGGAAGAGATCTCAGAACCTTTTTCACAACCTCATCTTCTTTTACTTCTCCACCAAGGCTTGTGATACCATTGACCATTTCATTTACCTAGAGCATAAAACCAACAATGTTTTCATCCTCTAACTTCTTTAGGCTTTCAAATTTAGTTTTGAATATATGTATCTTAGGTTGCTTTACTTTCTTATCTCCTTCATAAATAGTTTCAAGTTTATTCCAAACTTCTTGAGTAGAGCTACAACCCATCACCTTTGACAGTTTTGAATCAGTTAAACCACTCATTATAGAAAACTTTGCCTTGCCATTTCTATCATACTTTTTGATTTCATCTGCATCTATGGGAATAGAAGCAGGGATAGTGTAACCTTTCTTGATAGAATCCCAAACAACACATCCTAGTGAATTGATGTAGCCTTCCATCCTTACCTTCCAAAAAGCATAATTTGTTCCATCGAACCTAGGTATCTTGTTGGATCCACCTTGTGCCATCACAGATCTTCCTCAAATAGTTAAGCTTCCCTCATAGGAACTTGGCTTTGAAACCAATTGTTAGACACACAAGAATACTAAGAGGGGAGTAGGTGAATCAGTATTCTACCAAATTTCATTTTCAACAATTTCAACTTATCCAGAGTAGATTAAACCTTAAGCATTACAGTATTAACTTGAGCATGAAAGATTAACACAATGCACATCAACACATAACACCAGATATATGTGGAAAAAATTAGAAGGGAAAAACTGTGGTGAGGATTAACTCACAATATATGAAGCTCAAATAATAACTTTGTTTTAGGGGCTTTAACCCAAGGAAGCTGCTACTCCCTAAGTAACTTAGATTTAGGGTCACTCCCAAGGAAGATTCTACTCCCTGATGACTTTGTTTTAGGGTCACTCCCAAGGAAGCTTCTACTCCCTAAAACCTAAACATATTTACAAAGGATTATAGTAATGATAGTCTCTCTACTATTTGAAAACTGACATTGAAGCTTACACTTTTGATGATTTCACTTTTGACTCTTCACACTTTCTTCTAAAGGTCTAATCATTCAGGCACACTCTATACTTGATCACTATCTCAAATATGTCTTCAAGATGAATCCAGACATCATCAACAACTTCTGCTCTTTCTCCTTCTATCGCTCACCAATAATGTATTCAATCTACCTTTAATTTTCTTGCAAGATTTTTCAATCCAATTACAATCATACCCGATCTCTTTCAATTTGATTCCCTATTTATACATGATATTACATTGATTACATTGCTAGATACAACATAAAAAATACATTTGAAAGTTAGACAACTCTAATCATTTGAAAATAGGACAACTGTAAGGAATTACAACTACAATCATCAAGGAGTTACATCCACACACTCTAATCATTTGAAAATAGGACAACTTTAAGGAAAACTCATTAAGACTTGAAGAATAATGACCATATCAACTTGAAAACCTTGTACGGTACTAGAAAAAAGAAAGATCTTCATGCAACTTTTCTAGACAAGTCCACATGACTCATAAAACATCCCCAAACACTCCTTTGCCACCACACTTCAAATAATTATGTTGCACAGCTTCAAACATTTACTCTGAAAATAGTCTATCATTCAGAACACACTGCAACATGTTTTGAATTGAAAAATTGAGCTACATACCACCAAGAGGCTTGAAACTAAAAAGAGGCATGCAATGCACATCTAATAACATTTCCACAAAAGTGTAAGGGCAATCATTCACTTCTAGAGGAATACAGAGCACTCCAGCATGGGTCTTCATTACTACTTCATTCTGCCATAGCACATACCGGTGTTCTATCATACATAACTTTCACAGTGGAGGGAAATATGATTTGAAACTTTGGAAATAACACCTTCACTTCCCGCTTGACGTAATTCCAGAACCACATAGCTAAATCTATAATTACAGAGGAATACAGAGCATTCCATCAACCTACTGAGAACACCTTCACATGACCAATGCTATCTTCAAGCTATCAGCAAAAAAACATCCTTCCAGTGATCAAATCATCATGAAAATTAGAAAATACATAGAATAACATTGTATGAAGCTATGTTCCAATCCACAAAAGCATAACATATGTATAATGAGAATGCAAAGTAATCTCCCAAACAATTATCAAAGAGCATTCATCATGAAACAGAAACTGTCACCAACTTCTGGAGGCCAAAACTTCTTTGTACAAACACATACAACTGAGGAACATTAGAATGGAACATTCAACATGCTTTAGTCCATCAGCAACACATCTAATCCTCTTAGTGCTTTTGATTCCCATATCAATTATGTACTTGATCAAAGAACATTTCAATCCTACACTGAACAAGGCATGACATCCAATCATGAATACCATAACATTTCCATGCTAACTTGTTGACATCAATAACAACCTCAATGATAGCCTTAACAATCTCCTCAACCTTTTGATAGTTTTGACATCAATGACAACAACCTTAGGCATCATATGTGAAACATCCACATTGTCCTTGAAGGGATGGCAGAGGGGGAACCTTCGCATATCTACCAGATGCTCGTGGATGGGGAGGAACCTTTAATTCAAGCTTAACTTCATTCACCACCTACAGGAAAGGGGAACTATTTTCATAGCTTTAGAAGATCAAGAGGGTCTAGAGACATCACTATAAGGTATGATACTAAGAGACAATTCAACAATTTTTCGTTGCCTTATATTTTTCATATGATAAAAAGAATAGATCCTCCCTAGTTCGAGCAACTCCAATTGGTTTTGCCTAGAAGTAGCCAAGTGTAAAGTGTCAATGATGAGCTACGAGCTAGTACCAACTATGATGTACAACATACACACGTCCCTCAAATGGAAACTTTAAGAACTTATGAACCATAGAGGGGATTGCCTTCATGGAGCGGAGCCATGGGTGACCAAACTTCCCATGAAATAAGTCTGATGTTGGAATGACAATAAAAGTAACATCCAAGGTTCTTGGGCCAACATTGAAAACAAGGGTCAAGACACCAAGAGTTGGAAGAATAGATCCATCATGTTCTCTAATAGTGATTTTTGATACATCATAGTTATCTCAGTGCAAACCATGCATGTAGAGAAACTATTTAGTTGCTACATTTACCATGCAAATTATGGGTTTATCATTGATTCGAATGGTAATATAAAAAGGTTCATCATGAGCTTCAATGGTAGCATCATGAGGAGTAAAATTTATAGTTGGTTCAGGTTCTACTATCTCTTGATGAGGGCGAGCATTCACCATGCAAATTTCTCCATCATGATCTTGTTCTTGATGACTATAAGTATCTTGCATCTCTTGAGATGGCTCCACAATGTTAGTTTGGTGATTAGGGAATGTATTTGTAAATATTTGCAAGTTTTGATTAGGTAGAGCCACCGATTTATTTCCTTTGTCATTTGTACCACCAACTTGGATGACATTAGAATCGATAAGGTCTTGAACTTCATGTTTAAGACACATACAACTTTCGATGTCATGACCAATAATGTAGTTAAACTAAGAAAAGGCCTTCGAATCAAAAGAAGATGCTTACATCTTACCTTGATTGAGAGGTTGAATTGGTGGAAGCTTGATGAGATTGTTGTTTAAAAGTTACATCATTATAGAATTTAAAGAGATTTTGATAATGGTGTGAATTGTCTAGTTTTTTATTTTAGTTTATATGGGGTGGGAGCAAAAGACACTGTAGCCACTACATGTTTTTAAATATGATTTGATGATATTGCATTTATTTTGATAAAAAGATTGTTCTACTTTTTAAATGAATGAGTGTGTAGGGCAGCGACTTTGAATTGACCAATCGGAGCCGATGAGTGATTATTCTCATAATGACTAATCGATAGTTGGTAATCATAGAGAGTCGTGCAAAGATTAGTGAAAGAGTCATAACACATCAACAAAATTTTGTCACAGATGTGAGGTTCTAAGTTTCCAATGAAGATTCCTTGTACATCAACATCTGAAATAGAATATTAAATTTGTAAAAAGAGGGCTTCATAATGCCCCATGAAATCAGTTACTTTCTCCTTTATTCCTTGTTTACAATGGACCAAATAGGTCAAAGTGACTTGAGGTCCAATGTTTTCTTGAAAGTGTTGAAGAAATGTATTGATTAATTGCAAGAAAGAATTGTTTGAATTAGGAGGCAAGGAGCAAAACCAATCCAAGGCCATGATGTAGGAGCATCTGGAAGAATTCAAAATAGTTGAGGCAGTTGACAGTGAGTTGCAAAATATTGAGATGGTGACTAGAGGAGATATTGCATTTTATCGCATCTGAGTATAAGAGGCTGCAAAGCTGGGCTCAACATCTAGACATGGGAAACTACAACATATCAAGAATTAAGATTATTTGGCTTTGATTCTGGAAAGATATCACTATCAGAAGATTGACTGTTGTTGTACATTTGATAGAACATAGCTGACTGTGTTAAGTGAAGTTTAATTAGCTTGCAGAGAAAATCCGTAACTTGTGGAGCCTAAAGGAACATTATTCGATGAAGTATAGGACCTGGCTGACCTTAATGGAGATCTGTGTGAAGTTTTATGCACCAGTGGAGCAATGCCTTATGTTTAGGCTTGACCTATTTTGTGTACACATTACCCTAGCTAGCCATTGCAATTAGGCCGACTTGTTAATATTTAGAAACCTTGCAAATGATATAAATAAGAGATAAAGGATTGTTTCTAGGTAGTCATGGGGAGCACAAAGAATGGAAAGAAGATCTCAAGTTGTTTTGATCTGATTGAGTAGAACATAGTAAAAGGTAGAGCAAGAAGTAGAATGAGTTGTAGAGTAGAGAATTGAGATGTAGAAGAAAGAAATCATAAAAGAATATTGTTTTATGAATCTTTTGTAATCACTGGGTTGTGGCCTAGCATCTGTAACACCATTGAGGCATATGTAATTCGATTCGAAGTTATAATATATGAGGAATGAGCTTTGAAGGGTGGGTTTTTCCCTCTTAGGGTTTTCCTTGGATACATCTTGTGTTATGTGTTCATGGATATCTTTTTGAGTAGCTGTAAGCTTCTGTTGCATATTTGTATGATCATAGTGTTAATTGTTTAAGATTGCAAGGTTGGACAGTCCCTCACCAGACCCTCCTACCTTGACTACATCAAGTGGTATCAAAGTTGGTTTCAAATATCCTGGGTTGGTTGCGAATCTGTTAGAAGGTGGTGAATCTGATGAAGTGTTGTGTGAAACCCTAGAAATAACAAGTGTCATCATTGAAGAAAGATCAAGGCAAGGAATATTTGGTAAGATTTTCAAATTCAATTATTTATCTAATTTGTTTCAGATGGGGAAGATTGGAAAGAAGATGAAGAAAGAAAATGAAACCTAATGTGCGAAAGAGATATATTGGAAGAATAATTATGTGAAATTAAAAGATGTAATTCAGAGTTATTGGAAAGGATGAAAGAAGTAGGAGAAGACAAGTATGATGCTCTTGAAGAAGAACTAGAAAATTTAAAGAGGAGGAATGAAGATTTAGAGGTAGAGCTGAAGTTGTTGAACAGAGGTTTGCAGAATTGGAAGAAGGTTTCAAACTATTTGGGAAGGTTGAAAAGAGGAATAGAGATCTTGAAGAAAGTTTGGAAGAATTGAAAAAGGAGAACAGTCTATAGAAGAAGGAGATATCTAAATTGAAGGAACATATGGATTAGTTGGAGTAGTCACTTGTAGTATGTAGAAAAGAGAATGAAAATCTAAAATCTAAGCCTAAATTTTGTGATATTTCTTGTGATACTAATGATTTGTGTGATGATGCAGAAGCTTCTTTAGAAAATGAGATTGAAGATGATAGTGTAACTGAACCTGTAGTTTTTGGTGATGGTATTAGTTTCAAAATCATGCAGAGAATAGGATATGAAGGATAAGGATTGGGAAAGCACCAGCAAGGAATTACATAACCTATTGAACCAGTAATCAGATCAAGAAGCGAAGGCATTGGATATGACAAAGGCAAGGATGTTATGACAAATTCAGACAAGTCAAATCAGAGAAGAAGAGGTATGTATTGTTCAGATTGTAATAGACATGGACATGAAAATGAATTGTGTTGGGATCTACATCCTTGTAAGTTTTGTGGATTGAGGAATCATTCTGAAAGGATGTGTTGAGATAAAATGAGGAGGTGAGATCCTATGACAGGGTGTATATGGAAGAATTATGGATGGATTGGTGGACATGAATGGAAATGTGTTACTTGTATGTTTAGAGGGAGGTATAGACTGAAGTATTCATGTGTTGGACCAGGATGTAGAGAAAGAAGACCTTATGCTGAATAGAATAAGGATAGTAATTCATTCTATAGAGGGATAAATGAAAGGAGTCACAAGTCTTATCACAATGAAGGATACATAATAGATGTAAGAGGATTTGATAGAAGACCATTTAGAAGAACCTATTTTCAATTTTGGAGGAGGAAATAATCAAGCAATGAAAGTCATCAAGAACCTATTACTAAAGAAGATAATGAAGGAGAAGTAGTCAATAATACAAAGACAATTTGTGCAGAGGAAGAAGAGCTTGTTGATATAGAGATAGTTTATGTAGAGGAAGAGGAACCTTTTGAGACATCAGATTTGATAGAGAAACCAAAAGAAGGTGAAGCATTGATCTTAAGGAGAATTCTATTATAGACTAATCACCTAAGAAACTAATGCAAGAGAAAGTTTGTAATCATCTGAGAAAGCAATATAGAGAAAGTTTGTGTGTGGACAAGTGTGAAGCATAACAGAGAAAGGAAATTCATGTTGTAAAAGAAGAAATGACAAGATATTCTACCGCAGAAGAAAGTTTATGTATCAGAGTAAAGGAAACATGGATAAAGAAACGTAGAATAGTATAGAAGAAGTATAATCAGAGAAGAAACTATGAGATCCTAATGAGTGTGGAGGAAATTGTATCTAAAATCAGAGATCAGAATGTGTACAGAGAAATTCAGGACTATGTTGACTATATAAAAAAAAAGTAACTAATTATTCTAGAGGATGCTATTGGAAATTAAGGTATCTCAATCTTGGTAATTTCTTGCATTATGTATGATTGTATTTATTTATTCATTGCTTATGATGTAAATTAATTTTAAATTCCATAGTCATTTTGTGGGATGTGGCACGGTAATGTGTCATCCTACATGGAAGATAACAACTTGTAGTTTTGTCCTCACATGAGGCGATAGGTGTCCCACTTTGTGGTACGAGTATTTTGTCATGTGTTGGCATCTTGGATGTTGTGTAAGGGAATATTGACCGAAACGGCTATGACAGATTCCTATGACTAAGTTATGACATGTAAGAGTCAGAAATAGAAGCTTGTAAGATAGGTGAAGACATGTGTCAAGAAGCATCTTTGAAAAAGGCATCTTTTGGTGCCCCAAGGTGGACTACAACATGTTGTAAGGGAATATGCTATTTATAGCCTATGTATGACAGATTCTCTTACAACTGTAAGTTGTAACTACTATGACAAATTATATGACGGTCGTAAGAGTTGTAAGAGCATTTGTCATAGCCCATTTTGGAAATAGGCAACCTCTTACAATATCGACCAAGTGTCCATAGGCATGGGTTTTGGGCCATGAGGCCAAGTTGCACTCCCATTCCAAGATAGAGTCAATTTTGCCTTGTATATTCTATATAAATAGGTGATTGGAGGAGATGTAGTATGTGATTGACAGATATTGTTATGCTACCGGATTGACTCTAGACATGAGTGTCAAAGACTATTAAAGTTTGCATTGCAAGTGTATTATAAACCATATTTAGTTTTGATAATACATTGTGCAGGTTTCTGAGTGTGGGGTTTTTCACCTAATAAGGGTTTTCCCCACGTTATATCTTGTCTCTGTTCTTCTCTCTTCTTTCTGGTTCTATGTGTATTGCTACAATATCTCTATTATATGTTTCATGTTGCTATAATTATAGATTAACTTGAATTTGTATAGCTCTCGCCTCATTAGATTAGTGTAGAAAGTAATTTCCGCACACCTAGCTTCCTTTCAGTTGGTATCAGAGCTTGATCACCTTTGGTCCTAGTTGTTGGGTAGGGATTTTTTGAGCTGATCTTAAGTTGAGTGGGAGTCTGTGCAGAGTATTCTGAATCTTATTATAGCAAGGAGATGGCAAGCACATCCAGAAGGATAGAGGTGGAGAAATTCAATGGCACTAATTTTGACCTATGGAAGCTCAAGATGGAAGACATGCTTGTTGATCGAAACCTATGGGAAACTATCAGTGGAACAAAACTAGCTGTAATGTCACAAGCTGATTGGGATCTCAAGGATCGAAAGGCTAAGGGTCTCATAAGACTTAGTCTTGCTGATTCTGTCCTGTTAAATGTCCATGAGGAGGCTATTGCAAACTTGCTTTGGAAGAAGTTGGGAGATGTGTATCAAGCCAAATCCTTGGTTAACAAACTTTTTCTAAGAAAAAAGTTGTATTCTCTTTGAATGGAGGATGGAGGATCTATTGCAGAACATATGAATGCTTTCAACATGCTGGTTGCACAATTGACATTCGTTGGTGTGAAGATGGAGGAGGAGGATTGTTGTATGACCTTGCTTTGTTTTTTGCTGGACTCATGGGATCATCTTGCCATGGCTATTGGAAGCACCACATCCACATTCAAAATGGATGAAGTGGTTTCTTCATTGTTGTCTGAAGAGATGTGGAGAAAGTCTTCCGAGGCAGCCAAAGAAGCTCTTGAAGTTTGTGGAAGACCCAAGAAGAAACGGAAAAAGAAGGACAAGAAAGCTGAGAAGGGTAGATCCAAATCCCATGGGAGATCCAAATCTCCTAGAAAGTCCAAGGCTCTCTATTGGAACTATGGTAAATATGGGCATTTCTGAAAGGAATGCAAAGAGGAAAAGAAAAAGAAGAAGAAGAACCCAGATTCAAATTCTGACAAGTCACAAGATGATGGTGATGCTTTCATTGTAGCCTTGGCAACATATGCATCTGATGATGTGTGGCTAATTGATTCTAGTGCATCATTCCACATGACCTTGCATTGAGACTGGTTTACTAAGTATGAGGAGTTTGATGGTGGAAAGGTGTACCTAGGTGATGACTCTCATCTAAAGATTGTTGGTCATGGAAGAGTTTATTGAATTCCCTGATGGATGAGTGAAGGGGATCTTTGGGGTTATGCACATCCCAGGCTTAGCATGAAACCTACTTTCTGTAAGTATGTTGAATGATGCAGGTGTGCAGGTTGTCTTTTCGAAAGAAGGATACAAGATGACTAGAGGAGCTATGGTGCTTGCTAAGGGTAATAAGAGAGGTCCTTTGTTTAAGCTGGAGGCATACATTTTACAATCCAATAGTTCTTTTAACTCAAGAAAGAGGACAGCAGTAACTTCTTCCCCATTATCAGAATGAGCAGTGAAGAAATCTATTGTATCTAGTCCTGATGGTTGTATTCATGCCTTGGAAGTTAAGCTTCCTGCTGAAAAGACAATGTTATGGCATAAGAGATTTGGCCACATTGGTGAGAATGGTCTTAGAACCATGAAAAATAAAAACCTCGTTGAGGGGTTAGATGATTATAATCTTGAGTTTGACTTTTGCAAACATTGCATATATGGAAAACAAAACTGTGTTCAGTTTTATTCGAGTTCTCATAAGTCTTCTGGTGTGTTGGACCTTGTTCATTTTGATGTATTTGGTTCTATTAATGTTCATTCGTTATCAAAATCTATATATTTTGTATCTTTCATAGATGACTACAGTAGAAGGACATGGATTTATTTTCTCAGAAGAAAATCTGAAGTCTATAGTAAGTTTAAAGAGTTTAAAGCCTTTGCTGAAAATCAAACTAGTAAAAAGATTAAGTGTTTGAGAACTGACAACAATGGTGAGTTTTGTTCTATAGAATTTGATAAAAATTTGAAGGAACTTGGGATTGAAAGACATAAGACAACTCGATACACCTCACAACAAAATGGAGTTGAAGAGAGGATGAACATGACACTAATGGAGAAGGCTAGGAGTATGCTTAGTGGAGCTGGCCTAGAACAAAAGTTTTGGGTTGAAGCTATTGCCGCTGCTTGATATCTTGTAAATAGATCTCCTACATCAGCTCTTGTTGGAAACACACCCATGGAGGTGTGGTCTGGTAGAAAGCCTTCAATAAGGCATCTTCATGTTTTTGGTTGTGAGACATATGCACATGTGCCTAGGGAGAAGCGGTCAAAATTAGAGAACAAGGCTGTTAAGTGTATCTTCATTGGCTATGGTGTCGGTGTGAAAGGATACAAGCTTTGGGATCTCATGGCTAAAAAATTGTTGTATAGAAGAAGTGTCATCTTTAGAGAGCTAATACCTTCTTCCACTATTTTACAGCTAGAAGAAAAAGAAAAGAAAGAGGATGTTGTTCAGTTTCCTACTACCCCTGAGAAGAATGAACAAATAGACAATGTTAGACCTGATGATGAGGAGAGATCTTGCAGCTCTGAAAGCTCAGATGAAGAAGATAAACCTCAACCTCAGCTCTTGAGGAGGTCTACACAAATAAGATAAACCTAAGAGGTTTTGTTATACATTGTTTGATTCTAGTTGTGCTTTTGCTTTGCTTACTAATAGTGATGAAGCTAGAACTATATCAGAGGCTATTATCATGAAAGATGCAGGTTCCTGGAAGGAGGCCATAGAAGATGAGATGGCTTCTTTGTAAAAGAATCAAACTTGGGACTTGGTGTCTTTGCCTCCTGGATGGAAACCCATTGGATGCAAATGGGTGTTCAAGAAGAAATTTGGTGCAGATGGCAATGTTGAGAAGTACAAGGCCAAATTGGTTGCGAAGGGGTATTCACAAGTGGAGGGTATAGATTATGGTGAGATCTTCTCTCCTATTGCAAAGATGACATCCATTCAATTCTTTTTATCTCTTGTAGCATCTTATGATTTAGAGGTAAAACAGATGGATGTGAAGACAACTTTCCTTCATGGTGATTTGCAAGAAGAAGTCTACATGTCACAGCTAGAGTATTACATGGTGAAAGGTAAAAAAAATTAGTTTGCAAGTTAAAGAAGTCTTTGTATGGTTTGAGGCAATCTCCTAGGAGGTGGTACTTGAAGTTTGATGCCTTTGTGTTGTCTATTAGATTTGTGAGATTGAAATCGGATCACTGTGTGTATTATAAGTTTGATGGTGATCGTATTCTCATTGTTGCATTATATGTTGATGATATGTTGCTCATTGGGAAGGGTAAGAATATGATTTCTGATTTTAAATCTTAGTTGTCAACATAGTTTGAAATGAAGGATTTAGGGGCAGTTAGGTACATTCTAGGAATGGAAATCAAAAGAGATAGAACTAATAGAAAACTTTGGTTAAGCCAGAGTAAGTATGAGAAGATTGTGTTGGATAGGTTCAACATGGCAGATTGTAGACCATTGTGTGTTCCTGTTTCTTTGGGAACAAGGTTGTCTATTAATGATTGTCCAAAATCTCTTAGTGAGGTGGAGGACATGAGAAGAGTACCTTATGCTAGTGTTGTTGGTAGTTTGATGTATGCTATGGTCTGCAAAAGACTAGACATTGCCCAAGCAGTGGGAGTCCTTAGTCGATTTATGGCTAATCTTAGATGGGTACATTAGGATGCAATTAAGCAAGTCTTTGGATATTTGAGGGATACTTCCGAGTATTCAATATCATGGTAATGTTACAAGACCTTTGCATTCTGTTGATATTCATGGATTTGTGGATTTAGATTAGGCAGGTGACATTGACAGCAGGAGATCCACTAGCGCTTATGTGTTTACACTATTTGGTGGTGCTATTAGTTGGATGAGTAAGCAACAACCTGTGGTTGCTTTGTCCATGAAAGAAGATGAGTATATGGTAGAAAATCATGCTTGTAAGGAATCCATTTGGATTAAGAGATTGTGTTCAGATATTGGTGTTGATACAAGTCAAATTATGATTAGTTGTGACAGTTAGAGTGATATATGCCTTGCAAAGAATCCAACTTTTCATGCTAAAACAAAGCACATTGATGTTCAGTTTCACTTCGTGTGAGACATGGTAGAGGATGGGAAGGTAAATTTGGAGAAGGTAGATACTTTGAAGAATGTTACAGATGCATTGACAAAGCCAACGGGCATAGAGAAGTTCAGATGGTGTTCGAAGTATATGGGCCTCTTGGCCTATATCAGTTAAATCCTATTATTATGTTGGCTCTTACAAGGTGTTTGACAATTAGGAGAATGTTGGGAATTAAGGTGTCTCAACCTTGGTAATTCCTTGCATTATGTATGATTGTATTTATTTATTCATTGCTTATGATGTAAATTAATTGTAAATTCCATATTGTCATTTTGTGGGTTGTGGCACGGTGATGTGTCATCTTACATGGAAGATGACAACTTGTAATTTTGTACTCACATGAGGAGATAGGCATCCCACTTTGTGGTAGGAGTATTTTGTCATGTGTTGGCATCTTGGATGTTGTGTAAGGGAATACTGACCGAAATGGTTATGACGGATTCCTATGACGAAGTCATGACATGTAAGAGTTAGAAATAGAAGCTTGAAAGACAGGTGAAGACATGTGTCGAAAAGCATCTTTGAAAAAAGCATCTTTTGGCGCCCCAAGGTGGACTATGACATGTAAGAGAATATGCTATTTATATCCTATGTATGATAGATTCTTTTATAGTTGTAAGTTGTAACTACTGTGACAGATTCTATGACGGTTGTAAGAGTCATAGGAGCGTCTGTCATAGCCCATTTTTGAAATAGGTGACCTCTTGGGGATGGGAGCTATGGAAAAGTGTCAGATACATCTTACAATGTTGACCAAGTGTCCATATGCATGGGTTTTGGGCCATGAGGCCAAGTTGAACACCCATTCCAAGATAGAGTCAATTTTGCCTTATATCTATAGGTGCTTGGAGGAAGAGATGAAGTATGTGATTGACAGGTATTGTTATGCTGCCAGATTGACTCCAGACATGAGTGTTGAAGACTATTGAATCTTGTGTTACAAGTGTATTGTAAACCATATTCAATTTTGATAATACAATGTGCAGGTTTCTGAGTGTGGGGTTTTTCACCCAATAAGGGTTTTCCCCACATTATATCTTATCTCTCTTCTTCTATCTTCTTTATGATTCTATGTGTATTACTGCAATATCTCTGTTATATGTTTCATGTTACTATAATTGTAAAGATTAAATTAAATTTGAATAGCTCTCCCCTTATTAGATTAGTGTAGGAAGCAATTTTTGCACACCTAGCTTTCTTTCAGTTGGTATTAGAGCTTGATCACCTTTGGTCCTAGTTGTTGGGTAGGTTTTTTTGAGCTAATAGTAAGTTGAGTAGGAGTCTATGCAGAGTATTCTGAATCTTATTGCAACAAGGAGATGACAAGCACATCTAGAAGGATAGAGGTGGAGAAATTCAATGGCACTAATTTTGAGCTGTGGAAGCTCAAGATGGAAGACATGCTTGTTGATCGAGATCTTTGGGAAACTATTAGTGGAACAAAACTAGCTACAATGTCACAAGATGATTGGGATCTCAAGGATTGGGAGGCTAAGGGTCTCATAAGACTTAGTCTTTTTGATTCTGTCATGTTAAATGTCCATGAGGAGGTGATTGCAAACTTGCTTTGGAAGAAGTTGGGAAATGTGTATCAAGCCAAATCCTTGGTTAACAAACTTTTTTTGAGAAAGAAGT
This sequence comes from Cunninghamia lanceolata, assembly GCA_027924645.1. Taxonomy (NCBI): domain Eukaryota; kingdom Viridiplantae; phylum Streptophyta; class Pinopsida; order Cupressales; family Cupressaceae; genus Cunninghamia; species Cunninghamia lanceolata. The sequence goes on from BSBN01000845.1 coordinate 955,511, forward strand.
TGTATTCTCTTCGAATAGAGGATGGAAGATCTGTTGCAGAACATATGAATGCTTTCAAAATATTGGTTGCACAATTGACATCCGTTGGTGTGAAGATGGAGGAGGAGAATCGTTGTATGACCTTGCTTTGTTCTTTATAGGACTTGTGCGATCATCTTGTCATGGCTATTGGAAGCACCACATCCACATTCAAAATGGATGAAGTGGTTTCTTCACTGTTGTCTGAAGAGATGTGGAGAAAGTTTTCTAAGGAAACCAAAGAAGCTCTTGAAGTTCATGGAAGACCCAAAGAGAAAGGGAAAAAGAAGGACAAGAAAGCTGATAAGGGTAGATCCAAATCTCCTGGGAAGTCCAAGGCTTTATGTTGGAAGTGTGGTAAATCTGGGCATTTCTGAAAGGAATGCAAAGAGAAAAAGAAAAAGAAGAAGAAGAACCTAGATTCAGATTCTGACAAGTCACAAGATGATGGTGATGCTTTCATCGCAGCCCTAGCAACCCATGCATTTGATGATGTGTGGATGATTGATTTTGGTGCATCATTCCACATGACCTCACATCGAGATTGGTTTACTATGTATGAGGAGTTCGATGGTGGAAAGGTGTACCTATGTGATGACTCTCATCTAAATATTGTTGGTCATGGAATAGTCTCTATTCAATTCCTTGATGGATGAGTGAAGGGGATCTTTGGGGTTATGCACATCCCAGGCTTAGTATGAAACCTACTTTCTGTAAGTATGTTGAATGATGCAAGTGTGCAGGTTGTCTTTTTGAAAGAAGGATGCAAGATGACTAGAGGAGCTATGGTGCTTCCTAAGGGTACTAGGAGAGGTACTCTGTTTCAGCTAGAGGCATGCATTTTACAATGCAATAGTTCTTTTGACTTAAGAAAGAGGACAGCAGTCACTTCATCCCCACCATCTGAACGAACAGTGAAGAAATCTGTTGTATCTAGTCCTGATGGTTGTAGTCATGCCTTGGAAGTTAAGCTTCTTGCTGAAGAGACAATGTTATGGCATAAGAGATTTGTCCACATTGGTGAGAAGGGTCTTTGAACCCTGAAAAATAAAAACCTCATTGAGGGGTTAGATGAGTGTAATCTTGAGTTTGACTTTTGTGAACATTGCATAAATGGAAAACAAAACTATGTTTAGTTTTATTTGAGTTCTCATAAGTCTTCTGGTGTTTTGGACCTTGTTCATTCTGATGTATTTGGTCTTGTTAATGTTCCTTCATTATCAAAATCTATATATTTTGTATCTTTCATAGAGGACTACAGTAAAAGGACATGGATTTATTTTCTCAAAAGAAAATCTAAAGTCTATAGTAAGTTTAAGGAGTTTAAAGCCTTTGCTAAAAATCAAACTGGTAAAAAGATTAAGTGTTTTAGAACTGACAACGGTGGTGAAGTCTATTCTACAGAATTCAATAAATATTGCAAGGAACTTGAGATTGAATGACACAAGACAACTCCATACACTCCATAGCAAAATGGAGTTGCAGAGAGGATCAACATGACACTGATAGAGAAGGCTAGGAGTATGCTTAGTGGAGCTGGCCTAGAACAAAAATTTTGCCACTACTTTCTATGTTGTAAATAGATCTCCTACATCATCTCTTTTTGGAAAGACACCCATGGAGGTGTGGTCTGGTAGAAATCCTTCAATAAGGCATCGTCATGTTTTTGGTTGTGAGGCATATGCACATGTGCCTAGGGAGAAGCGGTCAAAATTGGAGAACAAGGCTGTTAAGTGTATCTTCATTGGCTATGGTGTCAGTGTGAAAGGATATAAGATTTGGGATCCTGTGGCTGAAAAATTATTGTATAGAAGAAGTGTCATCTTCAGAGAGTTAACACCTTCTTCCACTATTTTATAGCCAGAAGAAAAAGAAAAGAAAGAGGATGTTCAGTTTCCTGTTACCCCTGAGAAGACTGAACAAAAAGATAATGTTGGACCTGATGATGAGGAAAGCTCTTGTAGTTCTGAAAGCTTAGATGAAGAAGCTCAACCTCAACCTCATCTCTTGAGGAAGTCTACACGAATAAGAAAGAAACCTGAGAGGTTTTGTTATACATTGCTTGATACTAGTTGTGCTTTTGCTTTGCTTACTAATAGTGATGAACCTAGAACTGTATCAAAGGCTATGGACATGAAAGATGCAAGTTCCTAGAAGGAGGCCATGGAGGATGAGATGGCTTCTTTAGAAAAGAATCAAACTTGGGACTTGGTGCCTTTGCCTCCTAGATAGAAACCCATTGGATGCAAATGGGTGTTCAAGAAGAAATTTGGTGCAGATGGCAATGTTGAGAAGTACAAGGCTAGATTGGTTGTGAAGGGGTATTCACAAGTGGAGGGTATAGATTATGGTGAGATCTTCTCTCCCATTGCAAAGCTGACATCCATTTGATTCTTGTTATCTCTTGTAGTAGTTTATGACTTAGAGGTAGAGTAGATGGATGTGAAGACAACTTTCCTTCATGGTGATTTGGAGGAAGAAATCTACATGTCACAGCCAGAGCATTACATGGTGAAAGGTAAAGAAAATTTGGTTTGCAAGTTAAAGAAGTCTTTGTATGGTTTGAGGCAGTCTCCTAGGAGGTGGTACTTGAAGTTTGATGCCTTTGTGTTGTCTATTAGATTTGTGAGATCAAAATTAGATCATTGTGTGTATTATAAGTTTGATGGTGATCGTATTCTCATTGTTACATTATATGTTGATGATATGTTGCTCACTGGGAAGGGTAAGAATATGATTTCTAATTTTAAATCTCAATTGTTTACATAGTTTGAAATGAAATATTTAGGGGTAGTTAGGTACATTCTAGGAATGGAAATTAGAAGAGATAGAACTAACATAAAACTTTGGTTAAGCCAAAGTAATTATGTGAAGACCGTGTTGGATAGGTTTAGCATGGCATATTGTAGACCATTGTGTGTTCCTATTTCTTTGGGGACAAAGTTGTCTGTTAATGATTTTCCAAAATCTCCTAGTGAGGTGGAGGACATGAGCAGAGTACCTTATGCTAGTGTTGTTGGTAGTTTGATGTATGCTATGGTCTACACAATAATAGACATTACCCAAGAAGTGTGAGTCCTTAGTCCATTTATGGCTAATCCTGGACGGGTACATTGGGATGCAGTTAAATGAGTGTTCAGATATTTGAGGGGTACTCCGAGTATTCCATATGCTATCATGGTAATGTTACAAGATCTCTGCATTCTGTTGATATTCGTGGATTTGTGGATTCAAATCAGGCAAGTGACATTGACAGTAGGAGATCCACTAGCACTTATGTGTTTACGCTATTTGGTGGTGCTATTAGTTGGATGAGTAAGCGACAACGTGTGGTTGCTTTGTCCATGACAGAAGATGAGTATATGGCAAAAAATCATGCTTGTAAGGAAGCCATTTGGATTAAGAGATTGTGTTTAGATATTGGTGTTGATGCAGGTCAGATTATGATTAGTTGTGATAGTCAGAGTGCTATATGCCTTGTGAAAAATCCAACTTTTCATGCCAAAACAAAGGACATTGATGTTTAGTTTCACTTGATGCAAGACATTGTAGAGGATGGGATGGTAAATTTGGAGAAGGTAGATACTTTGAAGAATGTTGCAGATGCATTAACGAAGCCAGTGGGCACAAAGAAGTTCAGATGGTGTTCAGAGTTTATGGGCCTCTCAGCCTATAGCAGTTAAATCTTGTTATTCTATTCGCTCTTAGAAGGTGTTCGACAAGTGGGGAAATGTTGAGATTTAAGGTGTCTCAACCTTGGTAATTCCTTACACTATGTATGATTGTATTTATTTATTTATTGTTTATGATGTAAATTAATTGTAAATTCCATATTGTCATTTTGTGGGATGTGGCACAGTGATGTGTCATCCTACATGGAAGATGACAACTTGTAATTTTGTCCTCACATGAGGAGATAGGCATCCCACTTTGTGGTAGGAGTATTTTCTCATGTGTTAGCATCTTGGATGTTGTGTAAGGGAATATTGACCAAAACGGTTATGACAGATTCCTATGATGAAGTTATGACATGTAAGAGTCAGAAATATAAGCTTGTAAGACAGGTGAAGACAAGTGTCGAGAAGCATCTTTGAAAAAGGCATATTTTGGTGCCCCAAGGTGGACTATGACATGTTGTAAGAGAATATGCTATTTATATCCTGTGTATGACAGATTCTCTTATAGCTGTAAGTTGTAACTGTTATGACAGATTCTATGATGATCGTAAGAGTCGTAAGAGCATCTGTCATAGTTTATTTTGGAAATGGGTGACCTTTTTGGGATGGGAGCTATGGACAAGTGTTAGATACATCTTACAATGTTGACCAAGTTTCCATAGGCATGGGTTTTGGGCCATGAGGCCAAGTTGAACACCCATTCGAAGATAGAGTCAATTTTGCCTTGTATATTCTATATAAACATGTGCTTGGAGGAAGAGATGTAGTATGTGATTGATAGGTACTGTTATGCTACTAGATTGACTCCAAACATGAGTGCCAAAGACTATTGAAGCTTGCATTCCAAGTGTATTGTAAACCATATTCAGTTTTGATAATATCTTGTCTCTCTTCTTCTATCTTCTTTCTAGTTCTATGTGTATTGCTGCAATATCTCTATTATATGTTTCATGTTGCTATAATTGTAAAGATTAAATTGAACTTGTATAGCTCTCCCCTTATTAGATTAGTGTAGGAAGCAATTTCTGCACACCTAGCTTCCTTTCAGATGCAAGTATGTATTTATTGACTCTTAATTGATTGAAGCAGACATTGATCTTGAGGCAACTTGCAGAGAAGACTTGCTCAGACTGCCGATCATTAAGGCAATGTAATGATTGCAAGTAGAACGCTAAACCTAGAAGAATAGGAGGTAGTTTTGCATGGTGGACTTGAACAGACTGCCTACGTAGAGGCAGTTGCAAGTACCTGAAGACAGATCACCGAACCTATTTGATTTTGGCATAATATAGACCAAAGTGAAGATGCTCACTTTTCAAATAACCCCGAGAGTTTGATGTAGGAGCATTTGGAAGAATTCAAAATAGTTGAGACAGTTGATAGTGAGTTGCAGAATATTGAGATGGTGACCTGAGGAGATACCAAATTTTACCACATCTAAGTATAAGAGGTTGTAGAGTTGGAATTAACATCTATACATGGAAAACTACAACATATCAAGAATTTAGATCATTTGGCTTTGATTCTGGAAGGATATCACTATCAGAAGATTGACTCCTGTTGCACGTTTGACAAAACAGAGCCGACTGTGTTCAATGAAGTTTAATCAGATTGTGGAGCAAATCCGTGACTTGTGGAGCCTAAAGGAACATTATTCGATGAAGTATAGGACCTGGCTGACCTTCATGGAGATCCGCATGAAGTTTTATGCACTAGTAGAGCAATGCCTTATATTTAGGCCTGATCTAGTTTGTGTACACATTACCCTTACTAGCCATTGCAATTAGGCCGACTTGTTAATGTTTAGAAAGCTTGCAGAGGATATAAATAAGAGATAAATGATTGTTTCTAGGCAATGATGGGGAGCATGAAGAATGGAAATAAGATCTCAAGTTATTTTGATCTGATTGAGTAGCATAACAGAGTAGAAAGTAGAGTAGGAAGTAGAATGAGTTGCAGAGCAGAGAATTGATATGTAGAAGAAAGAAATCATGAAAGAATATTGTTTTATGAATCTTTTGTAATCCCTGGGCTACAGCCTAGCATCTGTAATACCCTTCAGGCATGTGTAATTTGGTTTGAAGCTTTAATATATGAGGAATGAGATTTGAAGGCTGGGTTTTTCCCTATTAGGGTTTTCCCAAGATACTTTGTGTTATGAGTTCATAGATATCTTTTTGATTAGTTGTAAGGTTTTGTTGCATATCTATATGATCATAGTGTTAATTGTTTAAGGCTGCAAGGTTGGACAGTCCCTCACGAGACCCTCCTACCTTGAATGCATTAGGTCATGTCTTTGAGTGACCTAGGAAATAGTTTAGCCAACATTGCATCTTCGAAGAAGAAATCACTACACATAGCAGTAAAGGCTACCACATGGCTATTAGAGTCTCTCTTCCCATTATTCTTTTCAAAATGAGGGTTTTAAACTTCTTAGGCATTTGATCTCTTAGGATTGAATAAGAGAATGGGCTACATGTAAAATATGATGGAATGGCAGGTTTCAAGGGAACTTGACTCGTGTTTGCTAGCTTTTGTTGGATGGAAGTCATATTTTGCAAAATTTGGTTAATGATAGGGTCAGGAGGCAAAGTAGGTTAAGATTGGATAGGGTAAGAATGAGCAAGGCTAGCCATTGGTTGTGACATTTTATAATTGGATTTTTGGAAAGTGATGTGAGGTTTAGGTTGATTAACTATAGGCAGAGTGACACTAGGCATAGCACTTGGATAAATAAAGGGAATGACACTATAATGATGAACATGATTGTTGGTAGATAACCCAACACATATGGTAGCACTATTACTTGGTTGCATAGTTGTGGTGAAGGTAGAAGAAGTGTATGTAGGAATAGAGGGTGTCAGTATGGGTATCGATATTTGAGTCCCTATTTGATTCGAAGAAATTACATTAGTAATGATTTCTGCACAACTAGCTACTGAGATAATGTTACTGCACACTATGTGAGCTATGTCATGCAAGACTTCTACTCCCTCTTGTCCTTCAAGCAATAAACTTCTTAGACTCTCAAAAATAGTGATGGCCTCCTCAACTAAATGTTCTAAGCTTACAAATTGCTGAAAATTAGCCAATCCAGTCTCTAATCTTTGAATTTAAGTTTCAGGAACATGAGCCATGACATCCTCTATGTTGATGGATTCATGAGAAGTTGATGCTTTCAGGATATGTGAAGTAGGAATATCATGAAGAGGTGATGAACCCTCATGTACAATTGGATTCATGAATTTAGGTTCTGATGTATCAATATCGATGCTATTCAAAGCATTAGAACTCATAATTTCATGACTTCTTCGCACAAAGGTGTTAGAGTCGGGGCACCGGGTCACATAACTCATAAAGGTTTTACAAGTTTGAGTGACACACAAAATGCATGAATTGAAGAAGGTAGAAGAAGTGAATTATGTGATAGAAGAAGAGGTTGATTTTTAGATTAAATGAATCAATGTTTTGCTCTTTTGATCAAATGTAAACAAATATAATGCAATAATAAAGCTTTGATCAAATTCACCTCTACTCAAGCTCAATTAGATTTAACCAATGTTTATATTCAAATCAAACTCTAAATCTAATTCTTCTTCACTAATCCAAAATATAACAATTCAAGAATGCTTTTTCTTTCAAATTTCAACACAAGATGATACGTATGATATGCTTAAGCAATGTAAAATCAGCTTTGATAAGAAAATAACATCAGCAAAGTCTGAAACAAGACACCAATCACAAACTATATTAGAAATGTAAGGCTTTTGTAAACCCTAACAATGAACAATGTAAACAGAAGCTATGAAACTATGTAAAATGATCCATGAATTCAACCTAATCAGATCTAGGACAGAAAATAACTCATATCTAAAGCAATAAGGATGCAAGAGTGCAAGACACATTGGGTTCACCAAAATGTTTAGGGTGGAAAGAAGGCTACAACACTATTTGATAGGGCCAACCAATCTTCCCAACTTAAACATTGAAACACAAGCTACTCACAACCTCTACAAAGCTACTATTCTTTTTAGGAAGAGCCTAGTGGGCAGGAGAGGGCTTTCTACCTTTGTTGTAAATTGAATAGATTGAGAGAAGATAACAAACTAGGGTTTTAGGACCTTCAAACACCAAAATACAAAAATTAGGAGAAACAAAATAGAGACCCAGAAATGGATTGTGGATTAAAAAACACAATATAGAAAGTGCACCTATCACTAAAAAGAGAGCAACTAGAAACTAGGGAGTTGGGCACCCTAGACCCAGATTAGAGTTTTGATAGAATCTTTGATCTAGATGTCTTCACCTATCAGCCTTCATGTTTCCTATCACTTGTTGTCATCTAATTGTGTTGAATGCGACATGCACACACACAAGGAGAGAAAGGGTTGTGTTGTTTCTAAGGGCTTGCCTTAGTCAAACCCCATGTTGGTGTTTCTACCTCCACTACAACAAGGATTAGAGATTGAAGAGTGTGTGTCCTAGAAGGGAAGAGGCAAGATTTTCTATAAATGATGAAATAATGAATATAAATGATAAATGTTACCACAAGATATGAAACCCTAGTTGGAGTAGGTGACTCAAGACTATGCACCAACAAGGAGATAGAGAATGAATACTTGAACTTCCTTCAAGACCTACAAACAAGCATCATAATATTCACATACAAAGAGTTATTCCAATCATGAAGAACACTTGAACATAGAAAAGCAATTCACTAAAGCATAAGTTGAGCCATTCTAACATTCTAGCATTCTTTGGGTGTAAAATGAATAATAAGACTCCTTCCTATATGCATTCCCACTCACTATCAATGAATAAAACCAATTGAGGTTGACAAGTCTAAACCAAAGGAGTGTCCTCATCCAACACCACCAAATCAAGGTCGAGGCCGAATGTCATGCCTAGGGCACTGGGTACCCTGGTCCTTTAGCCCCGATAAACTCTTGGGAGTGCTTAATGGGGTGAGCTTAGACCAACCCTAAGTTTATTTGTCAGGGTTTATTCATCAGGATCGAGAATTAATTGTTTATTGTTCCATTAGGTGCCAAAATAGGTCCAAATTAGCAAGGGTAAACATTTTACTCCATAACAATAGTGTTGTCAATCAGGTCTAAGACAATCTTCAAAGAACAAAGTTTTTAAGAGAGGGAGATGTTGGTTTTGTATTTTTGTGGCCTAAGGCTACACAAAAATGTTTGAGGAAATGAATTCAAAACCTCATAGATTGAGTAGTTTGAGCATGCACATGATTATGCTTGGTCTGCACCCCAAAGAATTTTTGGATCCATGCTATGTCCCATAGGAATATATGTCCCCAAACATGAGCCATTGTTAGGAATTTTCCTATATTTTCCTCTATTTAATCCGTAAGAGTTTTTGTGCTTACACTGTGTTAGGGTTTATCCCTAATTATGTCCATAAACCTCATGTTTCAAATCCTTATGCCTTTACTAATGAGTTGTTCTATTTTATTGTTGACTTGCCAAGCCGATTGAGTTCACTTAAGTTGTTCCCTGAAGTCCTTGCGGTCATTGCTCTACTGGCCCCACTATTTAGACTACTTGTTGTTGCCTGATACCACATGCTTTATTGCCCCAAATTTTATTATTTTAACCCTTTGAGTAGATCCAAATCATCCTATACGTGGCCTTATATTATTCTGTTGCATTAGTTTAGTGCATCACAAAATCAATTGCTTAGTTCCTTTCAAGTTTGTGAGCCTGCGCAATGATGACATGTGTAAAAATGGTCCCTGAATGATACAATTGGTTTATCAAGGAGTGGTCTCCACCAAGTGGTACATTCTCATTATAGTTCCAAGTTCCTTCACAGTGCAATCTCAAGAAGTGGGCATGTTTCAAGGTTTACAATGTCCAACACTTTTCCATGAAGTAGTTACTTTCTGAGTTATCATCCGCATGGCTTAATTCTATTGCAGTGCATGGAACTACATGCATTGCAAACTCAAAGAGATATCCATTCCCAAGTTTGTGATGTGCGATATCTTTCCATGTGATGCTTTTGTATGGTCAAGAGTACATGCAACCCTTTTTCATTACATCATGGTAGTTATAATTCATCACGTGTTTAAAAAAATTGCCCCCTTGTACAAATGCGATGTGATATGAGAATGTTGTAAAAGGAGTTGACTCATGGGTCTAGGCTTTGTTGTCAAGATCTAAATGGGCCACGTGAGAGTTGTCAGACCAAGTGGACTGATGTGTCCTTCCCAGAGGCAAAATTTGATGTCAAAATTTTTGTTCTTACATTGTGTTATGGTTTATCCTTAATTATGTCCAAAACCCTCATGTTTCAAAGCCTTATGCCTTTACTAAAGAGTTGTTCTATTTTATTTTTGAATTTCCAAGCCGATTGAGCTCACTCAAGTTGTTCCCTGAAGTCCTTGTGGTCATTGGTCTACTGGCCCCACCATTTAGACTACTTGTTGTTGCCCGCTACCACATGATTTATTGCCCTAACTTTTATTATTTTAACCCTTTGAGTAGATCTAAGTCATCCTACACATGGCCTCATATTATTCCATTGCATTAGTTTAGTGTGCAAACTCAATTGCTCGGTTCCTTTCAAGTTTGTGAGCTTGCACAATGATGACATGTGTAAAAATAGTCCCTGAATGATTCAATTGGTTTATCAAGGAGTGGTCTCTGCCAAGTGACACATTGTCATTGCAGCACTTAGTTCCTTCATAGTGCAATCTCAAGAAGTGGGCATGTTTCCAGGTTTGTGATGCCCAACAGTCTTCCAAGAAGTTGTTACTTTCTAAGTTGTCATCCACATGGCTTAATTCTATTGCAGCACATGGGACTACATGCATCACAAACTCAAAGAGATATCCATTCCCAAGTTTGTGATGTGTGATATCTTTCCATGTGATGTTTCCATATGGTTAGGAGTACATGCAACCCTTTTTCATTACATCGTGGTAGTTATAATTCATCACATGTTTTAAAAATTCACTCCTTTGTATAGATACAATGTGCTATGAGAATGTTGTAAAAGTAGATGACTCATGGGTCTAGGCTTTGTTGTCAAGATATGATTGGGCCACATGTGAGTTGTTAGGCCAGGTGGATTGATGTGTCCTTGCCATAGGTAAAATTTAATGCCTGTCAAATATCTTTTCAAGTGACCCAAAGCATTGTGCATACCATTGATCTAAAATACAAATCAACAGTCAGAATTTAAAAATTTCTTTGAAGGAGAGCAATTGCACCACTCGAGATATGAGGCAGGAATACATAATTAATTTAGAGGGTGGCATAGTGTTTCTTATGAAGAGACTTGATTTTCTAAAAGCATTTTTAAGCTATTGGCCTAGCTGCAAACAAAAATTGTGCAAGTATCCAGTGTCGACATTTGATACTCAATTGTGAATTGCTCAAAGAACTAAAGGATTTGGTTTTTACCAAATGTGCTAATAGGTACATTCTCCATGACTTTATGATTTTTATTATTCCTTGGAGATATAAGGGTTGTTTCTATTAGATTGATTATAATCAGGTAGGCTTTTAATTGTGGAAGGAACCCCCAAAAATATTAGTTAAATTTCTGTCACCATACAAGAATTGTAATTGTCACCATGAGTCAAGAACCAACCCAATCTAGTGGGCCAAAGAGAAGCTTAAATCAACATGTCATCGTATTACTGCTGGTTTGAACTAAAGGAAAGCAAGCCTAGGGTATTGGCATCCTCACCCAGATGATGGCAAATATAATAGAAGATATTAGAGGCCCCAGTATCCCTATCACTTGTTGGGAATTGGTCAAACATTGCCATAAATGTACTCTAAAAAATGATCTGATTTCAAATATATGGCATTTTGATGTGGGTAAATTGGATATTCTTAACGTGTTTGTAAGCACCAACTTAATATATGCTAACAGTAGAATGTATGACTCAAACACCATACAACTAAATATGCTTGGGGGAAAATTTTTGCATAGACTCTATTGACACCTTCAAATTTTGTGAATTTGAAGTGTTTTATACTCTTTCTAGGTGTCGACAAAGGCTAGGTCGACAGGTTGCTCAATCTAGCTCGGAGGCCACCTTCGTCAATTAAAATCTTGCATCTTAGAAGTCATATTGCAAATATGTTTGGTAGAAAGTTTGATGGTGTATATGGTAACATGTTTGCTCAGTTTATACTCCCAGGATGAGTTTTGATGGGGTATTTAATTATTTTCTGACTACGACCAGGTTAGATTTGACATTATGAAAAGTTTCAAATCTTGCAATTCTGAGGGAGACCCATTTCTTGATTTAGTCTCAAACCTCTCTAGTTTCAATTTCATCAAAATCAGAGATCATTTGATATGGCATTTTAATTAAATTTGATTACAGCAAACTCACCCGGTAGGTTAGTTTACAAAGCAGGTTCCTGAATTTGGTCAGCGAAGTGAATTATGAGGAAATGGGTTTGCTTGAAATAATTGATAACAACCCTGGGCAAATCTTTGTGGTCATTGGATGCCTGGTTTGCCTGCGGTGACAAACACCGTTTGCCCGGTAGAGGAAATTCAAATTTGCCAAAGTCTAAAGTCCAAAATGCAATTTAAATTAAAATGAACTATTAAAGGCATTTTAATAAAGTTTAAATGAGGGAAATTTTAGGAAAAAATATAATGAAAAGGTTTATTAAGACTTTGGCTAAAAGTTTATGAATGAAAAAGAGGTGCAATGGTGCATTTCACACATCGCAACCCTCTTTGCTGCTGAAGCAGGGACCCCCACGATGGTGCAAAATGCACATTGCAGGGCATTTTTTGCCTCCCCCTTCTCATTTTCTGATAAATATAGGCTTCTCCTTTACTACTCATGTAATTTCGACGGGTTTTCAGGTGGCTCCAGGTAGATTTTGTTGCTGATTAAAAATGCTTCTCACGTTTTTTTGACTTTCAACACATTTTTGGGAACATTTTTGGGCTGAAAAATGTTGTTATATGCTCAGAAATCTCCCTATGATCATTCTTAATACATTTGTGGAGGGTTTTAGCTCGTTTATAACAATTTTTGGCTGTCGGAATGATGAAAAATGCCCAGTATTGGCTGAAAATGACCCAAAGGTGATTGGCTCAGTGAAAACTTCAATTGAATATTGTTGTGATAATGTCTATGAGGTTGAATGCAATTGTGGAACTGAAGAAGGAGGCCCAAGATTTATGTTGCATCAGTGCAGGGGATTGGAGTCCTTAGCTCCCGATGAAAATTGGGAATAATTGAAAAATGTAAAAATTAAAAGGGGAAAATTAAAACATATTTTATTCTCCTCTTTCAATGTAAAATATTATATTTCCCAATGTATTTTTGGAGGCAAAATGTAATGGAAAAAATATCACCTACCTCTAGAGTGTATTCAATTTTTAGGGCAACTTGTTCTTATGCCTATAAGAACATGGTGTTCCTCTTTGTATGGTGGTTGAAGATTTTGGAAGTTTTGAGGAGTAAACAAAATACAGGTTTTGTTGGGTTGCTTCATTTATTGCTTTGTAAGTCTATGAGTTATGTGTTGCATGTATTTCTGCATAAATCTTATTTAGTTTCATGTTGATATAAATGAAAAATGTTGTATGCATGTGTTCTTTAACTGTCTCCATGGTTGTAGCATCTCTTCTTCTGAATCAGATAACTAAGGGTTATTTAAGATTCTAGAATATAGGTTTACTATATTGCATGCTTAATCTTTTACTTCTATTCAAGGAATAGATTAAATGTTCTGGGTTAAGTATGGGGAAGAATGTATTGCAGCAGGGATGTATGTAAGTGGAGTTAACTGAATACTCTATCTTGGGTGGTGTTTGTAAGGAAAATACCAATCTAACCCCATGAAACTTGAATGTTAGTTGAGTTTATGAGAAGCAGTCACACATATATGTCAATTTGACTCCATGCTCTGAGATAAGCACCGGTCAGAGTTTGTATTGAGTTTATAAGTCAAAACCCAAGTCTTTCATCCAATCATAAAACAAAATCAGAACATCATTAGTAAAATTTAGGATTTTTAGGAGTAGGGTTTTAGTTGCATGTTCTTAGTTTTAACCAGTGGGATAGTCTAATAATGTTTCCAATCTAGGGTTTGTCTTATAAATCTTGGCCCATATGTGAGAGCATTCTGCCTGAGTTAGTCAATAATAAATCTTTTGTTGTGAATGAGGGATACCCCCTAGGTGCGGCAGAACCTAAAGTGAAAAAGTGTAAAAAATCTTCCATCTTTCTTGGCCAAGTCCTACAGTAAACTTGATCATAAGAATTGGCAAACCTTTAGGGTTTACTATCTACTGATTTGGGGGACAATGAACTCAATCAAAATTTGATTGAGGAGGCTTTTGATTGAAACCCTCGGGCACATCAAGATTGATTTTAAAGAGTTATGCCATGAATACCATGCAAATAAGAGAAACTACAAGGTGAATTAGCTACAACATCATAGAATTGGTGAGAGGTATGAGGATAGGAAGATACACTTTAGTGAAAGTGAGCCATGAGATGTCGACACCTTTAAGGATTATTTCAAGTTCACTTATATGGTACTATGTCAAGAATTGGGAGAGGATCACAAGGTGTAGATACCTATTGAAATGATGATGTTAGTCATAGATATTTAGCATGGGCATGTCCACAAGCTATTTGATGATGCTTCTTTCATTGTAGAGGATATCCATTACAACTAGTGTCCCATAAGACTACGAATAGAACCCCATATTTCAAATAGTATTCTATTTTGTGCCACATCTTATTATACAAAGGGAATGATATATGACACCCAGATTTGGGAGTTGATCATACAAGGCTAGATGGTTCACCTATGCCAATTCAATTCATGACATACAAATGAGATTATCATTGTTAGTCATCAAACTATTATGTTTTGGAGCAATGCTTTGTGCAACACATACTATCCTTGTTGGGGTACTATAGGGATAGTTTATTTGTTGAAATGCACTAGACAACTGAGAGGGGGTGAATCAGTTGTCCCAAAAACTCAAACACTTCTGCACTTAAACATTAATCACTTGTCCACAGTTATTATGATTAAACAATGAATGCATGAAATCAGAAACTTAAACACAAATGCAACATTAAACACAAGAGACACCAGATTTTTACGTGAAAAACCCCAAGGTGGGGAAAAACCACAGAGAGGATTAGCTCTCAAAATATATTTCAATATTTGAAAAATGATGTTCAAGCTTGGTCACTCCACAGGCCTAGAACATGTTGGCTCACTGCCATGAAGTACAACCAGGCCTAGCAGGCTCACTACCTCAACCCTAAACCTAGAAAGATTACAATGAGGGTTGTTATACCCTACTGGTGGTTCACTGCCAAGATCAACATCTTATTCATGTCTGAGATTAATACATTGAAGTACAATAGTTCCTTTGCTCTGCTCTGCCTTTCCACCTCTTTCTCTATCTTCCCATCTTCACACAAGGACATCTTTTCCACAACTCAATTACAAGTATTTATACACTTCATCAACCTTGGAATGATCATCAAGGTTGGCATTACAATCATCAACCATTGGAACAATCTCTAAGGTCGTTCTTACAAACATTTACAAAATAGGCCTTGACCTAATTCAAAATTATGCAAAGGAAATGTAGTATAGATGTGTTTGGATCATGTCATGCCTTAGTTGGGACTCAAACATGATCTTCCACACCACAATATGCTTCTATAATCTTCAAGAGATCTCTGTAATCACTGGAGTTAACTAAGTCAGCTAAGACTGGTTACACGCTACGTTATCTAGGAATAATCTTCAAACATGATCTCAATTCCTTAATGCAGACCAATGTAAAGGTAGGAACATGATCATGAGGTATCCATAAGCATGTTGAAATCACCAGGAGAAATCGTACAAGCTCAAACCACTTTATCCATGAGATTCTTCACACCAGAGCACATGAACTTCACTGTCTTCAATTGTCATTAAAGAAAGATAGCTTGCAGACCACCAAAATATGAACCATTGCAATTGTAGGTGCTTATCATCATCTTAGACTTCCCTTTAGAACCGTAGAGAAAAACATTTTAATGCAGAGGAATGTGGAGAAAAATACTTTCTCTCAGGCACTAGCGAATAATAATAAAAAATAGGTTTTACTTTGGTGAATGTAACTCACTTAAATATTCATACCGAAGACTCAAACGCAGGATTTAGCATCTTCAAGACATGTATCTAAATAACTTGTAATCTGCAGACCAAGATCTCCAATCTCTAAGAAATACAGAGCAGTAATCTGGATTGTTCTTCAGTATGCAACTCACTCTATTCATTGTTTCTTTTCTAATTCTTCTAGAGGGGCTAATTTTCTCAATATCCTCAACATATAAAGCTTCTAACCAAATAACAAAATAGGATACAGTTGACACCAATCAAATCAAGGATATGTTGACATCAATGACAACACTAATTAGGCACATACTTGCAACAATCTCCTCTTTTGTCATTGATGGTAACATATGATGTGAAAAACTACAACATCCATCAAGACAAGATTGTCCCCATATCTCTTTACACATCTGTACTCTTTCTCTTTGAGTTTTTCACATGATTTCTCTCCCCCTTTGACATCAATGGCAAAAGTCACATACTTGTGTTATGCTGCTCTGATCCAATCTCTCTTTTGAACTCTTCTGACTACTCCCCTAAAAAGTAACCCTAAAAACTGTTGCAAATATGTGTCTAAGCAGTGTTGTCATTGATGTCAACATATTCTTGTTGTCATTGGTGTCAACCGTGTCTTATTTTGTTGCCTGTTTAGGAGACTGGAATGTTGAGGATATTGAGAAAATTAATGAAGACTCAAGGTTCGCGGACCTTATGGTTGTATAGAGGATCATCAGAAGCTGCTCCAATCAAGAATTGAGAAGTCCACATGAAGATTTGAAGAAGTTAGGGTCATCTGATTAGAACTGGATCTTGCAGTATTCAGAAGAGATAGAGTGACAATAAGTTGGTCCAGATTGCTTCACAAGTGAAATATTGTGATCTGCGGACCTGAAGGCATGTTTGGGAAGTCAGTGTGTATCATCAACTCTAGTGGTTCGTGGTTTGGAGGTCCGTAAGCTATTTTTTCTAGTTTGACAGTCATGATAGACAATGTTCTTGAGGTTCTGAAGGAAGATACAAATGATTATGGTAATTTAGTTTAGAGTGGATATTATTAGTGAGTTCAATGTGCTTGTGAAAGTCTCTAGATCGTGTGGCTACTATGTTGGATGTCCACATTGGAGTTTGAGATTGTTATTGAAGATTTCCTCTTTGAAGGTGTTCTTCCCAACCTTGGCCGACCGGATGTTCCTAGCATGTTGTGGATGATCTAAAGATCATTTTATGAAGCATGGCATGTTAGTAGAGGAAGATTCAAGTCTCAGGTATGATTGGCCGATAATGTAAAGATCTACGTTAAGTTTGGCCAACCTTGTTGATCATTCCAAGATGGATGAAGTGTATAAATACTTGTTGAAGAGTTGTTAAACATTATCCTTGAGAAAAACAAATTAAATCCAAATAAAGGACCAGAAGCAAAGTAGAGAAGAAAAGGAGTGAGAGTAGTATAGAGTGTGAAGTTAGTAAAGAAGAAATTGGGGCAAAGCAGAAGTTTTTGAGCATTCATTGAAACTAAACCAGGAATGAAGTAGATGCTATTTCTCAGTTAATTCGTTCTATTCTAAATAAATTATGTAGGCAGGGAGCCTCCCTTTTTTTGAGCAGTGAGCTCTAGGCAGTGCGCCTGAAGGCATGTGCCTTCTATTTTTCTAAAGTACTTTTAATAGGGTACAAATCTTTGTGGGTTAACTGCCACCATGGTTTTTCCCTTAACCGGGTTTCCATGTCAAAATCTGGGTGTCAAGTGTGTTGATTATGTTTCTGCTTTTATGTTGTTGATCTATGCTTTAATGCTTACATCATTAATCTGGTAGTAAGATAATAAAGAAGGTTAAAAGAAAAAAAGTTTATATTGTGTGACAACTGATTCACCCCCCCTCTCAGTTGTCTAGTCTAATTCCAACAATTGGTATCAGAGCCAGATCCTCTTATAAAAACCTGAATGCTTAAGGAGATCCAAGATGTCGACCTACAAGAAGGATAGTCTGAGATTTGATGGAACAAATTATTCTGTTTGGAAGAATCACATGGAGTGCCATTTACAATGCATGGGCGATAACCAGTGTTAAGTATAAACCTCTGGAGAAAGGTCTTTCAACTCTAGATCAAGTCAAAGATATTGAAAATAACCTTCGAGATAAAGAAGCCTTGTTGAGTGCCCTGACTGATTCAGAAATGACAAATGTCTTTGGTCTAAAAACTGCTTATGAAATCTAGAAAAAGTTGGAGTATCTGTATGAATGTGATAAATATGTCAAATGTGCCAAGCTACAAAGTCTGAGAGGAAAATTTGAAACTATGAGGATGAGTGAAGATGAAAACATCACAATCTACATGCAAAAGATAAATGAACTTGTGTGTGGTATCAGGTGTGTTGGTGGAACTTTGGAAGAATTAGAGATTGTATCAAAAGTGCTTAGATCTTTACCTGATTCATACAAACATAAGGTTGTTTCTATAGAGGAGATCAGGACTGTCTCAGATGTTACAAGAGATCATCTGGTTGGCAAAATTTTAGCTTTTGAATTAAGTGAGTTTGGTGATTCTCTTCCGAAGTCTGAATCTGCATTTAAGGCCAGTGTATATGGAAAACAAAGATACAATCTGGGTGAAAGCTCTTCTGCAAGATCAAACAGATTCATGAAGACAAGGAAGGATCTTGAAGATGTTGAAACTGAAACTACAAATCTTGAAGCTCTTCTTGCCAAAAGATTGCCAAGAGGATCCGGTAAGTATGAAGGAAAATTGCCACTCAAATGTTTTGCTTGTAATAAGATTGGTCATTTTGCCTCAAGATGTTCAGAGAGGTTTTCAAAACCAAACCCTAACATATACCAAAATTAGAACATATGTTACTATGTCCAAGAAAATGGAGAAGGAGTCACAGATGATGAATCTGATCATGGAGGTTCCCCTGAAAATGATTGGGTGTTCATTGCCATCAAAGAAGAAGATCTGGTGTCTACTGAATCTGCTAGCTATGCAAATATGGAAAGTGCCTTGGTTGCCCAGGTTATTGAGAAAGATGAATGGGTGATTGATAGTGGATGTTCTCATCATATGACTAGAGACAAGAGTAAGTTTGTGAATTTTGAAAATTATGAAGGTGGGCTTGTGAAATTTGGAGATAACTCAGTTGGTAGAATCCATGTTAGAGGATCCATCTCTTTTGATGGTAAGAATAGCACCAATGATGTTCTATATGTGGAAGGTTTGAAACATAATCTTCTCAGTGTTGGACAGTTGGTTGATAAAGGTTATGATCTTCGATTCAAAGATGGAAAGTGTAGAATCTTGGAGAGTTCTAGAATTGAAATTGCATCCGGTACTCAAACTAGAGGTAACATTTTTTATTTAAGTAGCTCTGGCAAAAGTTGTTTGATTTCTCAGATAGATCAAAGTTGGTTATGGCATAGGAGGATGTGTCATGTGAATTTTGATAACAATGTCAAAATAAGTGCCACTCAGGCTATAAGAGATCCTCCAAAACTTGTGAAACCTAATAGCATGTGTAGAGAATGTCAATTGGGGAAACAGAGCAAAATTTCATTCAAAAGTAAGGAACAAGTTTCGAATGGACGATTGGAACTAGTACATACTGATCTCTGTGGTCCTGCTATAATTAGGAGTGTGCAAGGAGATAGACATTTCATGTTGATGATTGATGACTACTCCAGGATGATGTGGGTAACCTTCCTAAAAGAAAAATCAGAATCTCTTGACAAATTTAAGGTGTTCAAAGTGATGGTGGAAAATGAAATTGGTGAAAAATTGAAATGTCTGAGATCTAACAGAGGTGGAGAATTTACTTCCCATGAGTTTGATGCTTTCTATGAAAAGCATGGCATAAAAAGATAGTTATATGCTCCTAGGACTCCCCAACAAAATGGAGTTGTGGAAAGAAAGAACAGGACCATTCAAGAAGCTGCTAGGACCATGATGATGGAAACAAATGTTCCTCAAGTTTATTAGAGAGAAGCTGTAAGTATTGTTGTCTACACTATTAACCGGGTGCGAATCAAAAGTAATTCTAGTAAGACCCCTTCTAAACTATGGTTTGGTCATCCTCCTACTGTGAGATATTTCAGATTTTTTGGTAGTGTTGGCTTATAGATTTTCCATCTAACTCTATATTCTTTCACCCACACAAATGACAAATGTAACCATAGTTGAGTCAGTAATAATGATATTTTATCACCAACTCTCTGTTTATTTTACAAGGTGGCAGTTACCTTCAACTGATGTTCAATGAATCAAAAATCTATGATGCTTTTAACCAAAAAGCAAAGAAAGGAAATACTTTTAACCAGAAAGCTTCGAAAGGAAATTCTCATATAAATAAATGAAACAATACTCATAGAATCTCAAAGACTTCGAATAATAATAATTAAAAAGAGAACATTTTGAATTATAATCACCATATCATATCCATTCAAAGATAGATATCCACAACAATGAAATCACCAACTAAATTCTCCAACATAAAAATAGATCACCACAAATATGGCATTCAACATAAGTAGAATGATAGCTCAAACACTATAACACAAAGATCATATAAGCTTGAACTATTCCAACTGTGTACCTTTTCTATATGTTGAAGTATATCAAAACAAACATTTGAGATATCTAACTAAATTGAGAAAAACAAAGTTTGCCCAACCAGAAAGATGTTTCCATTGTTCCACCTTACATATTTATAAGCATAAAATAATAACTATCTTTTGAAAGATGAACAGTTTCTTGAAGACAACCGTTTTATAAAATAAATCTTTTAAAGTTTTGCCAGATAACTTAAAAACATAAAGAAATAGATTCAATTCACTACCCCTTCATTTTCTTTGGGGTCTTCAATGCTCTCCACTACTTGATCTTCCACCATCTTCTCTCGCACTTTCAACCTCAACTTGTACTCCTGATACTTTGTAATGATAGCTGTAATACTTTTGCTCCCTAGAATGGTGGTGTTCTACAGCCTAGTTCTGAACTTGGCCAAGTTCTTAGCCACTCCTACCATGGTTTCCTATACCATTTCATCTCTTTTTCTTTAACCATTAAGATAAACCTACATGTAGCCTAATTTACTCAACAATTCACTAGAAATAGTCTTAGGATCAGCAAGCTCACTGTAAAGTAAATCTTTAACTTCTTTGTTGATATCCTTGGGATCGCATAGGTTTCTTCCAAAGTCATCCAAGATATTCAGTTCAAATGTATTACAGTCCCTTTGAATACCAATCATTAAATCCAGGTATTCTTGTAGAGCCTTGTTGATCTTATCAATAAGATTATCATACATATTAAGCTTCCAGTCCAATGAGTCAACCCAAGACAAATCAATTTCACGCGGGTCACTTGCCAGATTTTCTTTTGTGAGTGTTATGGAATCTAGAGCTGCTAACCCAATAACTTCCCTTGAAAGCACATAAGTACTTCCTTGTTCCTTCCTCACCTGTTGAAGGTCATTCAGGTGATGTCTTATCATTTTAGCCCTATCGATAAATTGACCCTCACTACATATTAGCAATATAAAGTGACACATCTAAAATCCAAAAGAGCTAGCATCTTCACTACCCACCACATAGTGCAACAGAGTGATAATATCTAAAATTTCATCTTTGAAATGTGCTCTTTTAAGTGTAGAGGGCAGCTGAGACTTACCTCTTTTTTCTGAATTTAACCAGTTGCATGCAATAGAATTTCTACACTAGCCTTCATTTTCCTCAAAGAATTTTGCACCCAGGGCTACAGACATATCTTCATATTTTTCCTACCTTGGAATCTTCAATGCGTGAGAAATAGACTCGGCAATCACCACTCCTTCCTTAGTCTTGATTTCTGAAGTCTCAGGGTTGTATCTCTCCACGCATGCAACAATTAAATCTTCACAACACACTGAAACAGGGAAACCTGTTGCATGAGCTAGGCCACTCTGTAGAATTTTCTTTGTGAGTGGTGACCTATTCTCTTCCTATAGACGAGACTAGAATTCTGCTAAGTCTATGTGTCCAATCTCAGTGTCTTTCACCTTAGACCAATTGCTCTCAATTCCAAAGTGGGAGGAAACATCCTGAAATTTGAATTTCATCACAGCGACCAAGTACCAGAGATGACAACAAAGTACAATAGAAATGACAGTTCAGAAAAGAAGGAAAGTAGGTAAAACATTTAGACTATTTTGCTGCAAAGTGTGAAATGATGTGCAGTTATAGCACCCTTGTCATTCTCTTAAATGTTAAGCTGACATGGTACCATTTCCCCGCCTTGAGAAATCAACCCAAAGATTTTCTCATCTCCCAAAAATTCTCTAAAGGACATTTCATACCGGCAACGTACATGATGCAGAGCATCTAGGACAGTAGAAGCATGTTTCACAACTTCAATGGAAGGTCTCTCAAGATTACTATTTTCTTCAGACAGAGATCAAACTAGACATAAGGTAGGGTTTTAACTCAACACATGACATAAAAGGGAGTAGACTTTAAGACACTTATCTCAGGGTGCCTAACTCCAATCAAGACTCCATCTAACCCACTATGCAGGGTCTGCAGGACAGTAGTCTTCAATACTGTCTACTAAAGACAATCACACATTTCTGATTTCTTAGGAGACAGTCATGGTACCCTCCGTGGGGTGATCTCCATTAACACAACTCACTCTTATTCAACATGCCAATTCTATAACACACCAAACACCTAATGTCTCCATTGACAAAGCAATAACATATCAGACATACCTAGTTGCTGCTGTCCTTCTCTGAATTCTTAACCATAGTTCTGCAGGGTCATTCACATGCCCAAACTCACCCTACACCATTCTCCTGCCTCTGCAACCTTCACAAACTTGTGCCCTAGCTATGATACATTCCATTCCACTGACAGGTGAGACCTTACATCAATAAAATGGTGGTAAAAGTGTGAAGTTCAACAAAACCTAAGCTAGGGCTTTAACAAACCAAGTTCTAAAGAAATCTTTATTGTTTCCTCCTATATGATTTTCAAAGCCTCCAACCAATTTCAAAAGAAAGATAACATATCAATCTTATTGATCAACTCATACAATGAAGGAATCAACCCCATACCTCTATACAGTATGGACTGTCACAATGGCAGATTCAGTAAACAGTCATTCCAAAGATAGTCTGAGGGAAAACATGAATATCACTCCTTATATCTACTGTCAAGACTTCAAATAACCTACAAAAGATAGATAACTCTCCCTAATAACCAACCATCACAAGCACCATTCACCAACAGGCCGTACAGGTATGGATTGCACAAGAAAATAGTGAATTTCTGAAGGAGACAACAATTTAAAAAGGAAGTTTGTTAATCCACAGTCCTAATGTGCTTCCTAGTTAACATCAAGGAGTCAAACTTGCTACAATGGATAACCAATCCACCAACCCTTACTCCCAATCATCCAACCTTTCACAACATGGCCGTACTATATAGTAGTACGGGCTCTAACGCATAAGAATTCAGAAAAACACAGAAAAAGGGCAGGAAACAGTGGTTTTTTGTTATTTCTTTCAAATCTATCGAATGTCTCCTTATAATCCATCTTGGCAGGCTTCAAATAAACCTCCTATATTTGCATGAAGTCATTTGGAGTGGTTGGGGGTCAATGAAAACTGCCCAACCATCGAGCTTCTTTCTTGATTTCAAACTGCAGCAAATAGTAATTGTTTTAGAAACTGTCCTCTTTAGGACTACACCGACTGTTTGATGTTTAGAATGATGTTCTCTAACATGTAGTTAACCTTGGACAAGGTGTTAACATTCCTCCTAACCCTTGACATGCCTTTAAAGGCTTACAAACATGAAAAATTAAGTGACTGCCCTATATGCCTTAACAAAGGCTTACATAAATGACTATTTGCAAACTACCTATTACAACATGACTGTCCTCCCTAGGACTTACAACAAGACTATAGATTCTAGCTATTTGGACATAGTCCATTTATATGCATGGCTTTCAAGCCTTCTTACAACATTTAATGGTCTCAAGGACCTTATTTAAACAAGACAAACTACTTGAAGATCAACCCAATCCTAGATGTCTTGGTGCTCCTGCACTAGTACAACACTTTAAATGATCATTAATTGCCTTGGTTTCTGGTCCATCACTTAACCGTCACTAGATCGCTAGAAATGAGAACTTTGGAACCTTAATTCATAGGTTATAAAGTTCAGAAAACCTGCGATACAATGATAACAAAGGGAACCAAGTGGGTAAAAAACATAACATAAAGAGTGTAGGGCCACGGGATCACGGGGTTCAGAAACTCTAGGACCTAGCGATATGGTTAGAAAACTTGGAAGAACAGCGACTAAGTTAGGAAACTTAGAGTATAAGCAACTTAAAATATTTTCTAAGGTACACGGTGAAAAATCATAACCTTTGGGACTTAGAAAAATAGAATAGCACAAGAATGAACAATAGAGTTGAATGAGACTTAAAAATAAGAAAACTAGCATAACAACTGGCTCTGAGTGGGGACTAGGACCAATGGGATGCAGAGAATCTAGAACAACATGGCCTAAAGCCTTATTCATTGGGCAACAGAGGAAAAGCAACAAAACAAAGAAAACATAAACTATGGTACAAGATGAAGACTTAAGACTCCTACCAATTGTTGGTTTTTGCTTCTAAATCAGCATTAGGGTTTGCCAGTTCTAATGCACAGGTAGATTCAACCAACTGAATACAGGAGGTTGCGTGAGCTCCTCCCCTTCACTTCTGGTTCTGCCACACCAAGGGGGGTGTCCCTATTTGATAAAAGTATAACCTTGACTAGCTCAATGACAGAAGGATTTAACTTGACGGCAACAGGCAGAATACTCTCATGTATGGACCAAGATTTGTGTAACAAATCACAAGGTTGGCAACATTCTTGGACATAATGTCTGGTTAGGTATGAGAGCATGCAGAGGTTCCTAATCCTAATCCTACAACTAACAGGTGGAAGTGATGAGATGGGTTGAAATGGTGTTTGGAGTGATGGGACTTTCCTAGACCCATTGAACAGACAAATTCCCAAACCAGTGCCTTATCTGGGCAGCAGAGTCATATCTAAGACTGTAAATGTCTCCCCATGACAACATAAATTCATATCCAGAGGACCTGAGAATAATGCTACTGCCTGACAGCAACATGTCCAAGAAAGAGTATCATTAATGATCATGCTTAATAGATCTTATGATGCAATCTATTTCCCTTTGTATCTGATCAAAAGCCTATTTAACCACTCCTTGAGCAGACACAATAAATCAGACACACAGTATGCATACACTGAAAAACTTGGAAGTCCTTGACAACCTTGTTTGAAAGGAAAACAAATGACATACAGGAGACAATCAGAAACAATACACACACAGGTGTTTTCATTTAAAATCAATCTGCATAGAAGGTCATCACAGAGAAAATCATCATTTACAATCCAAGATAGATTAGTACACCAGACTAAGGACCGAGTCTGTAGCAAAAAATGCCTTTCAAAATGTGAACACCTTATGTTCAGAGTCAGAGCCGAAAGCCCAAAAAACCTTCAACAACTCAAAAGTAACACAGCCAAAACCATTTATACAGAACCGTGTACATTCAGCAATTAATTACATGGCCAGAAGTCAAAAATCTGCTAGATACATCCATCAGAGGGAATGGCACTCAGAAGCCATGAATGCAGCAGACAAGGGAGGCCTCGAGCCTTGCGCCGCCATCTGGGAGTCTTCATTCACAATCGGACAGTTTAATCACTTGTACCATCACCCATACTCCTGCTACAGTCGCCATTGATGGCCCAACAACCCGCAACCATCGAGAAAACTATCACTACGTTCAAATGGAAGTTTCCTACCAAAACGCCCTCTTCGCAGGCTCAAACTACACAGGGGAATAATCCCACATGCACAGTGCCGAGACCACACTAGCACTTTATAAACATAGCTGCATGCATAATAGGTGTCGAGCATTTTGCCACGCTCGACACACGACCCTTCGCCAAAAGCCCATCGGCCAAATCTACACCATCGGCTTGCCCCAAAAACCTCTCGCCGATCTCAATCGTCTCACCGACGACACCTCCGCAAGCCTCTGTCGGCCAGACATAGTCTATCGGCCAACCCAAAAGCTTCCTTGGCTGATAGACCAACTCTCCCTGATGGCCACCAAAACTCCCTCGTCGGCGAAACCTCCATTGTCAGCCCAACATCTGCCCGTTCACTCGACAGTCTATGTCATGCCGATGACCGTTCCAAATCCCTTGTCACCAAGACATAAACCATCAGCACACTAATGAAAGCTCCCACCGACCTCAAAAGTCTTGCTGATGCCTATCTTTGCATTCCCCATCGGCTAGAGAAACACCATCGGGCCAACACATTCCATCCCTGCCGACACAGCCAGTCACACCGACCACCAACGAGCCACACTCTGCTCCACTATCAGCCAAACACTCATCATCGAAGCAACTGAAAAAACACTGGCCGACACCCTTAGTCACACCGATGAACACCTCCCTAAAGCCTCCAACTTCCACATCGGCCAGAGAAGACCCATCGGCGGACCCTCCAACTGCTAGCCCGATATGCAATCTTACTCTGATGGCATTCCTCATCAGGCAAACTCCTTACATTGGCGGCCCAAAAATTTGCTTCGCCGATAGCCAAACACACGCCGATGGACATCCATCGGCCAGACCAAAACAATCGGAGCACTGAAGAAATCTTTCGCCAATGAAGCCAATCACTCCGATAAGACCAAAAACATAAAGCCTTGAACCGTTGAACCCCGAACCAAAAGGGTTCAATGCAATGGTTCAAACATCAAAAGTAATACTCCATAGGCAACAAAGCTTTGAACCATTGAACCTTGAACCAAAACAAAAAGGTTCAAGTGGGAGGTTCAACGATGCAATATTTGCACAAGGCAAATGCATAATACGACCCGTTAGAAGAAAATTGAACCCTGAATCGCTAAACCACTGAACTTAGAGAAAAAAGGGTTCAAGTTCAAACCGAAATGTCGAAGACACAAAAACGAACCCATGCCGATGGAGAAAAGACGAAGACCCCTCCTCAAGAAATGAGATGCAGATGCTGAAAAGTACTGAAGGGGTGCCAAAACTTAGAACCTTTTGGATATGTTGGGATGGTGCCTGCATGAAAATTAAATTAACTGACAGTGAATTCAGGCACCAACAGTGGCTCTGATTGGGGACGTGCAGGTGCAAGACTGCAGTGAGAACCCCAGATCTCTATGATGTAGACCAGTGCCTTATCCATTGGGCATAGAGTCATGAAGTTACCATGATCTGCATCACCAATCAAACTTGATGGCTTAAGGCCACCAAGAAAAGGAAAACCAATATTTCCCCTTGTCAAACACCTTGTTCTCATCTGCATACATTGGGTCAAGCCTGAGAGTACTGCCATGATCTGACCATAATCTACCTTGGTCATTTGCATGTTCAACCTTTTGATTCAGTTTGTCACTGTCACCCTTATGCAAACAACCCTCAGCATCAGGCAACAAATGGATGCAGAATGTATCAAGCAATGCATACTCAAATGGCATAGAACACAGGTTATCATCACTATGCATTGCAAAATGATTTCCTAGCTGGACTGAAAATTGAAAGCACTCGAAGTCCACCACACAACTAGGAAAAACAGAGCTCTCTTTATACGCTGGCCTCTCAAAAGAAAAGCTTTCAAATTCACAATTGTGCACATCATGCACACAACCAATAGCAGCACCAAACTGGAAAAGATAAGGCTCTGGCATCTCTTTCAAATCAGGCACATTTTTACAATCACTTACCTGATGTATGTTGTTTCCTCTTTCATCATGATGAGAAACAGAATCCAAGTCAAAAACAATGTCTAGATCCTCACCATACTCAGACAGATCCTCATCATCACATGTGTCATAAATGGGTGACCCAGGTGCATCAGTTTCATCGTAGTATGCCATTGGTTCATGGGCAGCAGAGCACGCATTTTCATCACCAATGGATTCACTCTATGGAGAAGTATTAGCCTGTGTGTCATAAGCAAAACAACCATTGAATGAAAAACAATCATGCTCTGCACTAGCACTTATTTCAATTTCTGACTGCTCTTCATCATCTCCATGTGTTTGAAAGGTAGGCAATGGGTCACACATGGGACTATTTTTCTGTTTGCTTATACCTTCTTTGTCTTGAGTACAATACTCACAATTGTCTCCACAGGTCCATTCCAAAAGTTGCTCATTACTGTCCACAACCTCGTTGTTGTTTTCATGGCCAGCTGCCTCATCATTGCAATGGGAGTCTTCATTAGTTCCTTCATTGGCATCCTCAATTGGTGAACAATCTAGTTGAGCTGTATTGTTAGCATTATGTTTAAATACAACAGTCTCAACCTCTATTCTTTCATTTTCATTTTTATCTGCACATGATGCTTTAATTATTTGGTCATTTGTAGCTTCACAACTATTTTTCACACCAAAGCCTGTGGACAGGGGTTTCAACAAGTGCTCATTTCTGATTTTTTCTATATTTTCTACGAACTTGTATGCCATCTGCATACTTGTCACCTTGAAATCCCTCAGTAATGCACTAGAGCCCTCCTCAAAAGCCTCAAAGAATATGCCTACACAGGCTGAAATATCAGGTCTGAAGACTTCTGGGATCTGTGAAAAGGCTACTGCAAACCTATGACTGAAAACAACACATGGCTCTTCATCTTGTTTTCTGATTCTCATCAATTCTGCAACAAGATCAGCCAGTTCTTTTGCAAATTCTTCCTTGAAACAGTCAGCAAGCTCATCCCAACAGGCAAAGGATCTTTTTGAAAAGCTCAAATACCAGTCTTTTGCTTTTGCACCAAAGGACCTAACAAAAAACCTCATCCACATATCCTCATCTCTGAATGAATGCTTTCCCATGAACTCACGAAAATTTTGGATATGTACATTCCCATCACATACACTGTGACCACTAAATCTGGGCATCTGACAGTATATCCTAGCAGGCATAGTTTCTACTTTATAGTTAACCCATGACAAATCTAATTGGTCATACAAAGGATCAAAAGGGGTGGCAAGAGGTTTAGCTTTCTGACTGGCAGACACAACAGGGTTATTGTTTTTTAATTGGGCCTGCTCAGCCTCTAAGAATATCAACCTATTTCTTATCTCTTCTATTCTTTTATCCAACATTTCACCACTGAGTATGGGATAATTCATACTTGGATTCATAAAAATTTTACTCTTAGACATCCTTTGTCTGCCTAAGATCTAAGGCTTCCCCTGGCATCTAACTTATGCAGTAAAACAGCAAATATAAAGGGGAAGGAACAAGATACCTTTTCTCATACAGATGTTGAAGTCTGAACAACACATTTTTGTCACAACACACATCAACTTTTCATGTGCATTTAGATCTTTTGCAGAGTCGCCACCTCTCCAGAGAGGACAAAATTTACAGCAACTGAAAGCTCAACACATATTTTTCTGAGTTCATACCACCAGCAGAGCATCATTATTCACATGAAAGACTCCCCAGCAGAGCCGCCATTTTGTTGGTGACTCGGATGGGCACACAGATATTTCACCAAGGAGGACAAAAATAACAATTTTCAAATCACCATCCCCAGTGGAGTCACCATTTTGTTGGTTTTTGCTTCTAAATCAGCATTAGGGTTTGCTAGTTCTAATGCACAGGCAGATTCAGCCAATTGAATACAGGAGGTTGCGTGAGCTCCTCCCCTTCACTTCTGGTTCTGCCGCACCAAGGGGGGTGTCCCTATTTGATAAAAGTATAACCTTGACTAGCTCAAGGACAGAAGGATTTAACTTGACGGCAACAGGCAGAATACTCTCATGTATGGACCAAGATTTGTGTAACAAATCACAAGGTTGGCAACATTCTTGGACATAATGTCTGGTTAGGTATGAGAGCATGTAGAGGTTCCTAATCCTAATCCTACAACTAACAGGTGGAAGTGATGAGATGGGTTGAAATGGTGTTTGGAGTGATGGGACTTTCCTAGACCCATTGAATAGACAAATTCCCAAACCAGTGCCTTATCTGGGCAGCAGAGTCATATCTAAGACTGTAAATGTCTCCCCATGACAACATAAATTCATATCCAGAGGACCTGAGAATAATGCTACTGCCTGACAGCAACATGTCCAAGAAAGAGTATCATTAATGATCATGCTTAACAGATCTTATGATGCAATCTGTTTCCCTTTATATCTGATCAAAAGCCTATTTAACCACTCCTTAAGCAGATGCAATAAATCAAACACACAGTATGCATACACTGAAAAACTTGGAAGTCCTTGACAACCTTGTTTGAAAGGAAAACAAATGACATACAGGAGACAATCAGAAACAATACTCACACAGGTGTTTTTCATTTAAAATCAATCTGCATAAAAGGTCATCATAGAGAAAATCATCATTTACAATCCAAGATAGATTAGTACACCAGACTAAGGACCGAGTTTGTAGCAAAAAATGCCTTTCAAAATGTGAACACCTTATGTTCAGAGTTAGAGCTGAAAGCCCAAAAAACCTCCAACAACTCAAAAGTAACACAACCAAAACCATTTATACAAAACTGTGTACATTCAGCAGTTAATTACATGGCCAGAAGTCAAAAATCTGCCAGATACATCCATCAGAGGGAATGGCGCTCAGAAGCCATCAATGCAGCAGACAAGGGAGGCCTCGAGCCTTGCGCCACCATCTGGGAGTCTTCATTCACAATTAGGTAGTTTAATCACTTGTACCATCGCCCATACTCCTACTACAGTCGCCATTGATGGCCCAACAACCCGCAACCATCGAGAAAACTATCGCTGCGTTCAAATGGAAGTTTCCTGCCAAAACGCCCTCTTCGCAGGCTCAAACTACATAGGGGAATAATCCCACATGCATAGTGCCGAGACCACACTAGCACTTTATAAACATAGCTACATGCATGACAGGTGTCAAGCATTTTTCCACGCTCGACACACGACCCTTTGCTAAAAGCCCATCGGCCAAATCTACACCATCAGCTTGCCCCAAAAACCTCTCGCCGATCTCAATCGTCTCACCGACGACACTTCCGCAAGCCTCTGTCAGCCAGACATAGTCTATCGGCCAGCCCAAAAGCTTCCTTGGCCAATAGACCAACTCTCCCCGATGGCCACCAAAACACCGTCGTTGGCGAAACCTCCACTGTCGGCCCAACATCTGCCCGTTCACCCGACAGTCTATGTCATGCTGATAACCATTCCAAATCCCTTGTCGCCAAGACATAGACCATCGGCACACCAATGAAAGCTCCCACCGACCTCAAAAGTCCTACCGATGCCTACCTTCACATTCCCCATCGGCTAGAGAAATGCCATCGGGCCAACACATTCCATTCCTGCCGACACAGCCAATCACACCGACCACCAACGAGCCACACTCTGCTCCACTATCGGTCAAACACTCATCATCGGAGCAACTGAAAAAACACTGGCTGACAACCTTAGTCACACCGACAAACACCTCCCTAAAGCCTCCAACTTCCACATCGGCCAGAGAAGACCCATCGGCGGACCCTCCAACTGCTAGCCCGATATGCAATCTTACTCCGATGGTATTCCCCATCGGGCAAACTCCTTACATCGGCGGCCCAAAAATTTGCTTCGCCGATAGCCAAACACGCGCCGATGGACATCCATCGGCTAGACCAAAACAATCGGAGCACTCAAGAAATCTTTCGCCAATGAAGCCAATCACTCCAATAAGACCAAAAACATAATGCCTTGAACCGTTGAACCCCGAACCAAAAGGGTTCAATGCGATGGTTCAAACATCAAAAATAATACTCCATAGGCAACAAAGCTTCGAACCATTGAACCTTGAACCAAAACAAAAAGGTTCAAGCAGGAGGTTCAACGATGCAATATTTGCGCAAGGCAAATGCATAATGCGATCCGTTAGAAGAAAATTGAACCCTGAACTGCTGAACCACTAAACTTAGAGAAAAAAGGGTTCAAGTTCAAACCAAAATGTCAAAGACACAAAAATGAACCCATGCCGATGGAGAAAAGACGAAGACCCCTCCTCAAGAAATGAGATGTAGATGCTGAAAAGTACTGAAGGGGTGCCAAAACTTAGAACCTTTTGGATATTTTGGGATGGTGCCTGCATGAAAATTGCTAAATTAACTGATAGTGAATTCAGGCACCAACACCAGTCAAATAATTTCAAGTCTTGCCCATTATAGGCAAGAGGCAAAGGAGTACCATCTAGATATTCCAATAAGAAAGAATTATCACCAATAATCTATTTGACTAGAGAGGGACCTTTCCATAATGAATCAAACTTTTTTATGCACACCCTTTGGTTCTTTCCTTTTATCCCAGAGAAGCACAAAATCTCCAACCATAGATTTTCATTGCCTGGCTCTTTTATCAAAGATTTTCTTGACCATCTGTTGGTGTTTTGTGATTCTATCCACAACTATTTCTCTTTCTTCTTCCAATTTATTCAGATACATGATTCTTTTCTCCAAGGCAGACTGAAACTCTTAATTCTCTATGGCCTTTTGTAGATTTAGTGCTGAGAGTTCCAAAGAAATAGGGATAGTACTGTCAATACCATAAACCAGTTGGAAAGAAGACATGCCTATTGTATGTCAGAAAATGTCCCTTTGGGGGCTTTTCCCTCATAAGGTTTAGCTCCTGTGTCTTTAGAGTGCATTAGGACATTTTAGTTCATATTTGAGCATCCTGATGGAATGAGACCTAAGTCCCATGACAAATAGACCTAGGAGGACTCCTTGAGCTGTACCCTGCCTAAAATAGGGGGGAGGACTTGGATGCCTGTGCCCTAGTCCTACCCTATTTTGGGACAGCCCCAATTTCTAGGTGTTGGTTTATGACCGTTAGGTGGTTATTTTGCCGACACGGTAAAGTTTGTAGGTGCATATATAAGCATGTGTAGGAATTCATTTGTAAACTAGAGATTTCAATTAGATGATCATTGTGTACTCTAGGAATTCTCAAGGTGATTCAAGGCTTCTATTGTGTTGCAAGAGTAGACTTGTGTGTTTTGTGTGTTGATATTTACATATTTGAGCATCAATCTCCTCATGGCATCAAGAGCATCTTCCTCCATGAGAGCTTCACTACAAGGTGACATAATATCATGTTTTCATCATTGATTGCTTTAGTTTTTGGCCTTTGCCTCACAAGGGCATGCCCTCTTTATCTGACAACAGTGTTCAGAGACTTAAGTGTCCTCCGAGGTTTGACTGAGGCAAACCTCTAAACACCACAACTCCCAAACCAAGTCTTGTGATTGCAGGTTACAAGTGTCGCATCCAGAAAAAGTGGAGTTACAAGAAGGCTGGGTAGGCACCAGGGATTCAGGATCTGAAGGAAAGTTGAACAAAGGAACACTTCTAAGACTTGGGCACTCGCTCCAGTGTCCTCCGTAGACAGATCTCAAGAAATAGAAGTTACAGGGCTGATCAGTGTCAGAAGGAGATCCAGATTCCCTGAAAAAGTAGGTACCTTGGACTTGGGCGCTCGCTCTAGTGTCCCTGACTATTACACTTCGGAACCCTAAAAATAGGTATTTTGTAATTCGCTATTTTACTCCTGTCTGCAAGAGCTTTTTCCGTAATTCATTAATTTGTAGTTGTATTTGTATAATTAGGGTTTTAATGGTCAATTGGGCATGGGAGAAGGAAAAATTTATAATTAATTCCCTAATCCAAGTTTCCCTACATCTGCAAGTGGCCTAGGGTATGATAGTGCTCGTCACTCAACCCTAGATCCTTGAATGTAAGGTGGAAAGGAGGATTTAAGCATCTAAACACTAGAATATTAACAAATCTAATTTTCCCCTAACATTTTGGTGAACCCGTGTTCTTGGACTTAAATTGCAACTTGCTAAGTGTTTTTCTTCAGATTTGGATTGATTTCATTCATTCATTTGGTCATTTATTTCATTGCATTGAGAAAAATTTGAAAATTTTGAAAAATACAAAAAAAAATTGCATTATTTGGCTTACTAAATTGCATCAATTCTTTCTAAATTTTCCTAATTCATGATTTTTACATCAGATCTGATATAAACTACAGAAAAATATAAAAATTCAAAATTTTGCTTTGCATTTTCATCATTTAATTGCTAGGGTTTTCTGGAAATTTTGACAATTTTATATAACCTAGTAATTCCAAAATCTAGAGCTAGTAGGCAAAATATTTTATCAGATTTTTCTACTGATTTTAGAGGCTCATTCAAATTTTCATTTGGCTGTAGTCTTACATTTTAGTGTGAATTTGCATTTTTACATAGAAAATTTTAACAAAAAATAGCAATTTTGATGCATTTTCATTAAATTTGCATGGGCATTTTGTATGTTAAGGCTTGAAAATTATTTTTAGATCTAAGATTAATTCAATTTCTTCATAAATTAGACTTCAAATCTTTCACGTAGAATTTTATCCCAAGATCTCAAACCTAGGGCTTCAAAAACAACAATTTTCACTAAATTTGGCCTTATCGACTCTCCAAACTTGCACCGTAGGTATGTTGTGAAAGGTATTTTTGCATTATTTTTTTATTAGGGTAATCATTCTCCTCCCCTCATAAAAATCTTCACAACACCCTTTTTTGGGCTCTTGTAGTGAAAATTCGGTGAAAAACTACAAATTTTTTGGCTATTTTTGCCCTAGGATTTGACCTAGTTCGCACTCCAAGCATGTTGTGATAAATTTTATGGATTGAGGTGACTGATATTATTGATATTATTTTATGTACCTCCTAAAATTCCTTACAACACCCCTTTTGCTAGGTCTTAGAGTTGAAAAACCATGAAAAATTGCATATTTTGCTATATTCTCACTAGGGCTTTACCTTAAGTGGCGCTAAAAAAGTGTTGTGTTGGGTATTTTTGCATCAATTGGCTGTTAATACTGACATTATCTGTTTTCCATCATTATTTTTCTCACAACACCCTTTGTTATGTTCTTTTGCATTGAATTTTGGTAAAAAAAAGTGCCTATTTTGACATATTTTCACTATATTTTGACTTGGCATTATCTTGGATTTGCATCAAGAGTGTGTTGAGAGTGATTATATTTCTGTTTTGGACTAATATTAGACATATAACTTTATTCCATCGATCAAAATCCTTACAACATCCGTTGTTTCATTCATTGGCATTGAAAAAGTATAAAAAAATCAAACATTTTAGGCTATTTTTGCTCTTATCTTTTGCACCAATTTTGAAAAGCTTTCAAAATCTGATTTGGCATTGATTTGAGCATATAAACATGGCCTCTAATTAGAATGGCAACAACAGGTTCCCTCCTAGACCTTACATGAAAAGAAAGGCTCCCGAACCTGAAATTGTCTTTACACCTCATGATAGAACAATTGGTGATTCTGAAGGACCTCTTTACATCACTATGAAAATAATGGGAAATCCCATGAATGGAACTCTTATTGACCATAATTGCATGACTAATGTTGCCACTAAATAATTCCTCTTCTCACATCAACTAATGTAAGGTTCTTATGACCTCTCGAGCATGATGATTAAGACACATAAGGGAACTTTTATCAAGCCTTTGGGTAAGATATCATTGTTAGTCACATTATCCAGAAAACATGTCAAACAATGGTTTGACATTGTCCTTATTTCTGACCTCTTTTGCATTAAATTGGGACATCCTTGGCTAAAAGAAATGAAATCCATCCCTTCAACAATACACCATTGTCTAAAATTCCCTCTTGATGGTCATATAATCACCGTCCCTCGAAACAAGTATAAACCTTTGGTTCAGCAAAAACATTACAAGTTGAATTACTTTTGGGATAAAAATGAAGTACCTAGTCCTCCTACACAAGAAATGAGAAAAGATAAACAACCTGCATGTGAAGAGAACTTTAGACCAAAAGGACAAGGTCCCTATGCTAAGTTTCCTCCCCTAAAATCCTTACAAGGATTGGGAGGTCGTTGTCAACAACAAAATGTTCCACTGCGATAAATGAGATTTGATCCCGGTGCTTCATATTCTAATTTACACAAGCCTATAAAAGAGGATAGCCCTATCTTACAAGAGATAAGTGGTAAAAGAAGACAAAATAGAAAAGCAAGAGAAAGAAGAAAAAGAAGACAGGAATATGCTATAAACCTTGCCTCTCAACAAG
Source organism: Cunninghamia lanceolata (assembly GCA_027924645.1). Classification (NCBI taxonomy): domain Eukaryota; kingdom Viridiplantae; phylum Streptophyta; class Pinopsida; order Cupressales; family Cupressaceae; genus Cunninghamia; species Cunninghamia lanceolata. Next base: position 991,552 of record BSBN01000845.1, read on the forward strand.
AAAACATTAATCCCAACATTCAACCAAACAAAGATGATCCTAACAATGAACAAAATGATGAACAAGATATAAATTTGGCTATGGTACCATATGTCCCACTATCCTCCAACATTAGGGAGTGGGAAGATGACGACGATGACTTGCTTATAGATAATCTCTAGCCCGATAGGGGCCCTACAGGTAAGTATCTTTAACCCTTTATCTCTCTTGTGATGTGCTTCCCCTGTGATGTGTTATGTGTTGTTTAGGCCTCCTGGAATGACCTCAGATTCTCCCGTAAGGTTTGGGATACCAGGAGACCACCTCTGTTGTGACCTTCTTCTATTTGTATCATCATTCTTCTAAATTGCCTCTCTGTTTTCATTGTTGTGTGTTGTGTCTTATGACATAGCATCGTGGTTGGTGACCTGGGGACACCCTCCTATGTGACTGTCCCTAAGATACTTGTTTCTCCTCTCTTATTTATTGTTTTCCTTCCTCTAGTGTTTCCACCTAGCGGGCAGATGACGACAAACATTTATACTAATGCAGACCTAGTGTCCCTTTCAAGAGCAATAAAAAATTGGACTTAGTTCCTAATATGATGATGGGGTTGTATATTTTATTTGACGCTTGGCTAGTGGAAGCACTCATTCTTTTCGCGTAGTGAATTTTATGATGTTTCTATCGCATTTACAAACCTTAACAATATTGCTGCTCTGTGCACCTTTGTTTGCCTTTGAATCTGGCCTTGGCGGTACTCGATTCAGAGAGCTTCATGATAGAGCCCCTGGTTATCCTTGAACTCTGAATTTATTGTATAACCTTGGTTCTTTGTGTAATTAATCATATGCATTGATGTTGTTGTTTATCATGATGTTGTAGACACTAACATGTTCCTTGCAGGGATGTATTTGTGGGAACATTTAGAGATTGTAAAGTACATGTCACCACCGGGAGGCATGGGCTTTGCAAAAGTTAGTGTTCCCTTGTGTTTTTTCTTCCTACCTTAATGTGCTTGATATCAATAACTGATATCAACCACCTTAAGGTGGGGGCATATAAGGTAAGCTATTATAGATGTTAGCAATGTGTTTGACCTCAGATGCATAGACCTATGCCAGAGTAGTGCATCGTGCATCCTGAGCTTGTTTGCAATCAATCAATCAATCATATAAGCCCTCTGTGGAGGCGGTATATCAAGCATATCCTTTTTCTTAAGCCCTCTGCAGAGGTAGGGATGGTGTATTCTTGGAGTAGATTGCATCATCCTATCATTTTCAAAAGTCCTTTGTGGAGGCGAGGAGCAATTCTGTGACTAACTCAACCCTTAAGCGTGTCTTCGGCGATTGTTGAGGTGAAGCCCAATCGTCAATGTGTGCTTGTAATGTGCCTGAGATGGTGATGAGCCTAGAAATAGGGAACACACCATCACTTGTCTACCATGTTTTCTCCTCGTCTTCAAGTGTGTGTGTGTTTTGGCGTGCTTGTTTTGTATGGCATGTTTGTTGTCCCATATGCATAGACCAGCGCCTTGAGTAGTACTTCATGCATTTTGGGAGGTTTTGCATGTATTGCATGTGTGTTGCCCCATATGCAGAGACCAACGCCATCGAGTAGTGATTCTTGCATTTTGGGAGGTTTGTTTACTTTCTAGTACTTGCATTTGCATTTCACATATATGAGAAAAAGAAAAGAAAATATATCATTTTTGTCTTCCATGCATTAATGTGTCTTCCATGCATTAACTACCTGCTCTATGTTTTGTATGGCTATAACTGTCTTCTCCCTATTTTACGTGTCTGTTACTGTCTTCTATGTGATTGGCATGTCTTCTTCATGCTTGGTGTGTTTGTTGTGTTTGTGACCTTACATTAATGCATGTATGGGCCTTGTGTTCATACATACATTAAAATGGGGGCTAAATGTAATGTCAGAAAATGTCCCCTTGGGGGCTTTTATCTCATAAGGTTTAGCTCTTGGGTCTTTAGAGTGCATTTAGGACATTTTAGTTCATATTTTAGCATCCTGATGGAATGAGACCTAAGTCCCATGACAAATAGGACCTAGGAGGACCCCTTGAGCTATACCCTACCTAAAATAGGGGGGAGGACTTGGGCACCTGCACCCTAGTCCTGCCCTATTTTGGGACAGCCCCAATTTCCAGGTGTCAGTTTATGATCGTTAGGTGGTTATTTTGCCGACACGGTAAAGTTTGATTTTTAAAATCTTGGTGGGAATGCTTGTAGGTGCATATATAAGCATGTGCATGCATTCATTTGTAAACTAGAGATTTCAATTAGATGATCATTGTGTACTCTAGGAATTCTCAAGGTGATTCAAGGCTTCTATTGTGTTGCAAGAGCAGACTTGTGTGTTTTGTGTGTTGATATTTGCATATTTGAGCATCAATCTCCTCATGGCATGAAGAGCATCTTCCTCCATGAGAGCTTCACTACAAGGTGACATAATATTGTGTTTTCATCATTAATTCCTTTGGTTTTTTGCCTCTTCCTCACAAGGGTACACCATCTTTATCTAACAATGGTGTTCGGAGACTTAAGTGTCCTCTAGGATTTGACTAAGGCAAACCTCTAAACACAACCCCCAAACCAAGTCTTGTGATTGTAGGTTACAGGTGTCGCATCTAAAAAAAGTGGAGTTGTAGGAAGGCTAGCTAGGCACTAGGGCTTCAGGATCTGAAGGAAAGTTAGACAAAGGAGCACTTCCAGGACTTGGGCGCTCGCTCCAGTGTCCTCCGCAAATAGATCTGGGGAAATAGAAGTTACAGGGCTGATCAGTGTCAGAAGGAAATCCAGATTCCCTGAAAAAGTAGGTACCTTGGACTTGGGCACCCGCTCCAGTGTCCCCAACTGTTCCTCTTTGGAACCCTAAAAACAGGTATTTTGTAATTCACTATTTCACTCCTGTCTGCAAGAGCTTTTTCTATAATTCATTAATTTGTAGTTGTATTGTATAATTAGGGTTTTAATGGTCTATTGGGCATAGGAGAAGGAAAATTTGATAATTAATTCCCTAATCAAAGTTTCCCTACATCTGTAAGTGGCCTAGGGTATGATAGTGCCCGTCACTCGACCCTAGATCCTTGAATGTAAGGTGGAAAGGAGGATTTAAGCATCTAAACACTAGAATATTAACAAATCTAATTTTCCCCTAAACACCTATAGCTCTTTTATATGTGATCCTGTGTGCCCAAAGAGCATCATATAGCTTCTTATGCCATCCTCTTTGTCCTTCATCTACTAGCTTCTTGATAATAGAATTTAAATTTTTATTGCTAGATTCAACTTGTCTGTTACCTTGGGGATAATAATCAGATGAATGTCCTAGACTGATACCATGTTCATAGAAAAAAAGAGCAATCTTAGAAGATGAAAAGGAGATACCATTATCTGTGATTATCTTTTTTGGGATACTGAATCTTATTATAATATTCTCTTTCAAGAAATTACACACCACTTCTGAAGTAGTTTGTCTTACTGGAATGGCTTCTACCCATTTGGTAAAGTAATTTGTGGTGATAAGAATGTGTGTGTGTCTAGCACTTGAGTTAGGATTAATAGGACCAATAAAATCTAGGCCCCATTATTGGAACAGCTCATCAATCACCACAGGTTTCAAAGGCAGTGCTGCTAGATGAGGGCGACCAGTGAACTTGACACACTTTTCACATTTGGATACCCATTGTTGAGCATCTTTAAACATACCTGGCCAATAAAAACATTGTCTTAGGATCTTAAAAGATGTCACAGAGGTAGAAAAATGACCACCACAGGGTTCATCATGGAAGGCTTTCATAAGTCTTCTTTGTTGTTCTTTGTCGACACACCTAAGAAATGTTGCATCAAACCCTTTCTTATATAAATTTCCTTCCCAAAGAACATACTTGCTGGATTTTAGTTTTAGGTTTCTTTTTTCTTTGGCTGATAAGTGAACAAGATAGTCACTATAAGTCAAAAAGTATGAGATATCTAAGAACCACTCATCAACTATACTAGTAAAAAGAACTAGAGGCACTTGCTCTTCATCAATGATTTTATTTTCTGCAATCAGTCTACATAGACCCTCACCTCTTACTAGATTAGTAGGTCTGATGTCTACATCATATTCTTGAACTTTCACTATCCAAGCCCCCCGTTTATTACATCTAATTTCTTGTTGTGTAAGGATACTTTTAACAACAGTTTCAGGAACAAAAACTATGGTATGTGAATGTAGAATATAGAACCTAAAACTTTTCAAAGCTCTAACAACGACATAGGCATGTTTTTCAAGAGGTGTGTACTTAAGCTCATAGCTTTTGAGAGGGGTACTCATAAATGAAATAGGGGCTTCAATGCCTTGCTCATTTTTCTACATTAAAATGGTTGATAAAGTGTGTTATGATGCATAGCAATATATAATGAAGTTTTTATTGAACTTAGGACATACCAGTGAAGGTGAATTTTCTATGGCAATTTTTATATCTTCAAATGCCTCCTTTCCTTCACTGCTCCACTTGAAAGCTGGGTGATTTTTCATTATTTCAGCTATGGGCCTTGTCAACTCAGTGAACTCAGGTACAAATCCCCTCAAGAAATTCACTTGGTCAAGGAAAGATCTGGTACTAACCTTATTCGTGGGCAACCCCAATTGCATGATTTCTTTCACCCTTTCAGGATCAACCTTAATCCCATCTTTTGAAACAATGTGTCCCAAAAGCTTACCTTCTGTAATGGCAAAAAAATATTTCTTAGGATTTAATGAGACCCCTTGTTCTCTACAACACTGTAATACAACTTCTAAATCATGTATATGATGTTCTCTCTTCCTTGAAAAAACTGTCAAGTCATCTAGATATACCACAATGATTTTATTTTTTAAATTCCCAAATGAGAGATCCATAGCCCACTGAAAAGTAGCACTTGCATTGATGAGACCAAATGGCATTTTATTGTAAGAGAACACACCGATGGGGGTGGTGAATGCCATTTTGAGTTGATCTTCTGGAGCCACTTCAATTTGATTATAACCAGAGAAACCATCTAGCATCGACATCATTTCAGAACCTGCATCAGTTTATAGAATGTGGTCCATAATAGGCAGTGAATAATTGTCCTTTAATGAAGCTTGGTTTAGGTTTATGAAGTCAATGCAAATCCTTATCTCTCCATTTTTCTTCCTAACAGGGACTATATTCGCTACCTATGTAGAATGATGGATTGGATAAATAATCTTAGCTTTCAACATCTTATCTATTTCATTGAAGATTGCCTCTGCCACTTTTGGGTTGTAAGTTCATTGTTTTTGCCTGTAAAGTATGATGCTAGGTTTTAAAGGTATTTTATGTTGTAACTCTCCATTCCTAAACTTCTTCAAGTCAGCATAACACCATGCAAAAACATCTTTGTATTTTGTCAACAAAGAAATCAATCTTTCCCTTTCTTGGGAAGAGCAACATTTTCCTATGCACACTACTTTCGGATCTTCATCTGTGCCAATATTTGCATGGTCATAATCAGCAGATGATTCAACATTGACCTTATTTTTTCATTTTAGATACTGATCATGTTGATTGAATAAATTCTCTAGAGAGACTAAACCTTTAGGTATTTTGTTTCCTTTTAATTGGATTGTTTCAGTCTTCTCTTGCCCATGTGTATTGACATATCCATCCGTAACATCATTACTCACATTATCACTTCCTTCAAAGAAAATATTAGCAAAAGCTTCAACCTTTTCAAGGAATGAAATAATTTGCTTGTCACTGTCAAACACTTGCCAATGGTTTACATTATCAGGGACATTGGGGTGATATATTAACTCAATCCTATAAGGTTTATCTTTAAAATTAGGATGAGGTAATAATAAAGATGTAGAAACAACCAATGAATCAGCTCTTGCATTAAAATCTCTAGGCATTGCTTCAATAGAAAAAGCATAAAAATCTTCAACACAATCCCAAACCCTATTTCTGTAATCCTTCAGTCTACCATTCTTCACAGAATATTGTTTCCTAACTTTCTTAACTATCAACTCTGCATCTCCTCTGGCTCTCAATTGTTTTATTTCCCTTTCCTTGGCTAAGGCTAAGCTAAGTAGAAGAGCTTCCTATTCAGTAGTATTGTTGGTGTTCTCAAATTCCAATTTGTAAGCAAAAGGAAAAATATAACCATCTGGGGAAACTAATACAACCCCTACTCCAGAGCCAACATGGGAAAAACTTCCATCAAATTCTAATGTCCACAACTCATTCTATAAATCAGGGCTAATAAGGCTCAAGCATTCTTCTTCTATGGAAGTAAACAAATAAGTGCCTGGTCCAATCTCAACAAATAAGATGTCTACCCTAGGATCTCTAGACTTTAATACTGTGAACTTGGCTTTAGACTCTGGATTAAGATGTACTTTCTTCCTTTCTAGTGGTATTAAAGCATGAGGCCAATCCATTTGTATCTCCCCTCCTAAGTCTACAAAAATTCCTACTCAGAAGCATGCCATAACTGGCGGGGATGTCAACAACAAGGATAGTTAACTTCAATATTTTTTTGGGAAAGGTAGCCAAAGAAACTTGTATGTCTTTTATTTATCCCAAAATTGGAACTTGTGAGCCATCCATTGAAAAACATTTACCATGGGAAGGAGTATAAGACAACCCTAAAGCTCTAGCCACTTGAGAAGGCATTACATTATCGGAAGCGCCAGAGTCAATGACACAATTACTCAATCTAAAACTAGCTATGTAAAGAGACACATAAAAAGGTTCTGGCTTAGAGAATGGATCTTTCTGACCTAATTCTTTTTCATATAGATTTTGGGACACATGTTCACTAAGAGGCATCTTGTCCTCACTAGACACTTGGGTGCTATTTTGAGAAGGGGAGGGTTCCTGTCTGATAGATTTCACTAGCCAGTCCAGCTTGGATGGGTTGAGTCTGAGATACTTATTTTGGGAGATCTAAATTTTGGTATTCTTATATGACTCAATTATATCAAATGAACTAGTAACAATAGTATCAGGGGAAGGAACAAATGGTACCTCTGTAGACATGCTCTTAGAAGTAGTATTGTCAGGTTTCTTAGAACTGGAAGCATGTTGTTTGGATAGAAGGTACTTTGGAGTGAAAGATGAACCATTCGTCTGTCCTTTAGAGTCTGCCCCTTTCTGGGTCTGTTGTCCTCTAGTGAAGAATGCACAATTAGGATCAATCTCTATGTAAACATCTTCTCCTGCTTTAGTGGCTGGCTCATACTCAAAGAAATTAACACTCGCATCATAAGATGGACTGGGTTCTTCTACATATGGCACTTTAGCTTGTTCATTGGTAGAAAGCATTTACATGAATCGAACCATCTTCGGGAAAGTGGACCCATCATGATCTGTAGTCAAATGAAAATTGCACATCATGTTGCCTTTACTAGTAGGAGTATTCTCAATAGCCAACCTTTGTGCGGGTCCATTTAAAGGCAAAGTTTTATTATGACCACTTTGATTGCCATAATCCTTTTGTGGTATATCTTGGTAAGGTGCTTGAAAATGTCCCTTTGGCATTTGCCTCTTTATGGTTATTATATCATTAGCCAATCTTTGTATGACTGGATTAGTAGAATTCACACCAGAAGGTTTACCAGTTTGCAATTCCTTTTTCCATTTTCCCGCTATGATCAAATCATCTTCTATAGATATGGCTCTCTCTTGGGTTGTCGTTACGCCAGTTGTCCATTCTCTTTTGATAGTGAAACTAACATTTGGTGGACGGGTATTGATAAAGAAACATTTTAACAGATCATCTCCTAGCCTCATGTTTTTAGGAATCTTATTGTATAGCTTGTTAAATCTGGCAACAAATTCCCTCATTGGTTATTGTATCTCTTTTTTCATTGTGGCTAATTGCATGACTAGAGTTTGTTCATTCTTGACAGACTTGAATCTGATTTCAAACTTTGTTTTTAAGGCATTCCAACCATTAATAGAGCCATTAGGGAGGTGATAAAACCAATCAGTAACGGCATCGATTAGGGATTCTACAAAAAGTATCATAGCTACATCTTCATGTTGTACAACAAGAATAGAAGAGGTAGCAAAGAAAGCTTGCAAATGTTCTTCTGGGGTGAATTTTCCATCTCCTCTAAATTTAGGTATAATTTTCCCTGACCCCTTAGGTAAATCATGTAACTGGACTCCAAGATTGAGTGGGCCTATGGTGGCTCCCCATGGAACAGGTGGAGGATGAGCCATGATAAGTGGGTTTTGTATAGGGAAATTTACATGCAAATGGAGGATTACTTCATGCAAAAGGAGAGCTTCACAAGATGTGGATGACATACTTGGAGAGGTTTGACCAAGTGGAGGGGATGAGGGTCTACTAACAAGCCTAACCTTTCGATTAGGTGGGAAGGAAGAAAAGTTGACGGATTCTAGAAATGAAAAATCTTCATCAAGGATCCCCTTCTTTCTATCTCCCCTAGTATATCTTTTGGAAGCCAGATTTAGACAGTAAAACTTGATAAAAACATAGTCACCAACTTCACTTACTAATTAGCTTGTGGAAGATTTTGTTGATTGTCTAACTAATTCCTCTGATTAACCCTCTGGTTTTTGTGCCTATCGTTAGGAAGTGCTAGCACAGGAAACACTCTTTCTCTTCATGGCATAGGTACAACATCTTCAATAACAAAAATTTCTTGAGAATTTTCAAACATCTGGTATTCTCTTACAACTTTACCAATTTCTTCTTCTTATTCTAACACTTCGTTAACCTGATGGTATTGCAAGTTAGACCTTCTATGTTACCAACAAGCAACCTTAATCCAGTAATAATATCTTCTTGATCGCCTATAAGCCAATCAATATTTGGTTGTAGAATAGGAGCATTACGTCTCTGAAGAACCATTAGAGAAACTCACAATACATAATAATCATAAATCCCTAGTAGAGTTGCCAAAAATATGTTGGCTTACAAATTTGGCATCTAACTCTATATTCTTTCACCCACACAAATGACAAATGTAACCATAGTTGAGTCAGTAATAATGATATTTTATCACCAACTCTCTACTTATTTTACAAGGTGGCAGCTACCTTCGACTAGTGTTCAACGAATCAAAAATCTATGATGCTTTTAACCAGAAAGAAAAGAAAAGGAAATGCTTTTAACTAGAAAGCTTTGAAAGGAAATTCTCATATAAATAAATGAAACAATACTCATAGAAGCTCAAAGACTTCGAATAATAATAATTGAAAAGAGAAGATTTTGAATTATAATCACCATATCATATCCATTCAAAGATAGATATCCACAGCAATGAAAGCACCAACTGAACTCTCCAACATAAAGAAAGATCCCACAAATATGGCATTCAACATAAACAGAATGATAGCTCAAACACTATAACACAAAGATCATATAAGCTTGAACTATTCCAACTGTGTACCTTTTCTATATATTGAAGTCTATCAAAACAAACATTCAAGATATCTAACTAAATTGAGAAAAACAAAGTTTGCCCAACCAGAAAGATGTTTCCATTGTTCCACCTTACATATTTATAAGCATAAAATAATAACTATCTTTTGAAAGATGAATGGTTTCTTGAAGACAACCGTTTTTATAAAATAAAGTCTTTTAAAGTTTTGCCAGATAACTTAAAAACATAAAGAAATAGATTCAATTTGCCACCCCTTCATTTTCTTTGGGGTCTTCAATGATCTCCACTGCTTGATCTTCTGCCATCTTTTCTCACACTTTCAACCTCAGCTTGTACTCCCAATACTTTGTAATGATAGCTGTAATACTTGTGTTCCCTGGAACGGTGGTGTTCTACAGCCTGGTTTTGAACTTGGCCAAGTTCTTAGCCACTCCCACCATGGTTTCCTGTATTATTTCATCTCTATTTCTATAACCATTAAGATAAACCTGCATGTAGCCTAATTTACTCAATGATTCACCAGAAATAGTCTCAGGATCAGCAAGCTCATTGTAAAGCAAATCTTTAACTTCGTTGTTGATATCCTTGGGACCGCGTAGGTTTTCTCTGAAGTCATCCAAGATATTCACTTCAAATGTATTACAGTCCCTTTGAGTACCAATCATTAAATCCAGGTATTCTTGTAGAGCCTTGTTGATATGCTCAATAAGATTATCATACATATTAAGCTTCCAGTCCAATGAGTCAACCCAGGACAAATCAATTTCGTGAGGGTTGCTTGCTAGATTTTCTTTTGTGTGTGTTATGGAATCTAGAGCTGCTAACTCAATAACTTCCCTTGAAAGCACATAAGTACTTCCTTGTTCCTTCCTCACCTGTTGAAGCTCATTCAGGTGATGTCTTATCATTTTAGCCCAATCGATGAATTGACCCTCACTACATATTAGCAATATAAAGTGACACATCCAGAATTCAAAAGAGCTAGCATCTTCACTACCCGCCATGCGGTGCACTAGAGTGATAATATCTAAAATTTTGTCTTTGAAATGTGCTCTTTTAAGTGTAGAGGGTAGCTGAGACTTACCTCTTTTTTCTGAGTTTAACTAGTTGCGTGCAATAGAATTTCTACACCAGCCTTCATTTTCCTCAAAGAATTCCACACCTAGGACTACAGACATATCTTCATATTTTTCCTGGCTTGGAATCTTCAACGCATGAGAAATAGACTCAGGATCAATCCTCGCAATCACTACTCCTTCCTTAGTCTTGATTTCTAAAGTCTCAGGATCGTATCTCTCCATGCATGAAATAATTAAATCTTCACAACACACTAAAACAGGGAAACTTGTTGAATGAGCCAGACCACTCTGTAGAATTTTCTCCGTGAATGGCGACCTGTCCTCTTGTTGTAGACAAGACCAGAATTTTGCTTAGTCTATGTGTCCAAGCTTAGTGTCTTTCACCTTAGACCAATTGCTCTCAATTCCAAAGTGGGAGGAAACACCTTGAAATTTGAATTTCATCACAGTGACCAAGTACCAGAGATGACAACAGAGTACAATAGAAATGACAATTTAGAAAAGGAGGAAAGCAGGTAAAACACTTAGATGATTTTGCTGCAAAGAGTGAAATGATGTGCAGTTATACCACCCTTGTTGTGCTCTTAAATGTTAAGCTGACATGGTACCATTTCTGTACCTTGAGAAATCAACCCAAAGATTTTCTCATCTCCCAAAAATTCTCTAAAGGACATTTCACACCAGCGGCGTACAACACTTTAAATGATCATTAATTGCCTTGGTTTCTGGTCCATCACTTAACCATCGCTGGATTGCTAGAAATGAGAACTTTGGATCCTTAAGTCATGGGTTATAAAGTTCAGAAAACCTACGATACAACGATAAAAAAGGGAACCAAGCAGCTACAAAACATAACATAAAGAGTGTAGGATCGCGGGGTTCAAAAACTCTAGAACCTAGCGATATGGTTAGAAAACTTGGAAGAACAACGACTATGTTAGGAAACTTAGAGTATCAGTGACTTCAAAGATTTTCTAAGGCACACGGTGAAAAATCATAACCTTTGGGACTTAGAAAAATAGAATAGCACAAGAATGAACAATAGAGCTGAATGAGACTTAAAAATGAGAAAAGAGGTAACAGGTAGTAAATGCTATATCAAAAGAGATGAGGATTTAGGAAAGTTTGATACAAGAAGTGATGAGGGAATATTTTTGGGATACTCTACTCAAAGTAAGGCTTATCGGTGCTTTAACAAGAGGTTGAAAAAGATTGTTGAAAGTGCTAATGTTATTGTTGATGAGAGCAAGGAAGGACATTCCAAGTTCTGCAGATATGATTTAGATGATCAAAATGACAGTTAAAGTCAAGGAAGGTTAGTTCAAACTCTGACTCAAATGCAGATTGATTTGAAAACTCCAGAGACTCAAGGAATTAGTACAGATGTTGAGGAACAAGCTCAAGAAACAGAAGCCCAAGCAATTCCCAAAACCCCCAGGTATGTAAGAATGAATCATCCCAAAGATCAAATCATAGGGGATAGAAATAAAGGTGTTTGAACTAGGAAAAGAGTTGTTGAAGATCAAGAAGAGATTTGTTTGATTTCAAGGATTGAACCTAAATCAATTGGTGAAGCCCACACTGATGAAAACTGGGTAAAAGCAATGGAAGAAGAATTAATGCAAATTGAAAAGAACCACACTTGGGATCTTGTTCCTAGACCTAAGGAAAAAAATGTAATTGGAACCAAATGGGTCTTCCGGAATAAACTAAATGAAGATGGTGAAGTTGTAAGAAACAAAGCAAGGTTGGTATGCAAAGGCTATACTCAACTAGAAGGAATTGATTTTGAAGAAACTTTTTCTCTGGTGGCAAGAATAGAGGCAGTCAGATTGTTTCTTGTATTTGTTACTTTCAAAGATTTTAAAGTGTATCATATGGATGTCAAATCAACATTCCTAAATGGAGATTTGGAGGAAGAAGTCTACATTGAGCAACCAGAAGGATTTCAGTTATTTGATCAGGGTGACATGGTTTGAAGATTGAGAAAATCCTTGTATGGACTCAAGCAAGCTCCAAGAGCCTGGTATACAAGATTGGATAAATATTTGCTTAAGATGGGTTTTAGCAAAGGTACTACTAATAGTAATCTTTACTTCAAGATTAATCATGAGGACATCCTGATTGTTGAGCTCTTTGTTGATGATATCATTTTTGGTGGAAATGAATGTATGTGCAAAGCATTTGCCAACCAGATGAAAAGTGAATTTGAGATGTCAATGTTTGGAGAGATGAACTTCTTCCTAGGTCTGCAAATTGTTCAGTCAGATAAAGGTATCTTTATATCTTAGTCCAAGTATGTGAAAGAATTTCTATAGAAGTTTGGAATGGAAGATTCAAAGCCAGTAGGTACACCTATGGTAGCTGGATGCAAGTTAAGTAAAGATGATGATTCACCCAAGGAAAATCAGAAAAGGTATAGATCAATGATTGGAGGATTGCTCTATCTGACCATACCAGACTTGACATCATGAACGTCGTTGGACTTGTTGCTAGATTTCAATCTGATCCAAAAGAATTCCACATTGTGGCAGTCAAAAGAATTTTCAGATATCTCAAGGGGACAATTTATTATGGATTGTGGTATCTAAAAGACAATGACTTTACTCTTCATGTATATACAAATTCTGATTGGGCAAGAGATGTGGATGACAAAAAAGGTACTAGTGGTGGTGCCTTTTTCTTGGGAAGAAGATTGGTCTCTTGGATGAGCAAAAAGCAAGAGGCAATATCTCTATCTATTGTAGAAGCAGAATATGTAGCAACAACAAATAATTGTACTCAGGTTCTATGGATGAAGAAAATGTTGAAGGACATCAGAGTTGTGTTTGAGGAGCCAGTCACAATCTTTTGTGATAATTCTAGTGCAATAAGTATCTCAAAGAATCCAATGTTGCATTCAAAGACAAAGCATATATCTATCAAGTTTTATTTCTTTAGAGAGAAGGTAAATGAGAATGAAGTCAAGTTAGAGTTTGTGTCATCCAAAGATTAGATTGCAGATATCTTCACTAAGCCTCTTCCCAAGGATACCTTTGAATATCTTAGAGAGAAGTTAGGGGTTATTGCCCCTCCGAATCAGAACTAAATGGACTAAGGTGCATCAGTCCAGTGGAATTCTTAGTCATATCTTGAGATCTTGATTGATGTTGAGAAAATACTACTCTAAGGAGTAGTCAGTATGTAAACGTTGGAGATCAATCTGAAATAAAAAGGGGGAGTAAAGGTTGCAAATATGTTCCCTTTGCCAATGATGTCAAAGGGGGAGAGAAGACATGTGAAAAACTAAATGATGATGACAGGGGGAGCAATGAAGGAAGTAGTTGCAGAAGTCAAGGGGAGAAGTTTTTGTCATGATGGTTGAATCCGTTTTTCACAACATATGTTGCCATCAATGACAAAGGGGGAGATTGTTGCAAATATATGTCTAAGCAGTGTTGTCATTGATGTCAACATATTCTTGTTGTCATTGGTGTCAATTGTGCCTTATTTTGTTGCCTTTTTAAGAGACTAGAATGTTGAGGATATTGAGAAAATTAATGAAGACTCAAGGTTCACAAACCTTATGGTTGTATAGAGGATCGTCAGAGGCTGCTCTAATCAAGAATTGAGAAGTTCGCATGAAGATTTGAAGAAGTTATGGTCATCTGATTAGAATCGGATCTTGCAGTATTCAGAAGAGACAGAGTGATAGTAAGTTGGTCTAGATTGCTTCACAAGTGAAATATTGTGATCTGTGGATCTAAAGGCATGTTTAGGAAGTCAGTGTGTATCATCAACTCCAGTGGTTCATGGTTTGGAGGTCTGCAAGCCATTTTTCTAGTTTGATAGTCATGACAGACAGTGTTCTTGAGGTTTTGGAGGAAGATACAAATGATTCCGGTAATTTGGTTTAGATTGGATGTTATTGGTGAGTTCAATGTGCTTGTGGAAGTCTCTGGATCGTGTGGCTACTATGTTGGAGGTCCGCATTAGAGTTTGAGATTGTTATTGAAGATTTCCTCTTTGAAGTTGTTCTTCCCAGCCTTGGATGACCAGATGTTCCTAGAATGTTGCAGATGATCTAAAGATCATTTTATGAAGCATGGCATGTTAGTAGAGGAAGATTCAAGTCTCATCTATGATTGGCCGATAGTGTAAAGATCCGCGTTAAGTTTGGTCAACCTTGGTGATCATTCCAAGATGGATGAAGTGTATAAATACTCATTGAAGAGTTGTTAAACATTATCCTTGAGCAAAATAGATTAAATCTAAATAAAGGATCAGAAGCAAAGCAGGGAAGAAAAGGAGTGAGAATAGTATAGAGTGTGAAGTTACTAAAGAAGAATTTGGGGCAAAGCAGAAGTTTTTTTAGCATTCATTAAAATTGAACCAGACATGAAGAGAAGCTATTTCTTAGTTAATTTGTTCTGTTCTAAATAAATTACATAGGTAGTGAGCCTCCCTTTTTTTGAGCAGTGAGCTCTGGGCAGTGCACCCAAAGGCATGTGCCTTCTATTTTTCTAAAATACTTTTAACAGGGTACAAATCTTTGTGGGTTAACCCCCACCGTAGTTTTTCCCTTAACCGGGTTTCCATGTCAAAATATTGGTGTCAAGTGTGTTGATTATATTTCTGCTCTTATGTTGTTGATCTATGCTTTAATGTTTACATCATTAATCTGGTAGTAAGATAATAAAGAAGATTAAAAGAAGGAAAAGTTTATATTGTGTGACAACTAATTCACCCCCCCTCTCAGTTGTCTGGTCTAATTCCAACAAAAACATCAATCTAGATCTGGAGAAGGGACTCTAAGCACCAATGGACTAATGCACTCTTGTGCATCTTAGTTTAGAGAAGGAGGGGTGATAATCCCTAACTTTAGGCAGGGAACTGCTCTCTCATTAAAGCCAACCCCGTGCTTCTTATTTCTTCTTGCTAGTAATTTGCCCTTTGCCTTCTTCTTCTGAATCTTTTCCCTCCCTTTTTTTTGTGCTTGGCCTCTTACTTTGCCCTTCCTCTTCTTTTAATCTTGCTAACCTTACCTGCCTTTCCTTTTTGACTAGAGCCTTTCCTTTAACTTCCTTGGGTTTTTCTTCTTGGTTTTTGCTTCTTAGATGCAATTGAATTGCAAGTCCTCCTTGCTTTTGACCCTCGTCAATCATGAACACATCATTATTTGCATCAGCATTGGTGTTGCCTTCTACTATCTTCTTTTTGCCTTTCTTCCCCTTCTTTTTCCCTATAAATTGAATCACATCATCCACTTCGCTGTCCTTTTTCCTCTGATGTAGAATTGTCCACTGATTTACCTCCTTCCCCATCTTCTACATTTTTCTTACCTCTGGCCTTCTTCTTTCCAGATAAAATTATGGCATCATCATCGTCATTATCATCATCCTCCTATACATCAACAAAGGATGACTCCTTGTCCTTATCAAGTTTCTTCTGACTACCCTTCTTTGTAGATACAGTCGATTGAAATTTCTCTGCAATGTTTCGCATTAGCTTATCCTCTTCTGGTTTCTCTTTCATAGGATTTGTCTTGTCAGATTCAACCACATATCTTCATGCTGGATTCCAGCACCAACTTTCTGGCTGGGGGATTTAGATTTTTGACATTGCTCTCTCTGAGCCAGAGCTCTTGTAAAGAAGAGTAAAGGATCAACAATCTACTAATCAAACATGCAAAGTAAATAAATCAAAGATAAGAGAAAGATACCACAATGCACCAATGGAGACCAAGATTGTGAAGGGGGAAAAATAAAGAAAAACCCCCTGTGTTATGCAAATGGCATGAAGCCTGAAAACGATTATAGAGAGAGTGAAAAGATTCTCAATGAGTGAAATGAGAAGAAAAGAAGAGTGAAGTAGAAGATATCCCTGATGAGGAATACATCAAAGAGAGGAGGAGACACCTCTTAAATAGAGGTGAGTAATGGAGTTATTTGTAACTCCCATATGCCACCTTGCATAAGGTGTGTGCCACATGTTTCCTCTTAAGGAGGAATCTACAGAAATAGATTATTCCTACAGGAGGAATAAAAGAGGTGAATTATTCGACATGTGGGGATAAAACACCAAATAATAAATTACAAATTAATTATAATCTTCACTAAGTAAAGATTAATTTCTAACACCCCCCCTTAAGCTTTACTTGGGTAGATTTACAATAAATCCATCAAAGGATGATTACAACATGTTACATGAATGGCATAAAAGCGTTTACAATGAATAAGAATATAGAATTTGAGAAATAAGCTTGAAGAAGAGTGAAGAATCTGTTTTGAGATAGAGGCAAGTCTTCAAGTAGTCTTGAGAATAATTGTGAAGCAAAGTGCTTGTATAGATGCCTTTGAACAATCTGAATATTGAGCTCCTTTAGAGCCAAGAGAAGTGGATTGATAGTTCTTGTGCTACCAAAATAGATATTGAACCTATTTCATCAAAGAAACCATAACCACAAATAGATTTCCCATCATTGGGATCATCTTCGAAATAAGAATTAGTATAATCATAGATAGAAATTGCATATTGCATAAAATTGAGGGTAAAATGAATCCAAATTTAATTCATAAAGCCAATAAGGCAAAAGTTGGCATAGCTAATTCAATATAGATAAAATAACCTTCAGTCTTGAGTAAGAGTGCTAGTAAAAATTGTAGCACAAATCATGGCTTATAGCCCAAATTATAAAATGCAAATATATAGGCATAGCAATTAAAGTTCTAGGTTGCTTCTCACTACATCATTTGTTGAATTGTAAAGGGAACTTATATCAAGTTTAATAATAATGGACTTTGAAAATTAGTCCTAAGATCATAGTGCCATCATTTGAAGATTCAATATTACGGACTTTGAAAAACAGTCCTATAGATTGTTATAAAACCCATAGTGCCTTCATAAAAAAATTTAATATCAAAGGACTTTGAAAATAGCCCTATGAAATGGTATAACAACCATATTGTCTTCATAAAATTTTAAGAACTTGATCCCCAATGATCAGTTCATCATAAAAATGTAAGTGCATACCATCAAAGTGGATGGAAATATTTTCCATGGGGCCCAAAAAACACTCAAATGAGACTTAATAGGGCTTCCTAAGCAATATTACTGCAAATGTGTTTTGTGCATAAAATATTTAAAGGCTTTAGTGCTCTAATGAGCTTTTAATTTCTCAAAAATTATAACAGATAAATGAGGCACAATAAAATATTAGATTCCCTTTATCAAGACAACATAATCATAGTTGAGAAGGAAACTCTAGATTTGTTTTAAATATTGTGATAGATCAAGACTTAGGTTGAGAGAAAAATAATTTGCCTCAAATTGTGATAGAAAGTGCTTAGATAGTATTTGAAGGGGCATAAATCAAGCCACCTTAATATGTCACAAAAAAAAAATTTAAAAATTTGTGGATTGACATGCATATCACATACTATGAAGTCATTGATGATAAGAATAATATACTCAAAATACATTCCAAGACGATATTCATGCATTTCGGACTACATGAATATCCTCTTAAATTTTATAAGTAAATAAGAATAGAACATTTTAAAGATATCACTTTACATGTACAATGTTATTGGGCCGATCAAGTCCAATAACAAAGTGCATATGTAATTATTTTTAAAAACAACATTTTGAAAAAAATGCCAAATTTCATAAAGAAAAGACAATGTTAGTCAAATTTAGTTTAATTTTAGGAATTAGTGTAGACATGTTGCAAAAAATTAATATCTATTTAGGAAAAAAAAATTGCCTAATTACATAATCAAAAGGCAAAATTTTTGAAAAAAAATCACCTTAATTAGATGAAGAAAAGACAACTTAAAAAAAAAAAGTAGAATAAAATGCAAAAATTGCCTAATTACGTAAAGAAAAGGCAATTTTGTTTTGAAAAAATTACCTAATTAGATGAAGAAAAGGCAAATTTTTTAAAAATTGCCTACAAAAATAAAAACTTTAATAATACATATTAGATTTAAATTAAAAAATAAAATAAAGTTTATAAAAAACTTATAATAAAAAGTATATATATTAGAGCTTTTTAAAAAAAAACTATATTAGAAAGGCACAATTTTTTTTTAAGTTATTAAAAAACAATTATTATAAAAAAAAATACATGAATTGAAAGAGAACTTAATTAAAAACTAAAAAAATATTACTAAAACTTTAAAAAGAAACCTCTTTTATATTAAAAAAACCTTTTTTAATGAGGCACGATTAGGTTAAAAAAATTTATAGAATATGTTTATAAAAAATTATTAAAAAGACTAAAAAGAAACTTCTTTTCATGAAAAAGGAAACCCCTTTTTTAAAGGAAATAGGAATATAAAAGGGCACGGGTGAGTAAAAGATATTTATTTATTTTCTTTGTGCAGGGAGTGGGTGGGGAGAATGGAAAGTGTAATGGTTAAGGAGATTGGAGGCGCCACGCTTAGGGCTGGTGGGCTGAGGCTTGGCTGAGGCTGAGGCCGATGAGGCCCCAAAAAAAAACTTATTTATATATTATTTCATTTAAATTTTTAAGTTTGTTAAAAAAAAATTATTTAAAATATATATAGTTTTTAAATATAGTTTGTTAAAAAAAATTATGAATGCTTTGAAAAAAAAAAAAAAATTTGTAAAATTAATACAATTTTTTGTGTAAAAAAAAATATATATTTTTTAATAGAGAACCCTAGAATAATATTTTTTGTTACACAGATAGATTAGATTTTTAAAAAATTGTGCATGCAGAGAAGATACCATAGATTTTTTTTTTAAAAATAGGGTTAAATCCTTTTTTTTAAAACAGTAGAACTGGAAAATAAATCTATATTTTTTTGTAAACCCTTGCATGCAAAGGGGTTAGTATGAAAAAAAAAGGGTTTAAAACCCCTTTTCCAGCACAGAAAAACAAATTTTTTGCACAGAAATTATTTCCTTCACAACAAATAACTTCTTCTCTTCTCTTAGGGTCTAGCAAAAGAAGTCTCCAAGGTGTATGCAGCATGTAGAGAAAGGCAGAACCATCAATAATATTCACACAGAGAGATTAGTAGTGTTGCTCTGATACCATGTAAAGAAGAGTAAAGGATCAACAATCTACTAATCAAACATGCAAAGAATAAATCAAAGATAAGAGAAAGATACCACAATGCACCAATGGAGACCTTGGGGAAAACAAAGAAAAACCCCCAAAGGAGGAGACACCTCTTAAATAAGAGGTGAGTAATGGAGTTATCCGTAACTCCCATATGCCACCGCCTTGCATAAGGTGTGTGCCACATGTTGCCACATAACATGTTTCCTCTTAAGGAGGGCATGAGGAATAAAAGAAGAGGAATAAAAGAGGTGAATTATCCGACATGTGGGGATAAAATACCAAATAATAAATTACAAATAATAAAAAAATATAATGAGGAATACATAAAGAGAGGAGGAGACACCTCTTAAATAGAGGTGAGTAATAGAGTTATCCGTAACTCCCATATGCCACCACCTTGCATAAGGTGTGTGCCACATGTTTCCTCTTAAGGAGGGCATGAGGAATAAAAGAGGTGAATTATCCGAGGGGATAAAACACCAAATAATAAATTACAAATAAATTATAATCTTCACTAAGTAAAGATTAATTTCTAACAGCTCTCAATTTAAGAGACTAGTGCAGATCCATCCTTGATCTTAGTAACATCCTTCTTGATCTAGATCTGATTCATCTCTTTCTTGGTTTCTACCAGATCAATCTTCTTTTTACCTTTGTCTACTCTGCTCTATTTTCCTTTCCTTTTCACTATGGGATAGTCTCTCTCTGCATTTTTGCTTCTGCAGAATCTGGTAAAGTGTCCAAGCTTGTTGCAATTTAGACAAACATTATCTCTCTGACCTTGATTTCTCCTGTTATTTGAATTTGGCCTTGATCTACACTAATTAGTCATATGCCCATATCTATTGCATGTAAAACACTTTTCATTGAATAATTTAGCATTCCTTGGATTGATTTGATTGTTTCTTGACACACTTTTGCACTTATTTTCTTTATGACCAATTTTCTTGCAATTGAAACATTGACCAGAGAAAGATGGAACATTTTGATTTATTTTCCTTCTACACTGAGTAGCCCTATGACCATACTTATTGCATTTAAAACAATAACCATTGAAAGATGGGTACCTTTGAGCATTTGGTTGCCTGACAGGAGATCTTTTAGGTCCTCTTCTTTGGTTCCTCACCAAATGGTTTCTGCCTTTTCCTTCTCTAGATCTGACTTGTTCTGAATTGGAGCTTTCTCCCTTTTCAAATCTCAAGCCTTACCTATCATTTGGATACTTTTGACTGGCTAGCAACTCATCAAGTTTTGCAGAGCTTATTTTGAATTTTTCTCTGTAGCTATTGGCTGCCTCTAGATCAGACTTCAAAAGTACAATTTCTTCTGCCAATTTCTCACATTCTTCTGACTTTTCTTTCACAACTTAGCTTAGATAATCCTCTATTCTTGTTTTATCTTCATTTGCTAGACTCAATTCTTCACTTTTCCTTTTAAGACTTTGTTGGAGTTCCTTGATTTCCTTATTTAGCTCTTGGATGCAACTATTTACTTCTACCACATTTTCTTTTGAGTCCAAGTTTTCTTCCTTAGACTTCTTAATGTCTTCTGGAGCAATTTGATGCCCTTTTCTTGTCAAGAACAACTACTTTAGATTCAATACTGGCAATCAAGCATACATCACATTTTGTTTTATCACTGATGGTCTAGGAACCTTCTTGTGCTTCATTTTGCAGTTCCTTATTGATTGAATCTGAGTACTTTTGAGTGTTCTCATTAACTTTGACATTTGTACTTTCAACAATTTTTCCCAATCTATTGTTGTAGTAGTGGTAAGCTTTGTTCCAAGATGAATATCTAAGAAAGATGCCCTCCTCAAACTTACCATCATCCTTTTCCATTTTGATAAGGCATTTACTTCCAAAGATTTTGAAGTATTTCACAGTGGGTATTGTTCCATACCATAATTCAAAAGGAGTTTTTTCATTTTTGAATTTTACTTGAACTTTGTTTAGTGTGTTGACAGTAGTTTGAATTGCCTCCTTCCAAAATGCTTCTGACAGATTTGCCTCTTCCATCATTAATTTTGCAGTTTCCTGAATAGTCCTACTTCCTTCTTCCATTATCTTATTCTTCATAGAGAGTTGTTTCTCTATCCCATGGGTTTCATAGAACATATTGAAATTGTTGGAGGCAAACTTTTCTTCTTTACCAATCCTCAAACACTTGATTTTCATGCTTAACTCATTTTCAACCATTTATTTAAAAGCTTTGAGTGCATCTAGAGTTTTTAATTTATCTTTGAAAAAGCTAACCCAAGTCATTCTAGAATAATCATCAATGAAAAACATAAAGTACCTATCATCATGAAGGCTTCGTATTCTTGTAGGACCACAAAGGCTTGCATGGACCAATTCCAGTCATTCAGTGGAAGATTTTTGTAGTACTCTTCTTAACAGCCTTTTATCTTGACATTTTCTGCAAATGATGCTATCTGAGAAATCAACTTCTGGCAGATCTTTTACAATTTATATTGAGCATGTCTTTACTAAATCATCAAGATTTGAATGACATGGTCTTCTATGCCAAACCTAGCTTTCATTGGTTTGAGTTGTGAGCCCAAGAATGTCACTTTTTCTAAGATGATAAAGATTCTCTTCTGTCCTTTTTCCAATGGCCATTGTAGCTCTAGGATTCTCTTTGATTTCAAAAGTATCATTCTCAAATACAAGACTGAATCCCTTTTTGCATAACTGTCCAACGATTAAGAGACTTTGCTTTAGATTTTTAACATAAAAAACATCATCAGTAATGTTGGCAAGAGACACTGTGTGGCTTCATGAGTGTTGTCATTAATGGAAACAAAGTCTATCCCACACATCCGCAGTACATAGTATGCCTATACTGAAAGTTAGATTGAAGATTGTTTTGGTTTGGTGAACAAGAACAGAGTATGCAACAAGGTCCGACAATCAGGTCTGGATCTCTCAGATGGTATAACTCAGTAAGTTGCAGACTTGGGAAAGTCAAGAAGGGTATCATGACTACTATATTCCAGAGATTTAGCCTTCGGTGATAAAGCATGACAAAGTTATGAGCATCTGTGTGTTGGGTTCCAGACAGGTAGAACAGACAGAGGAAGAACTGACCGACAGAGTGTCAGACTTCAATCCAGATGAGTAAATGATGTTGATCAAATTATTTGTGGGATCATAAATTATTGGCCGACATGATTAATGACTTCTCTGTCTATGTTTTTGATACACATCACAAATCAAGCTTGGATTTAGCTGACAGAGTAATTACTTACAGTGTTCCTAATGCCGACTAGTAAGTTGATAGAAATTCTTTATGCGGATATATATACCAGATGGATTCCAGTATGTAATGGTATGTGGTGTGAAGTAGGATGAAATAAAGTGCAAAGAAAAGAAGGATAAGTGTGAAAGCAACAATTCAAGTCTGGAATGTGACAGAGCAACATCACTAAAACAGAGGAAGAATGGAGTGCATCAGATCAGTGTATTGTGCCTAACTGGAACTAAACTCTAGCATTTGTAGATGCTTCTCATCAGTTCAAACACCTGATTACCTTCTGTAATTTCTATAAATAGTGAGTTTTTTGTAGGCAGTGTGCCTCTTGTGAGCAGTGTGCTTGGGCAGTGAGCCCTAATTGGCAAGTGCCATTTTGTACTCCTTTATTCTTTTAATAGAGAATACAATCTTGGGTTAGCCACCCTGTGGTTTTTACAGGGTTTTCCACGTAAAAATCCTTGTGTTATGTGTGTTGATTGCATTTCTATTCTTATGATCACATATACTTATATAATTTGATGCTTAAGTTAACAAAAGAAAAGAAAGTTAAAGAAATTTAGAGATAACTGATTCACCCCCCCTCTCAGTTATTTGCCTTGTTTCCAACAATTGGTATCAAAGCCAAGTTCCTCTAAACAAAGCCTAATAGCTTGAGGAAGATCTGGGAATCTCAATGGATATATATGGTATGAAGGAACAACTTTAGTCTGCCCTAGATGATCTTGAACAATCTCATTCTAAAGTCAATAATTTGAGAGAAAGACTCAAAGAAGCTGCTGATTTCATAAATGAGCTAAAAGAAAAACTTAGTATCTCTGTGAAAAAGAGAAAGGAACTACTTCAAAAATTAGCCAATCAAAGTGAAGACAATGATACTAATGAAGATCTGAATGAGAAAAATAAACTATGTGAGAAGCTTTCAAAAGAGGTCATTATGGTAAGGCATGAAATGGAATCAGGGGTTATGAGATTCACCCAAGAAATTGAAGAAAAAAGGAAAAGTGAAGATAATCTAAAACAATCCCTCAAGGAGAAGATAGAGGACTGCCACAAAATGGACAAAATAATCAGGCATCTTGAATCTAATCTTGAAGAAGCTAGAGATAATGAAGAACAACTTGAGAATCAGATAGACACTCTTAAACAAAATCTTCAAACAACAAATGAATACAAAGAGAAATTCAAGATAAGCTTAGCCCAACTTGAAGTTCTTCTTGAGAGCCAAAAGAGGGTAGATGACAAGTGTGGCTTGGGATATGAGAAAGGTGAAAGCTCTAGATCTGGTTAGAAGAACTTTGGGTTAGGAAATCAAAGAAACAGACCTAGAAGACTTTTGGTAAGGCAACCAAATGCTCAAAGATATCCATC
Source organism: Cunninghamia lanceolata (assembly GCA_027924645.1). Lineage (NCBI taxonomy): Eukaryota > Viridiplantae > Streptophyta > Pinopsida > Cupressales > Cupressaceae > Cunninghamia > Cunninghamia lanceolata. The sequence goes on from BSBN01000845.1 coordinate 1,015,735, forward strand.
CTTCAATGGATATTGCGTCAATTGCAACAATTTCGGTCATAAAGCAACTCAGTGTAGAAGAAGAATGAATCAGACTAATCCATCCTTCTCCGAACAATGTTTCAACTACAAAAGGTATGGTCATAAATCTCATGAATGTAGAAATATGCAAATAAAACATTCTTCAGAGAAGGATGGATTAGTCTGATTCATTCTTCTTCTACACTGATTTGCTTTATGACTGAAATTCATTCAATGGTAGATGATTTGCATGCAATAGAATGGGACATATGGCTAATCAATGCAGATCAAGAGGATATCAATCAAATATGCAAAGAAATGTTGTCTGCTACAATTGCAATAGATCTGGTCATACTGCCAAATTCTGTAGAAGTAAAAATCAAGATAAAAAGGGTCCAGTGCAACATAATAAAAAACAAGATAAAAGCAAAGGTAAAGTAAATGCAGATGAAGTTCAAAAGGAGATGAGCAAGATTTGGGTGAAGAAGAGTACAAAAAATATTGGAGATGGATCCGCACCAAAATCTGGTGCTGATATTCCTTCCGGAAACTAAACAGATGAGCTCTGGCTTAGGGGGAGTCACAGAGAAAAACAAATTCCCCCAGCCAGTCAATTAGTGCCTAAATTCGGCACATGGAATGCTACAGATTAAAGGGTTCTTAGAAAAATATCTATATAACCCTCAGTAAAAATATGAAAGATCCACATGGAGTTTTGCAAGAGTTTAACCGCTCAAGTTGATCTAGTTTCACAGCCATTCAGTAAAGCAGGATTTTCGTAGACAAATTCGGTATGATTCAAAATTGAGATACTTTGATCTGCGGACCCATGGCATGACTGAAGAAAAGAAGATAGATTGTCAATCCTCATTGACAATGATTCTAAGATCGGCACAATGATTCGAGAAGATCTCTCTTAAAACAGGGTAACTGGATAACTTAAGTTGTGCATTTATTGTAAAAGGAAATTAGGGTTTGCGAAAGAATAAAAGGGTTCTTTCACTCATCATTTGCACACTTGCATTCACAAAAAAGATAAGACAAGCTCTGCAACAAAGTTTCTACAATCCACTCAAAGATCAACTGGGAAACTGAATTCAACCAGCAATTTGTTTTGGCTCCTATTTCAAACCCTAAGGCGTAAAAAGGTACTTCCATTATGAAAATATCTCTCTACATCTTTTGCAAGATGGCTACTCCAATGGTTGTAAAGATCACTAATAGGCCACGTCCTAAATTCAAGAAACATCCCTATAAATCTCTAGAAGTTAATCCTTTAGGTTCATTTTCTAGCATTCCACATGGGGTATTGCACATAGAAGATGTTAGGGTCTATATCCATGCCAACATTGAGGAATTTGGAGACTCTAAGTTGATGGACATCTAACACAAACAACTAATAGATAAGAGTTTTGAACTCAAACCTCAATACAAGGCCCTCCAGGATAAACACTTTGGACATTACATACACTTTTCTTGTTTTACAGAAGATGATTGGGTCTGGTATGTCCTAAGAAGGATGCATGATAATTTCATGTGGTTAACGAGGCCCTTCAAGATAACAAAAGATGCCATCAGGGCAGTAACTGGATTGCACTAATTCGGTGGGTTACCTGCACTCAAATCTGTTAAGAACCAGACAGTAACTGAAGCCACTGGATGTAAGTTTGACAAGAGAGCAATGACCATAGATGACATCAGAGATCTGGATGTCAAATTTTTCTCAATGATAATTGGGTATAAGATCTATCATTCTAGTAGTAAGAATTCTGTGTCTGGGACTGCAATATATGTAGCATATTAGATGTTGAGGGAAAATGTAGATTATACCTATGTGATCTTCTCTTAAATCAACTGTTAGAAAACCTGCAGAAGATCAAGAAGGATAAGAACTCCTTTAAGTATGGTTGCTTAATACTGTGTCTATTCTTCTATTACTTGAATGAGCTACTCGGATCAAATGGTTGGGTTTGGGAAAATGACAAACCAGTTGCAATCTAGATTAGAGACTATATGTATGGACTTGGTGATGCTAAAGCTCAAAGAACAACTCTCTGGGGTTACTTTAAGAACTTCCAAAGCATGATGCAAGCCAGAGAGAGGATACTTCAATCCATAGTTGAGAAATGCAAGGATACAATGTGCTTCATGGTTGACAGTGATCAATGCCTAATGGAGGTAGTTGAGCCCAGGATAGTGTGGATAATGCCAATGGGATACGAGGTCGATGAGAAAATCTTAGAGCTACATATTCAACACCTGTTGAGCTAGCCCAAGGAACCTTTCAAGAACTAAGTGTAAAAATACATGTTGAGCTAAGACAACTGGAGATAAAGAGGAAAGTTAGAAGGGAAGTTGAGGAAATTGCCAAAAGATTTGGTATATCAAAGGAGGCCCTTGATGCTAACAGAGAGAAAATGGAGAAGGCAGAAAAAGAAAAAGAAGAAGTAAAGGAAGAAAGTACCCCTACACAAACCTCTTCTAGGACTAGATCCTCCAAGAGTTCTGCTCTTGTCACTTCCAAGAGCTCAAAGTCTACCAAAACGGAAGTCAAGACATCTAGAAAAGGAGAAAAGAGGATGAAGACCAAAGCCTCAAGGAAGTATACAAGCCATAAAGATGATGAGGCAACAGAATCAGATGAAGAAATCTGGGAAATAAAGAATAAGAGAACATCCAGGAAGTTCTCTACTAGCAAAAAGGAGAAAGAGAAGGTAGAGGAATTTGAAGAAAAGCCCACTCTTTCCATTGATGACATCATCAAGGAAGTCACTATGAATGGGAATCTGCAAAAAGTAATGGAATTCTATGATGAATACAGTGATGCTAACAAGAGAATTTTGGAAGAAGGTACTATCAAGTACTTGAACATTTACAATAAATACTTCATTGAAATAATATCACTAATTCCTAAGAGTCTAGAAAAAGTACTTGAGCTAAGAAAAGATAATGCAAAGGCAAAAGACTTAGATATTCAGGAGTAGATACCAAATCAGCTCTATCCTTCCATCACTCCAAAACAAATGAACATGATTTTCAAAGATTGTAAGGATGAGTTCCGGAGTAAGGCAAGAATGAATAAACTCATACTTGGAGAAACAGACCAAGTAGCAAGTGAAATAAAAGATATCCTCTAGAATGCCTTGAAGAGATTCAATCTTCCCATTGTAGAAGAAACAGATGAAGAACCTTCTACCATGGATGTTGAAGGATTAAAATCAATCAATGAAGAAACTTCTGACAAGGATGTCGAAGGACTAAAGAAAATAAATGAAGAAATCTCTGAGAACTTAGACTCCTCAGTTCTGAAAGAGGAAGTCCTTGAAGTAGCAAACTCAGGTACAATCTCTCCTCTGGATCCCACTACATGTGTGACAGACATTCCAGTCTTTGAAGCTAAAGGAGAAGGAAGAAAATAGGAGAAAGTGAGTCAAGAAGAGGAGGTCAAGGGAAAAGAAGAATAATAAGCAAAGAAGACCTATGATGACAGTTCTGAGATCCCAAAAGAAAAGAAAACTCAATCTCCAGCAAGAGACACTATAGAGGCAATGAAGAATTTCTTGAACAAAGAAATAATGGAGATAGACATGAACCTGAGCTATTTCAAGGACCACTAAATTTTGACTCTCTCTCTCTAGTCTAGACAATGAAAATGACATCTTTTGCTCAAGCCAAAGCAAAAGAAAAACTTCTGAAATCTCACATGGAAGACTATGAGCTATTAGAGATTGCATCTGAGATGTTGGAGAAGATCATGCCATCCTTCCAAAAGGATCCTTCGGCCTCTCCATCTGGTGACTTAAAATCTTTAGTCAATTATGTTGGCACTCATTTTGAATCTTTAGACAAATCGGTAGAAATAAAGGTTTGGAAGGAGTTTTTGGGAAAGAAATTCTCTGAGATGCAAGGAGTTACTAATGACAGGACCTTAGACATTGGAATTATGAGCCTTGAAAATAATCTTAAAGATGGTGGGGACTTGTACAAATTTTGCCTATCTTGGCCCAAAGTGACAGAGGATATTGAAAAGAAGGTCAACGAACAAGAAGGTAAACTGTCAAGTTTATCTCAAAATTTTGATCCCCTCACTACATCCTTAATGAATCAAGAATGCCAGGCCATTGTCATCATAAATGAAATAAAGAGGCTAAACAAAGAAAATAAGGATATAATAAACAGGATGAGTGAACTCAGAGGGATAATTATCCCTAAATTAGAGGCAATGCATGAGGCCTTGACAGATGCCAAGACCACAGCCTGGACTAGTGATTTGGCAGATTTAAAAAGGGCAGAAGCATATGCATTTTTGTTGAGTGGTCACATCTCCATTCTAGATAGGATGAAGCAAAGTTGGGCCATAGAGTTTGTATAGTTGAAGGCCACCTTTGCAGATATACTTAAGTATATGTAAGTATAACATATAATTCATATATACTTATGCGGCCATGTATAGAATAATTTTTGCAAATTTTGGTATGCGGATCCCGCCCTTTACCATTGATGTCAAAGGGGGAGTGAAGAGCAGTGAAAAATGTGGAATCCAGCTAAGGGGGAGTTCTAGCATAACAGTGCAAAAGACAGAGCATCAGCCAAGGGTGAGTTGACTGCGACACTTAGCCATTTTTCACTAAGTGTTGCCATCAATGCCAAAGGGGGAGATTGTAGGCAAGAAAAACTATGTGGCTTCATGAGTGTTGTCATTGATGGAAACAAAGTCTATCCCACACATCCACAGTACATAGTATGCCTATACCAGAAGTTAGATTGAAGATTGTTTTGGTCCAGTAAACAAGAACAGAGTATGCAACAAGGTCCGACAATCAGGTCTGGATCTCTCAGATGGTATAACTCAGTAAGTTGCAGACTTGGGAAAGTCAAGAAGGGTATCATGACTACTATATTCCAGAGATTTAGCCTCTGGTGATAAAGCATGAAAAAGTTATGAGCATCTGTGTGTTGGGTTCCAGATAGGTAGAGCAGACAGAGGAAGAACTGACTGACAGAGTGTCAGACTTCAATCCGGATGAGTAAATGATGTTGATCAAATTATTGTCCAACATGATTAATGACTTCTCTATCTATGTTTTTGATATGCATCACAAATCAAGCTTGGATTTAGCCGACAGAGTAATTACTTGCAGTGTTCTTGATGCCGATTAGCAAGTTGATAGAAATTCGTTATGCGGATATATATACCAGATGAATTCCAGTATGTAAGGTTATGTGGTGTGAAGTAGGATGAAATAAAGTGCAAAAAAAAGTAGGATAAGTGTGAAAGCAGCAATTCAAGTCAGGAATGTGATAGAGCAACAACACTAACACAGAGGAAGAATGAAGTGCATCAGATCAATGTATTGTGCCTAACCAGAACTGAACCTAGCATTTGTAGATGCCTCTCATCAGTTCAAACAACTAATTACCTTTTGTAAGTTCTATAGACAGTGAATCTCTTGTAGGCAGTGTGCCTCTTGTGAGCAGTGTGCTCGGACAGTGAGCCCTAATTGACAAGTGCCATTTTGTACTCCTTTATTCTTTTAACAGAGAATACAATCTTGGGTTAGTCACCCCGTGGTTTTTCCCTTAACAGGGTTTTCCACATAAAAATTCTTGTGTTATGTGTGTTGATTTGATTTCAGTTCTTATGATCACATATGCTTATATAATCTGATGCTTAAGTTAACAAAAGCAAAGAAAGTTAAAGAAATTTAGAGATAACTGATTCACCCCCCCTTAGTTATCTGCCTTCTTTCCAACAAGTAATTTGTCTATTGCCAAGATTGATTGATCCTTTTCCACATATTTTAGCAGTGCAGTCATCTCCAAACCTAGCTAGCCCTCCATCATATCTTTCCAGACTTACAAACTTACTTTTTCAATTAGTCATGTGATTTGAACAACTACTATCAATCACCCAATAGTTCTCACCTTGAAATATAGCTTCATTACTGGTACATACCTCTGAATTAGAACACCTTAGATTGTTGACACTCTTATCTTCATAAAACACTTTCTTGGACAAACCGACTTTATTATCTCTTGATGAACATTCGGGTGCATCAGTAAGTAGTTGTTTTTCTTGAGGCTCCATTTAGGATCTCCCTTGAGTTTTTAGACTCTTTTCGAAGGGACATGGCTTTGATACCAATTGTTGAAATGTGCTGGACAACTGAAAGAGGGGGTGAATCAGTTGCTTCTAGACTTAAACATTAATCACTTGTCCACAATTATTATGATTAAATAATGAATGCTTGAAATCTGAAACTTAAACATAGATGCAACATTAAACACCAGAGACACCATATTTTTACATGGAAAACCCCAAGGTGGGGAAAAACCATGGAGAGGATTAGCTCTCAAAATATATTGCAATCTTTGAAAAATGATGTTCATCCTTGGTCACTCCACAAGCCTAGAACATGCTATCTCACTTCCATGAAGTACAACTAGGTCTAGTAGGCTCACTGCCTCAACCCTAAACCTAGAAAAATTACAATGAGGGCTATTAAACCCTACTGACAGCTCACTGCTAGGCTCACTGCCAAGACCAACATCTTCTTCATGTCTGAGATTAATACATTGAAGTACAATAGTTCCTCTGCTCTGCTCTTCCTTTCCACCTCTTTCCCCATCTTCCCATCTTCACACAAGGACATCTTTTCCATGACTCAATTACAAGAAATGATCATCAAGGTTGGCATTACAATCATAAACCATTGGAACAATCTCCAAGGTCGGCATTACAAACATTTACAAAATAGGTCTTGACCTAATTCAAAATTACGCAAAGGAAATATAGTATAGATGTGTGTGGATCATTGCATACCTTAGCTAGGACTCAAACATGATCTTCCATGCCACAATACGCTTCTATAATCTTCAAGAGATCTCTGTAATAACTAGAGTTAACTAAGTCGGCTAAGACTGGTTACATGCTACGTTATCTGGGAATAATCTTTAAACATGATCTCAATTCCTTAACACGAACCAATGTAAAGGTAGGAATATGATCAGGAGGTATCCAAAAGCACATTGAAATCACCAGGAGCAACCACACAAGCTCAAACCACTTTATCCATGAGATTCTTCACACCGGAGCACATGAACTTCACTGTCTTCAACTGCCATAAAAGAAAGATAGCTTGCGGACCACCAAAACATGAACCATTGCAATTGTAGGCACTTATCATCATCCTAGACTTCCATCTAGAACCGTAGAGCAAAACAGTTTAATGCAGAGGAATGCGGAGCAAAATACTCTCTCAGGCACCATTGAATAATTAGAAAAAAACAAGTTTTACTCTAGTGAATGTAACTCACTCAAATCTTCATATTGGAGACTCAAACATAGGATTTAGCATCTTCAAACATGTCTCTAAATAAATTCCAATCTACAGACCAAGATCTTTAATCTCTAAGAAATGCAGAGTAGTAATTTGGACTATTCTTCAGTATGCAACTCATTGTCTTTACTGTGGTTCACTATTTCCTTTCTGATTCTTCCGGAGGGGCTAGTTTTCTCAATATCCTCAACATATAAGGCTTCTAACCAAATAACAAAATAGGATATAGTTGACACCAATGAAAACAAGGATATGTTGACATCAATGACAACACCGATTAGGCACATACTTGCAATAATCCCATGCATTCAAGATGTTCATAAAGCCATTATAGTCTAATGTGAGGGAATTTAGATCACAATTTTGGAGACTAATTCTTCGACAGTGATCGTACTATTATCAAATTTTATGGAGCCAAAGAGGAGCAAGACATTCTCCCTATTGTCATGCTAGAGAGGTTAGCCTTCCTTGAAGCATTATAGTAGCTAAATGAATCTGAAAAGATACATCTCAAGAATTAGAAGAAGGGATCTTTTCTCCCTTCCACCCTTAAGTTTTCTGAATTCACAATCACTACCAAATAAGGTATTAACCTTCTAAAGATTAAATTAATGGATTATAGAATGACAACTAGCAAGGTGAGGCACTATGACCCTGAGCATTTCATAGATCAAACTAGGAGGTCAAGGAGAAGATTAGGGTATGATCACCATTTTAATATTGTAGAGGGTTTGATAAAAAAATGTTGGACAATGAAGCAGGAGCATCTAAGGTTGTAGAGCAATCTTGCATCAACCAAAAAAAAACATTTGCATTATTTTCTTTTCTTTCATTTCAGTTATAGTTTAGTGATTTACAGTTCAACATTTTCTGCAACATTTTACCACATCTTCATGTTAGAGCTCATAGAGCCGGATTTAGCTTCTATGTCATGTTAGATGCATCATACTCATATTTCAAGAGATTTGGATTCCTCTACAGAAAGTTATCGCTACCCAAAGATCATCAACTTTCACAGAGTAGAGCATCCATGCAGTCAATTGAGAGGAGAAGGTTTGCAGAACACTTCTGTGACTTGTGGAGCCAAAAGAAATATATCACATAGCAAATAAGGACCATATAAACCTTCCTTGAGGTCCACACAATGTTTCATTCAGTTGCAGAAAAATACCATATATTGGAGGTCGGCCTACATGTTTCTACACATTTCATCATTCATTGGAGTTTATAACCTCTTAAGGCTGACATGAAGGATTCTATGATCTTGGAGATGATATATATACACCTCTTAGATGCATTAGGAAGTTAGTTAGTAGTTATGGTGTTGCAAGTATGTGCCTAATCGGTGTTGTCATTGATGTCAACATATCTGTTGTCATTTGTGTCAACTTCACCATGCTCTTATTTTGTTGCTTGATTGTAATAAGTGAAATGCTTTGTATTTACCTATGAAAGTGATCTTGATGTTGAGGTTATTGAGAAAATTAGCTCCTCTGGTAGAAATAGTGAGTTGCAGTGGAAATAGTGTATTGCATACATAAGAACAGTTCCAAAGATTGCTCTGCATTTCATATAGGATAAATATCTTTGTTTGCGGATTGAAATTTATTTAGAAGTCTATCTGAAGAGGTTATATGCTAATTTTGAGCCTTTGGTATGAATATTTGAGCGAGTTATGTTCACTAGAGTGAAAACTATTTTTTCTATATGTTTGGCGGTGACAGGGAGAAAGTGTTATACTCCGCATTCCTCCCAATTAAAGTATTTTGGTTTGTAGTTCTAGAGTTAAGTCTAATTTGGTGTTGTGTGCCCTCATCTCTAATGGATTGTGATCTCGTGGTCTGTAAGCTATACTTTCCTTATGTCAGTGGCCGATGGTGTTGTTCTTGTGCTCTGATTTGAAGAATCTTCTTGACAGAGTGGCTGGAGATTATGCGGTTGTTCCTGGTGGTTACAATGTGCTTGTGGATGTATCCTGGTCATGTTCATACCTTTGGATTGGTCTGCAAAGAGAAAATAAGATTGTGGATGACGAATGTTCTTAGTAGACCTAGTGTTCTCACCAGTCTTGGCCAACTTGGTTGATTTCACTAATTATGGAAATGCATTGAAGATTGTAGAAGTGTGTCATGGCGTGGAAGATTGGATTTGAGTCCTAGCTAAGGCATGGCATGATCCACATAATCTTTACATCTTTTCCCTAGCTAAATTTGTATTAGGTCCAGACCTATTTTATGTATGATTGGAATGCCAACCTTGGAGATTGTTCCAATGGTTGATGAATGTAATGTCGACCTTGATGTACATTCCAAGGTTGATGAATTGTATAAAAGCATGTAATGTAGTTGTAAAAAATGTGTGTGGAGTACAAAAATGAAGAGATAAGTGTGAAGGTGTGAAGGAGCAAAGTAGAGAAGTTATTGCTTCAAAGGAACTAAACCCAGGCATGGAGTAGATGCTAGTTAATCGGTTCACCCTTTGGCAGTGAGCCATTCTTTGAAGTGAGCAATTTGGGTAGTGAGCCTCCATTTTTTGATATTGTTATAAGTCATATGTTTTGTGGGCTAACACCCACTGTGGTTTTTCCTTTAAGGGTTTTCCACATAAAAATCTAGTGTCTACTATGTTGAATGTGTGATTGTGATTAAGTCTATAGTTTCATGCTTTCATGTTTAAATCTGATTATTAGTAGTTAAGTATTTGATGGTTTGATATTCAAATGAAGTTAAGTTTTTGTGACAACTGATTCACCCCCCCTCTCAGTTGTCCTATGCATTTCAACATATGGTATTTTAGATGAAGAATTTTGTTCTAGGAGGCACTTCAATGCCCCATCTTTTATTTCTATTGTAACCTGGAAAGTAGGCCTATGAGCCCTTTGAATGTAGCCCACATGTTTCTAGCATATAAGCATTGTGATTGTTTGATATTGAGCATTTGAATCTTTCATTACACTCTATATTTATGTTGTTTCCATTGTGTTTACTCTAGCTGCATGGTTTAGACATTTCATTCTTTGGACCCTCCATCCATGTCTGCATCAAGTGGTATCAGAGTGAAGTTGTGAATCCTTTGGGAAGTGAAGGCATTCTGTAAGATCTTGTGGTGAACAGAGCACCTACATGAGGCAGTCTACTTGTGTTTGCCAATAAAGTGTTGATTGTGAGGCAATTGCTACCTTGTAGTCAGATCACTGAATTGAGGTAGTTACACTAGATCCTAGGAAGATATGCCACCAAGAAGGATGTATGATATGGCTAATGGTGCTAGAAGAATGGAAGAAATGATAGAGATGATGAGGAAAATGAAGGTTAGATTGGATGTTTTAGAAGAAGATATAAGAAGAGGACTAAACCCTAGACATGAAGATGAAAGTGATGATGGTGAATTTCAAGCTGCTGACCAAAATTAAGAAGCCCTAGAAGAAGAATCAGATTAGATAAATATGTTGAAAGCTATTTCTAAGATGGGAAATAGACCTAGAGTGGAAGTACCAAATTATACTAAAAATTTAAATCATGAGGAATTGATTGACTAGATAAATGACTTGGAGGAATACTTTGAATATGAAGAAATTGAAGATTCAGAGAGAGTGAGATTTGCAAAAACTAAGTTGAAAGGACATGTTGCTATTTGGTGGAAAGAGGTTTAATTGGATTGAAATAGGAGAGGAAAGGAGCATATCATAAAGTGGGATATGATGGTGACAAAATTGAAAAATCAGCTCATACCTGTTGACTATGAGTTGGAATTGTTGAAAAGATTACAAAACCTATGGCAAAAGGAGAAATCTGTGAAGGAGTACACTGAAGAATTTCATAAGATGATCATAAGGACTGGACATAGTGAAGCAAGAAAGGAAAAAGTGGCAAGGTACATAAATGGATTGAGGATGAATATTCAAGAAGAACTAATTTTGGTGAGGATGACAACAGTAGAAGAAGCATATCAGTTTGCATTGAAGGTTGAAGACAAGTTGAATAAGAGGTATGAGAAAAGGTAGAGAGGTAGACGAGGTAAATTTCAAAGAGGTAGAACTTATTCCAGAGGAGAAAGACCTTATGTGGAGCAAAACAAGGAAAGTAGCCCATATAAGAAGGAAGACAGAGATAACAATTCATACCAGAGGGATGACAGGAGTTTCTACTACAATAGTAGAGGGAGTCATTATTCTTACCACAAATAAGGGTACCAGAGAGATGAAATTGGATTTGACAAAAGTTCATTTAGAGGAACTTGTTTTAAGTGTGGAGGTGAAGGACACAGATCATTTGAATGTCATCAGGGAAGTACTAGCAAGAGAACACGGAATAGTGCAAGAGCAACTTATGCAAAGGAAGAACCAATTGGATCACCTAGTTTAGTGGGAAGGCTAGAGAAAGGAGAATCATTAGTCATGAGGAGAGCATTATTCTAACTAGAAATAATTGAGGAACCGCCACAAAGGAGAAGTTTGTTCCATACAAGATGTAAATTAGGAGGTAAATGTTGTAAGGTTATCATTGATAGTGGTAATACTAATAATTTGGTTTTAGAAGAGATGGTGACAAAGATGAACCTAGAGAGATTGAAACAACCTAAGCCCTACAAGATAGCATGGATTCAAGATGGGCACAAGGTATTGGTGACTGAACAATGTTTGGTGAAATTTCATATAGGATCTTATGTTGATGAAGTATTGTGTGATATTATGCTGATGGATGTATGTCATATATTGCTAGGGAGACCATGGCAGTATGATAGAAATGCTATACATGATGGGAGGAAGAATACTTATACTATAACATCTAATGGGAAGAAACATATCTCGATACCTTTGGAGCATGAGCCTAAAAGTGAAGTATGTGGGAATGCTAGAATCTATTTGGTTGACAGAGCATGAGCCCATAGCTGAGAATATGTGTTTCTCTTTGATTCCAAACAAGTGTGGAACCCTAAGCACAGAAAACACCACAACAAAAGAAGAACCACAACCAGAGGAAATAACTAAATTGTTGACAGAGTACCAAGCTATCATATCAGATAATGTGCCTGAAGGATTGCCACCAATCCAGAGTATTAGTCATCATATGGACCTTATACTTGGAGCCAGTTTGCCTAACAAAACAACACACCATATGACACAACAGAAAATGCAGAGCTGAATAGACAAATACAAGAGTTGTTGAGGAAAGGATTGATAAGAGAAAGTTTAACCCCATGTGCGGTACCTATAGTACTAGCACCGAAGAAATGTGGAGAATGGAGGATGTGAACAGACTCTAGAGCAATCAATAAGATCATAGTTAAGTATAGATTTATGTTGCCAAGGATGGATGACATCATGGACTATTTGAGTGGATCAAAGTATTTCACAAAGATAGACTTGAAGAGTGGATACCATCATATCAGGATCAGAGAAGATGAGTGGAAGACTACATTTAAGACAAATGAGGGATTGTATGAGTGGTTAGTGATGCCCTTTGGGTTAACTAATGCACTAAGTACTTTCATGAGGTTGATGAATGAGGTTTTGAAGAAATTCTTGGGTAAGTTTGTTATTGTATACTTGGATGATATTCTGATTTTCAATAAGACAAACCTGAGGAACATTTGTGGCATGTATTAGACAAGTATTGTAAAGGTTGAGAGATGAGAAATTGTTGATAAAAATCAAGAAATGTAGTTTCGTGAAGGAAGAATTGGTATATTTGGGATTTGTGATTTCTGCGGAAGGATTGAAGATGAACCCTAAGAAAGTTAGAGCAATTGTTGAGTGGCCAACATCTGTGAACATTGGATAGGTAAGATCATTTCATGGATTAACAAGTTTTTACTGGAAGTTCATTAGAAATTTTAGTACAGTATGCACACCAATGATAGAGACAATGAGAGGTGACATAAAGCATTTTAAGTGGACATCAGGAGAAAATAAGAGTTTTGAATTATTGAAGTGTAATAAGTGACAGAGTAACCAGTATTAGCATTACCGGATTTTAACAAAGTATTTCAAGTAGATTGTGATGCCAGTGGAAATGCAATTGGAGCAATGTTAAGTCAAGAAGGGAGACTAGTATCATATTTCAGTGAGAAGTTGAATGATGCAAGGAGAAGATATTTAGTTTATGATCAGGAGTTCTATGCCATAATTCAAGCTTTGAAGAAGTGGAGACATTACTTGTTGCTTAAGGAATTTGTGTTGTACAATGATCATCAATCTTTGCAGTATCTGAATAGTTAAGGAAAGTTAAATCAGAGACATGTGAGATGGCTAGAGTTCATGCAAAGTTACACATTTGTATTGAAGCATAGGAGTGAAAAGTCAAACAAAGTTGTAGATGCATTAAGTAGAATGAATTTGTTGACAGAGATGAGGGTAGAAGTATTAGGATTTGAGGAACTTAAGCATATTTATGAAGAGAACCTTGATTTTGCAAAACCATGGAAAGCATGTAAGGAACCTATTGTGACAGATAGAAGTAAGTGGTTGGATTATTTCATTAAGGAGGATATGTTGTTCAAAGGAAATCAATTATGTATACCTAGGAGTTCAATGAGAGACAATTTGATCAAGGAGAAGCATAGTGGTGGATTAGCAAGACATTTTGAGATTGACATGATAGTAGCTTTGGTAAGTGAACATTACTTTTGACCTCATATATATAAGGATGTAAGGAAATTTGTTCAGAGTTGTAGAGTTTTTCAAGTTACAAAAGGGAGTAGTCAGAATATTGGTTTGTACAAATCTCTGACAGTACTGGATGGACCTTTGGAAGATATAAGCATGGATTTCATATTGGGTTTTCCAAGAACACAGAGGGGATATGATTCTATATTTGTAGTAGTGGACAGATTTTCAAAGATGGCACATTTCATTCCTTGTAAGAAGACAAATGATGATGTACATGTTGCTGACCTATTTTTCAAGGAGATTGTGAGATTGCATGGATTACCTAGGAGTATAGTTTGAGATAGGGATACAAGATTCATTGGATATTTTTAGAGGACATTATGGAAGAAGATAAGGACAAACCTAAAGTTTAGTTCAACATTTCACCCATAGACAGATGGACAAATAGAAGTGGTAAATAGGAGTTTGGGTAACTTGTTGAGATGTTTAGTAGGAGATAAAGCGAGAAATTGGGATCTAGTTCTACTACAAGTAGAGTTTGCATACAAGAATTCATTGAACAAGAGTACAGGGAAGACACCATTTGAAGTTATGATAGGAGTGAAATGTAGAGGATTTGGAGAGCTAAGAGACATAAGTATGGAGAACAAAAGAAGTGTAGAGACATAAGAATTTGCAAGATACATGGAGACACTACATAATGAAGTTAGAAAGCATTTGGAGAAGATGAATAGTAAGTATAAGGAGCAAGCAGATGAGAAGAGGAGACATAAAGAATGTTTAGTTGGAGATGAAGTAATGATATATCTAAGAAAGGAGAGATTTCTAGTGGGGACATACAACAAGATGAAGATGAAGAAGTTTGGACCATGTAAGATCCTTAACAAGTTTGATTCAGGGAATGCATATGAAGTAAAATTACCAGAGATATTTGGTATATCACCTAAATTCAACATTACAGATCTATATCAGTATCATGAGGGAGAATCAAGTGACAACATTGAAGAAGATTTGAAGAATCAGTTACCACAACAACCACTAGAACAAATAGAGAACATCTTGGATAGTAGAGTTGGATGCAGTACCAGAGGCAAGCAGTAAAAAGTGTATTTGGTTTAAAATGGAAAGGAAGATCAGAAGAGGATTCATCATGGATCTCTCAAGCTAAGGTAGATCACCTTGGTTTTCCTCTAGCCCCAACAAAGTGAGGGACTCACTTTTTTTTCAACAAGCCTGGGTGTTTGATGCAGGATCATCCCAGGTTGTAGAGCAATCTTGCATAAAAAAAACATTTGCATTCTTTTCTTTTCTTTCATTTTAGTTATAGTTTAGTGATTTACAGTTCAACATTTTCTACTGTATTTTACCATATCTTCATATCAGAGCTCACGAAGTAGGATTTAGCTTCTATGCCATTTCAGTTACATCATACTCAAATTTTAGGATATTTGGATTCCTCTACATAAAGTTATCGCTACCAAAAGATCATCAACTTTCATAGAGTAGAGCATTCATATAGTCAGTTGAGAGGAGAAGGTTTGCGGAACACTTTTGTGACTTGCAGAGCCAAAATAAACATATCACATGACAAATAAGGACCACATAGACCTTCCTTGAGGTCCCACCATGTTTCATTCATTTGTGGAGCAATACCATATGTTGGAGGCTGACCTACATGTTTCTACATGTTTCATCATTCATTGGAGTTTGTGACCTCTTAAGGTCAACGTAGAGGATTCTATGAGCTTGAAGATGATATATACATCTCTTAGATGCATTAGGAAATAATTTAGTAGTTATGGTAGTTTAAATGAAGAATTTTATTCTGGGAGGCACTTGTAATGTCCCCCATATAGCTCATTGCAGTAGTGGACCAGGGTTAACCTATAATTTGACTTCCGTGGGACTTACTATTCATAGTAAGTCAAGAGCTGAGAAATTACTATTTTTAGTAAGGTAGTTGTGGAGGTCCTTGGCATAATATTCATGGTCTCGATATGACTAGAGCTTAAAATTATATAATATAAGTCAAATTAAATATTTAACTTATATTATTTTATGAGACCTTGATATGACTTTAAGTTATAAAGTAAAAGTATTTTATAAAGTGCAAGTTGCAACTTAAAGTTGTATTCCTAGGGATGGGCACCCCTCATGGAATGATAAGGGGTTGAGATATAATTTAAAACAATTAAAAATAATTCCCTCTTGGGCGTTGGGAAAAACAAAAACAAAAGGACCAAAAAGAACCTCATTTGGTTATGCTATGTTTTATGAAAATTACTCTCATATTGAGTTTTCCCATGCATTGGGTTTGAGCTTGGCTCTAGGGTTATGGAGATTGATTTGTAGAGATGAAAACCTCTACAAATTTGCCTTTCTTCATGCATGAAAGATTGCATTAGGAGAGGATTAGAGGAGATTCACACATGAGTTCCATTTGTGCATTCATTTGAATCATTTTGAAGTGGTTTTGGACTGATAATGGATATATTTGACAAGGTTTGAGAGTACAACTGAAGATAGAGATTTTATGGACATTTTCTACAATTTTTGGGAGTTTTAATGTTGTCATACATAGGTCATACCTTGCATCAGCTGGGCTGTACCTTTGCCCAGACTGTACTGCATTTAGTGACTGTTTGAAGGGACTTTGGAAGATCTTTGGTCTGCATTTATGATCGATTGGAGGTTGCCTATACATTTAGACCAATATAGTCTAGTTTTCTAGGAGTTCCAACATTATTTCTTGCTGCCATATCCACTTAAGGGGCCATACCTTGCTGGTACAAACCGTGGGTCTATGAGAATAGCAAAAAATTTCATTTGGGTTCCATATACTTGTCATTTAGGAGTGCCAAGGGTCTGATTGGAAGTTGCTATCATTTGTAAAACAATCTTCTTCCATTTCTAGGAGTGTAGCTTTTTTCTGTATGTTATATGGCTAGTCTGACAATGACCCCGACATGAAGTTGTGAATCTTGATATGGGTATGTAATAGAACTTCATATATTTGGCTTCCTTCAATCTGGGTCTTTGTTATTTTATTGATATCTATTCTAGTTTTTATGGGTTTTCCATATATGCTTCATTTTATATATCAATGTTGCAAAAATCACACATGCAAAAACATGCAATAAAAACCTAAACCTAAAACCATCAAAAAAATACAAAAACACATATAGAGAAGACATATACCAAGGGTGTATGCTACAATGGTATCAGAGCAGAAGATCTTGCCATCCTGTGAGGTTAAATATGACATGCATAAGTTTAAAATGAGACATGTGGCCTATAGATAGATATAATTTTAGACCACAACCAAGAACACAAAACCCATAGAGAATACAGAAAGGAGAAGTACCATAGATTGTTCCATTTGATTCATAGATATAGATTCCATAGTTGCTACAGGAGGGAGAAGTACCTGTAAAGGATCCATTTTTATATGAACTACCACTAATTATAGGACCTACAGAAGAAATGGGTTACAAGGAAGGTGAGGAACCTAGCATGCGTGAGATCTTGAATGTGCTCACCCAGAGCTCATTGGCTTTAGAAAGAGAATTGAGGGAGTCTTGACAGGAGTTGAGAGAATCACAGGTAGAGATAGCACATACCCTCGGACAGTTGCTTCCTCGAGATGGAAGAAATAATAGGGATAATAACAATAATCATGTGACAGGAACAGGTACAATGGAGGTGACAAGAACAAGACCAATGGTGGTGATAGAAACAGGGACAATCGAGGCAATAGGAACATGAATAATGTGGGTGATAGACACAACGGTGATAGGAACTAGAGGGACATGAATAATGGGGACAGGAACCAGGATGACAGACATAGGTACAGAGAGGATGAGGTTGAGGCATTAGTTACCCACCGGAGGGCTTCATAATTCACATCAGGTGATAGACTTGGAATACCCAATTTTGCTCCCAGGAACCAAGTTCCTGAACAGGACCCCACATAGGCTAAGTTTCAGGAGGAGATTCTGAGGAACTGGAGAGCATCCAGTGCAGAGTTTAGGGCCGAGATGACTTTTGTAGAGTACTCTGACATTAGGATAAAGAACAGACCTCACAGGGGAGGTAGACCTCAGAACCAAGAGTTGCAAAAGAAAGTGAGCAAAATGACACTTCCCTACTTTGATGGATTGGGTAAAACCACCGCAAGAGCTTGGGTCTAGAAAATGGATAGCTACTTGTAGATTAGTCCCATGCTAGAGGAGGATGCCATTACGTATGTAGCTTTACACTTGGAGGGTATTGCACATAAGTGGTGGAGCAACAGGAAGGTCGCATTGGGTCACGATTAGATCACTTCATACGTGGAGTTCACTACTAGACCAATCGATAGGTTTGACAAAAAGGACCTAGAGTTATAGTTTAAGGAGTTAGCATAGTTGAGGCAGAGTGGATCAGTAGATTCCTTTGAGTTCCAGGACCTATCTGTTATGGTCCCAGATATTTCAGAGCACAGATTGGTCATTCTATTCATTAATGGACTATCAAACCCACTATGTGGTTGGGTTAAGGGCTTTGACCCTACTTCACTCCAGGAGGCCATGCAAAATTCTAGAGATATGGAGTCATCAGTGTGGCAGAATAAATTTTAGTCTAAGGGCTCCCCACACAGGAGGGATAAGGAGAAGGATAGGAGACCCTTCCATAGGGATGTTGAGTAGCATAAAGACAAATCAAATAGGTTGACAGATGAACAACTTAACAAATACAAGAGGAAAAAACTTTTATTCCATTGCAAAGAACCATGGGATCCCTCACATAAGTGCATGTCATGCCCACATTTCCCATGTGGTCATGACACGCAACACACATGTCATGTCCACATTTGTCATGTGGTTATGACACGAAATATAAAAAAATTTCCATGCATCCCTAGAAACCCCCTTGCACGCGTCAGTGTGTTCAGTGGCAATACACATAAGGCATAAACATGTCAATCAAATCTTGGGGTACTGTGATCACATGCGCAATCTCCTGCATGATGATAGCTTACTAAGGGGGTCAATGCAACACGAGAAGCATCACCATTAGGGTTAGGATCGATTGATCGAAACCCTAAGCTTTCCTAAGTGAGTGACGAGATTTCGACACGAGTCAAAATTAAAACCCTAATTCTAATGTATTAAAAGAATAAATAACAACTTAATCAAAACAACTAGTTTGCGGAAACATTAAAATATTACTCAACGCAAGGTTTAAATTGCCTAAGAAAATTAACCCTAATTCTTGAAAAAATCTGGCAGCATAACACCACTAGGGCATATATAGGAATTATTCTAATTAAGAAATCATGCTCAAGAGTTCCCTAAACTCACTAAAGTTGTTTAATAAAAATAATTACGCTAGGGAGAAATAATTTCCGCACTAGGGTTCTCTAATTAATTAACTAGATTAATGATTAAATTAATATTCTACTTCGATTAAATCCAAACATACAATTAAATTAATTAAATCGACCCTACTAATATACTATTTCATTATTATTCACAAGTTACAATATTAAAATTAAGGTTCCCAATATTAGTAATAAAGTCCCCTATAGTGTCCTATAAATAAAAGAATATTCTCCAAAGTCTAATAAAACAAGAAAACTAATAATCTAACCCTTACCTAAATAAAATAAGATTACTACCCTCAATAAAATTAAAACCCCTCTAACTAAAGTTTACTCCAACATATATTAATTTGGCCCTACAATCCATAATACCCAAAGGCTAAACAAAAAGAATAAAATGCACCCCAAAATAAATTTAAAAAACCCCTTTAATATAAAAATCCTCACCTCGCAACCCTAAAAGGTCTTCTCAATAAAAAATTTGTTTCCTTAAGACAAGTGAAAAAGAAATCCTAACCCTATTCCTCTCATTCCATTCTTTCTCTACCCTCATTCTCCTTCTCATTTTGTTTCTCTCTTGTTTTGTTGTAGGTCCAAGCATAGGGCAGCCATGGAAGCTTGCCCATGGCGGTATACTATGTGAGTATATGCTTAAAGAAAAACCCTAGTTTCTTTTTTTTTAAAGTATAAATATAAATATATATATGCCTTCATGAACTAGAAATGAATATATACACAAAATACCAAATGTGTTGCAGAGGAGGGAATAACACGGTGTGTGTGTGTGTGTGTGTGTATATATATATATATATATGTTAACCCTCTGTAGATTGTTGCAGGGTCATTTCAAAGAGAATGGCGGCTTGTAAGTATATGGGTCGTGGACCCTTTTTCTGTAGGTTTAAGTGACAACGATGGCAGTAGCGGGGTGGGCGCTACCCACAGGAGAGGAGCGGCGAAAGTGTGGGCAGGGGGTTCAAACCCTCCCCATAATACATTCTTTTTTTATTTAAAATAAATAAAAAACATAGCAAGAAACACATATGTGGTGGGGATTCGGATTCCCCACCGCTCTCTACACCTCCATACTCATAGCCTATAGTGCTCAGCCAACAGAAAACATTTTTTAAATTTTTTTTCTTTTATTATATTTCAACACTCATCAATGCAATAATGGTATATTACTCAGCATTGGATATATATATTTCAGTATAAAAGAAAGTGATTAATATGACATTTAAATATAATCATTCATATATATATATACACACAAACACACAGAAAGTTTTTTTTTTTCAAATAAGTGTAGATGTTTCAGATTGTATTTATATGCTCATATATATATAAACAACATTAGGCAAGAATGATTTTATAATATATACACAAATGTATTTCTTTTTTTCATCTAACATGATTTTTTTTTTTTTGTCAATAAATATATATTTAAAAGGGAAACAACAACTAAATTTTTTTTTGCAACTATAAACATTGAAACATCAACACATCATTTTTTTTTTTTTTGAAATAAATCAGCAACTACATAAATTCTCTTTTGTCCAAAACATAGATTTAAAATAGCAACATTGCATATATATATATATATAAAGGAAAATAGAAACATCAAATAAACCAACCACTTACACATTTTAAAGCCAACATCATAACTAAAATTTCCATTAACACTATTCTCACAATATTTTTAAATCAGCAACCTATATTACATTTTTGCAACCTCAAAAATAGATTATAACACAAATTAAAAATCATTCAGCATTACATAATAAGAGAGAGTATTTTCTCTCTTTCTTTTTGACAAACTAAACAAAGGCCAATCTTGGCCATGGCTCTCAAGAAGCCAAAAAAAAAAAATAATACACATGAATTTAAAGCACTTCCTTTAAGCTCCAAGGCCAACAATATACTTGCAAGAAAACCAAACAAGGGAGTGGAAAACCAAACCACAAAATTGCTCTCCTCCCTACCATAGACTCACTAATGAGTCACCCCCAAGATTGGAGGTCATCCACACACAAGGTTTAACACTCCACAACACAACAATGAGCAAACCAATAAAACATGAAGAACACCCATGGATTTAACACAACACAAAACTCATAGAAATGAGTTTGAAGGGGTATGGGAGTGGACATCACTCAACTCAAGAGGCCACTCCAAAATCTCAAAATCTCAACACAAGCAAGGCCTCAAGCCCAAAATCATTACTCCAAGAAACACATAGATTTCACCATGGCACTCATGCCAAACAAAAATGCTCCATACTCCAAATCTTGCCCTCAAGGCCATAAGTACCAACACTAGGAGGGTGACCTCGAGGAGGTTCACTTCTCCCCCACCCCACACATGTTGAGCATCTTCTCCAAATGGAGAGGCTCTTATGAACACCCTCAAAACCCCACAACAACAAAATACAAAACACACACACAAAGAAATTACACAACAAAATATAAATGCATAAGGAAAGGCTTTAAGCCTTGAATTCTACCATGAAAAGCCCAGCAATGGTAGGTAGTTGAAGTAAAGCCTTCCAATTCCACCTCCAAGTCCTTCCTCCAAAAGTGCCTCCAAAAACCCTCTAACTCTCTCCAAAAATTCAAATAAAATAGAAAATGTAATGAAATCAACAACCCTCTCCCTCTCTTCAAAAGGGATTAAAATAGGCTCTCTTCATGAGCCTTGAGGAATGAGAAGGTGACACATATCACCTTCTCCTTCCTCCTCACATCGACTTGCAAGCTCCATGGAATTTGGGGGTGACCTCACCCTCCCATTCCACTAAGTCTTGCCTCCTCCACTTGTGCTCTCTCACACATGTGTGAGAGCAAGGTGGAGCCCAAAAAGGATGAGGGTACGACAAGTGTCCCAATCCTATCCTCCTATGAAAGCCCACAAAACCCCAAGGTACTCTCACCAATGTGTGAGAGCCTTGGAGTTGGGTCTTCCACAATTAGGGGTCTTGAAGACTCCCCAAGCCTTCAATGCAAGGTACCCCAATGCCTTGGAATGAGGTGTGGATAAGGTTGAAGGTTTGACCCAACCTTCCACTCCTCCCCAAACTTCCATTTTCGTCACTTCACTTCAGGGTGAAGTTTAAGTGACCATATGAGAGTTATCCTAGGGTTAGACAAGCTCAAATGGGCCCTAGACCCTAGGGGTACAACCCAGGGTCACTTTTAACCTAAATTGAGCACCATAGGATGCATAAAATCACATGAAAAGGGGTCACAAAAATTAAAACAAAACAAGTTCAAATAAACATTACACATTTACAACACTAATATACAATCAACTGAAAATAGGTAGACCTAGCCCAAAAGACAACATATGCAAACATTACGAAAATTCATCAAGCATTTACATAGTTGATCTTGGTTCCTCTTGGAACTAGATCAACTCAACATGGGATTTCACAAAATGTGTGGGATGATCTCTGATTTTCCATAGCTTGGGAAAATCACCTACGCACTTAAACTAAAGATTAATCCAACATGTATATCATAGCCGAAGCAAGGAAAATCATGCACTCACACCATCACATAATCATTTAAAATATCATAAAAAAATCACATCATAATTAGATTCATAATTTGCATTTCTATAAACCATCTCAAGATAAAAATCACATAGTAAATCCAAAATATGATCTCACGACTAGTATCTCTAACATATCAGAATGCATATCACAAGTCTAATCATCATCAGTGAATCAAAATCAGGATCTAGTCTCATCACAACATTCTAAGCATAATTAACCAAAATAAAGAAATATAGTCTAAAAAGTCTATATATTGGGATCAACAGTCCCCAAATGTCTAAAATGTCTCCAACATTAATATGAAACAAGCAAAAATAAGGGAGTAAAATAATAGGCCTCATAATGCCCACACAAGGCTAAGGCCAAGTTGATAGAGTACTATTCAGCTGAGGAGTCATAGTCAGAGGCATCTAATTCACATTCAAATCAGCCTTCATACCATGAGGATAGTGGAGATGAGAGAGCATCATAGCACAATGTTGGTAGTGGTGGTACTCTTGCCCAGCTTTCTATTTTTCAGAAGGTTGGTTCATTCAAAGTGCATGGTGTACTTGGAGGTCAGTGTATTATCACCCTCATAGATATAGGAGCCACACATAACTTCATTGACAAGGGGTTGGTAGCTCGAAGGGGATTGAAGGTAGAGGAATTTGAAGGCTTCAAAGTTATGGTAGCTGACAAATTTAAAATGACATACAACATGAAGATTCCTGGGTTGAAAATTATCATGGGTGAGTATGAGTTGGTGGATGATTTTTATGTGGTTGGCATTGGGGATATAGATGTTGTACTTGGCATGCATTGGATGAGCCATTTAGAAGAGTTCACCATGAATGTGAAGAAGATGGAAATAAGATTTGAATTCAATGGGAAGAAAATATGTCTTAGAGGCTTGTCAGATGGTGGACCACGAGTGGTGTCACTGAAGAGGATGGAGAGGTTACTGAGACATGACCAGGTTGAATGGACAGCAGAGTGCCTCATTATGCCAGAGTCCCCACCATAGCAGAAGGATAGTTATCACCCTAATATTCAGAATCTCTTATCCAAGTACAACAAGATGTTTGGAGATATACTACCAAGAGTACCTCTTGATATAGGCATAGAGCATGTTATTGAGCTAGAGGATGGGACCAAGCCCATCATGATCACTCCTTATTATCATCCAAAGAGGCTCAAGGATGGAATTCAAAAAATAATTAAGGACTTACTGGAGATGGGATACATCCGGCCCAGTAAGAGCCCATTTGCTTATGCAATTGTTCTTGTCAAAAATAAGGATGGAACAATTATGATGTGTATCGACTATAGGGCATTGAATAAGAAAACCATAAAAAATAGGTATCCTATTCTGAGGATTGATGAGTTAATAGATGAGTTAAATGGTGCTTGCTATTTTTTTAAGATAGATCTTAGATCAGGATACCATTAGATTTGCATGAGGGCAGAGGATGTAGAGAAGACTGCTTTCATGTGTCATTACAACAACTTTGAGCTTTTGGTGATACCATTTGGGTTAACCAATGCCCCTACTACCTTCCAGAGTTGTATGAATCAAATTTTTAGATAGCAATTTCAGAAGTTTGTATTAATCTTTTTTGATGATATACTGATTTTCAGTAGGAGTTGAGATGAGCACTTGAGACATTTGGAGGATATGTTGAGTATTTTGGAGAGTGTGTCCCTCTATGTCAAGGAGTCCAAGTGTGACTTTGGCATGATAGAGTTGCTCTATCTGGGTCACATTATCAGTGCAGATGGTGTCAGGGTAGATCCAGATAAGATTAAGGTAATTGTTGATTGGCCCCCACCTACAAACCTCACACAGCTTAAGGGTTTGTTTAGACTATGTGGTTTTTATAGGAGGTTTGTAAAAGGCTTCTCATAGACAACAATACCTTTGCCAGATTTGACAAAGAAGGGAGCCTTTGTGTGGTCTAATTCAGCCCAATAGTGCTTTGATCATTTCAAACACTTAATGTCTACTTGCCTCATGCTTGCGATTCCCGATTTCACCAAACCATTTGAGTTGCAGTGTGATGTTTCTAGAGAGGGAATAGGGGTAGTGCTTTTGCAGGAGAAGCACTAGATAGCATTTGAAAGTAGGAAACTTTGGGGTGTTGAGAGGAGTTACTTGGTGTATGACCAAGAGATGTTGGCCATAATGCATGTATTGGCCAAGTTCAGGCCTTATCTAGTTGGAGGCAAATTCATAATCAAAACATATCATAATAGCATCAAATATTTTACGAACCAAAAGGATCTGAATGATAGACAACATAAGTGGGTGAGCAGGTTACAGGCATATGATTTTGACATTGAGTATGTCAAGGGCAAGAGGAAAATAGTTGCAAATGCCTTATCATGCCGACCTCACTTATGCTTAGTTGGAGAGATCTCTGCTGATTGGAGGGAGATGATTATAGTAGAATATGCTAAGGACTCTTGGGCAAAAGGAATAATTGAGGGCACTAATAAGGACGAGAGATATTCTATGGTGAATGACTTGATTATGTACAAAGACATAATATTCTTAGTGCCTAATTCTCAGTTTAAACATAAGGTAATAAAAACTTTCCATGATACACCAATGGTTGGCCATCCTAGATTCTTCAAGACATATAAATAGATTTAGGAAAGGTTCACATGGAAGGACTAAAGGAGGAAGTGTAGAAGTACATTCGTGAGTGTTCCATTTGCTAGCAAAATAAGCATGAGCATACTTATCCAATAGGTTTATTATAGCCATTGCCTATTCCCAATCAGAAATGGGAATGTATCTCCATGGACTTCATCACAAGGTTTCCAAAGGTTCAAGGGAAGGACTGTATCTATGTAGTGGTCGACAGACTCACCAAATTTGCACATTTCTTCACCATTTCAACAACATTTACAGCTACTCAGCTGACTGATTTATTCTTCAGGGAGATATTCAGGTTACATGGGGTACCCAGGAGTATAGTCAGTGATAGGGACAACAAGTTCCTGATTTTATTTTGGAAGGAGTTATTTAGACTATGTGGTACTGATTTGACTCCTAGTACCAACTACCACTCGCAGACAGATGGCCAAATAGAGGTGGTGAACAAATGGTTAGAGGGGTACCTACACAATTATGTTTCAAGGTAGTAGAAAGCTTGGATTGGATGGTTGCACTTAGGGGAGTACTGTTATAATACCACACATCACATGCCTATTTAGATGATTCCTTTCATGGCATTGTATGGTTATGATGCCCCATGCTTTATAGATCTCTTGGTTGGTGATAGTCAGGTGACTAAGGCAAAGGATCTTTTGCAAGATAGCCAGGAAATTCTAAGGGAACTCAAGGAGAATATACATAAGGCACAAAATTAACAGAAGTTGTATGCAGATCAACACCGAGTGGAGAGGAGTTTTGTGGTTGGAGACATGGTGTATTTGAGGCTCCAACCCTATAGGCAATCCACTCTCAAGAAGAGTGGAGCAGATAAATTGAAACCTAGATTTTATGGTCCATTCAGGATTATCAAAAGAGTAGGTGAAGTGGTATATGAGGTTGAGTTACCATTAGACAGCAGGGTGCACAATGTATTCCATGTTTCCAGGTTGAAGAAAGCTCTTGGCCATAACATAGTTCCTTCAGTTGAACTTTCATCATTGGATAAAGAGGGGAAGTTGATCCTAGAACCTGAGGCTATCATTAACACCTAGGAGAGACACTTGAGGAAATGGGTTATCAGAGAGTACTTGGTTAAGTGGAAGAATTTGCTAGTGGAGGATGCCACTTGGGACGGTAAGCAGATATTGCAGCATCCCAAGTTGAGGTTGCTTGAGGACAAGTAATCTTGAGAAGGGTAGACTTTAATGTCCCCGATATAGCTCATTGCACCAGTGGAGCAGGGTTAGCCTATAATTCAACTTCCGTAGGCTAATGGAGGTGTTTAGGAGGTCATCTCAAGGACTTACTATTCATAGTAAGTCAAGAGCTGAGTAGTTACTATATTTAGCAGGGCAGTTGTGGAGATCCTTGGCACAATATTCATGGTCTCGATATGACTAGAGCTTAAAACGATATAATATAAGTCAAATTAAATATTTAACTTATATTATTTTATGAGACCTTGATATGACTTTAAGTTATAAAGTTATTTTATAAAGTGCAAGTTGTAACTTAAAGTTGTATTCCTAGGGATGGGCACCCCTCATGGAGTGATAAGGGGTTGAGATATAATTTAAAACAATTAAAAATAATTCCCTCTTAAGCATTGGGAAAAAGGAAAACAAAAGGATGAAAAAGAACCTCATTTGTTTATGCTATGTTTTATGAAAATTGCTTTCATATTGAGTTTTGCCATGCATTGGGTTTGAGCTTGGCTCTAGGGTTTTGGAGATCGATTTGTATGGACGAAAACCTTTGGAAAGTCACCTTTCTTTGTGCATGAAAGATTGCATCAGGAGAGGATTAGAGGAGCTTCACACAGGAGTTCCATTTGTGCATTCATTTGAATCATTTTGAAGTGGTTTTGGACTTATAATGGATATATTTGACAAGGTTTGAGAGTGCAGCTGAAGATAGAGATTTCATGGACATTTTTTGCAATTTTTGGGATTTTTAATGCTATCATACACATGTCGTACCTTGCATCTGTTGTGGAGTACCTTTGCCCAGACCGTACTACATTTAGTGACTATTTGAAGGGACTTTGGAAGATCTTTGGGCTCTATTTATGATCAATTAGAGGTTGCCTATATATTTAAACCAATACAGTTCAGTTTTTAGGGAGTTCCAACAATATTTCTTGCTGCCATATCCACTTGAGGGCCCATACCTTGCTGGTACAAATCGTGGGTCTATGAGAATAGAAAAAAAATTCATTTGGGTTCCATATACTTGTCATTTGGGAGCACCAAGGGTCTGATTGGAAGCTGCTATAATTTGTAAAATAATTTTCTTTCATTTCTATGAGTGTGTAGCTTGTTTCTGTATGCTATATGGCTGGTCTGGCAATGACCCCGACATGAAGTTGTGAATCTTGATATGGGTATGTAATAGAACTTCATATTTTGGCTTCCTTCAATCTGGGTCTTTGTTATTTTGTTGATGTCTATTCTAGTTTTTCTAGGTTTTCCATACATGCTTCATTTTATATATCAATGTTGCAAAAATCACACATGCAAAAACATGCAATAAAAACCTAAACCTAAAACCATCAGAAAAACATAAAAACACATACAGAGCAGACATATACCAGGGGTGTATGCTACAACACTTTAATGCTCTATCTTTCATTTCTGTTGTAACCTGGAAAGCAGACCTATGAGCCCTTTGAATGTAGCCCACATGTTGCCAGAATATAAGCATTGTGATTGTCTGATATATTGAGCATTTGAATCTTCCATTATATTATGTATTCATATTGTTTCTGTTGTGTTTACTCTAGCTACATGGTTTGGATAGTTCATTCTTTGGACCCTCCATCTTTGTCTGCACTAGACAAGGAATGACATTATCTCAAAAAGAGAACATTGGGCACGAATTAGCACTTGTGAGGATGTGAGGAAGAAGGGGGAGCCTACTTATAAATCAGCATTCAATGCCTTAAAGAATCCCAACATCAAGATATATAGAAGGCATGTTAAAACACTTTGATCTCTTAGGGATCATGCCTCATAGAATTTTTAAAACTATAGCACCAAGAGAGGGAATAGGTGAAATTAGGCCTACGTTTTCCCATGCCCCAGATGCAAGTATTATGATAGTGTTGAAAGGTTTAGACCCTATTGAGATTGAGTAGCAGGGTGATGTCCAGTCACTAGTAGATTATGATATGACAGAATGCACTAGAGAGAACCACAGTGAATATCAAGAGGTATTGCTAGATATTTCTTCTCCTCAGAGGCTTGTTGCGAATGTTATCCCTTTTGAGAGGTCATTGTTAAATTTATTAGAAGGGGAAAAATTTGTTCAGAGTGTTAGAACTTTATCTTTCTAACATTTTCTCTTTGATGATGCATTCATCAAAATTGAAGAGTTCAAAATGATGTTGATCAAAAGCAAAGATGAATGCAAATATTCAAATGAAGGGATACTTCTTGACAAGAGGAAGTAGATTCTAAGGGAGAAGCTATCCAAAGCATTAAAAAAAATATAGAATTTTATATGTCCAACATAACATTCGAGGAAGGAATGAGAATTGTGAGGGACAGTGGTTGCTTTTTGTTACTTGGATGGGATATAGCCTCTACTATAGCCTTGAATACCATTTGGAGGCAAACTGTTGATGAGGATTTATGGATGAAGAACAGATAGAGAAGTTTTATTTTGGGTCTACTCTTGATACCAAGAATGAGACTCTAGCTATTTTGGCCTTTGAACTAGGACACGAAAAGCCTCAAGTCATAAATGATGTCAATGAGCTAAAAGGAAACTTGGTTGTTAAAAGGTTAAAGGACACAACAACCCCAAGGCTGCCTCCTTAGTAGTCAGTACTACCCTATTTAGTGATGTTGCATCCAAAAAGCTACAGGTGGATTGTAATAAGTTGGAGGCTAAAAATGCAAGATTGATGCAATAGTATAATAAGATGAATTCATTGGTTGATCTGTCCAAGATCATCATGACTGAATGCGTGCCATCACATGTTTCTTCTAGCACTACATCTCAATAGGATAGGGACACCCTCAATCTTAGAACTAAAGGATTAAAGGAATAATTAAATAAGAGTAAGGAAGAAGAAGCTAATACGAAACCCAAGGGGTGTAGGACATCTCTAAATTAGTAAAAAGCCTTTTTTTATCATAGGATATCATGAATCTTGGGGAGAATTGATGATGCATGGATATGTTTTGATAAGTTGGAAGAAGCAAGAAATGCCTCAATTAGACAAGATCCTACCTTAAGGAAAATTATGAATACATGGATCCCAAGGATGTCCTCTATACGTAAGTTGCAATCTAGATGCCCCTCAGGAAATGTCAGGTACATATGAGGTGGTGAATATCTTGGGTGAAGTTTCTTCATCCGAAGGAAAATATGATATGATGATTAAGGAGAAATTTGAAAGTTTCAAAGATTTGGCAGAATGTCAATGTGATTTCCTCTAATTTATTTTAATAATCTATTTCAGATCTAAAAATAAATTTGTAAAACATTTCAACAAAACGCCAATTTTAACCAAAACTATCCAGCTAGTCTCACACTGTAAACACACCAAATTAGATAAAACTCCATATAATTCTTTTATTTTAGTTTATTGATGGAAAGTACAAACAATCAAGTCTAAGACACTGATTTACAACAGCAGCACACAACATGAGCTTGCACAACAAAATCTATGCAAAACCCACAAAACTATCAACACCGATTGTCACCAAATGTCATTGTAAACCCCATATATTGACATAGTTTTATTTACCAAAAGGAAATACATGAAATCTGATCTAAAAAAAAAAGAGAGTAGAAAATACCTACAACAACTCTACAACAACTACACAACACAATTCTCACAAAAAAGCTGAAATACACATTGTGTATTCAACCCACAAACCAAACACTGTTGAAATCACACCAATATTACATAGAAATGTATTGCATGATTGCAGGCATATAAAAAGGAGTGAGAAAATCTCAAAAAATAGAAAATCAATAGAAAATACCACTACACCAAACTATCCAAACCTTTAACATGAACTACTTGAAACAAGATAATTTCTGCACATCACCGAATACCCAAAAGCCCAAAATGACCCTTCAAACCCCTGCAGTAGCTCCCGCTGGTTATGGGCACTTGGGAAGGATGTAGATCAATGTAATGCATATTAATATACAAAAGAAAATGGACAGTACCAGCAACACACCAAACTTTTACAATCTTCTAAAACTTGCATACAACACACCAGCAAACACTGCACACTATCCTGTTGAATAATCCAATCTTCTACACAATGGTAGCCTTTGAATGATGCTAGTCTTGTGAATCAAGGCTTCCTATCCTGAAATCACCTAGATATCATTGACATCCCATTCAAAAGTTTCCAAAACTAAAAATCACACAAGCACACAGCTCTGTGAGGTCAAAACAAGATTTTTGGCAATAATTCTTCAAATGAAATCCTTTGTTTTTTTAATATGTCATTGCCAAGTTGGACACCCAAATGCCAATGCCATGCTTTCTAGAAAATTATTATTAATTTCCAAAACAACCTTTGCTAAAAAACTCTACCACTCCAAGTTGTCCGTTACAACCAAAAAAGCCATAAATGGTGAGATTCCCATGACACCAAAAATCTACTTTTTTGCTCCACTAAATCCCAATGCCTTATTTCATGCATGAACTTATTTATTATTATTTATTTAATATTTATTTTCTAGGATTTGGAAATTTCTCCTAACAATATAATATTAAATAAATATTATTTCCCAATGTAATCTTGTGAACTTGACCTGGTATTTTTTGACATCAGGACTTACTAAAATAGAAATTGCTATTTTTGGAAAGGGGACATGACAAATCCTCCCTCCCAAAATTGCTTGTCCTTGAGAAATTACAATTATAGTGCTCTATAATCCTTATGCCAAAATGATAAATCATGCTAAACTTCTCAAAAAGTCTTGATCTTGTACTTGTCAAGTGAGACAACTCTTGCCAAAGAATACAATGCCAACCCAAAGACTTAGATTTTTTTGTGACAATACCATGTGTTGAACAAAAATATTTATGGAATATAAGCCCTTTGATATGTGGATGATTGAGGCCTTTTATCTGATTCCCAAACTGAACTACATCTTCCCACAAAGTTTTTGTAAATTTGTCAAATACAGTTTTGTCTATCTTCCCTCCTAGCATCTTGGTAGATCTCTGAGAAGTGTACCTATGTTGTGTGATATTGTTACAACAATATTTGATGTACAACCAAATATTCCATATTACTCATGGGTTTGTAGTATGCCTTGCATCTTCCCCAATCAACAACCTCTTTCTTTTAGCTTGTTCTTCCCAAAGTGTATGTGCACTATCACAAGACAAGTTAAACTAAAAACTCCTGCAACCTCTTACAATGATATAACTCTTAAATTTTTATGGTGTATAGGAATCTTATAGAAGTCCATGCATCCTCCATAACAGTAAAGACAAATTTTTGAAATAATTGCTGTTGTCTCTCAAAATTACACCCTGGCTAAGTTGTAGAACTTAGCATTATGGAGAAACATGGGATCTTTCCAGGCTTGTGGGTCACCTATGATGGAAAGAACCTCCGGAGAAGGACGGCTTCCTCTTGATACTCCACCTATAACTATACTAATGCTTTGCAGAGGAAAGGGTAAGAAAGAAACATGAAAAGTAAAACTAACTCCTAAGGTGATGCACCAAACTGATTATCTTAACCTGTAAAATCAATTTTGCACACACAGTTTAATCAAAAGATACAAGCTTGACTTGCACAACCTAGTTCTATATGTTTTCTACATCAATATTTCATGGGAAGTATATGATGCATCATCCTAGAAGGAAAAGAACATTTCTCAACTTGAACTATTTGCACTCTAACACAACTCACAACCTACAAAATAAAATGTACTAATTGCACAAAGGCGCTACCAATGAGACACAAGGACAAGGAAATGAAATGACTTCACAAGTAATTGTATCAACTATTTAATTGCACACAATAGAATAGAAAAGAAGTAAGAAGGAAAAAGCTTATCTCTATTGATCTCCAAGGTGTTAATTGTATACATGTCAAAATGAGTTACAATATCATCTCCTGCTGAAAGAGCTCCAGAAGAGTTACAATCTGGCCTGAAAATGAAAAGAATTCTCTAATAATGAATAAAAGAGAAGATTATATACTTCTCCAAGCAGCTGTAACAAGATAAGTATGAGAAACCTCCATGGTTGTGCATCTCATAAAACCCCTCAAAATATCTATCTAAAGTCCTCCAAAATGAGTTCCCAATGAAGAAAAAGTTAAGGCATGTCATCACCCACCATAAAAGCTCTTAAAATGCATTAAAACTTTTCAACTAAGACAAAATATCCCCTTAAATGCTCTCCACAATTTCAAACTCCTCTAACCTACTTGGCCTCTCCTCATAAATTTCAGTCTTATCCCCCTTATGCAATAAATGATATAAATATCCTTCCTTTTTAGAAAATAACATTTAAACTAAGTGACTTATAATTTCATCACTTAGTCAAATGTTTTACACTTTGACCTTGCATAAGTATTACACTTCAATTTATATGTTTAATTACATGATTATGGGGGAGGATAATGTTTTGATTAAATATTAAAGATAATCAACATTTGATTACTTTAATATTTAACATTTGTTATTCTTTTCCCTCTTATAAAATACATGTTAAATATTAAGGTAATGATGAAATATTATCCTTAATACTCAATTATGTCGTTATTCTTGCCAATAATCATACAATTAAAACATATAAAGTGACAATATCATTTTAAAGCAAATGATCACCTAAGTTTGAAAACTCATGGGCTCCAAAATCGATTAGGTTGAATGACTTAAGTCATGGGTCATGGTGATAATAATGGAAAGAATTTTCTTTAAAAAGAAGTCAAAACTCCAAAAAAATAGATAAGGGGGTCGAATTAAAACATTTTGAACACTAAATATCCTTATCATTTTTGACTTGCCTTTCTTGTGGAAAATTTGTTGTGCCTTGGCCACTATGAGCTAGGGTTTGGGAGAAAAGTTGCATCATTCTTGTTGATTCTGAGAGTCTCCATGCATTTTTTGAGGGATTCGATGACTCATTTTTGGAAATGAAACGTAAAAAACCTCTATTTGATTTTGTTCAATTTGTTTGCTTCCATTTTGGAGATAAAACTAGCCTTTCAAGCCACGACTGGGCTAAATTTCTGATGCATTCTATGGTTTTCATTGTTGACACACCTTTGAATCTGTCTTTGACTGCTGAGGTCACTCTAAAGGTTGATTGAAAGAAAATTATAGTTTTGACACCAACATTTGGTAGATAAAAGAAGGTGAGCCCTTTATTTGTCAATCTCCCTTCATTTCTTGAGTTCTCACTGTTTATTTCTAACTCCAGAGGCTGCCATGATAGTATTTATGGGTATTTTGAACTCAAAAATCTATATTTTCTATTATATCTGCAACTTTTCTTCATTTTTTTTGAAACATGAGGCTCGATTTGGCATTAGAGGCCACAACCATGCATACAAATGGGTTCCACTATCTTTCTGAGTTTCCAAAACACCCTTCAGAGTTTGAAACTTAGCATTTTCCTAGATCTGAAACACCATAATGACAAGGGTTTGTAAGAAACACAAGACTCTGGTAGCAAATTTCAAGCACACGAATTGGGTTTTCATTCATGTATATGAAAGATATCCTCTTTTTTTTTTTTCTGGAAAACACATTGTTCCTCTTTTGCATCTGTGGTTTTTTACCTATTAAATGCCAAATTTTTATGGATTTCTGTCATTGTTGTTCTAGGTTTCGGTCAAATCTGGTCCACTCTTGAAAATGTAGAAATATAAGCCTTTATTAGCTGCAACCTAATAGCAAAAGGTCATTTCCTGTGTGTAGAAGATGATACAACAATTTTGTCCTTCATTTCTAAGTTTTTTACAAGATGCAAACATTTCTGAGTTTTTTGCAAGATACAAACCTTCTATGGGGTTTAGATTATATCTAGTCTATTCCACATTTCCTGAGTGTTATTCTTTCTGAGAATGCAAAACACAAGCACGCTATCCTCTTTGATGAATGTACCTTAGCAAAATTTCAAGACTTCATCACTGTTTGCATTCATTCTCTGTGTAACACAATGTGGGTTTTGATTTTGTATGAAGAAAATGTATTTTCAAGATGCAACTTTCATGGCTTGTCACCACAGTAAATGTACTAGCATAAGAAAATAGGCAGAGGCATGACACTGAAACACAATCACCATTGAATGAGATACTGAGAGAACTGTCATTATCGATCAATATTGATTTCCTACTGGGAGCACACATAGTAAGACTGTCACTAAGTCAATGACAAAGCATATGGGATGTCAACCATATCACAATGAATAGGAATGCAAGATCACTGTTCTGCATTAGACTATCTTGATCAGCACTGTACTAGAAAAAAATGAGATACTTGCTCATTTAGAAGTCTACTTTCACCAAGACACCACTGCTCTTTGCCAAAACACCTACTTTACTGTCAAAACATTGGCATTGTGCAATCAAGGTACATCAACACACTTGCTTCACTTCATGCCATCACTGTCATTGGCAAGAAACACAAATACAATCAGTCATGAAATTACTTTCTTGAAGACATACACCATTACTACCATCTCATTATATCATTGTCACTCATGTCTAATACAGTCCTCAGTCACAAATAAGAGAATTTTCAATCCACTATTAGATCAAAATTTGATACAATAAGGTCATAAATGCCTGATTTGGAGGAGACGTGGCATATTGGGAGAGATTACAATCTCATTTTCTTTGCTGTTCTAACTGCACTATATAGTGACAAAACTCAAGTAACTATCTAGATTTTGGCTTATGAAATCTATAAAATGAAATAAGTGTATATATGTTCTTCCTTTTGATTCCTCTTGTAGATGCATATGACATTGAAAGTACTATATAAGCTCCACTTTGAAATCTCTGAGCTGGTATAAACATGTATGCACTTGTCACTGTGACAAATAAGCTCATTGCACTTTATGAATTTGCACCAAATGTGTTCTCACATATAATGTTTATAGCCTCTTCATTTCATTCCGTATAGCACACACACCCTTGAGTATGGCATTTATTTCATAGTTGAAATTATACTCAAACACTTCCTTTTACAAATGTTACTGTCCATATGGCTGAAACAATATGTCCATCTGAATAGTCTTCATGTGTTACCTCTTGTAGCTGCACTTGTAAACTATGACTATGGCAATTTAGATGATACTCTTCTGATGGCTATCCCACTTAAGCATCATGTGCTTGTATACATCTTTTGATCTTGGGCACCTTCTACCTGTACTTTGTATGTATTTATACACTTGGTGAAGACAAAAGAAAGAGTATATGAGTATCATCTATACCTTTTACTTTCAGGACTGTTGTAGCATCTCATGACTATTCGTTGTTCTACTGCTGACCATTTCATGGTTGCACCTATATTCCTCATTGCACACATCTTGATTGTCCAAGAATGAGTTGTTCTATGGCCTTTTGCTGCTCTGTATATGATCATAATCATATTGACTTGATTCAGCTATATGTGAACAAGGAAACACACTATTATAGTTTTAAATTATCTTCAATCTCTTGTAGATGAACAAGAATATGCCCTCTGTTGTTCCATTCTTATGGGTTGTTCCTTGATTTTTTATGATCATCAGGCCACACTTGTATATGTTGTTCTACTATGACTGGAACCTTTGCTTCTTTGATGGCATCATGGCTTTTTAATGACAGTAACACATGGCATTTGACTTGGCTTTCTCACATGGCATTTGTTCCAACTTGACTATTACTCTTTCTTGTACTTGATAAATCTGATATAGTAGCAACACGCATGTGATGAAAACATCATGATGCTTGGTCTATTGAATTTCTCTGCATTAATGTCATTACTTCGAGTATGCTGGACTCAACCCTTGTAGAAGCCCACTTTACCCCACATACTACAATATTAAATGAAGTAATCAACAATGAAACTTTACCTGTATCTGCACATTGGACAAACTTGTTAGACAAAACCATGAGTTTCAGATTTGTTCTTTGTTTTCCTTTGCTACATATGATGATTACAGATTGATGTAATGCATTATAGGAGTAAATTGTGCATGTAATGATGATGTATATACAAGGATTAGGTATCCTAAGATTTAACACAATTTTGTCCTATCTCTTTGTAGACATTTTGGAGTAGCAGGGCGACCTCTATGAAGGAGCTGAAGATGAAGCTGCTCAACTACGGGGGTTCATCATTACAAGGCAATGACAGATCCCTTGTCTTTGTATATGCTTTCATTTCTATATGCATCATTTCCTTTTCTAATGCATTATGGTAGTCATTCCCATAGCTTGTGTGGGAGCATTTCATTTGATATTTATAAATAATGAAAAAGCCTTTTAAAATATGCAATGTTGCATGGTTCTTCTTGATTGTAAACAATTGTATTTGTCTGAAGTTCTTTTATGGAAATTTTCTCTTTGTAAAACACTCATTAATAACATACATGCCCCCCTTAAAACTATAAAACTTAACCAGCTCCATTTGATTGAGCTGGAAAATAAAAATGGGTAACAATTACCTCTTTTACCTTCACATTGTGAAGATACACCTTGCTGAAATCATCATTAATTGTTTCATACTTTGCCTCATCTTCAAGGATGTTAAATACAACTTCAGTATTTGATCTAGAACAGCAATAGTATTGTTGAGGAACATAAGTTAACATCATATAATAGCATAAAATACTTTACCATTTCCCAAAAATTGAACCTACAAGCAGCAATTTGCTTGGGTAGCAGACTGTGCACCTTATGTGTCCATTCACTAGCACATACTAATCACCCAACACACTTTTCAAAATGATAGGGGAAAGTACATCATCAGCATAACCTATCATCTAAAAATTGCTCTACCTTTTATCCACAAGTGCCTTCCAAGTCACTCTTAAGTATACATATGAATTTCCATGGTGACTAGTTCATAAAATAACATTTATGATAAAAAGTTGTTTTGTAGACTCCTAGGCAATCTTCTCTTGATTATTATTGATCTCTAATAGGAAACAACAAAAAAAGGTGTCTACTACAACATTAAATTGCTGCAAGTATGTGCATTCGGTGTTGCCATTGATGTCAACAAGCTTGTGTTATCATTGGTGTCAATTGTATGAGAAAAGGAATATGCAAGAGTGTGAGAAGTTAATGAGTTGTTGATGTTGTTGATATGTTTCTAGTGCTTGGTTTCCAAGTGCTTTTGAGAAAATTTGAATAATAAAGGAAATAGTGTGTTGTAAAGATGTTGTGTTGTAAAGTAGGGTTCTGGTTTTACTCTGCATTTCTTTTAGATTGAAGATTTGTTTATGCAGCTTGGATATGTTGATTAGAGGTGTTCAGAGATGATACATTCATAATTGGGTGTGTTGGATCGATGTGTAGAGGAAGATGTGTTCACCATTGTGTGAATTGTGTATTGCAAAGGTGTTTGGGAGAAGAGTATTTTCTCCGCATTTCTCTGTAGAGTGGTTTCAAGTCTTATGGTACTAGAAGTGTGCTTATAAGGTTGATATGTATCTTTAGTTAAAGTTGTTTATGGTTTGGTACTCTGGAAGTTGATTTCTTGAGTTGATGTGCATGATAGTGATAATTGAGTATACTGGGTAAACAAGGTAAGTTTGTTTGACAAATGAAAGCTGTTGCAGAGGAATTTGTTGGTTTTTAGGTTGTCTCAGGATGATTATGGAATATTCTAGATGGTGTTCAAGCTTGGTGTATAGTTTGCAAGTAGTATTTGGCTTTGAGGGAGCATGTACTTAAAAGTTTATTGTGTTAACACAGGTTTGGCTAACCTTGGGTGTTTACACTAATTGCAGAGTTTCTTCAATGATTGTGGAAGTGTGGTGTAACATGTATGAATGGATTTAGGTCCAAGCTAAGGTGTGTTGTGGTCTACCTTCATTCCTCTCCACCAAGGGAATGTTTTGGTGCCGACGTAATTTGAATTTGCATGATTAAAGTGCTTTACTAACCTTGGAGAATGTTTTTAAGATTGAAGATGGTATAAATAAGTGTTGAAGGATGGTAAGATGAGACAGTATGGTGTGGGTGATGCAAATTACAAAGTTATAGAGTGTGAATTTGTGCAGTGTAGTGCGAGCTTTCATGTGTTAGACTATTAGACATAGTGAGTAGAAGGTGTCTACAATTCATCAGTGAGACTATAGAGGTGATGATGGTATTGTGGTGAACTTCTCTGTAACATTGAGATAGTTTTCTCTTTGTAGCAATCTTCTCTATCTTCTTCTCTATTCTGGCAATGAGTCTTTGGTAGTGAGCCTTTCTTTCTTTTGCAGTGAGCCCTTTGGCAGTGAGCCTATTGTTTTTCAGTGTTGTTACTACTTTATATTATGAGCTAATCATCACTATGGTTTTCCACATAAATGTGGTGTTCTCTTATGTTTGATGTTGATTTGATTCAGTTTATGTTACTTGCTTTCATGCTTAATCATCATAATAGTTTAAGGGATTAATTGAATGAATGTGGATTTGAATGTGTGTGTGGGTTCTAAAGTTTTAAGCTACAACTGATTCACCTCCCCTCTCAGTTGTCTTGTGCATTCACCAAAAATCACCACCACAAACTTTTGTAACAAAATCAGAAATATCTGCATACAAACTAGACCAAACTATTGAATACCATACTGTATTTTCTTCCTTATATAGTCAAACCTTATCAATAGAAAAAAGTGCCCATACTGAAAAGATATAGTTTCCAATTCCTAGGATGGATCATGAACATAAACACCATAGTAACACACAACATCAATACCACACAAAACTCCTGTATGACATTTGTATATTGAAGTAACATAACTATGCTCATACTTTGACTTTCTAATATGCATGATGACTCCTTCAAAGATAAGAGGATACTCAACACAACTCCTTAAATCATAATAGTAGTGGTATTTATGACTTCTTGAAAAACTCATATATGTGAGTATAAACACCATACAAGGTTGATGCAACATAGAGAAAACTCCATCATGAAAATATACCTTAACTAATTTTGAGAAATTGCATACCTTGATTTCAATCCATGATTCATCTAGAAGTTGAATCTTTACACAATTAGAAATGATGAAGCCTCCATGCATCACTACATTCCATGTTAGAATCTCATCTTCAACCACATTAGTACACTCTTTATCAGGTGGTCTAACAAGAAAATTGCCAACAAGAAGCTTGCTGCACTTGTCCAGATTATTCTACACCTTGTCATGTGAACATATAAGCCATCTATGATGAAAACCTCTTTCCCTAAGTTTATATCCTTGTTTCTCTTTCTAAGTGTCATCTATATGCTGCAATCTTCTATCTAGTAACAATCCTAGGAACATATTTATGAGCACCATTTTTCGCTGATTTGGAAGCAATTGAGTAACATAGAATAGGTAATGTTGCTTACCCAAGAACAAAATAGCTTGCATGCTTTCCTTCATTACACAACTTTCTGTCCAAGGAACTTGTCCTTTATGAGTAGTCCCTTAAACTGTGAACTCTTCTCTAATATCATGGAGTATTCCAAGCATCATACTTTTGTTTTCAATTGTAGAATTAAGTTCCAAGGAGCAATTCATGAGTTGCAAACATTGGACTCCTACAACTTCATTAGAACTTACAAAATAACCTTGATGATTCTTCATGAATTTCCTTTCCATTCCCATGCAAGAGATGAAGAATTCAAAAATGACATCAAATCCTCTATCCTCTTTTCCTTTCATAAACTCACTTAGACCCAAATGCAAAAACAATCTTGAATTTGAATCAATGAATCTACATGCCCTATTTTGCAAATTGTATCTCTTACTGTATTCTCCTTTTTAGCATGCTTCCTTTGGTGACAAGAAGTTTGTATTGGCATAGAAAGAGGTAAGAAATCTGAAAATTGAGAATCTTTTTCGTACCTTGGGCTACCATCAAGTAATTCATCTTCTTTTGTAGAACTAAAAGTTGTGGATACACCATCATGCTTCCACTGTGCTACTTTGATATAGCTAGAAGTTGAGGATTTTGAACCAAAAAACACCTTTGCCTCTATGACATTGAACCCATCAAAAATTTCAGCTTGTATTTGCTTCTCAATATCTTTTTTTTGTGACTCTTTGGATAAAGCACTAGGATCCCACACCATTATGTATGAGAAATTTTGATTTATTTCATCCTCCATATGATACTTTTCATGATTAAAAGGAAATTGTACTGATAAATTATCAAGCATCAAACATTTTCTAGTATTATTACTTTCATGCCATAAGC
This sequence comes from Cunninghamia lanceolata, assembly GCA_027924645.1. Taxonomy (NCBI): domain Eukaryota; kingdom Viridiplantae; phylum Streptophyta; class Pinopsida; order Cupressales; family Cupressaceae; genus Cunninghamia; species Cunninghamia lanceolata. The sequence continues at coordinate 1,056,633 of BSBN01000845.1, forward strand.
TATACTCATGAAGATAATCAAACTGCATACCACTGGTTTCTGATCCAAAAATTTCAGCAAGCTGAAATCCAACATTAGTGTCTGGTGAAGAGCTTTCTTCCTATGCATGCCTCTCAATATGGTCACCCTGAAACTCAAAAAATTCAAGTTTACCAATATCCTGCAAATCTCCTTTATATGGCATCAATTCAATCTTTTAAAGATCTATTGGAGATTTTTGAGCAAGAATAACTCCCTCATTTTTGCATTTAGCAAGTGATACTTCCTTCTTGACTTCATCAATATTCTCCTCCTGTAAATCTGATTTTTCTTTTTGTTGCACCATCACCATCTCTTCCATATATTGAATTTTTGACTTAGGTGTTTCTACCACTATCTCTGGTTCTCTACCCTCCTTCAACTTTTCTTCTTCCCTTCTAAACCTAATGTAGTACCTGTCAAATGTTTATGTGGCTATGACATCTTCAGGTTCTCCTACGTATTTGTCAAAATTTTCAATGATTTCCTCTTCCACAGGTATATATATTCCTAGCAATATCAAATATTCTTAAACTGATAGAAGGTCCTTATAACCTTTATATTCTTCATACCATTTAGAAAGTTCTCTTATATCATCATTTTGTCACATGCTCTTAAACAGTGATTCCAAGAAACTTCCCATTATTCACATGGACACTTCAATACCCTAGAGGCTAGAAAAATCTTTTCTCTAATACCACTGTGATGTCCTCTAATTGATTTTAATAATCTATTTCAGATCTGAAAATAAATTTGTAAAACATTTCAACAAAACACTAATTTTCACCGAAACTATCTAGCTAGTCTCACACTGTAAACACAACAAATTAGCTGAAACTCCACAAAATGCTTTTATTTTAGTTTTTTGATGGAAAATACATGCAATTAGGTATGATATGCTGATTTACAACATCAGCACACAATATGATCTTGCACAGCAAAATTTATGCAAAACCCACAAAACTATCAACACTCATTGTCACCAAATGTCACTGTAAGCCCCATATATTGACATAGTTGAATTTTCCAAAAGGAAATGCATGAAATCTGATATGAAAAAACAAAATAAGAGCAGAAAACACCTACATCAACTTTGCAGCAGCTACACAATACAATTCTCACAAAAAAGCTGAAATGCACACTGTGTCTTCAACCCACAAACCAAACATTACTGAAATCACACCAATATTACATAGAAATGTATTGCATGATCATGGGCATATAGAGAGGAGTGATAAAATACCAGAAACCATAAACTCAATAGACAATATCACTACACCAAACTATCCAAACCTTTAACATGAACTACTTGAAACAAGATAATTTCTGCACATCACCGAATAACTAGAAAGCCCAAAATGACCCTCCAAACCCCTGCAACAACTCCCACTGGTAATGGGAACTTGGGAAGGTTGTAGAGAAACTTGATTCATAGTAATATACAACACAAAATGGATAGCACCAAAAGCACACCTAACTTCTACAAACAATCTTCTAAAACCTGCATACAACACACCAACAAACATTGCACACTATCCTACTGAAATCTCTAATCTTTTGCGTAATGGTAGCCTCTGAATGAAGCTACTTTTGTTACTCAAGACCTGCCATGCTCAAATCACTTGGAGCTCATGGGCATCCTATTCACAAGTATCCAAAACTGAAAATCACACAAGCACGCAACTCTATGAGGAAAAAAACAAGATTTTTGGCAATAATTATTCAAAATGAAAGCCTTTGTTATTTTAATATGTCATTGCAAGTTGGGCACCAAAATCCCAATGCTAGGCTTTCTGGAAAATCATTATTAATTCCCAAATTAATCTTTGCTAAAAAACTCTACAACTCCAAGTTGTCCGTTACAAACAAAATAGCCATAAATGGTCAGATTCTTGTGATTGCTTTTTTGCTCCACTAAATCCCAATGCCTTATTTCATGCATCCACTTATTTATTATTATTTATTTAATATTTATTTTCTAGGATTTGGAAATTGCTCCTAACAATATAATATTAAATAAATATTATTTCCCAATGTAATCTTGTGATCTTAACCTCCTATTTTTGGAAAGGGGACATGACAGTCAACTATTATTAATTTTGGAAACCAAGGGGGGTATGAAATCACTGGATTTATGGAAGGAAGAGTTCTAATCATTACCCCATCTTTGGTCACATCAATAACTCTGGGAGATAAAATAAGTCCCATTTTATGTTATGCCAGATTAGATAACTTGGTAAAATTGGAATCCAAATTTGAAACTATTGTGAAAGGATCTAAGATATTGTTAGATATGAGGTATCATGCCCATATGAATAAAGTGACTAAGATCTTGAACACATTAGGACTTACTAAAAATAGAAACTACTATTTTTGGAAAGGGGACATGATAGTCAACTATTATTAATTTTGGAAACCAAGGGGGGTATGAAATCACTGGATTTATGGAAGGAAGAGTTCTAATCATTACCCCATCTTTGGTCACATCAGTAACTCTAGGAGATAAAATAAGTCCCATTTTATGTTATGCCAAATTAGATAACTTGGTAAAATTGGAATCCAAACTTGAAACTATTGTGAAAGGATCTAAGATATTGTTAGATATGAGGTATCATGCCCATATGAATAAAGTGACTAAGATCTTGAACACCCCTAGCCATTTGATGAAGTTTTCAAGGATTTGGTACTCAAGTATTCTGTGAGCATTATGTCAAGTGACATTTTGGCATATGAGGGACACATTAAGATGTGTCATATTTATCTTCTCTTCCTTTGTAAGATTGACAATATAGTCTAGCAAATGGATAATATGGTTTGAATTCTGATAAGATAGATTAGAGCATAATTAATGAATTAATCATCAATAGTCTTAGCTATAAAGGGATGAATAAAGTTGGATTTGATGGTTAGTTTTGTTGTTAACCATATTTGGTAATTTTCGGTTAGAATTTAGTCCTTATTGTTGGAGAATTCCATTAAGATGGAAAAATAGTTAGGTTATTACAAGTATCTGGAAGGAGCAATTAACTACAAAATGAAAAACAAAAAATCCCACTACTGAAGGAAATGTGAAGTTCTTGTAAGATAATGACCAGCTACCTAATATAGATGCCTGGGTAGAATTTATCTCTTTCACGTTGAAAAAGAGATGCGAGAACTTTATGTATAGAAGGAATCTCCAAAAAGAGGGTGACGCTTCCTCTATTTGGGATACCTAGGAGGTTGAGAATAGTGTCCTTGGACATCATTCTTCTATCATTGTAGCTTAAGTCTCATCATGCATAGCTCACACAACACCTATCATTTGGATCGTATCTTGGGCATCTTTAGTAGTAGGATAGATGCTCATGCATCTATATTATAGATTGTGGGTGGTGGCCTCTCCCCATCCAGTCAATTCTCCTTCCTTTAGGCCCACCACACATATTCATCAAATCACACATTCATTAATCTCTATGTTGGGGACAACGAGAGGAAATAGTTCCCCCGTTAGCTGGAAAACCCACCTTGGTATGTTGTTGAAAGGTATATCACCTTCTAGCCGCTCACTTCAACAACCTGAGGGATGATAAGCAATGCTCAAAGTAAATCCATGTGTAAAAGGTTGTTATGAACTACAAAAAGGTTGTTGGCAAAATTTGTAATGTGACATGTGTCACTCATCTAAGAAGGCTTTGTTGGTAACCTTTTCTATAAAGGGTGAATCATTGTATTGTAAAAAGGGAGGATTGATACGAGGGAAAAACTCTATACTAAGTGTCTTTTAATAGAAATAACAATGTTTGTGTTGTGAAACTATGTACTCTGTAACAACTATTTTTAGAATGAAATATTTTATTTAGAGGCCACTTGTAAAAGTTGTATGTAACATTGGGTTATTATTTGTATTATTTAGTTGTTGGGAAAATGTAGTACCAATATTAAATAAGTGGGTCAATGGTTTTGTGTATCCATGGTTTTGGAACACATGGTTTTATGCAATACCACAAGGTGTATTTGTGTGAGCTTTCTCTATAAAAGCAAGCACATGGTCATTAGTTGGGTGGGTTGGCTATTTCATTGTAGGTGGATTGGAGGTTTTGTGAGAGGATGACATTGTATTGAGCTCTCTCTTGTAAGTCCATATTGTGAAGCATGGTAGGTGATGTGTGGATTCATGCTTGGACACATGGAGGATGCATTGGAGGTGCTTAATGTTTTAGAGGTGTTCATGGAGACTCATGAGATGCATTATAATTTGGTACTGCTGAATAATACATATGAGTGTGGATGCTTTTGGAGGCTAGATTTTTCCCTCTTGAGGGGTTTCCTAGAGTATATCTTGTGTTATCTTGTGTTTACCATTTGATCTTTGCATTATGGTTATTTTCTGCATCTTATTCTATTATTAGGTTATGTGGAACTAGTTGTATTGACCTACAAATTCCTAATGAATCCCCATTTTAGATTGTATATGGGGAGTAGTCCAAGGAATGCTTCTGAGTTGAGAAAGATAGACAGAGGAGAGAAGAGTAGTGTTGAGGCCGAAGAATTTGCAGAACACCTGAAGAGCTTGCATGAAGAGGTACGACATCATATTAATAAAATGAATTCTTAGTACAAGGTTGAGGTAGATCAGAAGAAAAAGTTTAAGGAATTCAAGGTTGGTGATGAAGTCATGGTTCACCTAAGGAGAGAAAGGTTCCCAATGGGAACATATAATAAGTTAAAAATGAAGAAATTTGGACCATGTAAGATCCTAAAGAAGCATTACTCATGAAATGCATATGAGGTAGAGTTGCCGAGTGGAATCAACATTTCCCTTGAGTTCAACAATGCTAATTTGACAGAGTATCATGAAGGTGGCACAAAGGATGGACCAATAGAAGAACGGTGGATTATTTTGACATCTATTTCAAAGGAGGAGATAGAAAAAATCTTGGATAACTGTTTGGGAAGAAGTACGTAGAATAGACAATATGAAGAATATCTGGTGAAGTGGAAAGGAAGGCCTATCGAAGATTCTTCCTAGTTGTCTAAGGTAGAGGTTGACCGTTTGGGTTTTCCTTGAACCCCTGAGATGTGACAAGGTCATTTCTCAAATTACCTTGGGTGTCTGATGCAGGAGCATCCAGTGGTGTAAGGGCAATCTTGCATCACCCAAAAATGATGATTTGTTTTTTGTTCTTTTCAATTTTTGTGTTTTCAGATACCCATTTGCTTGAATAATGATTCAGAACCTTCAAAGTTTCCAAAAGGGATAAGAATACCAAAACTTACTATTTTTAGTAACCCTATATTAGAGAAGTGGTTGAGCCCAAAAATTTCCCCAAAGCTTCAAAACAATCAAATAAGCATTCTTGGTAAATTTTAGCTCAAGATCATGCCAAGATTTCAAGATATTAAAGTTTCAATTTTGTGAGGTCCCCAGAATAGTTTTGAAATCAGATTTGAGGTACTTAGAGGTCCCTAAACACTCTAAAAGTTGGTTAAAATCTGTTTACATATTTTTGGCATTGTAGTTTACTTCATGAGCTTTCCAATGCTTCATACAGTTTGTCAATCGGACACCCAGATCAAAAGTTATGGTTCCCAAAAGTTGTGCTACCAGTTTTTACAATTTGAAAATTCTTTCTTGGGTAGGAAAAAGGATAGTTGGGTTCATTTTGGCACCCAAATGGGAGTTACACATTTCAAAGCAAACTCACATTGGGGAAAATACACTAACTGGTTTTGATATGTATTTAAAGCCTATTTGGGGATAGTTTCAGAGGCACTGGTCAGGGGGGAAGTTATTGGAAGTCATGTTCATGCGAATAAGGAGGTCAAGAGATATTAGAAGGCTCTATAAGTCAGATATTTCTATTGTAAGATAACCCATATTTCTATTTAATAAGCGAACATATGACCCTAGAATTTGTATTTCAAATTTGTAGCCTTTTATGGGCAAGTTAAATGAAGGAATTCTGAAACTGTTTGCAGATTGCTTAACTAATCTTTCATGAGATCTTGTTCTTGTCTATTTGAAATCTATAAATTATTGTTGTATGTGTTTTGGGTGGAGTCCACCCTCATCAGTATAGAATGACGCATGTGTTTCCATGTGGGTTTGTGATTTTGAATTTTATGCTTGATTGTCGTGAGCTCCTATGCATGAAACAAACAAAAGAAAGAGGGCGTAGATGAAATAAAAAACATGAATGAGATATCAACTTATGAATTCTCACTTAGTAATCTCTATTATTATCTGGTATCTTTTTTATGCATTCCCTTGTTTTGGTTTTGTAGATCTAGGTGAACTATTGGGTGGATTTTCATTTTTTGGGAACTGTTTGATTTTCTAGGCCATACGAATGACAACACTTAGCATGGACATCCATGTGATGCACTAGCATCCTAGGCAATATCTTCTTCCATCTGTCTCTAAGTTCCTCTCTTCGTACTCCTTTATGCTCTGTAACTTATTTCTATAAACTATTTCCTAGTTTCTTGTAAGTTAGCATTTTCCATTCTAGCTCATATTGACTGTAATGTAGAAGTTAGTAGTAGCTTAATTTTTATATTACATTTTGGTGAACCAGCTACTTTAACACAAAAACTTCTTCTTTTTCATTTAATTTTTCTTTCAAAAATGAAAAAAAAATCTTTCCTTAATTTTTTTCATTTTGTATCCCTAAAGGAGAAAAATGGAGCCTTTGGCTAAATTTGCATACCATGGTCTAAACAACCCTTGTAAATGATGCAAGAAGGATATGTATCACATGGACAAGAGAAAAATCCAATTGGGCTTTCTTATTTTAATGAAGGCACAAGTCTTCAAATTCCTTGTAAGCTATAATATATAAGTGATCTTTCCAAAAACAAGAAAGCCTTAACATGAAAAAATAGATTCAATTTAATTTAAATGAAGAAGAGAAAGAAGGATAAGGAAATAAAAGTGATACCATATATAATTTTTAGTTGTGTTAAATTACATAATATGATTCAATTTATATTGGATGAAGTACTGCAAGCAATAGAGTGAGATATTGGTTTATCACATGTAAGATAAATGCAAATACTCAATCTAGCCTAATATTCAAATATCAATATACAATACCTTAGTTATTTCACTAATTTTATTTATGTCTCCAAATACTTTGGTTGAATAGGTTACAAATTTGAATATGGACTGAACCATTTGTGCACTTCATAAACTAGGAAAGAAAGTAAATGAGGTATGTAATCTTATCACAACTATTTATAACAAACATCCTCACATAAAAGAATCATTGCAGACTTTGGCCACATCAAGAATTCTTCCAATTCTAAAATCAAATATCAATGTATTCTATGACTTACAAAAACACACTTTATTAGTTCAAAAAGTGATATTATGGTTGCTTGCTTACTGTGAAAAAATTATCATGCCTATGATGAGAATTACCTCAAATGGTAAGTTTAGAAATGTTTGTTTCTATTTTTTAATAATAGATTGCAATCATATATTGATATAAAATTAATAAAAAGAGGTGATATGCATGGGAGAAAGATGGAATGTGAGTGACAAAAGAAGATGATCATTGTTGCAAGTGATGAGGGAAAGGTCATTTTTGCAAGTCTTCAATAGGGTTTTTTGTCACCCAAATAGATTCATGCCCATGATGTCACACCTTTGGTACCCTTAATAGATGGTTTAGGTAATATTCAAGTCTTCAAAGAATGTAGACATATTAATAATCCATTTCATAGTTGTGGTGATTTCTCTAAAAATAGATCTTACTTGGTAACCCTAACTTTTCCCTATCATTGGTATCTATTGAAGTTTGGTTCTTAAATTGGCTTGAGACTCTTTATCTAATAAGTTGGGTTGTGAATCTTCTTCTAATCCTTCCTTTGTTACAAATTCTGCATCCATTACCCTAGGTGATTCAACAATGGTTTTAGTAGAAGAACCTCTTGAGTTCCATATTCCTAATAACAAAATTGCAACAATTTTGAATAGTATTGATAGCAAGTCCCTTGTTTTTAGATGTTTTGGAGAACTCTTTATGAGGACTTTGTTTCCTAGTTAAAATCTGCATGGAGTGATTTGATAGCTCCTATTTTTATTTTAGAACATGGTTTCTTTCTTGTGTACTTTCATTGTACTAAAGATTGTGACTTTGTGAGTCAAAGGGGTCCATGGTTCTATAATAAAGCTAACTTGTTCATGATTCCTTGGTCTCCATTATTTGATCAAGAAACTATCATTATCTACAAGTTTTTAATTTGGGTTCACATAATCTTCCATTGCTCATGAGAGACTTTGGCTTGATTCAAAAATTGATTGATCAGGTGGGTGAATTTGTGAAAATTGATGAGCAAGTTGACCCCACATGTACATATTTGAGGATTTGTGTTTGGATTGACATATCAAGCCAATCTATTTCTCAATCAGGATTCACTCTCCATAACATATTTGGACCTAATATTTAAATTTTGAAGGATTACTGTTTATGTGCTTTTGATGCAATGTGATTGGACACAAAATATCAGGTCGTTAATCTCCTTCTTCCCTGGGTCTTAGATCAATCTATCTAAAAAATGGATTCAAATAAGTATAGCCTTCCTAATAAAGATTGATAATCATAATATCAAGATTTTTTTGTAATTTTATAACCAATAAAGGATCAAATTTATCTCTAGAATCTCAGATGCTCTTAACAAGCTATAACAATTCTTAAACCATAAGATCCTCTTGAGGCAATTTTGTTATGATTTTGTAGACATGTCTATTGGGGGCGGTGGAGAACAATATCCATTTCCCAAAACATGGCACTTATAGAGAAGAATGATGTAGAAAATTCCTCATAGGGAATGACATAGTCATGAAGATGTAGAATTCCTTTAGAGCCATGAGCACTTAAAAGTTAAATCCATATATGTGTGAGGAGTGAAACTAATAGTAAAAGGTTCCCACCCTCCTGTCTTTTCTAAAGAAAAGTAATTGCATAACTTGTAATCACTCTACCTTCATTCATGTTAGAAACTTCATAATAAACTTAGGATGTTATTTCTTTGGTAGCTAGATATTTAGGGAGTTTGTTGTTTAGTTGTATTTGTTTGTTAATTTGTTTTACTTATATGTCCAAAATACCAACACATGTTGGATTTATTTGTATAAATACATAGCCAATGATGAATGAAATATGGAAATTCCATCATTGGTATTAGAAAACAAAATTAGCTCTCATAGTCTAGATGGAAGAAATTAAAATTCATTAGTTGTAATAAAAATAGTTGCAAGGAAGGAGTTTTTTGCCTTGAGTGAACATAAAATTTTCTTAATCAAGGTGTTCATTTACATGCAATAGGTATTTTGTGCATTACAAATCTTCCCAAGTATGACTTTTATTTTTAAATTTATTTTTAAACAACCATGCTATGAAATTTGTTCTTTGGCTCCTCTTAAGTCACATCTATTTTTTTAATCATCCATTCCTTAAATTCACAAAAAATAAAATTTATTTTCCATTGGGGCTCATGTACAACAATATTAAGAAGGGTGCAATTTTGTTTATTTTAATTTAATTATGTTATAAAGATTATAGTGGTTGTTCTAAAAAAAGAGGAGCCAATTTAATTTGTATTTTATTTTATTAAAATGCATCTTAAGTTTATAGTGTCATCTCAATTTTCTCTCTTTGTGAAAAGTCTTCTTAGTCAAATTCCAAAAAGTGTGTGTCCTAGTAAGACCATAGGAGTTAGGGACATTTAACAATGGAAGGCACATAAAAATTTCTTATAGATAAACAATTATTGAATGGATAAAACTACCCATTATGGAAGGGAAAATGAAGACCATCCTCCAATGTGACAAAGTATGGAAGGTTTTTATAGCCAAAAAGCTAGACACTCTTAATGTAGTTGAATGAAGAGCTTAGGATAAAAAAGCAATAGAAAGGCATTGATATTGATCACTCTATTTGTGGATGACCTAGTCCAAGCATACATTCACAACACAAGAATATTTTATGAAGCTTGGTCAATCTTGCAATCAATGGATGAGGTAAATAACCAATCTAGAATTTTTTACCTCACTAAGAAAATCCATCAATTCAAAATGAGGAGAAAAAGTGGATGAATTCTTGATGTGACTAATTGACATCGGGAATCAACTCTTATAAATACAATAAATAAAAAATGATAATATTGTTTCAATCATTCTATGAGCTCTTCCACCATCATACATGCATTTTGTGACATCTTTAAGCATAGACAATAGAGATGCCACTTATGGAGAATTGCTTGGACTACTTCAACAATAGGAAGCCCAATTATCAGCCATAGAAGATGACAAAGAGAGAGGCCCCTCTTGAAAGAAAAAAAGGAAAGAAAATCAAGATCCACTAGTCATCACAAAACTAGTCTCATTAGTAACAACACACAAGGTCTTTTCAAAAAGGGCATATCTCACAACAAAGTTAAAAATACTACATTTGTGGAAAATCCTATGATACTAAGGATTGTTGGTATAATGGTTTGTCAAAGAAAAATAAATAAAATAAAAAAAGATTCCAACCTTGAGGTAACATCAAAATAATGTTGTTAATGATAAAATTGAATGTGATGAAGATGTGATCTAGCTACATGTTTAATCACACCTAAATACCAAAAAATAAAAACATGTTTTTTATATTGACTTAATTATAACCAAACATATAACTAGAACAAAAGAATGGTTCATGAAGTTTAATAAACATAGTGGAATAGTTCACCTTGGAAAGAATTTTTCTCTAAATTCAAAGGTAAAGGAGTCATTCCTCTTCAATTCTCTAACAAAAAATGTGAAGTACATAAATGTTCTTTTTGTACTTGACATGAAGAATAATTTACTTTCAATGAGTTAATTGCTTGACAACAAATTGGAAGTTGATTTTGATAAAACACATGTTAAAAAATATTGTATTATAAAAGATGAGCACACTTCATATAGATTATAGCTCAAGTGTCTGCACAAAGAGGAATGTTTATTCTTAATATTGTTCCTTCTCAACACCTTGCTCTTCTAATGGCATTGACCAAACATGGTCATTGTGGAATCAATGATTTGAATCCCACATACTTAGCTACATTATGTAAGTAGAAGATGGTTCTTAGACTTCCACACATTAAGTATAACATGGATTTTTGCTCCACTTGTGTTGTTGGGAAGCAACGTAGGAAGAAGTTTGAGAGTGGCTAGTCATTTTGAGCCACCAATATTCTCAACCTGGTTCACAATGATCTCTTTGGACCTTTCAAGGAATATTTTAGTGGGAATAGATAGTTTCTTCTATTTATTGATGGTTTCTCTAGAAAAATGTGGATTTATCTAAGTGAAAAAATCCATCCCATAAAAACTCTCCACACAGATTAAGGGGGGAATACATGTGTATGATGAATCTCAACATTTTTGTTCCATTCAAGGCATCAAGTGGCTACTAATAATTGTTTATAATTCAAATAAAATGGATTAGTTGAGCAAAATAATAGTATTATCCCTAAGATGACACATTGCATGTGCAATGCCATGAATATTGAGAGATAATTTTGGGCTAAAACAAGAATCACAATAATGTATTTTCTCAATAGAGCACTAATAAAATTTTTGGATGGTGTTACCCTTGAAGAAGCTTGGTCAGGATGGAAACTGATAGTAAAGCATCTCTACATTTTTGGGAGCACATGTTATTTACACGTTCTAAAATAAAAATAGAATAAAGTTTTTACAAAAAGTATCAAGTGTACCTTTCTTGGATATAGTAAAAAATCTAAGGCCTCTAACCTACTTGATCTTATAACCCACAAGATCTAAATATTTAGAGATGTGATCTTTGAAGAAGATCTTAAACAAGAACCCACAACTAATTTGTTGGAGGAAAATGATGCCAAGAAGGATAATAAAGAAGAACTTGAAGAAGAAGAAGAAGATGAACCCAATATTCAAAAAATGTTTGATCATGATAAAAAATTTAGGAGGAGATAATATTTAGAATACTCTTGGAGTTTCTCACTCAACTAGAATTCAAAGACCAATCTAGAAGATGTGAGAAAATATGGAGCAATAAAAAAGGCATCTCAAGAAGAGTTAAATTTAGATTTCATGAGTATGGTTGTTCAATCTTCATGAATGATCAAAAAATATAAAAGTCCATTACCACTTTATCAAAGAAAAGATTCAAAATGAAGACATACACCTTCAATATTGTTCTACTCAAAATCACCTTGTAGATAGATTCAGAAAGGCTCTATCACTTCCTAACTTTCAAAATTTGAGAGAAGGTCTAAATGTAGTGAACAATATTCATGAGTTTGATATTTAGGGGGGGTGGTGGTGGGGGTAATTAGAAATTGCATATCCAACTCAAGATATTATTTGTTTAATACCTAGATATTTTAGGGAGTTTGTTGTTTGGTTGTATTTGTTCATTAATTTGTTTAACTTCTATGCCTAAAATACAAACACATAGTGTTGGATTTCTTGGTATAAATATGTCATAGCCAATGATAAATGAAATATGGTAATTCCATCGATTCATAATGGTTCTAGATTGTACATTCAGACTTTGAGGCATTTGGTAGTCATTATCCCATAAGATTACCCTAATGCAATACCATCCAAGATCACCCAATGCAACATATCCATCCAAATCTAACTTAACCCATATGTCCTTCTAAAAAAACTCACTAGTATTGGTAAATGTTAAGGTACTATGGACCTACAAATAACAATGGAAATGGACTATTTATTAACATTTTTGAAGGGTAAATATAGTAGTAATATATAACCCATTACAATTTTCTATAGAGAATTTAATTTTCACCACACACATAGAGATGGTTAGAAACAAGCTTGGACCACTTAATTAAACTATATTGAATGTTGTAATCCAGAAAGCATAGAAGTAGCTAATACATAGTGAAAATACTCTTAAATTGATGTAGATCAAGTTCTTACCAGCTTGAGGCTCCAAAATAGTCTCGAGATTGATGACATGCCATCATTTTAAAAGTTTGAAACATATGGGAACACCAAAGAGCATGTTAAACAAAGCATGAGTGCAAACACAAGGTATTTCTTATTTTCAATTTTTGCATCTATCAAATATTAGTAAATTTATAGAAGTGGTAGCACTACCTCAAGAATAAGGTGAGAAGAGTAATTTAAAAAAAAGGAAGAATACTTGCATCTTTCCCATTAATGGTAAATCAACCTTTTTTAATAGGAAACTTTAAGGCTTAAACATGTATTGGATAGGGGAGAGGGAATGGTTGAGAATTTGCAACACCTAGTAGAAAATTGTTGGGCTCTTTATTGCCAAATGACAACTAGAAGTAGTTTAGACATCTTTCCCTAGTATTCTTTTAAGAATGTTACTTGTCAATTTTTAAAGAATCAGAGAACATGTAGAAAACTAGAAAAAAATATATCCCATGAGACCAAATGACTTGCAAAGGCTTCCTAAATTTTCTCAAGGGCACTAACTAAATATATTTTAAAATTACCTCTCCTCGGGATCAGTACATTAGAATCCTATGAAGCATGCATTTTGAATGTACATAACTAAGTGATACATTATGGATGTAGGATGATGCATTTACATGATGCCATCCATAAACTAGACCCAATTGGTGTTGTACAAGCTTCAATGATGGTGTCAAGGCTTTCAAAAAACAATTGAAAGGACTTATCTAGAAGTATATATCAATTATTTGTAGATAGCATTGAAATCCCATTAAAAGTGTAAAAATGAAATGAGAGCAATTATGGCTACTTGTTTATAGTGTTAGAAGCTTGTACTCATGATGATAATTGACTCAAGAATCAAATTATAATTTTATAAATGATTGTTTCTATCGGTGAATAATAATTTTGTATGATATTGTTCGACTTCCTAATCAATCTATTTACACATAGTATGTAGAAGTTTGATATCATTCTATTTAGTCTATTAGGCTCTTGTAGAGTTGAGAAATACACAATTCACACTTTTCAAAGTATGTATTACACTCATTTTGGTGTTTTTTCCCATAGACATTATTAGGATCCATTTCAACTATTTCCAAGCCTTTAACCCCTCACAGGTGCACCAAACTACTCAACCCAAAACCACTGTACTATAACATACATATTCCTCACACTTTACAACTATATGTCCTTTAGGTCACTAGAACTCACCTTTATTTGAATATGTGACTCCTACCAATGGTTAGTTATAACCCTAGTTTGTCTTAACTACATTTTCTCAATAGCTATCTTCTCTAAGAAACTATATAAAACTCTAATTTCTTAATTTTGAAATTCTCCTCTTGCATTCTTGCTCTCTTAGGGTTTTCTCCCACATTCCTCCAACATTCCAATACTATTTTCTGAATCTCAATTGCCAAGCCTCCATTGTTGTGGATTAGCCATTCCAAGAGACTCCATAGTCAAAACCCTTGGCACACCTTATGATCCTCATTACCCTTATTCCTACTCCATGACACCCCCTAGGTACCCATATCACATTGACCATTGCACTATATAGGCACACACCCAAACTATTTCAATAGTTTAAGGTTAAAAAATACTAACTAGGGGTCTAACAAAACAAGCTCCCAACCCTAGCAACCATTTTTTCCCTTGATTTTGAACAAGTTATTCCAGATCTTGCAAGCACCATAGGGAATCAAGAATTTAGGTGAACAACTTTTGAAATATGTAGAATCATGCAAGCAATGGATTCGAGTGTCTACAAAAGGCAACACCCTTGTTAGACACTAGTGCCCTTGTTGGACACTAATGATCAGGGAAGGTCACTGACACTAAGAGAAGGTCATCAATTCCTAAAAAAGTTTGCTAGTGCCCCTATTAGACATGAACATACCTATTAGGTCGTCTTCATTTGATACAGCTTCCAGACTTAATTTCACCACCAGAGCATCACCAAATCCCTCCTTTGGCCTTTTGCCACCTTCAAAACTACATCAGATGTCAAAACATACTCCTTTATCCCTAATCTCTTTCTTTTCTAATTCTTAATCAATTTCCATCTCTTGTGTTTTCATTTACTTAACACAGATCTGAAATTGTTTGATTTTTTTGCTATTAAAGAAAATCGGACTTAGTTAAATAGAATAGCATAGAGTAATTAAAATAATGCATCTAAACACTAGAATAGCACTTTTTTTTTTTACAGCTCTTTGAAATATAGTGTCTTTTGTGTGTAACACCGTATACTATAAAAGACATATAGAACTTTGTGTTCTCATAATAAAAAGACGGACAATGAAAAAATCTGTACACCTATTTCGTTGCAGCCTTAGATTAACATAAAGATTTATATGCATTAAAAACATAAAATCAAAGACAATGAAGAAATGTTTATATTACTAGACAGATTTATCTTATATAAGAAACCTGGTTTTCATTTGCATTGTACGAAGAGACCTTGTGGTGTAAAAATTCATTATATACTTCAGAATGTAACAGAAATCATGCCTTCCTGGATGGATGCTTTTACAGCATTCAGCACTATCTGTGTTTTCCTTGAGATGGAGGGACATAGAGAATCAGGCTTTCCTCCAGAATCTTGGATTCTCATAACCAGCCTCGAGAATTCTTGAACCATCAAAGTTTCCTGAGGAAACTCTGATGTAACTATGTGCTCACTGGGCCTCGGGCCCCAAGCACCGCTCATTTCCCCATACTTGGTGTTTGTGGAAGAGAAAAATGATGCAGAGTTCTCCTCATAGGGAATCACAAAATCATGAAGACGCAGAATTCCTTTTGACCCAAGGAAACTTAAATCCACTGTCATAGGAGACTCGAGAGTGAAATGAACAATGAAAAGTTGCCACTCTCCCATCTTGCCACGAGAAAGTAGCCCACAAGATGTAATCACTCCACCTTCATTCAAAACAGGCCCGGGATGTGCAATCACACTCTGAAGCATTTCGTAATCATTATCCCATAAAATTGCCCTAATGCAATACCATCCAATATCACCCAGTGCACCATGAGCATCCAAATCTGGCTTAACCCGGATGTCCTCTTCAAAGAACTTACCTGAACTGGCAAACGAGAAAGTACTGTGCACCTGCAAATAACCATGGAAATGCTCTGCTCTCTAGTTGCAACATTTCTTAACGGCAAAAGGAGGAGTAATCTATACCCACATCATTATTTTATTTTATTGTATTTCTAAATTGTTTTGTTTTATGGAAAGGAATTGAGGATTTAGCCCAGTGACCTGTCTCCAGCAGTGTGTAATGGACCCACATCCACACCGCAAGTAAGTCAGGAGTCGAACAGACAACCTGGATTCCCTAAGACGACAGCCAAGACTGAATGAGCTGACTACCCAGATTTTAGAAAAGAGTGATATGCTAAAACCCAGTAGAAAATCAGCATGAAAACAAATTTATGGCATGGATTACCCAGATTTTAGAAAAGTGTGACATACTAAAATCCAGTTTAAGAAAACAAAAAATATTGTGTTAAAGCGATGAAAAGGATTGAGTACTTACCAACTTGAGATCTCCAAAGAGATCTGGATTTTGAAGAAAGGCCTTCATTTTGGGAGTTCTAGGATGGTGCATCCACATGGTGCCATCCATGAACTGGACTCCATTGTTATTACAGGCCTCTATGATAGTGTCAAGTTCTTCAACACAAAGTGCAGGGGGCTTCTCCAGAAGAATATGTTTCTTCTTGTGGGCAACCTTGACAGCCCATTCGAGGTGCAAGGATGTAGGCAGAGGAATATACACTGCATCCACACAGGGATCATCCAAAAGCTGCTCATAGCTTCCATACGTCTTTACTTCTGGAGGTAAGCTGTTAGCAGAGGCAAAGGCCTTGGCTTTGTCAACTGATCTGCTGGCAACAGCATACACTGAGGAACTGGGTGTCATTATAATTACTCTGGCAAGCCTTCTGGCTATGCTTGCACAGGCCTAGAATTCCAAACTGAACTACTTTCTCTTCTGCCATTTTTCCTGACCACCGAACCTTTGTGAATCTCTGTGATAGACTACGCAACTTCAATACACATTGAAGGTAAGAAGAGTTGAAGGAGCCGATGCAATTCGTAGACAATCGATGCGTTGACTGCAACGCACCAATTGTTTACGGGATGCCTGTCTTTTCATGTGGGTTTGTGATTGAGTATAAATTTTATGTTTGATTGTCTTGTACTCTTCTACTCTCCAAAGCATCCTAGTCCCACAAGCAATTTTATTTTTTTTGTGTTAATTTTTAATTAGTAAGTTATTATATAATATATTGAATTATTTGTGGGTACCATGTATTTTGTGGAGGAAAGAAAAGATTCTACCTATTTTAGTTTGGTACATTAATCTAATCTGCAATTGAATAATAAAACATAATCAACGTAAATCACATCAAGATAAAATAGTGTAATTGGAACTTACCTAGAAAAATATATATATGCTTATTTAATTTGGAGTGACTAGCTAGAGTGCTTGTGGTAGTGAATTTAGAATTAGAATATGGATGTAGATCTATAATCCATCAAGTGGCTCAATCAAAGAATCTGTCGAACCATTGAAGCCAACTGCCATTACACACCAAGCACTGCCCACTCATTCAACAGGTTAATCACGATTTGGGAATCCGACTCATAGATAACTCTTTGCCAGCCTAAAGCATGCCCACGTTCCAAAGCATAGAGAATAGCTAAAGCCTCCATATAATTATTAGTTTGTTGTCCCTTATAGATAAAGAAGTAAAAAAGGACAACACTGGAGCTATCCCTTCCTACTCCTCCAATCCCAGCATGACCAGGATTCCCCCTGGAAGAGCCATCCGTATTAATTTTAAAAATACCAGAAGGTGGCAGGGACTACCTTCCATCTCTCTGAATCTTACTCTTAGAATGGCCCCTTTCCCTATACTAGGAAGAGCGAGAATTACCAACAACTAGACTCAAATTTTGCACCACCTGCACCTCACCAATGTCCTTGGAACTTAGCATAAAGGTCACACTTAGTTGCTAAGGTCTCTTGAAGCATACTGAGAATCCTCTACCACACCTGCTGAACCTCTATCTTCCTCCCCTAAAAAATCCTTTGATTCATTTCTAACCACAGCTGCCACAAAATAAAAGGACCAATATTCCAAGTTACCTGTAGAAAAGAAGCCTTAGTTGGGGGCCTACCCAAACTTCTCCAAAAGTCAACCAACGAAGAAGCGTGAACACAGGCTTGCTTCCAAGCACCCCACCAAAGATGTCAAATCTCACAGGCCAAGGGACACTGAAAAAATAAATGCGCCTGACACTCCTCACCACCGTTGCAAAGGAAGCAAATAGAAGGACCATGAAAACCCCTTTTCTATAGGTTATCCCAAGTGAGGCAATGATTACGAGCAACCAACCAAAGGAAGTAATTATATTTTGGCCATCCAAACTTATTCCACATAAACTTCCACCAAGGGGAGTCCATCTACCCAAACTTCTGCCTATCTAACTCATGATACCCAGAGGCCACCGAATATATAACTTTCAGATTAGGACTCCTCACAAGAGAATCTCCCTCCCCTAGCGAACTGTAAACTTTGCTATCAAGAATCTTAGTTAACTCCTCCCGATCCACCAGAGAACCCCCTGGGGGCCACTTAGACAAAGCTTTCCATCTACAAACCTCCCCTTGGCCAAAACACTGAACTGATTTAAAATGCTCCACACTACACCATCCCGCATCAAGAAAGATGTTGCACAAAGGTTGTAAGTGCGGGTACATAGCCAAGATAGGCGGGTGCCCATCCCAAGAATCATACCAAAATAGGGTTTCAGACCCCCTGTTACAAATCTAAAACAATCGCTGCTTAATTAAATTAGCTCCCCTTTTAAGAGTACTCCATATCATAGAGCCCTTACTAGAGAGATAGATTCTTAGAACTTCAACAATTTCCACCCCCCCCAAATATTTATAGTTAAGACTCCTAGCCCAGTCTTGATCTTGGCAAGTACAACACCTCCAATACAACTTAGTAGCCAAAGCCTGAGCAGTAAGATTAGCCTATCGAAGATCAATCCCCTCTTTGTGTTTCAACCTACAAATAGAGTCCCACTTGACCAGACTTCACTTAGAAGACTCCAAAGTATTGGCCCATAAAAATTGTCTGGAAAGAGCTTCAAATTCCGTAATAAAGCTAGAGGGAGCTCCAAGAACAAAGCACTGATAAATGGGGAGAGATTGAATTATAGACTTTAATAAAATCACTCTCCTAGCTGAGGACAACCATCTGCAAGTCCAAAGAGTAACCCACATCTGAAACTTATCTAGAATATCCTACAAAAATCTCCTAGGCAAGGAGCCAACATTAATGGGGATACCAAGATAAACAAGAGGGGGATCACCAATCTAAAATCTAAGAATCTCTGAAATCCTATTCTGAATAAGACAAGGAGTATTAAAGAAGATGGAGTACTTGTCTTCATTAATCCTCTGCCCTGACACAACCATATAAGTATCCAGAGCCTTCCTAAAATTAACCGCCTCATTGGCCTTGGGTAAGTGCAAGAAGATGGGGGGCCAAAAAGGGGTCTTAAGTGGCCACTTTTTTTCTAAAATTAGGAAATACTGACCTTGGATGAGAAATTGAGCATAGTTACACTCAAAATTTGGAGATGCAACCAAAACAATGTTCGTAGTGCTCCAAGTCTACTTTCTAAACTACTATTTTTTTTAAATGACATAGATTAAAGGGTTCAAAAGAGAGCCACATAAATTGATGTTGTTTTTGTCAAAAAAATAACATGGCATGTTTTGTGGATCCCTCAAAAGGTCAACTTTTTTTGGTATTTTTAAAATTGCTTCAGTGAGAAATTAGCTAATAGCATGTAGTTTATGCCTGATTTTTCTGATAATTTTTTTATGAATATTTGATTTTTTACTAATTTTCAAAGTCGACACATCCTAAAAAAATAGAATTTTGGCTATGCTACCCTTATAAATTTTGAAAACTAATTGAAAATCATTTTTTTCTTTTTTTAATATTTGTAGAATGGAGTCTAGTTTCTAAATATGTAATTTTTTTAAAATTTCAATGAATAGTTAATTTACAATGAAAAAAAGACCAAACAGTGATTTTTTCCCAAAAATGGACACACAAACAAAAGAAATTAAAGATGAAAGGCTTAACATTGTTAAAATGTGAAAAAAATCACATCTTCAAATAGCTAAGAGAAAGCCAAACATTACCCAGATGTTCGATTTGTTTAACCTTGAAACATGTGCAAATCTGAGGGTTAGCACAAATGAAATTATGTGAAATCTTGAAGAATATGGAAAAACACGTCTGTGACTATTCAAAAGGCACTCCAAGCCTTTGGGTTGGAAATCCAAAGCAAATCCCAAGCCTAAGACTTGGGATTCCCAAAGCAAGACATAACGTGAGCATGTTATAACGCGCTCGCGTTATGTTCCCCTTAAATTTTTTTCTATTCAAGTCTATTAATCATGTATGTATGTATGTATGCCTCTATGTATGTATGTATGTATGTATGTATCTATGTATGCCTATATGTATGTATGTATCTATGTATGCTTATATTTATGTATGTATAGTGTCGAGGGCAAAGGAGGGTAGAGATGGGAGTGGGCCAGATAGGGGAGGAGAGGGGTGGATAAGGATTGAGTGATTAAGGTTTAAGGTTGAGGGTTGAGCATTTAGGGATAGGATTTAGAGTTTAGGGATAAGCAATTAGAGTTTAGGACCTTGAGGGATTAGGGTTTAGGGTTGAGGCTTTAGGGATAGCGTTTAGGGTTAAGGGTTGAGGGATTAGGTTTAAGGTAGATTGTTGAGGGTAGAGGGATTAGGGATAGGGTTTAGGGTTGAGGGATTAGGGTTTAAGGTATAGTTTAGTAGTTCTTGTGGATAGAGCCAGTAAACAATGGGAGATTATTTACCTGTTTCATAACAATATACCTTCCCTAAGTGCGGGGTGGACAGCAAGAAACATAGATGTACCCCAATGCAAATCTTTTCTCATAATGATCATCCTTCTGATTTCAACTATTAAGTACTCACTGTGGATGTACCATACGCAAAGCTTTTCTCATAGGGTTTAAGGTATAGTGTCGAGGGTTGAGGGTTTATTGATAGTGTTTAGGGTTGAGGGATTAGGTTTTAGGGTTGATGGATTAGGGTTTAAGGTATAGTGTTGAGGGTTGAGGGTTTAGGGATAGGGTTTAGTGTTGACAGATTAGGGTTTAGAGTTGACGGATTAGAATTTAATGTCGAGGTTAGGGTTAGAGTGTCGAGGGTAGAGGGATTAGGTATAGGGTTTAGGGTTGAAGGTTTAAGGATTGAGGGTTGAGGCTTTAGGGATGAGGGTTTAAGGCTTAAGATATAGTGTCAAGTGTTGAGGGTGTAGGGATAGGGTTTAAGTTTTAAGGGTTAAGGGTTGAGGGATAGGGATTAGGGTTTAAGGTATAGTGTTGAGGTTTGATGGTTTAGGGATAGGGTTTAGGTTTGAGGGATTAGGGTTTAGGGTTGATGAATTAGGGTTTAATGTTGAGGGTTGAGGGTTGAGGGTTGAGGGTTGAGGTTGAGGGATAGGGTTAATGGTCAAGGGATTAGGGTTAAATAAGCGTGTCGAGGGTAGAAGGATTAGGGATAGGGTTTAGGGTTGAAGGTTTAATGATTTAGGGTTGAGGCTTTAGGGATGAGGGTTAAGGGATTAGGGTTTAAGATATAGTGTCGAGCGTGTAGGGATAGGTTTTAGGGTTCAAGTTTTAAGGGTTAAGGGTCGAGGGATCAAAGTTAAGGGTTGAGGGATTAGGGTTTGACATTGAGGGTTGAGTACATTGAGGTTCGAGGGTTAAGGGTTTTGGGATAGGGTTGAGAGTTAAGGGATAGGGTTGGAGGGTTTAGAGATAAGGGAATAGGGTTAGGGTTTAGGAATAGGGATAGCATTTAGGGTTTAGGGATGAGGGATTAGAGTTGAGGAATGACGGATTAGGGTTGAGGGTTGAGGGATTAGGGTTTAGGGATAAGGTTTAGGGTTGAGGGTTGAGGGATTAGGGTTTAAGGTATAGTGTTGAGGGTTTAGGGATAAGGTTTAGGGTTGAGGGATTAGAGTGAAGGGTTGAGGGATTAGGATTTGACGTTAAGGGTTGAGGCTTTAGGGTTGAGGCTTTAGGGATAGGGTTGAGGGTCGAGGGATTAGAGTTAAGGGTTAAGGGATTAGGGTTTGACGTTGAGGGTTGAGGGTTGAGGCTCGAGGGTCAAGGGTTTAGGGATGGGGTTGACGGTCGAGGGATTAGGGTTAAAGTAGAGTGTGGAGGGTATAAGGATTAGGGATAAGGTTGGAGGGTTTAGGGATAAGGGATTAGGGTTTAAGGTATAGTATCGAGTCAGTTGAGGGTTTAGGAATAGGGATAGCATTTAGGGTTTAGGGATGAGGGATTAGAGTCGAGGGATAATGGATTAGGGTTGAGGGTTGAGGGATTAGGGTTTAGGGATAAGGTTTAGGGTTGAGGGTTGAGGGATTAGGGTTTAAGGTATAGTGTTGAGGGTTTAGGGATATGGTTTAGGGTTGATGGATTAGAGTGAAGGGTTGAGGGATTATGATTTGACGTTGAGGGTTGAGAGTTGAGGCTTTATGGTTTAAGGTTTAGGGATAGGGTTGAGAGTTGAGGGATCAGAGTTAAGGGTTGAGGGATTAGGGTTTGACGTTGAGGCTTAAGGGTTGAGGTTCGAGGGTCAAGGGTTTAGGGATAGGGTTGAGGGTTGAGGGATTAGGGTTAAAGTAGAGTGTGGAGGGTATAAGGATTAGGGATAGGGTTGGAGGGTTTAGGGATAAGGGATTAGGGTTTAATGTATAGTATCAAGTCAGTTGAGGGTTTAGGAATAGGGATAGCATTTAGGGTTCAGGGATGAGGGATTAGAGTTGAGGGATGACAAATTAGGGTTGAGGGTTGAGGGATTAGGGTTTAGGGATAAGGTTTAGGGTTAAGGGTTGAGGGATTAGGAATTAAGGTATAGTGTTGAGGGTTTAGGGATATGGTTTAGGGTTGAGGGATTAGAGTGAAGGGTTGGGGGATTAGGATTTGACATTGAGGGTTGAGGGTTGAGGCTTTAGGCTTTAGGGTTTAGGGATAGGGTTGAGGGTCAAGGGATCAGAGTTGAGGGTTGAAGGATTAGGGTTTGACATTGAGGGTCGAGTGTTGAGGTTCGAGGGTCAAGGGTTTAGGGATAGGGTTAAGGGTTAAGGGATTAGGGTTTAGGGATAAGGTTTAGGGTTGAGGGTTGAGGGATTAGGGTTTAAGGTATAGTGTTGAGGGTTTAGGGATATGGTTTAGGGTTGAGGGATTAGGATCTGATGTTGAGGCTTTAGGCTTTAGGGTTTATGGATAGGGTTGAGGGTTGAGGGATTAGAGTTAAGGGTTTAGTGATTAGGGTTTGACATTGAGGGTTGAGGGTTGAGGTTTGAGGGTCAAGGGTTTAGGGATAGGGTTGAGGGTTGAGAGATTAGGGTTAAAGTAGAGTGTGGAGGGTATAAGGATTAGGGATAGGGTTGGAGGGTTTAGGGATAAGGGATTAGGGTTTAAGGTATAGTATCAATTCAATTGAGGGTTTAGGAATAGGGATAGCATTTAGGTTTTAGGTATGAGGGATTAGAGTTGAAGGATGACAGATTAGGGTTGAGGGTTGAGGGATTAGGGTTTAGGGATAAGGTTTAGGGTTGAGGGTTGAGGGATTAGGGTTTAAGTTATAGTGTTGAGGGTTTAGGGATATGGTTTAGGGTTGAGGGATTAGAGTGAAGCGTTGAGGGTTTAGGATTTGACGTTGAGGGTTGAGGGTTAAGGCTTTAGGGTTTAGGGTTTAGGGATAGGGTTGAGTGTTGAGGGATCAAAGTTAAGGGTTGAGGGATTAGGGTTTGATGTTGAGGGTTGAGGGTTGAGGTTCGAGGGTCAAGGGTTTAGGGATAGGGTTGAGGGTTGAGGGTTGAGGGATTAGGGTTTAGGGATAAGGTTTAGGGTTAAGGGTTTAGGGATTAGGGTTTAAGGTATAGTGTTGAGGGTTTAGGGATTAGGGATAGAGTTGAGGGTTGAGGCTTTAGGGATAGGGTTGAGGGTCGAGGGATTAGAGTTAAGGGTTGAGGGATTAGGGTTGTACATTAAGGGTTGAGGTTTGAGGGTCAAGGGTTTAGGGATAGGGTTGAGGGTCAAGGGATTAGGGTTAAAGTAGAGTGTGGAGGGTATAAGGATTAGGGATAGGGTTGGAGGGTTTAGGGATAAGGGATTAAGGTTTAAGGTATAGTATCGAGTCGATTGAGGGTTTAAGAATAGGGATAGCATTTACAGTTTAGGGATGAGGGATTAGAGTTGAGGGATGACAGATTAGGGTTGAGGGTTGAGGGATTAGGGTTTAGGGATAAGGTTTAGGGTTGAGGGTTGAGGGTTGAGGGATTAGGGTTTAAGGTATAGTGTTGAGGGTTTAGGGATATGGTTTAGGGTCGAGGGATTAGAGTGAAGGGTTGAGGGATTGGGATTTGACATTGAGGGTTAAGGGTTGAGGCTTTAGGGTTTAGGGTTTAGGGATAGGGTTGAGGGATCAGAGTTAAGGGTTGAGGGATTAGGGCTTGACATTGAGGGTTGATGGTTGAGGTTCGAGGGTCAAGGGTTTAGGGATAGGGTTGAGGGTCGAGGGATTATTGTTAAAGTAGAGTGTGGAGGGTATAAGGATTAGGGATAGGGTTGGAGGGTTTAGGGATAAGGGATTAGGGTTTAAGGTATAGTATCGAGTCGGTTGAGGGTTTAGGAATAGGGATAGCATTTAGGGTTTAGGGATGAGGGATTAGAGTGAAGGTTTGAGGGATTAGGATTTGACGTTGAGGGTTGAGGGTTGAGGTTTGAGGGTCAAGGGTTTAGGGATAAGGTTGAGGGATTAGGGTTAAAGTAGAGTGTGGAGGGTATAAGGACTAGGGATAGGGTTGGAGGGTTGAGGGATTAGGGTTTAAGGTATAGTGTTGAGGGTTTCTATCATCAAATGTAGATTTATGGGTTCAATTATATTGATTGCCTCTCTAGTTTTGGGGTGTGGATGTTTTGGTATCAATCAGGAAGTCTTCAAAAGACTTTATGGAAGTGGATTGACAATCGCTTGACAGAACCCGTGCTATTTATGCTTGGATAAGGATTTGTCACAAACTAGAACTTCTACTTCCAAAGAAGATTTGTCTTTCTTCCTCGATGGGCATTTTCTATTAAGAACTTGATTATGAGGGCTTGCCCCTTCATTGTTATGCCTATCATATGGTGGAGCATCTGGCAAGGTCTTGCAAGAATCAAGAAAAGTTCTCCCTCAAAAACCTTGTGGTCATTCAAGTCTAAAGGGGAAGGTTTGGAAAGAGAAATGTACAAGATGTGATCAATCTATAGCAAGACAAAACACGAGCGCATTATAATGTGCTCATGTTTTGTCTTGCTATAGAAACAGTAAAAAAGTGTTGACCCCTGTGATCCAGGCCCACATGCTCTATTTTCATACTGATTCTACGTGTGCTTTTACAAAAAAGAAGTGCTTTCATGTTGTTGGGAAGTTCACATGCACATTTGACACATTGTACCACCTTTGCATGATCTTTCCACCACCTTTTTTGCGTTGCCAACTTGAGAAGGATGAAATAACATAGTTTTCACACCAAGTTTGATATATATCTATTCAAGTTTCAATTTTTGTAGTGTTGCAATATTAATTGTGATTCAATTTTAGGAATTTAACATTATAGATTGGTTAATAGTATTGTTGTTAGTAATTATATTTGAGTGTTATTCAATTTAACATTGAAAATGAAGCAAGTGGTGAAAAACTCAAATTGTTGAGGAGTTTGATGCAAGAAAAAAAAAACACTACATAATTGGTTACTCTCTCCATTCGAATCTTCATTTTTTAGGTATGTCAAGTCTTTACATGCATTTTCTTTACATTTTCCTTAATTCGGATTGAATTACTTTATCATGCTTTATCATACATGTTTAAAATATCCACATTCCTAATCAAGAAAGCAGCCTACAATCTCACATGATCCCATGTATATTTTCTACACTTGGGCTCTTTAATAATTATGTGTAATAAACAGACCTTAACATACCATGATGTCAAACTATACAAGAATAAATCCTTACAACATAATAAAAATACAATCCCACTATTATATTGTATTCATTTATTAGGAAGTAATATTGGTCTCTTTATCATGCTACAGACAAATTCTCCGTCATCAAGAATTAAACCAACATAGGAAGAGATAGAAGCTAAGAATGCAAAGAAAGCAGTGCCTATGAGGGAACTTCGTGAGAAGAGGAAATTGGACATGATAAATGAAGACATACCAATTGAAGAGGAACCAGAACCATCACAAAGAGATATGATATTGGCGGCACAAAGAGGACGAATGCAAAAGCTTCATGCTATGAGAGATTTGAATACCATAGTTGGAGACACATCCTCTACCGCAAGTCAACATGTATGGACACCATCTACCACATCTCAAGTTGAGAGTACATCATCACTCACATGTGATGAAGGAGGTATGCCATCGTTCCCACCTCAACCTCAAGGTATGTCATCTATTCCATCTTTGATCTAAGGTATGCCATCTAGCCCATCTCATTTAAATATTGATGAAATTCCTAATGTTGAGATGAATTTACCTAACTTAACACCACCTAGAATTTTGCATAGAAAGCTAAAATATTTGATTGAAATTGATGAGAATATTTTGCAGCCAATGGAAGGTATGATTCCAAAACACACTTGTAGAAGATATGCTCATAAGATTTGGAGATTGTTCTTTGAATAGTTGAATGAGACTACAAGATGTCAACTATTCATTGAAATGATGCAAAGTATAAAGTATAGGTCCATCATGAAGATTCTTGGGTTGAGAACATCAGAGGCTTCAAGTGAAAAATCTATTGTCAAGAATCTAATGAGTGCGTATGAGAGAGTGGGTAACACCTCATGCACAAAAGATAGTAATGCAACATAGCGTGTGATTACATCGACTATATAAGTAGTCAAACAAGGAAAGCTCATCTCATTAGAAAGATGAGTCAAGAAATGAGAATTAATAGGAAAACTTTATCAAGAGCTATTGGAAGACGCCAAAGAATTGAGGACACTAATGCCAATGAATTATGGGCGTTCTCAGGGAGACTACCACGAAAAGATAAACCAATTGTTGAAGCATTAAGATCACTAATTGAAGACTTTTGGAAGAATTACACAAGGGTATCTCCAAATCAAAGGGGTGTGGTAAGAAGGAGAATTGGTAGTCAGAACCGTGAGCCACATCTAAAGCATTTTTTGGATGAGACTCGAATGCAGTTTTATGAAAAATTTCTAGAGAAGTATCCTCAAATTAAAATTTGTCAAAGATATTTTGAAATGCTAAAACCTTTCTATGTCAAGATAAATAACACACGCACTACTTGTTGTTGTAGATTACATATTGAATTTTCTAACCATTTTGATGCTTATAGGTCTATATATTTAGATATGCATACTAGCAATGTTTTGCAGGGTTGTGCCATATGTGCCCCACCAACATCTTCAAGAGACTTCATATCAAGAATTTTATGTGAAAGAGAGGAAGGTCAAATATTCTACAAGAAATTATACTTGGATGGCACATGTCATCGTTGCAGTGGCTTGCAACATTTGCCAATATGTGAACATATGGAAATAACACATGCGGTTGGAAACAAACTAGTAGAGTTTGACAAGTATAAAACAATGGCATACAATACAAAAGATGGTAAAGAAGCAAAAAGGTGTGAATTGGTTATTGAAAAGATTCCAATGTATCAGTTTATACCTATATTTCGTGACAGCATAGTGTATGAGTATGCAAGACATGCCCATAGAGCTCGATGGTTGGACTTGCAATTCAAGTTATGTAAGGACACATTTCTAGTTGGTAGCATTGTTTTAGTCATCGACTTTGCAGAGAACTACAGTCTACAGCCATAGCATGAGGTGCAATCACAATATTACAACTCCACATAGGTTTATATATTTGTGCACATCGCATTCATTCATGCGAATGATAGTACAGAGGATGACAGAAAGATCATAAGGGAGTATAATTTCTATATTAGTGAAGATCGCATGCATTCTACAGAGTTCGTACAAGGTTGCTTTCAGGTGTTCTACAATGATTTGGCTAGAAGGGGCATATCGTTCAGTCAACATATCATATGGTTGGATATATGTGCATCATAATTCAAGAACTCGTAGAATTTCTATTCACTGAGTAGGAGGCATAATTTTACAGGTATTCAACATATGTGGAACTTTTGTGAGGCCGGGCATGGAAAGGGGGAGCATGATGGTGCAAGAGCATGTATTAAAAGAGCCATAGCACGAGAAGTGTTAAAGTATAAAGACAATGCAAAGTTGACAGATGTAAAATTGATTGTTGAGTGGTGTAATTCTTCCATGGGTCTAGGTAATGAAGGTAAGTCTTCAATTCATAGCTTTTTTTGGTTGATAGATGATACTAACATTGCACCATATGAGGACTGTTGTGCACTGACAGAATCAAATGAGATGCACTCTTTCAGAAGCTCAATTGCAGGTTCATGGAGTATCCATACACGAAAGATGTCATGCTTTTGTTCTTCCTATACAATTCAAGTCTAGGATGAGTGCGAGTCAAAAGAGTGGGTTGACAAATGGCAGTTAAGTTATCTTATCCCACTTGACATGTATCGACCCCCGACGACACTGGAACTAACATAGATGGAATCATTAGTTGACTTTGACCGCATATCAGATTTAGTTCAACTAGGTAATACAGGGCACGCATATGCATCTAATTTCATCTAGTTCAACCAGGTAATGTCATCTTACTTTGTAGTGTTTATGTAATGTTGACTAATTTCATCTAATTTGCTACACATATCAATGTAGGGCACGTATATGCAGTTATTGTAGATGAAAATAATGAAGAGGGAACAAATTATTACTTATGTCTTTGTGTTGAGGCCAAAAAGAAATTGGAGGCCCCTATTACAAATGGAGAAAACATTGAATACCCTACAGGGTCAGTGGTTATTATTGGAAAATGACTTAGAAGGTACCCACATAAGAGTGTTAATGTTTGGCTATTTCAGGACTTTGACACACATCAAAAGATTCTTCATTACTCAAAACTTGTCGTGGCATCCAATGTTCATTTGCTAAAGTATCGGGGTAGACCTTTGAACAAAATCTTGTGGAAGGTGTGTGAGTCTGACCATGAAGCAATACTTGACACAATAAAGAGTAGAGCACACCCGGATGGTTCATTGGATTAATTTGTAAGTATTCACATTGATTTTGTAAAGTCATGTTACATTGAGTTGTAAGTATGCACATTAATTTGTAAGGTTTGTCTTTTTTTAATTTCCTCTTACATTTTTACACATATACACATTTTTACATCATCATGTTATGCATTTTTGGTGTCTTAATCCTGATGCGACCAAACTGACTATTTCAACACGTCGGGATGGGTACATTTATGCTAGGCATGGTTCTATTTTTTGCCCAAACATGTCGAAACAGTCTGAGCTACATTGTACCGGTGATATCCCTGAAGAGTCCAGAGTGTAAAAAGGCAGCAATCTTTGATGAGATGTTACTCAAAAACTGTGTCACTTAGAAACATTCTGTCTGAGGCAACGTGATCATGTAGAGTGCTTCTACAATAAACTCTCTCAGTTTTTTATATCTCTGAGGTATTTGCCCATGGTGAAATTTTTTTTGCTGCCCCAAAAATCGTAAGGAGGTAGTGTAAAGTTGCAAAGGGGTGTAACTTTCATCCTGCTCCTGATGTGACCAAACTGACTGTTCCAACGCATCTAGATGGGTACATTTATGCTACGTATGGTCCTATTTTTCACCCAAACATGTCGAAACAGTTCGAGCTACATTGTACCGACGATATCCCTGAAGAGTCCAAAGTGCAAAAAGGCAGCAATCTTTGACGAGATGTTACTTGAAAACTGTGTCACTTAGAAACATTTTGTCTAAGGCAACGCAATTACATAGAGTGCCTCTACACTAACCTCTCTCGAATTTTTATATCTCTGAGGCATTTGCTTGTGGTGAAAGGTTTTCTGCTGCCCCAAAAATCATCAGAAGGAGGCAGTGTAAAGTTACAAAGGAGTGTAACTTTCGTCCTGCTCCTGATGTGACCAAACTGATTGTTCCAACGCATTTGGATGGGTACATTTATGCTAGGCATGGTCTTGTTTTTCACATAAACATGTTGAAACAGTCTGAGCTACATTGTACCGATGATATCCATGAAGAGTCCAAAGTGCAAAAATAAAGAAATCTTTGACAAGATGTTACTCAAAAACTGTGTCACTTAGAAATATTTCGTCTGAGGTAACATGATCACATAGAGTGCTTCTACAATAACCTCTCTCAGTTTTTTATATCTTTGAGGCATTTGCCTGTGGTGAAAGGTTTTCTGCTGCCCCAAAAATCATCAAAAGGAGGCAGTGTAAAGTTGGAAAGGGGTGTAACTTTCATCCTGCTCCTAATGTGACCAAACTGACTGTTCCAACACATCTGGATGGGTATGTTTACGTAGGCATGGTCCTATTTTTCACCCAAACATGTCGAAACAGTCCGAGCTACATTGTATCGACGATATCCCTAAAGAGTCAAAAGTGCAAAAAGGCAGAGATCTTTGACAAGATGTTACTCAAAAACTATGTCACTTAGAAACATTCCGTCTAAGGTAGTGTGATCATGTAGAGTGTTTCTACAATAACCTCTCTTAGTTTTTTATATCTCTGAGGCATTTTCCCGTGGTGAAAGGTTTTCTGCTGCCCCAAAAATCATCAGAAGGAGGCAATGTAAAGTTGCAAGGGGTGTAACTTTTGTTCTGCTCCTGTTGTGACCAAAATGACTATTCCTATGCATCCAAATGGGTATATTTACGCTAGGTATGGTCCTATTTTTCACCCAAACATGTCAAAACAGTCCGAGCTACATTGTATCGACGATATCCCTGAAGAGTCCAAAGTGCAAAAAGGTAGCAATCTTTGACAAGATGTTACTCGAAAACTATTTCACTTAGAAACATTCCATCTGAGGCAACGCGATCACGTAGAGTGCCTCTACAATAACCTCTCTCAATTTTTTTATCTCTGAGACATTTGCTTGTGGTGAAAGGTTTTCTGCTGCCCCAAAAATTGTCAGAAGGAGGCAGTGTAAAGTTGCAACTTCTTCTTAGGCACCAATTTCACATCAAATTGTCCAAATGAGCACCCAAGGATGTGGAGTCTTCAATCAAGGTGCTCTGGCAGGAAAAGTTGTTTGGCCTTCAAGATGAGGTTGCCTTAGTGAATTAAGTTAGGATGAAAGCCTATTCACTCTAGGCGCCAATCTCAAGTTGCACAATCATGAATGGGTGCCTAGAGTAATAAGGCACTACATCATGGTTCTAGGACCTTGAAATGGCACCCAAGCATGTAGGAGGAATTTTTAAGGAGCTAGAAGGTTTTTGAAACTCTAAGGAACTAGTCCAAAGACTCTATGGCGCCATCTTGATACCATTGAGTCAACTTTCAAACTCAAACATATTGAAACAAGGTCTAGGAAGCTAGGCACCATCTCTTGCCAGTTCAACCTCTCAGATGCGCCAACATTGGAAAGACTCTTAATGAGCGCCTAAGTTTGAATTGATCTTATGATTGAAAGTTTGGTGATGTATTGGTGCAAGATGATCTTCAGTTGAAGCAATCTAAGTTCTAGGAAGGGTTTAGAAGTTATCAACCTCTTCACTAAGTTAGGCGCACTTTTCAAGATTTCTTACCCAAGAGTTGTACCTCATTAAGACAAGGCGCATCTTAACCTCCGGGACTTTTCATTAAGACTCTAAGCAAGAAGGCACATTTCCATGGAGTAGCATACTCTAGATAGTGCCTAATGCCATCAAGGCATAATTCCACCCTCACTTTGGTGGCCTATCATCAAGAAGGGGCATTGGGCATTCCTTGAATAGTTCTGAGCATTTGAAGTTCATGAAATCACCAAGGAATGTTGGGTGCCATGTGTATCCTCAACAAGCTTGAGTTTGTGCTTAGACAAGTTGGTGCTTATTCATGTTTTAACTTCCCTCTTGAAGCGCCTAACTTGGGAAAAAGTTATCTTGTTGTTAGTCAAGTGTTTGATGTGTTTTGGAGACTCCAAAAGACTTCCTCTTGCTAGGTGCTCTTCTTGGCAACTACAACCTTCAATTGGCGCCTAGATCCTGAAGAAAAACACTTGCAAGTGTGGGTGCACTTTCCTTGTGATGGAGCATCAAACTAGCACTTAGAAATCATAATGCATGAAGTGAGCGCCTAGGATCCTATTGGTCCAATAGGTGGTCTTGGGAACGGTGTCAAGTCATTGGAGATAGATATTTTGGCTTATTTGATGATGGTCTCAAGTCTCTCTACCAAGGCGCATTTTGATGATGTTCTTATTTAAACTCTTATGAAGACTATCTCATCCCTAAGCGCTCATCCTCATGATTTTCATGCACTTAGACTTCAAGGCGCCAAAACTAGTAGGAAAATATTTGGGGGGAAACCATGCTGATAAAAGTTGGGTAAATTTAACCTTCGAGTCTGATTAGGCTCCATATAACAACAATATTTATATCATGTCCCTTTGCTTTATGAAACAAGCAGTACGTGTCAAGTCATAGGGATAACACTATGGTCCTTAGAAATTTCTCTGTGACTTTTGATAAGATTATCTACTATTATTTGGATGCTTGATAGTATTAAAATTATTGGGCATTAAGTTGAGGTGACCATTCTTGTTATGATCATCACTTTTCACAAGGGGTATATTAGTTATCCTATATATCATTACATTATGATTATTTTTCAATATCCTAATGGTGGAAGGATTGTTTTCACTATTATCTCTAGCTTGGGAAGTCATCAACAATCCAACTCTTGACGTTGATACAAGGTTCTTTTGAAGGCAAAAGGCACCTAGGCTTATGGGGCTCAATTTGATGTATTTATTGAAAGCTCAAGGTGAATTGATGCTTATTGAAAATGCCACTTAGTCCTTCATTTGCATTCTAGGTGCCATTTCCTATTGACTTATATATTCCTCCTCATGCTAGGGTGCCATAATGAAGTGGTTTAGACAATAGGTGTGCTTCACTTACTAGAGGCTTGTTCTCCTTCCACCTTAGGTGCACTTTTATGGTGGAACAGGTGTCAATGGGCACCTTGTCTTAAATGAATTCTCTCTCTAAGTTGGGCACCCTTTTGAGGCTTTATGAGTTACAAATTGTGCCTTAACCCTTCATGCTTGTTGCTCAATGTTTGAATGTTTAAGAAAGTCTCCTTTAGGCGCTCATCTTAATGACTTTTTCTCAAGGTGCAATCATCCTAATGACTTGGATATTCATCCTAGTGTTTCAGGATATTAGGCTACCAGACTTACTCATTTTCAGGATCTCAAACATAAAGAATAACATGATGATTCATTTTTTTGTATTGCATATAGTTGATATTCTATGCTACTCATAAAGAATATTAATATTTTCTGTTCAACATGATGATTCATTTTTTTTAAATACAAAATTTATCTTTTAGTTCCAAAATGAGGTTTAGGTGATACTTGAATAACAATAGCTAGCTTATTGGATCAACAAACATCCTATGTAATACAATTAGACTTTAAATATTTGAAGTAGCCATCTACAAATATCTATTCAAACGTGGATTTATAATGCAAGTATGGACGCCATCAATAAAAAAGATTTGTATTAACCAAATATCCATATAGGCATACATCAATATCTGTCGATATAAGTATAACATATATACAAACTAGCCATATAGGCTTACAAGAATGCCATATAGGCATACAATGTCAACTATGTACAATACAAAATATATGTCCACAAATGCCATATAGGCATACAACAAAGGAACACAATAAAAAGTCATTCCCCTCTAGCTGGTGAAGAGAATAAATCACGGGCAGCCTTTGATCTTCTAGGGGATGGAGATGCGCATGTGGGCGGTCTACTACGAACCTGAGGGCTACTCCTCCTATTTAGTTATTCCTGCATCTTTAGCTGTTACAATAAAAAGTATAGACATTAATATATAGAAATTACATGTTATAAAAAATGAAACATTTAACAAAATAATCACTTACCGCTAACATATGATTTGTCTCCTCACTTGCCTCAGTAGCAGGAATAGGCCCTGGTGATGTCAAGTCCTATAGAAACCATCCAGATAGAAATTAAACTTCAAATCAATAATCTTTTGATTTTTCAAAAATAGACAACTATAAAAATAAATGTAAATTGAAATTTACTAATCTACCTCATACCCCTGTCAATGCCATGGAGCTATGAATTGCAGAGGCCACACCATGCTCCATTGCCCTCTAAACATGGGGAGGTGTCTCCACAGCTTGCATCATCTGCAAATAAAACAACATTATTCAATTACAAAAACTATAATAGTGATGCAAATCATGGCTCCTAACATACACACACATTCATCTAAACATGGAAGTACACACAATAAAGCACACAAGCCACATACAAAATTTAGTAAGTACAATTCATTCATTAAACTATTTATTTTATTACCTCCATAAAACTTTGAAGTCCACCACCACTGGCAGGTGTTGCTGTGAAATCTACAATATTAACCTAATCAACATCCAAAATTAGATATTAGAATACCATTCATATAACGATGCTATTCACATGTAATATTCATAATTGTTTACTAGTTACATACCCCGCCAATAGATGATCTAGAGTAAAATGCAAGTGGCAAACCACTGAAAACTGCATCGACACTATGACCCTGAAATTTTATTAAAATCATCAATTTAAATTAGTTAATCTTGCATTTCAAAAATAAAATTTAATAAATTAAATCCAATAAACTTGCTAATATTTACCTGAGTATTAAGGCTGAAAATCTCACTCAGGAGGGTATCTGTCATCACCATCTGCTCAGCTACAGATGTAGCCTATGCACCTGTGTCCTGACTATCCATGGGGTCATAACCACCAGCTGACCCACAAGTCTAACAAGTATGGGGTGGGACCCTACTCCTCACACTATCTCCCAACCCACTCTATGCTGCAGGACTAGCATGCACTATGATGCTCTGGGTCAAGGCACTAATGGACTGAAGTGTATCAACCTCAACACTCTCCTTCGCAATGGAAGGGATAGAAACATGCTCGTGGGCTGGTCTACTAATTACTCATCTCACTGCCCGTTGTTAGTCAACATGTGCCCCTGGTCTATCTTGTGTTGACCCCCCACCTCTACCCTGGAAGTCCTACATATCAAAATAGTTTGGCACTTTATTGAGGACAAACTCGTAGTAGAGTTTCCTCAAAAAGTATTGTGAGACCTCATTATTATTGCATGGAGGATAGTCAAAAACCATCCACCACCTCTGCCCAAAATTGTCCCTTATCACTTGGTTGTTGCACCAAGGGATAGGGAACCTCTTGCATGTAATGGGTGGAGGTTGATTTGTTTGTGGGTTTGTGAAAATTGAACACAAGTCTAATTTTGTAATTTATAATTTTTTCACATCTTGGTATGACAACTTGTGTGTATAATAGTCTCTAAACTCTCTCCTCTTATCTGTCCAACTAGTTATTTGCTTGCTAATTGAATCTACATTTGATAACATAGATTCAAGAGATTCAGCAAGCGTGGACCTATGCAAGGTTGAAGTGGAAGGATCTTTCAACCTTGCAATTATATCTTCAATTTCTTTTTTGTTGTTTTCAATTTGCCCCATTATATTTTCTTGTGTTCTAGGGGCATGTCGAGGAATGGATGGAGGAGGTTGTTGTTCTACAGGTATTTCCTCCTCAGGATTTTGTGGATTTTGAGGAGGAGGTGTATTAATATTTCCTAACAATTAACAAAATATACATCAAAAAACAACTCAAACCTACCTATTTAGAAGCAAATTCAAACAAAAAAACAAATAAAACTCACTCCTTTGGAGTGCTTGACATCGTGGTAGCATTTTGGCGACGAATCAACGAGATTTTGTTGTTGAATTAGATTTTCCAAAATGCGAGCACGCTTCGTAGGGTTTGCAAGGCACAGGGATAGAGGAGAAAAATAGAAATGAAATGAAATGACAGCCCTTTTTTTTATTTATAGTGGTTCATAATGCGCTCGCATTATGTATTATTTTTTTAAAAAACCATTTGGCCACTTTTTGGCCCCCCATCTTTTTGCACTTACCCCTTTAGCTAAACCCATCAAAGTTGTATCATCAATAAACTGTAAATGAGAGTGAGGAGGCAAATTGTTACCTCAAGTCCAACCGGGTCATCCCACAATAATGGGTTACACTTTTTGGCCAAACTTGACATTGAAATCAACATTTTGAACTAAATCTTCACTTTCTAACACCTATAGCCGCTAAACTATTAGGAATTTGAAGATGATGCGAACTAGTGATTTGTGAGATTTTGTCTGTAGATTCTAAATATATATTTTAAAAAAAATTTGGAGTTAAATTGTACATTTTTTTGCGTGTCCTTTGATAACTAGTTTTTAATAGTAAACAACATTTTTAAAAGTGATGTGTATTCTGTCGCACATAACTTTTTTCTATAAAGGATAAAATTCTGATTCTTTTGAATTTAGATTGTTAACACCAATATCTAAAGGATGCATTTGGTTTCATAATATTTTTTTGAATAGTTTTTTTTAATTAAGTTTTGAAGTCAAACCAATTATAATTTAGACATAGGTGTATTCTATCCAACATAACTTTTTTTGTATGTATCAGAATTCAATTTTTTTTTGTTGGAATAAGGACATCAATACCTAGAGGACATGTATTTTTTAGAATTTTTTTTCTCTATTTTCCTATTTTTTCATAAGTGTGAAACAAAGACCTTGATGTTCATTGAAAAACTACATTCACAAGAAATAAAAAATAAATATAATAATCAAATTAAATATATTTAAAATTATACTTTTTGGGAAGCTTATTATAAGGACTACATACTTACAAAACATAAATTTTAAATGAATTCATTTGATCCCCCAAAAGGTAAATCAAAAGTGATTTTTTATCAACATTTTGATAGGTGTAGAGGAGACTCCATTATAGGCATGGTTTAAAACTAGTGGGTTTCTATCCAAGGGGGTTTGAATCTAAGGGGGTTTGATCAAACCTTCTTTAATTAAAATGCTTTAAATGAAACCTTCCAAGGTTTAAATCATTATATTTTCTAAAAATATGTGATTTCAACAAAAATCAAGATGTCCTAGAAAGTGTAACCCATTATTGTGGCAGCACCTAGCCATGAATCAATCCCTGACCCACATGAGATTTTATGAGTCTTCATAATCCTTCAGCCAAAAGAATTAACAAGTATGATGATAGAGGGTCCCCCTGCCTAAGGCCCCTGGTAGATCCAAACAACGCAGTAGGCTCAATGTTGATAAGAACAGAGAAAGAAGTTGAAGTAACGCAGCTCATAACCCAATCCACCCAATCATTTCCAAAACCAAAAGCCTACAAAACTTTTCGAAGAAAAGACCATTTAACTCTATCATAGGCTTTGGCCATATCTAGCTTCATGAACATTGCTTTCTCCTTGGAGACTACCATGGAGTGGATAGCCTTCGTCATCACAACAACCCCATCAATCTAATTTGCCTTCCAACTGCAAATCCACCCACTACAACAAAATAGGCAATTAGTGCCTAAAACAACGTCATAATTTAGTGCATTTGAGTTCATGAATTGGACACTTCTGTCGACGCAAAACTCAACACCAAACTGCATGTTCTCTTCGGTGCTATTTTTTGGGCCAGATTTTGCACCTGATTTTACACCAGATTTAACATTAGATTTTGGCTAGAAAAGTAGCGCAAGCAATAATGCCTCCTTTAGTATCTAGAATAGCACTCGGAATAGCACCGGGAAGCATGACCAATTAAATGTAGAAATAGCACCTAAATTAGCACCTAATTTGGCTTCCAATTTTGCTTCCACGTCTACTCCCATTTTTGCTTCTAGTTTTTCTCCCAGTCACGCTTCCTGTTTTGCTTCTGGTATGGCATTGAAAATAGGTTCTTTTTTGGTTCCCTAGTTGACCCCAAGTTTTGCTTCCATTATGACATCCTTTGTTGCTTCCAATTTTGCTTCCAATATGATGTCCTTTGTTGCTTCCAGTTTGGCTTCCGATTTTGCTTCTAGTTTTGCTTCTTGTGTTGCTTCCAGGTTTGCTTCCAATTTTGCTTCCATTTTTGCTTCCAGGTTTGCTTCTAGTTTTGCTTCCAATTTTGCTTCCAATTTTGCTTCCAGTTTTGCTTCAATTTGGTAGTATATTTAGTCATCAATTTGGTAGTATATTTAGGCATGTGACCATTGGTAGTTTATTGCTGGTCATTTATCTCGTGACCAAATTTATGACTAAACAAATTTTAGTTATTAATTTAATCATTAATTTGGTAGTATATTTAGTCAACAATTTGGTAGTATATTTGGTAATTTGGTAGTATATTTAGTCATCAATTTGGTAGTACATATATTCAGTCATTTATTTAGTCATTGTAATCATTTAGTCATTGATTGTTGTTAACTAGTCATTTATATTTAGTCATTGTAGTCATTTTTATTTATTGGTTTCCATTAATTTGTAGTAAATTTAGTCATGATATGAATAATTTATTAAATACCATAAATTTTATAATGTAGAAAAAATATATTATTAAATTTGAATTAAAACATAAAAGCAAATAAATTTGGAAAACTATATATTTTATGATGCTACCAAGTAAAGATTGATAATTTTGAGCCAACACTTTCTATTTGAGAATTGACCAATAAGAAAATGAAACAAGACAAAGCAAAGTGGCAATAAATATTTTTTTGTATTGGAACAATGCAGGAAAAGAATTACAAATAATAAAAAAGGAGCACAAGGCTGCCATAACTAGAAAAAACTAGTTTAGCTATGTCATGTACAACAAACTACAAGGACTGGCTGAAGAAAAAACCAGTTCAGTAGCCACATTAGATACAATAGCAAAACAATGGAAAGGTAGGTCAGACCGATGAAGCCCTTCACATCTTTTGACACTTAGAAAAGATATGTTACCACTGAGCATTCCATGAGACATCATTTTTTTTGGCATTTTGTTAACCAGTTCAGGTGCTTTAACTGTAGCCTTGGTGCATTCCATATTCTCCTTCACATAAGCCATTGAGGTGTTACTTGCATATTCAAACAACCTTGAACCATTGTGAACAATATCTGAACAACAACCTGAGAATGCTACTTAGAGGCCCTATAGCAGTGACCTTGCAGCAACAAGAAAACATACCATTCCCTGTAACCTTCCATAACATGATCCTGAACAACTGAAGCAAAAGAGGCACTTGAAACAGTGAAATCTAGTCAATCAACAACATGCTGAAGATGACAACATGGAAATGTTTTTGGTTTCGTACAATTGCAGTAAAATATGAATTTATTCAAAACAAATTTTTCATGATATTTTCTTCATTGCCTCAAGAAATCATAAAATAGATCATTACACAAAATCTCTACTCTTGGAATCAATCTCTTCCCTTTCTCACATGGCATTACCACACTTGCCCGTTCAAACTATTAAATTTTAGAAAATGAGCTAAACAACAGACATTCAAATGACCTCCTGCATAGATAGGATCTAAAGTTCACTACTGTCTTATTGTAGCCAGAGGTGTAACACGTACACCACATAGCAAAACATATAGAAGAAGCTTATGATGCAGAAGCTACTGTTCTGGTATCAACAAAGTTCACCATTTGTTATCCTGATTGTGGTGTTTGTAATGTTGTAGGGTGCATTTTCACATTGCTCCAATCCAAAGTTCCATTGCACAATGCATCATTAGTAGTAGCTCAAGAGATTTTTAATAGCTTTTTCAATTTCACCACAAGTTTCCAATCATCATTGGACAAATCATCCTAAAAAATAACAAGAATATTCCATTTTAGACATTAAAAAGTTGTTTTATCAGCCAAAAATGAAAAGCACAAATGTTCAATTAGTATAAAATGCATAATAGTAAATACACTGTAAAATTACGTAATGTGGATATCAAATAGCCTTACACTGTAGTTTTGTTTCAATATATCTATGGATCTTCTAGTGAGATGACTCACAAATTCATCCTCCATTTCAAAATGCCTACCAAACATTTTCTGTGCTTCATCAGCATTGCTCCCAACAATTTGTAAAGTTCGTATGATAATTCATTAACAAAAACATTTCAAAAAATAGCATCCAAATTCATATAAAACTATTAACAACAAAGACAACTTCTCAAAATACCTTCATGGCCACTTTTTCACCCTTCTTAGACATTTCAACAACTTTATGATTGATCTCAATTAAGGCTATTTTGCCAATATCTATGAAATCTTTTGTGGGAACACATAATGGCATGCCAATCTGTAGATGCAATCACCACATATGGCTTTATACAAACCAAAAATGATACATCAATCTTTTACATGCATAAGTCATAACACCGAAAAGACTAGGTTTAGATATTGACCCTTACAATGCCTTCAAGAATATCAACACCAACAATTATAGGATCCTTCTTGTTAAAAATACAATTTGGAAAAATGATCAGTACATAGGGGAAGACAACATCTTTTGCAACCTCCTTTTTCCTTTCTTCCTTAAGATTGTTCATATATGCTTTAAACTGGTCAAATAGATGATAAATAATGTCCACTACAAATATCTTTACACCAACTTCATATGCAAGCTCCCGAGCTTCAGGAGTAATTTTGACATCAAATGCCAAAATTGCAGCATACTCTTTCTTCTTTTTCTCAAGCTTTACACTCACATGCATGACATCTTTTTTATGCACAGGCCCAATACCAATTGCACTAACTGGGATGCTTACAGTTGGGGTCTTCAAGAACTCAAGTAAAGCCTCCAAAGATCCAAGTGTTGAAGCTTGAACATAAACTCCTTCCCCACTCTTGTCAATCCGAGACATTACATTATTGATATCTTGCATTGCTTCTTCCTTAATATCCTCTAAATCATCATCAGGTCCAACAACATATAACTGAGTTCTTGCTATGGCATGCTCAAGACCCTGAAATCAAGAAATTATAGCTAAATTTCATTGTTCACATATATTTGATAAATTTATGCTCATATACATAAAATTATTATCCTGAAATTTGATACCTGAGTGATTATCTTGATTCCCTGTGCAACCTTCAACTCCTTATGATGTTGATAAGATCCCTAAAACCAAAAAACATCTTAAGCTATGGAATATATTATATTAATTTAACAATATGATCAATGTGACATGGTTTGAGCAATCTAAATTTGAGGTGTAGATTATTGTATTCTAGCATAGTAGATCACAAATACCACCCATTCTCCTTTACTATAAAAGAGCATTTCAATTTTTTTAATGCCACATATACTCCATTAAATAATATGGCACCATAAGGCTTCCAAGAATACATACCACTATGTAGGTTACCACAATGGACCACTCGTAAGAAACATTTTAAATCAGGATCAAAGTCATCTTGATCTTGAAACCAAAAGGCAATCCCTTGGCTTTTACACCATATATATCAATTTTATCCGCCCTCTATCCCAATGTTTCAAAAGGTAACTCCTGGTGCCTGTAATTTCTCATACTATCTGACCATTCAACATTTACAAACTATTTTCTATTTTGAACAATTTCTATATCGAAGGTTGACTTGATGATGCTATAGTATGGTAAGCTTTTACCAAAGTTCCAATGTAATTTTTGGGATATAACATTTATTATTTGTTAAGTTACCTAATAGGTAGAAAAATAGGGCATTTCCAGGTACTATTCATCCCAGAATCAGATTTGGAATTGAATCGCCTACAAAATTGGGCACGGTTGGGATTTTTTGGGCCTGAAATAGTGTGGAATCATTGAGGTATGAACCCTATGACTCCAGGACAGAT
Organism: Cunninghamia lanceolata; assembly: GCA_027924645.1. Lineage (NCBI taxonomy): Eukaryota > Viridiplantae > Streptophyta > Pinopsida > Cupressales > Cupressaceae > Cunninghamia > Cunninghamia lanceolata. Next base: position 1,098,672 of record BSBN01000845.1, read on the forward strand.
GTGGCATTTTGAAGAAGTTTCTATGATGATTCTAGAGGAAGGTAATCTTTTCAATGCACTTTTTAAAAAAAATTACATGTACGAACAAGCTACAACATGCTAGAATTGAAAGATTGATTCAACGCCATGATAAGGAAGGGTAATCTGCAATAAAAAATATAATTCAAATATATATATCAAGTTATAAGATATCAAAACTGTATAAGAGTATATATAAATATAATAAAAAATGTCATAGTTGTCTAAGAGTTTCCAACTCTTTACCATGAAAATTGAGATCCCTAAACAACACATTCAAAATACTGCATAAAGCAGTGGGCCAAGATGTTTAATATCTAGTACATGATAAACATCAACTATGCCATTTTTTGCAAATATCTTAGTGGCCACCTTGTGAAGGTTCCTTCTTTCTCTTTTAGACAGGCAGCTCCATCTATTTTGTCGTCATAAGCAAGGGGTATGTTACTTGTGACCTTTAAAATATTTACATTTGCATCTCTTGTTCCTTCCAAGTTGTCTCCATGTATAATAGATAGTGAGTGAATCCGCCCAATGCCCACAGCAACACCATCAAATAGATTCAATACCCTAACTTTATCCCCTTCCTAGAGTTTTTCAATATATTTCTGCAAAACAAAAATACACATTATATTGAAATACAAAATAATTATTACATAGGTAAGGATTATCATTATTTACATAATAAAACAACCATTACTTATGTTGGAACAAAATTTTAAAACCCTAAAATTTTGTTAATTCCTGCCATTATTCCAAATAAACTATTCTAATGTCTCACCTGTTAGGACCTCTCAAAAATTTTGCACATTTCCATCCTACTTGATCTTTTCACTTGTATATGACCATTTCTTAATAGAATTTCATGCCAAAATTTTATACCATTTATTTCCCAGGGTCACATAACATGGTCATTTTGAGGAGTATGCAGTTATTCTTAATCATTTCTGTGTTTTTGTAGTTTACCGCAATCTCGCAGGTCATCCTCATTGTCTTGGAGGTAGTGCGGGAACTAGAGCAACAAGAATCATGTATACCAAACTCTCGCTAGAAACATACAAGTTGTTCGTGGCATGGTGGTAGGAAGGGCTTGGTCAACCATGTATACCGCGGTCCCTCGAAGGTCTCACCACTTGGTTGTGGCTTGGAGATAAGGAAGAGAGTTCAATCTAACTAATCCCATGGTCCCGCATTGGTCCGACAAGTTTTTCACGGCATGGCGGTAGTAAGTGTCCAAGTTACTAGGCTCCTGCAATGGCTTTCAAAGAATGTTTGTGGTAAGGCGGTAAGAAATAAAAGTTGGCAACATAATCACCCCACAGTAATGAGAACAGGCACTTGTGGGTTGACGGTATGAAAGAAAATGGAATAAAGGGGGCTATAAGTCCCCTGATCCCGCTTTGTTTGAGCATAAGGGCTGAGGGTTGGCGGTAATCAAGAAAAGTGAACAAAAGGCATTGAAGCTTATCACCATCCCGTGACCAGTTTAAACAAGCTCCACGATAGTGCAGTAATGATAATAAATGAGTAAACATACTTAGTGTGGGTGTGCAATTACCGAGAAATTTGAAAGATCTTGTCATTTCATCTAATTGTTGGATCAATTTTGATCAAGGGCTTATATTTGAAATGAATTGAATGCTAAGATTTTATAATCTCATGGCACGAACTAGAAATAATGGTGGAATGATAAACATTCTAGCTTGATAAAGTCTAGAAATCTTTCGGCAATTACTCAATTCAGAGATTGCAAATTGGCTTGGGGAAGGTGCCCAATTCCATCTATTCTTAGCAATCTTCAAATTGTTCAAGTAAGTCCATCTCTACATTCTTTGCAAGAAAGTTTGAAGAATCTTTGCTCTATTTCAATTCTCTGTGCATTTGCTTGAATTACAAAACCCTAGTTTGTATAATGGCACCCAAGAAGTCTGAATCCACAAGTAAGACCAGTAAGCCTGATCCTGCCCCTAAGAAAAGATCACTACAACAATCTTTGCTAGATGTTTTACCCAATTCAATTGAAAAAGGTTGAAAGAAAGTATTTAGGGATGTTGCTGAGGGTTGTAGGGATGCCATAATTCCCATTTCTGGCTAGAAACTATTTTGGTACTTCTGTTAGAAGAAGGATGGTCAGGGACCAGTGGGCAATCCATGGAAGCTGGATTCAGCCAAGCTAATTATTTCAAATGTATTCGTGGATGTGGAGCTGATTCATACTCTGGCACTACACTATCACCCAACTACTAAAACAGTAATGTTGCCAAATGGATCTTCTCTATTGAGAATTGATAGAAATGGTATAATTGATTGTTTTATGTTGAACAAACAAGCTCTCACTGAAATTGACCTACCAAGATTGAACAAGAATACAAAAGTTTGAGAACACTTAGAAGGATGAGCTGCCGATATTTATGAGAAGAGGTGCAAACAATAGGATAGTTGATATTCCTTCCAATACGGTCGAACCATTCCTTGTGGAAGATTTTATAGTCTATTTCAAATGGACCTATTATGCATTGTGCCAAGTACTGGGAATTGATGTTGATTAGAGGATGCTAGTTAATTTGATGACGATGGCTATGAAGTTACAAAATTTAGAGATGAATATTGAGTATGATTTTGCCTCATATCTTGAAAAGAAAATACATGATGGATTCATCGGTGTGAAGGAAGATAAGAAACCCATGAACTTCAAGTTTTATTCTTTGGTTTGCCACCTGATCCTATGTCAAAATAGGAGTAAATGGTCAAGTAAAATGGAGATCAGCATGATTGATAGGACAAGGCAAAAAATTCCTACTCAATGTTGGTGTTACATGTGGGATTCTCATTGCCAAACTGATAACTATAATGTATTTCATAATGAATTTTCTATGATAATAATGAATTTTTTTGGTAATTAGGCCCCCAGATTGTCACCAGAAATTAGGGTAATTCTAAGACCTCTTGCACATAAACCAGAGCAAGGTCATTCTTTCAATTATGTTGATTAGTTCTACCTACCAGAGCACACAATAATTAGGGTATATGATTTCCCACAACCACCTCACAAATTGCTAAAGTTTGTTTATGACAGAATTGCATTCTTGGAATTCATGTGGCAAATGATGTGGAGGAAAAGGAAGTGATGAAAAAGCAGAAGAAAGTCACCTTTTTTCCTAATACCACTATCTTTGGAGATTGGTCAATTAGTTTGGACACTCTTGAGGAGTTGCAGGCCTATTTGAAGGCCAAGTACTCTTTGGAATCTAGTGTTGAAAGAGTTTGTGACCTTGAAGGTCATATGAACTTTGTGAGACAAGTGATCTTGACTAAGATGGGAATCTCCCATCAAATTCTTTATGTTGAGGATGTGATAAGGAACCTGGTTACTTTTGATGAAGTGTATGATAGGAAGAGGAAACGGGAGATCCTCAAGAAAATTGAAGATGACAAAAAGGAAAAGAATCCAATATTTGAAGGATGTTTTGCTGAAGAGAAAGATCCTCTAAAGAGGATTAATACAATGATTGAAAATTTTGAAAGTATTTATGCTAAATCTGAAGTACAGCCTACCAAGGCTACCAAACTTCCAGTGAAGAGGTCTGCAGGAATTGAGATTCATGAGCCTACCCCTGATGTCATGTCAGTTCAAGATCCATAGATCCCTGAATCACCACCACACAAAAGGCAGAGAACTGAAGGCATGTCTTCTCTGCTCTCATATTAGATGTCTGAGGGTGTGGGGGATACTGATGAAGTTGCAAATATTTTGACACAATTGCATGATGGAGAGGAAGTTGATCAACCATTGGTTGGTCAAGAAACTAATGCACACAAGTCTGAGGCTAGGATGGAAGAACAAGCCCAAATTGAGCCAGAGCTATAGGAAGATGAAAGGGTGGTGGCATCATTGAGATTTATTCAAGATGATGATTTCATCAAGACTCCAGAGTTTTGAGATTTTTGTTTAAAAATGAAGATGAAGGATTTTGATGAAAAGGTGGAAATCAATAAGATGGGTGCTGATGAGTCTCAGTATGATCAAATAACCACCTGAATAATCCAAGAACTAAAAGTTGATGAAATCAATGTGACTCCTGAGGAAGAAAGACAAATGGTCTTGAAGAGTAACATGCTGATCATCACAGGTCTTGAATTAAAAAGGCATTCTTGCTTAAGGGTGTGTGTAAGAAGTTGAGTCCACTTTTTGGCCAAAAAGTGCAAGTGTTTTCCCTGATTTTTAGAATTTGTCACATTTGACCTCAAAATTTGAAGCACTTAAATGTGGAATCTTGAAAAAAGTTAGTAAATATGAAATCTAGTACTTGGAGTCTAGTTTCCAAATATGTAATTTGTTTTAATACCCAGATGATACAAATTGATTTTTAATAGGTGTTTCTAAACACCACTGTTTAAAATTCACTTTTTTTTTACTATATCATGCATGTGTACGTCATCCATATTTTGACCTAAATAATCATATTTTTCTAAATCCTTTTTGGAAAAGATTTGTAACTCAATGAAGCATGTTTTCCATATTTTTTTGTAATTTTTTATTGAATAATTTTTTTTTGTTAAATTTTTATTGGCGATTTTTGGTGTTTTAAAAAATCGTCGTGTACGTCATGCATAAGATGACCTAAACTTATCATTTTTTGAAAAAAGAATTTAAATTGAAAAGAATTGTTTGAAGTATGTTTTCATACATTTTTTAACAAAAAATTATTTTGATAAAAAATTATTAAAATATTAAAAAACCCTGATAATTCAAGTTTATGGACTTGTTTCATCATAAATTAATTGAAAATTAGAAAAATAATCTAATTGTAAAAGAAAATTATATATTTGGAATCTACACTGTCTCATCTATAATGGGTTTTAATTTCATCAAAAAATTCTGCAAAAAAGGCCTTCAGACATGTGCTCAAAGTCACTATTTTTTTTTGACATTGACATGACCTTTAGCTTGCAGGTCCAAAGCCAAGGGTCGGATTCCCAAGCCTTTTTTCTGACCTAAAACCCATAGCAAAAATTGAGTCAGAAATTCAAATTTTATGAAATGGGATCCCGTTCTAGAAATGAGATCCTGTTTCATAAAAGATTAATAATTGAACCTTTTATGAAATGGGATCCCATTTCTTGAAAACAAGATCCCGCTTTTGGCTTGGGATCCCGTTTCATAAAAAATTGGATCGTGTTTTGGTTTACCTGATTTCGGGTTTGTTTCTAAGTCTGAAACTTCCACCTTAAGTGGACTCATCTTTGTGCATTTACCCTTGACCAAGTTAGGAGTCAAGATGACCCTTATCTTGTGTCTAAATTTGATTATGAGGATCAAATCAGTGGATGTGGTTTCAACCCAAAGATGGAGACTCTTGCCATATGGACAAAACGAAAGAACACTAGTAAACCAAGGTTGCTAGATTTTGTTTAGGAAATGAGGGGATCTGTTGTGAAAACTTTTCAAGATACTTCAGCAACTGAGGCTTCTACTCTTACATTCCATTCTGCCATGTTCACCCATGTAGTTGGAAAAAAATTGGAAAAATGTAGATTATGACCTTTGTGAGTTGCTCCAGCAACAATTGATGGATAATCTAAAATGGACAAAGGACACTAAGTACCCCTTCAAATATGGTAGTCTGATCATCTGCCTACTGTTCTACTTGCTGAAAGAATTACCAAGTATGGGTAACATTGTTTGGTTAAATGAGTCTCTAGTAGCTATTCAAATCAGAAATCATCTGCATAGTTTAGGAGATGTTGATAAACATTTAATGCAACATTATGGGGTTAATTTAAGAATTTCCAAAAAAAATGCAGTCTAGGGATAGGATCCCTAAAAAGGTTGTGGAGAAATATGAAAAAGAGATTGTGTTTATGGTAGATAAAGATAAATGCCTCATGGAGCTAGTAGAACCCAAAACTGTATGGGTCCAAGCAATGGGATATGAGGTTATAGAGGATGTTCTAATTGGCCTAGCTGATCTAATGCTGAGAAAACCAAAGGACCCCAATGAGGAAAGATTTGGAACATTTGAAGAAAAACCTCTCAAAGTGCATATGGAATGAAACAACTTGAAATCAAGAGAAATGTAAGAAAATATGTGGAAGAGTTTGCAAAAAGTAAAGGCTTTACAAAAGAATAGATAGATGAAGCAAGAGCCAAGGTTGCAAGTGCTCTAGAAGGTTAGACATCAAAGGCTCTGGAGAAGGAAGAAGAGAAATCTAAACCAGAAAAGCTTACTTCTAGCTCAAGAAGAAGAACAAGAGCCTCCTCCCTTGCTGCAGATACCTCTAAGAGCTCTGGTCCACTCCCTATAGCTAAGATTGAGAAATAAAAGACAAGTCCTATAGAGAGAAGGTAGAAAAGAAAGAAAGCAAAGGCCACCAAAAGAGTGTATGTGAGCCTAGGTGAAGGAGAAGAAGAAGAAGAGACAAAGACTGATGAAGAAATCAATGCAAAGAAAGCAAAAACAAATGAGACCACAACAAGCAAAAAGGAGAAGCTCTCTAGAAAGGTTATGGACAAGAAGAAGAAGAAAGGGGAGAAGACTGAGACTAGAGAAGATTAAGCAATGATATCCTTGGAAGCCACAGTCAATGCAATAGCTTAGCATGGGAATTTGAAGCATATTGCTGGTACATATTATGAAAGCTCTGATGGAAACAAGGTGATAATTGAAGCAATAGTCGTAAGATTTTTGGTCATGTTCAATAAAGCCCTAATTGAAGTCATATATGACTTACCAAATAGTCTAGCCAATATCATAACAACAAGAAAAGAAGGGGCCATGGCTAAAGATGCTGAGACAAAGGAGTATGTTTTATTAAAACTTTGCCCAAATATCACCAGTGAAGAAAAGGTCAAAGTCACTAAGAATCTTAGTGATAAATTCAGAACAAAGAAAAGGGTCAATACTCTAATGTCTAGTGACATTGAGAAATTGGTTAAAGAGACTAAGGAGATAACATTAAGTGTGCTACCTCAACTGTGGTAGACACTAATGAAGAGGAACAAAATATTGATGTTGACAAGCCTAATATAGTTTTGGATGAGAATATAGAATAGAGTGTGGATCAAGGTGGAACACCTCCTCCAGTAAGCTTTGGGAAAGATGAAGATATGAAAGAGTCTACAGAGCAAAAGAGCTCTGAGGAAGATAAAGTAGTATTTGGGGAAATCAACTCTTAAGGACAAGGTGAGCAGAGAGAAGAAGCAAATGAACAAATGATTGACAACCCTGCTTTGGAAACAGAAAGAAATAAACAAGAGTTCATCTAGGAAGATCCTCTAGAAAGGCATGATGATGAGCTGTCTCATGAAGAAGATAAAAGAGACACTGCTAAGGAGTCAGTTGAGTCCTTGAGAGAGTTTTTGGAGAAGCAAAAGGAAGCTCAAATTTTGACTGCACCTGAGTTATTGCAAGGACTAATTAACCTTTCCACAATGTCCCCATTATAGAACCTAAGACTTGGGACAATTTTTTAGACTACAACACAAGAAGAGATATTAAAATCACATATGGAAGATAGTGAACTGATTGGAGATGCATCAATAGTTTTTGAAAATATTATGCCCAGAATAAAGAGAGATACATCCTTGGATCCTACTGCACAATTGAAGAAGATTATGGAGTCAGTCAACTCTCATTTTGAATCCTTTGAACAAGTTAGAGATGTAACGTTGGAAAATGTCCCCTTGTGGGCTTTTCCCTCTTTAGGTTTAGCTCCTGAGTTTTAAGTGTGCATTTAGGACATTTTACATCATATTTCAACATCTCGATGAGAAAACCCCTAAATGTCTTGACAAATAGGACCTAGGGGGACTACTTGAGATAACCCCTGCCGAAAATAGGGGGGAAGGACTTGGGCGCCCACACCCTAGTCCTGCCTTATTTTGGGGTAGTCCCAATTTTTGGGTGTCGTCTTGTGACTGTTATTTGGGTCCTATGCTAACACGGTAAGTTTGAATTATGAAATTCTTGGTGGGAATGTTTGTAGTTGCATATAAAAGTATGTTTAGGCATTCATTTAGAAACTAGAGGATCATTGTAAACTTTAGGTATTCTTAAGGTGATTCAAGGCTTTCATTGTGTTGCAAGAGCATATTTGTGTGGTCTATGTGTTTGTGTTTGTAGACTTGAGCATCCATTTCCTCATGGAATGAAGAGCATCTTCCTCCCATGAGATATTCACTACAAGGTGACATTATATTGTGTTTTCATCATTATTCATTTGGTTTTTGCCTCTACCTCCCTAGGCATGCACTCTCTATATGTGTTTGGAAGACTTAAGTGTCCTTCCAGGGCTTGACTGAGGCAAGCTCCTAAACACCATAACCCCCTCCCAAAGTTTTATGATTGCAGGTTACAAGTCGATGATGTAGACAAAGTGAAGTTGCAGGAGGGCATATTGGAGTGTCAGAATTGTAGATCAATGAAAGAAACAACTACCTAGACTTGGGCACCTACTCATTAGTCCTCAAAGTTTCATGATGGAAAAACCTTCAGTGTAGCAGGAATAGGTTGCAAATCTTGTCTGTAGATCTAGACAAAAAACAGGGCACTGGACTTGGGCGCCTGCTCTTTTGTCCCTAACTTTTTTGCCTCAAAACCCCAAAAATAGGTGCACAGTCATTTGTAATTTTATAGCTTTCTACAAAGGCATTTTTTCGTTATTCATCTGTTTGTTGTTGTATTTACATAATTAGGGTTTTGATGAATAATTAAGCATAAAAGAAGGAAAAATTAATAATCAAACACCCTAATCCAATTTTCCCTACATTTGTAAGTGACCAAGGACCTGATAGTGCTTTGCCACTCGATCCGAGGATCCTTGAATGTAATGGGTGAAAGGAGGATTTAAACACTAAACTAAATAATCCAATTTTTACCCTAAACAAGAGAAAAGAAGGTAAGGGAAGAGATTCATAGCAAGAGATTAGTTGAGCTGAATGATAAATATTCTCAAGACAAAGTTATGTTAGATTAGAGTGTTGAGTATTTAGAAATGGCCTTCAAAGAAGCTAGCAATCTGTATCAGTTTTTTCTAACATGGCCTAAGAAGACTAAGGATCTAAAGGACAAGATAGATGGTTGGGAAGCCCAAATCACTAAAATATCCAAATCTTATGATTCGGTGAAAGATGGTGATTGGAATCAAAGGGATATAATTGAAACCATCCATTCTGACATAAATAAGTTACAGACCCAGAAGGAGGTCATCAAACATACAATGAGTTAGCTCCAGGAGATACTGAGCTTCAAGATTGCATCCTTGACCAGGCTAGTAGTAGCAGCAAATAAGACAAGGCAAATCACTGAAGCCCTTGCTATCGTGAAAAAGGAAGAAGAGTTTGTGTCCCAGGTTAATGGGCATATATTAGTTTTGAGTGACGCTAAGGTTAGATGGGATGAAGATTTGGTGCAGCTGAAGAAGATCTACAAAGATATTCTCCCTAAAAAATAGTAAGCAATTTGATTTCATCTGTATAAATGCAGACAGTACAAACACTTTTGAAGTTTTGATCACTTGTACATATTTCTGTATCATACACCTTTGCCATTGATGTTAAAGGTGGAGAATGAAGCATATGAAAAACTCAAAGGACAAATAACTAAAAAATAAGGAGAGAAGCATGAAGTTAGGGGGACCAGTGTGAAAAGAGTAAGGGGGAGCAGTATAACAGTTTTTCACATCAAGTGTTGCCATCAATGCCAAAGGGGGAGATTGTTGACAACTTGACAAACATCATTAATAGAGACACTGCTAGTATGAGTTGGTTTGGATAAGCATGATGTTTTATGGTGTTGTCATTGATGGAAACAAGAAATGGAACAAGGTTGGAATAGAGATTTTAGTCAGGCAAAAAAGACTTAGTCATTTTGGCTAAGTATGGGCAGAGTACAGACATAGCAATAGAGAGACAATATCTTGATTGACTTTGTTCTGCAGTTGAGGATTAGCTATGATCATATATCTAGAGTTTCATCCCTTGATCATCTCTGAAAGTGTACTTTCAAGTTGCACAAGTTTAGTATTGCAGAGATTAGAGGTAATAAGAGTAGAACACACGCTTGTTTTGGTTCGCATTCCTCCAGTGTTGGATATTTTGTTATGTAGTTTTGAGGTGTTGTAAACATGGATATGAAGTCTCTAAATCCAAAGTTGTAGAGCCTGAAGTCTACCGGAAAGATATTTGTGAGCATCTAAGTATCACTACTTGGCTTGACAATGTTTGACTGAGACATGGCATGTGCTCTGATGGTCAACATTTTTCTGCAAGATAATATTATTCTCTGCAGTTCTAAAAGTAAGCTTGGGATGCCTAAAGAGTCTTTGATATGAATTTGAGAAAGTGTTGTGACCTGTAGAAAAAGTTATGATCTGACAGTTAGACTAAACCAGTGGTCCAGTCTGTGTTTGAGGCCGAACTGTTAGTTTGATTTGTATGTGGCAAACTCTATTGATTAGAACTTTATCCTAAGTGGTTCTACAATTGAAGCCAACATATGAGAATATGTTATAAATATAAAATGGTTCCACAAAGCATTTTGGTAAATGAATTTGGCTGACAAGCTACATGTTGATTAACTACACACTTCATCTTAGTAGGCCGACCTAATGTGAAGATTCTAAGTGTTGCAGATATATATATGAGATCCAATTTGATGTTTGGATTGTGTGTGAGGTGAATATGAAGAAGTAAGTGTGAATATGAATGTGTGTGTGTGTGACATGCGAAGTCTTGTGATTGTGTAAGGGTGACAAGTGTAGAAGAAGAGAGATCTTACAAAAGCAGAGCAGTGTGACAGAGCAGAGAAGGATGAAGAATTTTGAATCAGGTTTATGAGCTTCATTGGAACTGTATCCATGCATTTATAGATGCAATCTTAGCAATTCATTTTGGCAGTGAGCCATCCTTCTCTTTCTTTCATTATGGCAGTGAACCTATATGCAGTGAGCATCTTTCCTTGGACAGTGAGTCCTTAAGGGCAGTGAGCCCTAAAGCAGTGAGCCTCTTATAATTCAGTATTGTTACTACATAATATATTGTGAGCTAACACTCACTGTTGTTTTTCCCATTTTGGGGTTTCCACGTAAAAAGCCTGGTGTTTGTGTTTTATGTTTTGTGATTGATCATTCTATATTTTATTGCTTTAATGTTGTTGAATGGGAAAATGGATTAATGGTTTAATTAGTGAATGGTTTAAGAGAATATTGATTCACACCCCTCTTAGTATTTTGGGTGTTCAACATATATTACACTATAGGAAACACACCCAAACTATTTTAATACTTTAAGGATGAAATAGGTTGTTGATGATGGTTTTAGCACACAACAATGCAAGTGAAATGCAAGGTATCTCACCTTTCTTGAAAGGTATCCTATCATAGATAAGACTACTGCAAGGTTTATATAGCTAGGTCTTAGCTTGTAGGAATAACTTCAGTAGAATGTTTCATCTATACCAACTAAGGGGACTTGTTGATAACTGAGAGGGGGGGGTGAATCAGTTATCCTAATTATTTCCCTTATTGAACTTTTCTTTTAATTGATGTAGCATAAAATCAAACACAAAAACATTAACCATGAAATAAGAAACACATGACACAGTATTTTTGACGTGGAAACCCTGTTAAGGGAGAAAACCACGGGGTGATTAACCCAAGAATTATTCTCTGTTAGAAGAATAGGAAATTACAAAAATGGCACTTGCCAATTAGGGCTCACTGCCCGAGCACACTGCTCACAAGAGGCCCACTGCCTACAAAAAGACACACTGTCTACAAAGTGATGAGAATCACAGTCTTGAACTGATTGGAAGCATCTGCATATGCTGGAGTTCAGTTCCGGTTAGGCTCAGTACACTGATCTGCTGCACTTCATCTTTCCTCTGTTCTTTATTCTGCTATCTTTCACATACCGGATCCTTTTTGCTACCTCTGCTCTTTCTCTGGACTTCTTCGCATATCACTCTACTCACATTACTCACTTCACAACTAAATCCATCCTCTATATATATCCGCACAAGTAATTTCATCATCTTTCTAGTCGGCATCCGGAACAGTCTAGTTTCTTATAAACTTTCATTCTGTCGGCTGAATCCTTCCTCACCAAGCAATGCGGATCAAGCATATGCTTGTAGATATCATTAATCATGTCGGCCAAACATGATTCATGCCTTCACAACCTCTGTCATCAATAGTAACTCATCCGGAAAGCAGTCTGATACTCTGCCAGTCAGTTCTTCCTCTGTTTTCACTGTCTCTCAGGAATCCGGTACTCAACCATTCATATCTTTTTCCTTGTCCATCACCGGAGGCTAAATCCTTGGAATATACCACTCAAGGTAGTCCTCTTGACTTCCCCAAATCCGCACTGTACCAAGACACTTCCTCTGAGAGGTCCGGACCAATCTGTCAGACCTTGCCACATGCTCTGTTCTTCTTCACCGGACCACAACATTCTTTATTCTGACTTCCGGTAGAGACACATCATGACTTGCGGATATGTGGGATGACCTTTATTGCCATCAATGACAACAACCATGAATCCATATAGTGTCTCTTGCCAACAATCTCCCCCTTTGGCATTGATGGCAACACTTAGTGAAAAATGACTAAGTGTTTTCACTATGCTCCCCCTTTGCTGATGCTCTGTCTTTATATACAATTTCTGGAACTCCCCCTTAGTTGGATCCCTCATTTTTCACTGCTCCTCACTCCCCCTTTGACATCAATGGCAAAGGGTAGGGTCCGCATATCAAAATTTTCAAAAATTTCTTATACTTAGCCGCATATTTACATACTCACATATATTGAAGAATGTCTGCAAAGGATGTCTGTAATTGAATCATTTCGGTAGCCCAACTTTGCTTCATTCTGTCCAAAATTGAAATGTGACCACTTAACAAAAATGCAAACGCTTCTGCCCGCTTGAGATCTGTCGGATCTTTTGTTTGGGCGGTGGTCCTAGCATCACTGATGGCCTCATGCATGGTTTCCAACTTAGGGATTATAATCCTTCTAAGTTCTCCCATCCGGTTGGTGATGTTCTTCCTTTCCTTCTCAAGATTCTTTATTTCGTTCAAGACTGCAATAGTCTGACATTCTTGATTTATTATAGAGGAAGAGAGAGGATCAAAACTTTGAGATAAGCTTTGTAGCTTATCCTGTTCCTCTTTTATTTTCTTGTCAAATGCTGCTGTTGCCTTTGACCAGGATATACAAAATTTATAGATATCACCGCCATCCTTAAGAGCATTCTCTAAGCTCTTTATTCCAATGCTTACAATCTTCCTATCTTTAGAAATTAATTCTAATATCTCTGAAAATCTCTTATCCAAAAATTCCTTCCGGACCTTTTCTTCAGCTGATTTTTCTAAAGAATCAAAATGTGTATCAACACTGCTGACTAAGGTTTTTAGATTACCGGAAGTGGAGGCTGTCGGATCTATCTGGATTGATGGCATGATCTTCACAAGTACTCCGGAAGCAGCCTCTATCAACTCACAGTCTTCCATATGAGACTTCAGGAGCTTTTCATTTGCCTTGGCATTTGCAAATGAAGCTATCTTCATTGTTTGTACCGGAGAGAGAGAGTCAAAATCAAATGGGCCTTTTAGAAGCTCCGGTTCATCAATCTCTAAAGTTTCTTTACTCAAAAATTGTTGAACAGTTTGTGCAGTGTCTCTTGCCGGAGACAGATGTTTCTTTTCTTCTGCAGTCTTAGAACTGTCAACCTCTTTGTCTTTCACCACTGCTTCCTTCTCCTGTAATTGCTCTTCTTCTTTGGATCCGGAGACTGTAGGGGAAACCGAAGGAGAGATGCTAACTTGTTCATGGGCCCCTTCTTCTGGAGCAGAGGGTCCCAAGTCCTCACTTGTCTGTTCAGGGCTCACTTCTTCCGGAACAGAAGATTCCAAATCAGCAGCTGTTTCTGCACCTAAGTCCTCTACAACAGGAAGATTGAACCTTTTGAAGGCCTTCCGGAGGATCTCTTCTGTTTCTTGGGCCACTTTGTCAGTCTCACCAAGCATGAGTTGATTCATCCTGGCTTTGCTTCTGAACTCATCTTTGCAGTCCTTGAAGATAATGTTCATTGTCTTGGGATCAATTTGAGGATATAGCTGAATAGCTATCTGCTCCCGGATCTCAAGATCTTTGGCATGAGCATTATTCTTTCTTACTTCCATTTCCTTCTCTAGGCTTTTAGGAATGAGAGATATGATCTCAATGAAAGCCTTATTGTATATGTTCAGATATTTAACTGTGGCTTCCTGCAGAGTCTTTTGGTCTGCCTCACTGAAGTCATCATAGGATTCAGTCATTGGTTGAAGGTTTCCATCCACCGTGACCAACTTGATTATGCTCTCTAGTGACAGAGTGGGCTTTTCAACAGTTACCTCTGCCATTTCATCCTTGTCTTGGCCTGTGGAGGGCTTACCGGATCCTTTCTTCTTCTGTTTCTTTACTTCTCTTACTCCCTCATCTGATTCTGTTTCTTCTTCATCCTTTTGGCTTCCATAAGCCCTTGTGGCTTTTGTCTTGGATCTCTTACCGGATGCCTGGACTTCCGGTTTTGAACTTTTGGTTGAGGGAGGTGCAGATCTCTTTGTTGATCTGGTCCGGGTGGGAGCTCCAACCGGAGCACTTTCTTTGCTTTTCTCTTCTTCCTCGGCCTTCCTCCTCTTTTCCCGGCTGGCATCAAGTGCCTCCTTTGAGATACCTAGGCCTTGAGCAATGTGCTCTACTTCTTTTCTTACATTTCTTTTAATCTCAGGTTCCCTGAGTTCTACATGTATTTTTACACTCAGCTCCTCAAAGGTTCCAAACCTTTCTGCCTTAGGATCTTTGGGCTGACTTAGCATGTGTTGAACATGCAGCTCCACTATCTGTTCATCAACTTCATACCCCATGGGCATGATCCAGACAGTCCTTGGCTCCACTGCCTCCATTAGGCACTGATCAGTGTCAACCATAAAGCACACTGAGTCCTTGTATTTCTCAATGAGAGACTGGGGAATTCTCTCTCTTGCTTGCATCATGCTCTGAAAGTTTTTGAAGTATCCCCATAGAGCTGAATTTCTCACTTTTGCATCCCCAAGTCCATGCAAGTAGTCTCTTATCTGGACTGCAACAGGTTTGTCATTCTGCCATACCCATCCACTTGTTCCGGGTAGCTCATTCATGAAGTAGAAGAATAGACATACAATCAGAGTACCATACTTAAAGGAATTCTTCTTATCCTTCTTGATTTTCTGTATATTTTCCATTAATTGGCTTAGCAGTAGTTCGCAGAGATCATACTCTGCATTCTTTCTTAGCATCTCATAGGCAGTGTATACTGCAGTTCCGGATACAGAATTCTCCCTGCTGGAGTGGTAGATCTTGTATCCTATTATCATTGATGCATATTTGATATCCGGATCGGAGATGTCTTCAATGGTCACTGCCCTTTTGTCAAATTTTGATCCGGTGGCCTCAGTTACAATGTTGTTCTTGACAGATTTGAGGATAGGTACTCCTCCGGAAGAGTATAGACCAGTTACTGCTCTAATTGCCTCTTTTGTAATCTTGCAGGGTCTATCTAGCCATAGAAAGTTGTCATGCATCCTGCTCAGTACATACCGGACCCATTCATCCTCTTCAAAACAGGGGAAATGAATAAATTGCTCAAATTGTTTCTTCTGAATATCCTTATACTCTGGTTTAAGCTCAAAAGCATTGTCAATCAGCTGCTTGTGATAGAGGTCTCTTAATTTGAATTCCCCAAATTCCTCAATGTTTGCATGTATGTAAACCCTAATGTCTTCGGTGTGTAAAACTCTGTGGGGAACACTAGAGAAGGCTCCTAGTGGGTCTACCTCCAATGATTTGTAGGGATGTTTCTTGAATGAGGGGCGAGGTCTATCAGAGATCTTAACTATGTTTGGAGTAGCCATTCTTCAAAGATTTGCAGTGAGGTAATGAAAAACGGAGAATACCTTATGCGCCTTCGGTTTGCACGGAGTGGTTGGATTGATTTCTTTATCCAATAGCTTTGGCAGGAGATCCTTGGTGTGCTTGAAGAACCTTGTTGCAGAGCTCCACTTTTCGCTTCTTCTCGAGTGCAGAATGAGCAAATGACCTTTGAGAAATCCCTTAAATTGCTCCGCGAACCCTAATACCTGTCTGCAATAAATGCTTCACCTACATCATTCCGGTTTGCCTTGTCTGGATAGCTTGGAGTATCCCGGATTAGTCCTGATCTGTGGATATCATCCGGATCTTTCAATCATGAATAAATTGAGGTAGCATATTACAAGATCATCTCAAACACTCTGTCCAATCCGCAGAACAAGATAGTGCATTTCTGGATCTTTCCGGACCTTTTTGTAATCCTTTATCATACCGGAGCATCTCCCTGAACAGGTCTTATTTGATCGATCACAGCTTCTTCATAACTTCATGCGGACCTCTGAAAACTTGACTGAAGTATCTCAAGACTCATATCTACAAACCCTTTGATCCGCATCTTGTGCCACATCCGGCACCACTTGTTTGGCTGGGGGAACAAGATTTCCTTTGAGTCTCCCCCTGAGCCTGAGCTCACTTTTTAATTTCCGGAAGAAATATCAGCACCAGAGTCTGGTGCGGATCCAACCTCTACATTCTCTGAACTTTTCTTCACCCATATCTTGCTCATCTGATTCCTAACCTCATCCGCATTCATCTTTTGTTTACCCTTGTCTCTATTCTGATTATACACCGGACCTCTTTTGTCCTGATTCTTGTTTCTGCAGACTTTAGCATTATGACCGGACCTATTGCAGATTTGGCAAATAACATTTCTTTGCATATTTGACTGATATCCTCTTGATCTGCATTGATTTGCCATATGACCTATTCTATTGCATGTGAAGCATCTACCTTTGAATGATTTGTTTACTTGCATAATTCTGCATTCATGGGATTTGTGTCCATACCTTTTGCAGTTGAAGCACTGTCCGGAGAAGGATGAATTATTCTGATTCATTCTCATTCTGCACTGATTAGCTTTGTGACCAAAGTGGTTGCAGTTGTGGCAGTATCCATTGAAGGATGGATATCTTTGAGCATTTGGCTGTCTTACCGGAGGTCTTCTAGGCCTGCTCCTTGGATTTTCTGATCCAAGATTCTTCTGACCGGATTCGGAGCTTTCTCCTTTCTCATATCCCAAGCCATACTTGTCATCTGTCCTCTTTTGACTTCCAAGAAGAACTTCAAGTTGAGCAGAACTTATCTTGAATTTCTCTTTATATTCATTTGCTGTTTGAAGGTCTCTTTTGAGAGAGGCAATTTGATCCTCAAGTTTTCCTTCATTATCTTTGGCATCTTCAAGATCAGATTCAAGGTGTCTGATAATCCTGTCCATCTGGTGGCATTCTTCTGATTTTTCTTTAAGAGATTGTCTTAGATTGTCTTCAGCCTTTCTTTTTTCTTCAATCTCTTGAGTAAACTTTATAGTTCCTGATTCCATTTCATGTCTTAACATAATGACTTCTTTTGATAACTTTTCACATAACTTGGTTTGCTCAGTCAATTCCTCATTTGTATTGCTTTCTTCACTTTGTCTTGCCAACTGTTGAAGCAGCTCCTTTCTCTTTTTCATAGAGAGACTTAATTTGTCTTTTAATTCTCTCATGAATTCATCAGCCTGTTTGAGTCTTTCCTTTAATTCACTGACTTCAGAATTTGACTGTTCAAGATCCTCAAGGGCAGTCTTGAGTTGCTCCCTTAAACCATATGCATCCATTTGAAATCCCAGATCTTCCTCAAGCTGTTAGGCTCTATTAGGAGGAACTTAGCTCTGATACCAATTGTTGATAACTGAGAGGGGGGGGTGAATCAGTTATCCTAATTATTTCCCTTATTGAACTTTTCTTTTAATTGATGTAGCATAAAATCAAACACAAAAACATTAACCATGAAATAAGAAACACATGACACAGTATTTTTGACGTGGAAACCCTGTTAAGGGAGAAAACCACGGGGTGATTAACCCAAGAATTATTCTCTGTTAGAAGAATAGGAAATTACAAAAATGGCACTTGCCAATTAGGGCTCACTGCCCGAGCACACTGCTCACAAGAGGCCCACTGCCTACAAAAAGACACACTGTCTACAAAGTGATGAGAATCACAGTCTTGAACTGATTGGAAGCATCTGCAAATGCTGGAGTTCAGTTCCGGTTAGGCTCAGTACACTGATCTGCTGCACTTCATCTTTCCTCTATTCTTTATTCTGCTATCTTTCACATACCGGATCCTTTTTGCTACCTCTGCTCTTTCTCTGGACTTCTTCGCATATCACTCTACTCACATTACTCACTTCACAACTAAATCCATCCTCTATATATATCCGCACAAGTAATTTCATCATCTTTCTAGTCGGCATCCGGAACAGTCTAGTTTCTTATAAACTTTCATTCTGTCGGCTGAATCCTTCCTCACCAAGCAATGCGGATCAAGCATATGCTTGTAGATATCATTAATCATGTCGGCCAAACATGATTCATGCCTTCACAACCTCTGTCATCAATAGTAACTCATCCGGAAAGCAGTCTGATACTCTGCCAGTCAGTTCTTCCTCTGTTTTCACTGTCTCTCAGGAATCCGGTACTCAACCATTCATATCTTTTTCCTTGTCCATCACCGGAGGCTAAATCCTTGGAATATACCACTCAAGGTAGTCCTCTTGACTTCCCCAAATCCGCACTGTACCAAGACACTTCCTCTGAGAGGTCCGGACCAATCTGTCGGACCTTGCCACATGCTCTGTTCTTCTTCACCGGACCACAACATTCTTTATTCTGACTTCCGGTAGAGACACATCATGACTTGCGGATATGTGGGATGACCTTTGTTGCCATCAATGACAACAACCATGAATCCATATAGTGTCTCTTGCCAACAGGACTTACATGCAATGCAAACAAACTTTAGTGCATTAGGGTTTGATTGCACATGACCTTGATCTATTTTCTAATTTGACAAGGCATAAACAAACTGATATATACCCAAATTGCTATAAGATATGTAATTTCAGCATGCAACCAACAATCTGCCAACTTGCATTTAATAATCATGAAATCTGTGATGTAGCACTATGCAAGTTGATGAAATCTAATCTAATAGGATCTAATAAACAAATTGCAAAAGGAAAGAGAGAGAAGGGATAAGAGAGATCCTATAGATAATTGTAGAAATTATCAGCAAATAGATAGACAGATTCTGAACAGTAAACAAATCCCTGCTGAACCAAGCAACCCATAATGTCACAAAGATTGTGCAATCTTCCAAGGAAACCTAAAGATTTTCAAATCGTAAAAGATTCATTCAAATACCCAATCCCTGGCGTAGTTCAATGAACTCACACAATCAAACTTAACTCATATGAAATATGCCCAGACTAACCATGCACAATGACATACAATCAGTAAGCCATCAATGGTATGGACAAGAAATCCATCAAATATCTGAATAATTAACCACAAATGCAACTGAATAACTAATTGGAAAGATGAAGAGGAACCATGAAAATCATATCCAACCAAAAAGATGAACTCAAATGGCAGAAGCAAATGGAATTCTATTTGTATTGATTTAGAAAAATGACAGAGTTTCAACAATCCTTTCTTTAGTGCTTCCCTTATATTTTTACAATAAGAGATGTTGTCTTTATATAGAGAGGAAACCATACTGAGATTTTCAATGGACGGTGGAGATTAACTCAACACTAATGGTCCAAATTACATGGCATTTAATTTTGGTCAATGGGTAGTTACATTCCCAGATTTGCTTTTGTCTTGTAGGAGAAAGACAAAATTACAACTTTCTAGCTCATGAGAACAAGACGAAATAGCAACTTTTTGAGTTGTCTAGTGGGAAAATTGACTTTCCTAATGAGCTTACTAGTCAAGAGGAGTATGTGGCATGTTTTTTATGAAGACACATCCAATTGGATGCTTACTGGATCAACATTGTATGACTAGATGGCTGAGACAGTTGTGAACATGTCCTGGGCATTCAACTGGATCTACAAGAACAACGGTGATCTAGATCTGATCCCTTGTTTCTTCAAACTCATTGGGATCATGTCTCCATCATCTTGGACATAATATTGACTTCTTTTTGCAGATATTGTAGTGATTCGGTTGATAGAATGATGATTCTGCATTTCTAGGTCAGCATTGCATCTTTGTACGTTCATCCTTCCAAGATAGTTGCAACAAGCTCCTTTCATGCTTCCAGCTCCTCAAATCTGTAATTCATAATACCAAGCATCAATTTCACCATAAACAACTCATTTTCCATCAATAGAGGTCAAAATATGTCCATTTGTAGCCTTGGATCACTCAGGAACAACTCAAAATCAATGTTGCTTTCTTAGGAACAACTTCATAAATCTAGTATTTTTTAAATGATTTCCCATGTTTTTCATCATTTTCAAGTACCCATTTGGCATATATAATGATATGGGATGTTTTTTTGGCCATTTGGATCCATTTATTTCACATTTTTAGACCCTTTTTTGCAAAATGTGGGATTTTTGGGGGTCATTGGATATTCATGTGAAGTGACATTAATTAATGCAAAACATGCTCAAAATCCACATTAATATGCTAAAAATGTTCATCATGATGTAACAGATGGATATACATATCAAATTCATCAATAACATCCAGTTTATACCCTTGAAAATTTAATTTTCTAGGTCAAATTAGCAAAAAACAGGGTTTTTAGCCCTCACTAGATATATCATGTGATGGTCATTTTCAACGCTAACTATTCCTAATGCTCTAGTGGGGATTTTGGTCGTCACGTGATCAATGGGGATTTTAGGTGTAATAGGATATATCCCATGAAGGCATGTTTTAGCACAATCTGATCAAGGGTGATTTTAGTGCTAGACTCCTTTAGTCACTTCTGGCGGGATTATGGTGCTCACCGGACATGTTTGGTTGGCACTATTTTTAGCATCGACCTGGTCAAGATGAAAAATCCCACTTTTCTGAAAAATTCCTTAGCAGAGCTTTTGATGGTGATAGGATATGTCTTGTGGGATCAGTTTTTAGCACTTATCCTGTCAAGTGACTTTTTAGTGCTCGGGTATGCTACTGGGGTCCAACGTTGATATCCAGTGATAGGATATTAGCGCAAACTGTAGTTAAAGGTATTTTTAGCACAAGATTTTGAGGGTCCCTGCTTGACATATATTTAATAATATATTTAAGTATATGTTTCCTATACTTTAAATATTTTGAAATATATTGTCAAGATGTTTAAGATAGGTCTCGGATCCATGGGATTTAACATGCAGATTCTAGATTTTTGAGGATCCACCAGATTTAAGACTTATTTATTTTTCAGGGTTTTAGAACATCAGACTTAGCCAATTTTAGGGTTTCGGGGCTATGTGTCAGGATGAAAGCATATGGACCCCTTAGTGAAATGTTATGAAATTTGACATGATCTTGTAACTCTAAGGCATGAAAACTAAGAATCCCAACATGACACATCTCTTGCAGTAGCAATTTCAAGGACTATATCTAGTTACACAAGTTTTTTAGAGCAAAATGCAGTGACATGTCTGTTTCAACATAAAAGGTAACAAATGTCTATCTCTTAAGCACAAACCCAATCAAGACTCCTCCAAATCAATCATGAAAGGCATCAAATGACTTCAAACATACTAGATACTCAAATTTTGAACAAATCCTACATTCTAAGCACCATTTCACTCTATGATTGTCATAAGGAACAAAGGTTGAAACTCCAAGCCAAAGAAAAAGAGGGGATCTCCATTTGGCAAAAATGGGCGTGTGTGCAAGGCACAACAAATGGCGACTCTCCTAGGGAAATGCTCCAGAGCATTTCTAAGATAAATGACAATTATGAACCTAGAATCTCTGGTTTCCCACATTAAACTAGACATCATGGTACAATATCAAAGAAGCAGGGATCACTAACTCAGTACAACCATCCATATCCTGAAAGTCTAAGTGTGTGTAGTTGCATTCATTCCCATCCTTCTGCAACCAAAATCATCAAAGTGAACTTGCATTGAGCTATGTAAAGATACACACCTTTTGAACTACCTTGGACATTACCTTGCTGCCAACAGGCATCTATAGCCCCGACGAGGTTGTCTCTATGATTCCCTCAAGCATTCCTGTACTTCCTGTTAGGCATCCATAGCCCCTGACAGAGTTGCCTGAATCCTCTAGCTGATTGAATGATTTATGAGAAAATTAGGAAGTATTGTTTTAGCAGAGTACTTTTTTTATAATGCCTTGAGTTTAGCTCTTGATATGAGTACTAGAAAGCACTGCATACCCTTGCAGCACATGATAAATATCACATGGGCTACAAATTGGTTCAACTTCGCTTGGCTGGGAATCATAGTGGTGGTAAAGGTGAACCTATAGATTTTCACTTAACCCAAGATCACCAAGATTCCTTTAGAAGCTTCAAGATTATTTAAAGTGTGAGAGATATTGGACTAGAAAATAGTTCAAGCAAACCAAACTAATGACTCCTTTCCTATGAACAAGCACCATACCACCTAAGAGTAAAAATAAAACCCACAAGAAGACCTAAGTAGAAAACCAAAGCTTCTCAAGGAAATCCTCTAGATTACTTACCCAAAGAGAACCGTTTGCAGGACTACACAACTTCCACCACGTTCAAGAAATGAAGAACCCTAGCAAAGCAAGTGTGGAAAACAAAAGTAAAGAAAGCAAAGCAACTAACTTAAGAAAATAAAACTACCCTAACCAAAGAAAATTGAAAGCAACAACTAACAACTAACAACTAAAGAAAACATAAAAGATAGAAAGCATAAACGCATCTAAAACAACAGAGAACTAACCTTGAAACCTAACTAGAAACAAGAAAGACTATAGACAAAGGCCTTGGACAACAAGTATGTAAACTTCTCTATGATTTATTTCTTAGAACATGCAGGAGTAACAAGGTGCAGGTCAATGTCCTAAATTTGGTAAATTTATCTTTATACTCTGAAAAGTAGGGTAGGGGCAGGTTGGGTTCATGTTCAGGGTACCAATCACATAAGATCAGTTCATTAGGGCCATGATTAATCAAAATGCAAGTTGTCTTACCCAAGCTACCATAATCAAATTGATAACTGTTGAAATTGAGTGAAGAGAGGGAAGATACAACTTGATTTGTAGTACCATCAGTCAGAAATGTAAGTTCATCACTTTGTTGCATTGTACCAAATACCTTCTCATCTTCAGGGGGTCTCAGTTCATGGTGGATCATATCTTGTGCATCAAATACCTCTGGATCACTAAATGTTGTAGCAACTTCCCAAGAAAATAGAAAGTCTGGACAACCTTCTTCATAATGTGGATCATTTGGATGAATTTTGCATGATTTTACTAAAGAAAGGTCTATCATGTGTGGTGAATTTCCATGCAGCAGCATATCCTTACTCATTCTGGATGCTAACTTGATGATGTGATAAGGTACCTGACATAAAAAGGATTCCAAGCCATCACTTTACATGACTGTTTGATTTTTATTCTCAGATTGCATACTTTTGCTCTCATTTGTCATCTGTAAATTGACATCAACCATGTGGGGATCTTCTTTATTGCAGGTGTGAACAGGATCAACATGGGGGACATATGGTAAACTCAAATCTACTCCATCAAAATCAATCATATGTTCTGAAAAGACTTCCTCTATATTGATTGACAACCTTTGTGTTTTGATTAAGGGCTGGCATCGAGTTGTCAATTTATTGTCTACAACAAGAATAGAGCCTCTTTCTTCCTCTATGGATGGATCCTTAATGTCAATGTCACCTTGAAATGATGTATCATCTAGATTTTTTCCATCTGACTTAGCTGAAAAGTCTATTGGAGCAACTGTATCAGCATGATATGACTGATCATGTTGATATACTAGACTGATATAGTTAAAAGTCTGATCACTTTTCTCTGGATAATCTAATTGTGGATCTAATATGTCAACTGGAACAACTTCTTACATCTCTATCGATGATTTTTCTCCATCTAAGGGACTAATTTCTTCTTGTTTTGACCTGAACTAACTATTGTTCACTCTTGGTTTTAAACTTAGAATTACCTCTAAACTGAAATGAACTCTTGTTCCCTACTTCTATATTAGAAAACTTAGGTTTAGAACTTGACATATGTGAAGCATTTGATTCTTGATTTGGATCCTCAACATGACTGTTAATTAGGTTTAATTTATCATCTACCTTGTCCACATTTTTAGTAGGAGAAATATGTATCTATTGATTGCTTTGTTTATTGCTTGGCAACTGAAAATCAGTTTTAAACCATGTTGGGACAACATATCGTGTGATTGGCTTGTCCAAATCCAGTGGCTAAAAACCAAGTTTTAACGAGGCAGGGATCTCATATTCATTAGTTGGGTGACCTTCAGACCACATGTACTTCCCACCATCCTCATTTAGATATGTATCTTGATGAACAAATTCATTTTTTTCCATATGCAGACTGCCCTTTTGAAATGGACTTATAGCTCCTACAACCTCAACACTTTGGGTGCTTTCAACTGAGACATGATCACATGCATATGCATCCATCTTTGCTACAACTCCTCTGTGCATTGTCTTGCTCTGAATATGTATGTCATGCATATATCCCAGTTTAGGCTTGTATATTTCAAAAATAGGAAGCAATACCTTTAAATGCAGATCCAATCTTTGAAAAAAATTAGTTTTAAACCATGCTGGGACAACATATCATGTGATTGGCTTGTCCAGATATAGTGGCTAAAAACCAAGTTTTAATGAGGTAGGGATCTCATATTCATTAGTTGGGTGACCTTTAGACCACATGTACTTCCCACCATCCTCATCTAGATGTGTATCTTGACAAACAAATTCAATTTTTTCCATATGCAAACTGCCCTTTTGAAATGGACTTACAGCTCTTGCAGCCTCAACACTTTGGGTGCTTTCAACTGAGACATGATCACATGCATATGCATCCATCTGTGCTACAACTACTCTGTGCATTGTCTTGCTTTGAATATGTATGTCATGCATATATCCCACTTTAGGCTTGTATATTTAAAAAATAGGAAGAAATCCCTTTAAATGCAGATCCAATCTTTGAAGAAAATTAGTTTTAAACCATATTGGGACAACATATCGTGTGATTGGCTTGTCCAGATCCAGTGGCTAAAAACCAAGTTTTAATGAGGTAGGGATCTCATATGCATTAGTTGGGTGACCTTCAGACCACATGTACTTCCCACCATCCTCATCTAGATATGTATCTTGACGAACAAATTCAATTTTTTCCATATGCAGACTGCCCTTTTGAAATGGACTTATAGCTCTTGCAGCCTCAACACTTTGGGTGCTTTCAACTGAGACATGATCACATGCATATGCATCCATCTATGCTATAACTCCTCCGTGCATTGCCTTGCTCTGAATATGTATGTCATGCATATATCCCACTTTAGGCTTGTATATTTCAAAAATAGAAAGCAATCCCTTTAAATGTAGATCCAATCTTTGAAGAAAATTAGTTTTAAACCATGCTGGGACAACATATCGTGTGATTGGCTTGTCTAGATCCAGTGGCTAAAAACCAAGTTTTAAGGAGATAGGGATCTCATATTCATTAGTTGGGTGACCTTCAGACCACATGTACTTCCCACCATCCTCATCTAGATATGTATCTTGACGAACAAATTCAATTTTTTCCATATGTAGACTGCCCTTTTGAAATGGACTTATAGCTCTTACAGCCTCAACACTTTGGGTGCTTTCAACTGAGACATGATCACATGCATATGCATCCATCTGTGCTACAACTCTTCCATGCATTGTCTTTCTCTGAATATGTATGTCATGCATATATCCCACTTTAGGCTTGTATATTTCAAAAATAGGAAGCAATCCCTTTAAATGCAGATCCAATCTTTGAAGAAAAGTTAAATAGTCAATCTTGTCATATAGCTCTCTAGGATGTACAGCGCAGACCTGAGGTGAACTAAAATCAAGCAATGTCAATGGAGGATACTTCACTCCGATCTGCCTATCCAATACTTCTTTGAAAAGTGGGATATCTACTTTGAATTTCTCTTAATGATATGATGGCTGAGATAGTCCTCTAAAGAATGAAGGGATCTCAAGACTGAAACCTTTATGTGTATCCATTGGAGCTAAAAATTCAATTCATTTCTGCATATGCAATAAACCAACAAAACTAAAAGCTTGCATAATAATCTTTGTTCAAGCCGTCCTTCTAGCACCAATTCTATTGATGGTGGTTTTAGCACATAGAAACTCAAGTAAAATGCAAGGTATTTGACCTCTCTTGAAAGGTATCCTATCATAGATAAGACTACCACAAGGTTTATGTAGCTAGGTCTTAGCTTGTAGGAATAACTTCAGTGGAATGTTTCAGTTGTACCAACTAAGGGGACTTACATGCAATGCAAACAAACTTTAGTGCAATAGGTTTGATTGCACATGACCATGATCAATTTTGTAATTTGACAAGGCATAAACAAACTGATATATACTTAGATTGCTATAAGATATGTAATTTCAGCATGCAACCAACAATCTACCAACTTGCATTCATTAATCATGAAATCTATGACAACACTATGCAAGTTGATGAAACCTAATCTAATAGCATCTAATAAACAAAATACAAAAGGAAAGGGAGAGAAGAGATAAAAGAGATCCTATAGATAATTGTAGAAATGATCAACAAATAGATAGACAGATTCCCAACAATAAACAAATCCCTGATTAACCAGGCAACCCACAATGCCACATAGATTGTGCAATCTTCTAAGGAAACCTAAATATTTTCAAACAGTGTAAGATTCATTCAAATACCCAATCCTTGGTGTAGTTCAATGAACTCACACAATTAAACTTAACTCATATGAAATATACTCAGACTAACCATGCACAATGACATACAATCAATAAGCCATCAATGGTATGAACAAGAAATCCATCAAATATCTGAATAATTAACCACAAATGCAACTAAATAACTAATTGGAAAGATGAAGAGGAACCATGAAAACCATATCCAACCAAAAAGATGAACTCAAATGGAAGAGGAAAATGGAATTCTATTTGTATTGATTCAAAAAAATGGCAGAGTTTGAACAATCCTTTCTTTAGTGCTTCCCTTATATTTTTACAATGAGAGATGTTGCCTTTATATAGAGAGGCAACCATACTGATTTTTTCAATAGACTGTGGAGATTAACTCAACACCAATGGTCCATATTACATGGCATTTAATTTTGGTCAGTGGGTAGTTACATTTCTAAATTTGCTTTTGTCTTGTAGGAAAAAGACAAAATTACAACTTTCTAGCTCATGAGAACAAGACAAAATAACAACTTTTTGAGTTGTCTAGTGGGACAAATGACTTTCCCAATGAGCTGACTAGTAAGGAGGAGTATATGGCATATTTTTAATGAAGACACATCCAACTAGATGCTTACAGGATCAACATTGCATGACTGGATGGTTGGGACAGTTGTGAACATGTCCTGGGCATTCAACTGGATCTATAGGTACAACAGTGATGTAGACCTAATCCATTGTGTTTTCAAACTCTTGGGGCTTATCTCCATCATCTTGGACATCATATTGACTTCTTTTTGTAGATATTGTAGTGATTCAGTTGATAGAATGATGATTCTACATTTTTGGGTCAGCATTGCATCTTTGTGTGTTCATCCTTCCAAGATAGTTGCAACAAGCTCCTTTTGTGCTTCCATCTCCTGAAATCTATTACAATTCACAATGCCAAGCATCAATTTCATCATAAACAACTCATTTTCCACTAATATAGGTTAAAATATGTCCATTTGCAGCCTTGGATCACTCAGGAACAACTCAAAATCAATGTTGCTTTCTTAGGAACAACTTCATAAATCTAGTGGTTTTTACATGATTTCCTATGTTTTTCATCATTTTCAAGTACCAATTTGGCATATATAATGATTTGGGATATTTTTTTGGCCATTTGGATCCATTTGGAGATATTTATTTTACATTTTTAAACCCCTTTTTTGTAAAAAGCGAGATTTTTGGGGGTCACTGGATATTCATGTGCAATGACATGAATTAATGCAAAACATGCTCAAAATCCACATTAACATGCTAAAAATGTTCATCATGATATAATAGATGGATATACAAATCAAATTCATCAATAAAATCTAGTTTATACCCTTGAAAAATCAAATTTGTAGGACAAATTAGCAAAAAGCAGGGTTTTTAGCCCTCACTGTATATATCATGTGATGGTCATTTTCAGCACTAACTCTTCCTAATGCTCTAGTGGGGATTTTGGTTGTCACGTGATTGGCAGGGAATTTAGGTGTCACAAGATATATCTTATGAAGGCATGTTTTAGTGTAATCCGGTCAAGGGTGATTTTAGTGCTAGGCTCCTTTAGTCACTTATGGTGGTAATTTCTTCGACCACCAGATGGTGGGGATTATGGTGCTCACTGAACATGTCCAATTAGGACTATTTTTAGCGCCATTCTAGTCAAGATGGAAAAGCTCACTTTTTTGAAAAATGCCTTAGCAAAACTTTTGAAGGTGATAGGATATGTCCTGTGGGATTGGTTTTTAGCGCTTATCCTGTCAATTGACCTTTTAGCGTTGGGGTATGTGGATGGGGTCCAGCGCTGATATCCAGTGACATAGGATATTAGCGCAAACTGCAATAAAAGACATTTTTAGCACCAAAATTTGAAGGTACTTGCCTGACAATATATTTAAAAATATATTAAGTATATGTTTCCTATACTTTAAATATTTTGAAATATATTGTCAGGATGTTTGAGATAGGTCTTGGATCCATGGGATTTAACATGTAGATTCTAGATTTTTGAGGATCCACCAGATTTTAGACTTACTCAGTTTTCAGGGTTTCAGGACATCAGACTTAGCCAATTTCAGGGTGTCAAGATGAAAGCATATGGACCCCTTATTGAAATGTTGTAAAATTTGACATGATCTTGCAACTCTAAGGCATGGAAACTAAGAATCCCAACATGACACATCTCTTGCAGTAGCAGTTTCAAGGACTATATCTGTAGATTAGAGAAATGCAATAAGGTAAAAAGCAAAACCAAATGTAAACAAGAACACAAGATTATACCTCATGCAAAACCTAATCCCATCAAGGGAAAGAGGAGCCCTTGCACCCAAGAGAGGCTCCCAAGACCAAGATTGTCCCTAGACTATTGATTCAAATGTGAAATGCCTTCTCAAATGTGCAACTCACTATAAGCTCAAATGTGATTTTGGCATGGTAACTTTGCATGAAAATGGATGATGAAAATGACTTGTGAGAGGTTGTATTTATAGACTTTTGGAGAGGATTTTGATCCAAGGGTGGAGATTGATTGGAGAGATCAATGGTGGAGGATGAAAGTGAGGTGGAGGGCCTAGATTTGATCTTGGAAGATGGAGGGCTAGGAATAAAAGTAAATCTTTTATTCATTTTTGGGAAAGGGGTGAATAAATGAGGTTGGGTGAGATGGATTATTTGTGAATTAAAAATTCACATGGGGAAGGGTAAAATGAATTAAAAATTTATTTGGGGAAGAGTGGATATGACATGTGTAAGGGATGTGTAAGAGGAGTAAATGTGATGTGTGATTTATTTGAATTTTAAATTTGGGAGGTGTGGAGAGAAGTGCTAATGAGGATTTGACTTTCTTAATTAAGGTGATTAACCTAATTAATATGGCTGGAATAAATTAGTAGAGGGATTAGAGGGGGGATAAGATTAATTAATTAGTGATTTAATTAATTAATCCTAAGGCTAGGATGGGATAGGCTAGAGTAGGCAATTAAATAATAGCTATTTAATTGTCTAGGGTAGGGATAGGCTTATTAGTAGGCTGGATTAATTAGTTAACATGGTTTTAACTAATTAATTGGATTTAGGGAAAATGGGGATTTGATTTAATAAATTTTGCATATTTATTAAATCATTTGGCTAAGGTTTGGACTATTGAATTAATAAAATTAATTCAATTTTGGAATAAAATGGTGTGGATTCAGAAAACGAAAGGGGTGATTAATTAAATAAAAATTTAATTAATTAGTTGGAAAGGGAATTGGTGAGTTTAGGGGTGTCGGGAATCAGTTTGGTGGTCAAGACATTTTTAGGTGTCTACAATATCCAGTGACACAGGATTTTTAGAGCAAAATGTAGTGACACCCAGTTTTAGCATTAAAGGTAACAAATATCTATCTCTTAAGCACAAACCCAATCAAGACTCCTCCAAATCAATCATGAAAGGCATCAAATGACTTCAAACATACCAGATACTCAAATTTTGAACAAATCATGCATTCTAAGCACCATTTCACTCTATCATTGTCATAAGGAAGAAAGGTTGAAACTCCAAGCCAAAGCAAAGGGGGTCTCCATTTGGCAAAATGGGGCATGTGTGCAAGGTACAAAACATGCCAACTAGGGGTCTGACTGAGGCAGGCCCACAACCATAGAAACAATTTTTTTCTCCTGATTTTGGACAAATTACTTTTTAGTTTTGTGAGCACATTTGCAGATTTTGCAAGTACCATTGGGAAGCAAGCATTTAGATGAATGACTCCTAAAAGTTGCAGTCACATGTCCAAAGGACATGGACATATGTAGAAGGTCAAAAGCACCCTTGTCAGAGACCTGTACCCTGAGAAATTCACTAGCATCCTTGCTGGACATTAGCACCCAAGGAAATTCATTAGTTCCCTTGTTAGACATGAGAGTGCTTGTCAGGTCATATGTGTTCCATATAGCTTCCAGAACCTATTTTCATCTCCAATGCATCTCTAGATCCCTTCTTTAGCCTTCTGCCACAATCAAAATTGCATCAAATGTCAAAGTGAGCATGTTCTCTTATCTTTAATCTCTTTCTTGTCTAGTTCATAATCGATTCCCAACTCTTGTGTTTTACTGGCATAGATATGAAATTGTTTAATTTTCTACTATTTACAGAAAATCAGACTTAAGTAAAATGGCACATAGTAATTAAAATAACACACTAAACACTAGAGTAGATTTTTATCTTAGCTCTCTAAAATATAGTGTCTTTTGTGTGTATAACCATATACTGTACAAGACATATATAACTTTTTGTTATTATAATAATCAGTAAGGATAGACAATGTAAAAATCTGTACACTTGTTTGGTCTGTTTGGTTGCAGCTTTAGATTAACATAAAGATTCATAGACATATAAAAAAAAACTGAAAAAGAAAATGAAGACAGTGAAGAAATGCTTATATTGCTAAAGAGCTATTTATATTACATAGGAAAAATGGTTTTCATTTGAATTATACGAAGAGACCTTGTGGTGTAAAAGTTCATTATATACTTTACAATGTAACATAAATCAAGCCTTTCTGGATAGATGCTTTTATAGCTTTCAACACTAATTGTGTTTTCCTGAAGATGGAGGGCCATAGAGAATCAAGGTTTCCTCCAAAATCTTGGATTCAACAATACTCCAACTTTTACACTAGGATATTAATGGATAAAAATAGAATGGACAAATTTTTGGTGATGTAATTGTGACATGTGCATGTCCCAATTACACGATCAGATACTAGAATCATCGCAATGTGCCATGATGACACTCTAGAACATGATGCAAAATAACCACTGTGACCAATCACGGTCCAAACACACCAACAAGACATAAGCGAAAGACTCACCAATCATGTGACAAGGCCACCATGATAACCCTACAAGAGAATGGAGCTCACTCCATGATGAAGGTTAGACGCCAATCCACAACCTCGCACTCTCACAACTTCATGGAATAAGATGAGGGCGATAACCATCTCAAATCCATCCCATCACAACACAACACAACCTCCAAGCACAAGGAGCAACCTACCCAAGAGGAGGATCCACTAGGGAAATCACAACCCCTGCCAAAGATAATGACAACCAACTGACACTGCAAGAGGCACAGTTCCAAAGACAAACGTGGTCATAACTCCCAAAATATATCATGTCTAGTCAAGATGTACACATGGGAAGATTGAGAGGACTAAGGAGAACATCTTCCATATAGAAAGTTTCTCTGTAAAATGTCAAGAAGTGTTCATTGTCCAAAGGCTCAAGGACCACAGTGCAAGATAGGACTACAGTGCATTTTTTGGATTGTAGCATCAAAGTGGGACTCTAGTGCTTTGCTCTAGTGTCTGTCCTGGGCACTAATGTCCTTTTTAGGCGTTGGAGTCCTTGGCATTATTGTTCCATAATAGTGCTTGAATAAAAAGTTCTCAAAGGCACTAACTTAGGAAAAACATGCATGCCTCCACATGGCTTATATAAACCCCCAAAACACTCTAAGACTCCTTGTACAAGAGCCTAAAAGCCACACAAGATTGACAATGCATACACTTGTTGAAAGCGCTCTCCAATAAGGATGGAGTTTGACAACAAGCCAAGTGCAAACACCAAGGCATAAGAGAGAAGGTGAAGACCAAAGGCACACCTCTCTCAACAAGAAAGAACAACCAAACAAACCAAGCCAACATCGACATATGGCCAACACACCAAGCAATGGCAACATTCGATCGACAAGCCAAATGGAGAGTCAGCCATGATACCTCACAAGACCAAAACATCCACAAGGATCGAATTCACAAAGCATCCACTTATCAACAATAACCAACAGGCTATCTAATCTCAAAAGAATGATAACCAAACAAATAGAGAAATATAAACATTTTCCAACTCACAACATACATGTCAAATATGAGAAATAGCAAGTAGAATGTCATACTTGTTCAACACCAATGTTGAGATAGGCCAAATACAAACATGGAAATCTCAACCATAATGTGGTCACAATACAACCTAATAAATAAACATGACATAGAATAAACATAATATATAAAATAGATGACTACAACATCCTCATTTAACCATTTCCATCAAATGAAATAATGCTACACCATGATAAATTCCTTCCAAACCAAGGTTCATTTTCCAACCAAACGATATCATAAAATAATAACATGATGGAGGCTACTTCAATAACATGGAAGGATCTCACTCCAATAAAGAATTAACATAAAGAATAATATTACAACAATAATAAATCACCTCTAAGGTGCTACAATAGACACAAGTACAACATGCTCAAAATGCCAAGAATGAACAAGAAAACCATCTATCTCCTAAAAGATTTTCTCAAGGACCAATGGGGAATGTTACCCACCTCCCTACCATATTGCCATCATCAAGCACAATAGATGTCTATGCCACTCTAGGCAACCCTTGAGCTATGGAGAAGATCATGGATACATTGAGATCAAGGTGACACTCACTTAAGTACAAGAGTCTCAAACACCATTAATCACACAAGAGTCACAAACACCATCACTCACACAAGAGTCACAAGATGGGGTTCACACAAACACACACACCACAATAATGTAAGACATACCAATCAGTGTTCACAACTCACATGCAGCTAGTCACACCACAACAAGTATAAAGGAAGCATATGGCACACACACCAATCAATGCACAAAGAAGACATTAACACTTAAATATAAGAGTCTCAAGAATGATATCACCACTCTCATAGGAGCCTCAAGGAAGGATGTCACCACACTCATAGGATCCTCAAGGGAAGGAAAAAACCACTCTCATAAGAATCTCAAGATAAGGAGACCACCACCCTCAGATGAGAGCCTCAAGATACATGTCCACCACTCACACATAAGAGCCTCAAGGTGCATGCTTTCCACTCACACATAAGAGCCTCATTGGTGAACATCAATCACTCTTAGACACACAATAAACAAGTTGAAGCCCAGAACTTCTTCAATGCACTCCTTGTATCCAACCTCGTCTAACAAGTTGGTAACTAACCATCCAAAACATTCTATGGATATCTCCCTATCCCACAAAAAATTAGGGTCAACCTTCTTCAAGGAACCTAAAAACAAGGAAAAGGGTAAAATACAAAAATTCACCTATTTTCCATGATTTACCAAAAATACAAAAATGAAAATGTGAATATACGGTCCTCTTATGCCAATTCTACCCAACAACACACTTTTCAACTCAAATTGCATTTTTGAAAAAAATTGACATGACTTTTGTAGAAAAATGAGTTTTTGAAATTTAAAATTTTCAACAACTAAAATTCTCAAATAAAATTTCGAAATCAAATTCAAACATGAATAAAATTACCTTAATGGATGCAAATTCCAATAATAAATAATTCTCCTTCCAGCAACAACTCACTCCAAGCACTTCCGAGTAAGCAAAATCCAATTTCTCTTCAAATGAGGGTTTGAAATGAGTTTTCTTCCCTATTTTTGCTCTCCCAAAATTCAAACAATGCATAATGAATGAAAATAAAATTCTTTTTCCTTATAAGACACTATTTAGGATTAGGCTAAAACTAATACTTTTTTTTTCTAAAGCCAAATCACTTAATACAATAATCCTTAGATTAAATAATTTCAACAATAGATAATTTAATCTCTTTTGCCACCAAATAATTAAATAAAATGCCTTTCACAATTAAATATTTTCACTACCAAATAATTAATTTAAATACTTTTCCTCTACACTAGAAATGAATAACATAAATCAATGATTTCTAAGCCACTAATAATCATTTCACATATATCAAGTACACGTGTAATCACACAAGCGATAAATTAAACACACCCAAGAAGACATTTCACAGGCCTATCACAAGGGGGATCTGGAATCACAATCAATTTAGATGAAGTTTTCACAGGTTTCAGCATCAAGGAGACAATTAAGGTGAGGTGACTAAGTGATATTCATGTTGACATTCTCCACATACCAACCATTGGTCAATTTCATGTAAGTTCCTACACACTCAATGAAGCGTTGCTCACATTTGCCCAATATGTAACAATTGTTGGAACTAAATTGTCATCAACCTTGCAAATTCCATGTTTATTTATTCCTATATTATTGTTTGTACTTCACCCATAAGGGATGTACAGAGTTTCACCAATAGTAGTTAAAACATATTTACTAGTATGATAAATAATTATTACTGGAAACAATAATTGATTATGTTATCAAGAGTTTGTTATGGAACTACATTTACTAGTTGGCATCATGGTAAAAGGTAAAAGGTGATTTGGGAGAATCTAGGCACCACCTTTTGGAATGAGCTATTTTGGGTATTTATGATAATTGACATAAGTTGTCAGAGCATGTATGACAACTATAAGTTGTCATAAGATTCTATGACAAGTATAAGTTGTCATAAGATTCTATGATGGTTATGACAACAATAATTGATCTGTAAGATGTTATTTTTGACCCCAGGTGCCCATGCATGCAAGATGCTCTATGATAGGTCTAAGAGGTCATTAATTGTTGGCATACATGCAAGATTCCAAGGAGGGCGTTAAGAACCCCAAGTTGGATGCCATTTTCAAGGTTGTTCTTCTTCTATATATTATGATGCATTGTAAGTGTTGTTTAGTGTGAGAGACTTGTATACATGTACTGCCATAATGTTGTCAGATTGAAGACTAAAGGAGAGATTTGTGTTGATGTATTATACTCTCTTATTTGTAGATTAATACAAGATTGTGCCTCTCTTCTTGGTCAATTTTTTTTACCTAAAAGGGTTTTCTCCACATACATAATGTGTTATGTGTTCAGTTAGTTGATTTGTTGTTTCTAGGTGTTACAGTTTTGTTTCTATTACAATCTCCATTCGACTATACACATGCATGCATACATATTGTTGAGATCAGGTTTGTACTTGTAATTGTTTACCTTCATTTCTAACATTTGGTATCAGAGTCTAGCCAGTTTTGACTATTGGGTGGGAGTGTGAAGGTTTTTTGAGCTATAATTGGAGTTCTAGTTTCATTTGTTTTGCAGGTTTTGTGTTGAAATCATGGCTGCAACAACAACCCATTTGGAGATAGATGAATTCAATGGTATGGGCTATGAGTTGTGGAAGCTAAAAATGGAGGATTTTCTTGAAGAAAGAAACCAATGGTTGGTTGTTACAAAAGAAAAGAGATCTGATGATGTTAGTCAAGATGAGTGGGATAGGCTAGACAAAAAGGCATGGGGTACAATCTGATTGTGTCATGCAAATTCTGTCCTACTGAACATCTCTGAGGAGAAGACCACATTTGCATTATGGAAGTAGTTGGGTGAAATCTACCAAGCCAAAAGTCTTGTGAACAAACTCTACTTGAAGTGGAAGTTATTTTCTCTGAAAATGAAAGAAGGTGAATCTATTGCAAAGAATTTGAATTCTTTTAATTTGATTGTTAATCAACTATCCTTTGTTGGTCCTAGAGTTGAGGAAGAGGATAAATGCATTATGCTTCTTTATTCTTTACTCGAGTCTTTGGAGAATGTTATTCTTGCTATAACTGTGAACCTCGAAGATCCAAAGTTTGATACTCTTGTTGCAACTTTGTTGTCATGGGAATTGAGGTTGATAGTTTAGGGTGATGCTCTCAATGTCAGGGGAAGGTCTAAGGAAAGAGGACCAAAAGGAGATCAAAAGGGTAGATCTAAGACTCTTAGAACGAAGAATAGAGTTAAGTGTTGGAATTGTGGTAAAAGAGGGCATGTTTAGAAGGAATGCAAAAACAAAAAGAAATAGTGGGATTCCTCTACAAAAAGGTCCTTGGATGTAGGTGATGAAGTTTTACTTTTTGCATGTAATATTATTTCTCATGATCATTAGTTGGTTGACTCAGGATGCTCGTATCACATGACTCCGCATTATTCCTACTCCACGACACCCCTAGGTACACATATCATATTGACCATTGCACTATACAGGCACACACCCAAACTATTTCAATAGTTTAATGTTGAAAAATACTAACTAGGGGTTTAACAAAACAAGCTCCCAACCCTAGCAACCATTTTTTTCTCTTGATTTTGAACAAGTTATTCTAGCTCTTGCAAGAACCATAGGGAAACAAGAATTTAGGTGAACAACTTTTGAATGTAGAATCATGCAAGCAAAGGATTCGAGTGTCTACAAAAGGCTAACACCATTGTCAGACACCAGTGCCTCGAAAATGTCACTAGTGCCCTTGTTGGACACTAATGATCAGGGAAGGTCACTGACACTAAGGGAAGGTCACCAATTCCTAAAGAGGTTTGCTAATGCCCCTATTAGACATGAGTATGCCTATTAGGTCATCTTCATTTGATACAACTTCTAGACTTAATTTCTCCTCTAGAGCATCGCCAAATCCCTCCTTTGGCCCTCTGCCACCTTCAAAACTACATCAGATGTCAAAACATACTCCTTTATCCCTAATCTCTTTCTTTTCCAATTGTTAAGCAATTTCCATCTCTTGTGTTTTCATTTACTTAACATAGATCTGAAATTGTTTGATTTTTTGCTATTAAAGAAAATCGGACTTAGTTAAATAGAATAGTGTAGAGTAATTAAACCAATGCATCTAAACACTAGAATAGCACTTATTTTTGTTAAAGCTCTTTATAATATAGTCTCTTATGTGTAACACCATATACTATAAAAGACATATAGAACTTTGTGTTCTCATAATAATCGGTAAAGATAGACAATGAAAAAATCTGTACACCTATTTGGTTGCAGCCTTAGATTAACATAAAGATTTATATACATTAAAATCATAAAATCGAAGACAATGAAGAAATGTTTATATTACTAGAAAGATTTATCTTATATAAGAAATATGGTTTTCATTTGCTTTGTAAGAAGAGACCTTGTGGTGTAAAAGTTCATTATATACTTCACAATGTAACAGAAATCAAGCCTTCCTGGATAGACGCTTTTACAGCATTCAGCACTATCTGTGTTTTCCTTGAGATGGAGGGCCATAGAGAATCAGGCTTTCCTCCAGAATCTTGGATTCTCTTAACCAGCCTAGCGAATTCTTGGACCATCAAAGTTTCCTGAGGAAACTCTGATGTAACTATGTGCTCACTGGGCCTCGGGCCCCAAGCACCGCCCATTTCGGCGTACTTGGCGTTTGTGGAAGAGAAAAATGATGCAGAGTTCTCCTCATAGGGAATCACAAAATCATGAAGACGCAGAATTCCTTTAGACCCAAGGAAACTTAAATCCATTGTCATAGGAGAGTGAAATGAACAATGAAAAGTTGCCACTCTCCCATCTTGCCACGAGAAAGTAGCCCCACAAGATGTAATCACTCCACCTTCATTCAAAACAGGCCCGGGATGTGCAATCACACTCTGAGGCATTTCGTAATCATTAGCCCATAAAATTGCCCTAATGCAATACCACCCTATATCACCCAGTGCACCATGAGCATCCAAATCTGGCTTAACTCGGATGTCCTCTTCAAAGAACTTACCTGAACCGGCATAAGAGAAAGTACTGTGCACCTGCAAATAACCATGGAAATGCACTGCAACATTTCTAAAAGGCAAAAGTAAAAGTAATCTATACCCACATCATTATTTTATTTTCTGTACAAAAATCAATCACCAAGCCCTGGGCAGATATGGAGAAACAAACCCAGATGACTGCATGCCACTAGTATGTATGCTATAAGCCGAAAGAAATGAGAAAAAAATACAGAAGTGGATACTTTGAAGTGGGAAAAAAGTTCTTGATATGGATTACCCACGAACAACAAATTGTCATGACAGCTACCCAGATTTTAGAAAAGGGTGATATGCTAAAACCCAGTAGAAAATCAGCATGAAAACAAATTTATGGCGTGGATTACCCAGATTTTAGAAAAGGGTGACTTATTTAAATCCAGTTTTAAAAAAAAAAAATTGAATTACATTATTGTGTTTAAGTGATGAAAAGCATTGAGTACTTACCAACTTGAGATCTCCAAAGAGGTCTGGATTTTGAAGAAAGGCCTTCATTTTGGAAGATCTAGGATGGTGCATCCACATGGTGCCATCCATGAACTGGACTCCATTGTTATTACAGGCCTCTAAGATGATGTCAAGTTCTTCAACACAAAGTGCAGGGGGCTTCTCCAGAAGAATATGTTTCTTCTTGTGGGCAACCTTGACAGCCCATTCGAGGTGCAAGGAAGTAGGCAGAGGAATATACACTGCATCCACACAGGGATCATCCAAAAGCTCCTCATAGCTTCCATACGTCTTTACTTCTGGAGGTAAGCTGTTAGCAGAGGCAAAGGCCTTGGCTTTGTCAACTGATCTGCTGGCAACTGCATACACTGAGGAACTGGGTGTCATTATAATTGCTCTGGCAAGTCTTCTGGCTATGCTTGCACAGCCTAGAATTCCAAACTGAACTACTTTCTCTTCTGCCATTTTTCCTGATCACAAAACCTTGAATCTGTGTGATAGGTTACGCAACTTCAATACATGGTAAGAAGAGTTTAAGGAGCCGATGCCATTCGTAGACAATCGATGCGTTGACTGCAACGCACCAATTGTTTACGGGATGCCTGTCTTTTCACGTGGGTTTGTGATTAAGTTTAAATTATTTGTTTGATTGTCTAGAGCTTTTGTACTCTTCTACTCTCGAAAGCATCGTAGTCCCACAAGCAATTTTATTTTTTTGTGTGTTAATTTTGAATTATTAAGTTATTATATAATATATTGAATTATTTGTGGGGACCATGTATTTCGTGGAGGAAATAAAAGATTCTACCTATTTTAGGTTGGTACATTAATCTAGATCTAGAATTGAATAATAAAATATAATCAACATAAATCACATCAAGATAAAATATTGTGTAATTGGAGTACCTAGAAAAAAGATATATATATTTATTTAATTTAGTTTGGTGACAGCGTCACCTTGTCACTCACTAGCTAGAGTGCTTGTGATAGTGAATTTAGAATTAGAATATGGATGTAGATCTATAATCCATTGAGTGGCTCAATCGGAGAATATGTTGAACCACTGAAGCCAACTACCATTGCACACCAAGCACTACCTGCTCATTCAGCAAGTTAATCACGATTTGGGAATCCGACTCACAGATAACTCTTCGCCAGCTCAAAGCACACCCATGTTCCAAAGCATCAAGAATAGCTAAAGCCTCCATATAATTATTAGTTTGTTGTCCCTTATAGATAGAGAAGTAAAAAAGGACAGCATCAAAGCTATCCCTTCCTACTCCCCCAATCCTAGCATGGCCAGAATTCCCCCTAGAAGAGCCATCCGTATTAAATTTAAAAATACCTGGAGGTGGTGAAGACCACCTTCCATCTCTCTGAATCTTACTCTTAGAATGGCCCCTTTTCCTGGATCAGGAAGAGTAGGAACTACCAACAACTAGACTTAAATTTTGTGCCACCTGCACCTCACCAATGTCCAACTTAGCAGAAAGGTCACACTTAGCTGCTAAGGTCTCCTGCAACATACTAAGAATCCTTTGCCACACTTGTTGAACATCTATAGATTCCTCCCCTAAAAAATCCTTCGATTCCTTTCTAACCACAACTGCCACAAAATAAAAGGACCAATATTCCAAGCTACTTGCAGAAAAGAAGCCTTAGCTGGGGGCCTACCCAAACTTCTCCAAAAGTCAGCCAACGAAGAAGCGTGAACACAGGCTTGCTTCTAAGCACCCCACCAAAGATGTCGAATCTCACAGGCCAAGGGACACTGAAAAAATAAAAGGGCCTGACACTCCTTGCCACCATTGTAAAGGAACCAAATACAAGGACCCTGAAAACCCCATTTATGCAAGTTATCCCAAGTGAGGCAACGATTATGAGCAACCAACCAAAGGAAGTAATTACATTTTGGCCATCCAAACTTATTCCACACAAACTTCCACCAAGGGGAGTCCATCTCCCCAAACTTCTGCCTATCTAACTCACAACACCTAGAGGCCACCGAATATATACCTTTCAGATTAGGACTCTAGGCAAGAGAATCACCCTCCCCCAGAGAACTGCAAACTCTGCCATCAAGAATCTTAGCTAACTCCTCCTGATCCACTAGAGAACCCCCAACGACTACTTAGACAAAGCTTTCCATCTACAAACCTCCCCTTAGCCCAAACACTAAACTGATTTAAAATGCTCCACACGACACCATCATGCATCAAGAAAGATGTTGCACAAAGGTTGTAAGTGCGGGTACATAGCCAAGATAGGCGGGTGCCCATCCCAAGAATCATACAAAAATAGGGCTTTAGACCCCTTGTTAAAAATCCAAAACAACCCCTGCTTAATTAAATTAACTCCCCTTTTAAGAGTACTCCATATCATAGAGCCCTTACCAGAGAGATATTCTTGGAACTTCAGCAATTTCCACCCCCCCCCCCAAATATTTATAGTTAAGAATCCTGGCCTAGTCCTGATCTTGACAAGTACACCACCTCCAATACAACTTAGCAGCCAAAGCTTGACAAGTAAGATTAGCCTGTCGAAGACCAAGCCTCTCTTCACGTTTCAGCCTACAAACAAAGTTCCACTTGACCAGACTCCACATAGAAGACTCTAAAGTATCGACCCATAAGAATTATCTAGAAAGACCTTCAAATTTAGTAATAAAGCTAGAGGGAGCTCCAAGAACAAAGCACGGATAAATGGGGAGATCTTGAATCATATATTTTAATAAAGTCACTCTCCCAGCTGAGGACAACCATCTACAAGTCTAATAAGTAACCCGCATCTGAAATTTATCTAGAATATCCTGCAAAATCTCCTAGGCAAGGAGCCAACATTAATGGGGATACCAAGATAAACAAGAGGGAGGTCCCCAATCTGAAATCTAAGAATCCCTGCAATCTTATTCTGAATAAGATGAGGAGTATTAAATAAAAAGATCGAGGACTTGTCTTCATTAATCATCTCTCCTAACGTAGCCATATAAGTATCCAGAGCCTTCCTAAAATTAACCGCCTCATTGACCTTAGCTAAACCCATCAAAGTTGTATCATCAACAAACCATAAATGAGAGTGAGGAGGCAAATTGTTACCCCAAGTCCAACCATGAATCAATCTGTGAACCACATGAGATTTTATGAGTCTTCCTAATCCTTTAGCTAAAAGAATAAACAAGTATGGAGATAGGGGGTCCCCCTGCCTAAGGCCCCTAGTAGCTCTAAACAATGCAGTATGCTCAGTATTGATAAGAATAGAGAAAGAAGCTGAAGTAACACAGCTCATAACCCAATCCACCTAATCATTTCCAAAACCAAAAGGTCGCAAAACTTTTTGAAGAAAAGACCATTTGACTCTATCATAGGCTTTTAGCCATATCCAGATTAATGAACATTACTTTCTCCTTGGAGATTGCCATGGAGTGGATAGCCTCCATCGCCAAAACAACATCATCAAGAATTTGCCTTCCAGCCACAAATTCACCCTGTTCCTCTAAGATCAGACTATTGAGCCAATGTTTCAGTTGCTCTACTATCAGTTTCGTGATAATCTTATAAACTACATTACATAGACCTATTGGCCTAAAGATAGTCAATGAGTTAGCTCCAATAGTCTTAGCAATAAGAACTAGAAAAGTATCATTCAAAGCTTTCAACATCTGTTTGCTCCTCTGTGACTCTCTAACCACTTCAAGAAGGTCAAGTTTGATAATCTCCCAAAACTCATTAAAGAAATCAACTGGAAAATCATTCAGCCCAGGGGCCTTCCCTTTTTCATCTGAAACACAACCCTCTCCAACTCCACTATGGATATGGGACTGAAGATAGCTTCATTTATCTCATTAGTCACCAAAGAAGGGATACACTCAAGAATTGTATTCTCCTCACTAATCGCTGAGGGAGAGTCCTCTGTAAACAAAGCTGAGAAGAATTGAGAAGCGTTAGCAGAAATCTCTCAGCCTGAGGTCAACGGAACCCCTTGGGAAGACACGAAGGAAGGAATCCCATTCCCATGTCTCCTATCTTTGATAGTATTATGGAAAAAAGAACTATTTCTATCTCCTTCCTAGAGCCAGTCAATTCTCACCTTTTGCTTCCAAAACATTTCCTCTCACAATTCACATCACTAGTAGAATTTTGGCAAATAAATGACTACGTGACTAAAACATTTAGTCACATGACTAAAAGTTTTATTAATTCTACTAATTCTTTGCAACACAGCTATAAATGACTAAATAAATGACTAATTTGATCGTCAGGTAAAAACACAACTAAATAATTAGTCACACAAATAAAAATGACTAAATAATTAACCACTTGTTGAAGGAAGCACTTTTGAAAAGTATATTGTTAAAATTTTAAGTGCTAAAAGCAAGCGCGTTTTTGTTTGAAAGGGAAAATCAAAAGATATTGAAAAATAGAAAATGTGCAAAGTTTAGGCGCCAAAGTGGGAAATGGTTTCAGTTTTGTCTTCATTACACCTACGTGATAAGGAGGTTTATGGTTATGGCATGTTGTGTTTGAAGGAGTCTTCCATGGAAGCAGCAACAAAGGGGCAAGTAGCTCCTGAAGGCTAGAGGAGTGATACCTGGCAGAGTTGGGTTTGATTCATGGGCTCGCAATCTCTCTCAGTTTGAAAACACTGCCCAGGTATTCTTAAAAAATTTTAATTTGGAAAATAGAGAAAATATATGGTTTTTGTGCTGTTTAAGTAGGTTTTTGTTCTTTTTTCTTTTTTCAATTTAGAACAATAGACACATGGCATTCTATATTTGGGATTTTTTGGTTTGCCCAAACACAGATGCCATTTTTTGAGATTTTGGTATTGTGAGTTGGAAAGTCTTGTTTTTGGCCATAATTTTATAGAGTATGCAGATTGGTATCTATTCCTTGGTGGGTAGGAGTCATTAGGCCTGGTGGGGGTGGATAAAGCTTGGGCCACATTTTTAAGACTAGTAGACAATGGGCATAGATCATCATCACACTAAAAATGGACTTAGTGATCCTTATACCTGAAGTTACAGATTCGCCACATGGCAGCTTGAGTTATGGCCTATGGGTAGAATTACTACAATGAGGGGATCTAAACTTAGTCATGCTCTCTTATGCGCCTCCATTACCTTTCCTTTTAGTTTTTGTCATTATCATGCTCTCTTCACAACTTCACTGCTAATAACAGTGGATTAAGTAGTTAGGGTAAGTGCAGGAAGATGGGGGGCCAAAAAGGGGTCTTAAGTGGCCACTTTTTTTTCTGAAATCAGGAAATACTGGCCTTGGATGAGAAATTGAGCATAGTTACACTCAAAATTTGGAGATGCAACCAAAACAATGTTCGTAGTGCTCCGAGTCTACTTTCTAAACTACTATTATTTTTTGAAAATGGCATAGATTAAGGGGTTCAAAAGAGGGAGCCACAGAAATTGGTGTTGTTTCTGTCAAAAAAACATAACATAGCATGTTTTGTGGCTCCCTCAAAAGGTCAACTTTTTTTTGGTATTTTTA
Organism: Cunninghamia lanceolata; assembly: GCA_027924645.1. Taxonomy (NCBI): domain Eukaryota; kingdom Viridiplantae; phylum Streptophyta; class Pinopsida; order Cupressales; family Cupressaceae; genus Cunninghamia; species Cunninghamia lanceolata. The sequence continues at coordinate 1,143,089 of BSBN01000845.1, forward strand.
AAATCGCTTCAGTGAGAAATTAGCTAATAGCATGTAGTTTATGCCCGATTTTTCTGATAATTATTTGATGAATATTTGATTTTTTACTAATTTTCAAAGTGGACACATCCTAAAAAATAGAATTTTGGCCGTGCTACCCCTATAAATTTTGAAAACTAATCAAAAATCATTTTTTTCTTTTTTTAATATTTGTAGAATGGAGTCTAGTTTCTAAATATGTAATTTTTTTGAAATTTCAATGAATAGTTAATTTACAATGAAAAAAAGACCAAACAGTGGTTTTTGCCCAAAAACGGACACACAAACAAAAAAAATTAAAGATGAAAGGCTTAACATTGTTAAAATGTGAAAAAAATTACATCGTCAGATAGATAAGAGAAAGCCTAACATTACCCAGGTGTTTGATTTGTTTGACCTTGAAACACGTGCAAATCTGAGGGTTAGCACGAACAAAATTATCTAAAATCTTGAAGAATATGGAAAAACACGTCTGTTACTGTTCATAAGGCACTCCAAGCCTTTGGGTTGGAAATCCAAAGCAAATCCCAAGCCCAAGGCTTGGGATTCCCAAAGCAAGACATAGCGCGAGCGCGTTATAACGCGCTCGCGTTATTATTTTCTTTGCATTTTTCCTTTACAACAAAAGTTTGTGCTGTTTTTCATGTTTTAAATAACGCGAGCGCGTTATGTTAAACTTAAATTTTTTTATGTTTAAGGATATTAATCATGTATGTAGGTATGCCTATATGTATGTATGTATGTATGTATGTATGCCTATATGTATGTATGTATCTATGTATGCCTATATGTATGTATGTATCTATGTATGCCTATATGTATGTATGTATAGTGTTGACGGTAGAGGAGGGTAGAGATGGGAGTGAGCCAGATAGGGGAGGAGAGGGGTGGATAAGGATTGAGTGATTAAGGTTTAAGGTTAAGGGTTGAGCATTTAGGGATAGGATTTGGAGCTTAGGGATAAGGGATTAGAGTTTAGGACCTTGAGGGATTAGGGTTTAGGGTTGAGGCTTTAGGGATAGCATTTAGGGTTAAGGGCCGAGGGATTAGAGTTAAGGTAGACTGTTGAGGGTAGAGGGATTAGGGATAGGGTTTAGGGTTGAAAGTTTAGGGTTGAGGGATTAGTGTTTAAGGTATAGTTTAGTAGTTCTTGTGGATAGAGCCAGTAAACAATGGGAGATTATTTGCTTGTTTCATAACAATATACCTCCCCTAAGTGTGGGGTGCATAGCAAGAAACATAGATGTACCCCAATGCAAAGCTTTTCTCATAATGATCATCCTTCTGATTTCAACTGTTAATTACTCACTGTGGATGTACCATATGCAAAGCTTTTCTCATAGTGTGTACACCTATTGGCATAATGAACCCCAAATGGGCCAGAAAAACATGCCATATAACATTACTAACATTAAAAAAGTTCATAGCCATTTTTCTGACATATTCTTGCAACTCAAATATCTTTAAGAGAAGAGTGTCAAAAATGATGGGTTTAACAACCTAACATAAGGCAAAGTAGTTTTGTTGGGTTTAGGGATAGGGTTTAGGGTTTAGGGTTGAGGGATTAGGGTTTAGGGATTATGGTTTAAGGTATAGTGTTGAGGGTTGAGGGTTTAGGGATACGATTTAGGGTTGAGGGATTAGGGTTTAGGGTTGACGGATTAGGGTTTAGGGTTGACGGATTAGGGTTTAATGTTGAGAGTTGAGGGTTGAGGGTTTAGGGATAGGGTTGATGGTCAAGGGATTAGGGTTAAAGTAGAGTGTTGAGGGTAGAGGGATTAGGGATAGGGTTTAGGGTTGAAGGTTTAACGATTGAGGGTTGAGGCTTTAGGGCTGAGGGTTAAGGGATTGGGGTTTAAAATATAGTGTTGAGCGTCGAGGGTTTATGGATAGGTTTTAGGGTTTAATTTTTAAGGGTTAAGGGTTGAGGGATAGTGTTTAGGGTTTAGGGATAAGGGATTAGGGTTTAAGGTATAGTGTCGAGGGTTGAGGGTTTAGGAATAGGGATAGAGTTTAGGGTTTAGGGATGAGGGATTAGGGTTGAGGGTTGAGGTATTAGGGTTGAGGGTTGAGGGATTAGGGTTTAAGGTATAGTTTCAAGGGTTGAGGGTTTATTAATAGTGTTTAGGGTTGAGGGTTGATGGATTAGGTTTTAGGGTTTATGGATTAGGGTTTAAGGTATAGTGTTGAGTGTTGAGGGTTTAGGGTTGATAGATTAGGGTTTAGGGTTGGCGGATTAGTGTTTAATGTCAAGGTTAGGGTTAGAGTGTCGAGGGTAAAGGGATTAGGGATAGGGTTTAGGGTTGAAGGTTTAAGAATTGAGGGTTGAGGCTTTAGGGATGAGGGTTTAAGGCTTAAGATATAGTGTCAAGTGTTGAGGGTATAGGGATAGGGTTTAAGTTTTAAGGGTTAAGGGATAGGGATTAGGGTTTAAGGTATAGTGTTGAGGGTTGATGGTTTAGGGATAGGGTTTAGGTTTGAGGGATTAGGGTTTACGGTTGATGAATTAGGGTTTAATGTTTAGAGTTGAGTGTTGAGGGTTGAGGGTTGAGGGTTGAGGTTGAGGTTGAGGGATAGGGTTAATGGTCAAGGGATTAGGGTTAAATAAGAGTGTCGAGGGTAGAGGGATTAGGGTTTAAGGTATAGTATTGAGCCTATTGAGGGTCTAGGAATAGGGATAGCGTTTAGGGTTTAGGGATGAGGGATTCAAGTTGAGGGATGACAGATGACGGATTAGGGTAGAGGGTTGAGGGATTAGGGTTTAGGGACAAGGTTTAGGGTTAGGGTTGAGGGATTAGGGTTTAAGGTATAGTGTTGAGGGTTTAGGGATAGGGTTTAGGGTTGAAGGTTTAGGGTTTAGGGTTGAGGGATTATGGTTTAAGGTATAGTGTTGAGGGTTGAGGGTTTAGGGATAGGATTTAGAGTTGAGGGATTAGGGTTTAGGGTTGACAGATTAGGGTTTAGGGTTGACAGATTAGGGTTTAATGTTGAGAGTTGAGGGTTGAGAGTTGAGGGTTTAGGGATAGGGTTGATGGTCAAGGGATTAGGGTTAAAGTAGAGTGTTGAGGGTAGAGGGATTAGGGATAGGGTTTAGGGTTGAAGGTTTAACGATTGAGGGTTGAGGCTTTAGGGCTGAGGGTTAAGGGATTGGGGTTTAAAATATAGTGTTGAGCGTCAAGGGTTTATGGATAGGTTTTAGGGTTTAATTTTTAAGGGTTAAGGGTTGAGGGATAGTGTTTAGGGTTTAGGGATAAGGGATTAGGGTTTAAGGTATAGTGTCAAGGGTTGAGGGTTTAGGAATAGGGATAGAGTTTAGGGTTTAGGGATGAGGGATTAGGGTTGAGGGTTGAGGGTTGAGGGATTAGGGTTTAAAGTATAGTGTCAAGGGTTGAGTGTTTATTAATAGTGTTTAGGGTTGAGGGTTGATGGATTAGGTTTTAGGGTTGATGGATTAGGGTTTAAGGTATAGTGTTGAGGGTTGAGGGTTTGGGGTTGACAGATTAGGGTTTAGGGTTGACAGATTAGTGTTTAATGTCAAGGTTAGGGTTAGAGTGTCAAGGGTAGAGGGATTAGGGATAGGGTTTAGGGTTGAAGGTTTAAGAATTGAGGGTTGAGGCTTCAGGGATGAGGGTTTAAGGCTTAAGATATAGTGTCAAGTGTTGAGGGTATAGGGATAGGGTTTAAGTTTTAAGGGTTAAGGGATAGGGATTAGGGTTTAAGGTATAGTGTTGAGGGTTGATGATTTAGGGATAGGGTTTAGGTTTGAGGGATTAGGGTTTACGGTTGATGAATTAGGGTTTAATGTTTAGAGTTGAGTGTTGAGGGTTGACAGTTGACGGTTGAGGGATAGGGTTAATGGTCAAGGGATTAGGGTTAAATAAGAGTGTCGAGGGTAGAGGGATTAGGGTTTAAGGTATAGTACCAAGCCTGTTGAGGGTCTAGGAATAGGGATAGCATTTAGGGTTTAGGGATGAGGGATTAGAGTTGAGGGATGACGGATGACGGATTAGGGTTGAGGGTTGAGGGATTAGGGTTTAGAGACAAGGTTTAGGGTTAGGGTTGAGGGATTAGGGTTTAAGGTATAGTGTTGAGGGTTTAGGGATAGGGTTTAGGGTTTAGGGTTGAGGGATTATGGTTTAAGGTATAGTGTTGAGGGTTTAGGGTTTAGGGATAGGATTTAGGGTTGAGGGATTAGGGTTTAGGGTTGACGGATTAGGGTTTAGGGTTGACAGATTAGGGTTTAATGTTGAGAGTTGAGGGTTGAGGGTTTAGGGATAGGGTTGATGGTCAAGGAATTAGGGTTAAAGTAGAATGTTGAGGGTAGAGGGATTAGGGATAGGGTTTAGGGTTGAAGGTTTAATGATTGAGGGTTGAGGCTTTATGGTTGAGGGTTAAGGGATTGGGTTTTAAAATATAGTGTTGAGCATCGAGGGTTTATGGATAGGTTTTAGGGTTTAATTTTTAAGGGTTAAGGGTTGAGGGATAGTGTTTAGAGTTTAGGGATAAGGGATTAGGGTTTAAGGTATAGTATCGAGGGTTGAGGGCTTAGGAATAGGGATAGAGTTTAGGGTTTGGAGATGAGGGATTAGGGTTGAGGTATTAGGGTTGAGGGTTGAGGGATTAGGGTTTAAGGTATAGTGTCAAGGGTTGAGGGTTTATTAATAGTGTTTAGGGTTGAGGGTTGATGGATTAGGTTTTAGGGTTGATGGATTAGGGTTTAAGGTATAGTGTTGAAGGTTGAGGGTTTAGGGTTGACAGATTAGGGTTTAGGGTAGACATATTAGTGTTTAATGTCAAGGTTAGGGTTAGAGTGTCGAGGGTAGAGGGATTAGGGATAGGGTTTAGGGTTGAAGGTTTAAGAATTGAGGGTTGAGGCTTTAGGGATGAGGGTTTAAGGCTTAAGATATAGTGTCAAGTGTTGAGGGTATAGGGATAGGGTTTAAGTTTTAAGGGTTAAGGGATAGGGATTAGGGTTTAAGGTATAGTGTTGAGGGTTGATGATTTAGGGATAGGGTTTAGGTTTGAGGGATTAGGGTTTACAGTTGATGAATTAGGGTTTAATGTTTAGAGTTGAGTGTTGAGGGTTGAGGGTTGATGGTTGAGGGTTGAGGTTGAGGGATAGGGTTAATGGTCAAGGGATTAGGGTTAAATAAGAGTGTCGAGGGTAGAGGGATTAGGGTTTAAGGTATAGTATTGAGCCTATTGAGGGTCTAGGAATAGGGATAGCATTTAGGGTTTAGGGATGAGGGATTAGAGTTGAGGAATGACGGATGACGGATTAGGGTTGAGGGTTGAGGGATTAGGGTTTAGGGACAAGGTTTAGGGTTCAGGTTGAGGGATTAGGGTTTAAAGTATATTGTTGAGGGTTTAGGGATAGGGTTTAGGGTTGAGGGATTAGAGTGAAGGGTTGAGGGATTAGGATTTTATGTTGAGGGTTGAGGGTTTAGGGTTTAGGGTTTAGGGTTAGGGTTGAGAGTTGAGGGATCAGAGTTAAGGGTTGAGGGATTAGGGTTTGACGTCGAGGGTTGAGGGTTGAGGTTTGAGGGTCAAGGGTTTAGGGATAGGGTTGAGGTTCAAGGGATTAGGGTTAAAGTAGAGTGTGGAGGGTGTAAGGATTAGGGATAGGGTTGGAGGGTTTAGGGATAAGGGATTAGGGTTTAAGGTATAGTATCGAGTCTGTTGAGGGTTTAGGAATAGGGATAGCATTTAGGGTTTAGGGATTAGGGATTAGAGTTGAGGGATGATGGATTAGGGTTGAGGGTTGAGGGATTAGGGTTTAGGGATAAGGTTTAGGGTTGAGGGTTGAGGGATTAGGGTTTAAGGTATAGTTTTGAGGGTTGAGGGTTTAGGATTAGAGTTTAGGGTTGACAGATTAGCATTTAATGTCAAGGTTAGGGTTAGAGTGTCAAGGGTAGAGGGATTAGGGATAGGGTTTAGGGTTGAAGGTTTAAGGATTAAGGGTTGAGGCTTTAAGGATGAGGGTTTAAGGCTTAAGATATAGTGTCAAGTGTTGAGGGTGTAGGGATAGGGTTTAAGTTTTAAGGGTTAAGGGTTGAGGGATAGGGATTAGGGTTTAAGGTATAGTGTTGAGGGTTGATGGTTTAGGGATAGGGTTTAGGTTTGAGGGATGAGGGTTTAGGGTTGATGAATTAGGGTTTAATGTTGAGAGTTGAGGGTTGAGGTTGAGGGATAGGGTTAATGGTCAACGAATTAGGGTTAAATAAGAGTGTCAAGGGTAGAGGGATTAGGGTTTAAGGTATAGTATCGAGCCTGTTGAGGGTCTAGGAATAGGGATAGCATTTAGGGTTTAGGGATGAGGGATTAGAGTTAAGGGATGACGGATGATGGATTAGGGTTGAGGGTTGACGGATTAGGTTTTAGGGACAAGGTTTAGGGTTAGGGTTGAGGGATTAGGGTTTAAGGTATAGTGTTTAGGGTTTAGGGATAGGGTTTAGGGTTGAGGGATTAGAGTGAAGGTTGAGGGATTAGGATTTGACGTTGAGGGTTGAGGGTTTAGTGTTTAGGGTTTAGGGTTAGGGTTGAGAGTTGAGGGATCAGAGTTAAGGGTTGAGGGATTAGGGTTTGATGTCGAGGGTTGAGGGTTGAGGTTCGAGGGTCAAGGGTTTAGGGATAGGGTTGAGGTTCAAGGGATTAGGGTTAAAGTAGAGTGTGGAGGGTGTAAGGATTAGGGATAGGGTTGGAGGGTTTAGGGATAAGGGATTAGGGTTTAAGGTATAGTATCGAGTCTATTGAGGGTTTACGAATAGGGATAGCATTTAGGGTTTAGGGATGAGGGATTAGAGTTGAGGGATGATGGATTAGGGTTGAGGGTTGAGGGATTAGGGTTCAGGGTTTAAGGGGGAGGTATATTGTTATGAAATAGGCAAATAATCTCCCATTGTTTACTGGCTCTATCCACAAGAACTACTAAACTATACCTTAAACCCTAATCCCTCAACCCTAAACTTTCAACCCTAAACCCTATCCCTAATCCCTCTACCCTCAACACTCTACCTTAACCCTAATCCCTCGACCCTTAACCCTAAACGCTATCCCTAAAGCCTCAACTCTAAACCCTAATCCCTCAAGGTCCTAAACTCTAATCCCTTATCCCTAAACTCTAAATCCTATCCCTAAATGCTCAACCCTTAACCTTAAACCTTAATCACTTAATCCTTATCCACCCCTCTCCTCCCCTATCTGGCTCACTCCCATCTCTACCCTCTTCTACCCTCGACACTATACATACATACATATAGGCATACATAGATACATACATACATATAGGCATACATACATACATACATACATATAGGCATACATACATACATGATTAATAGCCTTAAACATAAAAAAATTTAAGTTTAACATAACGCGCTCGCGTTATTTAAAACATGAAAAATAGCACAAACTTTTGTGGAGAAGGAAAAATGCAAAGAAAAGAATAACGTGAGCGCGTTATAACGCGCTCACGTTATAACGCGCTCGCGTTATAACGCGCTCGCGTTATAACGCGATTGCGTTATGGCTTGGTTTTGACGAGCCTAAGGCTCGTCATTACCAAGCCATAACGCGAGCGCGTTATAACGCGAGCGCATTATAACGCGCTCGCGTTTTGACCTTTTTTTTTTTTGAAATTAATTTGGCCACTTTTTGGCCCCCCATCTTCTTGCACTTACCCGTTATAGCTTTGTTTTTCAAGTTTTTGGGTTTGGGTAGGTATTTTGTCGCCTCCTTACACCAAGATCTTGAGTTTTGAGTACTCAATTTTGTTCTTTGTTATTGGGTAATCATTAATAATAATCTTGGGCAATATGTCCTTTTTAATTTGAGGAGTTGATTGGCTAATTGTATGCCCACGACTTGATTGATTACAATCATGACATTGTTCCTCTTGATTATGTTGTTTGAATGGTTAATTCTACATTTACATGTTGGCATTGATATCAAGGATTGTGTATTGCTTAAGGTGCTAGAAGGACTAAGCCAACATGTAGAGTCTTTGAAGAAAAGACAGGCTATATGGTAAGGTTTTGCTTCTCTAAAGTTATGAACTATGATGAGTAGGTCATCGCCATTTCAATTCTTTCTTTTTGTTTTCTGTTTAGAATTTATGATTTTGTATAGAGTTAATTTAAACTTCCTAATATTTTCAATTTCTAGAAATCTGATTAAACAATCATGAATTAGATGTGTTGTTTCAAAGATATCTATTCAAATCCTCAAAAAGTAGATCGAATGTCTTAGTTGTTTGTATGGGCGAGTCCCTCTTGAATTAAGCTTGTGCCATAGATTGTACAATGTTTCAATTTTCAGCCTTCTTGGACCTCTAGTAGTATGACAATTAGTTCCTGTTAGACTTAGGGCATACAACTGAGAGGGGGGGGTGAATCAGTTGTACAAAAATTTCTCCAATTTACACACTTAAATCTTCTGAGTAATTAGCAGTATATTAAATATGAAACATAATGCATTCAAATCAAAAGCAGAAACTCATCAACACATAAGACACCAAGATTTTGACGTGGAAAACCTAGTTAAGGGAAAAACCACAGGGTGATTAACACAAGAAAGTATTCTCTATTAGAAGAATAGAAAGAACAAAAATGACACACGCCAATTAGGGCTCACTGCCTGAGCACACTACTCACAAGAGGCTCACTGCCTACAAGAGACACATTGTCTACAAAGAAGTAAGTATCACATACATGAACTGAAGAATAGCATCTTCACCATGCTTGAATTAGTTCCATTAAGCTCAATACTTCTGCTCTACCTTTCGCTCTCTTCTTCGCTACCACACACTCATCTCCACCAAGCTCACCTTGAAATGACTTCACAATCCCTTATTTATACACGACATCGACTTAGGAACAATCATTTAAGTCGGCAAACACCTACAAGAACATCCGCAAGATGTGTAATACATCTAGTCTGCCAATCTCAGGAAGAACACCAACATCCAGTGGTTATTCTTCAAATATAAAATTTAACTTCAATACAGACCACCAACATGAACTAGAAACGATCCACAGATCACCACAAGGTTTCCTGAATCACCAAGAACATCTGCACTTCATCTGCTTACTGGAATCCTTCTCTCCTTCATATGAAACCTCAAGAACATAGTTTGTCATTACTGTCACAAAAGAATAGGTTCTTTCAAACCTTCAAACCATGAGCCAATCGACTTGATACTTCATAAGGACGTTCTCAACACTTCCTCAAATCTGCAAAATGGGATAGTGCATTTCTGGATCTCATCGGACCTATCTATGTCACTCTGTCACCTCTGAACACCTGCCAGAACTAGTTCTACTTGAGCGACCATAACTTCTTATGATCTTCATGCAGACCTCTGAAAATTTTCTTGGATCATCTCAAGACTTATATCTACAAACCCTTTAAACCGAATCCTTTGATCCTCAACCTATCTAGAACTTTTACCTTGTTGTCATCACTGTTCTTCACTATTCCTGATTGAGACTAATTTTATCAATATCCTCAGTACACAACTCATCCAAACCTTATCATTAATGCAACAGGAGTATGTTGACATCAATGACAACACCAATTAGGCCCATACTTGCAACAATCTCCCCCTTTGTCATTGATGGCAACATATGTCAAAAACCATCAAGACAAGAACTTCTCCTTACTGTCACAACTCCCTCTATCAACAACAACCATTCACATGTCTTCTCTCCCTTTATTGCTCCCCCTTGATCAAAAACCACTTATTTTTCACATGTCTTCTCTCCCCCTTTGACATCAATGGCAAAGGGCACATACTTGCAATTTCACCACTTTAGAATCATACCTACTGCTCCCCCTGAGTAGCAGCTCCCATCAATCCAGATCACAAGATATGATTGTGATATCCACCAGAGTGATGCACCTTAGTTCATCATCGGAGGGGCAATAACCCCTAACTTCTCCCTGAGATACTCAAAAGAGTCCTTCGGTAGAGGTTTAGTAAAGATATCTGCAATCTGATCCTTTGAGGGCATAAACTTCAATCTGACTTCATTCTTCTTCACTTGCTCTCTCAAAAAGTGAAACTTGATAGATATATGCTTAGTCTTAGAATGCAACACCAGATTCTTAGATATATTTATTACATTTGAATTATCATAGAAGATTGTGATAGGCTCCTCATACTCTACTTTAATATCTCTTAGCATCTGCTTCATCAGCAAAACTTGAGTGCAACTACCTGCTGCTGCTATGTATTCTACTTCAGTTGTAGACAGGGATATTACCTCTTGTTTCTTGCTTAGCCAAGAAACCAATCTCTTTCCTGAAAGAATGCTCCACCACTGGTACTCTTCTGATCATCTACATCTCCTGCCCAATCAACATTTGTATATGCATGAAGAGAGAAATCATGATCTCTAGGATACCACAGACCATACTCAACCATCCCTTTTAGATATCTAAAAGTCCTCTTGATTGCCATGACATGGGATTCTCTAGGATCAGCTTGGAATCTAGCAACAAGACCAACAGCTTGCATAATATCTAGTCTAGTTTGAGTGAGATACAATAATCCTCCAATCATTGATCTGTACTTTGTCTGGTCTACCTTAGGAGAGTCATCATCTTTTCTCAACTTACATCCAATTGCCATGGGAGTATTCATTGGCTTTGAATCTTCCATCCCAAATTTCTTTAGCAGTTCTTTCACATATTTGGTCTAAGAAATGAAGATTCCTTTCTTTATTTGAGTAATTTGCAGACCCAAGAAGAAATTCATTTCACCAAGCATATACATCTCAAACTCACTTTTCATTTGATTTGCAAAAGTTTTACACATACTATCTCTTCCTCCAAAGATGATATCATCAACAAATACTTCAACAATCAAGTTGTTTTCATGATCAATTTTGAAATATAAGTTACTGTCAGCAGTACCTTTGTTGAAACTAATCTTCAAAAGATGCTTGTCCAATCTTTCATACCAGGCTCTTGGGGCTTGCTTTAATCCATACAATGCCTTCTTCAACTTGCAGACCATATCACCATGATCAGACAACTGAAATCCATTCGGTTGCTCTATATACACTTCTTCTTCCAAGTCACTATTTAGAAAGGCAGACTTGACATCCATATGATATACCTTGAAATCCTTGAAGGAAGCAAAGGCAAGAAATAATCTGACTGCTTCAATTCTTGCCACCAGAGCAAAAGTTTCTTCAAAATCAATTCCTTCTATTTGAGAGTAACCCTTGTAGACCAATCTGGCTTTATTTCTGATTGCTTCACCAACTTCATTTAGTTTGTTCCGGAAGACCCATTTGGTTCCAATCACATTCTTGTTTCTAGGTCTAGGAACAAGATCCCAAGTGTGATTTTTCTCAATTTGCATCAACTCTTCCTCCATTGCTTTGGTCCATTTTCCATCATTACAAGCTTCATTTATTGTCTTAGGTTCAATCTTTGAAATTAGACAATATTCATCTAAATTTTGAGCAATTTTCCTTCTAGTTTGCACACCTTTGCTTTTGTCACCTATGATCTGATCTTCAGAGTGATTCAGTCTTACATACCTTGGAACTTTGGGAATTTCTTACACTTCTGCTTCTTGATCAGGCTCATTCAGACCTATCTCTTCTTCCTAATTTACCAGATCAGTTTGAATCTAACTTTCAGAAGAGGATTGAACTCCTTGAACCAGAACACCATTCTGATCATCTTCATCATATTCATAAAACCTTGAGGGTTTCTCTATTCCCTCATCAACCTTCACATTTGTACTTTCTATCATCTTTCTTAGTCTCTTGTTATAACACCGATATGCTTTGCTTTGAGTAGAGTAACCCAAGAATATTCCTTCATCGCTTCTAGCATCAAACTTGCCTAGATCTTCATCTCTTTTGATGTAACATTTGCTACCAAAGACTTTGAAATATCTTACAGTAGGAGTAATACCAAACCAAAGTTCATAAGGGGTCTTACCGGTATTGCTTCTGATTTAAACTTGATTGAGAGTATAGACTGCAGTGCTGACAACTTCTCTCCAATAGATCTGAGCAACATTTGCTTCCATCATCATGGTCCTAGATGCTTCCTGGATGGTCTGATTCTTTCTATCCACTACTCCATTCTGCTGTGGAGTCCTAGGAGCATACAACTGTCTCTTGATTCCATGTTTCTCACAAAACTCTGTGAACTCACCAGATGTGAATTCTCCACCTCTATCAGACCTCAAACATTTCAACTTTAATCCTATTTCATTCTCTACCATAGCCTTGAATATTTTGAATTTCTCAAGAGCTTATGATTTCTCCTTTAGAAAGGTTACCCACATCATCCGAGAATAGTCATCAATTAGTAGCATGAAGTATCTATCACCTTGAATACTCATGGTTCTTGTCGGACCACAAAGATTAGTGTGAACTAAGTCCAATAATCCGGTAGAAGAGAGTCCCTTGCTTTGGAATGAGACTCTGCTCAGCTTACCCAACTGACATTCCTTGCACAAGCTGTTAGTAGGTTTCACCAATTTTGGAAGATCTCTTACAACCTGAGCATTGCTTATCTTGATGATATTATCAAAATTCACATGACACATCCTTCTATGCCATAACCAACTCTGATCAACTTGAAGAAATAAGCAGCTTTTACCAGTACCAACCAAGTGGAAGATATTACCTTTAGTTTGAGTACCGAATGTAATCTCTATTTCGGAGCTTTCAAAGATCTTGCATTTTCCATTCTTGAACCGAAGATCATAACCTTTGTCCACCAACTGTCCAACACTAAGAAGATTGTGCTTCAAACCTTCAACATATAGAACATTACCATTTTTGTTCCTTCCATCAAAAGAAATAGTTCCTCTTCCTCTGATTCTACCAACAGAATTGTCACCAAACTTTACCACTCCTTCTTCATACCTTTCCAAATCTACAAACTTATTTTTTTCACCTGTCATATGGTGAGAGCATCCACTATCAATGACCCAATCATCCTTCTCTTCAATTTGGGTAGCCAGAGCTCTTTCCACAGTCTTAAGATTGACAGATATAGAGGACATTGGATCTTCTTTCTTGATGGCAATGAACACCCATTCATTTCTGGATTTGTTTCCTATCTTTGATTCATCATCTGTTACTCCTTCATTATCATCATCTTCATGTACATAGTAACAGTTCTTTTGGAACCTTGGCTTGTGAGGATTTTGCCTTGAAAATCTTTCCAGACAGCTTGAGGCAAAATGACCAATCTTATTGTAGTTAAAACACTTAAAAGGTAATTTTCCTTCATACTTACCGGATCCTCTTGGCAGCCTCTTTGCAATAAGGGCTTCAAGTTGAGCAGTTTCTACTTCTTCTTCTTCCAAATCTTTTCTTGCTTTTTCATACCATGACAATTTCCTTGAAGAATTCTCTCCTGGATCAAACCTTTGTTTACCTTTAACAGAGGCACTGGCTTTGAATGCAGATTCAGTCTTGGGGGGGTCATCTCCAAAATCTGTCATTTCAAATGCAGCCAATTTCCTAGCCAATTGATCTCTTGTGATAGTTGTATGGGCTCTGAATTCTTCAATGGCAGCATCCTTGATTTTGTAAGAAGCAAGAAGGGATCTAAGAATTTTACCAACAATCTCATTTTCATCCAAGACTCCACCAACATTTCTAATTCCACAAACCAGCTCATTCACTCTTGGCATAAAAGTAGTAATATTTTCATCATCTCTCATCTTCAGTTTTTCAAATTTCCCTTTCAGATTTTGTAACCTTGCACATTTAACATGCTGGTCTCCTTCATGCAAAATTTCCAGTTTATTCCAAATCTCAAAGGCAGTTGGTAGGTCAATAACATTTGAGAGCTCTGAGTCAGATAATGCGCTTAGAAGAGTCTCTTTGGTCTGCAGATTATTTTCAACATCTGTGATTTCATTTAGGGTTGTCGGACCACCCTGTGGAGGTACATACTATTTTGTAACCATGGACCAGTACACCATTCCCATACACTGCAAGTGACATTTCATGCGACCTTTCCAAAGAGCAAAGTTGGTTCCATCAAATTTCGGACTATCCTTCTTGTAAGATGACATCCTAGATCTCCTCAAGCAGTTAAGCTCCTTTTAGAGGAACTTAGCTCTGATACCAATTGTTAGACTTAGGGCATACAACTGAGAGGGGGGGTGAATCAGTTGTACAAAACTTTCTCCAATTTACGCACTTAAATCTTCTGAGTAATTAGCAGTATATTAAATATGAAACATAATGCATTCAAATCAAAAGCAGAAACTCATCAACACATAAGACACCAAGATTTTGACGTGGAAAACCTGGTTAAGGGAAAAACCATGAGGTGATTAACCCAAGAAAGTATTCTTTGTTAGAAGAATAGAAAGAAAAAAAATGGTACATGCCAATTAGGGCTCACTGCCCGAGCACACTGCTCACAAGAGGCCCACTACCTACAAGAGACACGCTGTCTACAAAGAAGTAAGTATCACATACATGAACTAGAGAATAGCATCTTCACCATGCTTGAATCAGTTCCATTAAGCTCAATACTTCTGCTCTGCCTTTCGTTCTCCTCTTCGCTACCACACACTCATCTCCACCAAGCTCACCTTGAAATGACTTCACAATCCCTTATTTATACACGACATTGACTTAGGAACAATCATCTAAGTCAGCAAACACCTACAAGAACATCCACAAGACGTGTAATACATCTGGTCGGCTAGTCTCAGGAAGAACACCAACATCTGGTGGTTATTCTTCAAATACAAACTTTAACTTCAATGCGGACCACCAACATGAACTGGAAACGATCCAAAGATCACCACAAGCTTTCCTGAATCACCAAGAACATCCACACTTCATCTGCTTACTGGAATCCTTCTCTCCTTCATCCGGAACCTCAAGAACATAGTCTATCATTACTGTCACAAAAGAATAGGTTCTTTTAGACCTTCAAACCACAAGCTAATTGACTTGATACTTCATAAGGACGTTCTCAACACTGCCTCAAATCCGCAAAATGGGATAGTGCATTTCTGGATCTCACCGGACCTATCTGTGTCACTCTGTCACCTCTAAACACCTGCCGGAACCAGTTCTACTTGAGCGACCATAACTTCTTCTGATCTTCATGCGGACCTCTAAAAATTTTCCTGGAGCATCTCAAGACTTATATCTACAAACCCTTTAAACCACATCCTCTGATCCTCAACCTATCTAGGACTTTTACCTTGTTGTCATGATTGTTCCTGATTGAGACTAATTTTCTCAATATCCTTAGTACACAGCTCATCCAAACCTTATCATTAATGCAACAGGAGTATGTTGACATCAATGACAACACCGTTTAGGCCCATACTTGCAACAGTTCCACCCTGCATAGAGAAGTCTAGGGTAACGATCAGGGAATATCCCTAGGTTACCTAATTCATGCTTCTGGCAACTTATGTGTATCCCTTGTTGAAGATGTCTCGATAGCCTAGCTTTGAATGTCTACATCCTAAAAATTGTAGGTTAGCATAATTTAGAGTGCTTTTAGATTTGACTATGCATTTTTTTTCTGTATGGAACACATTCTATAATAGAGTGTGATGGTGGATGTTGCAAAGTTTTAAAAGGCACATTGCAGGGTTTTGGAGAAACTTTCATCATGCCTGGTGTGGAATCAACAACTTTCATTTCAGATCAAGATACATGTTGCAGTTTAAAAGAGAAAGAATATGGCATGGTTCATAGAGATAGACTTGCATTACTTCTTCATAAATATTAGGTATACATGATGTTACCTAAGTTTTAACCATAGTTGAGCTTTTGGAAGGGTTTGCACGAGTTTGGGTTTTCTAAGTTTTGTAAAAAATATCTAGAATTAGTAAAAAGTCTTGACTAATGTAGGGAAAGCCTAGATCTCCCTCTCAGCATTGTCATTCACCTTTAGGACCCAGCAAAGCAAATACCAATCCCCTTTTAATTATCTTCTTTGGTTGCCTTTCATTGTTATTCTTCGAGCATCCAATATTCTTTTTGCCTACCTTTCATGGTGAGTATCTACCCCTTTGATTTTTCACTACAAATCTGATTCTTGAACTCTATCAATATTCCTTCATCATTAAAATATCCTCTAACAACCTTGTATTGGCCAGAGCTCCCTGTTATGTATCTTCTTATGTATTTCCATTGTTCTTTGATTGTCTAATATTCTTCTAAAGATCTACCCTTTATACTTAACACTATTATCTTCACTTTTAAAAGAAAGAATACCTTTGACAGATTAGTCAAAACCTTAGCTAACAATTGTAGATATTCAGACTCAACCCAACCTTGAGTGTAAAAGGGCCTCACGTTAGATCTATTTTACACACTCTATTTACTTCCCCATTTATGTTTCTCTTTGTAATCCTATCCACAAATCTGCTGTAGATTTAACCTGATATCATAGGCCTTATTCATAGTTATGATGAAGATCATTTGGTGTCTATGCTAGAGTCACAGAGGATATCTGATATTGATAGCTATTGGTAGGAAATGAAGCTCCAACACTAAAATTATTCAATCAGTTTTATATATTTTCTTCACAATAAATATTAAGTATCTTTTTACTAGAAGAAAAAAAATAACAATCCCATAACCACAAAAAAAAATTAGTACATTACTCTCAAAATTTGATTTAAAATTTTACTGAATTCCATCTATTAATTAATAAAAATTGCCCATGTATATACATACAGTTAGTTCTATAATCTATTATACGTATCTTATGCATCTATAGACATAATCAAGCCCTTATATATAAGGGGTCATTTATACCACATTTCCAAGGGGATTTTAGCTTGAAAAGGTGGACCTATAGATCCTAGATCATAAATGTTGGGTTTTCATAAATATACATGTTTGAGCTTTTGGATCTTCAAATTTCATTTTGAAATTTTGGTCTAATGGAGTTTGGTTGGTGTGTGAGTAGTGTTGTGAACTTCCTCCTTTACACTGTTTCTTAAAATGACTGATTTTGGTTTTGTAGCCATTTTATCCTCCCTAAAAATTTATTTTTAAGCTTAAGAAAGTTAGTGTCTTTCAATTACATTCTTAGCTTGACACTTATGTTCCATTACTTCTTCCATAATTAATAATTCCTTGAAAATGGTCTACAATGTACATGCACTGGGAGTCTAATCTCAAAAGACATACCTGTATAATTGATAACTCAAGGTAGACTATGCAATCTTCTGAGTAATTAGAGTATATTCCATTGATATAACTAGTAGGTGCACTTCCATGGATGTCAATAAATATTATGATAATATTGCCAATACCTTTCTTTATTTTTATTGTTTTCCAAATTCCCCATTAGAGGACCATTTTTAGGTTTTATTTGTCTCATAAATTATCTATTTCTCTATTTTTGTGATTGCAAAGCTTTTTGATTTCAGTGTGGTGTGTGCATAAAGAAGGCTTGTAATTTTGTTAGTTTATGTAAGAAGGATTTCATGCTAAATATATTACATTCAATTCCTGTGTGAATAAAAAATCCCCCTAGAAATGTGGTATAAATGACCCCTTTATATATATATATAAGGGCTTGACTATGTATATAAATGCATAAGATGCGTATAATAGATTATAGAACTAACTGTATGTATATACATGGGCAATTTTTATTAATTAATAGATGGAATTCAGTAAATTTTTAAATCATATTTTGAGAGTGATGTACTGATCTATTTTTTGTGGATATGGGATTGTTAATTTTTTTCTTCTGGTAAAAAGATACTTTAATATTTATTGTTCAAAGAAAATATATAAAATTGATTGAAGAATTTCAGTGTTGGAGCTCCATTTCCCAGCAATAGCTGTCAATATCAGATATCCTCTGTGACCCCAGCATAGGCACCAAATGACAGGCCTATTTGATAGTCTACAAGACCATACAGAGTTTGAAGATCTTTGGAGATTTAAAACATGCATAGATAGGCTTGATGAGAGTATAGAGAAGTGTGACAAACCTAAAAGTAGAAATGGTAAAGATTTAGAGCTCAGGATTAAGACAAAGAAAGATCACAGTGGAAATGTAAGGATGTACACACTATTAATGACGGATTCCCATTCCCTATTCCAAAGCTTACATTTTGGAACAGGTGGGGAGGACGTTGGCAAAGGTTGTGCAGTCTCGCTTTACACTTGCCAATTGCATTTTCTTGAAAGTTTCTAGAGAATTTTCAAAAAATCCAATTTGTGCATATCCTGCAATCATTGCAGTCCATGAGACCACATTTTTCTGAGGCATTCTATCAAACAATTCATGTGCCTTGTCCATGGTTCCATATTTTACATACATGTCTACTAGGGTAGTTGCAACTACAACAAATGGTAAAATTCCTCTATCCTTTATGCTTTGATGGATGTCCATACCCTATTCCAAAGCTCCCATTTTGGCATAGGCAGGGAGGATCCTGGCAAAGGTTGTTGAATTTGGCTTTACACCTACTAATTACATTTGCTTGAAAGTTTCTAGAGCCTTTTCAACAAATCCATTTTGTGCATATCCTGCAACCATTGCATTCCATGAGATGACATCTCTTTGAGGCATTCTACCAAACAGTTTACACACCTTGTCAATGCTTCCACATTTTGCATACATGTCTACTAGGGCAGTTGCAACTACAACAAATGTCAAAATTTCTCTATCCTTCATGCTTTGATGGATGTCCTATTAGGAATTGCATGCAAATGATATCAATTAAATGGAAATAAAGATTAAATAGAGGAATAAAAAATACACAAAAATAATAACAGCGAGAGACAATTTTTAACGTGGTTCACCCAAACTCGGGCTACATCCACCAACAGAGAGTCTAATATTATTATCTAGCAAATCAAACTAATTACAACCAACAATCCTTGCAACTCAATACTGCTGCAAATGCTACAATACAATATCCATGGAAACCCCAACCCTTAGCCATTTTTATCAAGACTTATGTTGGTTACAAAATAGGTTTTTTTATGTCGGCCAATAGAAACCCGTGTTAAATAATTTGGGGGGGAAACCACACTGATAAAAGTGGGGAAAATTTAACCTCTGAGTCTGATTAGGCTCTATATAACAACATGTCCATAACCTGTTCCAAAGCTCCCATTTTGGCACAGGCAGAGAGTATGCTGGTAAAGGTTGTCGAATTTGGCTTTACACCTACTAATTGAATTTGCTTGAAAGTTTCTAAAGCCTTTTCAAAAAATACATTTTGTGCATATCCTGCAACCATTGCTAGCATGAGATCACCTTACACCTGCTAATTGCAAAAGACCACCACAACACCGCAAGGTGGTTGTTGGGCCTTTGCGGTAATGCGAGGAAACTCCCTACATCATTGCGAAGGCCCAACAACCACCTTGCGGTGTTGCGGTGGTTGGAGCCAGCACACTAGACAGGGCTTTCCTCCTACAGGGCCTTAAATAGGGAACCTGCTATCTTCCATCCATTTCGATCTTAGAAAATTGGTAATCAGATCATGTAACATGTACCACATCACAAGCACAACAGTCAACAGCCCATTCCAAATCCTAGTTATGAATTCAAGGCCATGTCATGCAGCCTCAATCTGTGAGTTTTTATGAGTAAATTTTGGTGAGTTTTTAGGGTTTTGAGAAGGGGAAGATATAAGTGTATGATTATGAGGAGTTATAGAAAAGGATTGAGCTAAAGAGACAATGGAAGTATTGTCTCCCAGCATATGATCCAACTTCAGAATGGTGATGGCTTCACCCTTTGTTGTTTTGTAGTTGATGAAATGGAACTCCCAAAGTGGGTGTGAGGAATGAAGCTTGCTTAAATGCATGTCTGGAATATATTCTTCTACATGCTTATCATAAAATGAGAGATGGGGAGGAAAGTGAGGCACAACTAGATTGTTGTCCACATTCACCTCTGTCTTCTCCCAACTAAGGACTCCCTTCTCATCTCTTGTCTGCAACCATTATACATTTAGAATCTTAGTTACTCATTCTAAGAGACCAGTGACCACTAGCAGTTAAGCATTAATAGTATAAAGAGAAATCTTACCACTATAGAGGAGAATTTTGAGATCTGAGAGAGCGGAATTTCACAAATGGCTTTCTTGGCTTGAGAGATATCGATTGGTTTATCGAGCTCAAACACGCAATGCACGGCTAAAGAGAATGATGGATCATTGAAAATATGTCCCATTGGACTCACTGTAACTTCCTCCTCTTGTGACAAAAAGCAACCATCATTCCTCTTGCTCTGCTCCTCTACGATGAGGGAGACCTTGCCTACAACAAGAAGCTTGAATTCCAAAAAGTGAATGGAATTGTAGTGTTGTGTTTCAAAACTATGAGTGATGAGGGCATACAAATTTCTTAATTCATTATAGAGGGCACACATGCTTTAAGGAACGACAACCACTAAAACACCGCAAGGTGGTTGTTGGGCCTTGGTAGTGATGCGAGGAGTTTCCCCGCATCACTACCAAGGCCCAACAACCACCTTGCGGTGTTGCAGTGGTCTTCTGTAAAACTTCCCTGGTAGACATCTATGCAAAATGTGGAAGCATTGACAAGGCATGTGAACTATTTGGCAAAATGCCTCAAAGAGATGTCATCTCATGGAATGTAATGGTTGTGGGATATGCAAAAAATGGATTTGTTGAAAAGGCTTTAGAAACTTTCAAGAAAATGCAATTAGCTAGTGTAAAGCCAAATTCAACAACCTTTGCTAGCATACTCCTTACCTGTGCCAAATGGCAGCTTTGGAACAGGGTATGGACATCCATCAAAGCATGAAGGATAGAGGAATTTTGTCATTTGTTGTAGTTGCAACTACCCTAGTATGGATTGCTTGCCTTTCTACCAGTCACAACTAAATAGCTTAAAGTCATGTTGTCTAAAATTCTAGCTTTGAGTTGATTTAGACATTTGGAGGATTGTTTTCTAAAAAAGTAATATAATGGCTAGTACTTGCATTTGTGATATTTATAAGGATATCCCCAACCAATTTACTGAAAACTTTTGGATACATTACAATTAATTTACATATCAGCTTGTGTTATTTCCTGTCTGTATTTCATTTCAATGATTATTGATCTTTTTTGCAGACCATTTTCTTGGCAGTCATAGCAAACTTTGGATGAAGTTTCAATTATTGCATTGTAGTACAGAACAAAAGAACTATTTTTTTCCAAAGTACTTTTTCAATTTTTATTATCATGTCATATGATACTAATTTTATCCTATATAAGAAATACAATGAATAATTACTATTTACCTATAGGTCTAAGAAAATGGAATGATGCATTACACTTGTGCCTAAAGTGAATGATCTAAATGAGGTAGCTGGAGGAGTTTTGGAGAAGTTCCCAAGACACCTGAATGTTGTTCCTTAAAGAGTTCTTAGTGGTTCATTACTAGGTGTTACAGCTGAGACATATGATGCTGATACAAGTCTGTGGAAGCAACATGTTAAGGCAATAGGGTTGTATTTAGATAGTGATCAAGGAGGACAATCTCAAGTGTAATTTTTGCATAGGTTGCAGTCAAGTCTCAAATGCACAATATATTCTTGGTAATTGTGTTTTGTTTCTTAGCTTTCATCTATTTTGTTGGACCTTGAGAGGAATGTTGGATGTGCCCAATGTGTTCCTTGTTTCACTTGATAGTTTGCAATCTTAAAGGTTTTGAGACAGTGACTTCTTGATGTGTATTAGTCTCATTATGGGATTTTCGAACTGAGGTATACATTGGAGGTTTCAAACACTTTCAAGGTAAAGTTTGCAATGTATAAAGATGGCAGCAAATAGCAAGGCAGTGAAATCCAAACCCTGCATAGTCAAGATTGCAATTAAGGCTTCACTGAGGTTTAAACCATGGTGACATAGTGTTTTGAGGGAAGTAGTTTTGATTGTGAATTACAGAAGGCAGAATATGGACTTGTTATGATATGTTGTCAAAGATTACAAGGTGTTTGCAGCAGATTACAATAAATTGCAACCTTCTCTTCATGGAAAGTTTTTTGTTTGAAGGTTTCTCTATTTAAGGTCTTCTTAGAGGACTTTTATTCTTTAGTTCTTGCTTCTTTTGCAACAGTAATAGTTGCCTTGTAACTCTTTTTCAAGAGATTTTATGTAACAACAATATTCCTTTTTCAAGACTTGTGTTTCTCTTTGCAAGTAGTGATATGATGTTTAATAAACAATGTATCAATATACTACCAGTTGATAGAAATTAGTGAACAAAAACAATTAAATAAACTACCAAACTGATCAAAATGATGATTAAAATTAATGACTAAATAAACTAGCAATGGAAGGAAATTAGTGAATAAAAATTACTAAAGAAGTGACCAGTTAACAACAATCAATGACTAAATTAACGACTAAATATATTAGTGAATAAAAAATGACTAAATAAGTGACCGGATTATAGCAATAAATGACTAAATCAATGACTAAATATACTACCAAATTGATCAATCAAAATAACCAATAAATGACTAAAAACGGTTTAGTCATCAATTTGGTTGCATCATAAATGACTAGCAATAAACTACTAATGGTCACGTGACCATGTTTGGTCATTTATAAGCAATTTTTAGTAGTTTTTTTAATAATATATTATTGTTTCTGTACTAGTGCATTCTGCCAAAGACTTTAAAGCTTCAGTTTCATCTCGAAGTCTTTCCAAAGTGAGGCCCAAATCCCTAATCTGGTAGGTAATAAGATCCACTTCAGATTTAGCAGCTACCTTAGCCTGAAAGATGTTACCAAAATAAAGTCTATTCCAATTCTTAAGCTAAGACTTCACATACTATAGCCTTTTAACAAAAGAGTACATAGCAGTACCATAAGTCAGCTTTCCTACATTGCACCAACCAACCATAAAATCCTAAAGAGACAGATCTTTGAGATGCATCAGCTGAAACTTAAAGAAAGGATTCTTAGCTGAACCAAACAAAGAGGTTGAAAGTTTAATAGGCCAATGGTCCAATCCCCACCAATCCAAAATCTCTGAACTCATAGCCTAATTGTTGCCAATCCAGAAACTAGAAACCAAAAATCTGTCTAGCCTTTCAGAGATACAATCTACCCCACATCTCTTGTTACTCCAAGTAAATAAACCATTGGAGGGCTTTACATCCACCAAATTAAGGCCAAAATATTATCTTTAAAAATTGTAGATGAAGGATCCAATCTATCTAAACCCCCCCCTCTTCTCATCCAAACTAAAAATTGCATTAAAATCCCCAATAATCCAAGGAAAGAAAGGGGCTAAGGACCTAACATACTGAATATGAGACTAGTGAGAAGACTTTCCCTGAGCATCATAAACATTGGTGAAAAGAATAGCTTCACCTGAGTCATAACTATTCACAACCACTAACATAAAGAATCTACTAGAGATCCACTAAAGAGGAGAGATCTTGCATGGGTCCCATAAGCATACAACTCCACTTGCACTTCCATGGGCTCCAATACACTTCCACTGACTTCTAACCAATAAACTAGCAGCTATGTTAGACATACCTTTCACCGACAGCTTCGATTCCTGTATGAAAACCAAATTAGGAGAATGAACACATATCAAATCACGAACAACCTTTTGTCTAGGGATGTTATTCAACCCCCTTACATTCTTTGAAAGCATGATCATCTATGAGAAGTAGCATAGTGGGAATCAATGGTTTTAACTGACCCTAATTCCACCAAATTCTCATTTGTCAACTTAACTTTCTCTTGATCCTTTTTTTGACCCAACTTAGAGGGCAGCTCCTGAGCAGTCTTTTTGAGATTCTTTTGCTAAATCCCAAGAGAAGGTTGTGCATTGCTACTAACCTAAGGAGAATGAACTATCTTCACTGAAGGCAGACAAGGGGGCTCCTAAATCAAACCAACCTCCTCCACGGCCACCTCAGCTAGCTCCACCAAAACCTGATATGTGTCCATCTGTGTCCCTGTTGCCACCTCCTCAATGTTCTCACACAATTATTCATCCTTCAAGCCTTCCTGAGCTAATCACATGGGGCCTAGCCCTTGATGTAGCTCCTCTTGGATCATCTCCTACTAGTCTTCTGCATCTAAGGCATCAAAATGGTTGAATAATACATCAAGCTACCTATCTTTGAAAGATCTTTTCTGGCCTCTTCCTTTATTATGGGGCTTTACTAAAACAAACCCCTCCTTATCTCTCACCTGTTGTAGCAATGGATTTCCCCTTATCTATAATAGGAGAAGGATGAGAAGGCTTATCAGGCTGGGGCCCTGCATGGCTGACTCTGGGACACTTCTTTTGCAAATGCCCATACTCATGATAGATACATCATTGAAAAGGGAGAGCCTTATAATCCAACTATTGAGTCTAGGAGGAAGTACCTAACTGGATTTCCAAAGTATCTGGCAAAGAATTGTTTAGATCAATTTTAACACAAATGCGAGCAAAAGAAATTACCTTTTTATCCAACATTTGTTGGGACGGGCCCACCAAGTTTCTTAGTATCATTGAAACCATATGAAGAATATCATTCCTCTAGAATTCAAGCGGGAACCAAGGGAATTGAACCCACATTGAAATTCTAGAGAGGAGCTCCTCAACCAGATTAACTATGACATGTCAAGGCTTAATGAAGAGTCCAACCTGATTATAAAAGTATGGCCCCCCTCAAAGGCTTTATTAGGATCCATCAAATTTGAGAACACAACCAAAATGTAGCTATTCATCACCAGCATAACTTCCATATCTCCTTCAAGATTCTAGGTACGACGTGCCCAGGATTGATGAAGGGTAAAGAAAAATGGATCTCCATAAATTTACAAATTAAGGCATGGTTTACTAGATACGTCACATCCTCCTCCACAAATTCTAGCTAGATAGCTAAAATTGGTCTATCCTAACTACTTTCAAGGCATCCATTAACCTTAGAAACCTATGGGCCACCAATCCGAGCAACGTGCTCTCCATTCAAGTCCTAAGACAACTTTAACGAAGAGGGATCCTCCCTATTGAGAGATCCATGACAAATCTAGACAGCCAAAGCCAAACTCTGCCCAAAGAAAACTACCTCACAAGCCAAAGATCCCCCAAAACCACAGAAAAAATCCCCAAGAAGAAATTGCAGCCCTACTCCACAAAAAACAAATCTATCCACCTGAACCCCAAACAACAATCACTACCCCCCAAAACCCTACCTGTAAGCACAAGTGCCCTACCAAAAACTCCAAGCATCAGTAGCACAAAAAGGCACCTCCATGAACCCACAACACGCACACCCTACACCGCAAACCTGAGCGCCCTCCATCACCAAATTTGTTTAATTTACTAATTTAATTATTAAAAATAAATAAATATACAATTTTACTTATAAAAATAATTTTTTATATTTCTAAGTGCTTTAGACTCATATATTTTTCAAGATTTATATTAAAAATAAAAATAAAAATAAATAAATAAACAAATATATATATATATATTCACATGAATTATTTTATTAAACATTTGTAGGGTATTTTATTAATTTAAAAAAAAAAGAAAGCTAAACAAATTTTAGAAACCTTATATATTCTATGAATTCTTTTTAGAAACCTCAGTAATTTATTCATTTTAAAAACTTAAAGTAATTTATTAATTGTAGAAACTTTAGTAGTTTTATCTTGTTCATTTTCCTATTTTATTTTGTGTTATATTGAAGATTTTTTTTGGATTCAAAGCAGTTGGGGCTGTACCTTTGTATTAATATATTGAAATATAAACATTACAAAAATAGGGGAATTTAACTGTCACCCTGGATATCAAAAAACCTCCTATTACAGTAAGGCATTCTTGCCCAAAATGCTTCCTAATACAACCATGTCCGAATGTGGAGTTTTACCTAAACTGCTACCTGACCCCTTATACCCCATGACTATTTGCATCTATTTACAGAGAGTAAGTAGACAAGACAGGCTTGAAACCAAATTAGCCTCGCAAAGTTCTCACCCTAGGCCGAGCCCAGCAGGCATCTCCAACCACATCATCCAACCCTTCTTCGACGATGAATTCTTGCAACCAGGGCAAGCCCTCACCTAGGACCAAATCCAGAATTTGCTTTAGAAATGTAATTCCTCTCCTCACAGCCAGACGAAATCTTAGGAGTGACTCAGGGGAAGTCAAGAAAACCAAAGGAAATTGCTCTGGAAGGACCCCACACCGATGAATAACAAGTAGTCACCAGGGAGAGGGATCCCTTTGCCCTCCTTAAAGTTATTTAGCAGATCCTCCAATCCTCCCAGGAAGCAATTCTTGATGAGCTATTTGCACATCTCCTTGGTGACATCTTTAGATTCCACCATATCTAGAATTGCAGCCAAAACATTGCCGCTACATCTGAATTCACCTTGTATCTGTGTATTGCTCGTATGAAATCCTCCCCCAAGACCAGCTTGACTACATGCAGGATCAGTGCATGGTTGGACTTAAAAATTAACCCCAACCTATTTGATACCTTATCCAAAAATGCCATTTCCCTACTAAGGCATTCGAGAGTTATTGGCGTGTACATGGCTGCGACCTTCCACTTTGCAAGAGATAGAAAGAAGAATGAGGCATCGACAGCCTTATCAAGGCATTTAAAAGCAACTGGTGTCTTTTCCCCTGGGCTTGCACACTTGTCATCAATGGATGGCACTCCTCTAATCTCTTCGATACCTTGCAATCATCAAATTGCAAGGTGCCCAAGTCATCTCGCTTAATTATTAGTCGTCAATCATTGCCCTCTCAATATGTATGGGAAACTTTATACATTGCCACCTCTAACAATAATTTGGCAATCTCATCCAGCCACCTTGTAAATTTCCAACTTACGACCCATCCCCCTCAAATCACATTAATCACTAACAACGAATCTCCTTCTAAGTGGACCTTCTCTAAGTTGAGGGCTTTGGCATATTGTAATCCAATAAGGGCCTCTTTGAATTCTGCATCGTTATTCATCTCGATGCCTAATGGGATGGATTTCTCCAAGATAATTTAGCCTTCATGGTCTCTAATTACAATACCTATACCACTGACCCCCGTCTTGTCTAACATCCTTGGAAGGCTTATGATGAAGGGGGTAAATCATAAAACACACAATAATAGAAATCGCACATAGAAAATAGAATGATATTTTATTAATATGGGAAAAACATTACATTACAGAAGCCCAAATACAATCAGAGGATGAATCCCCTACAGGCTGCAACACATTACAGCTCCCTCCCTCAAAACTCTAGAATCTTCAGCCTTCTGTAATTCCCAAATCAACTAGGGTTTCTAATTTCCCACCTTTCTTGACTCTACACCTTCCCCCTTAACTCTACTACCCTAAGGGTTCCCAAAAATGGTTATATATAGCCCTTTTTGGTGACCACCAGCTTAATTTCAAAATTTGCATCTCCCTCCAAAAAAAGGTCAATTGGATTTTCAATTATAATACCTTTTCAGAAAGCTCTTGAAAGGACGATGGTGCAAAAGCAATGCCGATAGGTAGACTACTTGGGTTTCCCACCAAATTTTAGGGCCATTTAGAGCCTCTAAGTGCCTCTAATTTGACTTTGAATATTTTAATAGGATTTTTAGAATTTAAAATTTTAATATCTCACAAATGACAAATGATATTGAAGTGATTTCTTCACCATTAGCTTCAACTCACCATTTTGGAGGTCCGTGTAAGATTTTGTATCCAACCGTGCACAAATACAAACTTACTTAAAATAGTAACCCTACCAAATTTAGCCCTTATTGAAAAGAAACAACACATTTTTTATTTTTGATTTATTTTTTGGTTGATGCAAGTTTGCTCTTACACCCTGGATGCTCCTACATCAGACACCCAAGGTAATTTGAAAAGTGACCCTATCACTTCTCATGAGTTAGAGGGAAACCAAAATGATTAAGCTCAGTCTAAGATAACCATGATGAATCTTCAACATGCCTTCCTTTCCATTTCACCAAGTATTCTGTATACTGCATGTTTCTTGTACTCTTACCCACACGGCTATCCAGAATGCCCTCTATCTCCTCCTTTTCTAAAGTAGATGCTGGAATGTCCCACTGTGTTCCTTTATCAAGTCCATCATCATGATACTCTGTCAGATCTGAAATGTTGAACACTGGTGAAATATTGATGTCATCAGGCAACTCTACCTCAAATGCATTTCCTGAATCATGCTTCTTCAGGATTCTACATGGTCCAAATTTCCTCATCTTCAGCTTATTATATGTACCAACTAGAAATCTTTCCTTTCTCAAGTGAACCATGACTTCATCACCCTCCTGAAACTCCTTATGTCTCCTCTTCTAATCTGCCTTAGCCTTATACTGAGAATTCATCTTATGGATATGCTTTCTTACCTCTTTGTGCAAATTCTTCATGTGCTCAGAAAAATTTTCAGCTTCGGCACTACTCTTCTCCCCCTTGTCCATCCTCCTCAATTTGGAAGCAGTTCTTGGGCTACTCCCATACACAACTTGGAATGGAGATTTACCTATGCTCCTATCGACAGAATTGTTGTAAGCAAATTCTGCCTGTGGTAAAATCAAATCCCATACCTATGTCTCCTCTTCTAATCTGCCTTAGCCTTATACTGAGAATTCATCTGATGGATATGCTTTCTTACCTCTTCATGCAAATTCTTCATGTGCTTAGAAAAATTATCAACTTTGGCACTACTCTTCTTCCCCTTATCCATTATCCTCAATTCAGAAGCAGTTCTTGGGCTACTCCCATACACAACTTGGAATGGAGATTTACCTATGCTCCTATTGACAGAATTGTTGTAAGTAAATTCTGCCTGTGGTAAAATCAAATCGCATCCCTTAGGCTTATCTCCTACTAAGCATCATAGCAGGTTACCCAAACTCCTATTCACCACTTCTATCTGTACATCAGTCTATGGATGGTGTGCAGAACTGAACTTGAAATCTGTATTCAACTTCTTCCACAATGTCCTCTAGAAATAACCAACAAACTTGGTATCTTAATATGAAACTATGCTCTTAGGTAGACCATGTAGTCTCACCATCTCCCTGAAAAATAACTCTACAATATGAATAGCATCATTAGCCTTCTTGCAAGGAATAAAATGGGCCATCTTTGAGAATCTATCCACCACCAAAAAAATGGAATCATGCCCTCTCTGTGTCCTTGGTAAACGAAGAACAAAATCCATACTAATATCATCCCATGGCTTATCTGGTATAGGTAATGGCTGATATAGCCCTGTATTTTGACTTGTTCCTTTTGCCATCTGACACACTCTGCAACTCTACACAAATTCTCTCACATCTTGTTGCAATTGTGGCCAGTAATAATGTTCACCAACAATAGCAATGGTCTTATCTCGACCAAAGTGTCCAGCTGATCCTCCACTATGCTTCTCTTTAATCAAGTTCTCTCTCATGGAACTCCTCGGAATGCACAACTGGCTTCCTCTAAACAACATGCCATCTTGGATTATGTAATCCAACTATTTTGTCCTGTCCAAAGTAACAGGTTCCAAACAAGCTTTCCAAGCCTATGCAAAATCTAGATCTTCAAGATATAAACTTTTGAGTTCATCAAACCCAACAACCTCTATCTTCATTTATGTCAACAAATTTTGCCTTCTGCTCAAGGCATCTGCAACCCTGTTGGACTTCCCACACCTGTGCTTCAAAACAAAAGTATAACTGTGCAAAAATGCAACCCATTTTAAGTGCCTTTAATTTAACTTTCCTTGACTATTAAGATACTGCAAAGCTTGATGATCAGTATATAAAACAAACTCTTTTGGTAACAAATAATGTCTCCATTTCTTCAAAGCCTGAACTATTGCATAAAACTCCTGATCATAAACATAATACTTTTTCTTCGCATCATTAAGCTTCTCACTAAAATAGGCAATGGGCTTACCTTCTTGACTTCGAACAGCTCCTATACCACTACCACTAGCATCACAATCTACCTGAAATACCTTATTGAAATCTGGAAGTGCCAACATAGGTTCTTCTATGACTTTCTACTTTAGTATATCAAAGCTCTTGTCTACTCCTTTAGTCTATCTAAACTCTTTTCTATCCTCTCTCATTGTCTTAGTTAGGGGTGCACAAATGCTACTGAAATTCCTAATAAACTTTCTATAAAAACTTGCCAAACCATGAAAAGATCTTACCTCGAAAGCACTCCTTGGCATAGGCCATTCAATGATAGCCCTCACCTTCTCTAGGTCCATCTTAAGACCTTCCTTTGAGACAACAAATCCCAGGTATACCAACTCCTTCTTTGCAAAACTACATATCTTCAGATTGATCAACAACTTCTCCTCCCTTAGCTTCTCTAAAACTCTTCTAATATGCATCAAATGCTCATCCCAAGTCTTATTGAAAATTAAAATGTCATTTAAATAAACAATAACAAAACTTTCCAAAAATTCTTTCAGTACCTCGTTCATGAGCCGCATGAATGTGCTCGGTGCATTGGTTAGCCCAAATGGCATGACTAACCTGTTGATAACTGAGAGGGGGGGTGAATTAGTTATCCTAATAATTTAACTTTCTATGCTTTCTTAACAGTTAATGCAACATCAGATTCTATAAGAAAGCATAAGCATGAAATGTAAATAACACTAATACACATGACACAATGATTTTGACGTGGAAACCCTGTTAAGGGGAAAAACCACGGGGTGATTAACCCAAGATATTATTCTCTGTTAGAAGAATAGAAGATACAAAATGGCACTTGCCAATTAGGGCTCACTGCCCGAGCACACTGCTCACAAGAGGCTCACTTCCTACAAAAGACTTACTGTCTACAAGAAGAAAACTTGAACTAATGAAAAGCATCCACACATGCTGAAGTTCAGTTTCAGTTTAAGCTCAATAGACTGATCTACAACACTTCATTCTGACTCTCCTTGAGTGCTGCTGTCCTCTTACATTCTGAACCTATTTTTCTACCTTTTATATATTCTTCTACTTTTATTTGCACTTAGACACACACAACACACCCCTTCGCATCTAAATCCATCTTGTATATATATCTGCACAAGTGATTTCAACACTTTTCTAGTTGGCATCCGGAATAGTCAGTATTATCTCAAACTCTGGTCTGTCGGCTAAATCCTTGCATACCAAGTAATGCGGATCAAGGATATGCTTGTAGAAGTCTTCAATCATGTCGGCCAATCATGAATGATACCTTAGGAACCTTTATCACCATCAACATCTCATCTGGAATAACTTCTGATGCTCTGCCTGTCAGTTCTTCCTCTATCTGTTCTACCAAACCAGACCCCAATACTTGAATGCTTATATCTCTTTATTCTTTCATCACCAGAGGCTCAATTCCTGGAATTTATCAGTCAAGGTACTCCTCTTGACTTTACCAAATCCACACTTCACTGAAATACTTCCTCTAAGAGATCCGGACCTGACTGTCGAACCTTTCCACATACTCTGTTTTTGCTTACCGGACCACAACACTCTTCATTCTGACTTTTGGTATAGACACACCATGTCCTGCGGATGTGTGGGATGAACTTTGTTGCCATCAATGACAACAATCATGAAGCTCCAATGTGTCTCTTGCCAACAATCTCCCCCTTTGGCATTGATGGCAACACTTAGTGAAAAATGACTAAGTGTTATACTATACTCCCCCTTGGCTGATGCTCTGTCTCTATGTACATTTTCTGAAGCTCCCCCTTAGCTGGATTCCTCATTTTTCACTGCTCATCACTCCCCCTTTGACATCAATGGCAAAGGGTAGGGTCCACACATCAAGATTTTCAAAATTTCAACTATACTTGGCCGCATAAGTATATACATATAGCATACTTACATATACTGAAGTATGTCTGCAAAAGTTGTCTTCAATTGGATGAATTATGTTGCCCAACTTTGTTTCATCCTGTCCAAAATTGAGATGTGACCACTCAATAGGAATGCAAACACGTCTGCCCTTTTTAGATCTGTTGGATCACTAGTCCGGGCTGTGGTTTGAGCTTCTTTTATGGCCTCATGCATGGCCTCTAACTTAGGGATAATTATCCCTCTAAGTTCACCCAACCTGCTTATTCTATTTTTCTTTTCCTTCTCAAGCTTCTTGATTTCATTCAAGACTACAATAGTTTTACATTCTTGGTTTATTATAGATACAGTGAGAGGATCAAACTTTTGAGAGAGGCTTGATAATTTATCTTCTTGTTCCTTTACTTTCTTCTCAATATCCATTGTTACTTTGGTCCAGGATATACAAAATTTTTATACATCTCCTCCATCCTTAAGAGCATTTTCCAAGCTCTTTATCCCAATATTCATATTCCTCCTATCATTAGCTATTAACTCTTGTACCTCTGATAACCTCTTTGCCAAGAATTCCTTCCAGACCTTATCTTCTGCTGACTTCTCTAGGGAATCAAAATGTGTGCTAACACTATTGACTAGAGATTTGAGATTTCCGGATGAGGAGGCTGAGGGATCCTTATGAAAAGATGGCATGATCTTTTCTAAAATGCCGGATGCGGCTTCTATTAGCTCACAGTCTTCCATGTGAGACTTCAGGAGTTTTTCTTTTGCCTTAGCATTGGCAAATGAAGCTATCTTCATTGTTTGAACTGGGGAGAGAGAATCAAAGTTAAATAGACCTTGAAGTAACTCCGGTTCATCAATCTCCATCATTTCTTTTGTCAAGAAGTCCTTGACAGTTTCTACAGTGTCTCTTACCAGAGA
Source organism: Cunninghamia lanceolata (assembly GCA_027924645.1). Taxonomy (NCBI): domain Eukaryota; kingdom Viridiplantae; phylum Streptophyta; class Pinopsida; order Cupressales; family Cupressaceae; genus Cunninghamia; species Cunninghamia lanceolata. The sequence continues at coordinate 1,175,815 of BSBN01000845.1, forward strand.
CAGAGATTTCTTCCCTTCTGCACTGTCACTTATGTTCTTCTTAGCTTGACTTTCTTCTCTTCCTTTCACTTCTTCTTTCTCCTCTATTCTTTCTTCTCCTTTAGATCCGGAGACTGCAGGGGAAACTGGAGGAGAGATATTTGTTTGTTCATGGGCCACCTCTTCCGGAGCAGAGGGTTCCAAGTCCTTACCTTTATCTTCCCTTGTCTCCTTAACCTCTTCTGCTACTGTCTTAGTAGCTTCTTCTTCAATATTTGTAGCTGAGGGATCATCACCTAAGTCCTCTATGATAGGAATGTTGAATCTTTTGTATGCATTCCAAAGGATCTCTTCTGTCTCTTTTGCTACTTCGTCAGTTTTTCCAAGCATAAGCTGATTCATTCTAGCTTTGCTCCGGAATTCATCCTTACAATCTTTGAAGATCATACTCTTCTACTTAGGGGTGATGGAGGAATAAATCTGAATAGCTATCTGTTCCCGGATCTCCATATCCTTCTCTTTGGCATTATTCTTCCTCAATTCAAGTTCCTTCTCAAGGCTTTTAGGAATTAAAGATACAATCTCAATGAAAGCCTTGTTGTAAATGTTCAGATACTTAACTGTGGCATCCTGCAGAATCTTCTGATTAGCTTCACTACATTCATCATAGAATTCTGTTAACGGCTTCAGATTTCCATCCACAATTATTGCCTTAACTATATCATCTAACGACAGGATGGTCCTTTCAACACACTCTTCTACTTCTGCCTTCATGGTTTCACTAGATACTTTCTTCTTCTTCTTCATCTTCTTTACTTCCTCATCTGATTTTGTCTCCTCTTCATCCTTTTGGCTTGTGTAAGACCTTGTTGCCTTTAACTTCTCTTCTCTTCTTTTTCAGATGATTTTGCTTCTAGTTTTGATGCCTTTGAGCTCCTTGTAGTGGTGGGTGCAGAGGTCTTGGAGGATCTAGTCTGGGAGGGGACTTCCACCAGAGTACCTTCTTTTTCTGCTTTTTCTTTTTCTTTCTCTACCCTTTCTGTCTTCTCTTTACTTGCATCAAGTGCTTCTTTTGAAATTCCATGCCTTTTGGCAAGCTCTTCTACTTCCTTTCTCACTTTTCTTTTTATTTTTGGTTGTCTTAACTCCACATGGATCTTCACACTTCATTCTTCAAAGGTTCCAAACCTTTCTGCCTTGGGATACTTGGGCTGACTTAGCATGTGCTGAACATGCAACTCCACAATTTTCTCATCCACTTCATACCCCATTGGCATGATCCATACTATTCTTGGCTCCATAGCCTCCATGAGGCACTGATCAGTTTCTACCATAAAGCACACTGTATCTTTGTACTTCTCAACCAGAGATTGAGGGATTCTTTCTCTAGTTTGCATCATACTTTGAAAGTTCTTGAAATATCCCCACAAAGTTGTATTTCTTGCCTTAGCATCCCCAAGCCCATGCAGGTAGTCTCTGATTTGGATTGCAACAGGTCTATCATTCTGCCAAACCCAACCACTGGATCTGGGAAGCTCATTCATGAAGTAGAAGAATAAACATAATATCAACCCACCATACTTGAATGAGTTTTTCTTGTCCTTTTTGATCTTTTGTAGGTTCTCCAACAGTTGTCTTAGAAGAAGTTCACAAAGATCATAGTCAGCATTTTCTCATAGCATCTGATAAGCTGTATAAACTACAGTTCCTCGTACTGAATTTTCCCTACTAGAGTGATAAATCTTGTAACCAATTATCATGGATGCAAATTGGATATCCGGATCAGTGATATCTTCAATTGTCATAGCTCTCTTGTCAAATTTTGATCTGGTTGCTTCACTCACTATCTGATTCTTGACAGATTTGAGAACAGGTATCACACCGGATGAGTGCAGACTAGTTACTACCCTAATTGCCTCCTTGGTGATCTTAAATGGTCTATTCAACCATAGGAAGTTATCATGCACTCTGCTCAACACATACCGGACCTATTCATCTTCTTCAAAACAGGGGAAATAAATGCACTGTACGAAATGCTTATCCCGAATGGCCTTGAACTATGGTTTGAGCTCAAAAGAATCATCTATTAACTGATTGTGATAGATATTAGCCAGCTTAGATTCCCCAAATTCTTCAATATTCACATGAATATATGCCCTAACATCTTCTACATGCAAAATTCCATGTGGAGTGCTTGAAAAGGCACCTAGGGGATCAACTTCTAGGGATTTGTATGGATGTTTCTTAAATTTAGGGCATGGCCTCTTAGTGATCTTTACAATATTTGGTGTATCCATCTTCAAAAAGATTTACAGAGAAATATTCAATAACGGAAAGTACCTTTTGCGCGTCTAGGGTTCGTGAAGAGATCCAGATTGATTCGCTGGATGAATCATCTTCTGCAGATGACCTTTGATGGGCTTCAAGAGATTTGTTGCAGAGCTCTTTTTTGCTTCTTCTTGAATGCAGAATGAATAAGGTTTGATATGAAAACCCCTATATTATTCCACAAACCCTAATACCAAGTTGCAATAAATGCTCGACCTAAGTCATTCCAGTTTGCCTTATTCTGATGATTTGAAGAACTGGATCAATCTTGATCTAAACATCTTGCGGATCTTCCAGATCTTAACCATAGGTTATTTGGATGTTTCTCTTATGAACCCTTTAATCCACAACTCTCCTTGTGCCAGTTCTGGCACCAATTAACTGGCTTAGGGAAAAGGTTTTCCTTATGTCTCCCCCTGAGCTAGAGCTCACTTTTTAATTTCTGGAAGGAATATTAGCACTAGATTCTGGTGCGGATCCATCCCCTACATTCTCTATACTTTTCTTCACCCAAATCTTATTCATCTCACTTTTAACTTCATCCGCATTCACTTTTTGTTTTCCCTTGTCTTGATTCTAATTATGATGTACCAGACCTCTTTTGTCTTAATTCTTGCTTTTACAGAATTTGGCAATATGACCGGATCTATTACAAATTTGGCAAACAACATTTCTTTGCATATTCGATTGATATCCTCTTGATCTGCATTGATTAGCCATATGACCCATTCTATTGCATGCAAAGCATCTACCATTGAATGAACTGTTCATTTGCATATTCCTGCATTCATGAGATTTGTGACCATACCTTTTGCAATTGAAACATTGTCTAGAGAAGGATGTATTAGTCTGATTTATTCTCTTTCTGCACTGATTAGCTTTATGACCAAAGTTATTGCAGTTGTGGTAGTATCCATTGAAGGATGGATATCTTTGAGCATTAGGCTGCCTTACCGGAGGTCTTCTAGGCCGGTTCCTTGGATTTTTTGATCCAAAATTCTTCTGACCGGATTCAGAGCTTTCACCTTTTTCATATCCTAGGCCACACTTGTCACCTACCCTCTTTTGGCTTTCGAGGAGAACTTCAAGTTGAGCAGAGCTTATCTTGAATTTCTCTTTGTATTCATTTGTTGTTTGAAGATCCCTTTTAAGAGAGACAATTCGATCCTCAAGTTTTTCTTCATTGTCTTTAGCATCTTCAAGATCAAATTCAAGATGTCTGATTATTCTATCCATCTTGTGGTAGTCTTCTGATTTTTCCTTGAGAGATTGTCTTAGATCATCTTCAAATTTTCTTCTTTCTTTAATTTCTTGGGTAAACTTCATAACTCCTGATTCCATTTCATGTCTTACCATGATGATTTGTTTTGATAACTTTTCACATAGCTTGGTTTTCTCTTTCAGATCTTCATTTGTATCATTGGCTTCACCTTGACCTACCAATTGTTGAAGTAGCTCCTTTCTCTTTTTCATAGAGAGACTCAGTTTGTCTTTTAGTTCTTTTATGAAGTCATCAGACTGTTTGAGTCTTTCCTTTAATTCACTGACTTCAGAATTTGACTGCTCAAGATCATCAAGGGCAGACTTAAGTTGCTTCCTCATACCATACACATCCATTTGAATTCCCAAATCTTCCTCAAACTGTTAGGCTCTGTTTGGAGGAACTTGGTTCTGATACCAATTGTTGATAACTGAGAGGGGGGGTGAATCAGTTATCCTAATAATTTAACTTTCTGTGCTTTCTTAACAGTTAATGCAACATTAGATTCTATAAGCAAGCATAATCATGAAATGTAAATAACACTAATACACATGACACAATGATTTTGATGTGGAAACCCTATTAAGGGAAAAAACCACGGGGTGATTAACCCAAGATATTATTCTCTGTTAGAAGAATAGAAGATACAAAATGGCACTTGCCAATTAGGGCTCACTGCCCGAGCACACTGCTCACAAGAGGCTCACTGCCTACAAAAGACTTATTCTCTACAAGAAGAAAACTTGAACTAATGAAAAGCATCCACACATGCTGAAGTTCAGTTTTGGTTTAAGCTCAATAGACTGATCTACAGCACTTCATTCTGACTCTCCTTAGGTGCTGCTGTCCTCTTACATTTTGAACCTATTTTTCTGCCTTTTATATATTCTTCTACTTTTATCTACACTTAGAAACACACAACACACCCCTTCACATCTAAATCCATCTTGTATATATATCCGCACAAGTGATTTCAACACTTTTCTAGTCAGCATTCAAAATAGTCAATATTATCTCAAACTCTGGTCTATCGGCTGAATCCTTGCATACCAAGTAATGCGGATTAAGGATATGCTTGTAGAAGTCTTCAATCATGTCGGCCAATCATGAATGATACCTTAGGAACCTTTATCACCATTAACATCTCATCCAGAATAACTTCTAATGCTCTGCCTGTTAGTTCTTCCTCTGTCTATTCTACCAAACCGGACCCCAATACTTGAATGCTTATATCTCTTTATTCTTTCATCACCGGAGGCTCAATTCCTAGAATTTATCAGTCAAGGTACTCCTCTTGACTTTACCAAATCTATACTTCATTGAAATACTTCCTTTGAGAGATCCAGACCTGACTGTCAAACCTTTCCACATACTCTATTCTTGCTTACCGGACCACAACACTCTTCAATCTGACTTCTGGTATAGACACACCATGTCTTACGGATGTGTGGAATGAACTTTGTTGCCATCAATGACAACAATCATGAAGTTCCAATGTGTCTCTTGCCAACATAACCACTCATACAAACCCTCATTTATCTTGAAGGCTGTCTTCCATTCATCTCCTTCTCTGATTTGAATCTGGTGATACCTACTCTTCATATCAATCTTCATGAAGTACTTGGCTTCACTCAAACAATCCATTATGTCATCCATTCTCGGTAATAGAAATCTATACTTGATTGTGATCTTGTTGATGGCTCAGGAATCTGTACACATCCTTCACTCTCAATTTTTCTTTGGTGCTAGTACCGCAGGTACCACACATGGACTTAGGCTCTCCCTTATCATTCCCTTAACAGCTCGTGAACTTGTCTGTTCAACTCTTCATTCTCTGCTGGAGTCATTCTATGGGATGCCTTATTTGGTAAACTAGCTTCTGGTATCAAATCCATTTGATGACTTATCTTCCTCACTAGTGGTAAACCTTCTGGTACATTATCAGAGACAATATATTGAAATTCTTCCAACATTTCTGAGACTTTTGCTAGTACATCTTCACATTTCTCTTGACTAATCTTAGAAATCAATGCAAAGCAATGACGCTCATGCTTCATACCCTCCAAAAACTTTCTACCATCTACCAAGCAAATTCTGGCAGTACTACATACCTTTTCTTCCACCTCCTTCAAGGGCTTCAACTTATGATGCACTCCATCCTTTGTTAGGGAGTATGTGTTTGTATTGGCCATCATGGACAATGCTCCTATCATACTGCCATAGCCTCCCCAATAACATATGACATGCATCCATCAGTATGATGTCACACAACACTTGATCATGGTAGTCACCAATATTGAACTTCACTAAACATTGTTCATTGACCAAAGCTCTATGGTCCTTCTACAACCATGCAATTCGGTATGGATGTGGATGCTTTCTTCTTGTCAGCTTCAACTTGTCAACCATCTTCTCTGAAACAAGATTATCAGTGCTTCCACTATCAATAATAATATCACAACACTTACCTTCACATTTACACCTTGTGTGGAATAAACTCTTCCTCTGATTGGGCTCTTTCTCCTCATTCAACAAAGTTCTTTTGAGAAATAGGGTTTCTCCCCTTTCTGCATCTTTGGAGCGCTTAGACTGTGCATCTTCATCCACATGTGCAACTTATGCATTACCTTCAGGTCTTCTATTCATCTTTCCTTGATGTTGCGGACACTCGTATGCTCAATGCCCTTCTTCTCCACATTGGAAACATGTTCCTCTAAAACCTCCTCTTCCAGGTCCTTTTCTAGGTCTACCTCTTCCTCTTCCTCTTTGCTCACCATTTTTTTGGTCACGAGGGTGGTAGGTATTATCTCCTCTCTGATTTTGACTAGTTCCAGCTTCTTCACTTTTCTTTGGATCTTCATTTCGGCCTCCATAGGGTCTTCCACTAGTCCTTCCACCTTGACCTCTTCCCCTTTGCTTTCTTTCAAATTTCTTATTCAGGTTCTCTTCCACCTTCAGGAAAAACTGGTATGCATCTTCTATGGTGGTCATTCTGACCAGGCTCAACTCTTCTTGAATACTTGGCCTCAACCCATTAATGTAACGGGTTACCTTCTCCTTGTTGGCCTCTCCATGGCCTATCCTAATAGTGATCTTATAAAAATCTTTTGTAAACTCCTTAACAGACTTGTTACCTTGCTTCAATCCTTGCAACTTCTTTAGTAACTCCATCTCATAGTCCACAGCAATGAACTGCTTCTTCAATTTCTCCACCATCTGATCCCATCTGGTAATCTTTGCTTTTCCTCTTCTATTTCTCTCTAATTGGACCTCCTTCCACCAAATACTAGCATGGCCCTTCAACTTTGTCTTTGCAAACTTGACCCGTTCAGGGTCTTCCACATCTTCATACTTGAAATACTCCTCCATAACATTGATCCAATCAATAAGTTGTTCCAGATTCAAATCTCCAAAATAGGTAGAAACTTCGATCCTGGGCCTCTTTCCGATCTTTGAAATGGCCCTCAACAACCTAACTTCTGCAAGATCTCCCATAGCTTCTTGTTCTTCCTCAGATAGCTCTTCTTCAGCTTCATCTTCGTTTTCCTCTCTCCTTCTTGGCTCGATCCCTCTTCGCAACTCCTCTTGCAATGCATCAATTTGTCTTTGCAGGGCTCTAAAACCCTCTTCCATCAAAGCATTCCTCCCACCATGGTTTCTTTGTGGAGGTATCTTGATTTGTGCAGCAAACCCACAACCTTAGGTCTTGGTGCAAACTACCTCATGGTCGGCGATCTATCTACACACTCAAGAACCCTTGCTCTGATACCACTTGATGAAGGGGGTAAATCATAAAACAGACAATAACAAAAATTGCACATAGAATATAGAATGATATTTTATTAATATGGGAAAAACATTACATTACAGAAGCTCAAATACAATTAGAGGATGAATCCCCTATAGGCTACAACACATTACAGCTCCCTCCCTCAAAACTTTGGAATCTTCAGCCTTTTGTAATTCCCAAATCAACTAGGGTTTCTAATTTCCCATCTTTCTTGACTCTACACCTTCCCCCTTAACTCTACTAACCTAAGGGTTCCCAAAAATGGTTATATATAGCCCTTTTTGGCAACCACCAGCTTAATTTCAAAATTTGCATCTCCCTCCAAATATAGGTCAACTTCATGGAGCCATAACTTTCGATTTGACTGTTGGATTTTCAATTATAATACCTTTTTGGAAAGCTCTCATAAAGAGGATGGTGCACAAGTAGTACTGATAGGTAGACTGCTTGGGTTTCCCACCAAATTTTGGGCCCATCTGGAGTCTCTAAGTGCCTCAAATTTGACTTTGAATATTTTAATAAGATTTTTGGAATTTAAAATTTTAATATCTTACAAATGACAAATGATATTGAAGTGATTTCTTCACCATTAGCTTCAATTCACCATTTTGGAGGTCCGTGTAAGATTTTGTATCCAACCGTGCACAAATGCAAACTTACTAAAAATAGTAACTCTGCCAAATTTAGCCCTTATTGAAAAGAAACAACACATTTTTTATTTTTTATTTTTTTTGGTTGATGCAAGATTGCTCTTACACCCTGGATGCTCTTGCATCGGTTTAACCCTAGGAGCCCCATGAACAAGGGGTTATCTTGAAGAAGTTATATATATGGAGTGTCCTAATTATTAAAAAAATTTATATTATATATAGCTCGAGTTTAAAAAATACTTTTTTTTTCTAAATAAAATATGAGTTGAAGCATACCTACCATTGAATATACGTTACATAAATTTTAATACATTAAATAGTTGTTGGAAATACATAATCATATGCTTATTCATAATCATATGCCTATTTGTACAAAATATGAGAAAAAAAATATATAAATATATACAAAATTTAAACCCTAATATATATTAAAAAAAATAAAAAAGAAAGATATATATTTATTCAAACCCTAATATACATTAAAATAAAAAATTAAAAAAAATAAAAAAAACCACAAGGTTGTAGATTTACAACAATTGCAAAAGAATATTTAAGCTCTAAAAGTATAATTACATAAACCAGACCCACTGCAAAAAAAAATGTATCTTAAACTATAGACAATCCTTTATCTATGCAAAACACACATAGGCCATATAAAGATTTACAAAATTATTAAATAAATGCACTGAAAAACATTGCAAGATGGTAAATATGTTTATTGCTATCTCATTTTGTATAACTATAAGTATTGGCATTTCATTGGTAGATTGTCATACTTGTAAGTACAAGTCTACAATTGAAAAAGTAAGATCAAAATTTTGAAAACCTCATCTTTGCTAATTTAAAAGTAGTAGAAAATATTTTGAGAAATACTCTTTAAAAACTAGATTATTCTTTTACTACTTAGACACATAGTAGTTAATGCCTTATATATTTGATTGAGAAAAGAGAACTTTTTTATATTATTAAAGATAATACATACAATACTTTATTTCATAAAACCATCTCTAATGTTTCATCACTTATCTCAAAAAATAAAGACACTAAATATGTTTATTAGTAGCTCATTTCATATATCTAGAAATATTGGCATTTCATGGCTAGATTGTCTTACCTGTTCAAATACAATAGATAATTAAATTAGTAAGATAAAAAATTTAGCAACCTTATTTTTGTTAATTAAAAACTATTTGAAGATCTCTTAAAAAGAGACAGATTCTTTAAAACTCTAATTAACAATTTTAAAAATAAATTAATGTTGAAATTAAAGAACACTGAGAGGGGGGTGAAGCAGTGTTCTGCAAAACTTATTAATATGTTCCTTTATTAATTTTACCATATACATTCAAAAGAGAGAAGCATGAACTTAAGAACAACAACAACAAGATCATCACACATGAACACCAGGATTTTTACGTGGAAACCTAGTTAAGGGAAAAACCACGGTGGGGGTTAACCCAAAAGATTTTATACTCTGTTAAAAGTATAACAAAATGGGAAGACGCATGCCTTTGGGCGCATTGCCCATAGCTCATTGCTCAAAGGAGGCTCACTATCTACAAGATCAATTATAAGAGTTCACATAAATACTTTAACTGAAGAATAGCATCTAACAATCCAAGATTATAGTTTTGGTTAGGCTCAATATACTGACTTCACACACTTCATCTTTTGCTGCCCTATTTCACTGTTCTGGCATGATCTGAAGCTCAGATCTCCTTGCTTCACACTTGATACTGCCACTCTTTGCACCTCTCACTTCATATTCGCACTTCCATATATAAAAATGCTCGCACCCATCGATCATATATATCCGCAACATGAAATAACATCAACTGCAGTCGGCCTTAAGAAAACTTAGAAACTTTTTCAAGATCACTGTTCTGTCAGTTGAATCCATGCACAAACATCAATGCGAACCACAAATTATGAATTCAAGCCACCACAAATGTCAGCCAATACCACTGGGTCTCATAAATTACTCAACCAACAACTTCTCTTAATCCACACAAAGATCAAACACTGAGTCGGCTTGTTCTTCACCCGACTGAACTGTCTAATCAAACCCTGATACTCATATGCTTGTAACTTTTAATCCCTTCATCACCAGAGGCTAAAACTTTGGATTTAGGTAGCCCTGGCATCCCTTAACATTCCTTTAGATCCACAGCATAATATGATTCCCTGTAGAGAAATGCGGACCAAGATGCTGAACCCTATTATATGCTCTGTTTCTATCTATCCGGACTTAGACAAATCTACACTCTGACTTCTGGTATGATCAAATGATACAATGCGGATGTGTAAGATAGATTCAGTTGCCATCAATGACAACACCTGACATGCCTAGCAGTGTCTCTTGCCAACAATCTCCCCCTTTGACATTAATGGAAACACTTAGTGAAAAATAACTAAGTGTTAGAATAGCTCCCTCTTACTATGTACACTTGTGATTTCCAATGCTCCCCCTTAGCTAAATCCCTCATTTTTCACTGCTTTCCACTCCCCCTTTGACATCAATGGCAAAGGATGCGATCTGTATATCAAAATTCATGCAAAAACTCTATGTACATGGGTGCATATATACAAACAATCCTTATGTCTTGTCTATATGAACTTAAAGAGATCACCAAAAATGTTTTTCAATAGTGCCAATTCACTATCCTAACTTTTCTTCAAGCTACCCAAAACTGAAATGTGACCACTAAATAAAAATGCCTATGACTCTGCCTTCTGTAGATTAGTGGGATCACTTGTCAGAGCAGCAGCTTGAGCTTCTAACAATGCATTGAACATAGTTTCTATCTTAGGGAAAATCAGTCCTCAGAGTTCACACATCCTTGCCACAATGTTTTCCTTTTCTTTCACCAATTTCTTTATTTCATCAATCAAGCTCATTACTTGAAATTTTTGACTTGCTGCAGATACTATCAAAGGATTAAAGGATTGGGATACATTTGACAATTTTTTCTCAGAGTCCTTTATTTTCTTCTCAATATCCTCTACAACTTTTGACCAAGATAAGAAAAATTTGTACACATCTCTTCCTTCAGTGAGGGCATTTTGAATACTCTTTACACTAGTATCCAGGGTGTGTGCAAGAAGTTGTGTCCACTTATTGGCCAAAAAGTGGAAGTGTTTCCCTGATTTTCAGAATTTGTCAAATTTGACCTAAAAATTTGAAGCACTTAAGGTGGAATCTTGGAAAAAGTCACTAAATATGAAATGTAGTACTCGAAGTCTAGTTTCCAAATATGTAATTTTTTTCAATACCTAGATGATAGAAATTGATTTTGAATAGGTGTTTCTAAAAACCACTGTTTAAAAGTCACTTTTTTTTTACTATACCATGTACGTGTACGTCATCCATATTTTGACCTAAATAATCATATTTTTCAAAATCCTTTTGGGAAAGTATTTGTAACTCACTGAAGCATGTTTTCAATATTTTTTTGTAATTTTTTATTGAATTTTTTTTATTAATTTTTTATTGGGCATTTTTGGTCTTTTAAAAAATCATCATGTATGTCACGCATAAGATGACCTAAACTTAACATTTTTTGAATTTTTTTTTTAAATTGAAAATAATTGTCTAAAGTACGTTTTCCTACAATTTTTTTTAGAAAAAAATATTTTAATAAAAAGTTATTAAAATATTAAAAAACCTTGATAATTCAAGTTTATGGACCTATTTCATTAGAAATTGATTAAAAAATAGAAAAATTAATCCAATTGTAAAAAAAATTATATATTTGGAATCTAGACTGTCTCATCTATAATGGGTTTTAATTTCGTCAAAATATTCTACAAAATAGACCTTCAGATATATGCCCAAAGTCACTATTTTGGTGTGACATTGACAAGACCTTCAAGTTGTAGGTCAAACTAGGTCCAGAGGTCAGGTTCAGGTCCCCAAAGCATTTCCCGAACTGGGTTACAAAGCAAAACACGAGGTTAAAATTCAAATTTTAAATAACGGGATCCCGTTTTAAAATGGAATCCCATTTCATAAAAGGTTAATATTTTAACCTTTATGAAACGAGATCCCGTTTCATAAAGGTTAAAATATTAACCTTTTATGAAACTCAAAATGGGATCCCATTTCTAGAAAATGGGATCTTGCTTTTGTCTCGGGATCCCGAAGCAAAACGAGATCCTGTTTTATAAAAAGTAGGATCCCATTTTGGTTAACCCAATTTTAAATTTTTTTCTAACTTTGAAACTTCCACCTTAAGTGGACACAACTTCTTGCATTTACCCTCCAACATAATTCTATCATTGTCAATTATTATTTTTCAGTTCACTAAATCTTTTATCATTAAATTCATTTCGGACTTTAACTTTTGGTGACTTCTCAAAAGACTCAAAGTGAGTACTTACAGAATTTATCAGACTCTTCAACTGACCAGAGGGGGATGCTGATGAATCCTTCTAAAATGAAGGCATGATTTTCTCCAGAATGATGGATGCAAGACCAAGCAACTCACTATCTTATATATGGAACTTCAAGATTTCCTCTCTAGCCTTAGCTTGTGCAAAAGAGGCCAACTTCATCTTCTGTACCGGTGATAGACTATAAAAATTGATTGGACCTTGTATTATATCTAGATCTTTTGCAACTTGTTTATCTTTCTCCAAAATTTCTTTCACTACTTCTGTAGTGTCTCTTGCCCAATATGATGTTTCAGTTTTATGCCCATTAGGACCTGCATCTTCTCCCTTTCAGGAGACAACCACGTTGTCTTGCTTATCATTTTCATTCTTTTTCTCTACTTCTACTCTCTCTGCATCATCAACAATGTCTTCTGCATTCTTTTCTAGAGGATTTTGTGTATCCTCAACATCAACATTATCATCATTTTTATCAGATTCCTCAACATCTGGAATGGCAGAATCAATTCCATCATCAATTTCTTCTTCTTGATCTTCCTTGTCCTTAACCTCTTCTGCTTTCTACTCTTTATTCTTCTCAGAATCACCTTCAATAGGAGAATTTATATTCATTTTTGTATTTTCTTCACCAGATTGGTCTGGAGGAATTTGAGTATGCTTTGCACCATCAACATTATCTTCCTTCACCATCTCTTCATCTTCTTTGTTCAATATTTCCTCTTCTAGAGTAGAGAAATCATTTGCCTCAGCTTGTTGCTCATCTTTCTTCAACTCTTCATCATTTGGAATGGATGTATCATCATCAATAGGTTGTTTAGTGACCACATAGAACTTATTCTTATCCAGGGCTTTCTTCAAAATTTGTTTTGTTTCTTTGATAACTTCTTCAGTGTCTCCAATCATTAGCTTGTTCATCCTAATTTTGCTTCTGAATTCATCTTTAACTTCTTTGAAGATTTTATTTTCTTCCTTCCTAGAGATTACCAGATACAGACTGGACAACACATGTTCTCTTAGCTCCAAATCCTTTGCTTTAGCAGTTTCTTTTCTCATCTCTAAAATGTCACTTAGACTCTTAGGGATTTCTGACAAAATTTCCACAAGTGCTCTGTTGAATGTATTCAAGTACTTAACATAAGCATCGTCCAAAATTTTTTTGTTGACATTATCAAAGCTATCATAATATTTTGTTATGGGCTTCAAATTCCCATGAACAGTTACTACATTCACAATATCTTCAACTGATAGGGTGGATTTTTCAACATGAGTTTCAGTTTTTAGTCTTTTGCTTACCCTTATACTTCTAGAGGGCTTGTTTTTGGTAACCCTTGATGCTTCTGCTTTCTCTAATTTTATGCTTTGGGAAGGCTTCTCCTTAGACAATTTAGTAGCCTTAGTGCCTGAGGCCTTCAACTCTTTAACCTCACCATCTAACTCAATCTCTTCTTCATCCTCATCCTCCACACTGACATATGACTTTTTGTCCTTTACTTTTGTCCTTTTTCCTTCCTTACCAGTAGGTTTTTCCTTGATTTTTTTTGCCGTAGGAGAAGGTGATGCACTGCAGGTTAAACCATAACTCCTAGTAATCCTTGGGTTAGAAGAGGATTCTACCAGAACACTTCCCTATTCCCTTTCATGTTTCTCCTTCTTAGCTTTCTCTATCCTTTCCCTATTTTGTCTCACAGCTTCTTTTGTTATTCCAATACTTTTTGCATACATTTCAGCTTGCCTTTAGATCTTTCTCTTAGATTTAGGTTTCCAGAGCTCAACATGCAGTTTTACACTGAGTTCACTATATGTACCAAATCTCTCAACTGAGGTATCTTTTGGTTTGCTTAGAAGGTGTTGAGCATATATTTCTAGTATTTGTCCATCAACTTCATATCCCATTAGCATGATCCATATAGTCCTTGGTTCCACTACTTCCATCAAGCATTGATCTGTTTCCACCATGAAACAAATTGTATCCTTGTACTTTTCTACCACATACGTAGGGATTCTTTCTCTTGATTGCATCATATTTTGAAAATTCTTGAAATATCCCCAAAGAGCAGTCCTTTAGGCATTGGATTCACCAATATTGTGCAAGTGCTCTCTTATTTGTATGGCAACAGGCTTATCATTGGTCCAACACAGGCTTTTCTTCCTAGGTAACTCATTCATGAAATAGAAGAACAAACACAAGACCAACGTACCATACTTGAATGTATTCTTCTTGCCCTTCTTGATCTTGTTTAGATTCTCCATTAACTAGTTTTGCAGTAGTTCACACAAGTCATAGTCAACATTTTCTCTTAAAATCTGATAGGCAGCATAAATGGCTATACTAGATACAGAGTTTTCCTTGCTGGAGTGGTATATCTTATACCCAATCACCATAGATGCAAATTTGACATCCAGATTAGTTATATCATTTATTGTCATTGCCCTCTTATCAAATTTTGATCTGATAGCTTCAATTATAGTCTGATTCTTCATTGATTTTAGCATTGGCAGTCCATTGGATGAGTTCAATCATGTTATGGCCTAGATGGCATCCTTGGTGATCTTAAAGGGTTTCATCAACCACATGAATTCAACATGCATCGGACTCAATACATACTAGACTCACTCATCCTCATTGAAGGACGTGAACCCAATAACCTGAATGAAATGTTTGTCTTGCAGTGCCTTATACTCAGGTTTAAGACCATAAATCTCACCCCTCAGGTGATTCTTAAAAAAATCTACTAACTTTGAATCACCAAATTCATCTATGCTAGCATGAATGTAAGCCCTAATATCTTCTACGTGCAACACTCCATGCGGAACATTAGAAAAGGCACCTAACAGATCGACCTCTATAGATTTGTATGGATGCTTTTGGAATTTAGGTTGGGGCCTTTCGGTGATGTCAACAACCAATGGAGTAGCCATATCCAAAGCTTGCAAATTTAGAGAGCTTTACAGAGAATACCTTGTTTCGTCGGTTAGGGTTAGCTGTCGAATTCGCTTATCACACTCCAAATCTTTGAAATCTCAGCTCAGGCACTCTTTTTCTTGTTCTCTTTGAATGTAAAGTGATTCAAATGTTGAGTGAATGACCTTTTATGCTCTGTAAAACCTAATTCACCATTGTAATAAATGCTTTTACCTAGTTCATCTGGTTACACTGTATTTGAATATAGTCAATCTTCAATTGCTCTACAATCAATCGCATTAGCTTCTTTTCTTCTAGAATTTGCTTCAACAGATCTACAATAGGCTTCTTTATCTTCATTCATCATGCCAGATTCAGGCACCCATTTACTGGCAGGGGGAATTAGATTTTCAATGTAGCTCCCCCTGAGCCAGAGCTCCTGTTTTAATTCCTGAAGGAATTATTAGCACTAGATTCCAGTGCGGACCCATCACCATCATTTATTTCACCTTTCTTCACCCATATTTTGTTCATTTCATTCTAGATCTCATTCACATCTACTTTACCCTTGCCTTTATCTTGTCTCTGCATGTTTTGGTTTATGTTTACCGAACCTTTTCTATCATCATTCCTGCTTCTACAAAATCTTGCAATATGACTAGATCTCTTGCAATTAAAGCACACAACATTTCTTTCCTCATTTACTTGATTTCCTTTTGATCTGCACTGATTAGCCATGTGTCCATATCTATTGCATGCAAAATAGTTGTCATTGAAAGAATTGACATTTCTTTTGTTGTTAGAGTAGTTTAACATCATATTTCTACATTCATTGGATTTATGACCATACCTTTTACAATTGAAGCATTGACCAGAGTAAGATGGACCACTTTGATTCACTCTACTTCTGCACTAAGTAGCTTTATGACCAAATTTATTGCAATTGAAACAATTTCTATTGAAAGATGGATACTTTTGAGCATTAGGTTGTCTTATTGGAGGCCTTCTAGGATTCCTTCTTGGATTTCTTCCTTCAAGATTTCTTTGACTGGATCCAAAGCTTTCACCTTTCTCATATCCCAGACCATGCTTATCAGCTGCCTTCTTCTAACTATCAAGCAACACCTCAAGTTTAGCTGAGCTTATCTTGAACTTCTCTTTGTATTTATATGCAGTTTCTAGGTCATGTTTGAGAATAACAATTTGCCTTTCAAGTTGTTCCTTATTATACCTGGTTTCTTGAAGATTAGACTCTAGATGGCCAATTATTCTATCCAACCTGCAGCACTCTTCTACATTCTTTCTTTTAGAGGTCGATTCAGGTTTTCTTCAGTCTTCTTCCTTTCCTTGATTTCTATGGTTAGTTTCATCACCCTAGATTCCATCTCATGTTTTAGGACAACAACTTCTTTTGCCAGCTTCTCAAATTCCTTTACCTTCTCCTTCAGAGCCTCATCCATGTCATTGTCTTCATTCTAATTTTCTAACCGTTGAAGTAGCTCCCTCCTCTTTTCCATAGATTTTCTCAGTTGCCCTTTTAAAGTATGAATGAAATCCTCAGCATCTTTAAGATTCTCTTTTAGTTCTTTGACTTTTGCTGTGGACTGATCAAGATCTCCTAAAGAAACTTGAAGTTGTTCATTGATGCCATTAGAATACCTAGATGAACCCATTGAAACACCTTCCCAGATCTTCCTCAAGTTGTTAAACTTCTTCCAAGGAACCTTTCTTTGATACCAATTGTTGAAATTAAGGAACACTGAGAAGGGGGGTGAATCAATGTTCTACAAAAATTATTAATATGTTCCTTTATTAATTTTACCATATACATTCAAAAGAGAGAAGCATGAACTTAAGAATAGCAACAACAAAATCATCACACATGAACACTAAGATTTTTACGTGGAAACTTGGTTAAGGGAAAAACCACGGTGGGGGTTAACCCACAAGATTTTATACTCCGTTAAAAACATTACAAAATGGGAAGGCACATGCCTTTGGGTGCACTACCCAGAGCTCACTACTCAAAGGAGACTCACTACCTACAAGATCAATTACAAGAGTTCACATAAATACTTGAACTGAAGAATAGCATCTAACAATGTAAGATTACAGTTCTAGTTAGGCTCAATTTACTGAATTCACACACTTCATCTTTCGCTACCCTATTTCACTATTTTGCCATGATCTGGAGCTTAGATCTCCTTGCTTCACACTTGATACTGCCACTCTTCACACCTCTCACTTCATATTCACACTTCCATACATCAAAATGCTCACACCCATCGATCATATATATCTGCAACATGAAATTACATCAATTGCAATCAACCTCAAGAAAACTTAGAAACTTTTCCAAGATCACTGTTATGTTGGCTAAATCCATGCACAAACATCAATGCGGACCACAACTTATGAATTCAAGTAACCACACATGTCGTCCAATACCATTGGATCTCATAAATTACTCAACCAACCACTTCTCTTAATCCACACAAGGATCAAACACCAAGTCAGCATGTTCTTCAACGGACTGAACTGTCTAACTAAAACCTGATACTCATATGCTTGTAACTTTCAATCCCTTCATCACCGGAGGCTAAAACTTTGGATTTAGGTAGCCCTGACATCCCTTAACATTTCCTCAAATCCATAGCATAATATGATTACCCGTAGAGAAATGCGGACCAAGATGCTGAACCCTATCATATGCTATGTTCCTGTCTATCTGGACTTAGACAAATCTACAATTTGACTTCTGATATGATCAAATGATACAGTGTGGATGTGTAAGATAGATTTAGTTTCCATCAAGTGTCTCTTGCCAACAATTAATACCTATTTAATTTCCAACTTGTTAATTTTCTCAATATAATTAATATACACCTAACTATTCAAATGTATCAATAAATACATTACCAGAAACATCCATTATATAAGGCTTATTTTAATTTTAAAGGGAGATTGTTTAAATTAAGAGGAATATGTAGATAAAGGTAAGGGTGCAATCATATCAAAGTTTAGTAATTATGAGGGAGTTGTGCATGAGTACATGGTGTAGCAACAAATACCATCTTTGAAATTACAAGAATAAGGTTTCCTATTTGTAACCTTACAACAAAAACTATGCATTTATTCTTAAAGAAACCCAATGCTGATTTAACATTATGTAGATGATTTAAAGAAAAAACCTCATTCATAATAATTACAACCATTATATTTGTCCAATACACACTGACCCTTATTTTAAAATAAGAGATAGAGCAAAAGTAGTGAGATGGGATAGGAACTGAATTGACTCTCCACAGTCACAAACAAAGTCTTTATAACTAGCAGATCACAAACACAAATTACACTAGAAATTCAAAACTTTAAATGTTGTTGAACTAGTCCTGAAATACTAACTTGTGTGGTCATTAGTTGGAATTGCGAAAACAACAAAAATATCCCTCAATAGCAACTAAACAATGGCATTTAATCCCTTTGGTTGTGCAAGTGCTACAACTAGGCAAACAGGGGACTGCAACTGCATTTGCTCTTGTTAAAAAAAAATGTTGTTGCTCCCTACACAATATTTCATAAATTTCAAGATACCATGACAATACAAAATAATTTTAAGATCACTCAAAAGATTAGATTTTTAAAATTTGTCTTACCAGCAATTATGATCATCACAGTTAAACAAACAAAAACTAGTGAATAAGTGAAGCCATCATAAACTCTTGCCATCTTCAACTCTCTGCTTATTCTACTTTCAAACAAATTCAATGTAGATTTGATTGTGTGGAACATACAAGATCCTTTTATTGGAAGAAGAAATTGTACAAATATTATTGGGGTTTGCATAGTTTTGGTTTTTAGATTTTGTGGTTTTACCTTCCAATTTAGGGTCTGACTGCTAACTGTCAGAGCTAAAAATAAAATTGAAACTCTAATTTTTTAGGTTCCTGACCACCTTGGCAATTGGGTATCCAAAAAATAGCATTAAAAGTTTGTTTATAATTTAGAGGGATTCTAAATTTACAGTTTGGTAGGAAATAAATATTCCCTATAACTCCTACAAATAAGGCATGCATGATAGATAGGCTTTCTTACATATGTAAAATGGGATGTTTTGATTTCATTTTGTTATAAGTGAATTGAAATTCTGTAATAAGCCCCTTCCACTTTTTTTTTTCAAAATTCATTGCACTCTGCTATAGTCAAATGTTATTAAGATATGCTTTCATACATATGAAAAATTGCATGGTTAAGGAATAAATTGTAAAATAATGAGATACTCGAAAGATTAGGTATTAAATTTTATAAAACAATTCTTCTCCTTCACAGTCTGTGTGCCATCCGTTTTCAAGTAATTTTATAAGATGTAAGACTACTTTGAAATATAACTAGCAGTTTATGCCCAACAATCTATAAAGTTGAAATATTGAAATGTAAGAATATTAAAAAAGAACATTTTTACAATTATTTATGATTACGGTGTATCAATTTGTAAACAATTTGTAATCGTAAATTTGAAATGCAAATTTCTATGAAAAACATTGGAAAATAAATTGTAGAAATATTGAGAAATAAATGAACACATAAAATAATTAAAATTCTTTGAATTTTTAAATCTTACATAAATTAAATATTAAAATAAATTCTAAAAAAAAAATTAAAAAAGTTGTACCAAATTCATTCAATATAAAACTTTATATTGGGAGATATAAAATATGAGGATTTTTTTTCTAAGCAAAAGAATTCTTAAGTTATTCCACTCTTCTTAGGAGTTAAAGGATTAAGATAAATATATATTTCTTTATTTAAATAATATTCTAGATAGTTTTCTTTAAATTTGTAAGATTTAATAGATAGAGTTTAAGTTATTGGTTTATTATTTCTAACATCTCAACCATTGTTTTTCAATTTTTCTATATTGTATTCAAAACTGAAGTCAAAATTTTTGTAGCATATGTTTTCCCCATTCCTCTTGCCCATAGAATTTTTTTATGGGGGCAATGTTCTATTTCAGTATTGCATTCATAATAGATTGCTTATAATTTCCTAGATACAATAAACTCTTTGAAGGATTTAGGTATGTATTTTTTACTCAAACCTAATGATTTTATTTCTTCTCTCTCACACTTTGATCAAGATCATTTAATAATTCAAACATACAACAAAAGTTTACACATATTTAGTGCATATATAAGATCACATATTACCTTACAAAACACAATTTTTTTTCAAGCGAAAGTGAAAATTCCATTAGATTAGTTATTTTGCTTATCCATCTTCAAGCTGATTTCTAGCATAGATAAACCTCTGCTAGCCAGAAGGGAAGCCCTCCTTGTCCTTGATCTTAGCTTTCACAGTGTCAAAACTTCCCACGTCTTTCCTTTCAAGATTTTCACAAAAAACTTGCATAGATGCAAAGAAACAACACCAAATGATTTATGGGTGAGGAGATCATTGCTGCAATCTGTTGATTCCAATTGTAATAATACTAGATAAAAAGAACTAAGAGCACTCCTCATAAACATGCAAAATTAGATAAAAAATGGTTGAAAATGACACCAAAACCTCAAATCCATAGATAATCTACAAACTCAGTGGATGGATTAATGAGAAAAAATACAGAATAATAAAATCTAGTACCAAATTTGTATTACAAAAGTGTTACAATTTTTTTGATCAAATTAGTTATTTTGCTTATCCATCTTCATGCTGATTTCCAGCATAGATGAACCTTTTCTAGTCAAGAGGGATGCCCTCCTTGTCCTAGATCTTAGCTTTCATAGTGTCAGAACTTCCCACTTCTAATGTAATGGTCTTTCCTTTCAAGATTTTCACAAAAACTCACATAGTACCCCTCAAATGGAGCGCGAGATGGAGACCCTAGATTCCTTTTGATTGTTATAATCAGCCAAAGTTCTACCATCTTCAAGCTGCTTTCCAACAAAGATGAAGCTCATAATTTTTTTAAAAAATTATAGATTTGTTTTCATTACTTTTTATTGTGATAAGAGGCAAAGAAACAACACCAAATGATTGATGGGTGAGGAGATCATTGTTTCCATCTGTTGATTCTAATTGCAATAAGAAAGCTAAGAGCACTCCTCGTAAACATGCAAAATTAGATTAAAAAATGATTGAAAATGACACCAAAACCTCAAATCCATAGATAATTTACAAAATCTATAAACAAGTTCTACAAAGTCCCGACAACAATATTGAATGTTAATATCAACCTGTTGCTGAGATAGAACCATTTTCTCTAACAGTTTGAAAGCAAATAACAAACATTAAATTATGATGATATTTACTTGTTCTTGATGATACATATTGAAGTATAGAGTTGCAAACCCCACATTTGTCACACTTGCCCCAAAGAATTATTGAAAAGGAAAACTAATAATATACAATGCATTGGAGAAATACCACCTAAGCTATTAAACTAGGTACAAGAAATTTTAGAGAATCCAATTCATCAAATTCTCAAAACCCCATATCAACTAACATAAAAAACAGAAAAAATTCTACAAAGAAATGTGAACAAAATTTCATTATATTAAATATGTTCAACTGTCAAAGTGTCAATAATAATTTTACACTTCATGCACACCAAAAAGTGGTAAATATGTGTCCTATTTTTATTGCCCAGAATTGAGCTTTGACTAGCCACAAAACTTATGACTTTCCAACAAAAAAGAAGGTCAATCTGATAAAAAATATTGTTATTTGAAACTAAATGCATATAGTTTTTAAAGTAGAGCAGAGTAAACAAATGTCTCATTTGTTGTCATAGAACTTACATAGGCATGAATAATGACAGGGCAACAACAATATGTACACCTTGCTTTCTCCTGCAAATCCTACACTTCCTTTGCATCTAAAGCTCTCTATTTTCCATGTAAATTATTCTTGTAAAAAATGTTATTGTTGTTGTTATTGCTAGGAATTATTTGACACAAGGAAGACCAAAGAAGAGGAGATGTTGGCCATGGCAGTATTCATGGCCTTGTCTTTGCTGTCTCTGCAACATTTTTGGTTCATTTGGTCAATTTGCAATTTAAGGGCAGTGCCCATTGCCTCACTGCTCTTGGTGCGCTTCTGCTATGCCTGGGATTAGACCACGAGATCAACTCCATGTTCTTAGGCTTCATGTGAAAAAGCTCTAGATTATTTTTTGTGTTAATTTTTAATTATTAAGTTATTATATAATATATTAAATTATTTGTGGGTACCATGTATTTTGTGGAGGAAATAAAAGATACTACTTATTTTAGTCTGGTACATTAATCTAGATCTAGAATTGAATAATAAAACATAATCAACATAAATCACATCAAGATAAAATATTGTATAATTGAAACTTACCTAGAAAAAGATATATATGCTTATTTAATTTGGCTTGGTGATAGCTTGACCTTGTCACTGACTAGCTAGAGTGCTTGTGACAGTGAATTTAGAATTAGAATATGGATCTAGATTTATAATTAGACAACTTTGATTGCACTATATGGAATACTTTTCTACTACAAACTCAACCACCTCATACATCTTTCCTAGATTGGAATTTGCCATGTGGTCTTGTCCAAATGATGAGATTAGGTCCCTTTAAGTAAAATTTTTCAACCTTGCTTCTATCTTCTTCACATGTTTCTCTCTTAAGTTATGCTTAAATGCATAATGGAACTTACTTAAAGACTAAGAGAATGCCTTTCGCTTGTCTTAATGGTAGTCAAACCCCTAGAAAAGAACAATTGCAAACATGTCAAACAAGCCATGTGAATGCAAAGTTCGATATGTGATGTAGTTGAAGATTGGGAGTTTTATCAAACAATCAATCCTAGCCCCAATCCATTTTTAATTTCAAATTTTAATTCCAAACACAAATTACCCACAATTAAAGACATTTACATGACAAAATTCAAATCTGCATACCATTGATTTACAAATCAAATTTACTTCTACACATCACAAATATGGCTTTAATGACTACTCACTATCCTCCCCTTGCTAGCCATCGACTCGGATTTCTTCGTTCTACAGGAAATTCTTTTCCCTCTTACTCTTTGTTTTTGATGCAGCTGCCATGCACCAACTTCACACCATTTCTATCTGTCCTCTATCTCCTCTTTCCTTATTATCAACAGCAACTCTTCATCATCTTACACACCCCTACAACTAACTATTTCAGAACTAAATGAAATGTTTGTAAAATCTTTTACAAATATCAGCACTCCTCCCATGGGCAGATTTCCCTGTGCTGGACGGCCTTCTCCCACGCCTTTTCCTTCAAAATCCCATGCCCTCTTCCCCCTTTCTCTTCCACGCCCTCTTTTTTTCTCTGTTGGGCACTGCTAAACATTTTTAATCTGCTCAAGAATAATGCAGTTTTTTCCCTTAGGCGCTTTAGGCAACACCTCACATACTTGGGCGACCCCTCCTCTGCCAGTTAGACGTCTTCCTTCCTCATTTTGACCTGCCTTTTTGTCTTCCATTATATGTGCGCCTTTTTTTAAGGAATCAAAAAGAATATTTCAATTTAAAACTACAGATTTTAAGTATGGTGCCCATAGATTAAATTTGATGGCCATATGATCGTATTTAAACATTTTTGTTGTAAAATACAATCAAAATTTTAAAAAGATTGTATCATATGAAAGGAGAGATTTTGGATAGACTGTCAAATTTTATATAAAATTATGATGATATATATATTTGGTTTATATATAACTTTACTTATATTAACATATATCATAGTGTTTTAACGGCACCTTTAAATAGATAACCGTCATTTGACAGCCAAGGTCAACCGTCAAATTTAAGCCCTGATGATGCCTCCTATTATTTTGCCTCTTTTTTCCCAAGGCATTCCTCATGCTGCCTTCAATTCATTCTTTGTAGACTTTAATCCTTTTTGACGCCTCATTCTCTCCAATTCTACACTTGACCTCTTTTATTTCTTTATAATTTACTCCATATTTACATCTCTTCTAAGTTTTTATGGCAGGGCACGGGGATGCAGAATTGAAGACATTTGGTCAAACAAATATGACCAACAACAACAATAAAATATGCATTTCAGCAACAAAAGGTCCTTGTATAATGTCCACAACAATTTTGAGAATAAAATGGAGAGAAATTATAGTTACAGGACTGGGACAAAATACGTCAAATTGTTAAAAAAATCATCTTTTCACGTAACTTTCACCTGGATGCTCCTTTTCACCTGAAAAGCGACGATAATGCATGGAAATGACCTTCTCTTTAAAATTGCATTGAGATGAAATTAAATTTCTGCATATTGGAGCCAAATTAATAGTTTTCTAGAAATAGTGAGATGTTGGAAAACCGTTAAAGCAAGCCAAAACTGAAAATTAAACGAATAAATATTTTTGGTTGATGCACATCGTTTGTGCACCTGAATGCTCCTGCATCAAAATGTAGGTGAAAATTGATGATCTCATGTAGTACCTAAGTGCTTGATCGAGTTTCTAAGTGTTCTTGTATTAAATGGTCTTTCCACTTTTAGATGTCTTTTTAATGACCTAGGAAATGTCATTAAATACAAGTCCTTGGTTATCGATTTGAATTATTTCTAATTTGGGATGAAGGGATAATGATTGTTTTGAAAGATTTGTCTTTGAGATGAGAAAAAAATTAAATTGGTAGATCGGGTCACATCGAATGGATTAGTCCATGGAAAAATATCATGAAACATACAATGGTGAGGGTTGAGGTGGTTTATAGTGGAAATTAGTTAGTGGATGGTGGGTAGGAGTTGATTTCTATGCTAGTTAAGTTAAATAATCTGCTATGACTAAGAATTTTATGACGTGTTCAAAGTGGTGTAAAAGTGTAGGGCATGCACTTGTATTCCTTACATTTTGCCCCCAATTTGATGTGTGTGAGAATCTATGTGAGTTATGCACTCCAAAGTAAATATGTAGTAAAATTTAACAAGCATGAAAATGATATGGTATTGGATCTTGGACAACACCTCATTTTCTTCCTACAAAAGTAAATCATCTTTCAAACCTACACATAATTCATTAGCTATACTTGCATCATGCATTAGTGCTAAAATCCATAACTACCATTTAAAGCATGTGAAGGGTATAAAGAAAACTATAGAGAAAAAGGTGTAAATTTGAGCAAGATGCCATGACACATAAGGTGATGTGGAGTTTAGAACAATCTAGTACAATCTAGTACAATCTAGTTGGATCACATGATACATATAGATAGTATGGAGTTTGAAACTACTAGGCTCCCACAAGGTATGTACATGAAGTAACTAGAGCAAAACTGAAAATTGGAGAAAAATGTCATGGTCCATAAGGATAAGTGGAGTTCATAACCACTAAGCTCCACAAAGTATACACATGGTGATCTTGGATTTAACCTATTGTGATTTTATGCCTCCTCAAAATAAGTGCATGATGACAAATTATTAATTCAATTTGAGGATAGAGAAATATAGTAATTTAAAATTATAATGGCTTGATACAACCATATAATTGTAACAAAATTGCATTCCCTTGCAATTTCACATTATGCTTTGGACCTACCTTATTTTTTGTAAGCCTTAGCTGTTTTTAGGCTCATTTGTCACTTGCCTTAAACTTTTCCACCATTGGTACCAAGGTTATGGTTATGTTTTTACCTTCAAGTGGCCCTTTTGTGTAACCATATGATCCTTTTTCTATTATCTCATTTTTTCCCTGGTGTTTGAAGCTTTTAAAATTTGATTATGCTTGGACACTAGCATGATGTGGTAGCATCCTCCAACATTCTATCATACAATGACCATTTTTGAGCATTTTTGCCACTTTCCTAAGCACCCAAGTTTTTGTTACTAACCTCAAATGAATCCCAATAGTTGGTTTAGACCTTGGACCTCCTTATTTTCCCTTCTATTTCTATATTTGAATCTCTTGAGGCATTATAGATCAATCTCTTATATTCTTTCGCTCTCTAAGCATCAATCTATCCATCTTCATGGCTATTGACATTCAAAAGATTTCTTGTGAATCTAAGCAACACCATTTACGAACATGTTTAAAGATTTTGAGCACTCTACATTCTAGTTGGGTTTTTTTGGCATCTCTACATTGTTGATGACATCTTGCTCTTTGGTTTTGCAGATTTTCATCTCTCTACTTCGCAAGAGGTGATAGTGTTATAGATTCTCTTATAATTTTTCTTAGTCATTTATAAAATCCATTACTGTTTACTTGGCACCTATTGGGTTTTCATTTTCTTCTATCTAATTTCATAGATATACACTAGTTTATTTCTCTTTGTATACCGAGTAATATTCATAAAAAAAATTTATTGTTCTTAATTGCTAGATACATAGAGGATAAGAGTACACATTATTTCAATCTATTTTCTATTTGGATACTCATAGAGGTCAAAAGACTAAAATAGAGGCTTGATCATTCTTCACAAGCTACCAAGTAGCCCCAAACCTTCTTCTTGTTCTAGCTATAGGTGCTTGGATAATCACAATTGCATAGAGGTTTTGTTGTTCTTCTTCTCTCCTCTTGTTATTTCATTTCCTTATCAAAAATCTTTATTTCAGCATTTCTATATTTTTTAGAATACTCCTATTTTGCCTTTCAACTTTTATGTGTAGAAAACCCAACAACCATACAAAAAGTTAGATTTTGCTTCATTTTTATCCTACAAAGTGTAGTATGGATGACAATGCATTGTGTGGATGTTCGTGCATCATGATAGTGTCCTAGATACATGACTCCATCTTTCAATACCAAGTTTCTCTCTTTATAGTTTTCTACTCTATACTCTATTTTTCATTTCAGTAGATATAGCTTTCGAAATATGTAAATCTTCAATTAATTTCCTTTCTTTTTCTTTCATTAGTTTAAGTAGTAAAGATAAACTTGTCTAGATAAGATTTCATTTACCTCTTTGTTCTAGCAGTAGAGTTAAATTTATCAAATATAATCTTATTTACTGTAGTGTAGGGAAAGTTTCAAAGTCTAAACAAATAAACTAGAAAAATCATGCAAAACTCCTCTCACACACTTTTTCCTACATAACATTCTGGTGAATCATCACATCTCACTTCTTCTCAAACATTTCAATCCTATTCATTACTTTATGTTGTGTGTTGTGATGCTCTTTCTTCCTACTTTTTATGAGATTCACAACCCAGTGTCTATTTTTTGATAAGATTGGCCGAAGGAGTTATTGAAACTTAAAAATGTCACACCCTAGATCATTTGCTACTCCTATTTGAACCACTCTTGATTTCCCTAAGTTTTCTTATGTTCTAAACATCACATCCCTTCTAATACTACCAAATTAAGCTACTACAACATATCATGATACCAAAGTGAGTTTCAGTCATGTGAAATTACCCTTAATATGGGATCCTAATTTGAGGTGTGTCAATTAGATAAACACTTTGTAGACTTTCAATCACACCTTAATGATGATGAGATAGTACACAAAACTACTAGCCTATTATTGATCTCATACATACTATTCTATGCTATCATCCTGAAGGCCTTGATTTCTTTTGTGGGATAGTCCTGATAGTAAGTAGTGATGTTTTCATATTGGTGGCTACTCACAAGAAAACACAATATTCCCATTCTAACATCAAACAAAACCAACTTTCTATGTCCATGCCTACTCCAAGCGTGCACATTTCTATTTCTACACATGTTGCTACTTCCACTACTCAATTTGGTCATGTAGACCCTACCTTCTCTAGGATGGTGAGTGTGATAGGTGAAAAAGCAATGCAAACATAAACGAAATATAAACCAAAAAAGTACAAGTTACCTTCCCTTTGCGCAAACAAATTGCCTACATTGATCAAGCGAATTGAAATGCACCCTATGCCAATTGATTGCTCCTTGCTACTTTGCGATGTGGATTGTTCTATTTGCTAATAATGTAAATATTGATCTCCCAAGGAATGAAAATACTAGCATAAGTTTACTTGAACAAGAAATCCTAGAAATGGAGAAAGAGGCTTCTTTTTATAGACTTACGAGATATCAGATCAACCGCTGAGGATGATCAGAAAGATCAATGGTTGAGGAAGGTTGAGAGAATGTGCGTGAATGAGAGAAGGACATGTGTCCTTGCTTTCTCATGCATCAAGGGAGTTAATAGATCTGATTAAGGAGTTGACTGAATTGATTGAGTAGTTAAGTGAATTGATTGATTAGTGAACTAAATTGATTTCTTAGTTGACTGAGTTGATTGCTTAGTGAACTCAATTGGTTGACTAGTCAACTAAATATAATTGCTTAGTTAACTAAATTGAGTTGATTAGTTAACTAGATTGACTAATTTGTTAACTGATTTGATTAATGAGTCAACTCTTTTGATTGACTGTTAACTGATTTTGATTGGAGGAATTTATGGTGGGTGAGGACAAAATGGGAAATTGAATAAATAATTATTAATTTCAAGTGCACATGGGATAATTAAATTAAAAATTAATTTTAGTTCAATTTGGAGGAAATAGATCAATTAAATAAATATTTTTGAATTTATTTAAAATGGAGGGAAATTTGAATATTTAAATAAATATCTTTGATTTTATTTATTTAAATTGGACAAATAATGATTTAATTAAATAACTTGGATTATTTAATTAATTTAGAGGAATAAAAATGATTTAATTAAATAATTGGAATTACTTAATTAACATGGAGGATAAATCAAATTAATTAAATAATCAGGATAATTCAATTACTATGGAGGATAAAATTGATGATGAACTTAATCAAATAATTGAGAATTATTTAATAAATCTAAAGTATGGTAGGTGTATGTATGATCTAGAAACAGGTCAATTTTGGGTGTCTATAGTGAGAAACCCCTTTTAAAATCATATGGGTTTGTTCCCCCATATCAGACCCTTTAATTTACTTTTTCCATTGGCTACCTCATTGCTTCAGAACCTTTGCCTTTGCAACCCTTTGTAAGCATTCCCACCTCTATTTCTTCTGCCATACCCTTGCATACCATTGATCTTGTTATAAACCAACTAATGTAAAATATGGGTAACCTACAATAGTAGCTCACTTTCCTCTCCACTTCATGAAAACCTCTCATTACACCCTATTAGTATGATAGCCCCTTTTTTCTTGATATCCTAGCCACATTTCTTCTTGTTGGCTTTGAGTTATGTCTCCTTATTTACTATATTGTGTAATGACTTCATCTTTTAGGATAGATTGTTAGTGAAACTCTTTCCATGTTCATTGAGGACACAACTTTGGATTGGTTTTGTTCACTATCTAATCAATCTAATTTCTCCTTTGATCAAATTGTAAATTGATTTCTTCAACATTTCCAAGAAAACATTGGCCCCTAGGCAATGTTCACTAACTTGGTATAGTGCAAATAAGGAGCCAATGAAAAAGTCACAAACTTCATCTTCTATTATGAATCACTCTTTTCAAAAAAATTATATCCACTTCCCAACTTAGATGCATAGAAGGTTTTCATTGGGAACACTTGGCCTCTTGTCTAAGACAAAATTATACTAATGAGATACCTATCCTTCCCACACTTATGCACATCCCTATGTGATTACCATTAGGTTGTAAGCCAATTTGAGGCACCTTCCGCCACCTCACAAGCTAATGCTTCATCATTAGGGACTTCTACATTTTTTAATAAAAAACTATAAAAAGAATAAACATTTCTTTAAAAACACCACATAAACTATTGTGAATAATGCTTCTATAGCCACACCTTCCTCATCCTCTATGGCTTTATCTATCTGCTCACAACAAAACTATCACTTTACACCATTATTCAAATCCTTATATTCTATCCTTCAACAATTGCTTTTAAATAATTTGTTTTAGTTATCACCTATTTGACCTATTAACACAAACAAACCTCTTCCACCCACCTATGAATCAAAATCATTTTACTAGTTCTATCATGTACATGGCCATGATATAAAAAATGTATACACTTGAAACGTATAATTCAAGATATCATTGACTCCAATATCATCTAGGTTGCATATATGAATGATATAGGAAAAAAATCTATTACCCAACCAAACCAAAACCTACAAAACTACAACAACCCATTCCCCCAACACACTTTGACTAACTTTATTAACCTCACTTCCACTCCTTCTATGTTGGATGGTGATTGATGCAGAGCCACACAGTAGAAGCTTATAAACAGGTTGAAAAAACCATTCAAACCCACAAAATAGCCATTATAGTATGCATCGGCAAGATAACTTAGATGTCTCATCGAAACAGACCTTCACTTTACCATCGGCAACACATCTACTATCAGCAACCTCTAATGCATCTCACACCGATGAGGGTATTTTGCCTATCGATAGGATATCACCTATCGGTCTGACCTTTAGCTCGTTTGCCAATGCCGATTGTCACACCGATACCTAATCCTCAACCGGTGATCGCCGGTCCCTGTCACCTCCACCAACGGTCACCACCCTCGACCAAATTGCCTATCGGCAACACTTGGACTATTGGCCTAACCACGGGAAGCCTCCCCGATACCCCTCTCATGCCGACGCCAAACACCTTGTCGCCAAGACATACACATATCGGCGAAGATGTTATCCCTTCTGTTGATGCCCTTGGTTAGGCCGATATACTTAGCACCCACTTCACTGTCGGCAAGACTCTGACTATCAGCGACACCTTCAACTTCTCCTCCAATGGCATATCTCACACCGATATGCTAACGAAAACTTCCTTGTCAACCAGACACGCTTCTTTGGCTAGACTTTCCTCCCGTTCTCTGATGGTTATACTTAAGCCGATGCACCTACTATCGGCATGACTTTGTCGATCGGTACAACGTTATTCTCCTTTGCCGATATGTCACCTCTCCTCGATGATTAGAACCATCGGCCAGACATCCACTGTCGACCTAACTTGAAATCCTTCCACCGACGTCTTGCTTCACCCCGATGGACTTAATACATAGAGTCATCGTTGAGACTTGCCAACAGCCACCCCAATCTATTCCTTCAGTGAGACTTTCACCATCAGACTAAAACAACTCCTTTTCGTTGATGCCTTGATTCATGTTGATGATCTCTCCATCAACTCCTTTTCGGCCAGACTTCCTTCTCTCACTAATGACCTGAATGCAGGATACACACCCTAGGTTATCTCATACAAATGACAGACACTCATAACTGGTGTCTTCTCGCCATGCAACAATAAAACATACAATCAATGTATAATTGACAAATACACAGTGGATGTACTTCCACAGACAGTCTCGACATTTACATAGGACATATATAGCCAATATACACAAGTGGACACTCAACTGCAATAACAGTATACACTGACGAGATACTTGGAGTGGTTCTGCAATTCCAATCCTACCATACCTAACAGACAAACAAATAAACGAAAATGGGGAACTAATTTACAAGTCCATTCCACTGATTTCACAGAAATCCACCAGTGGAATGGATTTCTCTAGTCATTTTGACCACAAATGCATAAAATTTGGATTATACACAAATTCTATACAGAATGAATTCCTACACAGAGTATCTACACAGAATTCAGAATTTGGAAAGAAAATGATTTGTAGAACTTCTATTCCTCCTTCTTACTGTTTCATAATTACATTCAACTGTTCGACCAAAAACCAAAACACACACCACACCTTTTCTCTATTCCAGAGGATTTCCTATTTATCTTTTCCAATGGCGAGAGACCAACATTCCTCTCTGTTTCTGGGATTTGAGTTTTCCAAAATTATTGGTAGAAGCCCCTAATTAATTACATGACACCTGCTTTGAATGGGATAGCAAAACTCTTAATGTTAAGACACCTTGATTAACCCTTTCCTTAATCCAAACTATCTAAAATGTCAAGTTTGGAGTTTACAAACATGAAATGCCAATATAGAATATTACATTTTGAAGATGCTATAAGGTAACATGAAATGTCAAAACTATATTAGTCTTATTCTTCTCCCTCTTGTGTATGTTGATCCTGTTGAAGGGGTGCCCCTGCACCATAGTCCTCAGGAGAAGAGATCTCAAGCCCCTTTGAGATCAAAGTTTGGAGGTCTGCACCATGATTTGAAATATGATCTGTAGTCAACCAAATGGCCTCTGAATCCAGTTTCCCTTGCCAAGCCACCAAATACTCCAGGTATTCTTTGTTCCTAGTCTTCTTGACCACTCGTGAGTCTGAGATATGCTTCAACTTTGGTTGCTCATGCTTAGTAATATCATCATCTGCTGCATCCTGTAATGGTTCTTGTTCTACATCTGCATTTGGCTTGTATGGAGTCAAATCACATACATTGAAAATGGGTGACAATCCAAGATCAGGAGGAAGTTGGATCTCATATGTATTCTGCCCACATTTCTTTAAAATCTGACATGGTCCAATCTTCCTCTGCATTAGCTTGGTATACTTACCTTTGGGGAGCCTCTCCTTCTTCAGATTTACCCAGACCAAATCTCCAACTTCAAACTGTAAATCTCTTTTCTTTTTGTCAGCATATGTTTTGTACTTCAGTGTAGCCTATTGGAGTTGGTTTTTGACCTGATCGTGTACTTCTTTGATAGCTGAAGTAAAATCTTCACCATCTGTACTTATAGGCTCTCCTATAGGTAGATCTCTCAACTCCAGAATACCTCTTGGATGAATACCATATACCACCTGAAAAGGTGATTTTCCTGTACTCCTATAAATGGTATCATTATAGGAAAATTTTGCTTGTGGGAGGATATTATCCCATTTCTCTCCATGCTGCCTGGTTAAACACCTGAGTAGATTACCCAATGAACAGTTAACAACTTCAGTCTATCCATCTATTTGAGGATGGTAGGCTAATGAGAAGGACAAATTAGTTCCAAGCTTTTTCCAAAGAGTTCTCCAGAAGTGGCCAATAAACTTCACATCTCTGTCTGATACTATGTTCAATGGCAAACCATGTATCCTCACTATTTCCTTGAAAAACAAATTAGCAACATATGAAGCATCACAAGTGGTTTTACATGGCAAGAAATGTGCCATTTTACTGAATTTGTGTACTACCACAAAAAAACTATCATACCCTTTCCTTGTCCTAGGCAAACCTAGTACAAATTCCATGCTTATGCTCTCCCATGGCTTAGAAGGAATGGGTAATGGCTAATACAAACCTGCATTTGTGGGTCTTCCTTTGGCTTTCTGACATATTACACATGCTTCAACAAATTTTCTCACATCTGACTATAACTTAGGCCAATAGTAATGCCTCTTCACAAGATCTAGAGTTTTATCAAGACCAAAATGTCTTGCCATAGCCCCACAATGTTTTTCTTAAATAATATTCAGTCTCATAGAACATCTTGGAATACATAGTTGTCCACCTTTGAAAAGTAATCCATCTTGGATCAGAAATTCAGAAAACTCAACATGATATTTGTCTCCAAAAGAAGTACATACCTTGTAGATCTCTCCAAAGTCTTCATCATCAGCATACATTGTCTTCAAAGAATCAATCCCAACACTCTCCAATTGGATCTGATGGATGGTCAGAACTCTCCTGCTCAAAGCATCTGCTACTTTGTTCGTGACCCCTTTCTTGTGCTTGAGTGTGAAAGTGAAAGTTTGCAAAGTTTCCACCCACTTCATGTGCCTATGGTTCAGCTTCTCTTGATTGTTTATAAAACTGAGGGCCTGATTATCTGTTAACACTATGAATTCTTTGGGCATCAAGTAATGTCTCCATTTCTTAAGTGACTGGACTAGAGCATACATCTCCAAATCATAGGATGAGTATCTCTTCTTGGCATCATTTAATTTCTCACTGAAGAATGCAATAGGCCTACATTCTTGGCTGAGTACCGCTCCAATTGCAATATGACTTGCATCACATTCTACTTGAAAAATCTTGCTGAAGTTAGGAAATGCAAGAACTGGCTGCTCTGCCACCTTCTTCTTCAATGTTTCAAAGGAATTATCTACCTCCTTTGTCCATGTAAACTTGCACTTCTGTCCTCCCTTTATGGTGTCAAGCATGGGTGCACAAATATGACTAAATCCCTTTATAAACTTTCTATAAAAGGTTGCTAATCCATGGAAACTTCTAACATCATTCAAGGTTTTGGGGGTTGGCCAAGACAATATGGCACTTACCTTTTCTGGATCCATTTTCAGTTTTTTATGTGAGATAACAAATCCCAAGTAGATGATTTCTTCCTACATAAATAGACACTTTGCTAAATTGATCCTTAGCTGCTCTTCATATAACCTTTTGAGAACCAAGTCTATATGGATGAGGTGTTCTTCCCTCATATTACTGAAAATCAGGATGTCATCTAGATAGACTATGACAAATTTACCTATGAATTCTCTCAAGACCTCATTCATCAATCTCATAAAGGTACTAGGGGCATTGGACAAACCAAAAGGCATGACCTTCCATTCATATAACCCCTCATTAGTCTTGAATGCAGTTTTCCACTCATCACCAGGTCTAATCCTAATCTGATGATAACCACTCTTTAGATCTATTTTGGTGAAGTATTTAGCACCTCCTAACCAATCAAGTAAATCTTCTATCCTAGGGATTGGAAACCTATACCTAATTGTTATCTTGTTGATAGCCCTTGAATCAGTGCAAAGTATCCAAGTGCCTTCCTTCTTTGGTGCTAGTACAGCCGGTACTGCACATGGGCTTAAACTTTTGCCAATTAGGCCTGTCTTCAACAACTCTTCAATTTGTCTTGCTACCTCTGTATTCTGATCTGGAGTGAGCTTATATGCTACTTTGTTTGGAAGTGTAGATCCTGGGATAAGATCTATACAATGGCTAATGTCCCTAATAGGTGGTAGGGAACTTGGCATCCCATCAGAGATAATGCCTTTGTACTTGTCCAATAGCTCTTGGACAGCTGGGACTATGAATTTTTGTCTCTTCTCTCCCTTGACTTCTTGCTGCTGTTCCTTGTTCACCTTCAGGGAAGGAATTAGAGCATATGTAACTATTCCTTCATCTCCTATCCCCTTCATGAATTGTTTGCCTTCTACCATCATCACTTTGACTTCTTTTCCTTTTGATTCCACCTCATTCTCCATTAATGGTATCAATTCTATCACCTTACCATTCTTGGTGATTGAATAGGTGTTTCTAACTCCATCATGGTATGCTTTTAAATCATACTGCCATGTTCTTCCAAACAGGAGATGGCAGGCATCCATCTTGGCAATGTCAAACAATAACCTATCCTTGTATGGGCCAATCTGAAATTCTACCCAAGCCTGTTATTCTACAACTGTTTGCTGACCTTGGGTGAGCCATGAAATTTTTTATGGGCAAGGATGTGGTAGTCTCCTAAGCTTAAGCTTTTCTACCATCTCAATGGATACAAAATTCTCAGTAGATCTAGAGTCAATCAGAACTTTACATACCTTTCCTCCTACCTTGCAAGTAGTTCTAAAGAGAGACTTCCTTTGTGGAGGTTCTTTTCCAAGCACCTTCATGGTGTTCATTGTTCTCCTAATCATCAAAGATTCTCCATTCTCAGGATACCCATAACTGTCAGGAACATTCACACTTTGGTTTGTGCTTGAGCTTGCTACACTTTGACAATCAGATTCTTGGATCAGATTGATCCTCTTTTCTCCTATTGAACTTGTTGCCTTTGCTGGACATCTACTGGCTATATGGCCTTCTTGATTGCAATTGTAACATCTGATAGGTCCTCTGCCCTGAGATCTTCCTCTAAATGGTGGTCTTTGGCCTCTAAAGTTTTCTCTTGGATTGTAGCTTCCCCCTTGGTTCTGAATGCTATCTCCCTTACTATTCTCTTGGTTGGATTCACTTTGGTATCCAAATCCTTTGCCTCTAAAAGGACTTCTTCCTCCTCTCTGCTGTCTCCCTCTACCTCTATTGTTCTGCTCCTGCCTTCTCCTTTTTCTTCCACTTTGAGTGCCATTTGATAGCATTTTTGAACTGTATCTAGATTATGCAGATTTAGGTCTTCTTGGATGTTGAACCTCAATCCATTGAGGTACCTTCTCTTCCCCACCTTCCCTTACCTTTGTTTTTACACACAGTTTCATGAATTCTTTTGTGTATGAGCTGACATCTAGCTCCTTCTGCTTCAAATTCTGTTTCCTTTTATGTAATTAGATATTGTAATCCAATGGAACATAGGCCTCCTTCACCAATGCCATCATTCTCTTCCATGTTGCAACTCTGTTCTTTCCCTCTTTCACCCTGTCATCTTGGATGAAATTCCACCAAGTTAGTGCAGCTCCTTTCATTTTGGACTGAGCCATCTTCACTCTTTGGTGTTCTAGTATCTCTTCTGTCTCAAAGAAATTATTCAAGGAGTCTATCCACTCCATTACTGAATCAGGTTCCATTTTTCCTGCAAACACTGGCAGGTCTATTTTCACATCCATGGTCCTTCTTTCCATGGACCTGAGGGCATTGAGTAAGGGTCTCTTGTCTGCAGGAACCACTAGCTCTTCCTGCTCTGGGGTCTCCTCTTCATCCCCATCTTCTCATTCACCAGAATTTTCTTCCCCTTTCTCCACTCTGTCCCTCAACTTCTCTAGTTCTTCCTTCAATGCCTGATTCTGAGCTCTATCAGCTCTGCTCTCGGCAATCTACTTCTTCACCAGAACTGCCAACTTAGCATTGGTCATCTTTGTCAGGAACTCTAATGTTCCTTCTTCATCCGACATCTTACTGTCTTAAATCTTCCCCAAAAGATTCAACCTTTGCTCTAATACCACTTGATGCAGAGCCACATAGTAGAAGCTTATAAACAGGTTGAAAAAACCATTCAAACCCACAAAATAGCCATTATAGTATGCATCGGCAAGATAACTTAGATGTCTCACCGAAACAGACCTTCACTTTACCATCGGCAACACATCTACTATCGGCAACCTCTAATGCATCTCACACCGATTCCCATGTCACACCGATGAGGGTTATTTGCCTATCGGTAGGATATCACCTATCGGTCTGACCTTTAGCTCATTCACCGACGCCGATTGTTACACTGATACCTAATCCTCAATCGGTGATCGCCGGTCCCTGTCACCTCCGCCAACGGTCACCAACCTCGACCAAATTGCCTATCGGCAACACTTGGACTATCGGCCTAACCATGGGAAGCCTCCCCGATACCCCTCTCACACCAACGCCAAACTCCTTGTCACCAAGACATACACCTATCAGCAAAGATGTTATCCCTTCTGCCGATGCCCTTGGTCAGGCCGATATACTTAGCACCCACTTCACTGTCGGCAAGACTCTGACTATCGGCAACACCTTCAGCTTCTCTACCGATGGCATATCTCACACCGATATGCTAACGAAGACTTCCTTGTCAGCCAGACACACTTCTTCGGCCAGACTTTCCTCCTGTTCTCTGATGGTCATACTTACACCGATGCACCTACTATCGGCATGACTTCATCGATCGGTACAACGTTATTCTCCTTCACCGATATGTCACCTCTCCCCAATGATTAGAACCATCGGCCAGACATCCACTATCGGCCTAACTTGAAATCCTTCTGCCGATGTCTTGCTTCACCCCCGTGGACTTAATACATACAGTCATTGGTGAGACTTGCCAACAGTCACCCCGATCTATTCATTCGGTGAGAGTTTCACCATTGGACCAACACAACTCCTTTTCGCCAATGCCTTGATTCACGCCGATGATCTCTCCATCAACTCCTTTTTGGCCAGACTTCCTTCTCGCACCGATGACCCGAATGCAGGATACACACCCTAGGTTATCTCATACAAATGACAGACACTCATAACTGGTGTCTTCTTGCCATGCAACAACAAAACATACAATCAATGTACAATTGACATATACACAGTGGATGTACTTCCACAGATAGTCTCGACATTTACATAGGACATATACAGTCAATATACACAAATGGACACTCAACTGTAACAACAGTATACACTGACGAGATACTTGGAGTGGTTCTGCAATTCCTATCCTACCATACCTAACAGATAAATGAATAAACAAAAATGGGGAACTAATTTACAAGTCCATTCCACTAATTTCAAAGAAATCCACTAGTGGAATGGATTTCTCTAGTCATTTCGACCACAGAGGCACAAAATTTAGATTATACACAA
Organism: Cunninghamia lanceolata; assembly: GCA_027924645.1. Lineage (NCBI taxonomy): Eukaryota > Viridiplantae > Streptophyta > Pinopsida > Cupressales > Cupressaceae > Cunninghamia > Cunninghamia lanceolata. The sequence goes on from BSBN01000845.1 coordinate 1,214,256, forward strand.
ATTCTATACAGAATGAATTCCTACACAGAGTATCTACATAGAATTCAGAATTTGGAAAGAAAACGATTTGCAGAACTTCTATTCCTCCTTCTTACTGTTTCATAATTACATTCAACTGTTCGACCGAAAACCAAAACACACACCACACCTTTTCTCTATTCCAAAGGATTTCCTATTTATCTTTTGCAACGGTGAGAGACCAACATTCCTCTCTATTTCTGGGATTTGAGTTTTCCAAAATTATTGGTAGAAGCCCCTAATTAATTACATGACACCTGCTTTGCATGGGACAGCAAAACTCTTAATGTTAAGACACCTTGATTAACCCTTCCCTTAATCCAAACTATCTAAAATGTCAAGTTTGGAGTTTACAAACATGAAATGCCAATATAGAATATTACATTTTGAAGATGCTATAAGGTAACATGAAATGTCAAAACTATATTAGTCTTATTCTTCTCCCTCTTGTGTATGTTGATCCTGTTGAAGGGGTGCCCCTGCACCAGTGATTCTCTTCATTCTTCCTCACCCTATGTTTGCATGGTGGGCATGGTAGATGTCCAACCTTGAGTAGCTTAGGGTGAAACTATCTCTAAGCTGACCATTTCCTTCTCTTCTACTGATGTTCCTACAGACATATGCAATGGTCCTCTATACCTTCCTTCTTAGGTTAACTATAAGACTATTCACAATACTCTAGTTGACCCCATTAGCATGGTCAATGTAGTCATCAAGGAGTCTCTATATGTCCACCAGTTGCATAGAGATGTGCATGATTGTTTTGACATCTTTGTGCACACACACAATGGTCTTTCCATCCCTAGTTGGGTTCCATTACCCTTTCTGTCTAGGTCGGATCAAAAACCTTGGACATCTTTTTTACTATATTCTTAATTCATACCACTTTCATGTCTTATTGGGCCATCAATGGTTTAACATAATGTAGGCCATTGCCTCCATCATCCACAAGTTCCTAAAGTTTCCCCATGTAGTGTGGTACACATTGTCACCCATAATGGATTTCAACCACTTGCCATTTAGAAAATAAATTTCACTTGCCTACTTATGGCCTACACCTTCTATCCCTCTTTGAACCCACATAGACTTTCTTTTTAAAGTTTTCCAAAATATAAGGCAAGTGAGATTCTGACGTAGATAGGTAAACACAATCAACCACTCAACACACAACATCATTTACAACATAATGTACTCATAATTCAGAGATGCAAAATAGATAATTTCTCTTTATTCATAAATCTACAACATATTTGCATTACAAGTTGGCCTCAAAATGGCCTCTCAAAATCCTACACAACTCTATAGACTTCCCTTGGGCATACACAGTCCCATGTCGCCAGCCCTTCTCTCAAACTGAGAGTTCTTTTGCTCCTCTATGTTCCTTACTAGTGTTCGGCTCTCTCCCTAGCCGTGCCCTTTTCTTTTTCTCTCTCTCTGATCCTCACCTTGTCAGCCCCTCTCTCTCTGGGCATACACCGTCTCTCCCTCTATAGGCATTCATTCCCTTCCTATTTCCCACTCCACTAACTTCCTTTATGGTTCTTCATATGTTACTGGTTGCATGTTGATCATTTACTATTCTTCATCATTTTCTGTATGCGTTACTGGTAACCTATTAATGTTCCTGGAGTGTTCAGACCTCAAGTGTTACACCAAGAAGATATTGTTATTTTAGAGTTTGTTACAGTCTATTTTTGGAAGAACGGATTCCAGCGACCTCTCAGAAATAGTAGCATCATTAATGCATACACAGAGCCGAACGACCGTTACTTGTAACTAATGCATTCATTACCGTTGATTCAACAATTCATGCCAAGAGATCCTGTTAGCACAGTAAAATTTTCAAAATTTTACTATTTCCTTACTCCATCATATTTGAATAAACCTTGAGGAATATCCCAAAAGGACCATAATATAAAATTTTTTATCTCATAAAATGTCTAGGGATGAGCAGTGTCAAATTTCATCAAAATCAATCCATCGGCAAGAGGTCGTGTGGCTTACACCGATACACAAGGAATTGTTTGAAAAACAACCATCGGCGTGAAAATAGAGATCGGAAGAAGAATTATGGAGCTCACCGATGGAGTAAGAAACACCGATGACTTTACATCGGCAAGAAAGGCAAGTGGTCATGCCGATCGGTATGACAAATGTCTATCGGATGATCTTTTAGAAGCTGCCCCGACGGTATATATCATACCGATGAAGCACTTTCGGCAAAAGTTTCACCGAACAGCATGCGAGGGTAACAAAGCAATAGTCATCGGTGAGAAATGAACCATCGGAATAGAAAACAAAAAGTCTCCGATGATCAAGAATCTTGGCGATAAGAAAGCCATCGGCAAGACTCACAGCGATGCACCTCTATCGGGATAACTTGACATATCGGAACAAAAGAAACAAGTCTTGCCGATTCATAAGTCACGGCGATCAAAAGGTGTCGGTGACACTTTACTAAACTTTGCCCGATGAAGGATATAACAAAGGGCATCGGGGAGATGATTTGGATCGGGATATATTGAGAAAGCTATCCCGATAGTGAATGTCATTCCGATAAAGATAAAAGTTCATACATGAAGAGACTATCGGTAAGACAATAAAGATCGAGAAAACATAATTTTAGTATCCCGATGGTCTCAATCTTCCCGATAAGCAAAGCATATCGGTGGGACTCGCCATATCGCAGAGAGATCTAAAACCCTTGGCGATGAAGGAAGTCATGCCGATGGTCGCACCCACTTGAAATATGATACTACATGACGTCGGGGATACAATTGAGGGGTCACGCCGATTGACTGTCCGCGCCATAAAAAAAAGGGTTGAGGTCGCCCAGACATTTCAAAAATCACGCCGATAAGAAGAGTTATGGCGATGTGACACTTCACAGCGATGAACATTGAATTGATCAGATAATTAATACAAAACGGCTACGAAGTTCATACGATCATTATAATTGCAAAAAACCATCCGAGAGCAGAATACAGAAGAATTCTCAGGGCAAAAGCAAAGGCTTCCAATTCCAGCCGCTGAACGACAGGTACACATACACAAACCACTATATTGCCTGTATTTGAATTTCCTGCCAAATTTTTCAAAAATGGAAACTCCGGGGAAAGGAAAAGGAAGAAAATCACAAGGGGAAACCAGTAAACCAAAGAAGCAAAAAACTGATCAAACCCCTGAAGAAAAAGTGAAAGACAGAAAACTAAATCAGGACTTGATTGATCAGTTGCCTGGGTCAACTCCCAAGGCCAGGAGGTCTGCCCAACTCAGGGCAGAAGTAGAAAAATTGGAAGACAAACATAAGCGCCTGGGAGATATTTGGACCCCAATTAGGGGATATGAACTCTTCAGATTCCACTACAACAGAAGATTTAGAAATGCTCCTGTGTCAAACCCATGGCACATGAATTTAGGCAAACTGGTTGTACCTAATGTATTCTTGAATGTAGAACTCCTGCAACTGTTAGCCAGGCATTACAATCCAGGCCTGAAAACTATCTGCAACCCTCAAGGAGAACCAATTATACACCTATCAAAAAATGCTATTTGTGAGGTGTATGATTTGGATGATTTGTGCACTGTCCCTATTGTTTATGAAGATTTGGATAAAGAATACTGGAGAATGGATACAACCTACAATGGATGGAGGTTACCCATTCATAGACCCAGGATTGAAGGAGAAGTGATACCCTTGACTGAGAATGATGGCCCTCCCTTTCATGTATCCATTTTTGAACCATACATTCAATATACTTACTATTCTGTAGGCCAAGTTCTTGGCTCAGAGGTCCCTGAGTTCATGACTATTCCTCTAATGGTCATAACCTCTGATATTCAATGTCACAATGCCAGACAATTTGATTATGCCTCCTATGTTGCTACTAGAATAGACTCTGGTCTATCTGCAATAAAAAACAATGCTCCAGCATGCTCTTTTGAGCATTACTCGATGCTCATGCATATGGTCTTATACTATGGCCAGGAAGTAGGATTGTGGCCAAATGAGTTTCAAGTTGTTGCTGCGGATAAGAAAGGGGAGAAGATACCTGTACAAATGTGGACCAGAATCTGGGATAGCAGGTATGCTAACTCCAGCTATGCTCAATTTGAAGAGCATTGTGTTAAAGTGCTATATAGGTATTTCAACCACCCCTGTGAATATTCAATTTCAAATGAAATAAAAAGATTCCTTAGACCAAAAGATTTTGGTGGCCCCCCTACTGTCACTCATAATTGGGGAGATTGGTATTGTTTTGAGGATGCTACTATGATCAGAGTGTATGGTTTTGAGGATGCTCCATTTATATTGCCTAAAACTGTCCCTGACAGAATTGCATATTTGGAAATAATTAGGCAAATGCATTGTTCAAATGTCATGCATCTAAGTTCGCATGATAAACAATCATTCATGCCCAGTACTTTATGTTTTGGAGATTTTACTGTGGTTTCAAAAGAAGGATACAATCTCATTTTGGATAAACTAATGCATTATAACATGGTGACTGCTGAGGTGAGGAAAGGGTTTGACCCTGAGGGTTTCATTGACTATGCAAGAAGAAAACAAAATCTCAATGGATACATGCACATACATTATCCACATGATGATGTCATTAGAAATTTGGAAGAGGCTGAAGTCGACTTGGTGGTAGAGGAATATAACAGAGATTTGAATGAAAAGAAAAAGCAGTTGGCAGAAGTTGAAGTGGTATCCTCTGAAGAGGAAGAATTGACTGAACAAGAACAGCCACAAGATAAGACAATAGAAATGTCTAAAAGAAAAATGCAACAATATCAGCCTCCAGTTGTGATACATGATGAGGAGGGGTCTGCTGATGAAGATCCACGCCAAAAGGCTTATGATTCTTTTGTGTCAGATGATACATTCATTCATTCGAAGGAATTTAAATCATTCCTGTATAAATACAAGGGAAAAGAAATTAGAGAGTCAGTAGATAATGTTTCTGCTGACAATGAAAAACAGTTATTAGATATGTTAAAGGAGACAGTGGATAAGGAAATGCAGGACATGACACCAAGCAGAGGCAGACAGCTGCTCAAAGATGCAGGGGTTATGATTTTTCCCGGTTTGGATTTAAATTCTGCTCTGGTTTTTGATAGCTTTTTGAATAATGCTGATGATAAGTATAAGCTTACTCCAGAAGGAGTTAATGAAGTTTATATGGGAACGAGATACAATAATGATGAAAATTCTTTAATGATATGGGCATTGTATCCTCCCCATAAGAAGACGGCCATCATAGACACTGAAAAAACTTTTGGCCATGTTATGACTTTCAGAGCAGGTGAAACTGACCCCATAATTACTGCAGACATTGGTATCAATGTTGCAAAGTTAAATAAAGCACAAGCTCAGATGTTAATCAAGGAAAGAGATGCTTATAAGCTGAATTGTGAAAGATTAACAAAAGAGAATGACTACTTGAAGGATGCTGTTAAGAGCACCTTTGGCCAATCTACGAAAAGAATAACTCAAGGTGAGAGCTCACAAAGTAGTCAAGTGATATCCCATGATCAGGCCAAACAAATTCAAATAGATGCATTTGTTACAATACTGCAGAGCAGGTATGCAAACATGGTACGGTGGTTAAACCAGTTTTGGGATAACTACTCAGAGAATCATAAAGCAGTCAAAGAACATGAAAGGCTTGATAAGAGGATACAAGAAAAGGTGATCGAGTTGCAAAACAGAGGTGCCACTGATGGTACAGATATCTCTGATGCAAGAGCATTGCTCAAACGGCACCAGAATTATTATGATAAACTCAAAGCTGATGCTAAGGAAGGGACTGATGCCTCAGACGCAGGGGTGCCCAGGATATTCAAAGATAATGGAGAGGTAAAGAGCAAAGAAGAGTGGACTGTTGATTGTCAAGTTATATTGCACAAAGCCACAGGAGCTCTAAAAGATAAAGCCTCTGTATCTACAGAAGTTTGCAAACAACTGGAGGAAATGGTCACCCTTGATATAATCACCAGGAGTGCAGTCGAGCTTACTGATTCTCACCGTGCGCAGGAGTACTTAGATCATCTGGCAAAAGTCTATTTATGGCTAAACAGAGCCTAATTAAGCTTATGTAATTATTGTTTGTATTGGTTAAAATCCCAAGAGACTTATTGAAGAGTTGTATCTCTTCATGAAAATATCTATATAAGTTCAAACAATCTATGCTGAAAAATCATCAGCAGTAGAAGATATTCATATATACATATACATAATATTCCAAAATGACTATGTTGCATATTTTATTTTGAAGAAGAAATTTGAAGTTCTCTGATTCAGTATTTCTACTTTGGTATCAGTTATTTGTTGAAATTATTCAATTGTGTGGCTGTCTCCATTTCTGCATTTCCCTGTTATTCAGATTAAGATATCAAGTATATATTTAATCTGTCAATACACATTCGCTGTATCTGTGTGATTAATTCGGTTGGTGTCCATCCTAAGGAATTAAACCCTTCTGATTTATTCACAGTAGCCTGGAAGTAGTAAGTTGGGATTACTAAGTAGAGCCATATAATTAGGATTGACACACTGTCTCCAGTAAAATATTATCTGTTAATCTTGTCTATTCATTTCATTTGGTTCCTTCAAGTAAGGATTAAAGTACCTTCTGGTGAATTATAAGATATCTGATTTTATTTGGTTGGATTATCAAGAAGAGTCTGTCAGTCATTTACTTGCACGTTTATACAAGCTATAAACTAGAACTGTGCCAAATATCTAGAATTATTACCATTCAGAAACTACTGTTCTTAGTCCTTCAAATTGACTCTGTTACCCAACAAGGCACTAGTCTCATTCAACTCATTAATTAAAACCTTTTTTGATATTGCTTATACAATTTCTGCCAATCACTTATTAAACATTACACATAGAATTAATTAGTCAGTTTTGTCATCTATCCTACATCCTATGCCATTGTAGATAGACCTAGTTAGTCCATTCATCCACACTCAGACTGCTTTAATATTTCAAGGTTCACCCACCTAGGTGTAGCAGGACCTAAAGTGTAGGAAATCATCAAACCTTGAAGGTTGATTTCGTCAAGTTAGTTCAAAAACGTTGCAATCCAAATATAGAGCCTGGCATCCTCTTAGGATTAGCAACTTGCATTTTTGAGACCTAACAGATCCTTTTCAAACCCTACATTTCATGTTCACAATAGTTGACCAATAATCATGTTGATTCACAACGAAGATGTGCAATCAACAAATTGCAATGTGTCACGTGTCTACGCCTCACTCATTTGTCCATCATCATCAGCTAGCTCACGTTCTCGTCAGTCTTCTTCAAATCTATATACTATATTTGTTTCTACATTAGAGTGGCATTTTCACCTTCTCCAACGATCTCTGCCACACTGTTACCAATGCATTTAGTATTGCAACATTACAAGGAATAACAACCATTTCAATTGCCAAGTTGAATGAATAGTTACATAAAATGTAACTATTTCTGCCCTTATTGAAACTTCAAAGGGAGTGACTCCAAAGTCCCAGCAACATGCTATGTTCTCATCGATGAAGTCTTGACCAACCATTCACTATTGATACTTCCCTATCGTGATTTTGGCAAGAATCTTGACAATGTCCCGATGAAGTCTTCAACTCCCATCGACTAAACAGTCTTCACATACATTCACAGTTGTCAGTACTTCTAATTGAAACATTGCTAAGACTTCATATAGACTCCCTCTGATGTAGCATAGTCTTGTCGATTATAAGTAAAACATCCACAGTTATTGACATACCCTATTAGGAATTCGGTTGGAAACTTTTCATTATCTCGGCAATAACATCAAGTCACCTTGACACTGCCCATTGGAATATTGAGGGGATGGTGTGATGAATCACACCGACATACAATCGTCCCATCAATGAAACCACAAGACCCTACATCAGGTGTCGAAGAGACACCAGCCAAAGTCCCAACGACATGACCATCTCCTGCCGATAGAACACACAACACCAAACTTCAAGAAGAGCTATCAGGCCATCAAGGGAACTAAAAACTTGGTCCCAATGAAATCAAACTATCACAGCGATGAAAGAGTTAAACATGATCTACAGGGACAAGATGAACTTTACGAGTCTTCACCATTGCCAACATATTGAAATATTTTCTCATTGAATGTCTTTGCCATATCTACTATCAAGAGAAGTTGACCAAAACTGAAACCAAACCAAAATAAAGATGAAATATTTTTTTGGGCAATGCAAGATTGCCCCTTCGCCTAAGATGCTCCTACATCAGACACCCCAGGTAAAGAGTTTTTAAGCATGGCTCACAAAATTTGGAGTTGAGTAGTAAACTACTCTTTCAGATTGTAAACAATCTGCAGTGAACTCCATCACTAAATCATATGAGATGTAATCAACATTTCTTCCTTGTTTTTTTCCAGCATCTTGCCAGAATAATCGTCACTTCCTCCCAACACTCTTCATCATCATATTTCTTTCCTTTCATGGATATACATCCACCATGCATTAGCCTCCTCCTCCTAATATACTGTCTACAAATATTCCTCTCTTTTATGGGATCATTCCCACCCTTATCTATCCATTTCCACCAAATAATCACCTCATTCTTCATACTTTTCATGGGTTTTGACCCACCACATATTGACCACCTCCACCAAACATCACCAGTAGCATCCTCTATGGTCTCCACATGCAATATACATATGCATACAAATCTGAAACTACATTCTTTCTTCTACATATTCAAAGCTCATCACATGCATTCAAAATAACTTCCTTTTCACAAAAATTTGAAAAACTAAAACATAACTTTGTGTACTCTACTGGTACAACAACCTTTTGCATCACATTTTCTGCTGTCCCTTCACTCTCCTTCAAGTGTTCATGCTTGAATAACTTTCCAACCTGCCCTATCTCATTCGTCTTTTCTTTATGTTTCTCATCGAACATTGGATCCTTATTATTCATCACATATTCTGTAGCATCTTCATCTTCAAATACTGTAACCAATTTCTCTTCACCATCTACTACAATCTCCTTATCCTTCATCTGTACATGCCTTCAAAGAGACATATTTCAGCTACTTCTTCATCTTTTCTTTCTTTATCCTCTTACATGAGGACCATTCTTTGACTTTCTTCTATAATTTATTCAACCTCCTTTAGATCCTTTTGCTCCAGGATCTCCTTATCTTCCATGTCTCCAATGTGACATGCTACTACTACCCTTTCTTCTCCTCTTCCTTCTTCCTCTTGTATGAGGATATCTCTTTCACACTTTACTGCTTCTTCAAACAGAAGTTATATCTTTTGTATCTCCTCTTCTAGTAGGAGATTATCTTCTTCAGCTTCCTCATCAAATCTAGGACTCTCCAAGTCCACTTTCTGGATTTCATCTTCTAACATTTTCACATCCTCCAAAGGACTAGATACTGTTGCAATTTCATGTTCTACCTTTTTATAAGGGCATGTTACAACCACATCTCCTTTCCACTCTTTCTTTTCTTCTTTCACCCCTTCTTTCAAAGGGCTGTAACTCTTCTTTTCTTCCTGTGTGACCTTAGTTGCAAGGATTCTCTCTTCATCCATGCTTTCAGCCAAGCATGCTGCAGTCTTTTTACTTTCCACCTCTTTTAGTTTCATCATGCTTCCTTGTTCATTAGCCTTGGTCTCTTCCTCAGATCTCAAACTCTTGGACATTGTCTCCTTATCCTCATGCTTTGTAACAACACATTCTTTTGCTAGGATCTTACAATTGACCTTCCACACTTTGTTTCCCATAGCCTTGGGTTCATCTCTCTTGATTGCTACTCTTTTTCTCCATATGCCATAATCAGATTTCTGTCTAGAAACATCTTCTTTATGCCTACTTGCTTGCTAATTTGTCATGTAATCTAGTTTCTACTTGTTTTCCAACCTTTCCTCTTCATAGGCATCTTGTCTTGCATCTACAACTTCTTCCAAGGCATCATGAAACTCTAGGGTTTCTTCCTCATCTTCTTTATCTTGTTGAAAGTCTTCAACATCCTTCTCTTCTTCACAATGTATCTCTGCTGCAAAATTTTCTAGACACACTCCTGTAACTAATCTCCTCTTGTTCTCAACTTTAACTTTTTCCTCAGGTGCTATTCTTGCCCTATCTTTCAGCATCTGCAAGGTCTCATCTTTGACTTTCCTTATCACATCCCTCATACCTACATACACATCTTCAAACATAGTATTAGCAAATAAAATCAGAGACCAAAATGTCTCTATAAGTGTCTCCTTCATGGACACTCTCCTCTCTTCTTCACTTCTTCAGAGTGCTTCTTTCTGCACTTCTTCTTTCTCCATTCTTTTTTTTCTTTCCTCATGTTCTCCACAATGAAAACTTCTTTCACCTCTTCTAGTGCATGTTGCTTACTTGACAACTTTCTATTGTCCCAACTTCTGTGGGTTCCTCCTAAGTTTTCATATTCTCTTTTCAAGGCAATATTCTTTTACCTTTTTCTCTTTTCCAAAATCATCTTCACCGGCCATTTCACTTTCTTTCTCATTAGCCACCACCAAGCATTATCTTGGTTTCTTTCTTCCAAATATTGCCTCACTGCCTCCACATCTCTTCTCAACTCAACCAATTCTCTGTCAATTTCTACATCTTGCTTCTTCATATTTGTTTTCATATTGCCTTTCTTCTTGAGACTTTCTTTTTTCTTCAATGGTTCTACAATCTATCTATGAGACTCACAAGTCCCTCTACCTTTACAAGTTCTCCTTACAACATCCTCTCTCATCTCAGGGTAACAACCATCTATAGTTACAGGTACTCACTGCAATAATTTCTTCATTGCTATCTTCTAGCAATAGGATTCTGGAAGATGCATCACCATGTTCTCTTCTACCCACTTCCTCTCAGTGGAAGAGATTTTACACCTTCTACCCATCTTTATTACTATTGGAGAACAACTATCAAGATTCTTGCAGAATCAACATCTTCTCTTCACAATTTCATTTCTTACTTTCCACAAAACTCACCCACGGTCTTGGTGCCTATCCTGCACTCTCAGGAACTTCAACCTCTAATACCACTTGACACAGAGGGTCCATCCTTCTTCCAGGTAAACACAAACAACCACTCGACACACAACATCATTTACAACATCATGTACTCATAATTCAGAGATGGAAAACATATAATTTCTCTTTATTCATAAATCTATAACATATTTGCATTACAAGTTGGCTTCAAAATGGCCTCTCAAAATCCTACACAACTCTACAGACTTCCCTTAGACATACACAGTTCCAAGTCGCTAGCCTTTCTCTCAGACTGAGAGTTCTTCTGCTTATCTATGTTCCTCACTGGTGTTTGACTCTCTCCCTAGCCAAGCCCTTTTTTTTTTCCTCTCTCTAATCCTCACCCTGTCAAGGTCTCTCTCTGGGCATACATCGTCTCTCCCTCTACAAGTGTTCATCCCCTTCTTATTTCCTACTCCACTAGATTCCTTTATGGTTCTTCATATGTTATTGGTTGCATGCTGAACATTTACTATTCTTCATCATTTTTTGTATGCGTTACTGGCAACTTGTTAATGTTCCTAGAGCATTCAGACCTCAAGCATTATACCAAGAAGATATTCCTATTTTAGATTTTGTTATAGTCTATTTTTGGAAGAAGAACAAATTCCACCGACCTCTTAGAAATAGCAACATCATTAATGCATACACAGAGCAGAATGACTGTTACCTGTAATTGATGCATTCATTACTGTTGATCCAACAATTTGCATCAAGAGATCCTTTTCAAACCCTATGTTTCATGTTTACAATAGTTGACCAATAATTGCATTGATTCACATCGAAGATGTGCAATCAACAAATCACAATGCGCCCCATGTTTACACCTCATTCGTTCGTCCATCATCATCTACCAGCTCACGTTCTCATCTATCTTCTTCAAATCTATATACTATATTTATTTTTGCATTGGAGTGGCCTTTTCACCTTCTTAAATGATCTCTGCCACACTATTACCATTGCATTCAGTATTGCAGCATTACAAGGAATAACAATTGTTTCAACTACCAAGTTGAATGAATAGTTACATAAAACATAACTATCATTACCCTTATTGAAACTTCAAAGGGAGTGACTCCAAAGTCCTAGTGACATGCTATGTTCTCATTGATGAAGTATTGACCAACCATTCACTATTGATACTGCTAGGCTATTGTGATTTCGGTGAGACTCCTGATAATGTCCTGACAAGGTCTTCAACTCCCACCAACTAAACAGTCTTCCATACGTTCATTGTTGTCAGAACTTCTAATCAAAACATCGGTGAGAATTCATATAAACTCCCTTTGACATAGCACAGTCCCGCTGATTATAAGACAAACATCCATAGTTATTAGCATTCCCTATTGGGAATTTGGTGGAACACTTTTCATTGTCTCAACGATAACATCAAGTCACCTTAACACTGCCCATTGGAATATCGAGGGGACGGTGTGACGGCTCACACCAACATACAATCATCCCATCGATGAAACCACAAGACCCTACATCAGGTGTCAAAGAGACACCTGCCAAAGTCCCAACGACATGACCATCTCCTACTGAGAAGAGCTATTGGGCAATCGAGGGAACTAAAAACTTGGTCCCAACGAAATCAAACTATCATAGTGATGAAAGAGTTAAACATGATCTATAGGGAGAAGCTAAACTTTACGAGTCTTTACCATTGCCAACATATTGAAATATTTTCTCATTGAATGTCTTTGCCATATCTACTGTCAAGAGAAGTCGACCAAAACTAAAACCAAACCAAAACGAAGATGAAATGTTTTTTTGGGCGATGTAGGATAGCCTGTTCACCCGAGATGCTCTTGCATCAGATTCCTTCCCTAATTTCCTCCTTCTCGCCACCCATCCCACCTATGATCCCTCAACCTACATTGGTTTCTTCAGTTGCTCCTCCTGTCCCTCTAACAAGCCTAGGAATGCAACCCATGCCAAATGACCCTCCTAATTCTAAGCATCCACTAGATTAACTAGTTGGATAGATTGCACAAGCATCGATGACTTGTTGTTGCTCAAGCACTCTCCAACCAACCTCCCCCTAATCCCCCATCTTCTAGTCCTTTCCCATCTAGCACTTCCTAGGAAACAAAGGAAAGAAAACCAAAAATAATTCAGCTAGTCTTGGCTCCTTCCACTAAGCCTTCCTTAATCCCAATCATCCCTAACTAACCCCCATTCTCTCAATGTAAGAACTGGTAAAAATTAAGGTACCATGGACCTACAAATAACAATGAAATGGACTGCTTGCTAACATTTTTGAAGGGTAAATATAATAGTAATAGCCCATTACTATATTTGTAGAGAATTTAATTATCACTGCACACACAGAGATGGTTGGAAATAGGCTTGGACCACTCAATTAAACTAGACTAAATGTTGTAATCTAGAAAGCATAGAAGTAGATTATAGAAAGTGAGAATGAAGCCATGACAGTAGAAAACAACAAAAAGACAAACACATATTACTCTCTTAAAATGATGAAGCAAATCGAATGCTTACTAGCTTGAGGTCTCTAAAACAGTATGGAGATTGACAAAAGGCCATCATTTTAAAAGTTTGAAACATAGGGGAACACCAAAGGACATGTTAAACAAAGAATGAATAAAAATAGGAGTTATTTTTTATTTTTAGTTTTTGCATATATCAAATTTAAGTAAAAATAGAAGTGGCAGTGCAACCTCGAGAATAAGGGGAGAGTAATATTTTTTTTCAAAGGAAGAGTACTTAGAATAGGGTCCCATTTAGAGGGTTATCGCTTCTAAATTCACTAGTAGGTGCCCTCTCCATGAAAGATTCGTAGTGGTGGTGGAATAAAAACTATAACCTTTCCCATTAAAGGCATAACAAGATTTTGCAATAGGAAAACATAAGGCTTAAGCAAGTATTGGACAAGGAGAGAAAGTAACTAAGTGTTTGAAGCATACTAGAAAATTGTTGGGTGCTTTATTGCCAATTGACAATTGGAAATAGTTTAAACATCTTTCCCTAGTCCTTTTTGAGGATGTTACTTATCAATTTTCAAAGGAGAATTGGAGAATCATGTAGTAAACTAGAAAATTTCATATCCTGTAAAGGCTTCCTAAATTTTCTCAAGGGCACTAACTAAGTGAATTTTAAAATTCATCCTCCTAAGGATCAATATGTTAGAATCCTAAGAAGGATGTGTTTTGATTGTGTTTCACTAAGTGATACTTTGTAGATGTAGGATGATGCATTCACATGACACCATCCATAAACTAGACCCAATTGGTGCTGTAGGGTTTAATGTTGGTGTCAAGGCTTTCAAAAGATAATTGAAAGGACTTCCCTAGAAGCATATATCAATTATTTGTGGATAGCCTTGAAAGCCTATTAAAATGTAAGGATGCAAAAAGAACAATTATGGCTGCTTGCTAATAGTGTTAGAAGCTTATGCCAATGATGAGAGCTGACTTAGGAATCAGATCATAAGTTAAAAAATGATGGTTTCTATTCATGACTAATAATTTTGTTTGATAATTGTTGGACTTTCTAATTGATCTATTTACGCACGATAGGTATAATTTTGATGTCATTCCACTTAGTTTATTAGATTCTATATAGTTGAGAAATACATAATTCACATTTTTTAGTCTATTTTTGCACTCATTATAGTTTTTGTTACCCATAAACACAATTAAGATCCATTTCATCAATTTCCAAGTCCTTAACCACTCACAATTACTATATTGCTCGACCCTAAACCACTCTATTGCAATAGAGCTATTCTTTGTTCTCTACAACTCTATGTTCTTTAGGCCAATAGCACGCACCTTTATTTAAATCTATGACTCCCACTAATGGTCAATTATAACCCTAATTCATCTTACTACATTTTCTAAATAGCTACCTTCTTCGAGAGATTCTATAAAACACTCCTTTATTAATTTTGAAAATCTCTCCTTACATTCTCACTCTCTTAGGGTTTTCTCCCACATTCCTCCAACATTCCAATATTTTTTTGGAATCTCATGTCAAGCCTCTATTGTTGCAGATCAACTATTGCAAGAGACTCTCTTGTCAAAACCCTTGGCACACCTTGTGATCCTTCATCACCCTTATTCCTCCTCCATGATGCCCCCTTAGGTATGCACATCACAGTCACCATTACACTACAGTCAGACACCCAAACATTTCAATACTTTAAGGCTGAAAAATACTGACTAGTGATCTGACTAAGGCAAGCTATCCCTACTTTTGAATAGGTTATTTAGGATCCTGCAAGCACCATAGGGAAGCGGGAATTTAGGTGAACAACTCTTGAAAGTTGCAGTATCATGCAAGCAAAGGATTTGAGTGTCTACAAAAAGGTCACTAACACCCTCGTCGAACATCAATCCCTCAAAAAAGCCACTAGCGCCCCTGTTGGACACTAGAGACTGGGGAAGGTCACCAGTGCCCCTGTTAGACATGAGCATTCCTATTAGGTTGTTTTCATCTGATAGAACTTCCAGATCTGATTTCACCTCCAGAGCATCTCCAGATCCCTCTTTCAGCCCTCTGCAACCTTCAAAACTGCATTAGAAATCAAAACAGACATTATCCTTTTATCACTAATTTGTTCTTTTTAAATTCTTAATCGATTCCCATCTCCTGTTTCATTGTATTTAGCATAGATCCGAAATTGTTTGATTTCCTGCTATTAAAGAAAATCGGACTTAGTTAAAATAGCGCATCTAAGCACTGGAGTAGCGCTTATTTTCATTACAGCTCTGTGGAATATAGTGTTTTTGTGTCTATCACCATATACTGTACAAGATATATAGAACTTGTGGTCTCATAATAATCAGTAAAGACAGACAATGGAAAATTCTACTCATCTATTTGGTTGCAGCCTTAGATCAACATAAAGATTTATATACATTAAAAACATAAAATCGAAGACAATAAACAAATGCTCGTATTACTAAACAGGAATTTAGCTAATATAAGAAATATGGTTTTCATTTGCATTATAAGAAGAGACCTTGTGGTGTAAAGTCCATTATATACTTCACAATGTAACAGAAATCAAGCCTTCCTGGATAGATGCTTTTACAGCATTCAGCATTATCTGTGTTTTCCTTGAGATGGAGGGCCATAGAGAATCAGGCTTTCCTCCAGAATCTCGGATTCTCCTAACCAGCCTCGCGATTTCTTGAACCATAAAACTTTCCTGAGAAAACTCTGCTGTAACTATGTGCTCACTGGCCCTCGGGCCCCAAGCAATGCCCATTTCCGCTTTCTTGGTGTTTGTGGTTGAGAAAAATGATGCAGAGTTCTCCTCATAGGGAATCACAAAATCATGAAGACGCAGAATTCCTTTAGATCCAAAGAAACTTAAATCCATTGTCATAAGAGAGTGAAATGAACAATGAAAAGTTGCCACCCTCCCATCTTGCCACGAGAAAGTAGCCCCACAAGATGTAATCACTCCACTTTCATTCAAAACAGGCCCGGGATGTGCAATCACACTCTGAGGCATTTCGTAATCATTAGCCCATAAAATTGCCCTAATGCAATACCATCCAGCATCACCCAGTGCACCATGAGCATCCAAATCAGGCTTAACCCGGATGTCCTCTTCAAAGAACTTATCTGAGCCGGCATACGAGAAAGTACTCTGCACCTGCAAATAACCATGGAACACTGCTCTCTAGTTGCAACATTTCTAAACGGCAAAAGTAAGAGTAATCTATACCCACATCATTATTTTATTTTCTGTTGAAAAATCAGTTACCACCAAACAAACAGATGTAGAGAAACAAACCCAGATGACTGCATGCCACTAGTATGTATGCTATAAGCCGAAAGAAATGAGAAAAAAAATACAGAAGTGGGTACTTTGAAGTGGGAAAAAAGTTTTTGATATGGATTACCCACGAACAACAAATTGTCATGACAGTTACCCAGATTTTCGAAAAAGCGTGATATACTAAAACCTAGTAAAAAATCAGCATTAAAACAAATTTATGACATGGATTACCCAGATTTTAGAAAAGGGTGACGTATTTAAATCCAGTAAAAGATAAATAAAAATTATTGTGTTAAAGTGATGAAAAGGATTTACTTACCAACTTGAGATCTCCAAAGAGATCTGGGTTTTGAAGAAAGGCCTTCATTTTGGGAGTTCTAGGATGGTGCATCCACATGGTGCCATCCATGAACTGGACTCCGTTGTTATTACAGGCCTCTATGATGGTGTCAAGTTCTTCAACACAAAGTGCAGGGGGCTTCTCCAGAAGAATATGTTTCTTCTTGTGGGCAACCTTGACAGCCCATTCGAGGTGCAAGGATGTAGGCAGAGGAATATACACTGCATCCACACAGGGATCATCCAAAAGCTGCTCATAGCTTCCATACGTCTTTACTTCTGGAGGTAAGTTGTTAGCAGAGGCAAAGGCCTTGGCCTTGTCAACTGATCTGCTTGCAACAGCATACACGGAGCAACTGGGTGTCATTATAATTGCTCTGACAAGCTTTCTGGCTATGCTTGCACACCCCAGAATGCCAAACCGAACTACTTTCTCTTCTGCCATTTTTCCTGGACCACAAAACCTTTGCAAACCTGTGTGATAGGCAACTTCAGTACACAATAATGCATTGACTACAATTGAGTTCCTGTCTTTTTAAGTGGGTTTGTGGTTAAGTTTAAATTGTATGCTTGATTGTCCGGAGCTTTTGTAATCTTCCACTGTCAAAAGCTCCATAGTCCCGCCTCCAATCATGGACCCCACCGTTTGATGTCAGTGAAATATGACACAGTTTTTTATTATTTATTTTTAAATAGGAGTCGTTAGATTATTGACAATTGTAAAAGAAACATAAGTTGAAAAATCTGGGAAAATCAACCTTTAACTCCAAACCTGATCCACTCGCTCAACGGTGCTTATTTGTTGGCAGGGCTTAAATTCGACAGTTGTATAGCTGTCCTTATTTGTTAGCGGGGCTTAAATTCGACAGTTGTATAGCTGTATTTAGGCATTTTAGCTGTAAAATACAACTGAATTTTTGAAAACACTGTATCATATGAAAGGAGAGATTTTGGCCGAACTGTCAAAATTTATGTAGGATTATGATGATATATATATTTGGTTTTTATATAGTTTACTTATACTAAAGTATGTCATAGTATTTTAAAGGTACCATTGAATAGATAACTGTCATAAAAAAATTTGCTTGACAAGCAAGGTTGACTGTCAAATTTAAGCCCTCTAAATTGTTAGGGCTACGTAGTGTTGCCCCCCCAAGATTGGAATAAATAGTGCGGGAAAGCCAGTCCCATGACATGATTCAAGATTGAGAGAACAAGTTAGTAATCAACTTCTTGGATGCTAATATTACCAAGTCAGCGTTTAACATTTTAAAGGAAGGTTTGAGTATTACTATCACACCAAGCTTATTCTCAAAGATTTCATGGTTGAGGTCGATATCATAGTCAAGATCTTTACTCGATGACACAACGGAGGATATTAAAAAGATTGTCTCCATAGCTATTAGGCATGTTGGATTGTTAAGTGTAACATTCTTAAAAAGGAGTGTACTGTATTGAAGAGATTAAATGTAGTAGTCATGATATTTCCATAGTCCATGCTGATAGAATTGTAGTGTTTCTGGAAAAACTGTGTTGCTTTTTTGCCTCAACGTTTCGGATCACACTCCATGATCTATCATCAGGAAGAAAAGAAGAGAAAACAATTGATATACAAAAGAATTGGGCTCTCTTCAAGAGAGACTGAAACAAACACAAGGCTGGAAAAACATAACATAAACCGATAAGAACAGCCAAGCAAGCAGCAAAGCAGAGGAACAAAACCCTCATTGCAAACCCTATCAAACAGAGCCCTCAACAACGAATTATCACATTTAGTCATATAATACAACAACATATGTCTTCTCGCATATACACAGTTCCAATTACATAACAAGATATCTTGAGGCACACACAAACTAAAACATCCGCAATAAGCATCTACCCTCTAGACAAAATTCAAGACTTTCCCAGGTATAATAAGCACATTGATGAAAGTGTCAGAAATGGTATGGCTGAGATACCACTCAAAGGAGGAAGAATAAGACAAACAGAGAGAGAGGAGACACAACAAAAAATGCATAAACAGAGATTTGTAATTAAATAACAAAAACTATTTTACATAAAACAAATACAACTCAGAGCTACAACTCTGTTTCTCCTATACCTACAACTGCTACTCTCTCTAGAGCTAGCTGGACATTACACTTGTCCTTTTCTATTTGGAGATGCTCACTGCTCTTTCCTCTAACTGTTTGTTGTGCGTGTCTGCAGCTATCTGGAGCTCGACCCTTTGCACTCTCTCACTGCTGTATTCTTCCTTGTTGCTGCTGCAACAAACATTCCCTCTTCTCTGCACTGCAGTGCTGCTACTGCTCACAATATTCACTTCACACAAAACTTACTTTATTCTTCACATTCCTTCCTTTTGTCTTTTCCTTGCTTCCAAAAATCTGCCGCTCAAAATTTGAATCCACCTACCAACATTCAATAGACTGACCATCATTGAATAGAAACTGATAGGCCAGCAAGGGAGCATTAACTATTTGGTTAGGGGTGGCAGAAGGAGATCTCTGGAGATCTCTGACGGGGTTGGTGCATTAAATGCACACACACTCTAGATTAATAATTCCAATACTCCCCCTTAATATGGAGCCACAACACATTCATTCTGTGTCTCCGGAGCTGTCTGGAGCTTTCTTTCCAGAGCTGAAATCTAGAGCTATCAACAATGCCTAAGCTGTCTCTTAGGTGCTCAAAGCTCTCCTTCGACAGTGCCTTAGTAAATATATCAGTTAGTTGCTGCTCAGACCTACAAAATTGCAGTTTGATCTCTCCATTCTCCACTAACTCCCTTATGAAATGATAGCGGATCTCAATATGTTTGCTTTGTCCATGGAAGACTGGATTCTTTGTCAAGGCTATGGAGGAAACATTGTCACAAAATATGGTTGTACCATCTTCTTGCTATTCATTCAAATTTGCAAGGATTTTTCATAACCAAATAGCCTAACATGTTGCTGCATTTGCGGCTATGTATTCAACCTCTGCTGTGGTGAGAGAAACTATGGGCTGCTTCTTTGATGCCCATGAGATGGGTCCTGAACCCATGTGGAACACATATCCGAATGTGCTCTTTCTGTCATCTACACTTCCTGCCCAATCACTCTCTATGTAACCAACCAGCTCAAACTCACTAGATCTGGTGTACAATATGCCATAGCCTTGTGTGCCATTGATATACCTCAGGATCCTCTTTCCTGCTTGCCAGTGTGTGTCCTTAGGTTTCTCCATGAACCTAGATATCAGGCTTATCGCGTACATTAAATCAAGCCTTGTAGCAGTCAAATACATCAGAGTTCCAACCATACTCTTGTAGAGGGTTGGGTTCACTTCATTGCTGTTGTCCTCCTTTCTCAGTTTCAGACCTGTAGCTGTTGGTGTTAGTGCAGGCTTGTTGTTCTGCATCTTAAATCTTTTCAAAATCTATTTGGCATAGTTAGTTTGCAAAATAAATATGCCAAGCTCAGTTTGTTGGTCCTCAATGCCAAGAAAATATCTCAGTAAACCTAGGTCAATCATCTCAAACTCTTTCTTCATCACCTCTTTGAAATCAACAATGAAGAGATCACTATTACCAATAAAAATTAGATTATCTACATACAAAAAAGCAATTAAAATCTCATCATTGGCTACTTTGATGTAGAGCATGGGCTCACTACCGCTTTTGCTAAAGCCATTACTCAGTAGATAGGAATCTATCTTGTTGTACCATGCCTGAGGTGCTTGCTTAAGCCCGTATAGAGCTTTCCAGAGCACATATACCTTCTCTTCGTGCCCTGTGACTTCATAGCCAGGTGGCTGCTCCACATACACCTTCTCTTTCAACACTCCATTCAGGAAGGTTGACTTCACATCCATTTGATATACCTTCCACTTGTGTTGAGCTGCAATTGCTATGACTACCCGCATGGTCTCCAACCTTGCAACTGGTGCATAGGTCTCATCATAGTCTCTTCCAAGCTGCTGTTTATATCCCTTAACAACCAGCCTTACTTTATGCCTCTCAATTTTTCCCTCAGCAGTACTCTTGGTCTTATAGACCCACTTGACTCCAATCACCTGTTTACCCTTGGGTAAGGTTGTTAACTCCCATGTCCCATTCCTTTCTATTGCATCCAACTCTTCATCCATGGCCTTACACCATTTTTCTTCTTTCACAGCCTCTTCAAAAACTATTGGATCACCATGAGAGAACAAAGAAAAATCCATATTTTCATCAAACTCATCATACCTTGTATCTTCATAAATTTCGCTCACACTCCTTGTCTTTCTTGACATTAGAGAAGCGAGCGTAGGATCTGAACTGCTTTTGGAGTTACTGTTGCTTGACTCCAAAGTGCTCTGGAGCTGACTGTGCTGCTACAGTCTTGAATTGGCTAAATCTAAACTATTTTGGGAATGGCTCCGGAGAGCTCCAGAGTGCTCCGTTGCTTAATTTGCTTCACTACTAGAAGTTCCTGCTTCATTTCCACCTTCTTCATCATCTATGGGTATTGTTGTTGAGATACCTATGGTGGTGTCAACTATGCCATCCCACGATTCATTCTCAATGAATTCAACATCCCTGCTGATTATGACATTCTTTGTGATAGGGTTGTATAGCCTGTAACCTTTTGATTCTTCATTGTACCCAATGAAGATGCACTTTTCTCCTTTTTCATCAAAATTTTGTCTTTTCTCCTTAGGCACAAATGCATATGCCATGCACCTAAAAATATGTAGGTGCTCCACACTCCATTTGTCATTTGTCCATGCTTCTTGTGGAATTTTGTCCTTTATAGCCTTCGTGGGACTTCTATTTAGCAGGCATATTGCTGTTGTGACTGCCTCACCCCAATAATCATTTGACAGTCCCTTTGCCTTTAGCATGCTTGCTGCCATCTCTGTGATGGTTATGTTCTTTCTCTCAGTAACTCCATTTTGTTGTGGAGTATACCTTGTGAACTATTTTTGAATGCCTTCATACTTGCAGAAATTCATAAATTCTTTAGAGACATATTCTCCCCCTCTATCCATTCTGAGGACCTTGATATAATGGCTGCTTTGCTTCTTAGCCAAGGCCTTAAACTCTTTGAACTTCTCAAATGCTTTAGATTTATTCTTCAAGAAATAAACCCAAGTCTTTCTATTGTAATCATCAATGAAGGTCATGAAATATACATTCCCACCTAGTGTGGGGGTCTTCATGGGTCCACATAAATCTAAATGCACCAACTCCAATGGTGCTCTTGCCCTCCTTGAATGCCCTAATTGAAAGGGCTGCCTGTGCTACTTTCCTAAAATGCAGGCTTCACATTTCCTATCGAGCTCAACAATTGTTAGAAGCCCTCTAACCATGCCTTTTTTGGATAAAAGACTTAAAACCAAAAAAACTCAAGTGCCCATACCTTAAATGCCAAAGCTCGGATGGGACTTGGATGACTGACTTGAAGGATGATTGCTGAGCCACTGCTGTAGATGCCATCTGGAACTTGACAGGTGCAGCTCCAGAGAGTGCTAGAGACTGCAGCCTAAGGGGGAACATTCTATTTTTCATCATCTGCACTGCTGCAATGACCTTTGTGCTACCATCCCTATCATAGATGATGCATTCCCCTTTCTCCATCAAGATTCTATAACCATTTTGGACCATTTGTCCAATGCTCAATAGGTTATCTTTTATGCCTGGGGCATAATAGACATCCTGGATCTACATTTTCTCACCTTGCTTGGATAAGACTGTGATGATGCCTCTTCCTATGATAGGAACCTTTTGACTGTTCCCTATCATGATCTCAGAATTGACACTCTTGTCAATGGAGGCAAACAAATTTGCATTACCACTCATGTGGTTGCTACATCCACTATCCAGATACCATACTTCAGGGCTGCTTTGCTCAGCAAGGTTGCACACAATAAAAACCTTAGACTAATTTTCATTTTCAGCCTTGTTGTCATTTGCCACATTGGCATTTTGACTCCCTTGGTCACGCTATTTCTTCCTACACTCATTTGCAAAATGACCAAACTTGTGGTCCAGTAGTAACACTGCACATTTGACTTATCATACCTCTGGTTGGAGCTACTGCTCTTCTTGTTGTGGAAGTCCTACTATGAGGTGCTTGGTCCATCTTCCTGGTTGTTTGAGCCACCTCTTCCAGAGTTGCTTCTACCTCTGCCCCTTTGACCTCTTCCTCTACCATTTCTTCCTCTTCCCCTGCCTCTCACATTCCCTGTGCTTTGAATGCTTTCTCTAGGGAAGGAGTGGATCTATTTAGCCACTGCTCATGGGTAAGAAGAGAACCCATCAACTCATCAAGTGCCATTTTGAGAGGTCTCTGGTCTCTTCTATGGTAATGACTATTGGGTCGAATCTAGGGGGCAAACTTCTAAGGGTTTTCTCTATAATCCTTTGCTCATCTGTGGTTTCTCCATTTATCCTCAACTGATAAACCAAGGTGGAAACCCTTGTGTGAAATTCTGAAATAGACTCACTGTCCTTCATCTGCAGGGTCTCAAAATCTCTTCTATGGAGCTGGAGTTTCACTGATCTCACCTTGTCAGTTCCCTTGTAACTATTTTGTAATGTTTCCCATGCTTCTTTTGCATAGTTAGTTGCTGCTATTCTAGGGAAAATAACCTATGTCAAGGCTACCTCAATCAAATTGAGGGCTTTTGCATCATTTCTTCTTATCTCCTTTAGCTAGTTCTTCTGGGCGTTAGATAGGGCTGCAAAGGCTTTTGGGTCAGTCACATCTGTGAACCCACTGACCACAAGATCCCACAAATCATTTGCAACCAAGATGGTCTTCATCTTCTTTGCCTAGACATCATAGTTTTTTCCATCAAAAGAAGGTGGCTACTGCCAACTCTTGCTATCTCCTCCAGGCATTTTCAAAAATCAAAGGGAGATTGTTACTACCCAGAAAATTTTAAGGCTTTTCTTCAATACTCAGAAGGCTAAAACTTTAGATCTACCAACCTACGGCTCTGATACCATGTCAGAAATGGTATGGTTGAGACACCACTCAAAGGAGGAAGAATAAGACAAATAGAGAGAGAGGAGACACAACAAAAAATGCATAAACAGAGATTTGTATTTAAACAACAAAAACTATTTTACATAAAACAAATACAACTCAGAGCTACAACTCTGTTTCTCCTATCCCTACAACTGCTGCTCTCTCTAGAGCTAGCTAGACATTACACTTGTCCCTTTCTATTTGGAGCTGCTCACTGCTCTTTCCTCTAACTGTTTGTTGAGCATGTTTGCAGCGGTTTGGAGCTTGACCCTCTACACTCTCTCACTGTTGTATTCTTACTTATTGCTACTACAACATTCCCTCTTCTCTACACTACAGTGCTACTGCTGCTCACAATATTCACTTCACACAAAACTTACTCTATTCTTCACATTCCTTCCTTTTGTCTTTTCCTTGCTTCCAAAAATCTGCCGCTCAAAATTTGAATCCACCTACCAACATTCAATAGACTGACCAGCATTGAATAGAAACTGATGGGCCAGCAAGGGAGCATTAATTATTTGGTCATGGGTGGCAGAAGGAGATCTCTGGAGATCTCTAATAGGGTTGGTGCATTAAATGCACGCACACTCTAGATTAATAATTCCAACAGAAAGCCTCATAGTCTATTGAAAACTGAAGAAGTATTCAATCTTAATGCTAGTGAGTAATGTCAATTAGCTTCACACAAACTCCATTATTCCTCACAGTAATTTTTCAAAGATATTTCACTGTGGCATCATAATCCTCATGATCCACATTTGTGTTCAACTTTGAAAACTTGCAGACAAGAATAAAGGACATGCACCATGAGAGGAAAATACAGACTATGAAAGAATGAGGTTGCTAGCAATTAGAATTAGGTTTGCACCAAGCACTCAGGAGTAGTCAAAATACACATGATACCCAAAAAAGATTTTCAATTTAAAGCTATTACTATTGAACCTGAAATCCTTGAACTAAAGTTTGAAGACACTCTGTTGATTTTAATTTCTAATGAAGGAACAAAGTAGGTCTGAATAGAATCACCTCAATCTGACCTCAACATTAATGTTAATGTTAAACCAATAACATTTTGATTTAGCCCACTATGAAGCATCTGTCAGATCTTTCTATCAGATTTAACTGAAGCACTGAATACAACAAAGCAGGTGGTAACCTAGGCTGACCTTAGCTAAAAACAAGATACAACCTGCAGCTCTAGCAGAAGGTTACAGAAGCAAAACAAGAAACAACCTGAAAACAAGTACCAAATCTGGAAGAGTAGAGGTAAACTGAGTAGTGTGGAAAAACCCTGTACCATTCTAGAACCCTGAAAAGAATTGTTCCTACACTTGAATTAGCCAAATGATGTGAAAACTAATTCAATCATGTTTCCTGTATCTAGAGATGACTATGATGCAAGTTTTAATTTGGAGGCTAATTATATCCAACTGGAAAGTTGCCTCTTTGTTTTTCCAACATGGAAAAATATGTTAAAGTTTTGTGATTTCAATTGTAGGATGAATCCCAACATTAGTTTTTGATTATTATAAGCGCTTTTAACTAGAGCTATGAACTAGAAAGGGTTTTGAAAAGGCCCCTTAACCTTGTACAACAAGAACAAACTGCAACCCCATGAATCAAGAAAACCAACTACAACAAGAGACAAGAAACAGTAAAGAAGCAAGCCTTAAACACAACAAGGCCATAGCAAAGGGGAAGCCCTAATCAATATCATGGTGGTTTAAAACCAAACCTCACCAAAGAACTCTGATGAGGAAATTGAGTTGTCTTGCCTTTTTTAGAAGCTGAACCAAGCTCATCCAAAGGATGCCTATTCTTATCCTTTAAAGGAGTCACCTTCTCACTTCCACCAGGACCAACCATAACAATATCCTTATCTTTTCTTTCATTCCTTGTAGCACAACATTTATTATCATTATTCTCACACTCTTTCCCATGCTCATGAGTTTGGTTAGTGGAATTGGAGAGGTTCCCAACTTTATGACAAAGTAGAGAAACCTGCGAAGATGACTCGTAAATAATTTTCTGCTCCCAAATACCAAGTTTGGAGCACAGTTTAATGACTTTGGGCAGTACCTTATTAATATCAACACTCACACAAAATCTAGCAAAAACTAGATGCTTCATAGATTTAGTAACATTGTCAATAGATAAAATTGACCTAGAGCATTTGCTATACCTCGGATTATGGCTTCAGTCTAGTACCCTAAAGGAAGCCCTGGGGGCCTAACCCAAATAGAAACCCTATTGAAATTTTCCTTGGCTACATCAAAACCTGGAGACCATCTTTTCACCAACAGATTTGACTTACCAAGGAACTAAGGACCTCCCTGCAGGACAGTCTTGCTTTCCTAAAGAGATCGGAAGGAGAAAACAAAAAATCCATTAGACATGGCAGCCACACTGATCTGATCAGACTGACCCCATCTTTTTTGAGCCCATTTTCTAACCACATCAATATTTGGGTGAAAGCTCAAGAGAATCTCCCAATAAGGGCATTCTCCATGTAGGCAATAACTTTGTCAACATCATCATCAAGGACCTACAAAAAGATGCAAGAACCATCTAAAGCATTTGGAGAAACACCCGGATAGATGTCAGAAGCATGCAAAGAAGAAGAGGAATCCCCCACCAACGGTTGAGCCAAGGGATCTCCAGACTGATCTACATTAGCTGACGAGTTGATTTGCAGGTTCATATTGGAATCCTGCAAAACCTACTTAGAAAGGGGACCCAAAGTAGGAGTACCCTCTCCAGGAAAACCCTGCAACATGCAAGGTGGCAACACCCTACCAAGGTTCACCACATCCAAAGGTGAAACATAGTCATTTAGATTTCCCTGATTAGAAGCAGGCAAAATAGGGGTGACTTCCAAATGGCCAAACTTCGAGCCAATATCAACATGACAAGAGGCCACCATAGGGGAATGAGAGGACTCCAATGCTCCAGACACATTTCCCTTAGCAGAAACCCTAGCATCCTTTGCAGGGGCCATTGGAAGAGAAAGGAAACCGTGCTTTAGCACCCCATAAAGCCTAGAAAAATTAGAATTTGAAAGAGCCACAGAAGGCCCCTTCCACACCATAGACCACTGCACCTCCAACCAGATATCCAGGAGAGATTCCTCCTCTTCTTCATTCGTAGAGAGATGCCATTCATTAGATCCACCATCATCATCCTCTTCTCCATCGTCATCCTCTCCATCTTCATCCTCTCCCTATAGGGGTGATCTTCTCTTTACCTACAAAAAACTCTGGCATTGTCTGCTTTGTCCTCTTCCGCACCCGCTCCTGCTCATAGTTTTTTATACAATTTCTAAATTAATATTTGTATTGTTAACAATAACAATAATAGGAATGTCAACATTAGTAAACACAGTTGTACATCTAATTTTCCATAAATGTAAAAGAATAACACGTCTTATAGAGTCAGAAACAATATTATTCATTAGACCCAGGCCAAACAATGCCTCTTTCCAAGTTAAGTGATAACCAAATAAAGTAGGAAAGTCTTTAAAAACTGCATTCCAAAGGATTTTAGCAATGTTGCATTCCTAGAAAAGATGTTTGATGGTTCAATGGCATGACAGTTAAGACATTTGATGAAAGAAATATAAACAACACTTACACTATACTGTTAGAACTATTAACAATAAGAGCTGAATAAAAATATACAAAAAACTTATATGCAGCTACAAAGACTAATAGATAATGAAAAATAATACACTATATTCACTTCTGAATCTACTGTTCTTTTTCATACTGAAAACAACAAACATAATCCTGAAGAAATATAGCTTTACAATAGTCTGACTAAAGCTAAAAAACACTATGGTAAAAGCAGTTTTAAATCAAAAAATAAAACACTATGTATACTATGTAAACATGCAGTTATTATGCATTACCATGCATTATAAAAACTATAAATAAAATAGAAAAATAGAGAATCAAAGTTGTTGATCATGCATGTCTTGCATGCCTTCAATCTCCCCCTGGATAATCAATGGGGATGATGCTCAACTGGGCTCTCAAAGTGACAAAAGTAGCTACAGGAAGAGCTTTAGTGAAGACATCAACAATTTGTTTAGATGTAGGATAGAACTTCAATTCAAGTTGTCCATCTTGAACCAAATCATGAATAAAATGATGTCAGATCTCAATGTGTTTCGATTAAGCATGAAACACTAGATTTTTGGTGATTGTAATGGAGCTGTTGTTATCACAAAAGAGAGTAGTTGGATGTTCTTGTATGAAGTGTAGATCCTCTAAGATCCATCTAATCCAAATTGCTTGACAACTTGCTATTGTGGAAGCAATATATTCTGCTTCGACTGAAGAAAGAGCCACAGTTTCCTTCTTCTTACTACTCTAAGATACAACTCCACAACCAAATGAGAAAACACAACCAAATGTTGATTTTCTATCATCCACTGAACTAGCCCAATTAGAATCTGTATAACCAACTAGTTCAAATTTTTTAGTAGAAGAATAATGGATGCCAAAATTGTGAGTTCCACTCACATACCTTAATACTCTTTTTGCAACATGCCAATGAGACTTATGTGGATCCTGCATGAATCAAGAGATGAGGCATACAACATACATAATATCAAGTCTAGTTGTAGTGAGGTACATGAGGCTCCCAACCAAATTTTTGTACAAAGTGGCATCTACTTTGGAACTTGCATCTTCCTTGGTTAATTTGTCACCAAGGACTAAAGGAGTTGCAACTGTTGTGCATGAATTCATTCTAAACTTTTTCAATAAATCAGCAATATACTTGCTTTGAGAAATAAATATACCTTTTGGTTGTTGTTGCACTTCTGCACCAAGAAAATAATGTAAGAGTCCCAAATCTGACATTTCAAATTCCTGTTTCAATGCTATTTGAAATTCCTCTAAAAGACTTTTGTTATTACCTATACAAATAAGATCATCAACATAAAGGCAAACAATGAGAATATCATTACCAACATGTTTGACATACAAGGTTGGTTCTGAGGGGCTTCTATTGAATCCCTTCTTCAAGAAATAACTATCATTCCTTGCATACCAAGCATGAGGGGATTGCTTCAACCCATAAAGTGTTTTCTTCAACTTGTAAACCAACTATCCTTTCCTTGAATTTCATAGCCCATGGGTTGTTCCACATAAAATTCCTCATCTATATAACCATTAATGAAGACTGATTTTACATCCATCTAATATACAAACCACTTATTTTATGCAAAAATTGCCAATATAATTTTGATCCAGTATCAAGTCTTGCAACTAGAGTGAAGGTTTCTGAGTAATCTATTCCATGTGTTTGTGCAAATCCCTTGGAAACTAATCTTTCCTTGTGTTGTTTCATAGAACCATCAACATGATATTTTACCTTATAAATCTATTTGACACTAGTCACTTTTTTATCTTTTGGAAGTTGCACTAATTCCCATGTATTATTTTTATCTATTGCTTCCATCTCTTCATTCATAACATTGATCCATACTTTCTCTTTTACTATTTCTTCATACACAAAGGGTTCAACTTGAATTTGACTAAGAAAAGAAAAAATTAACAATTGGATTTATATTTGTACTCCTCTGATAAATTTCATTTAAACTTCGTACCTTTCTTGAAGAGCTTGGACTTGATGTTGGAGTGAAACTATCACCCAAATTTGAGCTATTAGAAGAACTTGGTAAACTTGACCTCCTGTTGGAGCTTGAACTTCCACTTGAACTTGTGGGGAGAGGAGGAACATTGTCATCTTGTATGTTCATAATTATTGGTGTTTTTTGTTGTACACATTTTTGCCATTGTCATACTCTCCCTTCATCAAAAACCACATCTCAACTCACAATCCATTGCTTTGTGTCAAGATTATAAAATCTATAACCTTTAGTTGCATAAGAATATCCCACAAAGATACAAAGTTAGGATTTTGCATCCAACTTCTTCTACTTCTAAACTAGAATATGAACATATGTTAGACAACCAAATGCATGAAGATGAGCTACAAAAGGCTTGTGACCACTCTAAGCTTCCTTTGGAGTGATGTTCTGAACTACTTTTGTGGGGCTTCAATTCAAAATGTATGTTGTTGTTGCCATTGCTTCTCCCCAATAACAATCAGGAAGGTTTTTTAACTTCAACATACTTCATGCCATTTCCATAATGGTATGGTTCTTTCTTTTTGCAATACCATTTTGTCAGGGATATAAGTTGTAGTAAGTTGTCTCTTGATGCCATAATTGTTACAAAAATTAGAAAAATATTTTGAAGTGAATTCTCCCCCTCTATCTACTTTGAGTATTTTGAGATAATACCCACTTTGATTCTCAACCATAGCCTTAAATTTCTTAAAGTATTCAAAGGCTTCAGATTTCTTATTAAGAAAATAGATCCATTTGTGGCGAGAAAAATTGTCAGTGAAAGTCAAAAATTAAAGATTCTTACCCAAAGATGGCTCTTTCATAACACCACAAATGTCAGCATGCACAAGCTCAAGAGGAGCTTTTGCCCTCCATGATTTGTTTACCAGAAAACTATCTCAGTATTGCTTGCCAAGTGCACACCCTAAAAGAACTTTTTCTTTTTCTGGAATCACTGGAAGTCCTCTCACCATGTTCTTTTTGTGAAGCAAACTCAATCCTTGAAAACTCAAATGTCCATAATGCTTGTGCCATTACCATGAATTATCTATGGTTGGGCATGCACATTAGTAGAAAGCAATGTGAGAGGAAATTATAACCTATTCTCTGTCATAGGAGCCTTTTCTACAAGATGATAATTTGCTGATTTATCAAATGCTTTGCAGCAATTGTCTTCAAACACAACTTTATAATTTTTTGCTACAAGCTAACCAATACTTAAAAGATTATGATGTAACTTTGACACATGAAAAGAATCATGAATATGAGTAGTTCATCCTTGCTTAGTCTTTACAACAAGGGCACCCTTTCCCATCACATCAACCTCTTTATCATCACCAAATTCTACTTGACTTCTTATATATTCATCTAATTTGATAAAGAGATCAAATTTACCAGACATAGGATTTGAGCAACAGGTAAGTACAAAGAGTTGTGGGACCAAAAAGTTGCCACATGACTTTTTCATCCCATACAAGGCAAAATGTGAGCATGTTATAACGCACTCACATTATAGCGTGCTCGCATTTTGGCCTCTTAAAAGTCAAAAATAAAAACCAAAAAATAGAAAGTCGTGGCTCATTTCATCATATTGGCAAGCAAAAATAGGTTTTAGAGTGTAAGCATGTTAGAAGAAGAAGGATTAAAGCAATTTCTAAGTGGATTCAACATTTTCACCATGTCACCTCACTCCCGAGGACATTGTGAAGGAAGTGTAGAGGGTGCAACAACCGAACAAGGTAGGGTTTGATTTATTTTTGTGAATTTGAAAAGAAATTTTTACTTTTGCAATGTTTGATTGGTTTTTTATGTTGAATTTATAGTCAATGAGGCACCACAAAACACTAATCCAGCAAGGGAGGCTAAAAAAAACCCCCAAAACCCTCAAAACCCCCTACCTTCACATCCTCACCATGAAAGAGACACACAAGAAAACTATTTAGGGAAAATTGGAGAAAACAAAAAACATCTTGAAACCCTAATTGAAATGTTAAATAGTCCAAGTGCAAGCACCGATCATAGGAGAGCCCTTGCCAAGTCATTAGGGTGATTTTTTCTCACATTGAATCGGTGACAAACCAAATCATCATGTGGAATGACTATAGGGAGAGGAGTCGACAATATTATGTTGACAAATGGTCTTACAAATAAGTGAAGGACAACAAAATTACAAAATTTGCATTATGTTCACAATTTATCAATCCTAAAACTAGCCAAACACTAGAAGAGACTTGTAAATGCTTCCTAATTCATTGGTGTGAACAAAGATATATCCCAAAACTTTTTGAATAGATGGTGCATGGTCTTCATGAGAATCCATGTAATAACAATTAGGTGCCACAATATTTCTTGAGGAAACTCTATTGTGAGTTCATCCTCAAGGAGATTCCTAATTACTTTGACATTCAAGAGTTCCAGAGCAGAGGTGGTGGCTCTACCCAAGATAGAAAGAGGGCACATCGAGACTAAAACTACGTACCTAGACCTCTCATTAGGCCAGCACATGTCTCACTCCCTTTGACTTTGAATGAGAGTGTTGAGGTGGAGACACTGCATTCATTGAGATCTCTCACCCAATCTCTAGCATAGCATGATGATGATCTCACCCAGGCTGATAAGGGTGAGAGCAACAGGTGTCGTTTGTCCTCACATCTTTGTAGTTCATTTGGAAACTTGTGTGATTATGGGACATAGGAATCTTGGGATGATGTTACGATGTGGGGGTAGCAACCAGTGATGGATATATTCATATTGGATGATATTGTTCTCACAGATGATGTCTTACATTGTACGTTTGGTATTGACTCCTAGGTAATTTTTTACAAGGTTCATCTTGATTTAATATATTTGTATTTGAAATTTGTAATTAATTTTATATGATTATCTATATTGTAAGTCAAAATTAATGTATGTAATTGTCTACACTATGAAATTGTAGGGTCAGAGTCTTCATCCTGCATCTGTTAGCCTTCTAGTGACAGGTTATGAAAGGAGGTCGAGCTAGTAGGTATGCAATTTATCACATGATAGTAAATATAGTGCATATATCAATGGTAATATTATTTAGTTACAATTTGATAATCAACAGGGAGCTTCACCATCACCTCTACAATTTCCTTGGTCCCCTAGACGCAGAACCACTGTCACGGGGGTAAATTTAACCATTTGTAATCATTATGCATTTAAATAATGTTATGTATCTATTTTGGTCAAATAACCTTGAACTCTATTTTCAAATGTTGAATATGGAGACTCCTCCTCATCTTCATTAGTCAGCGAAGGAAGGCATTGATG
This sequence comes from Cunninghamia lanceolata, assembly GCA_027924645.1. Lineage (NCBI taxonomy): Eukaryota > Viridiplantae > Streptophyta > Pinopsida > Cupressales > Cupressaceae > Cunninghamia > Cunninghamia lanceolata. Next base: position 1,247,370 of record BSBN01000845.1, read on the forward strand.
CAGTTGTGTTTTCTACAAATCCTTTGACTAAGGTATGAGCCAGTAACATGTAAATGTCATTTTGTATTTCTTGTTTTATCTCATATCATTTAATGTACATAAATAATATTTATGTTTAGTCAATTTTGCTTCTTGATGCTTCTCACAGGAGGTCACAACTCCAACCCATCTAGCTACAAAAGAAAAGAGATAAAAAATGATCAAGAGAGATCATCAACTAGCAGTAAGTGATCGATTACATATGCGATGTTATATATTTCATGTTTTCTATATTAATGTGCATATTGTTTGATTGTATTAATAGGTGGAGCTGCAAAAATTTCTGTCGAGGAGGTTTAGTCGACGAGAGAGAGGATGAGTTATTGATTGACTCTCCATCTTCACAGCTAAGCAAGGGCCGCTGATTATTTGATAGTAGTTCATAGGAAACTAGATTTTGGGACTTTTTTTTTATGCCTAGATGGCTTTGTATACATAGTTTTGTATGTTACTAATGTATATCTTTGTATATGCATGTATGGATATATTTGTACATGTGCCTATATGTCTTTATATATAGACTAGATGTTATGTTCATGACATTATGTATATGACAGTTTACATTAATTATTTAATAAGATGATCAATTATCATTATAGGAATTTGGTTTTACAAGTGCCAATTGAATTTACTTGAAAGTTCATAAATCCTTTTCAGAAAATCCATTTTATACATATATTGCAATCATTGCATTCCATGAGATTGTAAATTTCTTTGGGGCATCATGTCAAATAGTTCACGCATCTTGTCTATGCTTCCATGCTTTGCATACATGTCTACAAGGGTAGTTGCAAATACATGTGACAAAATTCCTGTATCCTTTATGCTTTGATGGTTGTCCAAACCCTATTCCAAAGATTCCATTTTGGCATAGGCAAGGAGGATGTTGGATAAGGTTGTGGAATTTTCTTTTAGACATGCTAATTGCATTTGCTTGAAATTTTCTTTTGTGCATTTGCTTGAAAGTTTCTAAAGCCTTATTGAAAAATCCATTTTGTGCATATCTTGCAATCATTGCATTCCATGAGATAACATTTGTTTGAGGCATCATGTCAAACAATTCACTTGCCTTGTCTATGATTCCAAACTTTGCACACATGTCTCCTAGGGCAGTTGCAACTACAACATATGTCAAAATTCCCATATCCTATGCTTTGATGGATGTCCATAGCCTGTTCTGAAGACCCCATTTTGGCATAGACAAGGAGGATGTTGGCTAAGGTTGTGGAATTTGGATTTACATCCGCCAATTGCATTTGCTTAAAAGTTTCTAAAGCCTTTTTGAAAAAATCCATTTTGTCCATATATCTTGCAATCATTGCATTCCATGAGACATCATTTCTTTGAGGCATCATGTCAAATAGTTAACCTGCCTTGTCTATGCTTCATCACTTTGCATACATGTCTCATAGGGAAATTGTAACTACAACATCTGATGAAATTCCCATATCCTTTATGCTTTGATGGATGTCCATAGCCTATTTCAAAGATCCCATATGGGTATAGACAAGGAGGATGTTGGATAAGGTTGTGGAATTTAGCTTTACACCTGCCAATTGGATAAATTCTTGAAAGTTTATAAATCCTTTTCAAAAAATCCATTTTGTGCATATCTTGCAATCATTGCATTCCATGAGACTGTGCATTTCTTTGAGGCATCATGTCAAATAGTTCACATGCCTTGTCTATGCTTCAACACTTTGCATACATGTCTACAAGGGTAGCTGCAAATATAACATGTGACAAAATTCCTATATCCTTTATGCTCTGATGGTTGTCCACACCCTATTCCATAGATCCCATTTTGGCATAGGCAAGGAGGATATTGGATAAGGTTGTGGAATTTGGTTTTAGACATGCCAATTGCATTTTCTTAAAATTTTCTTTTAGACATTTGTTTGAATGTTTCTAAAGCCTTATTGAAAAATTCATTTTGTGCATATCTTGCAATCATTGCATTCCATGAGAAAATATTCCTTTAAGGCATCATGTCAAATAGTCCACCTGCCTTGTCTATGCTTCCACACTTTAAATACATGTCTCCTAGGGTAGTTGCGACTACCATGTTACATCCCCAACTTGTGATTTAGTTTAATCTTACTTTTGTATGGTAATCAGGATGTTTAGTTAAGAGTTGAATGATTAGATGTTGTGGAAAGCATCAGACTAATCATGGTTTATGAGGAAACTAACTTATGCTAGTTAGATATGAGATTTTAAGATTGAAATGATTATCTAATTATTATGATTTATCAATCATATGATGATACACTAATCATGAATTTCTGGTGGTGAGTTTGATTAGGAAAAGAAATCATCCTTCAAAGATGGAAGGAGAGTATCATTTGGGAGGAAGAGATAGATGTCTAGAAATGGGCCAAATAGCCATCTGAGTATCAGATTCTATGTCCTTATGAACCCTCTGTAAGTTGTCTTGAGTCATGTTTTCTTTCTAGGAAATCGATCTCCTTTTTGGGTCATCTTGTCGGTGGAGCTATCTCAACAATGGTTATGATGACTAATTGACATTCCTTGAACATCGTCGAAAGTAGAGAGTTAGTCTTGTAAGAGATAAACAATTCTCTTGTTTTCTTATTTCTAATTTGGTATATTATTTCTTTATTCCTTGTTTATCGACAAAGGTTGATAGTCGATTGAGGGGGAGTATTACTTGACCCCGAAAACCACAAACTTTTAGTGTGTCATCCTTTGTTTTCATTATGATGATGATCTATGGTATTATAGAAGTTATTTAACCCTTATTATTTAGCTAAGGGTGATTATATTTATTTGGACCTCTTTAGAGGTTGATGTCAATAGTATCTTGACTATGCATATAGCTATATTATTTTATCCATATTCTTGCCATTCCGATATCCATCACCCATGAGGAGTGGGAAGAGAGATTTAAGGCTGAGTGGATGCTTTTTATAGCCCTCCTCATGGACCAACCAAGAGTGGACTGCGTGGATCAAAAGATCTTGCAAGGTGGCATGAAGAAAATACATGCAAAGAACCATGTTTTGATAGTTATCGAAGGCTATCAAAGGGATACTTCATTCTGATCTATCATTATTTTGTGTCTGGAGAAAAAGAAAGTGGGGTGGTGAATAACTGGGAGTTATCATTTTAACAGTGGGCTACAAGGTTGTCACAGCCAGGAGATAGGGCGAAGAGGCTCGAAGCCTAGCATGCAAGACATTTATCACTGTGTTGTATCTCAAGTATGATGACTTAGAGCTCATGGCTCATACATATAATGGTTTCCAATATAGTTTTAAACCTTTGTTTTTGGAGGACGTCGACTGTGTCGACTTGAGGGAACTAATCATATATGTGCATATGACATATTGAGTCATGAATATAATTATATGTATATCTTGATGATTATCTCTGAATGTTGAAGGCTATTGAAGCCTCACTGTATTGTTTTTGTGATGATTCTTTGAAGCTACTGTGTTTTAGTGGCACTCAGCCAGCTTGAGGCTGTAATACCTTCGCTGGTTATGCATGCATGTGCACCTATGAAATACCAGTTAACTGGTTGAACCATGTATCTTTAATAATGTTTTCTTTTAATTACTTACAAGTCGATAAGACTTGAAAACTTGGTGTTTATTATTGAGCCCAATATGGTGATAATCTTTAGTTAAAGGCAGGTCGAGGGTATCAGCCTATGGTATTGATAGCACAGAATTATTGCATTCCATAATAATAATGGTCGTAGCCATGATAGATGCAAACATTTTTAACTCAGTGGTACAACTGAGTTGGTGCTGTGACCACTTGATTATATTTCTAACCCGATAGTAAATGATGTCGAGCCTTGACTGTTTGTTCAAATCATGGTTATTATGACTCTTCATGGAGACGAGTGGGTTATTATATACATACATATATATTATGGCTTTCTTAGCAGCCACAAATTTATGTCATATTCCCAATGTGAAGTAATTACTTGATAGGTTCTTTGATTACAAGAACTTACCCTGGTTATTTTATAAACTAGTGGTATTAAAGAAGGTAAATGCCAACTTTGCAAAGGGCAATTATTTTTATATAGTTGGCATTAGGAAAGTCTCTGAAGGAAGAACTTATAAAAGAGATCAACTCTATGAGTCTTTATGAGCATTTCATAGATATTATGATTTGAGCCTAACCTTGAAAATAGGTAAACAAAGTAAACACTGACTGAGTAGGGTTAAGTGTTGAAACCAAAAATGTACTTGTTAGTTTAAGAAATTGAGGATAGTGTGACATGGAGTCACTAGTTCCCAAATGTCTAAGAAATCAAGGACCCTATGAATGGGTTTTCAAGAAAAGAATCGAATGTCTAAGGAATGGACTAAGATGTATTAAAACTTATTTATTCTAGACCAAGAAGGGTAAAAAGTATGTTTACTGTAGGACATGACAACTTATAAGTCGAGTCAAGATGGTGGACATATGACAACATTCATTACATAATGTTTATGTATGTAAATATTTGGCTAAAGTAATGTATCCGTCTCTGCATGCATTGTCAGTCCATAGTGCTCCAGAAGGCATAATGTCTCCAATAGTGTCATACATAGTTAGAGTGGATCTATAGTTGTGTGACTGTGAGGCATTATGAAGGACATAACACTAGAGACTCAGATGGATAACCTAACGGTTCCTTATATCTATCCCTTCCGTGAAGGGTAGGGCTGTTTCTAGGTAGAAAGTTGTGCAAGGGACTGCCGGTTTGTGGTTGGAGGAAAAGCACCTAGATGGTGCCCTCCTTCCCAAGCATGAGATAAGCTGAGGCTTATGAAGATTGATGTCATATGTTCCAGATACAGTGTTATTTATTTTATGACTTGATAGTCAGTTATTATGTATAATTTGATGTTGGATGCCTTGAGCATAGCTTTGTACATGTATCATCAAAGCTATTCACTAATGATATGTAATTGGATATTGAAAATTGTAAGTTTTGTTATATTCTGATTTAAAATAACATGCTTAATTATCAAATGATAATGATTCATTTTTGTCTACCCTAATTTGGATAATCATGATTTAATCTAATTCTTGATTAAGATGAATAATTATGTTATTTTTTTTTAGCATTATGGAATGTGATGTTACATATGGTATCAAAGCTACCAGGTTCAATACATGGACCTATGAGCTCACTACTTGATGATTACTTTTACCCAACATTAAGTATGCTAATTTTTGGATGTTCTATACCAGAATGGTAAGAATTAGAACAACACCCCAAAAGAAGGTAGCATAACATGGACATTACCTATGTCATCAAACGGTCTTGAGGGAATTTGTCTCAAGGATGAGAAGATTTGAACAAACTGGATGCCTAGTAGGAGCATGGTTAACTAACAAGGAAACCTTCATTGATGCCGTGAAACATATCAAGTAGGTGTTAAGAAAAGAAGAAAGGATGGCTGCCCCTAACTCTACTGATGCATTAGCAAAACCCTCTGCACCTAAAGCACCAGTTGTGGAAAATAATCCTAGGGATTATGATGTATTCGAGGAGATTGTGAAGGAGTACCTGCGTGTACCCTCACCTCCTAAAACTGAAATGATAAATCTCAAGGTTGAGAAATGAATATGGGAAGTTATCCCAAACTATAAATGACTTGCAGTAGCAAAGTGTAATCAAAATTTTGTAATTTTGGTGGATTATATGTAATCCAATGAAAACTACAATGCAATTGCAAAATTATGACAATCTTTCCTTTCTTGTTAAAGATTACATGAATGAGAATAGATTTGTATTATGAATGGATTAAATGACATGGAAAAACTAATCTGTGATTAATCTGCAAACTTTAGGAAGAAGTAGATTGCAGCAAAGGTTCAGATTAGAACCAGAATGGAAGATAGCCAAGATGAAGGGCAACCTTCAGGGCACTCTGAAACTAAACTTGATCGAATCATTGCCTTATTTTAGGATACAAGAGTGAGAGTAGGAACTCTCAAACATGAAGTTAGGGCTCGGCAAGAACCCAGGCATGATGCCTATGATGGGGGATATGATGAGGCATGTCATAATGATGCCACCCAAAGTGAGCACAAAGAAAATAACTCTGAGGCTAGAGAAGAAGTGGATAGAAGGAGCCATATGGCTATGGAACTATCCCAAGACATGAAAAAGGTTATGCCTCTTAAATTTGATGGATCTATATGTAGAGATGCCATGGAGGCATGGCTTACGAAAATGGAAAAGAATTTCGAAATCAGGAACTATAATGAGGCCACTAAAGTAGTATGGGGGGCATTCCAGTTGGCAGGTGAAGCATCCACTTGGTGGATGAATAAAAAGATGGAACTAGGCTTGAGGTCTACAAGCCTTACTTGGGACATGTTTGTGGAATGTTTTAGGCAAAGATGGTTGCCACAACTATTCTATGACCAGAAGCTTATAGACTTTTAGAATCTAAAATAGGCTGATTTGTCTGTGAATGAATATTGGGAAAAGTTCAACCGCTTGCTTAAATATGTGCCGTAGTACCAACAAGATGAGAGATTCTATATTTAGAAGTTTATAATAGGATTGAATGCCTAGATTGTGGGCGAGGTTGATGTTCATGGTCCTACTACAATGGACCAGGTCTGTGAAAAGGCCATCAAACAGGAACAAAAACTGAAATCTATGTCAGCTTATAGAGAAAGGAACCAAAAGAGATACAATTGGTCCCAATCCTTGCAATCCTCTATAAAAAAGGGGAATAAATAGGATTATTCTAAGAAAAATGATAAGGGGACCAAGCATAAGAAAACTGAGTCCAAGGGAGAGAAAAAGGGCAATAACTACTCCAAGAAGAATGGAGACAATTCTAGAAAACCTCAGGAGAGGCGCGAACCAGTGGGAGGGTGCTTCACATGTGGCAGAGATCATTATGCAAACCAGTGTCCTAATAAGACACAGGGAGAACAACTAAGAGGAAACCCTCTACCCTCTCAACAAGCGATGTTCCAACAACACATTCATGCAGCCTTGGACAACAGGCAAGCCAAATACCAAATAACTCCCATTGAGATAATAGGTATTTTATCTGGTCATTCAATTTTAGTTTTAATTGACACTGGTGCTACCGAGTGTTTTGTTTCTCCTAAAATTGTAAAAAAAATTCCTAGAAAGGTTGGATTCATGGCAAACTCATGGTCTATAGAATATGCAAACCAAACCAAGGCTTAGGTAGAGCAATCCATGTTTGAGGCTAGGGATGAACTTCTGAACTTCTCCACGGAAGTAAGTCTTTATGTAGCTCCACTAGGCTTGTATGATGTTATCCTATGTATAAATTGGTTATGGAAACATCAAGCCAAAGTGGATTGTTATGCTAAAATAGCAGAGTGTCTAGATGATTTAGGAAACACAGTCTTTCTTCAAGGAAAACTTAGGGAAGTGAAACTAAGACAAATTTTTGCCCTACAAATGAAAAGAGCTCAAAGAAAAGGATGCCCACTTTTCACTGTCAAAATGGAAAAACTAAACGAGACTGAGGAAACTTATTTCCAAGATGACTTAATGTTTTATGAATCTCAGAAACATAATGAAGTTGGTAAGGAGTCCATAGGTCAGGAAAGATCAGATATGGATAGGTATCTTTTTCTCAAAGATTTTGAGGACGTATTTTTAGATGAGCTACTAGGATTACCTCCTAAAAGAGCCTTTGACTTCTCCATTGATATAATTCTAGGGTCAAAACCTATTTCTAAAGCCCCCTACAGAATGACCACCACAGAATTAATGGAGCTAAAAGCTTAATTACAGGAATTGGTAGATAAAGGGTTGATTAGACCCAATGTGTCACCTTGGGAAGCACCGGTCATCTTTGTGAAAAAGAAAGATGTTACCTTGCAGTTATACATAGACTACCACATGTTGAATAAAGAAACCATTAAGAATAAGTACCCGTTACCTAACATCGATGATCTTTTCAATTAAATGAGGGGTGCAACTATGTTTTCAAAGATTGATCTTCAATCAGGGTATGACCAATTGAGGTTGAAGGATGAGGACATCCATAAGATAGCCTTTAGAACAAGGTATGGGCATTATGAATTCACTATCCTACCTTTTGGATTAACGAATGCACCAGTGGCATTTATGAATCTAATGAATAGTGTATTCAAGGACTATCTAGACAAGTTTGTCATAGTGTTTCTTGATGACATTCTAATCTATTCTAAGAATGAGGAAGAGCATCTGCAGCATTTAAGAATTGTTCTTCAGAGGTTGAGATAGCATAAACTGTATGGCAAGCTCTCTAAGTGTACTTTCTTTTAGAAGGAAGTATAGTATTTGGGCCACATAATCTCAGCTAAGGGAATAGCTATGGACCCAACTAAGATCAAGGCTATTTTGGAATGGTCGATACCAAGAAATGTTCATGAGGTCCAAAGTTTCGTGGGCCTTGCTGGTTATTACAAGAAGTTTGTGAATTTTTTTTCTAAAATTACATATCCTATAACTTCCTTGTAGAGAAAAGGCAAGAGATTTGAGTGGTCAGAAAAGTTCCAAGAGGCCTTTCACCTACTAAAGGAAAAATTGACTTCAACAACAATTTTGAAATTACCAGACCCAGAGGATCAATTTATAGGCATTACCAATGCCTCATGGGAAGGCTTAGGTGGTTTACTAGTCCAGGATGGACAAGTCATCATGTATGAATCATATAAACTAAAAAAATATGAATAAAACTATGCTCCTCATGATTTGGAACTAGCAGTAGTCATTCATGCACTTCAAATGTGGAGACACTATTTACTCGAGAAACCTTTTGAGCTGAAAACATATCACCAAGGACTTAAATATCTATTCACTCAACCACATCTTAATGCTTGACAAAGAAGATGATTGGAATTCATCTCAGATTATGATTTCAAGATTAAATATATTCAAGGAAAAGAAAATTGAGTGGCAGGTGCTTTGAGTAGGAAAAGACACATCTCCTTAAAGATCTCCATACATTCTTATTTTAGGAATCAAGTGTTACAAAAATCTAAGGGAGATGAGTTTTATGAGTAGGTAAACACAGGCCCTTGAGGAAAACCCCTAGAATCTGAGATATGAGGGATTCAACCTTGAACCGGATGGGTTATCAAAGTTTAAAGGAAGAATTATGTACCTAACTCTGTAGAGTTAAGGAATATGGTATGGAAGGACGTGCATTCTACACCATATTTTGGACATCCTAGAGTAACAAAGTTACTTGCTGATGTGAAACCCCTATATTTCTAGAAGGGAATGAAGAGGGATACTACAAATTTTGTAGCTTCATGTATGGAATGTCAGAGGGTGAAGGCTGAACACCATCACCCGGCATGATTATTATATTCTCATGAAATTCCTAAGTGGAAATGATAGATTATAAGCATGGACTTTGTGTAAGGGCTTCCTATGTCAAGGAACAAGTACAATGCTATCTTGGTTGAGGTGGATAGACTTGACAACGATACTCATTTTATACTTGGGAACTTGACGGATGGGGTACCCATCATAGCCCTTAAATTTGTTCAAGAAATCTTCAGATTGCATGGCATTCCTGAGAATATTATCTCAAATAGGGATGCACGAATGACATCAAGGTTTTAGAAAACCTTATTCTCTTCACTTGGAACCTAGTTGAATATAAGCTCTACTTATTATCCTGAAATAGATGGCCAAATTGAGAGTGTAAACCAAGTGTTGGAAGATTTATTGAGAATGTATTGCATGAATCATCAATACAAGTGGGAGGATTATCTTCCTCTAGTGGAATTTGCCTATAATAATTCTTGTCAAGTTTTGCTATTAAGATGGCTCCATTTGAGGCATTATATGGATGGAAGTGTTGAACCCCTATAAGTTGGGACAAGCTAGAAGATAGGGTTAGCCTTAGTCTAGAAATGTTGTTAGAGATGGAAGAGCAAGACCTTTTGATTAAGAGAAGGCTAGTGGAAATAAATGATAGACAAAAGAGCTATATAGATGCTAAGTGCATCGAAAGGCATTTCATAGTGGGAGAGAAAGTTCTCCTAAGGGTAAAACCCTAGAGGAGTTCCATGAAATTTGGAAAGATGTCCAAACTGGCACCTAGGTATGTGGGTCCCTTCAAAGTTCTCCAAGAAGTCAACTTAATAGCATACAAAACTCCTCTACCGCTAGCTCTTTCCATGATGCATAATGTGTTTCATGTTTCTTATTTGAAAAAGTTTAACACTGCAAATAATCAAATTCCTATTCTTGATTGGAATACTTTACAGGTGAAGGACCTAGGAGTGATTGTGATCGAGCCCATCAAGGTGCTCAAAATGCATAAGCTACGCTTATGTAACAAAGAGATAACACAGTGCAAAGTCTAGTGGGACCAATATGCAGAGGAAAATGCCACCTGGGAAAACTATGATGATTTCTTTGTGAGATATCCTCATCTTTTCTGAAAAACTTATTTATTATGCTCTTGAAACACTTTCTTATTATGTTGATTAACTTTTAAGACAATTAATCATTGGGGATGATGATTCTTATGGGGGGAGATATGTTACATCCCCAACTTGTGATTTAATTTAATCTTACTTTTGTATGGTAATTAGGATGATTAGTTAAGAGTTGAATGATTAGATGTTGTGGAAAACATCATATTAATCATTGTTTATAAAGAAACTAACTTATGCTAGTTAGATATGAGATTTCAATATTGAAATGATTACCTAATTATTATGATTTATTGATCATATGATGATACACTAATCATGAATTTCTGGGGGTGAGTTTGATCAGGAAAAGAAATAATCCTATGAAGATGGAGGCAGAGTATCATCTGAGAGGAAGAGATTGATGTTAGGAAATGGGCCAAATAGCCATCTAAGTATTAAATTCTATGTCTTTATGAAACCTCTGTAAGTTGTCTTGAGTCATGTTTTCTTTCAAGAATTTGATCTCCTTTTTGGGTTGTCTTGTCGGTGGAGCTATCTCAACAATGGTTATGATGACTAAACGACGTTCAATGAACATCATCAAAATTTGAGAGTTAGTCTTGTCAAGAGATAAAGAATTCTTTTGTTTTTCTTCTTTCCAATTTGAGATATTATTTCTTTATTCCTTGTTTATCGATAAAGGTTGATAGTCGATTGAGGGGGAGTATTCTTGACCCTGGAAACCATAAAATTTTAGTGTGTTGTCCTTTGTTTTCATTATGATGATGATCTATGGTATTATAGAAGTCATTTAACCCTTATTATTTAGCTAAGGGTGATTATATTTGTGTGGACCTCTTTAGAGGTCAATGACAATAGTATCTTGACTATGCATATAGCTATATTATTTTATCCATATTCTTGCCATTCTAATATCCATCACCCATGAGGAGTGGGAAGATAGATTTTAGGCTGAGTGGAGGCTTGTTAGATCCCTCCTCGTGGACCAGCCAAGAGTGTACTGCGTGGATCAAAAGATCCCGCGAGGTGGCATGTAGAAAATGCATTCAAAGAACCATGTTTCGATAGTTATCAAAGGCTATCAAAGGGAGACTTCATTCTAATCTATCATTATTATGTGTCTGGAGAAAAATAAAGTGGGGTGGTGATTAACAGGGAGTTATCATTTTAACAGTGGGCTAGAAGGTTGTCACAGCCAGGAGATAGGGCGAGGAAGCTTGAAGCCCAGCATGCAAGACATTTATCACTGTGTTGTATCATAGGTATGATGACTTAGAGCTTATGGCTCATACATATAATGGTTTCCAATATAGTTTTAAACCTTTGTTTTTGGAGGACATTGACTGTGTTGACTTGAAGGAGCTAATCATATATGTATATGACATGCTAAGTCATGAATATAATTATATGCATATCTTGAGGATTATCTCTAAATGTTGAAGGCTATTGAGGCCTTGCTGTATTCTTTTTGTGATGATTCTTTGAAGCTACTAGTGTTTTAGTGGCACTTGGCCATCTTGAGGCCATAATGCCTTCGTTGGTTATGCATGCATGTGCACCTATGAAATACCAATTAACCAGTTGAGCCATGTGTCTTTAATAATGTTTTCTTTTAATTACTTACCAATTGATAAGACTTGAAAACCTGGTGTTTATTACTGAGCCCAATAGGGTGATAATCTTTAGTTAAAGGTAGGTCAAGGGTATTAGCCTATGGTATTGATACCATAGAATTGTTGCATGCCATAATAACAATGGCCATAGCCATGACAGATGCAAACACTTTTAACTTAGTGGTACAACTAAGTTGGTGATGTGAGCACTTGATTCTTTATCTTGCCAACCTGATAGTAAATGATGTCGAGCCTCAACTGTTTGTGCATATCATAGTTATTATGAATCTTCATGGAGATGAGCATGTTATTATATACATATAGATATATTATGGATTTCTTGGCAGCCACAACTTTGTCATAATCCCAATGTGAAGTAATTACTTGATAGGTTCTTTGATTACAAGAACTTACCCTGGTTATTTTATAAAGTAGTGGTTTTAAAGAAGGTAAATACCAACTTTGCAAAGGGCAATTATTTTTATATATTTGGCATTAAAAAAGTCTCTTAAGGAAGAACTTATAAAAGAGACCGACTCTATGAGTCTTTATGAGCATTTCATAGATATTATGATTTGAGCCTAACCTTGAAAATAGGTAAACAAAGTAAACATTGATCGAATAGGGTTAAGTGTTGAAACCAAGAACATACTTGTTTCTTTAATAAATTTAGGATAGTGTGATGTGGAGTCACTACTTCCCAAAATGTCTAAGAAATTAAGGACACTATGAATGGGTTTTCAAGACAAGAATCGAATGTCCAAGGACTAGACTAAGATGTGTTAAAATTTATTTATTGTAAATCAAGAAGGGTCAAAAATATTTTTACTATAGTACATGACAACTTATAAGTCGAGTTGAGGTGGTGGACATATGACAACATTCATTGCATAATGTTTATGTATGTAAATCTTTGGCCAAAGTAATGCATCTGTCTTTGCATGCATTATCAGTCCACAGTGCTCCAGAAGGCATAATGTCTCCAATAGTGTCATACATAGTTAGAGTGGATCTATAGTTGTGTGACCATGAGGCATTATGAAGGACACAACACCAGATATTCAGATGGCTAACCTAACGGTTCCTTATATCTATCCCTTTCGTGAAGGGTAGGGCTGCTTCTAGGTAGGAAGTTATGCGGGGGACCGCTGATCTGTGGTTGGAGGAAAAACATCTAGATGATGCTCTCCTTCCCAAGAATGTGACAATCCAAGGATTCTGAAGATGGATGTCATATGTTCCAGATATAGTGTTATTCATTTTATGACTTGATAGTCAATTATTATGTATAATTTGATGTTGGATGCCTTAGGCATAGCTTTGTACATGTATAGTGAAAGTTATTCACTAATGATATGTAATTGGATATTGAAAATTATAAGTTTTATTATATTCTGATTTAGAATAACATGCTTAATTATCATATGATAATGATTCATTTTTGTCTACCCTGATTTGGATAATCATGATTTAATCTAATTCTTGATTAAGATGAATAATTATGTTAATTTTTTTGAGCATTATGGAATGTGATGTTACATACAATGTATGTCAAAATTCCCATATCCTTTATTCTTTGATGGATGCCCTTACCCCATTCTAAAGAACCCATTTTGGCATAGACAAGGAGGATGTTGTCTAAGGTTGTGGAATTTGTCTTTACACCTGCCAATTGCATTTTCTAGAAAGTTCCTAAAACCTATTTGAAAAAATCCATTTTGTGCATATATCTTGCAATCATTGTATTCATGAGATACCATTTCTTTGAGGCATCATGTCAAATAGTTCACTTGCCTTGTCTATGCTTCATCACTTTGCATACATGTGTCATAGGGTAGTTACAACTACAACATTTGACGAAATTCCCATATCCTTTATGTTTTGATAGATGTCCATAGCCTATTTAGAAGATATTATATGGGCATAGACAAGGAGGATGTTCGCTAAGGTTGTGGAATTTAGCTTTACACGGGCACGGATTGCATTTGCTTGAAAGTTTATAAAGTCTTTTTGAAAAAATCCATTTTGTGCATATCTTGCAATCATTGCATTCATGAGAGAACATTTCTTTGAGGCATCATGCCAAATAGTTCATGTGCCTTGTCTATGCTTTCACACTTTGCATACATGTCTCCTAGGATAGTTGCAACTACAAATTTTGTCAAAATTCCTTTATCCTTTATTCTTTCATGGTTGTCCATACCTTAGAAGCAAATAGTAAGTACATTTCATGACAACAGTCTCCCTAACCTCTTGAAATACCTCTTGATTTTATAGCAACGACAAGCATTTTACAACAACAATGTCCTGTCTCAATTTTTTTTTTATATTAATCATTTTTATCATTAATATTTCCTATAATGTTGACCGTAGTATTGATGCCCATAATAATTGACCATAGTACTAATAAGGATGCTACTAAACACCATAATGATCAAGAATGTATAGGTCACAATAATGACAAAATGCAATTGATTAGTGATCATAAGAATATTACTAATCACAAAAGGATAGTTATTTCCAAAGACAATGATGACAGCAACCATCTCAACTGGTACAACATTGTTAACAACTACTATGTAATTATGAAAATTGCCAAACAATTGCCTCAATAATACAACTATTTTACAAAGGAAATAATGACAATAATGTCCATTGATAAGTACAACTGACAACACTAACATCTGTGATGCAATAATAATGACAAGCCAAAGGATAGCATAATCATTTGATAGTTTTGTCTAGTAATGACTATGACCATAAATCATAAATAATGACATAAGTGTTTGTTGTTGTCAAAGGAAACAATGATTATCACTAATCACAATAACAATATCAAAATATATCAAGATATATTGGAATATATTAGGATATTTTACAGATATATGCTTCTATGGTCCATACCATGTTCCAAAGATCCTAATTTGGCATAGGTAGGGAGGATGCTTACAAAGGTTATGGAATTTGGTTTTAGACATGCCAATTACATTTGCTTGAAATTTTATAAAGCCTTTTCAAAAAATCCATTTTCTGCATATTGTGCAACCATTGCATTCCATGAGATGGCATTGCTTTGAGGTGTCACGCCAAACTATTCACATGCCTTGTCTATGCTTCCACACTTTGCATACATGTCTACAAGACCAACTACAAATACAACATGCGACAAAATTGCTATATCCTTTATGCTTTGATGGTTGTTTATACCCTATTCCGAAGATCCTATTTTGGCATAGGCAAGGAGGATGGTGGATAAGGTTGTGGAATTTGGATTTACATTTTCCAATTAAATTTTATTTGAAAGTTTGTTTTGTGCATTTGCTTGAAAGTTTCTAAAGCCTTTTTGAAAAAATCCATTTTGTGCATATCTTGCAATCATTGCATTCCATGAGACAACATTTCTTTGAGGCATCATGTCAAATAGTTTATGTGCCTTGTCCATGCTTCCACACATTGCATACATGCATCCTAGGGAAGCTGAAACTACAACATCTGTCAGAAATCCCATATCCTTTATGCTTTGATGGATGTCCATACCCTATTTCAAAGATCCCATATGGGCATAGATAAGGAGGATGTTGGCTAAGGTTGTGGAATTTGGATTTACACCCGCTAATTGTATTTTCTTAAAAGTTTCTAAAGCCTTTATGAAAAAATCCATTTTGTGCATATATCTTGCAATCATTGCATTCCATAAGACAACATTTCTTTGAGGCATCATGTCAAACAGTTCACCTGCCTTGTCTATACTTCATCACTTTGTATACATGTCTCATAGGGCAGTTGCAACTACAACATCTGACAAAATTCCTATATCCTTTATGCTTTGATGGATGTACATTCCCTGTTCCAAAGATCCCATATGGGAATAGACAAGAAGGATGTTGGATAAGGTTGTGGAATTTGGATTTACACTTGCCAATTACATTTTCTTGAAAGTTTCTAAAGTCTTTTTGAAAAAATACATTTTGTGCATATATCTTGCAATCATTGCATTCCATGAGACAACATTTCTTTGATGCATCATGTCAAATAGTTCATGTGCCTTGTCTATGCTTCCACACTTTGCATACATGACTCCTAGGGTAGTTGAAACTAAAATATCTATCAAAATTCATTTATTCTTTATTCTTTCATGGTTTTCCATACCCTGTCCTAAATATTCTAATTTGACACAAGCAAGGAGAATGCTTGCAAAGGTTATGAAATTTCATTTTACATGTGACAATTGCATTTGCTTGAAAGTTTATATATCCCTTACCTTCTCATGAAAATGGATAAGCTATGTTTTCATCTTATAATGGATAATGGATATGTACATGTTTTATATCAATGATAATGGATGTGTTCTTTGTACAATTTTCAAGAAATGTGAGGGTTGAAGTTACATTTCCCGCATAAACTTTACCTTCTTGTCCTTCATTACCTTCAAGTAGACTTATTTCCTCACACTCATCAGTCAGTGAGTGAAGTTAGCTACAATTCAGAATAGAAATTATGTAAATACACATGATAAAAACTCTCTTATAGATCCTATGCAAATTTCTCATTACCTACATTGATTGTGCATTTGTCTTTCTCTTGCAAAATGAGGAAGAGAGTAAGAGAGAGAGATAGAGCCACATTTGGCATGATTCACATATCCTCATTTCACCTTTCTACATTTTCTTTACACCTACCACTTTGCATGCATGTCTATTAGGGCAATTGCAACTACAACATCTAACAGAATTACCATATCCTTTATGCTTTGATGGATGTAATTAGAATACATTCCATACCTCATGCAGTCAAATTTATTGTGCCAATGCATTAGTATGGACGATTGAATGCTAGGGGAGGTGTCCTTTTAGTGATTAAGCCTCTTGGTCATTATTGGTTACATTGAACACAAACAATCTCTCAAGAGCCCTAAGACAAAAAAGGTGTCAAACTTTGGACCGACTGTTCCATCAAATCATGACACCTAGGAATATATTTTTTGCATGTATAGGTGGATGTCAGGTCCACCTACAAATACCTACCTCAGTTTTTTAAAAGAATTTCATTTGCCTATGGTGGTAAGGAACACATTGTTCCAAAATGCATCAGTTTCATGTGCAGTGGAAAGGTGCTAGGAGTGAGATTCTACATTCCACAGATCGTGGATCCAAATTGACTACAAAAACATGTTGGGGTGGGTGGGTAAATGCTAGGGGAGGTCTTGTTTCATGCACCAAGTGTTGCAGTCACTCGGGGCAGTAGGCTAGCGGTAAAGTCACTTATGATCCCTAAGAGCAAAAAAATGCCAAACTTTGATGGAGTAGTTCTTAGAATTCATGGAAGATGGCATCATTCCATTTAGACCTATAGGTGCACATGGGGTCCATCCACAATAACCTCTCTCATTTTTGGTCAACTCCAATCTGTTGACTGTGCTAAAATCAAATGCATTCTTGTAAAATGCTTCAATTTCATGTAGTGGAAAGGTGCTAGGAGTGAGATTTTGCATTCCATAACTCGTGCGGATGAACTGATATGCCAACACATTGGGGTGGGTGGGTAAATTATAGGGGATGTCTCATTTTGTCTGCCAAGTGTCTTAGTTGTTCGAGGTAGCAGGCTATAGACAAAGTCACTTAAGATCCTAAGAGCAAAAAATTGCCAAACTTTGATGGAGCAATTCTCAGAATTTGCGGTAGTTGGGAATGTTCTATTTAGACCTAGAGGTGCATGTGGGGTCTATCTAAAATAACCTCTCTTGGTTTTGGTCAACTCCAATCCATTTGACTGTGTCGAAATCAAATGCATTCTTGTAAAATACTTTAGTTTCATATAGCACAACCTTGCCAGGAGCCATATTTTTCGTTATGCGCATCATGTGGCCAAATTGACTACACCAACGCATTAGGGTGGGCAGGTAAATGCTAGGAGAGGTCTCATTTCATGCACCGAGTGTCTCAGTCATTCAGGATAACAGGCTACCAGTAAAGTCACTTAAAATCCCTAAGAACAAAAAACTGTCAAACTTTGATGGAGCAGTTCTCAGAATTTGTGGTAGCTAGGATTGTTCTATTCAGACCTACAAGTGCATGTGGGGTCCATCCATAATAATTTCTCTTGGTTTTGGTCAACTCTAATTTGTTTGACCGTGCTGAAATCAAATGCATTTTTGTAAAATGCTTTAGTTTCATGTAGTGGAAATGTGCTATGAGTGAGATTTTGCATTCCACAACTCGTGGGACCGAACCAACTATGAAAAAACATCAAGGTGGGTGGTTAAATGCTATAAGATGTCTCATTTCATGTGCCAAGTGTTAGTCATTTGGGGCAACAGGCTACCAACAAAGTCACTTGATATCTTAAGAGCAAAAACTAACAAATTTTGACATAGTAGTTCTTGAAATGCATCGCATTTGGGAATGTTCCATTTGGACCTACAAGTGCACATGGGGTCCATCCATAACACCCTCTCTTAGTTTTGGTCAACTCCAATCCATTTGACCGTGTCGAAATCAAATGCATTCTTGCAAAATGCTTCTGTTTCATGCAGTACAGCCTTGCCAGGTGCCATATTTCTTGTTCTTCTCTTCATGGGGCCAAACCAACTATGCCAATGCATCTGAGTGGGTGGGTAAATTCTATGGGAGGTCTTGTTTTAGGTGTGAAGTGTCCCTTTCATTTGGGGCAGTAGGCTATCGACAAAGTCACTTAAGATCCCTAAGAGAAAAAAACTACCAAACTTTGACAGAGTAGTTCTCAAAATTTGTGGTAGCTAGGATTATTTCATTTAGACCTACAGGTGCATGTGGGGTCCATCCACAATAACCTCTCTTGGTTTTGGTCAACTCCAATCTGTTTAACAGTGTCGAAATCAATTGCATTCTTGCAAAATGCTTTAGTTTCATGCAATGGAAAGGTGCTAGGAGTGAGATTTTGCATTCCACAGCTCGTGGGGCCAAACCAACTATGCCAATGCATTGGGGTGGGTAGGTAAATGCTAGGGGATGTCTCATTTATGCGCCAAGCATCTTAGTCATTCAAGGCAGCAGGCTACCGGTAAAGTCACTTAAGATCCTAAGAGTAAAAAGCTATCAAAATTTGACGGAGCAGTTCACAGAATTCATGGTAGATGGGAATGTTCTATTTGGACCTATAGGTGCATGTGGGGTTCATCCACAATAAAATCTCTTAGTTTTGGTCATATCCAATCCATTTGACCATGCCGAAATCAAATGCATTCTTGCTAAATGCTTCAATTTCATGCAGCACAATCTTGCCATATGCCATATTTTTTATTTTGCTCATCGTGAGGCTGAATCGACTGCACTAATGCATTAGGGTGGATGGGTAAATACTAGGGGAGGTCTCATTTTGTGCACCAAGTCTCCCAATCATTCAAGAAATTAGGCTACTGGCAAAGTCACTTAAGATCCCTAAGAGTAAAAAACTACCAAACTTTGACGGAGTAGTTCTTGGAATTCATGGAAACTCAAAATGTTTCATTCAAACCTACAAGAGTACATGGGGCTATCCATAATAACCTCTCCTGATCTTGGTCAACTCCAATTCATTTGACCATACCAAAATCAAATGCATTCTTGCAAAATGCTTCAGTTTCATGCAATCGAAAGGTGCTAGGAATGAAATTTTGCATTCCACATCCCGTGGGACTGAACTGACTGCACCAACGCATTGGTGTGGGTGGGTAAATACTAGGGGAGGTCTCATTTTGTGTGCCAAGTTTCACAGTTGTTTGGGGCAGCAGGCTACTAACAAAGTCACTTAAGATTATGAGAGGAAAAAACTGCCAAACTTTGATGGAGTAGTTCTCAGAATTCATTGTAGATGGGAATGTTTCATTTAGACCTACATGTTCACATGGGGTTTGTCCAAAATAACCTCTCAGTTTTGGTCAACTCCAATCCATTTGACCGTGCTAAAATCAAATGCATTCTTGCAAAATGCTTCAATTTCATACAACACAACCTTGCCAGGAGCCATATTTTTTGTTATTCTCATCATGGGGCCAAAAAAATATGCCAATGCATCGAGGTGGGTGGATAAATACTAGGTAATATCTCATTTTGTGTGCCAAATGTCTTAGTTGTTCAGGGCAACAGGCTACTGACAAAGTCACTTAAGATCCCTAAGAGCAAAAAATTGCCAAACTTTGACGAAGCAATTCTCAAAATATGTGGTAGCTGGGAATGTTCTATTTAGACCTACAAGTGCATGTGGAGTATAACCTATCTAAATTTTGGTCAACTCAAATTTGTTTGACCATGCTGAAATCAAATGCATTCTTACAAAATGCTTCAATTTCATGCAACAAAACTTTCCAGGTGCCATATTTTTTATTCTTCTCATTGTGGGGTCAAACTAACTATGCTAATGCATTGGAGTGGGTGGGTAAATGATAGGGGAGATCTCATTTCATGTGCCAAGTGTTGTAGTCGTTTGGGGCAGCAGGCTACCGATAAAGTCACTTAAGATCCCAAGAGAAAAAAAATGCCAAACTTTGATAGAGTAGTTCTCTGAATTCATGGCAGCTGGTAATGTTCCATTTAGACCTGCAAGTGCATGTGGAGTCCATCCACAATAACCTCTCCCACTTTTGGTCAACTCCAATTTGTTTGACAGTGCCAAAATCAAATGCATTCTTACAAAATGCTTCAATTTCATGCAGTGAAAGGTTGCTAGGAGTGAGATTTTTCATTCCATAGCTTGTTGGGCTGAACTAACTATGCCAATGCATTGTGGTGGGTAGGTAAATGATAGGATAAGTCTCATTTCATGTACCAAGTGTCTCAGTTGTTCGAGGTAGCAAGCTACTAACAAATTCACTTAAGATCCCTAAGAGAAAAAATGCCAAACTTTGATGGAGTAGTTCTTGAAATTTGTGGCAGATGGGAATGTTCCATTTAGACCTATAGGTGCGTGTGGATCCATTCACAATAACCTCTCATAGTTTTGGTCAACTCCAATCCATCTGACCATGTTGAAATCAAATGCGTTCTTGCAAAAAACTTTAGTTTCATGCAGCTAAACCTTGCCAGGTGCCATATTTTTCAATCTACTCATCATGGGACCAAACTAACCATGCCAACATGTTAGGGTGGATGGGTAAATGCCAAAGGAGGTCTTGTTTCATGCACCAAATGACTGCGACACTTGGCACATGAAAAAATACCTCCCCTAGCATTTACCCGCCCACCCCAATGTGTTGGCATAGTCAATTTGACTCCATGAGCTATGGAATGCAGAATTTCACTCCTAAGACCTTTCCACTACATGAAATTGAAGCATTTTGGAACAATGTGTTCCTTTCCACCATAGGCAAACATAATTGATTTAAAAAAACTAAGGTAGGTATTTGTAGGTGGACCTGACATCCACCTATACATGCAAAAAAGATGTGCCTAGGTATCAAGGTTTGGTGGAATAGCCAGTCCAAAGTTTGACACCTTTTTTGTCTTAGGGCTCTTGAGAGATTGTATGTGTTTGATTTAGCTGATAATGACTAGGAGGCTTCAATGCTAAAAAGACACCTTCCCTAGCATTCACCCAACCACCTGGATGCATTGGCATTGTCTGTTTGGCCCATGGAGATTTTGAATGTAAAAATTCAGTCCTAACACCTTTCTAGTAGATTGAAATTCAGTACTATAAAGGTGTTCTCACTTGATCCAATGTCTTGTAGGGCATCAATTAAGGCTGCCCTTACCACTGCTATCAATTGTTAGCACCAAATGTGAAGAAACAAATGAGGGTTTGTCATTAAAACTCATTATGAAAAAGTAACTAAAGGACATATCATCATGGAAACCTACCTTACTTTCCTTCCAATAAATAATTTGTCCTTTTTTCATCTCATTCTCTTAGCCAACATTTTTCTTGATCTTGTCTTAGGTCCTCTTTTAGTACTTTCTTCCTATATCATATTTTTATTAAAATAGTGTATGTAGAGCAACCTCCTACTAGCTATAAAAAAATGAGAAATGAAAAATGGAACACAAAGATTTTAATCAAGATCAATGCAAGATCTGAAAACATGACAAGTTAGATTAAAGATGCAACATATTCATTCCTATTTAGGACAAACCCCTTCTCTAATCCCTCTCCCATTCCTAGTCAAATTGGTTGTGAAATTATAATCAAGTGTCAAATTTAGTTTCTTTTTGTAGCTTCACCAAATCTGGTGTCCTTTTGATCTTGACTGCTACTTCATGATAAATGACCCTTTCATTAAATCATGAAAAGGCTATGCACCCACCAATATCAATACTCTATCTTCCTTAACTATCTAATAACTACTTGACAAGTCACTATCTATTCAAGACAACCTTATTGTGATTATAATTTTCCTAATAACTATGCCAATGACATGTATGGTTATCATTTAGTTGATGACAATCTTCCCTACCATATGAATATCATTTCAAGACCACCTAGATATGTTTATATAGTATCATGGATACCTTTTTGCATGGATTTGAGATTAATTGACTTATCATTTAGTCTTGATTGCCACCTTGTGTATCAGTTGCTATCCTACCCATGGGTGAGAGGTCATAACTATTCCTAGGGTTGCATGATAGCTATTGTGGTATAATTTAGTCTTTAGACTGATATGATAGTTCCTCCAAGTGAGTATGGTCAAGTGACAATCCTTAGCTTGATTTTAGCATGATGATAATTTATTGACTAACATGATTTCCCTTAGTATCCTTCTAATTATTTAGGTTAGTTTTTGAATTAGGATAATAGGAACATGTGATTGCACATCTACTCCATAGTGAATTTGTTTCCATGTGACCTTGCTCTAGATTAGGATTATCCTTGAATGTTGATAAGACTCCCTTCATAAATATATACCAATACTATCTTGATGATTTCCTTCCCATGTTGATATGGCTTGTTGTCATAGATTGCTATCTCAAATAAATATAAATTTTCACTTTCTCATGATAATTTAACTTGTCAAAATGATAATCCTCTCACTTCCCTCATGATTGTCCTATAACATGAGATTTCATGCTTTAACATAATCATAAAGTGAAGTAAACAAATACATAAATAACATACCTTAGATTTCAAGATTCAAGTTTCCCAATCCTCAAACATTTGGCTTCAAAATCCTCAAAAAATTGATCTTTTTGGAAAGTTCCTTCGTATTCAATTTTGAATTCTATATAACTCTAATAGAATTAGTGAAATTTATGAAAAACAAATAGATATTGTCAAATTCAATCTAAATACATGAAAATTAGAATTGAAACAATATGAAACATGAAACTATTAGTTTAAATAATCAAATTCTATCTAAAAACATCCAATTTACTTCTTCTACATTGAAAAACCAAAAAAAGGTGGTGGATTAAGCAAACAATGATTGTCAAAATGTCAACACCATGAAAAAGCATTTTCTTGTTTGATAGTGCATGAAAAGAAAGGAATAACAAGGCATGTGGATCTAAATCATGGATCCCACATGCTTTTGTCCATTTTTTAGGTTCACTAAAACATGCTCACATTTTTTCAAGCATGGAAAGTTTAAGTGTTTTCATGCATGGAAAGCCTTAAGTGTTGTCATGCATGGAAAGTTATAAGTGTTTTAAGTGCATGAAAAGTGGGGAGGGAGGTACAGAGGTGAGAGATAGGGTAGGAGGTATAGAGGTGAGGGAGAGGGTGGAGGTAAAGAGGGGGGAGAGAGAGAGTAGAAGGTAAAGAGGGTCTCCTCTATATCTCTCTATTAGTCCTCTCTCTCTAAACCATAAACCCTATACCTCTAAAAATTAACCCCTAACCCATAAACCATAAAACCTAAACCATAAATAATGCCCCTAAACCTTAACGCCTAACCCCTAAACCCTAAAACCAAGCAACCCTAAACACATAAACCCTAAACCCCAAACCCCTAAACCCTAAACCCAAGAAACCCTAAACCTCTATCTCCCTATCTCTCCCATATCTCCTTATCTCTATTATCCCTCTACTTATCAATCTCTCTCCCTATGTCTCTATCCATGTCCCTCACTCTCTATCTCCCTATCTCTTCCCTTTATCTGTTATAGATATCTCCCTATAGGTCCTCTCTCTCTCTCTAAACCCTAAACCCTAAACCTCTAAACCTTAACCCCTAATCCCTAAACCATAAACCCCAAACCCTAAATAATGCCCCTAAACCCTAACCCCTAACCCCTAAACCCTAAACCCCAAACCCCTAAACCCAAGAAACCCTTAACCTTTATCTCCCTATCTCTCCCCTATCACCCTATCTCTACCATCTCTCTACCTCTCAATCTCTCTCCCTATGTCTCTAGACGTGTCCCTCACTCTATATCTCCCTATCTCTCCCAATCTATATCGGTCCCCTCTATCTGTCTCTCTCTAAATCCTAACACCTAAACCCCTAACCCCTAAACCCTTAAACCCTAAATAATTCCCCTTAACCCTAACCCCTAACCCCTTAACCCTAATCCTTAAACTTGATCAAACCTGAACTCATAAACCCTAAATAATGCCCTTAAACACTGACTCCCAACCCCTAAACCCTAAGCCCTAGACCAGAGCAACCCTAAACCCCTAAACCCTAAACCCAAGAAACCCTAAACCTCTATCTCCCTATCTCTATCATCCCTCTACCTCTCAATCTATCTCCCTATATCTCTAGACATGTCCCTCACTCTCTATCTCCCTATATCTCCCCTATGTCTCCTCTATCTCTCCCAATCTCTATTGGTCCCCTCTCTCTATCTCTCTCTAAATCATAAACCCCTAAATCCTAAACCCTATCCCCTAAACCCAAGAAAACCTAAACCCCTAAACCATAAATAATTCCCCTAAACCCTAAATCCTAACCCCTAAACCCTAAACCCTAAACTTGAGTAATCCTAAACTCATAAACCCTAAATAATGCCCCTAAATCCTGACCCCTAACCCCTAAACCCTAAGCCATAAACCTAAGCAAACCTAAACCTCTCTCTCCCCCCTCCATCTCCACCCTCTCTGCCTTTTCCTCCCTCTCCCTCTCCCTTACCAACAAAGCAAATAGAAACAAGAAACCTAGGACATGCAAAGATTGATGAGGATATAAATTGGGAGGATGAAATGGAAACAAGATAAAAAAAAAGTTCATTAGATGGGAAGGATGATGAGAGGATAGGTGGAAAATAGTAAAATAGGGAAAAATTTGTGGTATCTAAAGGGAAATTGGAAAGGAAAAGGAAAACTAGGAGGTAGATAGGTGAGATAGAGAGAGAGGGGGGGAGGAGGTAGAGAGGGGATGGAAGTAGAGAGTGAGAGATAGGGTAGGAGCTAGAGAGGGGAGGGAAGTAGAGAGTTAGAGAGAGGGTAGGAGGTAGAGAGGGGAGGGAAGTAGAGAGTGAGATAGATGGTAGGAGGTAGAGAGGAGAGGGAAGTAGAGAGTGAGAGAGAGGGTAGGAGGTAGAGAGGGGAGGGAAGTAGAGAGTGAGAGAGGGTAGGAGGTAAAGAGGTGAGAGAGAGAGGAGGGGAAGGAGAGACCTATAGAGGAGGGAGAGAATAATAGAGATAGGGGTAAGGAGAGGGGGAGAGAGAATAATAGAGAGAGGGGTAAGGAGGGAGGGAGTGAGAT
Source organism: Cunninghamia lanceolata (assembly GCA_027924645.1). Taxonomy (NCBI): domain Eukaryota; kingdom Viridiplantae; phylum Streptophyta; class Pinopsida; order Cupressales; family Cupressaceae; genus Cunninghamia; species Cunninghamia lanceolata. Next base: position 1,273,035 of record BSBN01000845.1, read on the forward strand.
GATTTTATTTCACCATAACGTGAGCACGTTATAATGCACTTATGTTATGCTTTGCTTTGGTAGTTTCCAAGAATTTGGCTTGGATTTGCCTTGGGATTCCAACCCAAAGGCTTGGAATATGTTTTGGATGTCCAAAGATGTGTTTTTGTAGATTGTAACAAAAATTACATAATCTAGAGCGTGCTCCCCATTAGGTTTGCACTTGTTTCAATGACAAGTTGAAAAAGTACCACCATAATCTTAAGCTCTCTCTTAGATTTCTAACCATATTTTTTTTTTCACATTTTAAGTATGTTAAAGATTTCATCTTTAATTTCTTTTGTTAGTGTATCCATTTTTTGTCAAAAACCAGTGTGTGGTATTTTTGACCTTTTTTAATCGTTCATCAAAATTTCAAATAAATTACATTTTTAGAAACTAGACTCCATTCTATATGTATTAAAAAAAATGGATTTTCTATTAGTTTTCAAAACTTTTAGGGGGGGAGCACACTCAATTTTCTATTTTTTTCCACTTTTAAAATTAGTAAAAAATTAATTATTCATGAAAAAATTATCAGAAAAATTAGGGATAAACTACATGGTGTTAGCTAATTTCTCACTGAAGCAATTTTTGAAATACTAAAAAAAAGTTAACATTTTAGGGGGGGGCACACTAGATGCTATGTTATGTTTTTTTGAAAAAAATAGGACCAAATTGTGTGCCCCCCCTTTTGAACCCCTTAATCTTAACCATTTTTGAAAAAAAAATAACAGTTTGGAATCTAGAGTTGAAGAACTATGACTCTTGTTTTTGTTGTATCTTCAAATTTTAAGTGTAACTATCTTCAATTTCTCATCCAACATTAGTCTTTCCTAATTTTAGAAAAAAATTGGCATCTTAAGGCCCCCTTTTGGTCCCCCATCTTTTTGCACTTAGCCAACCACTATCTAGGAACCACACATCTTTTTGATGCTCCTTTCACATGTGAAGAAAATGGAGTGTTTTTCTTTTTCAAAAAACTCTTCAGTATAGTTAGTTTTTGACTTATTCAAGTTAGATTTCTTCTTTCTACACTCAGATTCATAGTGTTTGTATCATTCACAATATCTGCACGGGATGCTTCTTCGATCTAGAGAACTTCTTTATCTATTATTGCTTCTTCCTCTTCCTCTACCACATCCTCTACTATTAGAAGGCTCCCCTTGAGATTTATTTGTTTGAGGAAGAGGAGTTGTAGATATTTCTTCAATTCTCATAGTAGATTGGAATGCTTGTACCAAACTCTCTATAGAATGCTGCATATGCTCCTCATGAGACTGTAAAGAACCAACCAACTATGCTACTTTGAATGTGGTTAGATCTTTGCTTTCTTTAATGGCTATCACCACTAGATCAAATTTTGGAAGAAGAGATCTTAAATCTTCTCTACAATTTTATGTTACGTTACTACTTCGCCTTGTGTCTTAAGCTAATTCACAATACCTTGAGTCCTAGTAATAAAATCTTGAATGAACTCAACTTCTTTCATCCTTAAATTTTCAAAATCCCTTCTAAACATTTGTAGTCTTACCAATCTCACTTTGTCAGATCCTTGGTATGCAATTTACAATGCCTCCCATGCATCCTTTGATTTTGTCATACTGGCTGTATGAGGGAATATTAAAATACCCAATGTAGATTGAATGGTGAAGAGAGCTTGATTGTCCTTCTTTCCACCTTCTTTCAATCAAGTTCATTGGTTTGTTGTCAAAGCATTCAAAGTATTATGATTTGTAGGTTCATTGTATCCTACCACTACTAATTCTCAAAGATCTTAGGATAATAGTAGGGACTTCATTTTGATACTCCAGTATTCATAGTTGTCTCTTATAAACAATAGAAGCTAGAAAGGGAAGCTATTGCCATTAGCCATTTGGAGATAACCATTAAGCTAAAACTATCACCTGCAAAATAAAATTCTTGCAACCCACTCTGATACCAATTGAAAGAAATATAAACAACACTTACACTATACTGTTAGAACTGTTAACAACAAGAGTTGAATAAAAGTATTAAAAAAAATTATACGTAGCTACAAAGACTCGTAGACAATGAAAAATAATATACTGTATTCAATTCTAAATCTACTATTCTTTTCTCATACTAAAAACAACAAACATAATTCTGAAGAAATATAGCTTTACAACAGTCTGACTAAAGCTAAAAAACACTATGGTGAAAGCAATTTTAAATCTAAAAACAAAACACTATGTATACTATGTAAACATGAGGTTATTATGCATTACCATGCATTATCAAACTAAAAATAAAAATAGAAAAACAAAAAAATAAAGTTGTTGCTCATGCACATTTTGCATGCCTTCATTTGATTGGATAGATATGCAAGAACACGATTCTTTCCCCAATAGGAATCTTATGGTGTAAAACCTTCTAGGCTAGCATTTGTGCATCAACATTAGATTTAGACTTCCAAACTTGAAAGCTCAATTTTTCCAACATTTATGGTTTAGTCTACATCTCCATTTAGTATTGAGATGGGGAGCTAAGTTCAAAGTTGGGAGGAGATGAAGGTACACTTGTTTCAAAGGGAAGGATGAGAAGTGATGGATTGATAACCAACACTAATCTTTAAAGAAATTACAAGTCAATGGAGTGCTTAACTTGGCAACAAAATTAGGAGGCATAAATAGATTGCACAAAGAGGATGAATTGTTTGTACTTATTGCTTAGCATGAATTGTTCTTGAATGTGTTTCCAAGAAAACATTTGCATAGCCTCAAAGTTCCACAAATCCATGAATTGTCTAATATTCTTCTTGAAGAGATAAATAGTATGTCTAGGCAACATGATTTCAAGAGGTTTCTCTTGAAACTGAAGATGCTTGTTCCACCAAATAGAGGAAGATGAAAAGTTGAAGCCATTTTGTAAAGAGTTTCTCTAGGAGAGAAGAAGACAAACTTTTTGCCATGCTTTCCAAATAGACTAAATAGGGAAAGAGGCTTTAATTTGAAAGTTAGAAGCAAAGAGGATTTTGTCCAACTAATTAATATTCTTCCATTGCCCTTTAACAATTGTTGTTATAAATGTCTGAATAATATTTTCAATGGTTCATCCCCATTAGTCACTCTAATTATCAATTTAGAAACCAAACAAGTTTCTTGAGTTTTAAGATTTATAATCCCAAGACCACCTTTGTGTTTAGATTGAATGGATTGAAGCCAAGAAATGGAGTTGTAATTAGTCTTTCCATCCCATCTGAACTAGAGAAATTACCTAATGTGTTTACGTAACTCTTCATATCCTCTTTTAGAAGGCATCGAACATGAGAAAATGTAGACTTGAGTTTCCAAGAAAATTTTGTTAGCAACCTATGCTTTCCTAGCCAATGAGAGAAATTTGTTACCCCAATTGGAAAGCTTAGTTCTTAAATGATTAAGATACCATTTCCACATATCAATAAGAAACAAACCCATCCCAAAAGGGATACCTAGATAACAGGTGATTTCCTTGTGTTTAATATATTTCCATTCCCTGGTTATCCATTGTGGAATGGGGCCAACTTAAACCATTAAAAACTTAGTCTTGTGATGAGCCAACTTTGATCTTGACACCGAGTAGTAGAGATTCAAAATGTTAAGGGTATTGTTTAATTCCTCCTTAGAATTTTGCAAAAAAAAGGAGACTATCATCAACAAAATGGGAATTGATAACCACATTATTTTTAGGAATAGAGATGTCTTGAACAAGACACAGTTATTTAGATTTATGTAACAAGTATATTAAGGCATCAACAATAAGCACATAAAGAAAGGGGAAAAGGGGACAACCTTGTCGAATAGATCATTAGAAAGTGAAAGGATCAAAAATAGATTGATTGATCACAATATGATCATTGGCATCTCTAAAGAGCATTTGAATATGTGGAAAAATATGAGGCCTAAAGCCTAGCCATTGTATCTTTTTGATGATGAATCTCCAACGTATTCTATCGAAGGCTTTGTCAAAATATAATTAAATTAGCACATTATTTTGGCCCATTTGTTGAGATCATCAACAAGTTTTCCAAGCCAAAATCATATTATCAAGAATGAATCTGCCTCTAAGAAATCGAGTTTATTCTTGTTTAACAATCCCCTTAGCAATAGGTTTTATTCTTAGAGCTAAAGCTTTAACAATAATTTTGTGAGATGTATTCAGAAGAGTAATAGGATGCTAGCTAGAGATGGTATCTTCATTCTTCCCTTTAGGAATCAATTTAATTAACCCCTTGTTGATATTTGGTCCTAAGGAGCCATTTTCAAGAGCTTCACCATAAAGGTAATAAAAATCATCTTTCATATGGGGCCACATAATCTGATAAAATTCAATAGGCATCGCATCAGAACTTGGACTCTTATAATGATGCATAGAAAAAAGAGCTCTTTCAAGCTCTTGAAGTAATAGAGTCTATTCTAGATATTTACTATATCCTAGATCAATTTTGTTAGGAATACAATCTTTAACAATGTGTTCAAGTGATTCTTGAATGTCATCCCAATTGCTATCTTCTTTGAAAATCTTTTCATAGAACTTCAGAAAGAGAGATGTTATCTCAAAAGAATTTGTGTGTTGCAGTCCCTAATCATCAACTATTAAACATATTCTCTTTCTTATGTTTGTAGTTTAAATAATTAAAGAAATATTTTTAACCTCTATTACCTTCCTTGATCTACTACATTCTAGCTCGTATCCTAGCACCTTGACCTCTATAATTGTCAAGCTTGTGAAGATGCATTTCAATAGAAGCAATTGTGGCTTGAATCAGGGTATTACTAGGATCAACGTTAAGTTTCTTTCTAGCATGTATTAATTTCCCTTAAAGGGTTTTTTTCATTATTTTACATTTCCAAGCCATATTTTAACCAAAAGAACAAAGAAAATCAATATACTTGGAAAGGGCATAATACCATTAAGAAATCCATGACTCATTATCATGTGGTTTAGGGAAAGGATTCTAAAGGCCCACAAGAGTAGCCACACAATTGGGATTTTTTAGATGCGATATGTTTATTTTAAAAGGGATTTGAGATGAATATGGGCTTGATTGGGAAAGGGAAATGAAGCAAAGAATGGGATAATGGCCAAAGAGTGTGGTGGAATAATTGACATGAACTAGAGAACAGGAAGGGAGAGGAGAAATTAAGAGATTATGGGAGATGTAAAATCTGTCTAGCCTATTGAGCTCTCTGCCTAGACTAGGTCTATAATTAGTCCATGTATACTAGTTAACTTGACTTGAAAAATTGTCAAGTAAGGGTTCAACCACTCCTAATGAGTTTTGATAGAATGTCCAACTCTCAAATTCTTCCTTGCTGAGTTTAGAATAAATAAACCAGCTATGATCATAATGATGTTCTACCAATTAAAATCACCAAATAAACCCAATAAGAAGTGGGAAGCTTAGTAGACATCCAATCCCAAAGATAAATTCTTTCTTTAACAAAATTAGAGGCATAGATAGAGCAAAGTACAATAATTTGTTCATTAACAAAAAGAAGGGCCCAAACACAACTGTTGGATGTGTCCTCCCCTTGTTAATGAAAAATTTAGGTAGCCAACTTTACAAACCCAAAATAGCTCCTACACTACCATCTCTATGGGAAGTATGAAGGAAAACAACCCATAAATCATAAAGAGACATTTCCAAACAAATGCCACTTAATTTGACATCTTGCAAAAATATGATATCAGCTCTCCATTTTTCAGTGGCTTTCTTGATACTAAACTTTCAATGAGGGAGGGATAACCCTCTAACATTCCATGAGAGTAAGTTACAATTAATAGTTAATGTAGGATATTTTTATCTTCTGATGGTAGTACCCCAAAGCAATTATTGGACAAAATATCATGCTCATTACCATGAATATATTGAGAAGAATGGGATATGGATCTTTGATGAGTATTAGGGTTAGGGGGTGAGGAAGGTGGAGGGGAAGGTGAATGAGCCCAAAGGGAAGAAGAAAGAGGAGGAAGGGAAGAGTGTGGGAGGGAATATGGATAGGATCAAGAGGGAGAGTGATGAGAAGAAGGGAAGGAAGAACCAGAAGGCTCCTTAATTTTCCTAACCAATCTCCATCTATCAATCATAACAACATCTTTGTGGGGTGAAGACATTGCAGGAGGGGACATAACTGATACATTTTGAGGGTTGGTGGAAGGACAAGATTGAGGTTTGGTGGATGGTGAATGTGGAACCTATGGAGGGAGAGTAGGTTGAGAGGGTGAATGAGTGGATGATGAAGGAGTGAAAGAATGAGCACATTTAACCTTCCTGATAGGGTAGTCATGGATCAAATGTCTTTCCATACGACAGTAGAAACATGTGTTGAGTGTCAAGAACATTGAGAGGGGGGTGAATCAGTGTTCTATAAATCTTTTCTTGCACTTTTACTTTTAACCGTTTCCAAAGAATAATCAAATAGAAGCAAAATATACAACCGAACAGCATACACAAAAGCATGACACATAACACCAATATTTTATGTGGAAAACCCAAAGAGGGAAAACCATGGAGAGGATTAGCTCTCAATTATATATTGCAATCTTTACAAAAATGATGTTTAGACTTGGTCACACCATGGGCCTAGAACATGCTAGGTTACTGCCATGAAGTACAACTAGATTTAGCAGGTTCACTACCTCAGCCCTAAACCTAGAAAGATTACAATAAGGGATATTAAACCCTAAGGGATGTTAAACCCTACTGGCAGCTCACTACCAGGCTCTTTGCCATGATCAACACCTTCTTATGTCTTTGATTGAAGTACAATAATTCATCTTCTTTGCTTTGCCTCTACTCTACTCTTCCTCTTCTTTCCTCTACCTCTTCTCTGCTTTGCCTTTTTGTCCACCTTTCTTGTTATCTTTCCATTTTCTCTCAAGGACACTTTTTCCATGACTCAACTACAAGTATTTATACACTACATCAACCTTGGAATGATCATCAAGGTTGGTATCACAATCATCAACCATTGGAACAATCTCCAAGGTCGGTATTGCAAACATTTACAAAATAGGTCCTGACCTATTGCAACATTATGCAAAGGGAATGAAATTTGAATTATGCCATGCCTTAGCTAGGACTCAAACATGATCTTCCATGCCACAACACACTTCCACAATCTTCCAGAGATCTCTGCAATCATTGGGATTAACCAGGCCATCCAAGACTGGTTAGACGCTACATTATTTGGGAACAATCTTTAAACACAATCTCAATTTCTTAACACAGACCAAAGTCTAGATAGGAACATGATTAGTGGACATACACAAGCACACTATAATCATCAAGAGCAACTGCACGAACCTTAACCACTTTATCCATAGGAATCTTCTTATCGGAACACATGAACTTCACTTTCTTCAATTGTCATAAAAGAAAGATAGCTTGTAGACTACCAAACCACGAACCATTGCAACTATAGGTACTTATCATCATCCCAGACTTCCCTCTAGAACTGTAGAGAAAAATACTTTATTGCGGAGGAATGCGGAGCAGAATACTTTCTTCTTGTCCCAACTGAACTTACAAAAAAAGGTAGGTTTCACTCTGGTGAACACAACTCACACAGATCTTCATGTGGAGGCTCTAAACCCAGAATGTAGCATCCTTATTCATACCTCTAACTTACTTCCAATCTACAGACCATGAATGTCTAATAGAAGTAAATGTAGAGCAGTTTACCAGACTGTTCTTCAGCATACAACTCACTGTCTATACTGCACTTCTCTATAGCTCACTAGTTTCTTCTGGAGAGGCTAATTTTCTCAATAACCTCAACATACAAGTCTTCTAAACAAGTAATAGAATAAGATGCAGTTGACACCAATGACAACAAGGATATGTTGACATCAATGACAACACCAATTAGGCACATACTTGCAACAATCTCCCCCTTTGTCGTTGACGGCAACACATGATGTGAAAAATTGCAGCAACCATCAAGACAAGATTCTCCCCCTTTCTCTTTACACACTTGCACTCTTTCTTTCTCCAAAATTCTCCCCCTTTCTCTTACACATCTGCACTCTATGTTTTTCACATGACTTCTCTCCCCCTTTGACATCAATGGCAAAGGGAACATACTTGCACTCTTCTGCTTTGATCCAATCTCTAATCTAAACTTTCTTCAATTGAGTGCTTCTCCTTACTTGACGCTTTCCCTGACTGCAACTTTGGATCTTCATGTGAAGTTCTCTCCTTCTCAGTTCTCAATTCTCACCTTAGGATCTCACTGCTATTGCACTGTTTCCTCTGTCAGTAGCACTACAATATTTACTAATTTTTATCAGAAATGCATATTAGCATCATCTATCTGCTTCCCCTAAGAGGTAACTTCATAATCCTCTTGACTTCAACAACCATCGCTGATTACTACCTGCACTACTACACCTTTTCCTTTTATTGCTCTGACTCCTCCTCCTTAGGAGTACACATCAGACCGTATCTAGCTCATATTGGAGCCTTCACATGCTATCACTTCTGGAGTAACATATCTTGTCTTCTCAAAGATTCAGACTTGACTCTATCTGCAAGTTTTCTTCTGCAAGCTTCCCTTATCATCAGTCTAGTTGAAACAATGTCTTCTTTAACCTGGCATTCAAGTAGGCAGTCTTCACATTTGATTTGAAGTCCTTATGTGCTACAAAAGCTAGAAACAAATTAATAGTCTCCATTTGTGCCACCAGAGAAACATTTTCCACTTGTGAGTGCCTATTACACATAGCCTTGCTTGAGAACTTATCCTTGCATACCTCATCTATTTCCAAAGAAGAAAAAAACAATCTTGAACTTTTGTTGCTCATTAATCTCAATCCAATTATCAAGATTAGACAAACTTATGGATGTAGATGTAATCACTAATCAATAACCATATGCCAGAACTGCAAAGCATTATCTTCAACAGTGGACCCAAGCGGACCAAAATACTGGAGCCTTGTCACTTGATTTTATTAGTTAGATACTTAGCCAAAATTTATGACCTATTAGCTTGTCCCTTAAGTACATACTTGACCAATTCATCTGTCACATCATAACTCCCAATGCGGACCATATGAGACTTTAGAATTCATATCCAACCATCATCATTGACCTCTTAACATACCTTCATAACCGCAAATCAAAATACTCAATAGCTGAAGAATGCGGACCAAAATACTTAGAACTTGAACACTGGAAAATATCTAAGTCTTTCAACCTTGTTTTGATCCTGTCTACTTCTTAATAATCATGTTTGCTCTCTGCAAGCTTCATCCCCTTCCTCAGCCTATCCTTCTTAGCAGCAAGATTTGATGGCCTTCTTCAGTGCATTTTTCTTCTCTTCCACATTAGCTCTACCAAAAATTTAGCCCTCAGTGTGCTCTACTTCTCGTTATCATTCCTTAAACTTTTTCTCAAGAGGCAGTGAATTAGACACCTTCTCCATCTGCCATTTAGCTGCACTATCATCACTGCCTTAAGCACAATCCAAGTACTTGTGGATAATGCTATTCTCAAATTTGTAATGTTTTCTAGCATTTGTTGTGTTTACATTTCTGACCATGCAAAGACGGTAAATACACTGTCCTGACCTTGACATACCAATCCCAATTCTCACAAAACAACCCACAATGATCTTTTCGAAGAATGACTCCATGAACCTCTTGACATGCTTTGATCTCTGGATTGTTATACTCTTAATATCTTCAAAAGAAGGAATATCATAATTTGTACCTTCTTCATCACTATCATCTGGATCTCCACGACTGCTTGGATTCTTATCCTTGTTGCTAGAGAACAATGGACTAATACTAGAACTAGCATAAGACTTTCATCTGCCAGATGAAGAATCCCATCCATTAGATAACCCAACAGTGTTCCTTTGCTTCTCTGCACATCTAAATCTTGTGCCTTCTGTCTCCTTGCAACTAATTCATTTAAGGCATTTTCTTTCACTCTCCTAGTAGATTTCACAAAAGAGTGCATCTGTGAAGATGGTGGCCCTACATCTTTTCCCCTCTAATTCCTAGAGTCTCATTTTGTCAAGCTTCATCCCTCTTCCATACTAAAAAGGAATTATCCCTCGCCTCTACTTTTTCCACCAAAATCATCTCCCTACCTAGTTTAGATATCTTTTGAGGCCATTCCCTATCTTCATCATCTTTGTACAAATCACTCCCAAATGATAATCCATAACTGTCTGAATCATCTCTCTGGCCCACATCATCATTATCTTTTTCACTAGAATCAAATCTCTTCTTCAAAGGCATCCTTGTCCCAAATGCCTTTCTATCATCAGAATCATTCCCATTATCAGAATTAGAATTATTGCCATCATCTGAAAAAGAATTAGATTGCTTCCTCTTTGTTGGAGCTTGATTCCTTAAGCTTTCCATCATGGGTGTTAGTTTGACCAGCTACCTCCAACAGTGAATTCTCAAAATCTACCATAGTCCTTGCTTGATTTATAACTACTGCAAATATGACTTTCCAAGGGCTTCTATATGTGTGTGTGACCAAATAGAATCATTTATCCTCAGTCAAGAGAAGAACCTCCATGGCGTAGGTTGAAAAATTCTATAGTTCACAGAGCAAATTGATACATTGTTGTGTCGAATGCAAAGTGAAAACAAGTTGCTTTTTACCCTCTGCATGATTGACTTAGTCGCCATTAAATGCTCATTCCAAAAGGTTGTTGAAAACCACTCACTATAGAATATGGTCGATTAGAATTGCTCTGCAATATGCCGCATTGAGCCCTTTTCTTCTGGTTTCTCTTCTAGGAGTTGTGTCACATCAGATTTCATCGTACGCCTTCATGTCAAATTCCAACACTTACTTTCTGGCTGGGGGTTTTGGATTTTCCACACTACTCCCCTTGAGCCAGAGCTCTTAATTTACTTCCCAGAGGAAGTATCTGCACCGGATACAAGTGCGGTTGATCCATGTCTTCAATTCCTTTTTTCTTGATCCATACCTTGCCCATTTCTTTCTTGGTTTCAACTAGATCAACTTTCTCCTTTCCTTTATTATTTCTCTGCTATGTTTTCCTTTCTTCAAAATAGTGATTTCTCTTCACATTTCTGCTTCTGTAAAATCTTGCAATATGTCCAAAATTGTTGCAATTGAAGCATATCACATTCTTTTGACCTTGATTCATTCCATTGATTGAATTTAATCTGCATTGATTAGCCATGTGTTCATATCTATTGCATGCAAAACACTTTCCATTGAATGATTGACTGTTCCTGATATTTTTAAAATTAGTTCTTACCAAACTTCTGCATTCATTTGATCTGTGTCCCATTTTATAGCATGCATTGCATCTAATAGAATTCTAACTCTCTTTACTTCTGCATACAACTCTATGACCAATTCTATTGCAAGTGAAGCATTTACCTTTGAATGTTTGTTCATTCCTCCCATTGTTAAAACTTTTCCTAGTCGGATTTCTGTATTCATTTGCTCTATGATCAAATTTCTTACAATTGAAACACTGACTAGAAAATGATGGAGTCTTTTGATTTATTCTACTCCTACACTGAGTAGCCTTATGAGCAAACTTATTGCATGAATTACAATAACTATTGAAAGATGGGTACCTTTGAGCATTTGGTTGTTTGATCGAAGGTCTTCTAGGTCTTCTTCTTTGATTTTTGAACTGGTATCCTTTATTTTGCCTTGACTCGATGCTTATTTGCCTAGAGTTTGAACTTTCTCCTTTCTCAAATCCTAAACCATGTTTGTCATCAGCATTCCTCTGGCTAGCAATCATTTCATCAAGCTTTGCAGTACTTATCTTGAATTTTTCTTCAAAGCTTCTAGCCTTTTCCAGGTTTGTTTTTAATCTTAAAATTTCTTTTTCAAGTTTAGCACAATCTTCTGATTTATTCTTCAAAATCAAATTTAGATCAGCTTCTACTCTTGTTCTTTCTGTAACTTCTACTTCCAAATCATTTAGGGCTTCATTTTCTGATAAGAATTGGTCACTAACTTCTTTGTATTTGTCTTTGAATTTCTTGACTTGCTCTTTCAGCTTTAAGATGCATTCATCACCTTGCTTCAAAATTTCCTTTAGATCTCTAACCTCCACTTTAGAATTTTCAAGATCCATAAGAGTTTCTTCTAGTTGATTGTATCTCTCATAATTTCCATACCTTCTTGCTACCATGATCATACTATCCCAGATCATCCTTAAGCTGTTAAACTTTTTCAAAGGAATTTGGCTCTGATACCAATTATTGAGTGTCAGGAACATTGAGAGGGGGGGATGAATCAATGTTCTATAAATCTTTTCTTGCACTTTTACTTTTAACCATTTCCAAAGAATAATCAAATAGAAGCAAAATATACAACCGAACAATATCCACAAAAGCATGACACATAACACCAATATTTTATGTGGAAAACCCAAAGAGGGAAAAACCATGGAGAGGATTAGCTCTCAATTATATATTGCAATCTTTACAAAAATGATGTTCAGGCTTGGTCACTCCATGGGCCAAGAACATGCTGGCTTACTTCCATGAAGTACAACTAGATTTAGTAGGCTCACTACCTCAACCCTAAACCTAGCAAGATTACAATAAGGGTTGTTAAACCCTACTGGCGGCTCACTGCCAGGCTCTTTGCCATGATCAACACCTTCTCATGTCTTGTTGGGAATTAAGGTGTCTTAACCTTGGTAATTCCTTGCATTATTTATGTTTGTATTTATTAATTCATTGCCTATGTTGTAAATAATTGTAAATTCCATATTGTCATATTGTGGGATGTGGCATGGTGATGTGTCATCCTACATGGAAGATGACAACTTGTAATTTTGTCCTCACATGAGGAGATAGGCATCCCACTTTGTGGTAGGAGCATTTTTACATGTGTCGGCATCTTTCATGTTGTGTAAGGGAATGTTTGACCAAAATGGTTATGATGGATTCCTATGACAAAGTTATGACATGTAAGAGTCAAAAATAGAAGCTTGTAAGACAGGTAAAGACATGTGTCATGAAGCATCTTTGAAAAAGGCATATTTGGGTGCCCCAAGGTGGACTATGACATGTAGTAAGAGAATATGCTATTTATAGCCTGTGTATGACAAATTCTCTTACAGTTGTAAGTTGTAACCGCTATGACAGATTCTATGATGGTCATAAGTGTCGTAAGAGCATCTGTCATAGCCCATTTTGGAAATAGGTGACCCCTTTGGGATGGGAGTTGTAGACAAGTGTCAGACACATTCTAAAATGTTGACCAAGTGTCCTTAGGCATGGGTTTTGGGCCATGAGGCCAAGTTGGACGCCCATTCCAAGATAGGACCAATATTGCCTTGTATATTCTATATAAACAGGTGCTTGGAGGTGGAGAAGTATTACAGGTTTTACAAGTACTATTACTTTGCCACATTGAATCTAGATACGAGTGTCGAAGACCATTGAAGTTTGCATTGTAAGTGTATTGTAAACAACATTCAGTTTTGATAATACATTGTACATGTTTCTGAGTGTGGGGTTTTTCACCCGATAAGGGTTTTCCCCATGTTATAGCTTTGTCTCTCTTCTTCTATCTTCTTTCTAGTTCATGTGTATTGCTGCTATATCTCTGTTAGATGTTCTATGCTTCTATAGTTGTAAGGATTAAATTGAATTTGCATAGCCCTCTCCTCATTAGATTAGTGTAGGAAGTGATTTCCGCACACCTAGCTTCCTTTCAGTTAGTATCAGAGCCTGGCTAGTTTTGGTCTTAGCTGTTGGGTAGGGGTTTTTTGAGCTAATCTTAAGTTGAGTGGGAGTTTGTGTAGAGCATTCTAAATTCTATAATAACAAGGAGATGGCAAGCACATCTGGAAGGTTTGAAGTGGAGAAATTCAATGGGACTAATTTCGAGCTATGGAAGCTCAAGAAGGAAGACATGCTTGTTGACCGAGACCTTTGGGAAAGTGTTAATGAAACTAAACCAGGTCTCAAGATGATTGGGATCTCAAGGATCAAAAGGCTAAGGGTCTCATAAGACTTAGTCTTTCTGATTCTCTCTTGTTAAATGTCCATGAGGAGAAAACTACAAACTTGCTTTGGAAGAAGTTGGGAGATGTGTATCAAGCCAAATCCCTAGTTAACAAACTTTTTTCTGAGAAAGAAGTTGTATTCCCTTCGAATAGAGGATGGGGGATCCATTACAGAACATATGAATGCTTTTAACATGTTGGTTGCACAATTGACATCTATTGGTGTGAAGATGGAGGAGGAGGATCAATGTATGACCTTGCTTTGTTCTTTGTCGGACTCATGGGATCACCTTGTCATGGCTATTGGAAGTACCATATCCACATTCAAAATGGATGAAATGGTTTCTTCACTATTATCTGAAGAGATGCAGAGAAATTTTTCTAATGTAGCCAAAGAGGCTCTTGCAGTTCGTGGAAGACCCAAGGAGAAAGGGAAAAAGAAGGACAAGAAAGCTGAGAAGGGTAGATCTAAATCCCATGGGAGATCCAAATCTCCTAGAAAGTCTAAGGCTATTTGTTGGAATTGTGGTAAATCTAGGCCAGATTTAGATTCTAACAAGTCACAAGATGATGGTGATGATTTCATCATAGCCCTAGCAAACCATGCATCTGATGATGTGTGGCTGATTGACTCTGGTGCACCATTCCACATGACCTTGCATCGAGACTGGTTCACTAAGTATGAGGAGTTTGATGGTGGAAAGGTGTACTTGGGTGACGACTCTCATCTAAAGATTATTGCTCATGGAAGAGTCTTTATCCCATTCCCTGATGGATGGGTGAAGGGGATCTCTAGGGTTATGTACATCCCAGGCTTAGCACAGAACCTGCTTTCTGTAAGTATGTTGAATGATGCAGGTGTGTAGGTTGTCTTTTTGAAAGAAGGATGCAAGATTACTAGAGGAGATATGGTGCTTGCTAAGGGTACTAGAAGAGGTATTCTATTTCAGCTAGAGGCATGCATTTCACAATGCAATAGTTCTTCTAACTCAAGGAAGAGGGCACCAGTCACTTCATCCCCACCATCTGAATGAGCGGTTAAGAAATTTGTTGTTTCTAGTTCTGATGTTTGTAATCATGAATTGGAAGTTAAGCTTCTTACTGAAAAGACAATGTTATGGCATAAGAGATGTCATGCCCACATTTTCCATGTGGTCACATCACGCGTCACACGTGTCATAGCCACATCTGTCATGTGGTTATGACACGAACTATCAAAAATTTTCTCACGCAACCCTAGAGACCCCCTCGCATGCATAAGCATGCTCAGTGGTGAATGCTCAAGATGTAAATACTATAGTTGTTGGCAGGGTACAAGTATAATTGCGTGCAACCAAACGCAAGCAGTCCAACAAGGGGATCTCCTTGATGCAGTTAACGTCGCTACAAGGTTTATATCTTCGAGGTCCCTAACCCTATTTCTCGGCAGATTTTGACAGCATAATGCCTTATGGCATAAGTGGGAATTTACTCAACACTATACCACTTACGGGGTTCCCTGATAGATTAACAACTTCCCACGATGCCTTGTTCCTACTAAACTAACTCATGATCTCCCTATAGGGATATTTTTTAGCAAAGCACATTTATCTGCCTTCTTTCTCCTTTCCTGAAATATACTCCTACTTCGAGCTTAGCATTCTCAACAAGACAGTTCGTTTGCCCTCTCTTCTGTTTCTCTGGATCTTAATTTTGATTGTATTTTTATCGCGCTCACCTTAACTATTTCTCTGAAGTTTTCATTTGTTTATATTTCGGTCTCTCTCTTTTGGGTCTCTTCATTTTCTTTATGTTTATCATGTCCTTTCTTCATATTCTACTTCAATCAGAGTTATCACTGTATCTATTTAACATTGTTCCTAACTTCCAGATTTTCAGATCACACAGGCTAGTTTACTACTTCGCTGGACTCGGTCTCCTGATTTTCTCTGATCTAGGATTCACCGTGTATTAATTAAACTTGTTCCTAAGCGAATTTAGCGGAAGGATCCATCAACTTAGTTCTCTTATCCCATGTGGGAAATGCCGCGCATTTTCTCTTCTATGTTTTCCAATGTTAGTTTTTCTTCTTCTTACTCTCTTGTAGGTTTTTTTTCTCTGGTCGATTACTAACTACAGTTGAGATTAAAATGGCCTCACATGGAATGTCTGTGATGGCTTCTTAAGTTTATTTCCAGTGACCTTTTAAACAAGGTGACGCGTAATTTTCCTCTTCATTTTCCTGGTTATTAAATTTCGTTGATAGTTAAACTTCCGAGAAACTCTTCCCAGAATGTTATAATATATTCCGTTATGCTTTCTCTTTAAGTTATAATTTTATTTTCTCTTATTATTGTAAAGAGAAAACGGCCCCTCTAGAACTCTTAAATCAAATTGCAATACATATAAGTATCTAAATATATATATATATATATATATATAAGTAGATGTATAAATTTACCTTATTGTTGTTAATTTTAATACTATTATATATTATTAACTACTATTGTTAGTTTATTGTATTAATTTCTTTAAATAATATTACTGTTGTTATTATTTCCAAATGTTATTCTCCTATCTTTATATTTATTTAAACAATATATTTGTCTTCCTTTTTATATATATAAAAAAAAAGAAACCATACCATTGCATTTTCATTGAAGGGCTGAAGCCCTAATATCACTTGCATTTGAATTGTGCCCTAATTCTTTTTGTGTTTTTTTTCTTTTTTTTGTATGGCAGGTGAATACATGGCGGTGGCCATGGAGGAGGGTCGGCCTGAGAGGGGAGGTGATGAGTTTTAGGTGGCAGTAGCCACGCTGGGGCCGCAGACAGGGAGTACAGGGAGCCACGCAGAGGAGGTGTCAGTTATGGTGGAGGGCGGGAGGTGGAGTTCATGGCGGTGGGAGCCCGCGGTGGAGGTGGTGCGGGCCGCGCAGAGGCGACAGATGGTGGTGCATTGGCGTGAGGGGAGCGCAGTGATAGGCTGCACTGCGGGAGGAGGTCTGGCGGAGGCGCGGCGGCAACAGCGGCCGCGAAGGGGAGTGGCGTGGGGGTTTATTTGGTGGCGGGGGTGTTGTGCTGCAGGGAGTCCGTGGTCACACGGCCGTGGACTGAGGGTTATCTTACGGGAGGGGGTGTGGGGAGGGGCGGAGCCCCCACCCACATCCCACTACGTGGGGTGTGGGTGGGGGCTCCGCCCCTCCCCACACCCAAACAGCGCCGACGGGGGTGGTGGGAAGGTTCAAACCCTTCCCACCACCACATCATTTTTTTTTTGTTTTGTTTTTTTATATGCTGTGTGATACACAGCAACCATTTGAGATTCATTGTATTTTACTTCTATTTTCTCGTATGAAAATCCCTCAATATTATTAACTCTTCCAAATCACATTTAGATAAATTCATATATATCTATATATATATGTATACATATATATATATAATTATATATAATTATATATATATATATATATTGATTTATCCCACAACTTTCAGACCTCATTTTTTTTATCTACAGAGAAATTTAAAAGAAAAATAGAGAATTAAATAAGTGAGGCTATTAATATAACTTTTTTTTTCTTAACAATCGTATTAATAATTTTCTTTCACAGGTAGCTCTATAATTACAGAGAAATGAACATAAAGAGATCTATTTTATCTTACAAACACATTCTCATATAATTTAATTAAACATTTCATATGTAGAGGACAACAATAATTCTGTCAAATGCAATTTACAATTACCGTTTCGTTAAGAATAGAAGTTCATAAATATAGAGATTGAATTATTTTTCTATTTAACAATTTCAGTTCATCTACACATTACAAACAAAATACGGAGGATGAATCCCTTAATCCGCCAATCACAATTTTGTTAAGATATGTTTCAATGCACAAATCAAGAATTAGACTTGATAATCAAAATGTAAAAATTAATTTTTTTCTTGCTTTTATTCTATTAATATCTAACTTACTAATTTTCAACTTATCGCATATTAGTTTAAACTGAAAAAATGGAAACAATAATTAATAACACATTGGCTCTCAACTGATTCAAATTACCATATCCAAACATTACAAAGTACATAGTTTTACCAAACCACCTCCAAACAATAAAACTTTAAACACCTTTGTCAAGATCGACATACAATTTCACAACTTAACAACAATTACTTCAAATATACATAACTGTCAAAACTCATAACTACAAACAACACTGAAGGGAAGAATTTCTCTCTTTCCCCAAACAATAAGTTTTACAACTTCAGAGAGAGAGGATCTCTCCACAATGAACTTAAATAGAATGAAGCACAACGAGTCCAACTCTTCTTATAGCAAGGATGAAATTCTTTCTCCCTACAGACAGCACTCCTCCAATCTCAACCATAAGCTTCAAGAGGAAACCTGCGTATCAAAGACAAACAAAGAAGAAAACACCACTCATATAGCTCTCCTCCCTTCCGTAGACCCGCAAGAGGGTCACCCCTGAGCTAAGGAGACCATACTCACACCTGGGTAACTCAAGCATTCCACTACACAATAGGGAACAACAACAAACCCAAAGCACACAAACACCCGTGGGTAAATTACACAACACGAAAACTCAACAACGGTGAGCTTCATAAGGGGTAGGAGAGTGGACACACTCGACTCCAGAGTGTCACCCT
This sequence comes from Cunninghamia lanceolata, assembly GCA_027924645.1. Classification (NCBI taxonomy): domain Eukaryota; kingdom Viridiplantae; phylum Streptophyta; class Pinopsida; order Cupressales; family Cupressaceae; genus Cunninghamia; species Cunninghamia lanceolata. The sequence goes on from BSBN01000845.1 coordinate 1,291,684, forward strand.
TTCAGATATGATAACCAACACAATTCTCTTGGCCTCAAACCAAGTTTGATCACAAATTTTTTTAAGAAATCTGTATTTGACTCTCAAGTCAAAGAACCAGTCACAAATACAAGCCCTCAAGGCTTTCAACATCCCAAAAGAAGAAAACAGGTATGCACCCGAGGAGGATCACTCCTCCCCTACCCCAAACTTGATGAGCATTTCTCCCAAGTGGGAGAAGCTCTGTCAACAACTCAACAACAGATCCCACAGAAACAAATCTAAAATACAAACAAATAAACACCTTTCACACAATTTTTTTCATACAACATTCAGATATACGAAGAAAGGTAAAACCAAACCAACCTTACAAAGCCCTTCTGGAATGAAACTGTTGTAGAGCTCCACTGAGATCTCTCCCAACCTTAGCCACCCACTCCTTCTTCCTTTCCTCCATCTAGCTAACTTTCCTATTTTGGCATTAAAATAAAACTCTCCAAAAAAAAATCAACTAACTCCCTTCCCTTCCAAAAATGCAATTCAAATAACCCAAAACCCTCCAGTTTAGAGAAATGGGGAGGTGACACTTGTCACCTCCTCATCCTTCCCAAAACCACTATTATGTCCCAAGGGATGAGTGTTGGCTTATGTCACTCACCCATCCCTAGAGTACTCCTTATCCCTCTCCTCCTGTCATTTCTCTTACGCATGGGAGAAATAAAAGGAGTTAAAGGAGGAAAAGACAGGTGACCCATGCCTCTTCTCCCTTATTTCAACATGGATGACCCCATAGCACATGGGGAATCTCACTAATGGTGAGGGTGACTTCAAGTCAATCCCTCTATAATGGATGGGTTTGTAGTCATCTCATACCTTGGGGATTGAAGAGGGATGGGTTGGGTGTTGGTACAACCCATCATGTCCCCTCCATACCTCCAATTTTCGCCACTTAACTTCAGGGGGTGGTTAAGATGACTTGATGGAGGTTACCCAAGGGTTACCCATGCCAAATGGGGCCCTGGACCCATGGGGTATAACCCAGGGTCAACTTTAACCCATTCTGGACAACCATGGTCAAGGTAAAGCACAAGAAAAGGCCTCCAAGATTTAAATAAAAGAAAAGAATTTCAAATTCAATCTTTTTACAACACAAATCATAAGTCAGTGTTACAAGAGGGTAGACCAACCCATTCGACCTTATGAAAGACCACATTACGACACCATATCAAACACAGAGTGATCTTGGTTCCTTGTGGAACCAGATCGGCTTAACAGGGAATAACAATAACAAGGTGCAGAATGATCTCCGAAATCTGTGGTTTGATTAGTAAATTCCTGCACACTAAATCACAAGATCAGTTTCACATATAATCATCATAGCCGAAGCAACTTAAAAACATGCATTATCCTAACATAGTTCTAAATAGCATAAATGAAATCATATTACAATTTTCCATCATCACCTAGTTAACTTTTCTGAAATGTAAACTTATCCAAACATCACCCAATTAGTTTTTCTGTAAACAAAATAAAGTTTAATAGTTTGACAAATCCGGGAACTACTATCCCACACATAAAAAGCATCAATAACAGTAATGTAAATAGTCACAAGAATAGAAGTAAAAAGGTGGTCCTCACATCCTCTCCCCCTAAGACTGTACTTCCTCCTGGAAGTCATCAAAAGGTGAGGATAAAGGGTCTTCAGTCTCTCTGCATCTTCCCAAGTCGCTGTGACTTCGTCGTATAGGTCCCACTGGACCCTAACCTGGTCCAGCTCTCGACCTCGAAGGGCCAACGTCCGACGAGCCAATATGCGAATTGGCTCCAGTGCCAGCTGTCCGTCTGCCTCTACCTGAAGAGCACTCCAATCCAATACGTGAGATATGTCAGAAATATATTGATGTAAAACTAAAGCATGAAATACATCGTGGATACATGACAGGCTAGGTGGCAAGGCTAGACGATAGGCTACAGGTCCTATCCACTCCAAGATCTCAAAAGGTCCTACAAATCGAGGTGCGATCTTAGAGCCCTTCCTGTAACTGATTAGACTCTTGTGCGGTCGCACTCTCAAAAATTGTCACATCCCTCTTTTTGAAAACAATTATGCTATTTACTTTGTTGCGAATTTTAGTAATTTAATATGTTGTGAATGACATGGAAATCGACGATTTATCTTACAAAGTTGTTATATTGAATTGTGGAATCTAACAATCACGTTCAAGGTGATATAGTAGACTAAATGTCTTTATAATAAATGCAATGATGTTTGGATATATTATGTTTTGATTTGAACATAGGTGCTTTGACCACAAAATTGTATGTGAGCCTGTCAATGCAGGAATAGGTGGACTGTGTTCGACGGGAAGAGAAAGTATCTTCAAGAGAGAGTATAGACTCTGGAAATTAACCATGGGCATTTGTTACTGAGATCACCAAATAGGTAGATAAACCTTGGAACCAACTAGTTAGTTTTGTTTGTAGGTTGCGTTAGTTAACTAGATGTCGATGTCAAAGGATAAAGTGTGATAACCTAGTCGAAAGTCGTCATGTAGAATCTTGGAGTCGTCGATGTCGTTGTAAGTCCATCATAGCAAGTCGACTTATTTAGACGTTTACTATTTTCATTTATAAGTGTTTATTGAACCATCTTGTGGCAAAATTGTAAATCTTGTCTCGTAGTCGAAAAACGCGAGAAGACGGCTTTGTGTGTCTAACGCCGTAAGAACTCGTTCACGTTACGATCAATCCATCATGATTGTCGTAAAACGCGTCAAACTTGTATTGTGAAGTTATTCTATTCTTGTAGATCGACGAATGTCGATTTGTAGCCTTAGTGTGAAATAATTTATTTGGTCGTTGTTCTTCTGTCTTTGACCGTGAGTAGTTGTCAATCTAACTTTGAGCTTTCTTAGTAAGTTGGTCTTTGCCTCTTGTTCCTTTTCGACCAAAACGATGCTCTAGTCATTTCCTAACCACCGCCAAGCCGAGCTTAACTCCATAATACATCTTTTGGTGGCCTTTGAATTGAATTAGATAACTTGGTATTTGAGTGAAGGCAGAGTTGTTATGTCTTCTAGCAAGCCACGTCGCCATAGGAACCACCACCTTTAGATTGGTCGTGATAAATGGGAAGTCGGGTTTAAAATCAACTATGTCGATCCATATGATTAAATTTATGTCAACCGAGAACTCTTTGGAGAGATTCCTTTTACCATGACGTGAGAGGAAGGTAGTTTGCTTTTGTGAAGGAGCGTAACCGATATTAAATGTGATACTCCATTATCTAGAAGGAGGAGAGTTTTCGGGGGCTGTTGTGCGAAAGAAGATGGAACTGCGGAGTTTAGGGAGAAGTCGAGGTAGTTTTGCAAGTGAGGAGATTTATGGAAGGCGGTTGAAAGTTGTTTTAACTTTCTTCGTGGGCAGTAGGAGTGAAGGGAAACGTGGAACGAGAGTTTAGTGAGAAGATTCCCTTCGCAAGGTGTTAAGAGGAAGGATGTAGCCATCGCTGAGGGAGAAATGGCAGAAAAGAACTGCGAAGAAAGAGGAAGGAGCCGTCGTTGAGGAGATACCAACGGATAGGGAGAAGCTGCGGGAAGAAAGAATAAACACGGCGGTTATTGTGGTTAGAGACCATCATCGGAGAGGGGAGAAAGGAGTTAGAGGAGTTAGTGGTCGTGGTTGTGAGAGGGGAGTCGGCAGTAAAAGGGGAGAGAAGGCCATCACCGCGGGACAGGAGGTGGCGTTTGGTAGGTTGTAAACGGGGAGTGGAGAGTGAGAAATAGTAGAGACAGAGAGAGACGGAATGAGAGCCCCGACATTGTAAAAAAAGGAGAAATGACAGTGAAAGAGCATGGGGGAGAGTTGAGTAGTGGGAAGAGAGTTGTTTTAGAGTGGCTGTCACGGTGTGGGGAGAAGAAAAAAATAGTGAGAGAGATAACTAAGGAGGCCTATAGTTGTTTGAGGGGGAATGTTTTCTAAGAAAGGAGCCTGCCTTGACTTAAATAGTGTCCGGCAGAGAGAGGGGTTTGTTTAGTGTGGACTGTCATTATTTCAGAAGGAGGTCAGAGAGATAGCTTCGAAGAAAAGTAGAGGAGAACGTGGAATTGCCACAGCAACCTCCGTTTTTATCAACGGGTTCAATTCCTTCATTACTTTTCTCAATTTAGATCTGTAAGTAAGGCTCACTTTGCAAAAGATCAATACGTTTAAAACGAGAAGAAATGTACAACATAAACCTAGTATGATATATGTATGCGGTCAATCCACGTAATAGTATCATTGCTGTGTTTGAGATTTGAAAACTCAGAAATAGAAGTATTGCTGTCTCATCACTGTGTTTGTGATTTAAAAACTCAGAAAAAGTAGTATGCTGTCTTCTTGAATTCGTAAACTTAGAAATTGTAGCATTTTTTGCCATGAATTAAGCGGTGTAATAAAAGAACGCAGTTCTCTAATGCATATCCATTTAGGAACAAACTTATCTTGATGCAAGATGCAATATACCTTCCTTGAACGATAACTCCACAGCGAGTAAACATGTTGCTCCACGTGCATGTTGCGTAGGAGTCAAAAACCACAGTTTTAAGCATGTCTTGACGTAAAATTAGAGTGTTTAACAGCTGGAAAATGCAGTTGTAAACAGCGAATGTCTTAACCATCATACATCTTTAACTAGAGGTCGACCATGCGTTGGTCATCTTTAATGACATAAGAAAGATTCCATAATCATTTATATTTTATTTATGACTTTCATCTTGTTGAACCATGTGAAACTAATGACACGGAAAGAGGAGTAGGAGGATAAAGTTTTAGTAATGATTAGGAAACCGTCATGTTCTGAAATGAACAATTTGAGTTGAAAACCTGCATGTGAGTTGAAATTACGTTGCATGCGACGGTGCTAGAATCATTTTATTTTGAAGACCATATGAGTCTAAAATCCTTGAATTTCAGAATAATGGGAAATGGCTTTAAATGTTTGAGTATGTTGTGTAAACATGGGAAGCAAGTAAACAAATAGAAAACCACTTAGGAGTGGGCGCTTATAAGAAAGGTTTTTACATGAAAATGGATTATGAAATTCTAAACTCAAGATTAGAGTAAAAGATTGTGCCATGCGCTATTGTAGGAGGATATCCTAAACCCTTAAGGTCATCAAGGTCATCAAATAGTTAAAATTATACAAATAGGAAACTGTAGGATTTCGACCAGTTCAAGTCAAGTAGGGTGGGTGAACCAAGTCATGCGTTCCTAGAACGCTAATTAAAAACAAATCCTTTGGCCAAGGTGATGTACTATCCTCAAGTGCATCGAACGTTCACCGTAACTGGATAGCGTTTCTTGTGGAGTGTCGTGCATGACTAGAGGGAATCTAGGGATCTGCGCGATAACAAGACACGTAGGTTACAACACCAGAGCTCAGATGGCAAACGCTGATGGTTATCCTAAGTCTATCCTCTTGAGTAGGGTAGGGCCACTTCCAGTTAGGAAGGAGTGCGGGAGACCGACGGTCTGTGGTTGGAGGTTAAGCTCCTTGAAGATACTTTCTCTTCCAAATAATTGAGGAATGCTGAGTCTTGAATGTGATGGGTCGACAATCGAGATGCATGACAATGGTATGTTTCCAATATTTGTTGTTTCAAGAAAATTTCATCTGTTAGAAAATAAAATGTTTAATGTATATCATTTATTTCAGCTTTATGAAAATGAGATCATGTTTATGATAAAATGAAAAATGTTGTATTGGATTATAAGTGAGTAACTTTTGTATTTGATTTCCTAGTAAAAAATTTTTTTACCATTGTAAAAACTTAGTTACTTCTTGTTTTTTTGGATTTGGATGTTACAAAAATACTCTTTCACCCATAGCAAAGCTTCGGTCTATCCTCTTAGCATCAGCATACTTCTTCTGCCTGTCCTGTGCTTCCTGAAGTCTCTGTCTGATCTGTTTGACCTGATGTTCCATATTTTGAACTATCTCTGGATCGATGACTGTTCTGTCCTCTATCTGGTCCCAACTCAGAGGTGTTCTGCATGGTCTGTCGTATAAAGCCTGGAAAGGAGGCATACATAATGAGCTGTGATGCCCATTATTGTAGGTGAACTCAACTAGATATAGGTACTCCTCCCATCGAGACTGATGGTCCATAACATACATGTGAAGCATGTCTTCTAACACCTGGTTAACTCTCTCAGTTTGTCCGTCAGTTTTCAGATGATAGGCTGAACTGAAGTTGAGCTGTGTGCCCAATGCCTAATGTAAGGCTCTCCAGAATGATGAAGTAAATATGGAGTCTCTGTCGGATATAATGTGGCGAGGTACCCCATGAAGTCTAACAATTTGATCAAGAAACACCTTTGCCACCGATGGTGCATTGTACGTTGTGCAGATTGGTGAAAAATGCGCCACTTTGGTCAGCTTGTCAACTGTCACCATAATAGCATCATGGCGACGTGATGACATAGGTAGACCAACGATGAAATCCATAGAAATGGTGTCCCATTTCCATTCAGGTATTTCGTGAGGGTACAACAGTCCAGCTAGATGCTGATGTTCAGCCTTGACCCTCTGACATTCTAGGCAATGAGCAACATATTCTGCAATGTCTCCTCATTCCAGCCCAATGATAAAGTTGTCGTAAATCAGCATGCATCTTCTTCACTCCTGGATGTGCTGCGTAAGGTGCTCTATGAGCCTCTGATAGGATTATTGTACGAAGATTACCCGCATGGGGTACATAGATGCGCTGCCGATGTCGAAGCATACCATCAGTCTCAAGGGTATATCCTGTAAATTTGCCCTCAAGGGCCTTCTAATTTAGTATTGCCTGCTGCACCTCAAGAAACCACTCATCCTCTGGCAGATGCTATAAGAGGTGATCTCTCAAGTCCACCCTCAAGGTTAGAGTCAGGATCTCGTGGCGCCTTCGACTCAAAGCATCAGCGACCACGTTCTCCTTCCCTTTGATGTAGTGGACATCAAAGTCGTATTCGCATAGGAATTCCATCCAACACTGTTGATGGGCGTTCAAGTTTGGTTGTGTAAAAATATACTACAAACTATGATGATCCGAATGGAGTTCAAAACGTCGTCCTAAGAGGAAGTGTCTCCAGCGGACCAAAGCATGAATAACTGCTGCGAGCTCTAAGTCGTGGGTAGGGTAGTTTAACTCATGTGTCTTCAGCTTCCGTGATTCGTATGTGATCGCTCGACCACCCTACATAAGCACGGCTCCCAAACCCTCTAATGATGCATCTGTGCAAACAACAAACTCTTCTGTAGGATCTGGAACCGCTAAAATAGGAGCACTGGTAAGACGCTCCTTGAGGACTCCAAAGGCCTTTTCACACTGTTTGGTCCATATGAAACCCTTCCCTTTTCGCTGAAGGGAAGTAATGGGATGTGCTATCCTGGAAAAGCCCTCGACAAACCGACGATAATACATGGCTAACCACATAAAGCTTCTGACCTTTGTCACATTGGTGGGTGCCGGCCACTCCTGAATTGCTCTGATTTTAGATGGATCTACAGAGATGCCATCACCTGATAAAATGTGTCCCAAATACTGCACCTCTGTCCTAAAGAAAGCACACTTCACCAAGTTGCCATAAAGCTGCTCCTCTCGTAAGCGCTGCAAAACTTGATGCAAGTGCTCCACATGCTCTTCCTCGGTCTGTGAGTAAATTAAAATGTCATCTAGAAATATGATCACGAACTGATCTAGGTAAGTGCAGAACACCCCGTTCATGAGACTCATGAACACTGCAGGGGCGTTCGTCAACCTGAAGGGTACCACTGTGAATTCATAATGGCCATATCTGGTTCGAAAGGCAGTCTTATGAATATCTGCCTCTGTGATGCGCAATTGGTGATACCCAAATTTTAGATCGATTTTCAAGAACACTCTGGCTCCCTGCATCTGATCAAAAAGGTCGTCAATCCTAGGCAGAGGATAACAGTTCTTCACTGTCACCTTGTTCAACTGCCTGTAGTCCATGCATAATCGAAGAGACCCATCCTTCTTCTTCACGAAGATAACCAGTGCACCCCATGGTGAAACGCTAGGTTGGATGTGCCCCTTCTCAAGTAATTCCTCTAACTGCAGCTTAAGTTCAGTGAGTTCATGTGTAGTCATCCTATAGGGTGCTCGGGATATCGGTTCTGCACCTGGCACTAAGTCGATGTGGAAGTCCACTTCTCTGCGTGGAGGCATACCTGGTAATTCTGGTGGAAATACGTCGGTAAACTCTCTAAGGACAGGGTGATCATCTAAAGTAGCCTCAGGTTCTTCCTCTATTCTATCACTGACCGTAATTGCAAACAACTGGCATCCTTTCCACATACAGCGCTTAAGCTGCTAAGCGGATATCATACGAACAGCCGTGGGCTTCTGAATGCCCACTATCTCAACTGGCGAACCATGATCATCTAAACAGCTAATTGTCCTCTAACGACAATCTAGCTTGGCTCTATGTGCCGCAAGCCAATCCATACCCAGTACTACACCGTAGGATCCTAAGGGCATAACCCTAAGGTCACATGATGTAGTGAAGGATCCTAATGTGATCTCGCAGTCTTTCACCAAGGTATCTACTGACATCCTGGCCCCTGAGGCCAACTCAACTTCCCACCTAATGTCTTGCCTAGAAGCCACCAGCCTGCAACGCTCCACTAACGATGTAGATAGAAAGGAGTCAGTAGCTCCTGAGTCAAAAAGGATAGAGATGGGGAAGTTTCCAATCGTACCTGCTGCCTCGATGACTGAGGCCTGGAAATCAGCCTGGCGGTTATCAATCGCTGCAAACATGTGGTGGGATCTACCCACATCACCTACGGTCTGCTCAGATCGTCCTGATCGGGGCTGTCCCCCTGCTGTAAATCCCTGCGGGCACTCTCTAGCCAAATGCCCTACCCCACCACACACATAACACGGTCCTCTATCCTGTAACTGCCCTGACTGTGTTCTACCTGACTGGGTTGAGCCTAAGTAGTTCTACCTGTTCTGCCCTCTGGTTCTCATCTCGTCTCAAAGATCTCGGAGGACTCCTGCTCTGTGCACAGGAGGCTGACCCTACCTCCTCTACTATTGTGTTGGGGATCTCAATGAAAGGTTCCACACGTGGCTCAATACGTGACTCAGCACGTGGCTCCCTACGTGGCTCCTCTCACGGATCAACACAAGGCTCGACACGTGGCTCAGGAATCACTGGCGGTAACCTCTCTAACATAGTCTGCAGTGCCTGTAAGATCTGTGGTCCTATATCCAATACTGGTGGTGCCTGTGGTACTAGTGGTGCTTGTGGTACAGGTTGTGCAGGTGGTGCTGCTGTAACTACGGGTGCCAGTCCCTCAGCTAAGGAATCGCTATGCACCTCGACAGACGCTGTGTGGCGTGATCGCACTCGTCAAACACGTTGGGAAGGCATCCTGCAAAAACAAGGTAGAGACTAATTAATCAAAGTTGCAGAATACTAATGTGCCCAAATACGCCCAGTGTTTAAACCGTGGCTCTGATACCAAATGTCATGCCCACATTTTCCATGTGGTCACATCACGCGTCGCATGTGTCATAGCCACATCTGTCATGTGGTTATGACACGAACTATCAAAAATTTTCTCACGCAACCCTAGAGACCCCCTCGCATGCATAAGCATGCTCAGTGGTGAATGCTCAAGACGTAAATACTATAGTTGTCGGTGGGGTACAAGTACAATTGCATGCAACCAAACGCAAGCAGTCCAACAAGGGGGTCTCCTTGATGCAATTAACGTCGCTACAAGGTTTATATCTTCGAGGTCCCTAACCCTATTTCTCGGTAGATTTTGACAGCATAACGCCTTACGGCGTAAGTGGGAATTTACTCAACACTATACCACTTACGGGGTTCCCTGATAGATTAACAACTTCCCACGACGCCTTGTTCCTACTAAACTAACTCATGATCTCCCTATGGGGATATTTTTTAGCAAAGCACATTTATCTGCCTTCTTTCTTGTTTCCTGAAATATACTCCTACTTCGAGCTTAGCATTCTCAACAAGACAGTTCGTTTGCCCTCTCTTCCGTTTCTCTGGATCTTAATTTTGATTGTATTTTTATCGCGCTCACCTTAAATATTTCTCTGAAGTTTTCGTTTGTTTATATTTTGGTCTCTCTCTTTTGGGTCTCTTCGTTTTCTTTATGTTTATCCTATCCTTTCTTCATATTCTACTTCAATCAGAGTTATCACTATATCTATTTAACATTGTTCCTAACTTCCAGATTTTCAGATCACACAGGCTGGTTTACTACTTCGCTGGACTCGGTCTCTTGATTTTCTCCGATCTAGGATTCACCGTGTATTAATTAAACTTGTTCCTAAGTGAATTTAGTGGAAGGATCCATCAACTTAGTTCTCTTATCCCATGTGGGAAATGCCGCGCATTTTCTCTTCTGTGTTTTCCAATGTTAGTTTTTCTTCTTCTTACTCTCTTGCAGGCTTTTTTTCTCTGGTCGATTACTAACTACAGTTGAGATTAAAATGGCCTCACATGGAATGTCTGTGATGGCTTCTTAAGTTTATTTCCAGTGACCTTTTAAACAAGGTGACGCGTAATTTTCCTCTTCATTTTCCTGGTTATTAAATTTTGTTGATAGTTAAACTTCCTAGAAACTCTTCCCAGAATGTTATAATATATTCCGTTATGCTTTCTCTTTAAGTTATAATTTTATTTTCTCTTATTATTGTAAAGAGAAAACAACCCCTCTAGAACTCTTAAATCAAATTGCAATACATATAAGTATCTATATATATATATATATATATATATATATATATATATATATATATATATAAGTAGATGTATAAATTTACCTTATTGTTGTTAATTTTAATACTATTATATATTATTAATTACTATTGTTAGTTTATTGTATTAATTTCTTTAAATAATATTACTGTTGTTATTATTTCCAAATGTTATTCTCCTATCTTTATATTTATTTAAACAATATATTTGTCTTCCTTTATATATATATATATATATATATATATATATATATATATATATATATATATATATATATAAAGAAACCATACCATTGCATTTTCATTGAAGGGCTGAAGCCCTAATATCACTTGCATTTGAATTGTGCCCTAATTCTTTTTGTGTTTTTTTTCTTTTTTTTGTATGGCAGGTGAATACATGGTGGCAGCCATGGAGGAGGGTCGGCCTGAGAGGGGAGGTGATGAGTTTTAGGTGGCAATAGCCACGCTGGGGCTATGGACAGGGAGTACGGGGAGCCACACAGAGGAGGTGTCGGTTATGGCAAAGGGCGGGAGGTGGAGTTCATGGCGGTGAGAGCCCACGGTGGAGGTGGTGCGGGCCGCGTAGAGGCAATGGATGGTGGTGCGTTGGCGTGAGGGGAGCGCAGTGATAGGCTGCACTGTGGGAGGAGGTCTGGCGGAGGCGCGGCGGCAACAGCGGCCGCGAAGGGGAGTGGCGCGGGGGTTTATTTGGTGGCGGGGGTGTTGTGCTGTGGGGAGTCCGCGGTCACACGGCCATGGACTGAGGGTTATCTTACGGGAGGGGGTGTGGGGAGGGGCGGAGCCCCCACCCACATCCCACTACGTGGGGTGTGGGTGGGGGCTCCGCCCCTCCCCACACCCAAACAACGCCAACGGGGGTGGTGGGAAGGTTCAAACCCTTCCCACCACCACATCATTTTTTTTTTGTTTTGTTTTTTTATATGCTGTGTGATACACAGCAACCATCTGAGATTCATTGTATTTTACTTCTATTTTCTCGTATGAAAATCCCTCAATATTATTAACTCTTCCAAATCACATTTAGATAAATTCATATATATATATGTATATATATATATGTATATATATATATATATAATTATATATAATTATATATATATATTGATTTATCCCACAACTTTCAGACCTCATTTTTTTTTATCTATAGAGAAATTTAAAAGAAAAACAGAGAATTAAATAAGTGAGGCTATTAATATAACTTTTTTTTTTTAACACTCATATTAATAATTTTCTTTCACAAGTAGCTCTATAATTACAGAGAAATGAACATAAAGAGATCTATTTTATCTTACAAACACATTCTCATATAATTTAATTAAACATTTCATATGCAGAGGACAACAATAATTCTGTCAAATGCAATTTACAATTACCGTTTCGTTAAGAATAGAAGTTCATAAATATAGAGATTGAATTATTTTTCTATTTAACAATTTCAGTTCATCTACACATTACAAACAAAAAACAGAGGATGAATCCCTTAATCCGCCAATCACAATTTTGTTAAGATATGTTTCAATGCACAAATCAAGAATTAGACTTGATAATAAAAATGTAAAAATCAATTTTTTTCTTGCTTTTATTCTATTAATATCTAACTTACTAATTTTCAACTTATCGCATATTAGTTTAAACTGAAAAAATGGAAACAATAATTAATAACACATTGGCTCTCAACTGATTCAAATTACCATATCCAAACATTACAAAGTACATAGTTTTACCAAACCACCTCCAAACAATAAAACTTTAAACACCTTTGTCAAGATCGACATACAATTTCACAATTTAACAACAGTTACTTCAAATATACATAACTGTCAAAACTCATAACTACAAACAACACTGAAGGGAAGAATTTCTCTCTTTCCCCAAACAATAAGTTTTACAACTTCAGAGAGAGGGGATCTCTCCATAATGAACTTAAACAGAATGAAGCACAACGAGTCCAACTCTTCTTATATCAAGGATGAAATTCTTTCTCCCTACAGACAGCACTCCTCCAATCTCAACCATAAGCTTCAAGAGGAAACCTGCGTATCAAAGACAAACAAAGAAGAAAACACCACTCATATAGCTCTCCTCCCTTCCGTAGACCCGCAAGAGGGTCACCCCCGAGCTAAGGAGACCATACTCACACCTGGGTAACTCAAGCATTCCACGACACAACAGGGAACAACAACAAACCCAAAGCACACAAACACCCGTGGGTAAATTACACAACTCGAAAACTCAACAACGGTGAGCTTCATAAGGGCAGGAGAGTGGACACACTCGACTCCAGAGTGTCACCCTTTCAAATATGATAACCAACACAATTCTCTTGGCCTCAAACCAAGTTTGATCACAAATTTTTTTAAGGAATCTGTATTTGACTCTCAAGTCAAAGAACCGGTCACAAATACAAGCCCTCAAGGCTTTCAACATCCCAAAAGAAGAAAATAGGTATGCACTCGAGGAGGATCACTCCTCCCCTACCCCAAACTTGATGAGCATTTCTCCCAAGTGGGAGAAGCTCTGTCAACAACCCGACAACAGATCCCACAGAAACAAATCTAAAACACAAACAAATAAACACCTTTCACACAATTTTTTTCATACAACATTTAGATATATGAAGAAAGGTAAAACCAAACCAACCTTACAAAGCCCTTCTGGAATGAAACTGTTGTAGAGCTCCACTGAGATCTCCCCCAACCTTAGCCACCCACTCCTTCTTCCTTTCCTCCCTCCAGCTAACTTTCCTATTCTGGCATTAAAATAAAACTCTCCAAAAAAAAATCAACTAACTCCCTTCCCTTCCAAAAATGGAATTCAAATAACCCAAAACCGTCCAGTTTAGAGGAATGGGGAGGTGACACTTGTCACCTCCTCATCCTTCCCAAAACCACTATTATGTCCCAAGGGATGAGTGTTGGCTTATGTCACTCACCCATCCCTAGAGTACTCCTTATCCCTCTCCTCCTGTCATTTCTCTTACGCATGGGAGAAATAAAAGGAGTTAAAGGAGGAAAAGACAGGTGACCCATGCCTCTTCTCCCTTCCTTCAACATGGATGACCCCACAGTACATGGGGAATCTCACTAATGGTGAGGGTGATTTCAAGTCAATCCCTCTATAATGGATGGGTTTGTAGTCATCTCATACCTTGGGGATTGAAGAGGGATGGGTTGGGTGTTGGTACAACCCATCATGTCCTCTCCATACCTCCAATTTTCGCCACTTAACTTCAGGGGGTGGTTAAGATGACTTGATGGAGGTTACCCAAGGGTTACCCATGCCAAATGGGGCCCTGGACCCATGGGGTATAACCCAGGGTCAACTTTAACCCATTTTGGACAACCATGGTCAAGGTAAAGCACAAGAAAAGGCCTCCAAGATTTAAATAAAAAAAAAGAATTTCAAATTCAATCTTTTTACAACACAAATCATAAGTCAATGTTACAAGAGGGTAGACCAACCCATTTGACCTTATGAAAGACCACATTACGACACCATATCAAACACAGAGTGATCTTGGTTCCTTGTGGAACCAGATCAGCTTAACAGGGAATAACAATAACAAGGTGCGGAATGATCTCCGAAATCTGTGGTTTGATTAGTAAATTCCTGCACACTAAATCGCAAGATCAGTTTCACATATAATCATCATAGCCGAAGCAACTTAAAAACATGCATTATCCTGACATAGTTCTAAATAGCATAAATGAAATCATATTACAATTTTCCATCATCACCTAGTTAACTTTTCTGAAATGTAAACTTATCCAAACATCACCCAATTAGTTTTTCCATAAACAAAATAAAGTTTAATAGTTTGACAAATCCGAGAACTACTATCCCACACATATAAAAATCATCAATAACAGTAATGTAAATAGTCACAAGAACAGAAGTAAAAAGGTGGTCCTCACAAGAGATTTGGCCACATTGGTGAGTAGGGTCTGCGTACCCTAAAAAATAAAAACCTCATTAAGGGTTTAGATGATTATAATCTTGAGTTTGACTTTTGTGAACATTGCATATATGGCAAACAAAACTGTGTTCAATTTTATTCAAGTTCTCATAAGTCTTCTGGTGTGTTGGACCTTGTTCATTCTGATGTATTTGGTCCTGTTAATGTTCCTTCATTATCAAAATCTATATATTTTGTATCTTTTATAGATGACTACAGTAGAAGAACATGGATTTATTTTCTCAGAAGTAAATCTGAAGTCTATAATAAGTTTAAGGAGTTTATGGCCTTTGCTGAAAATTAGACTGGTAAAAAGATTAAGTGTTTCAGAACTGACAATAGTGGTGAGTTCTATTCTATAGAATTTGATAAATATTGCAAGGAACTTGGGATTGAAAGACATAAGACAATTCCATACACCTCGCAGCAAAATGGAGTTACAGAGAGGATGAATAGGACACTGATGGAGAAGGCTAGGAGTATGCTTAGTGGAGCTGGCCTAGAACAAAAGTTTTGGGCTGAAGCTATTACCACTGCTTGCTATCATGTAAATAGATCTCCTACATCAGTTCTTGTTGGAAAGACACCCATGGAGGTGTGGTCTGGTAGAAAGCCTTCAATAAGGCATCTTCATCTTTTTAGTTGTGAGACATATGCACATGTGCCTAGGGAGAAGTGGTCAAAATTGGAGAACAAGGCTATTAAGTGTATCTTCAATGGCTATGGTGTCAGTGTGAAAGGATACAAGGTTTGGGACCCTGTGGCTAAAAAAGTGTTGTATAGAAGAAGTGTCATCTTCAGAGAGCTTACACCTTCTTCCACTGTTTTACATCCAGAAGAAAAAGAAAAGAAAGAGGATGTTGTTCAGTTTCCTCCTACCCCTGAGAAGATTGAACAGAAAGACAATGTTGGACCTGATGATGAGGAGAACTCTTGCAGCTCTGAAAGCTCAAATGAAGTTGAACCTCAACCTTAGCTCTTGAGGAGGTCTACACAGATAATGAAGCAACCTGAAAGGTTTGGTTTTACATTGCTTGATTCTAGTTGTGCTTTTGATTTGCTTACTAACAGTGACGAACCTAGAATTGTATCAAAGGCTATGGTATTGAGAGATGTAGGTTCCTGGAAGGAGGCCATGGAGGATGAAATGGCTTCTTTGGAAAAGAATCAAACTTGGGACTTGGTGCCTTTGCCTCTTGGATAGAAACCCATTGAATGCAAATGGGTGTTCAAAAAGAAATTTGGTGCAGATGACAATGTTGAGAAGTATAAGGCCAGATTGGTTACGAAAGGGTATTCACAAGTGGAGGGTATATATTATGGTGAGATCTTCTCTCCCATTGAAAAGATGACATCCATTTGATTCATGTTGTCTCTTGCAGCAACTTATGACTTAGAGGTAGAACAAATGGATGTGAAGACAACTTTATTTCATGGTGATTTGGAGGAAGAAATCTACATGTCACAGCAAGAGCATTACATGGTGAAAGGTAAAGAAAATTTGGTTTGCACGCTTAAGAAGTCTTTGTATGGTTTGTAGCAATCCCCTAGGAGATGGTACTTGAAGTTTGATGCCTTTGTGTTGTCTATTAGATTTGTGAGATCGAAATTGGATCACTATGTGTATTATAAGTTTGATGGTGATCATATTCTCATTGTTACATTATATGTTGATGATATGTTGCTCATTGGCAAGGGTAAGAATATGATTTCTGATTTCAAATCTCAGTTGTCAGCACAGTTTGAAATGAAATATTTAGGGGCATCCAGGTACATTCTAGGAATGGAAATCAAAAGAGATCGAACCAACAGAAAACTTTGGTTAAGCCATAGTATGTGAAGACTGTGTTGGATAGGTTCAGCATGGCAGATTGTAGACCATTGTGTGTTCCTATTTCTTTGGGGACAAAGTTATCTATTGAGGATTGTCCAAAATCTCCTAGTGTGGTGGAGGACATGAGCAGAGTACCTTATGCTAGTGCTATTGGTAGTTTGATGTATGCTATGGTCTGCACAAGACCAGACATTGCCTAAGCAATGGGAGTCCTTTGCTGATTTATAGCTAATCCTGGATGGGTTCATTAGGATGCAGTTAACCAAGTGTTCAGATATTTGAGGGGTACTTCCAAGTATTCCATATGCTATCATGGTAATGCTACTAGACCTCCGCATTCTGTTGATATTCATGGATTTGTGGATTCAAATTGGGCAAGTGACATTGACAGTAGGAGATCCACCAGTGCTTATGTGTTTACACTATTTGGTGGTGCTATTAGTTAGATGAATAAGTGACAACTTGTGGTTGCTTTGTCCATGATAGAAGCTAAGTATATGGTAGCAAATCATGCTTGTAAGGAAGCCATTTGGCTTAATAGATTGTGTTCCGATATTGGTGTTGATGTAGGTCAGATCAGTTGTGATAGTCAAAGTGCAATTTGCCTTGCGAAGAATCCAACTTTCCATGCTAGAACAAAGCACATTGATGTTCAGTTTCACTTCATGCGAGACATGGTTGAGGATGGAAAGGTAAATTTGGAGAAGGTACATACTTTGAAGAATGTTGCAGATGCATTGATGAAACCAGTGGGCACAGAGAAGTTCAGATGGTGTTTGGAGTCTATGGGCCTCTCGGCCTATTGTAGTTGAATCCTATTATTCTATTGGCTCTTAGAAGGTGTTCGACAAGTGGGAAATTGTTGGGAATTAAGGTGTCTCAACCTTGGTAATTCCTTGCATTATTTATATTTGTATTTATTAATTCATTGCCTATGTTGTAAATAATTATAAATTCCATATTGTGGGATGTGGCACGGTGATGTGTCATCCTACATGGAAGATGACAACTTGTAATTTTGTCCTCACGTGAGGAGATAGGTGTCCCACTTTGTGGTAAGAGCATTTTACCATGTGTCGACATCTTTCATGTTGTGTAAGGGGATGTTTGACCGAAATGGTTATGATGGATTCCTATAAGGAAGTTATGACATGTAAGAGTCAGAAATAGAAGCTTGTAAGACAGGTAAAGACATGTGTCATGAAGCATCTTTGAAAAAGGAATATTTGGGTGCCCCAAGGTGGACTATGACATGTAAGAGAATATGCTATTTATATCCTGTGTCTGATAGATTCTCTTACAGCTATAAGTTGTAACCACTATGACAGATTCTATGACAGTCGTAAGTGTCGTAAGAGCATTTGTCATAGCCCATTTTGGAAATAGGTGACCCCTTTGTGATGGGAGCTATGGAAAAGTGTTAGACACATTCTACAATGTTGACCAAGTCTCCTTAGGTGTGGGTTTTGGGTCATGAGGCCAAGTTGGATGCCCATTCCAAGATAGGACCAATATTGCCTTGTATATTCTATATAAATAGGCGCTTGGAGGTGGAGAAGTATTATAGGTTTTACAGGTACTGTTACTCTACCGAATTGACTCTAGATATGAGTGTCAAAGACCATTGAAGCTTGCATTGCAAGTGTTATAAACAACATTCAGTTTTGATATTACATTGTGTAGGTTTCTGAGTGGAGTTTTTCATCCGATAAGGGTTTTCCCCATGTTATATCTTTGTCTCTCTTCTTTTATCTTCTTTCTAGTTCATGTGTATTGCTACTATATCTCTATTAAATGTTCTATGTTGTTGTAGTTGTAAGGATTAAATTGAATTTGCATAGCCCTCTCCTCATTAGATTAGTGTAGCAAGTGATTTTCACACACCTAGCTTCCTTTCATGTCTTTGATTGAAGTACAATAATTCCTCTGCTTTGCTCCGCCTCTACTCTACTCTTCCTCTTCTTTCCTCTGCCTCTTCTCTGCTCTACCTTTTTGGACCTTTCTTGTTATCTTTCCATTTTTCACTCAAGGACACTTTTTCCATGACTCAACTACAAGTATTTATACACTACATCAACCTTGGAATGATCATCACGGTTGGCATCACAATCATCAACCATTAGAACAATCTCCAAGGTCAGTATTACAAACATTTACAAAATAAGTCCTGACCTATTGTAACATTATGCAAAGGGAATGAAATGTGGATCATGCCATGCCTTAGCTAGGACTCAAACATGATCTTCCACGCCACAAATGCTTCCACAATCTTCCAGAGATCTCTGCAATCACTGGGATTAACCAAGTCAGCCAAGACTAGTTACACGCTACATTATCTAGGAACAATCTTCAAACACAATCTCAATTTCTTAACACGGACCAAAGTCCAGATAGGAATATGATTACGAGACATCAACAAGCTATTAGACTTAGGGCACACAACTGAGAGGGGGGGTGAATCAGTTGTGAAAAAAGTTTCTTCAATTACACACTTAAATCCTCTTAGTGATTAGCAGTATATTAATCATGAAACATAATGTATTCAAATCAAAAGCAGAAACATATCAACACATAAGACACCAAGATTTTGACGTGGAAAACCTGGTTAAGGGAAAAACCATAGGGTGATTAACCCAAGAATGTATTCTCTGTTAGAAGAATAGAAAGAACAAATGACACATGCCAATTAGGGCTCACTGCCTGAGCACACTGCTCACAAGAGGTTCACTTCCTACAAGAGACACACTATCTACAAAGAAATAAGTATCACATACATGAACTGGAGAATAGCATCTTCACTATACTTGAATCAGTTCCATTTAAGCCCAATACTTCTGCTTTGCCTTTTTGCTTTCTTCCTCACCACAACACACTCATCTTGAAAAAGACAACTTCAAACTAACTTCGTAATCCCTTATTTATACAAGGCATCAACTTAGGAATGATCATCTAAGTCGGCAAACATCCATAAGATCATCCGTAAGATGCATAACTTATCCAGTTGGCCTGTCTCAGGAAGAACACCATCATCCAAAAATTGTTCTTCAAATGTGAACTCCAACTTCAATGTGGACCACCAACAAGAACTAGACATGATCCAAAGACCACCACAAGCTTGCCTGAATCACCAAGAACATCCACACTTAATCTGCTTACTGAAATCCTTCTCTCCTTCATCTGAAACCTCAAGAACACAGTCTGTCATTACTGTCACAAAAGAATAGATGCTTGTAGACCTTCAAACCATGAACCAATCGAGTTGACACTCCACAAAGACTTCCTCAATACTCTCTCAAATCTATAGAACTAGATAATGCATTTCCAGATCTCACCAGACCTTTTTGTAACACTTTGTCACCTCTGAACACCTACCAGAACCGGTTTTACTTGGGCGGTCATAACTTCTTTAGATCTTCATGCGGACCTCTGAAATCTCTACTGGACCACCTTAAGACACATATCTACAAACTCTTTAATCCACATCCTCTGATCCTCTTCCTATCTTGGACTATTTTCTTACTGTCATCACTGTTCTTCACTGTTTCTAATTGAGGCTAATTTTCTCAATATCCTCAGCACACAACTCATCTAAATCTTATCATTAATGCAACATGAGTATGTTGACATCAATGACAACACCAGTTAGGCCCATACTTGCAACAATCTCCCCTTTTGTCATTGATGGCAACATATGATGTGAAAAATTGTTTTAACCATCAAGACAAGAACTTCTCCTTACTATCCCAACTCCCCCTATTAGCAACAACCATTCACATATCTTTTCTCCCTTTATTGCTCCCCCTTTGATCAGTAAACACTTGTTTTTAACATGTTTTCTCTACCCCTTTGACATCAATGGAAAAGGGCACATACTTGCAATTCCACCACTTCAGAATTATATCTGCTGCTCCCCCTGAGTAGCAACTCCCCATCATCAATCTGGACCACAAGATGTGACTGTGATATCCACCAGACTGATGCACATCAGTGTACCTTAGTTCATCACCAAAGGGGCAATAACCCCTAATTTATCCCTGAGATACTCAAAAGAGTCCTTAGGTAGAGGTTTAGTAAAGATGTCTGCAATCTGATCCTTGGAAGGCACAAACTCCAATCTGACTTCATTCTTGTTCACTTGCTCTCTCAAAAAGTGAAACTTAATAGATATGTGTTTAGTCTTTGAATGCAACACTAGATTCTTAGATATGTTTATTGTACTTGAATTATCATAGAAAATTGTGATAGGCTCCTCATATTCCACTTTGATATCTCTTAGCATCTGCTTCATCCACAAAACTTGAGTGCAACTACCAGCTACTGCAATATATTCTACTTTAGTTGTAGACAGAGATATTGCCTCTTATTTCTTGCTTAGCCAAGAAACCAATCTCTTCCCCAAAAAGAATGCTCCACCATTGGTACTCTTCCGGTCATCCACATCTCCTGCCCAATCAGCATATGTATATGCATGAAGAGAGAAATCATGGTCTCTAGGATACCATAGACCATGCTCAACCATCCCTTTTAGATATCTAAAAATCCTCTTGATTTCCATGACATGGGATTCTCTAGTATCAGCTTGGAATCTAGCAACAAGACCAATAGCTTGCATAATGTCTGGTCTAGTTTGAGTGAGATACAACAATCCTCCAACCATTGATCTGTACTTTGTCTGGTCAGCCTTAGGAGAGTCATCATCTTTGCTCAACTTACATCTGGTTGCCATGGGAGTATTCATTGGCTTTGAATCTTCCATCCCAAATTTCTTCAACAATTCTTTCACATATTTGGTTTGAGAAATGAAGATTCCTTTCTTTGTTTGAGTGATTTGCAGACCCAAGAAGAAATTCATTTCACCAAGCATAGACATCTCAAACTCACTTTTCATTTGATTTGCAAAAGTTTTACACATACTATCTCTTCCTCCAAAAATGATATCATCAACAAACACTTCAACAATCAAGATGTTTTAATGATCAATTTTGAAATATAAGTTACTGTCAGTAGTACCTTTGTTGAAACCAATCTTCAAAAGATGCTTGTCCAATCTTTCATACCAGGCTCTTGGGGCTTGCTTCAATCCATACAGTGCCTTCTTCAACTTGCAGACCATAGCACCATGATCAGACAATTGAAATCCATCTGGTTGCTCGATATACACTTCTTCTTCCAAGTCACCGTTTAGGAAGGCAGACTTGACATCCATCTGATATACCTTGAAATCCTTAAAGGCAGCAAAGGCAAGAAATAATCTGACTGCTTCAATTCTTGCCACTGGAGTAAAAGTTTCTTCAAAATCAATTCCTTCTATTTGAGAGTAGCCCTTGCAAACCAATCTGGCTTTATTTCTGATTACTTCACCAACTTCATTTAGTTTATTCCAGAAGACCCATTTGGTTCCAATCACATTCTTGTTTCTAGGTTTGGGAACAAGATCCCAAGTGTGATTTTTCTCTATTTGCATCAGCTCTTCCTCCATTGCTTTAGTCTAGTTTTCATCATTGCATGCTTCATTTACTGTCTTAGGTTCAATCTTTGAAATCAAACAATACTCTTCTGAGTCTTGAGCAATTCTCCTTCTTGTCAGTACTCCTTTGCTTTTATCACCTATGATCTAATCTTTAGAGTGGTTCAGTCTTACATACCTAGGGACTTTAGGAATTTCTTGCACTTCTAATTCTTGATCAGACTCATTGACACTCATCTTCTCTTCCTGATTTACTAGAGTAATTTGAATCTGACTAATAGAGGAGGCTTGAGCTCCTTGAGTCAGCACACCATTCTGATCATCTTCATCATATTCATAAAACCTTGAGGGTTTCTCAATTCCTTCATCAACCTTTACATTTGTACTTTCTATCATCTTTCTTAGTCTTTTGTTATAACACCGGTATGCTTTGCTTTGAGTAGAGTAACCCAAGAATATTCCTTCATAACTTTTAGCATCAAACTTTCCTAGGTCTTCATCTCTTTTGACGTAACATTTGCTACCAAAGACTCTGAAATACCTTACAGTAGGAGTGATACCAAACCAAAGTTCATAAGGAGTCTTACTAGTATTGCTTCTGATTTGAACTCGATTGAGAGTATAGACTGCAGTGCTGACAGCTTCTCTCCAATAGATCTGAGGAATATTTTCTTCCATCATCATGGTCCTAGATGCTTCCTGGATGGCCTGGTTATTTCTCTCCACTACTCCATTCTATTGTGGAGTCCTAGGAGCAGACAACAGTCTCTTTATTCCATGTTTCTCACAGAACTCTATGAAATCACCGGATGTGAATTCTCCACCTCTATCAGACCTCAGACATTTCAATTTTAATCCAGTTTGATTTTCTACCATAGACTTGAATATTTTGAATTTTTGAAGGGCTTCTGATTTCTCTTTTAGAAAGGTCACCCACATCATCCGGGAATAGTCATCAATTAGTAACATGAAGTATCTATCACCTTGCATACTCCTGATTCTTGCTGGACCACAAAGATCAGTATGAACTAAGTCCAATAATCTGGTAGAAGACAGTTCCTTGCTTTTGAATGAGACTTTGCTTAGCTTACCCAATTGGCATTCTTTGCACAAGCTATTAGTAGGTTTCACCAATTTTGGAAGATCTCTTACAGCCTGAGTATTGCTTATCTTGAAGATATTATCAAAATTTACATGACACATCCTCCTATGCCATAACCAACTCTGATCAACTTGAAAAAATAGGAAACTTTTACCAGAACCAACCAAATGGAAGATATTACCTTTAGTTTGAATACTGGATGCAATCTCTGTTTCGGAGCTTTCAAAGATCTTACATTTTCCATCCTTGAACCAAAGATCATAGCCTTTGTCCACCAACTATCCAACACTAAGAAGATTGTGCTTTAATCTTTCAACATATAGTACATTACCATTTTTGTTTCTTCCATCAAGAGAAATAGTTCCTCTACCTCTGATTCTACTAGTAGAATTGTCACCAAACTTTACTAGTCCTCCTTCATACCTTTCCAAATCTACAAACTTATTTTTGTCACCTATCATATGGTGAGAGCATCCACTGTTAATGACCCAATCATCCTTTTCTTCAACTTAGCCAGCTAGAGCTCTTTCTACAACTTTATGATTGACAGATTCAAAGGATATTGGTTCTTCTTCCTTGATGGCAATAAACACCCATTCACTTTTGGATTTGTTTCTTGTCTCTGATTCATCATTTGTTACTCCTTCATTATCATCTTCTTCATGAACATAGTAACAATTCTTTTGGAACCTTGATCTATTAGGATTTGGCCTTGAAGATCTTTCCGGACACTTTGAGGCAAAATGACCAATCTTATTGTAGTTAAAACACTTAAAAGGCAATTTCCCTTCATACTTATCGGATCCTCTTGGTAGTCTTTTTGCAATAAGAGCTTCAATGTGAGTAGTTTCAATTTCTTCTTCTTCCAGGTCTTTTCTTGCTTTATCATACCATGAAAGTTTCCTTGAAGAGTTCTCACCCGGGTCAAACCTTTGTTTATCTTTCACAGAGGCATTGGCTTTGAATGCAGATTTAGTCTTGGGGGGTTCATCTCCAAACTCTGTCATTTCAAATGCAGCCAATTTCCCAGCCAATTGATCTCTTGTGACAGTTGTATGGGCTCTGAATTCTTCAATGGCAGTAGCCTTGATTTTGTAAGAAGCAGGTAGGGATCTGAGAATTTTGTCAACAATTTCATTTTCATCCAAGACTCCACCAACATTTCTAATTCCACAGACCAGCTCATTCACTCTTGGCATAAAAGTAGTAATATTTTCATCATCTCTCATCTTCAGATTTTCAAATTTCCCTTTCAGACTCTATAACCTTGCACATTTAACATACTGATCTCCTTCGTGTAGAAGTTCTAATTTTTTTCAAAACTCATAAGCAGTCGGTAGGTCGATAACATTTGAGAGTTCTAAATTAGATAATACACTTAGAAGAGCCTCTATAGTCTGCAGATTGTTTTCAGCATCTATGATCTCATTTTGGGTTCCTGGTAATGGATTCAAAATTGTAGAAACAGATGCCAGTGAAGGAGCCTGGGCTGGTGTTCTTCGAGAACAGAAAACAATCTCTTTCAATCCCAAAGACAAAGGTGAGATTGTTCGCTATATTTCTGGCAGTTTCAAGAATAGTGAGGTGGACTACCACAGCACGCATAAAGAAATCCTTGCGGTAGTAAACACCTTCTAGACATTTCAAATGTTCATAGCCGACAAAAGATTTCTCTTGAAAAGTGATTTGCAGAACTTGCGGGGATTCTTCTGTAAAGAGTCCAGGAATAAGGTGGTAAGAGGTCGGCTTCTCTGATGGGTTCAACTCCTTAGTACTTATGAATTTGATTTTGTTCATCTTCCAAGAGTTGAAAATATTTTTGTAGATTTCATGTCACGAGAAGGACATTCTGATGACCCTCTAGTACAGGGTGCTGTTCGTCAGACAGAAGGAGTTGTTCGTATCATTCGAATTCGAGAACAGCGTTGGTAGGCTTACAATATGTCCTGGTATTATTCTTACCATCCATTTTCTAGGCATTATGGCATACCCTCTAGCATTTCTCATTGATACTGGGGCAGATCTAAATATTGCTAGATGAAATGCTTTCCCACAAGATGCTTGGATGGAAGGTACTACTAAAATTACTTTTGGCAATTCTGAAAAAGGAGATAGTTCCGCTTTCTGCATTGCTCCTGTTCAAATTGGCTTTGATGGGTTTACGAATAATGTAATATTTATCCAATATGAAGTTGAAGGCTATGATGGTGTTCTTGGAAGCAAAGCAATTCAGCAATGGGAACCGTTTACCATTGACGTTGATTTCATTACCATCAGCTTCCACGGCTTTATCAAGAGCTAGCCTATTCCACAAAGCTAGAAAAAGAAAAGAAAAAGAAACCAGTCAATACAGTCTGGTTAGCTAAACAAATTGATGAAGGTCAAGCATCTCTAACTGAGATCAAAACTGCTTTTGCTGACACAGTCATGACAAAGGATCTAAAGAAGCAGAAAAGGAACCTGAGGTACATATTGTACTGTAGCCATGGTCCAGTACATCATTCCCATACATTACAAGTGACATTTCATGTGACCTTTCCAGAGATTAAAATTGGTTCCATCAAACTTTGTGCTATCCTTCTTGTAAGACGACATCCTGGATCTCCTCAAGTGGTTAAGCTCCTTTCAAAGGAACTTGGCTCTAATACCAATTGTTAGACTTAGGGCACACAACTGAGAGGGGGGGTGAATCAATTGTGAAAAAAGTTTCTCCAATTACACAATTAAATCCTCTTAGTGATTAGCAGTATATTAATCATGGAACATAATGCATTCAAATCAAAAGCAGAAACACATCAACACATAAGACACCAAGATTTTGACGTGGAAAACTTGGTTAAGGGAAAAACCATGGGGTGATTAACCCAAGAATGTATTCTCTATTAGAAGAATAGAAAAAACAAATGGCACATGCCAATTAGGGCTCACTGCCTACAAGAGACACAGTCTACAAAAAAATAAGTATCACATACATGAACTGGAGAATAGCATCTTCACTATGCTTGAATCAGTTCCATTTAAGCCCAATACTTCTTCTCTACCTTTTCGTTTTCTTCCTCACCACAACACACTCTTCTCCAAAAAGAAAACTTCAAACTAACTTTGCAATCCCTTATTTATACAAGGTATCAACTTAGGAATGATCATCTAAGTTGGCAAACATCCATAAGATCATTCGCAAGATGCATAACTTATCCGGTCAGCTTGTCTCAGGAAGAACACCATCATCCAGAAATTGTTCTTCAAATGCAAACTCCAACTTCAATGCGGACCACCAACAAGAACTAGACACAATCCAAAGACCACCACAAGCTTGCCTGAATCACCAAGAACATCCACACTTAATCTGCTTACTGAAATCCTTCTCTCCTTCATTCGGAACCTCAAGAACACAGTCTATCATTACTATCACAAAAGAATAGATGCTTGGAGACCTTCAAACCATGAACCAATCAAGTTGACACTCCACAAAGACTTCCTTAACACTCCCTCAAATATGTAGAACTGGATAATGCATTTTCAGATCTCACCGGACCTTTCTGTAACACTCTGTCACCTCTGAACACCTACCAGAACCAGTTTTACTTGAGCAATCACAACTTCTTCAGATCTTCATGCGGACCTCTAAAATCTCTACTGGACCACCTTAAGACACATATATATAAACCCTTTAATCTGCATCCTCTTATCCTCTTCCTATCTTGGACTATTTTCTTATTATCATCACTGTTCTTCACTGTTTCTGATTGAGGCTAATTTTCTCAATATCCTCAGCACACAGCTCATCCAAATCTTATCATTAATGCAACAGGAGCATGTTGACATCAATGACAACACCAGTTAGGCCCATACTTGCAACACAAGTATGCTATAATCATCAGGAGCAACCACACGAACCTTAACCACTTTATCCATAGGAATCTTCTCGCTGGAACAAATGAACTTCACTGTCTTCAACTATCATAAATGAAAGATAGCTTGCAGACCACCAAACCATGAATCATTGCAACTGTAGGCACTTATCATCATCCCATACTTCCCTCTATAACCATAGAGAAAAATATTTTATTGTGGAGGAATGCAGAGCAAAATACTTTCTTCCTGTCCCAACTGAACTTATAGAAAAAGGTAGGTTTCACTCTGGTGAACATAGCTCACTCAGATCTTCATGCGGAGGCTTCAAACCTAGAATGTAGCATCCTTAGTCATGCCTCTAACTTACTTCCAATTCGTAGACCACGAACGTCCAACAGAAGTAAATGCAGAGCAATTTACCGGACTGTTCTTTAGCATACAACTCATTGTTTGTACTGCACTTCTCTGTAGGTCACTAGTTTCTTTTGGAGAGGCTAATTTTCTCAATAACCTCAACATGTATAAGTCTTCTAAACAAGTAATAGAATAAGATACAATTGACACCAATGACAACAAGGATATGTTGACATCAATAACAACACCGATTAGGCACATACTTGCAGCAACATGCATTTGATTTTTTTAAGTATACTATGTGTTAGCAAGAAATGTGGAGGGGATACCGGTTTGGAGATTCCATCCTTAGTCAAGTATGTATAGTTATCTTATACACTAGTCAAGTAGCTAGAGATTAACAACAAAACATAAAGAATAATAGAACAGAGCATCACATATACATCAAAACAAGATAACACATAGAATTACCTAGTACTGACAGATCTCTAGATATATATATTAACAATAATCAAAAGAATACATCATTAGTCCATCCTCTGGTAGGTTTGAGTCTCTACCTTACCAGTTACATACATGACTTCTATGTTATTGTTTACATCAGAATATACTCTTATTCTCCTATCATGCTTGCTTACATTCTGCTATCTCCTATATCTATATACATACTATATCTATAACATATTAGGGATGTATTATTCATCATCTTCTGCTTTTAGCCTTTGCATAGTGTGTAGAATCCTTCAGTTGGCTCTGTTCTATGCTAAGTAAATTGCTAACATCATCCCTCAACAAAATTATGTTTTATCCCCAAGACATGCAACATCAGCTGGTAGGTAGGACCGTCTTATAGATTTGCTTGAGCTATGTTAAACTGGTATCCACTGCTTCTTGGTCTTAGACACCATAGCTATATATCCTTCTACCTTTATATATGTCTCCTTCACTTCTTATATACTTGTCAGTATCTTTATAGATTGTGTAGTCTACTTGGCTTTTGAAAAAGTATCAGTTAGGTTGGTCAATCTTAGGTTTACCACTTCCCTTAGTTGTTTTAATTGGCCCTTGATCCGGTCCCTTTGATCCTAGAGTTGCTAGTGTTGATTATGCAATGTCTCTACTTGTGCTCTTATCACTCCATCCTTATCCACTAGATGGTCATATTGGGCTGCTACGTTTGTGATCTACAATTCTAAAGCATCCATTGATCTTTTATGGCTTTTGTAGATTGTGGCCATTTTAGACAAAATTGGTAGAGGATGTTAGCCTCCACAAAGCTCTATTGTATTTTCTTTATATGTACTTCCAGCTAAGTGTGCACCTTGGCACACTTATTTATCATTTCTACGAGTCTTTTCTTGTTCAACTGCTCACTGACCTTCTTCTCTAGTTGGCTAGAGTACTCCTTAAACCCATGTGTTAGTTGTTTCAGTTGTTCTAGTAGGGGTTATGTAGTATCTCTTGGTGTCTCTGACATCTCCTTGGCTAATGTGTCCACCGCATCCTGTAAGAGTTCACTTCCCTCCACATGTTGCTTCAAAATTTCTACTCTAGTAGAGGAGTGAAACACATCTCCTAGTTACAGCTTATGTATTGGGGATATTCTGACAAGGTTTATCTGTCCTTCTACTACCAACAAATGTAACAATTGTGGTGTCAAAATTGGCATTATTTGTTTTTGTTGCTCCAAAAATTCTTTGATAGATTCAATAGAAGATGAGGTCTCTGAAATATCAATTTGCTCTAATTCCCTTTGTTCTTCTATGTTCTCTTTTCTTCCTTCTCCCTTATCCTCTAGATTCTATAATTGTTGCTTTGTATTTCTTTCCTCCATCCTTGTGTTCTTTGGAGGAGGTACCCCTTGTGTCAGAGCTTTTGGCAAATTGTACTTTGTTCTATTTTCTCATCCTATCAGTATCTCAGTGTTAAATGGAAGTGAAGATGTCAGCTATTGTTGTTCTTGCTCTTTGAGAGCTTGGTATATCTTTGTTGTCACTTCATTTGTTTCCTTTTGTATTTTCTCTTCTTTCTTTTTATCTCCACTCATAAGGGTATCTACCCTTTGTTTTCTCATTAACTCCAAATCTTGTTGTTGTATTAATCTATTCTTCTCCTTTGGTGACAATGTGTCACTGAGCCTATTGATGGCATTTTACCTTATTTCTCCTTTCCCTTAATGCTTCTATTAGTCTTTTCGATATGTTGAACACCTAGAATACTAGGAGGAGGGGGGGTGAACCAGTATTCTCTTAAACCATACACTCATTAAATCATTAATCCATTTTCCCATTCAACAACATTAAAGCAAATTAAGCATAGCATGAACAACCACAAGACATGACATATGAACACCATGATTTTTACATGGAAAACCCAAAAAGGGAAAAACCACAATGAGTGTTAGCTCACAATATATTATGTAGTAACAATACCGAATTACAAAGAGGCTCACTACCTTAGGGATCACTGCCCAAAAGGACTCACTGTCCAAAAGGCTCACTGCCAAGGGGTGGCTCACTACCAAAAGAAAGAATAAGATAGAAGGGTGACTCACTGCCAAAATGAACTCCTAAAATTGCATCTATAAATGCATTATCACAGTTCCAATGATGCTTAGAAAACTGTCTCAAAACTCTTTATCTTTAACTGCTCTGTTACACTGCTATGTTCTTACATGAGAGAAAGATCTCTCTTCTTCTACACTTGTCGCCTTCACAAAATCACACTCTTTTGCATGTAAGTCACACACACCTTCATATTCACACACACCTCATCCAAACATCAAATTGGATCTCATATATATATCTGCAACACTTAGAATATTTACATTAGGTCAGCCTACTAAGATGAAGTGTGTAGTCAATCAACAAGTAGCTTGTTGGCCAAATTCATTCACCAAAATGCTCTGCAGACCTAAATAATTTTTGAAATACATTCTCATATGTCAAATTCAACTATAGAACCACTTAGGATAAAGTTCCAATCAATAGAACTTGCCGCACACAAATCAAACTAACATGTCAGCCTCAAACATAGACTGCACTAGTTCAGTCCATCTGTCAGACTACAAATTTCACTTGAGACCACAAGACACTTTCAAAATCATATCAAAGACTCTTCACATATCCCTAAGTTTACCTTCAAAACTACAGAGCATGATATCAACTTGTGGAAAAATGCAGACCATCAGAACACATGCCCTATCACAGTCAAACTTTGTCAAATCAAGTAGCGATACTCAATAGCTCAAAACTATAATTCTGGTGGACTTAAGAATCTACAACTCTGGATGTAGAGACTTCATACAAGTGTTTAGAACACCTCAAAACCACATAACAAAATATGCAACACTAGAGGAATGTGGACCAAACCAAATGTATGTTTTGCTTTGTTTAGTACTGTATTATGTCATGCCAGACTTAGATAACTTGAAGGTGTTATGTCAGAAAATGTCCCCTTAGGGGCTTTTCCCTCTTAATGTTTATCTCCTAGGTCCTTTAGAATGTATTTAGGTCATCTTGCATGTTAATGGTGACTCTTGATGAGAAAACCCTGAAGTTTCATGGAAAATGGGACCTATGGGGTGTGCTTAGCATGAATCCTGCCTTAAATAGGGAGGGAGGACGTGGGTGCTCATGCCCTAGTCCTACCCTATTTTAGGTCAAGACCTATTTTTTGGGTGTTGGTTTTATGACCATTATTAGGTCCTATGCCGACATCTCAAGTTTGAATTACGAAATTCTTAGCGTGAATGTTTGTAGTTGCATATATAAGCATGACTAGTGATTCATTTGTAAAACTAGAAGATGGTGGTGAATTTTTGGCATACTTGTGATTTCAAGATATTCATTGTTGCAAGAGGAAAGCATTTTTATTGTGTTTGTGATTGCATATTTGGCTTCATCTTCTCATGTGATTAAAGAGCCTTCATTTATGTGAGATCTACACTACAAGGTGATATCAATTGTGTTTGTGATTGCAGATTTGGCTTCATCTTCTCATGTGATTGAAGAGCCTTCATTTATGTGAGATCTACACTACAAGGTGATATCAATTATGCTTTCTATCATTTATCATTTGGAATTTACCTCTATCCCGTAGGGATATGCAACCTTTATCTCACAACGGTGTTTAGAAGACTTGAATGTCTCTTCAGGGCT
Organism: Cunninghamia lanceolata; assembly: GCA_027924645.1. Lineage (NCBI taxonomy): Eukaryota > Viridiplantae > Streptophyta > Pinopsida > Cupressales > Cupressaceae > Cunninghamia > Cunninghamia lanceolata. Next base: position 1,323,201 of record BSBN01000845.1, read on the forward strand.
TGACTGAGGCAAGCCTCTAAACACCACAACCCCCAACCCACTTTTCTATGATTATAGGTTATAGGTTTAGGAAGTGAAATAAGTGGAGTTGTAGGATAGTAGTGCATACTATCAGAATTGTAGATCTGAGAAGAAAACTAGGGCTTAGACTTGGGTGCCTGCTCATTAGTCCTCCATATTTTGAAGCAGTGAAATCTCTGTGACAACAGGAATATGTTGCAGACATTCTTCAGAGATCCTGACAAAAGCAGGTACACTAGACTAGGACACCCTCTTGTTAGTCCCCAACTTTTCCACACACTAAACTTTGAAATTTGGTATGTATTTGGTTGTCATTTGATATCTCTGTGTGCGATCATTTTCCGTAATTTGTCTGTTTGTTCACGATTTCATGAAATTAGGGTTTTGAGCATAATTAGACTTAATTAAACAACAAAATCACACAATTCCAATCCTCCCCTATTTTCCAAGTGATAGGAGATCTATAGTAGAGTTTTCTGCTCAGTTGATTGTCCTTGAATGTTTAGTGGTGAAAGGAGGATCAACACAAACCCTTAAAATCATCTTTTCCCCCTTTTTCTATTAAATATTTGGGTGAAGCCATGTTCTTTTGAATTTGGTACCTTGTTGAGTGTTTTAATTCAGATTTACATTCATTCATGTTTCATTGTTCATCTTATTGCATTTGAAAAATTACAAAAAAAATTGAAAAATTAGAAAAAAAAATTGAAAAAACTGGCATTTTTCGCTTGCATTTTCAAATAATTTGAATTATTTGGCATTTAATTTCAATAAATTTATGTCATTATCATAATATATGATTTAAAATATAGAAATTATTCATTCATAATTCATTTACATTGCATTTTCATGCTTAAATTGATAATAATTGCTTGAAATTGTGCATTTTTCCATATAATCTAGTTTTGCTTAGTTAGGGTTTGTATTCAAAATCTTGTTTCAGATTTTACTACCCTTTCAAAACACTCATTAGGACTGATTTCTAACTGTACTGTTTCATCATAGTGGCTTTCTTGCAAAATTTCATGTCTAAGGTTTGAAAACCTTGCTTTTTCACTAGATTTGGCCTTATCGTCTCTCTACAATTGCATCATAGGCATGTTGTGAAGGATTTTTCTGAATTATTTGGATATTATTAGGGTTATAATCTTCTTACCCCCCTCAAATTATTTACAACTCCCTTTCTCTTGGACCTTTGCATTGAAAATTTGTGAAAAATTGCATATTTTAGTGTATTTTCACTAGGTTTTGACTTGTTGTCATTATAGGTTTGCATTAAAGGTGTGTTGTGAAGGATATTATTGATTTATTAGATATATATTGGGCATATTATTATCTTCCCTTGATATGTTTCCTTACAACACCTCTTCTTTCACTCCTTTACATTGAAAAAAGTTGAAAATCAAGCATTTTAGGTCATTTTGGATCTTAAACATATCTTGCTACTTGGGCTTGTTCTATTAGTTTGTGCATTGAGTGTTGCATGATTTTGTATGAGTATTATAACCTAATTACCTAATATAAATATCCCTTTAATAAGAAGTAGAAAACTCATGGGATTTAGTGCTCCTAAAGAATACGATATTTCTACGTCTGAAAATCCATTGAATACCTTCTTTACAAAAGGAGAGACACAAATTTTGCAAGACACTATACATCATACAACCACTATGGAAAATCAATCATTTCATGATGTTGATGACACTATTGAGATCATAACACATGTACCTAATGAGCAAATAAACAAACTTGATAAAGAGTTAGCCGATTTTCAAGCATTTGTGCAAACTTAAAGGATAACAGAAGAAGTTATACTTGTGATTCACAACATAAGAGAGTTGATAAAAGAAGGACAACATGGTATTAATTTTATTCAATGTTTAACACATATTGTACAAACTAATGTTATACCAGTGATTGAATGTGCAAAAGTTATTAACAACATGTTGTGATCGTCTCATACACAAGTATTGGCACCTATACCGACCACTGGAATGTCTACATTTACATCGATAATTTTAACAACTAATACAAATTCTTGTAGTAATGCTACCACTGGTATTGGAGTATCTAATGGCACTAATTCACAAAATTACAAAGTTGTCAGATTTAATTATCAGAACTTGGTTTCTAAGGGGACCTCTTCTATGAATACTTATTCTCAGCCACCTCTTACATACAACTATTCACAACCACCTTCAACCTATCACTACGTGTAACCATTGAATTATTCACATCCTCCACTTATCACTACTTAGGTTCAATCACCTCCTCACTTTGGTTTTAATTCCTTGCAACAAACCACATATTCTAATGATGCCATCTTAAACCAACTATTGTAAGGCATGACTTTTTTACAGCAAAAGGTGACAAATTTGACAAAATTTTCACAACCTAATATACCAACTTATCATGCCCGTAATCCCCTATCTTATGCAATCTTGAGAACCCCTATGCTTGAGAGGTTTGAAACTCCTCTTTTTGAAAATTATGGTGGAAAAGGTGATCCTAATACTCATGTGGTAGCGTTCATGACTATGTGTAGTGATTTCTACTTTGAAGAAGATTTGTTAGCAAAACGTTTCCCACAATCTCTCAAAGATACAACTCTAGAATGGTTTTTCTCTTTACCTCTGAATTCAATACATTCTTTTTCGTAGCTAGTTGATCAATTTTTATAACACTTTCAAGCAAATATTGGACCTCAAGTATCCTTGATTGATTTAGTTCATTGAAAACAAGGTCTGAAAGAGAAGTTGACTAAGTTTATAGTCGGTATCAATCTCTCTATGCACACATTTAATATCTTATGAAGGATGAGGATGTTTAGAAGGTGTTTATTACAAATTTATAACCTAACATCTATGATAAGATTCTCTTGATGAAGTATAACTCCTTTCAACATTTATGTACTACCCTTCGTGATTATTAACTTTCATCTAGTCAGTATGAAAATCAAAACTCATTGGCTCAAATTGGTCAATCCATGGGTGGATCATCACAAAACAAATTTAAGAAGAATAATAAGAGTTTCATCAAGGTTAATGGACCGAATTCAAATAACCTTTCCGAAGTGTCTTCTACCACTAATTAGAAGAAGGCACCATATCAACAAAGGAAGTTTACTCCGATATCTGAATCCTATCATTCTATCATGAATCAAGCTATGAGTAATAATCTCATGAAGCTTCCTCCAATTAAACCTTTGGATCCTAGTAGAACACAAAAACCTATGGAAGAACAAGACACTATTTTAAAAGAGATAAGTGGTAAGATAATAAGAAATAGACAAGCAAGAGAAAGGAGGAGGAGATGACAAGATTTTTCCCAATGAAATACATCTCAACAAGAAAACATCTCACCTAACATTGAATCAAACCAAGAAGACCTTAAAAATGAACAACTTGAAGACAAGAATAAAAGTTGGGTTATGGTACCTTATGTCCCACTTTCCTCTAACATTTAGGAGTGGGAAGATGATGATTTTCTCGATGACAACATTAGTTTGGTTGTCCTTACAAGTAACTATTTCTAACCCTAGTGGTGGCCTATGTGGTAGCATAATTGGCTCATGTATGTGTCCTCCCCTCTAGTTTTGTACTTTCCCCGTGATGTGTTATGTGTTATTTAGGCCTCCTGGGATGACCCTTGATTCTCTTATAATGTCAAGGATACTGGGAGACCGCCTCTGTTGTGACCTTTTATTTGTATCATCATTCTTCTATATTACTTCTCCTCTATTTTCATTATTGTGTGTTGTGTCTTAAGGACATAGCATTGTGGTTGGTGACTTGGGGGCACCCTCCTACGTGACTGTCCCTAAGACACTTGCTGCTCCTCTCTTGATTTATTGTTTCCCTTCCTCTAGTGGTTCTATCTAGCGAGTGGATGACCAAAAAAATATTATACTAATACGGACCTAGTGTCCCTTCAGTGAGAAATCAAAAAATAGACCAAGTCCATACATGACAATGGGGTTGGAATACATATTATCTGACGCTTGGCTAGTAGAATCACTCCATGTGATCTTGATGTTGTCTTATCACACTTACAAAACATACCAATACATCTACTCCATGCACTTTGTTTATCTTTGAATCTTGCCTTGGTTACACTCAGTTTTGAGATTTCTGCGGTATAGCCCCATGGTTATACTCAGTCTCCAAATCTGTACTATAACCTTGGCTCTCTATGTGAATGATCATATGTATTGTTGTTTATCGTGATTATATCCAGATGCTAATGCCTTTTCTTGTAGGAAATTATGTATTTGTGGGAACATTTGGTGATCGTAAAGTACATTTCACCTCCAAGGGGCATGGGCCTTGCAAGAGCTCATGTTCCCTTGTGTGTTTTCTTCCTACCTTAATGTGCTTGATATCGTTACATGATATCAACCACCTTAAGGTGGGGGCATATATAAGGTAAGTTTTCTAATTTAGATGCTAGCAAAGTGTGTTTGTAGATCTTGAAATCTATTGCAATCACCTAAGTCCTCTGCAGAGGTGAGATATCGTGCATATCCTTTTCATCTTAAGCCCTCCATGTGAGGTGGGAATGGTGTACTTCTCAAGGATATTACATAATCCTGTCATTTTCTAAAAGTCCTCTATGGAGGTAAGGAGCGGATCTGAGACTATCTTAACCCTTAAGTGTATCTTCGGTGATTGTTGTGGCGAAGCGCAATCATTGGTGTGTGTCTGTAATGTGTCTAAGATGGCTATGAACCTAGCAATAGGTTTCTTTCATCACTTGTCTACCATTTTTTCTCTGTATCTTCCATGTGTGTGTGTATGATGTGTTTGTTTTGAAGCATAGTTTAAAGACCAGTTGTGATGAGTCTTGTTGATGATTATTTTTACACATTCATAACAAAAGTTTAAAATTCACAAAATGAACCTAGACTATCTTGAAAGATATGAAGAAGTCAATTAAAATTTCTTAATCCCAAGTTTCTGTATGGTCAGGTCTTGACCTTGTGGATAATTCAGTAGGCTAATACGAAACTGTAATATGCAAGGGGCCTTACTTGATTTAAGGTGATTTATGACTCATTGGACTCGAATTATGCAAATTGTTACAAGGATCAACAAATTATCCATTTCTTTGCATAAATTTACTGATGTATCACAAACCTTTATATGATTTATATTAAAACAAGCTTTTCTTTTCAAATATTATGAAAATTGTCAAATGCTAACTTAATTGCTCATGTTTCTTTCAAATGTCAGACAATTTCCTTTAAATCTCTACTTTGAGGCTAATTATTTCAAATATTTGGCGAAAAGTTAGAGAAATTTAAATTGAACATCATTCTACTATAGGATCTAAATGTTCTATTATCTACGTTGTAAGGGACATGTCACTTGATTGAATCAACAGACTAAATTATTAAATATGGAGCCCTGAGTATTTTTATGAACACACATTTAAGATTGAAAGCTTTTAAAGAGGTAATACATTCAAATATAAGTAAAAGTTAGAAAACACTTAGAAGATAGATGTAGAATTCCAATTTTACTTGTATTTGAAATAAACAGTCATATATGGTTTACAATGTATGAATAACCAGCTTGTTTCATTAATCAAATCAACAAAGAACTTACAAATGTCTTACAGATACAATAAGAAAGCTGGACATTCCACACATTCCTTAGTGCAGACACAGTTGACCTCCTACTCTAACTAAAATATTCTTCTATTCAAAATGCTCAAACAAATTACAATTGCCAACTCTATTTCATAAATCCCTGTGTAAATTATGTACATGTAGTAGAGTTTCCTTTATAGACTTTGAAATTTCTGACTGCTATGGCTACAAAGCTTAATCTATGGCTGAGATCCCTCTATTTTTGATCAATGGTGCATATTCATCTCTAACCGCTTCTCAAAATATCTGAATGGTATTTTTTGCCCTCAAAGGATGCTGTTGGAATCTTTTCAAAATAAGATTCCCCTTTTCTTTGACTTATGCACGCTAATATTCTTTACTTGACTTTTCCCAAAACCGCTGCTCCCTTTACAATTTTTTATTTCTTTTAGTATGTTTTGAAATTACTGATCACACCTACAAAAGTATGATCGCCTCTTGGACTCTTTGTCCATATATACTCCTACATTGCAACTCCTTCCTTTATTTTCTTTTCTCTGTTCTCTGATCCTTCACTTATTTTCTTGTACTTCTTCATTTTAGCACTTTCCTCCATTAATGAGTCAATCATCTATTTACTGATATATGCATCAGGATTTTCCATGCATGGTGCAAAAATGGCATTAAATTCTGTCAAATCTCTTTCCAATTCATATGCTAGTACATCTAGATATTCATGATCTAAAAGTCTTTCTACTATCTTCTTATGCACTCTAATCATATCATCTGCCTTTTCTTCTAATTCCTGAGCAACTATTATACACTTTCTGAGATTATCCTCCTCAAATTTGAGTTCTAATCTTACATGTGGCACTTGATTTTCCATTGAAGGTGTAATTACTCCTTCATTTATCAACTTTTCTGTTCTTTCCTCAATTTTTGTTAATTGTTCCAGTTCAGATCTACATTCTTCCCTCCTAAATTGGCAATTATGAACAAGTATATTGCATTTGTTCCTTTCTCCTGCAACCACCTGCCAACTTTTCACCGCTTGTTTTATTACTTGCTCACCTTCCTGCATAAAATCCTTAAACCATTCATCAAATACAGTTGCCTTAAGCCTTTTATTCTCCATGTCATTTATTTCCTCCCTGGATACAACTGCTATGTCACTGGGCAATTTTGGTACTGTTGTATTTGGATCAAATATTAATTTAATAAATTGCTGCAATTGGACAATATGTACCTTCAAATACTCTTGTTTGTCTTTATCTTTTCTTAACATCTCTGCCATTACTTGGTGCATGTCCTCCCACTTAGTGATGTGTTGTTCCCGTGTAGTATGCACAAGGTCAAAATTTAGTATATTATACACATCTAAGGTTATTTCTCCCTTAGTCTTCTCCTTCTAAGGTATGGCCAAGTTTAGCACCCTAGATCCATCTGGACCTCTTTAGATAGATGACATTGTTCTAGCCTTTCTCTTTTCTTTTCCTGGCGTTGTATTACCTAATAAACTTTTAATATCAATTGGTAGCAATTATACCTCCTTCTTTTCCTTTCTTATCTCTACTCCTAGCCAAGCAAGAATCTCTTTTGTTTCTGTAGAAACCTTTTCTTCATTTGTTACCTCTTCCTGAGGCTTTTCTATTTCCCCTTGCTCTTGTTGTTGTTGTTGTTGTTGTTGATGATGTTCTTGTTGTTGAAGTGGAGGCTGCTATTGAGGTGGAGGCTGCTATTGAGGTGGAGGCTGCTATTGAGGTGTTTCCTTTTGTATCATGGGATCATGTTGTTGTTTGGACTCTCCTTCATTTTCTTCTTCTTTCATTTCTGTCTCTCCTCTAGCCTCATCTTCTTCTTCACGACCTTCTCCCTTTGATGTTTCCTTTTCTGAATCCTCCTCTGTATGTATTTGCTCTATATTTGGCATGTTTATATCCTCTATTTGTTCTCCAACTTTATTTTTATTATCCTTTTCTAGTTGTTTTTCATCTTCAGGTCTCTCGATTACAACTTCTGTATTGGTTGCACCCTCTGTATCTTCACCTTCCTTTTGTTCCTTGCCAGACATGTCAATTTGCTCTATAGGTGCTAAGGATCCTACCATTATATCCTCTTCATTTGTTTCTTTTCCTTGTTCTTGCCTGCTTTCTGTGTGCTTCTCTTCTTCGCTCTATGCACCATACACATTCAAAATATTCAATACATCTACTCTTGAAGTATCAGCTTTTGTTTCATCTTTTGCTTGAGCAAATTTTTCTGTGATTGTTTTCTCAGGCATACTTTCCTTTTCAACTTCTTCAATTTTATGTGCCTCTTCTTGAACATCTTTGATGATTTTAGGGGATACTAAGGTACCAAATGGATCTACTGTCCTTGATTTTTCCCGTACCTTTTCTTTTTCATGCTTTGGGCCTTGTTCAATCTCCATCTTAGCTGGAGTGTTTATCTCTTCTTCTTCACTTAAGAATTCACTAGATTCTTCTTCTATTTCAATTTATCTTCCTGCATACATTCTCCTTTCCTCACCTTCACTGCTGTCACTCTCAATATTGACAATCTTAGTGGTTTGTTTGGCTTCATGTGCTTGTGACTCTTGCAGCATTTCCCCAGCCAACTCTGTCTTTACTTGGACATATGCCTATCTCTTTCTTGTTGTAGTGGAGGCACTAGGTATATTACTCAACTTCACACCTACCTGTTGTGCTCCAATGACTTCACTTGCTTTAGAAGTTTCTCCTTTGGATATACTTATTCGTATTGCTCTTCTAACTTTTTGTCCTGCTCCTTTGGAAGTTTGTGCCTCTTCTACACTAATCTCATGGCTTAATGATTTTGCATCTATAAATGTATCAGATGATACTGCTACGATTATTCCCAATGCATAGGGATCCATTAGAGTAGCATTTTTATCTTTTTCTACAATCTTAGCCTCTACAATCTTTCTCTTCTTCTTATAGAAATAATAGGGATCATCACTAGGTTCTCTTACTCTCTTCTTCCCTTTCTTAAGATATGTGATTTCCCTCCCTTCAGCTTGAGTTCTTTAATCTTGTCCTTTAACCATGTTTTTGAAAATAATATAACCAGTTTGGACAATATGTCCATAGATGTATTCCAAGGTTGTGACCAATCATGATCTATAATAGGAGCAAGTTTGGCCTCTACATAACTGTGATGCAGCAATTTATCATCTTCTTGAACCTCTGGAGGAACATAAATATCTCCCATAGTTTTTATTTGCTCAATTGTTAGTCTTTTATGAGCCATTTTCCTTACCTCCTTATCATTTTTGCAATTAGACCAAAAATCCTCAATGTGAATTTGATGCTTATATTTTTTATCAACTGTGTTTTGGATCCTATTGAAAGGATCAAACTTTCTGGCTAAATCAAGTTCTTCAAATCCATAATATCTCAGTTCTTGTTCTAAATACCTAGCAACTTCTTCACTGTAGCATGAATTTCTACCTATAGCCCAAGGTAGCTTAAGGTTTCCTTTGCTAAACTTTTTCTTGTACATTCTAAAGGCATTCAGATTTTGCCTTGAAAATTCCAAAACAATCAATTTGTCAGAAGGATACCAGGGTAACATGAAAGGCTTTGCTTCGAATCCTTCAGTTTTGATACAAGTAAAATGTGGAAATTGAATATACCATGAACTGTGTAACTCAATTGCATCTTCTGCATTCTTAGACAATCTTTTATCAGGTTCTTCCCTTGGAATTCTCACCATATAAGTATAAAATACATCATTGACTAAAGCAAATTTCTTCAATGCATTCTCCTCTTGTAGATCAGGGTAATGTTCATATACCAAATTCTGCCCTGGACCACTGCCTAAGGTCCCAACCCTGTCTATTCCATGTATGAATGGTCTAACTTCTGCTGCACATGAATACAATATGTATGAAGACAAATAAAAAGGTAACAACTTTTGCTTCCTCATCATGGCCTGTTCCCATATAGCTGTGCTTATGGTCTTGGCGCAGTGAATCTGTCCTTGTTCTTTTACTACTTTTCTTATGAACTCAATAATAGTAAACATCTAGGGCTCACATTTAGTACCCTCTCTCAATCCTACCAATCTACTCAACATTGTAATCATTAGGTGTATTTCCTCTTTGAAGTATATTCTCAGTAGATTTTTGTGCACTCTGGCTATAGCCTTGGGTTTGTTTTTTAGGCTGTACCAATTGTAAAATATCTTCTCTGTACAATCCATTTCATTAATTTGAAAATATTCATTATAATGATCTATGTCATTGTCTACCATTTTCTCATTGATCTCCAATCTAAATGTCCTTACAATACCCTCTGTGGACAAATCAGTAATGAGCCTCTCATAAAACATTATCTTCATGGTTGATAAGTCATACAGAGTTAAACAATCCAAACACAAATCCTTGGCCTCCATAGCCAATGGAAAACCTGCAGCTCTATACAAATTACTCTCCCATATACACTTCATATCCTTTGTAGCATCTGCAGCTGTAATTTTTTGTAAAACATCATTTGCATCATAATTTCTAATGTTTGTATTTATCCCTACTCCACTGTAACTGATCAATGTCGAGTATCCTCTGTCTAGTGGCAATTCCTATTTCTCTATCTCTTTACATAGTTTCCTTTCCTTTTTCACTTCGCCCCCTGCATCTACCTTTTTCTGCTTCGAGGCCATCCTGTAGGAAATACATCTTTTAACCTTTTGTTTTACTTTCCTATCTAGGGTTTTACTATAAATTTCTATTTTTACCATTTTACCCTAACCCAGTTTGTCTTTTCCCCCTTTGACTTTCAAATTTGTTAAGCTTCACCCAGCTAATTAACAATTAAAATAGTGATTTAACAAATGCCTACATTTTATAATGAAATTACTGAAATCCAATTGTATTTTTACCATTTGAAATGTAATGACATTTTGGGATAAATACCTATTTTTCCTGACCACTCAACTTTTTGTTGTTGACTTTACTATTTTTTCCTCCATCCCGCTACTATAATTCTGTCACCTTGATGAATTCTATCCAATCTCTGTAACAATTCTCTTTTCTGCAATTTTTTAACTCTTAGCAATGCAGATTTGAAAGCAAATAATGTTAATTTTACCCTAACTCCCTTTGAATTTTACTCTTTTTTGGTGTTAGCTCAGTATTAATTACAGTAGTTAATGCACCTAAAGCTTCAGCTTTCTATTTTAGTGCTTAAGTTTTTTAAACTTTTACTGTTAGTTTATTTCTGCATACATACCATTTTCCTTGTATGTTCTTTTGTATGTTCCACTTGTATGTTTCTTTGTATCTTTTAACATACAAACACATATATGTAAGAAACCAACTAATGCATTTTCCTCTTTTTCCCTTTTCATCTGTACTTGTTGTTGATAACTAAGAGGGGGGGGTGAATCAGTTATCTTAATTACTTCAACTTTCTGATCTTCATCGATAATCAATGCAGCATCAAATCATATAAGCAAACATAACCATGAAATAGAAATAACATCAATACACATGGCACAATGATTTTGATGTGGAAAACCCTATTAAGGAAAAAACCATGGGGTGATTAACCCAAGATTGTATTCTCTATTAAAAGAATAAGATAGTACAAAATGGCACTTGCCAATTAGGGCTCGCTACCCGAGCACACTGCTCACAAGAGGCTCACTGCCTACAAGAGACTCACTGTCTACAAGGTATAAGGTAACAAGATACTTGAACTAATGAGAAGCATCCACACATGCTGAGGTTCAATTCCGGTTAGGCTCAATACATTGATCTGTTGCACTTCATTCTTCCTCTTCTTAGGTACTTTTGTCTAGTCACATACCAGACCTGTATTATTGCTTCCAAATAGTTATATACTTTTCTTCACACTTGACAACACACCACACACACCTTCACATCCAAATCCATCTGGTATATATATCCACACCAATGATTTTAACACCTTTCTAGTCAGCATCCGGAATAGTCAATATTTTCCCAAACTCTGATCTGTCAGCTGAATCCTTACTTATCAAGTGATACGTATCAAAGAGATGCTTATAGAAGTCATCAATCATGTTGGCCAATCATGAATGATACCTTAAGAAACTTGATCACCATCAATAACTGATCCAGATTAAGGTCTATTGCTCTGCTGGTCAGTTCTTCCTTTGTCAACTTTGCCAAACAAGAACCCAACACTTAGGTGCTCATATCTCTTCACTCTTTCATCACCAGATGCTCAATCTCTAGAATGTATCAATCAAGGTACACCTCTTGACTTCCCCAATTCCACACTTTATACTTCCTCTGAGAGATTCGGACCTGACCGTCGGACCTTGCCACATGCTCTATTCTTGCTTACCGGACCACAACATTCTTCAATCTGACTTCCAGTATAGGCACACCATGTCTTGTGGATGGGTGGGATGAACTTTGTTACCATCAATGACAACACTCATGAAGCTATACTGTGTCTCTTGCCAACAATCTCCCCCTTTGGCATTGATGGCAACACTTAGTGAAAAATGACTAAATGTCACACTATACTCCCCCTTGGCTGATGCTCTATTCTAATGTACACTTTACCAGAGCTCCCCCTTAGCTAGATTCCACATTTTTCACTACTCCTCACTCCCCCTTTGACATCAATGGAAAAGGGTAGGGTCCACACACCAAAATTTCTAAAAATAGTCTATGTATTTTCGCATAAGTATATATACAAGTTGTACTTACATATACTTAAGTATGTCTGCAAACGTATTCTTCAATTGTACAACTTCTGTCACCCAACTCTGCTTCATCCTATCCAAAATTGAGATGTGACCACTCAATAGGAATGCAAAAGCTTCTACCTTCTTAAGATCTATCAAATTATTGGTCCGGGCTATGGCCTGTGCATCAATTAGGGCCTCATGCATGGCCTCTAACTTGGGGATAACGATCCCTGTAAGTTCACTTAACCTGTTTATTCTATTTTTCTTCTCCTTCTCAAGCTTCTTTATTTCATCTATGAATGCAATAGTCTGACACTCTTGATTTACTATGGAGGAGGAGAGAGGATCAAAACTTTGAGATAAACTTAACAGTTTATCCTCTTGCTTTTTTACTTTCTTCTCAATATCCTTGGTCACTTTAGGCCAAGATAAACAAAATTTATAAATATCTCTGCCATCTTTAAAAGCATTTTCTAAACTCTTTATTCCAATATCCATAACTCTCCTATCATTTTTTATTAGACCCTGCACTTTAGAGAATATTTTTCCCAAAATTTCCTTCTGGACTTTTTCTTCTGCTGACTTTTCTAAGGAATCAAAATGTCTATGAACAGAATTTACAAGAGACTTTAGATTACTAGATGTGGAGGTCAAAGGATCCTTTTGGAATGATGGCATGATCTTCTCCAATGCACCGGATGCAATTTCTATTAGCTCACAGTCCTCAATGTGAGATTTCAAAAGTTTTTCCTTTGCCTTTGCATGGGCAAAGGATGCTATCTTCATAGTCTAAACCAGGGAGAGAGAATCAAAATTGAATGGTCCTTGAAGCAGTTCTGGTTCATCAATTTCCATCATCTCTTTGGTTAAGAAATCTTTGACTGCTTCTGCTATGTCTCTTGTCGAAGACAGAGTTTTCTCCCCTTCTACAGCCTTACCACTGTCATCTATGGCCTTTACTGTTTGATCTTCTTCTCTTCCCTTTACTTGTTCTTCTTGACAAGTCTTCCGGAGCAGAGGAATCTAAGTCCTTAGGTTTCTCTTCACTTGTCTCCTTTGCCTCTTCTGTCATTATTTCAGTAGATTCTTCTTTGTCATCCATGACAGAGGGTTCATCACCTAAATCCTCTATAATAGGAAGATTGAATCTTTTATAGGCATTTCGGAGGATCTCTTCTGTTTCTTTTGCCACTTTGTCAGTCTCTCCAAGCATAATCTGATTCATTCTAGCTTTGCTCTGGAACTCATCCTTGCAATCTTTGAAGATCATATTCATTTGTTTCTGAGTGATTGAAGGATACAGCTAAATAACAATCTGCTCTCAGATTTCTAGATCTTTTGCTTGGGCATTGTTCTTCCTTATTTCAAGTTCCTTCTCTAAGCTTTTGGGAATTAGAGATATAATTTCAATGAATGCTTTGTTGTAGATGTTTAGATACCTAATTGTGGCATCTTGCAATGTCTTCTGATCAGTTTCATTATATTCATCATAAAATTCAACCATTGGTTGTAAGTTCCCATCCATAGTAACTGATTTGATGATATCATCAATGCGAAGAGTAGGTTTTTCAACAAATTCTTCTACCTTTTCTTCTTTGTCTTGACTGGTAGAGGGTTCATTGGTTGTTTTCTTCTTCTTCTTCATTTTCTTTACTTCCTCATCTATCTCTGTCTCTTCATCATCCTTGAGGCTTGTGTATGGTCTTGTAACCTTTGTCTTTGTTCTCTTTTCTCTTTTACCAGATGATTTTGCTTCCGGTTTTGATGCCTTTGAGCTCTTAGCAGTGGCAGGTGTAGAGCTCTTAGAGGATCTGGTCTAGGAGGGGGCTTCTACCAGAGCACTTTCTTTTTCTACTTCCTTTTCTTTCTCTACCCTTTCCATCTTCTCTCTATTTGCATCAAGTGCCTCCTTTGATATTCCATGCCTCTTGGCAAATTCTTCTACTTCCCTCACTTTTCTTTTCATTTCTGGTTGTCTTAGCTCCACATGGATCTTCACACTCAACTCTTCAAAAGTTCCAAACCTTTCTGTCTTAGGATCCTTGGGTTGACTAAGTATGTGTTGAATATGTAGCTCAACAATTTTCTCATCTACTTCATACCCCATTGGCATGATCTAGACTATCCTTGGCTCTACTGCCTCCATTAGACATTGATCAGTTTCTACCATAAAGCATACTGTATCCTGATACTTTTCAACTAGAGATTGGGGGATTCTCTCTCTTGCTTGCATTATACTCTAAAAGTTCTTGAAGTAGCCCCATAGTGCTGTATTATGTGCCTTGGAATCACCTATTCCATGCAAATAATCCCTGATTTGTATGGCTACTATTCTGTCATTTTGCCACATCCAACCACTAGATCTAGGTAGCTCATTCATTTAATAGAAAAATAGGTAGAGTATCAAGCCACCGTATTTGGAAGAGTTCTTCTTGTCCTTCCTTATCTTCTGCAGATTCTCTAGAAGTTGGTTTAGGAGAAGCTCACAAAGATCATAGTCAGCATTTTCTTTTAGCATCTGATAAGCTGTATAAATTATAGTTTTGGGTACTAAATTTTCCCTGCTGGAGTGATATATCTTGTAACCAATTATCATGGATGCAAATTTGATATCCAGATTAGTGATATCTTCAATTGTCATTGCTCTCTTGTCAAATTTTATCTGGTTGTCTCACTCACTGTCTGATTCTTGACAGATTTGAGAGCAGGTATCCCATCGGATGAGTGCAATCCAGTAACTGCCCTAATGGCATCCTTGGTTATCTTGAATGGCCTCATCAACCACATAAAGTTATCATGCATTCTAATTAGAACATACCGGACCTATTCATCTTCTGTAAAATATGGGAAATGAATGCACTGTGCAAAAATTTTGTCCTAGATAGCCTTATACTGAGGTTTGAGTTCAAATGAGTCATCTATTAACTGATTGTGATAGATATCTATTAGCTTGGATTCCCCAAATTCTTCAATGTTTGCATGAATGTATGTCCTAACGTCTTCAACATGTAAAACACCATGTAGAATGCTGGAAAATGCGCCTAAGGGATCCACTTCTAGAGATTTGTAGGGATGTTTCTTAAATTTGGGGCGAGGCCTATCAGAAATCTTTACAACATTTGGAGTAGCCATCTTAAAGATTTAGACAGAGTTTGATCAAGAAGGAAAAATACCTTTTTATGCTTCTAGGTTTCACGGAATGAGCTGGATCGGATTGCTGGAAGAATTGTCTTCTGTGGTTGATCTTTGAGAGGCTTGAGACAATTTGTTTGCAGAGCTCTTTTTCTCTTCTTCTCAAGTGCAAATGTACAAATGACGAGCAAATGAACCCTTTTATCTCTGAGTAAACCCTAATTCCATATTGCAATAAATGTGCAACTTAAGTTATTCCGGTTGCCTTGTTCTCCTTATTCTGAGAAGGATCTTTTCTAGATCATTGAGATATATTTAGAGTTATTCTTAGTGATTGATGACAATCTATCTTTCTTTCCCCAAACATTTGATCTATCCGCAGATCAAGATACCTCAAATTTGAATCATACCGAATCTAATTGTGAAAATCCTGTTCTTACCGGATGACTATTAAACTGGATTGATCTCAGATGATTGACCTCTTCAAATTCATTGCGAATCTTTCATATCTTCCCCAAGGGTTATTTAGATGTTTCTCTGAGAGCCCTTTTAGTCTGCAACCTTCCATGTGCCAATTCTAGGCACCAATTGACTAGTTGGGGGAAAATATTTTCTTTTGTAACTCCCTCTGAGCCAGAGCTTATCTATTTAGTTTCTAGAAGGAATATCAGCACTAGATTTTGGTGCAGATCCATCTTCAACATTATCTATACTCCTCTTCACCCAAATCTTGTTCATCTCCCTTTGAATTTCATCCATATTCATTTTTCCTTTTCCTTTGTCTTGGTTTTGATTATGATGTACCGAGCCCTTATTGTTCTAATTCTTACTTCTGCAGAATTTGGCAATATGACTGGATCTATTGCAATTGTAGCAAACAATATTTCTTTGCATATTTGACCGATATCCTCTTGATCTACACTAATTAGCCATATGTCCCATTCTATTGCATGCAAAGCATCTTCCATTGAATGAGTTGTTCATTTGCATATTTCTACCCTCATGAGATTTGTGACCATACCTTTTGCAATTGAAACACTGTTTGGAGAAGGATGATTTAGTTTGGTTCATTCTTTTTCTGCACTGATTTGCTTTATGACCAAAGTTATTGTAGTTGTGGTAGTATCCATTGAAAGATGGATATCTTTGAGCATTTGGTTGCCTTACTTGAGGTCTTCTAGGTTTGTTCCTTGAATTTCCTGATCCAAAGTTCTTCTGACCGGATCCAGAGCTTTCACCTTTCTCATATCCCAAGCCTTGTTTGTCATCTACCCTTTTTTGGCTTTGAAGAACTTCAAGTTGAGCAGAGCTTATCTTGAATTTCTCTTTGTATTCATTTGTTGTTTGAAGATCCCTTTTAAGAGTGTTAATCTGATTCTCAAGTTGTTCTTCATTATCTCTAGCTTCTTTAAGATCAGATTCTAGATGCCTAATTATTCTATCCATTTTGTGGCAATCTTCTAACTTCTCCTTGAGAGATTGTCTTAGATCATCTTCACTTTTTCTTTTCTCCTCAATTTCTTGAGTGAATTTCATAACTCTTGATTCCATTTCATGTCTTACCATAATGACCTCTTTTGATAACTTTTCACATAACTTGGTTTTCTCCTTCAGATCTTCATTTGTATCATTGGCTTCACCTTGACTTGCTAATTTCTGAAGTAGTTCCTTTCTCTTTTTCATAGAGATACTCAGTTTCTCTTTTAGTTCATTTATGAAATCATCAGCCTATTTGAGTCTTTCCTTCAAGTTGTTGACTGTGGAGTGAGATTGCTCAAGATCATCTAGGGCAAACTGAAGTTATTCCCTCATACCATACATATCCATTGAGATTCCTAGATCTTCCTCAAGCTGTTAGGCTCTGTTTGGAGGAACTTGGCTCTGATACCAATTGTTGATAACTGAAAGGGGGGGTGAATCAGTTATCTTAATTACTTCAACTTTCTGATCTTCCTCAAAAATCAATGCAACATCAAATCAATAAATAAACATAGCCATGACATAGAAATAACATCAATACACATGACACAATAATTTTGATGTGGAAAACCCTGTTAAGGGAAAAACCACAGGGTGATTAACCCAAGATTGTATTCTCTGTTAAAAGAATAAGACAGTACAAAATGGCACGTGCCAATTAGGGTTCACTACTTGAGCACACTGCTCACAAGAGGCTCACTACCTACAAGAGACTCACTGTCTACAAGGTATAAGGTAATGAGATACTTGAACTGATGAGAAGCATCCACACATGCTAAGGTTCAATTTTGATTAGGCTCAATACACTGATCTGCTGCACTTCATTCTTCCTCTTCTTAGGTACTTCTGTCCAGTCACATACTAGACTTGTATTACTATTTCCAAATAGTTCTCTACTTTTCTTCACACTTGAAAACACACCACACACACCTTCACATCTAAATCCATCTGGTATATATATCTGCACCAATGATTTCAACACCTTTCTAGTTAGCATCTGGAATAGTCAATATTTTCCCAAACTCTGATCTGTCAGCTGAATCCTTACTTATCAAGTGATGCGTATCAAATAGATGCTTATAGAAGTCATCAATCATGTCAGCCAATCATGAATGATACCTTAAGAAACTTGATCACCATCAATAACTGATCTGGATTAAGGTTTGTTGCTCTACCGGTTAGTTCTTCCTCTATCAACTCTGCCAAATAGGAACCCAACACTTAGGTGCTCATATCTCTTCACTCTTTCATCACCTGATGCTCAATCTCTAGAATGTATCAGTCAAGGTACACCTCTTGACTTCCCCAAGTCCGTACTTTACTAAGATACTTACTCTAAGAGATCCGGACCTAACTGTCGGACCTTGCCACATGCTCTGTTCTTGCTTACCAGACCACAACATTCTTCAATCTGAATTCTGGTATAGGCACACCATGTCCTGCGGATGGGTGCGATGAACTTTGTTTCCATAAATGACAATGTTAGGTCTCAAAAACGTAGGTTGTTATCCTAAGAGGGTGCTAGGCTCTCTTGACATTTTTGGCTAACTGACACGAGGTAGATATGGCTAAACCCCCTTCACTTCAGGCTCTGCCAGACCTAGGTGGGTAAACCTCTAATTAATAAAGCAGATAAAGATTAGAATCAATCTAGCTATTTATAATGGCACAAGTTATAAAACAGATAAAAGACAACAAGTTAATTATAAGAATAATCTAAATTGTAATGCTAAAACAATAATGCAATCTAACTAAGTAAATCTAAAATGAATTTGGATAAGTAATAATGAAAATATTAGACCAGTGCCTTATTGAACATAGAGTCAGTATGATTATGAAACAAATGACTATTTGTTTGGTAAAAACTCGAACTACCTGGCATGAAAGAATAGGTATGTAACTTGTACAATCCTGCAAGGAAGTAGTTAATATTCCATACTTATATATCCAATTGACAAAATCAAGTTACTTGCATTCATCTAAAAGGATTTAATCCTTGCTTGAAGGAACCTATTAGAATAATACTACAATTGTAACAAATTTATCAGAAACTGGAGACAGAATACAAACCCTAATTATATGACTATTCTTACAGATCCATGACAATGCCCTCACAGTTACTATGATAGATTTAAAGGATTTAATTCTGGAAGTAGAAACCAATTAATCTCATCACAATATAATAGCAAATGTGTATAGACAACTTGAAGATATACTTGATAACTCAAATTGAATAACAGAGAAAACTTTGAAAGGAGACAGTTATATAATTGAATGAATTTAACAAATAGTTGATACTAAAATTTGTAGTTGCTTCTTCATGCTTACAAACTTGATTCCATCAGAGAAAGCTTGCACATGGTCTACTAGAAATAAAATATATTAAAAATGTACTAGTAGTGCAGTTCAAATCTAATCTATAATGTTTCTTCCTATCCTATCTCTAATCTCCTCTTTTTTTTCTCTAGTCTTCGTCATCTCTTATAAATAGAGGCATACAAGCTTTAGACCAGTTACAATGGTTGTGACGGTTGATAACCGAACAAAAATATTAGTTCTAATAAAATAGATTTAAGAAATTTAATATTGGCCACTAATCATCAAATGGATAACCATTTTAGGGTTGAAAAGTCTTTAACTACAGTTTTGCCCAATATTTGTTGAGGGTTTCTTCATTATTCCTAAAAATACTAGATAAAACATCCATTAGTCTCAGATCAATTGATTAAAACAAATTTATTCATATATATTTACTCAATTGATTACTTCCCTCTTCGATAATTTATCAATTGCTTAAGATCCTCCCGCAGGTGTTTACACAACTTAATCATCGTTGTGTATATCCTAAAAAAACAAATATTTTATCTATCAGAAGAACATATTAACCATTTCAGATTTAAATGTAGTTTTTAGGGCTGTTGTATTTTGTATCGGCAAGACCTTTCACAATGTGTCCCCGACATTGTTGTGACTATCGTGTCGGTGAGATTGGCAGGCTTTATCCTGATTCATCTCTCTCACTGATATATTTGTTGGCGAATGTATTTCTATCGGAATAAGATGCGTGATCGGAGTGACTTATTTTAAGTCACCCGATAGTGGTTATCTCCCCGATAGCCTTCCTTTACACTTTCCATCAAAGTGAGATATACCATCGGGGTAACCTTTTTCAAGTCACTCGATCCTATTTATCTCCCTGATGGCCGCTTTATATCTTTCATCAGAGAGAACCTCCCAAAGTGTCACCGACTATTTTATCGCTGTGACCTGCGAGTCGGTCAGACATATATTTCATTCAGATCTATTCAGTTATATCGATATAACTATCGGTGAGAGTCTCACCAATATGTGTGACAACAATTGTTATCGGGGTGATTTATGCCATCAGGATAACATATCTATGTTTACCCGATCATCATTGTCTTCCTGATAATCTTCTATACTCTGGATCGGAATGACTATCTTAATATCTCACCGATATGGTTAAAACTTCTTATCAATGGGTGTGACTTTATTTCTATCAGAGTGAGATATACCATCAGGGTAATTCGTTTTAGATCACCCAATCACAATTATCTCCCTGATGGCCACTTTACATTCCTTATCGGAGAGAATCTATCAAAGTATCACCGACACGCTTTTATCGTTGTGACTTGTGAATCGGCAAGACATTATTGCTTCATTCTGATATGTTGAGTTATGCCGATGGATATGTGTATTGGTGTGACTCACACCGACAATGCCTTTTATTGTTTCACCAAGAGACTGGAGTATCGGAGACTTATTTACTTTTCATCCTAATGTTTATTTCTTGCCGATGGTTATTGTTTCCTTTGTCCCTGTAAGATGTTCGGTGAGACTCTTGCTGAAATATTTCATCGGTATGATATATACCATCGAGGTAGTTTTTAAAGGACCACCCGATGATTACTAGTCATACCGATTGGTGTGACTGCTTGGTTCTCTTATCGATAAAAGGGCCATCGGGATGATTTCCTCCATCGGTGACTTTTGTAATTTTCTCTCTGATCCTTGTTCTCACGCCGACAGTTATTTTATTGGTTTCTCATGGATCAACATAAGCAACATAAAATCTTGCCGATAGTATGAAACTTAAACCATTTACATTGTTTTGCCACGGACTTTTTTGTGGGATGTATCAGTTTTTTTACTATGATTTGTTCAGATATGGCAAAGTGAGAACACAAAAAAAAATTTAAATTTTAGGTCCCAACAGTGGCTCTTTCTGGGGATGTATGCCCCCTGTGGGCATAGCAAGATTCCAGATTTCTAGGGAGCAGACCAATGCCTTCTTCATTTGATGACGTGTGGAGATCCTGGATTATTTCTTTATAAAAAGCCTTTATAAGAGATATCTTTAAGCAAGTCATTTGATTCTTCTAAACTACTGTGCATGGAAAAGACCATTTGGAGAGTTTAATTAGAATTGTCCATGCACTGGCAATTCTTTGTTCTCTTAGGTTCTTTTTAAGAGAAGAAGTGTTTCAAAAACTGCCCATGTACTGGCAGTTCTTGCTCTTCACCAGACATGTTCTGTACATAATATGAATCCTCCCCTGCCTTACCATTTATGACAAAAGGTCCAATCCACAGGGCATCAAATTTTCCATGCTTCCCCTTTTCTTGATACCTGGCATTCCAAATAAGCACTATGTCATCTATTTCAAATTTTTTGACCTTAGCTTTTTTATCATATAGGTACTTCATCTGCATTTGCATTTTCTTATTTTGTTGTATTACTTGTTCCCTCATTTCATTCAACTCCATTAGCTGTTCTAGCTTTTCCTCCATTGGTTCTGGGACATTCCAATCCTCTTGGAGAACAAACTTACACACTGGCAGCAGGTTGTGTATCGGGAGTTTGGCATGAGTTCCATATACTAATTCAAATGGTGATTTTCCAATTGCTTTCTTCACTGTGATCCTATCAGCCCACAGTGCTAATCTCAACTTAGAATCCCAAATTTTCTTATTGTTATCCAACATTCTCTTTATAATTTTTAGGATACTTTTATTGCTAGACTCAGCTTGTCCATTACCTTGTGGGTGGTAAGGAGAAGAATATGAAATCATAATACCATAAGATTTACAAAATTTTTTAAACTCATCCGATCCAAAACACATTCCATTGTCAGTTATAAGCCTCAAGGGTACCCCAAATCTAGTTAAAATGTTTTCCAATAGGAAGTTGATCACAACCTTGCTGGTTGCTTGTTTAGTGGGCACTGCTTCTACCCATTTCGTGAAATAGTTGGTGGCCACCAATATCCATCTGTGGTTGCCACTTGATTTTTCCATAATTTCTCCTATAAAGTCAATTCCCCATTGGTGAAATGGGGCATCAACTTGCATAGGTCTTAGGGGTAATGGACCTTGATATTTTAATTTTCTAGAGAATTTTTGACAAGCTTCATATTTCCTAGTAAAATTATAAGCATCATTGAAAACCTTGGGCCAATAATAACCAGCCCTTAATATCTGGTGTTCTGTTTAGCTGAGAAATGGCCACCACACACTCCCTGATGCATTTCTTTCAAAGCAGATTTAGCTTGCTCTTCATCTAAACAAAACAATAAGATACCATCATTATTTTTCCAAAAAAGATCTCCTTCTATAAGCATATATTTAGAAGCATGCAATTTTAAAGTTCTTTTCTTATTATCATCAAATCCTTCAGGGCATCTCATGAGCTTGAGGTAATACACTATGTCAGTGTACCAAGGAGTTTTCTCGATACTTGTTATCATGTCCTCTTCATTGTCAATATTACATACCTGGGCAGCCTCAAGATTTGTTTCAGTCATCAGTTTTGCTAACCCTTGTCCCCTTACTAGTTTTGTGATTTGAATTTCTATATCAAACTCTTGAAGTCGATTTATCCACCTACATCTCTTTCCAGTTACTTCGTTTTGCATGAACACATCCTTGACTGCTGCATTTGGTACATAAGCTACCACCTTAGCCCCAACCAAGTAAGGTCTAAATGCCTTGACAGCTTTTACCAATGCATAAGCTTGTTTTTCTGTAATATCATAGTTAAGTTCTACATGTTGGAGTAATTTACTGAAAAAAGAAACAGGCTGCTCATAACCCTCATTATTCTTTTGTAACATAACTGTCGCTACTGTATGAAAAGATGCAAAGGAAAAGATCTAGAAAGGTTTATTAAAATTGGGAGATTTTAGCACTGGAGCTTCTTTAATTGCTCTCTTTATGGATGCAAAAGCTTCTATGCATTCATCTGTCCAACTAACCTTTGCATTTTTCTTCAACATTCAAGATATAGGGTTAATTATTTCTGCAAAGTTTGGTATAAACCTTCTTTTATTTGTCCAAAGAATGATTGTATGGCCTTAACTATCTTTGGGATAGGAACTTTATCTATTGCATCTACTTTTTCAGGATCAATCCGGACTCCATCTTTGGATACTATATGCCCAAGCAATTTCCCTTCTGTAACTGTAAATTTGCATTTTTTGGGGTTCAGGGAAACACCATATTCTAATGCTCTGATAAATATCTTCTCAAGGTGATTCACATGATCCTCAGCCTTTTTCGAGTATGCAGTAAGGTCATCCTGATATACAACCATGATATCATTTATTAGACCTGCAAAAGCAACATCCATTGCCCTCTAGAATGTGGCTCCAATATTTGTAAGGCCAAATGGCATTCTCACATATACATAAGTTCCCCATGGGGTTGTAAAGGTTGTCTTATATTGTTCAGATTCTTTAACCTTTACTTGGTTGTATCTGGAGAACCCATCCATCATGGATAATAACTCAAAACTAGTAACTCTCTGCAGTAAAGCTTCCATATTGGGTAACAGATAGTTATCTTTTAAGGAAGAAATATTCAAATTCCTAAAGTCGACACAAAGTCTAATATCTCCATTCTTCTTCCTAACAGGAACTAAATTCAAGACCCAGGATGAATGCCTAATAGGTTTAATTATGCTAGCTTCCCTAAGTTTTGTAAGTTCCTCATACATTTTTGGTTCTAACACCGGGGTGATGGGTCTTTATTTTTGTCTATAAGGCTTAGCATCAGATTTAAGTGGAATTTCGTGTTGGAACAAATCTTCCCTATATGCTTTAAGATCATCATAAGACTAGGCAAATATATGTTTATATTTTCTCAACAATGTAATTAACATGCTTCTGATTGCAGGGGTTATTTTCTTTCCAATGTAGACCTTTTTAGGTGACAATTCAGTTCCCAAATTTATTTCTTCCACATCATCTTCCTTTATTGTTACTTCTTTGGAAATGGATCGATCATTTGCATAAAAAACTCTCTCTAATGCTACTAAACCCTTTGGAATTTTATTGGTTTTAAGCTGGACAATTTCTTTCCCAAATAAAGTCTCTTTACCATCATTCTTCTCAACAAAAGCATTAAGATCAATCTCTTGATTCTCATATTGATCTATACAATGCAAAAATTTGAGTAAGTCAGCATCACTATCAAAAACCTGCCAGTTATATATGTTGTTTGGGGTAGTTGGTCTTGTTTTGAGCTCAACTTCTGAAATACCTATCAAGGTAATGTCATCCCTTTTCACATCTATGTTTGCGAGGAAGTCAGCCATTATATTTTTTGACCTATCTATCCAACTTATCAAAAAAGCATCAAACAATTCTATATCATCCAAAACCGCATTTCTGTATTATTTCAGTCTTTTATTTTTTGAAGAATATTTACCTTTGACTTGTGAAATAATCAATTTAGAATCTCCATACACTCACTGCTAACAATTTGATTTTGTGTTTTCTAGTAATGTTTAGCACAATTAAGAGTGCTTCATATTCAGCTATGTTATTTGTACACTCAAAATTCAGAGAAAAAGAATATTTGAATGTTTTCCCTAATGGTGATATAAACAACACCCCGGCTCCATTTCCTGCCTTGCTGCATGCACCATCAAAATACATGGTCCATACACCATTTTCATCAAGTTAGGCTTCATGGTGAATTGGGTTCGTATTATTCAGTTTAGACTATTCTTCCACCCTAAATGTACTAAAGTCAGTGTCACCGAAACAAATCATTTGATTTGGATCAAGTTTCTCTATAGTGTTGTCGTACCTTGGCTCCCTATAGAGTTTAATTGCATGTGCTCCCAATGGGATAGTAGCATAGGATAAATCTAGTTGCACACTTCCTCCTACCATGGCAGTCCATTGTCTAGATAACAACATTCCATAGTTAGGTGGGATATCTACCACAGTGATGTCAATTTTATAGGAGGCTTCAGGATGAGATGCTAATTTTATTTCAACATCTTTCATGATTCCAACAACCGGGATAGATCTGTTATCCATTGCATAACATTTACTGAATGTAGTATCCACCCACATTCCTAACTTTTTCATAACAGCCATGGGCATTATGTTTACTGCTGCTCCTGAATCAAGCATGCAATTCCTAACTAATTTGTTGTTTATCAGCAAGGTAATATAGAATGGATCTACTTGAGATGGATTTTTCATTAATGTCTCACCCAGGTATACCTCAAGTCTCTTGATAGATTCTTGTTGCATATTTATTTTGGGACTATGTTGTTCAGGTTTTTGGTCTGATACATTTGATATCATCTTCACCATGATATTTTTATATTTTTCCACCTTCATCATTTCTAGAAGTGGCACAGATACTTTCATTTGAGAAACATCTTGAGCAATATCAAATGAGGGATTTATGTTTAATTATGACCCATTAACTTTTGTTTGTCCCTTTTCTTCAGTTTTTGTGCCATCCTTCTTTTTGTTTGGTGTGTCAATGGGAGGTATATCATGAGGTGTTTTCTCAGTTTTATCATTTTTACCAGAAGTCTGATTTTTTATAAATGTACTTCTGGGAGTTCCTTTTTCAACATTGACTATCCTGTTTCTCAGGTTGTAATTACTCTTGGCTTGTGCTACCACAGCCATTGTTAAAGCTTTTCTTTCTACCTCAGAAGGTTTTCGGCGATTGTAGCTTTGTATTGTATCAGGGTCATATCCACAATTTCCTAAGTCTTCTTCATGGTCAGAAAATACTTCTTGTCCTCCTAAGTTCACATTATATTTTTGTGCTCCTACATCATATTCATACCCTGCTTCCTCACCAAACAAATAATATTCTTCAATAGTGAAAGGTGTGATACCCAACATATTTATAGCGTGATGATCCATCTCAGGGTTATAAGATGTCTCATCTTTTTGTATTGATTGCGCTACCACACAATAATCAGGGGAGTGTGGTAAATTACAGGGCATACACCATGGAGCAGTTTCTGTCATATGGACTCCATTTTTCTTCAAAGGGTCAAGAGTGTCTTTTCCATAGTTATGTCTCCTATTAGTATCCAAGGGCTTTCCATCTTTCTAGTTCATATGATATGGCATATCATGGAGTCTTGGCCTTTCATTCTTATGTGAGTATTCTTGTTTGTTTGTAGGAGGATTAGGATTCTGGGGAACTCTTATATTATCTCTTTTTCTGATCATCCCAGCAGCCTTTTTATTGTTTTCAATGGTGAGAGCCATTTTTTGTGCTTCTGCCAAAGTTCTAGGACTTTTGCCCCTGAGTTCATAACCTGTCTTCGGGTCAAATGCTTTCAAGTATATGTTAAGGGTTGCTTGGTTGTTCAATTTGGATTCTTGTGGGACCTTATTATATAGTTTAGTGAATCTCAAATTAAAATCATAGACCTGTTCATTTTGATACTTTTGAATAGTTATTAATTCATGAAGAGCAAATTCTAGAGCACATTGATTTCCAAATTGTTCTAAAAATTGATTGTGGAAGTCTCTTAAGGAATTATTGAAGCGTCTGGTAAGCTATTTACCCAATCTCTTGCTTCATTAGTAAGAGATATCATAAACAGTTTCATTTTTATATCCTCATATTCATTGCCAATATCCTATATAAAAGGATTGAATCGTTTGATATGTTCTTCAGCAGTCAATTCACTGCTTCCTGTAAACTTAGGCACATTGTTCCTCCAACTATTATCCATGGGATAAGGATATAGCTGATACCTAGTTAAATCAAATTGTCTGGCCATACTCGTAGGATTAGGAAGTGGTATATTTGGGTATGGTGGATAATATTGGTATCCAAATGGAAGTTGTGGATACATATTGGGTTGGGCATATTGATGATACATATTCTATTGTGGGGGAGGTTGTGGTTGTTGATTGTTAAGTCTATGCCCTGGCGGTGGATGCTGTTGGTGAACATTCCTAGTATTTATAGGTGGAGGTCTCTGCATTTGCCTATTTTTTAGAGGAGGATTATTGTATGTATTGTGAAATGTCATGTTTACATTTTGATGGTGAGGTGGAATATGGTGATGACCAGGTGGTGGATGAGGATTAGCTATATGATGAGATGGGTTGTATGCATTGGACGGTCTTAGATTTTGAGGTGGAATATTTTGTTGAGCATGGCTAACATGTGGTGCTGCCGAAGTATGTGAACTACTTGCATTTTGATGTAACCCTATTTGATTGCTTATTTGAATATGTCCACCCTACCTATGGGAAGGCACATACTTTGAACTAGTTACATTAGTTCTAGATTCTATTTGTTGTAGTTCTTGTTTCATCTTTACTTCCTCTTCTTTCAATCTAGCCAAATTAATTTTTTTCTGTAATTTAAGCATCTCTTGCTGCACCTGATCCTCAGTTCTCATGTCTTCTAGCTGATTATTAAGGATTTGAGTGGATGTTACCTGATCTATGAATTCATCTTGAGCTTCTTCACCCTGTTGCAGTGACGCTTGGTGGTCATGTTCTACTTTTTTTTGTTCTATCTCTTTCTTAATCTGAGCCTGATGTTCAAGCTGTTCTTGAAAGGAGGGTTTGTACCATGCAAGGACATCATTAGATCTGTTATGATTAGACTGAGTATACTGATTGTTGGATTGGAATTCATCTGATTCATGCAAGGGAGTGAAGCTGTTATGAATTATTAGTGTCTGTTCTGAGGTATCATCTGGAGAGATTTGGTTATTAGTATTACGAGACTGACTTGATATTCCAGTCTTCTTAGTAGGAGCCTTTAAAGGTGGGGATGATTGCAATTTTTTGCCATCAGCTTTAGATCTCCTACCATCCATTATGACACTTTTATTAGAAAAGCAATTTTGGTTTAGTGTAGAGTCGCCACCTCTATTTAGAGGACTAATCAATCTTCTAGGTTTTTCCTTCCACTAGCAGAGTTATATGTTTTAATTCTCTGACTCTAATAACATGGTCTACTACCAGGTTTCTCTATGTGTTGTCCCCAGTATAGTCGCCAATTCTATTAGGTCTCAAAAACGCAGGTTGTTATCCCTAAGAGGGTGCTAGGCTCTCTTGACATTTTTGGCTAACTGACACGGGGTAGATATGGCTCAACCCCCTTCGCTTCAGGCTTTGCCAGACCTAGGTGAATAAACCTCTAATTAATAAAGTAGATAAAGATTAGAATCAATCTAGCTATTTATAATGGCACAAGTTATAAAATAGATAAAAGACAACAAGTTAATTCTAAGAATAATCTAAATCGTAATGCTAAAACAATAATACAATCTAACTAAGTAAATCTAAATGAATTTGGATAAGTAATAATGAAAATATTAGACCAATGCCTTATTGAACATAGAGTCAGTATGATTATGAAACAAATGACTATTTGTTTGGTAAAAACTTGAACTACCTGGCATGAAAGAATAGGTATGTAACTTGTACAACCCTGCAAGGAAGTAGTTAATATTCCATACTTATATATCCAATTGACAAAATCAAATTACCTGCATTCATCTAAAAGGATTTAATCCTTGCTTGAAGGAACCTATTAGAATAATACTACAATTGTAACAGATTTATTAGAAATTGGAGACAGAATACAAACCCTAATTAAATGACTATTCTTATAGATCCATGACAATGCCCTCATAGTTACTATGATAGATTTAAAGGATTTAATTCTGGAAGCAGAAACTAATTAATCTCATCACACTATAACAGTAAATGTGTATAGACAACTTGAAGATATACTTGATAACTCAAATTGAATAATAGAGAAAACTTTGAAAGGAGACACTCATATAATTGAATGAATTTAACAGATAGTTGATACCAAAATTTGCAGTCGCTTCTTCATGCTTACAGACTTGATTCCATCAGAGAAAGCTTACACATGGTCTACCAGAAATAAAATATATTAAAAATGAACTAGCAGTGCAGTTCAAATCTAATCTATAATGTTTCTTCCTATCCTATCTCTAATCTCCTCTTTTTTTTCTCTGGTCTTCGTCATCTCTTATAAAGAGAGGCATACAAGATTTAGACCAGTTACAATGGTTGTGACGGTTGATAACCAAACACAAATATTAGTTCTAATAAAATAGATTTAAGAAATTTAATACTGGCCACTAATCATCAAATGGATAACCATTTCAGGGTTGAAAAGTCTTTAACTACAGTTTTGCCCAATATCTATCGAGGGTTTCTTCATTATTCCTAAAAATACCAGATAAAACATCCATTAGTCTCAGATCAATTGATTAAAATAAATTTATTCATATATATTTACTCAATTGATTACTTCCCTCTTCGACTATTTATCAGTTGCTTAAGATCCTCCTACGGGTGTTTACACAACTTAATCATCGTTATGTATATCCTGCAAAAACAAATATTTTATCTATCAAAAGAATATATTAACCATTTCAGATTTAAATGTAGTTTTTAGGGCTGCTGTATTTTGTATCGGCAAGACCTTTCACAACGTGTCCCCGACATCGTTGTGACTATCGTGTCAGCAAGATTGGTAGGCTTTATCCCAATTCATCTCTCTCACCGATATATTTGTTGGCGAATGTATTTCTATCGGAATAAGATGCGTGATCGGAGTGACTTATTTTAAGTCACCCGATAGTGGTTATCTCCCCAATAGCCTTCCTTTACACTTTCCATCGGAGTGAGATATACCATCGAGGTAACCTTTTTCAAGTCACCCGATCCTATTTGTCTTCTCGATGTCCGCTTTATATCTTTCATCGGAGGGAACCTCCCGAAGTGTCACCGACTATTTTATCGCTGTGACCTGTGAGTTGGTCAGACATATATATTTCATTCCGATCTATTCAGTTATACCAATATAACTATCGGTGAGAGTCTCACCGATATGTGTGACAACAATTGTTATCGGTGTGATTTATGCCATCGGGATAACATATCTATGTTTACCCGATCATCATCGTCTTCCCGATAATCTTCTATACTCTAGATCGGAATGACTATCTTAATATCTCACCGATATGGTTAAAACTTCTTATCAATGGGTGTGACTTTATTTCCATCAGAATGAGATATACCATCGGGGCAATTCTTTTCAGATCACCTGATCACAATTATCTCCCCGATGGCCACTTTACATTCCTTATCGGAGAGAATCTATCAAAGTGTCACCAACACCCTTTTATCACTGTGACTTGTGAGTTGGCAAGACATTATTGCTTCATTCTGATATGTTGAGTTATGCCGATGGATATGTGTATCGATGTGACTCACACCGATAGTGCCTTTTATTGTTTCACCAAGAGACTAGAGTATCAGAGACTTATTTACTTTTCATCCCGATGTTTATTTCTTGCCGATGGTTATTGTTTCCTTTGTCCCCATAAGATGTTCGGTGAGATTCTTGCCGAAATATTTCATTGGTATGATATATACCGTCAGGGTAGTTTTTAAAGGACCACCTGATGATTACTAGTCATACCAATCGGTGTGACTGCTTGGTTCTCTTATCGATAAAAGGGCCATCAGGATGATTTCCTCCATTGGTGACTTTTGTAATTTTCTCTCTGATCCTTGTTCTCACACCGACAGTTATTTTATTGGTTTCTCATGGATTGACATAAGCAACATAAAATCTTGCCGATAGTATGAAACTTAAACCATTTGCATTGTTTTGCCATGGACTTTTTTGTAGGATGTATCAGTTTTTTTACTATGATTTGTTCAGATATGGCAAAGTGAGAACACAAAAAAAAATTTAAATTTTAGGTCCCAATAGACAACACTCATGAATCTATATTGTGTCTCTTGCCAACACTTGTATCTTTTACTTTTTATATCACTCTTTGCATGTCTCATTAGATACAAATGCATATACAAACAACCATTTACAAACCTCCTTCTTACTCTTTATCTTCCGCGATGCCTTTTATTCCTTTTCATCTCGAATGTGTATATCATAAACATACAAGCGCTTCAAACATACAAAGACTTTTCTGTATTGAATTTCCTTTTTGCATTTGGCTTGTATCTCTTATTTGCATCTTTTCTTGTACATCGGTTTGTATATCTAGGATATACATTGTTGTTATACAAGCCTGATATGCAAGTGGTGGGACCTACTTTACTTTTCACTTGTATTCCACGCTACAACCATACTTGTATCAATCTCTTAGATACAAAGGCCCGATACATACAAACTCATTTGTATCTTCCTTTTCAGACTTCTCATGTTTTATAAACCATAATATATAACTTTTCAAATCCAACATGCATATAAAGTGAAATGCACCTTTTCAATATACATTGAGGTACAATGCATTACTTTAATAGATTTTAATTTTCTCTGAGCTCTACATTGTATGTATATCGAAATGTATAATCCTTAGCATACAATATACAAGCAACGAAATATAACTTGACAAAACCAATTTGAATACTCTTTTCGGGTCCATGACATGTATATCATGTTGTATATCACCTTGTATGTTTCTTTTCCACCAACCATACAAACTTAAGATACATCTGATGGACTTAATTGATTACCCATTTCACCTTTTAATTCTGTCAGGTCCGACTTGTATGTAAGGATAAAGCGTTAGCAAAATGCATACAAGTATAATGATGTAATAAACCTAATAACTCTTTTATGTGACTCATACAACGACTTGACATACAAACGACTTGTATATGCAACATACAAATCCCCCTATAGTGCATTTTACCAAAAACACACATATCTTACAGAATATTGGGAATTTTAAAATGGTTCAAAAAGTAACCCTTACTCATTTTTGACAAGGAATTCATCCCTATTCTGCTCTGGTACTTAATGCTATTTTTTCTTTATTTCCAACAAGGTTTGTAACTTTCACTTCCTTTTCCCTTTTACCACCAAGCAGACCCATACACAAGCAAAAGGCTACAGCCATAACAGGGGTCCTCATTTTGCTAAGAAGTAAAATGGGGCATGTTGTGAGCATCACAACAACTAGTAACCAAACAAAACAATTAAATTAAAACCATTAAAGAAAACTAAATGAACTAAATTCATAACTTCCAACTATCTTTTCTGCAAATCATTATCCAACTTGAGACCTAATGTATTCAATAAGGTGCATGAATTTTCCATTCAGTTTAAGTGGGTGCACGTGATTAATAATCCTCATCTTGAAAATAAGTTGAACAAACTAGTGACTGATATTAACCTACATAGTTGATGTCATTCCCTCATAGCCAATCGGATAGAGCCTTGCTACCAGCAGGCATCTATAGCCCCGACAAGGTTATCATTACAATTCTCCTAAGTGGAGCCCTATTGCCAGTAAGCATCCATAGCCCCAGTAGAGTTACTTAGATGGCTTAATTTGGATTTTCAATAAAATCCATTTTATTTATTTATTTATTTTATATTTTGTGTAAGATAGAAACTTTATAAGATATTACATTTGTAACTTCATGATGCAAGGAGTGATCACTTGTTGAAATTAAGCTCAGAATTGTAATGGTAGCAAGGGTGACCTCTGATTTTTCACCTAATATCTACATTGGTATGTTCAACAAACCCAAGGATTTTAGGTGTGTCATTGTGAGAAACTTCCTTTGAATACTCAACCGACATTTATTGAATACAAAATTTCACAAGCTAAACCATTTTCTATATTCATGATAGTCACCACAAGTTATGTATAAATTTTAGATAATTAACTTGAATGTTTTGAATTTTATATTATTTTCAATGGTTGTTAGTCTGCTCCTGTATACTTTAAAACAAAACAAAAGCCAACAAAACTGTACACTATTCACATTATGATATAGAACATCCCAACTATCCTCACCTCAAGCCTAAAAGTAATGTTTCAAATGTTGGCCATTAACAGGTAATGGCACATCTTCTCCAATCAAAGTCTTGAGCCTGAAAGTATTGTCTCCTATTATTTCTGTGATTTGTAATGGACCCAACCATAATTTGTCAAGTTTTCCATGATTTCCTTTCTTTTCATGTGCTTTGTCCCGACATAGCACTAAGTCTGATATTCTGAATGTTTTGACTCTTCCTCTTTTGTCAAACCATCTTTTGACCACTGCTTGATGTTTGGCAAATTTCTCAATAGCTTGATCTCTCTTCTCATCTAATTGTAACATTTGGATTATCCTGGCTTCTCTATGATCATCAAAGCCCAAATATTCATTAGAAAACCTCCAGATAGGTATTCTTAAATTCACTGGAAGTATGGGATCAGTCCCATAAACTAGGTGATAAGGTGCATTGCCTAAGGCTGACTTAACCTTAGTCCTATCTACCCACAACACATATTTCAACAATGTATTCCATTCTCTAGGATTCTTTTCAATTAGTATCTAGTAAAATCTTATTTGTGCACTCAGCTAAACCATTCCCCTGAGGATAATAATTTGAAGAAAATTTTAAAACTATCCCATATTCAAATGCCCATTTAGAAAATTTCAAAGAACAAAATGCAAGGCCATTATCACATTCCAACGAATATGGAGCTCCAAACCTTGTTATGATGTTTTCTTCAAATAATTTGATAACTACCTTAGTAGTAGAAAACTTGCAACATGTGGCTTCAGTCCACCTTGTACAATAGTTAGTTACTATCAATATAAACTTATATCCTGCAGATGATGGAGGATTTATAACTCCAATGAAATCTAAGCCCCATTATACAAATGGCCTTGACTCAATGACTGGCTGTAATGGATTAGCCTGATTCCTTCCCTTGCTTACTATAGTTTGATAGGTGTGACAACATTAAATATGACTCTCAGTATATTTAAACATTGTAGGCCAATAGTATCTTACTCTCAATATCTTATGCATAGTAGCTAAATGAGAACCATGAGTAGTTCCATACTTGTCATGCAATTCTGACAATACCTTATCTACTTTAGCTCTGTTTAAACATCTTAAATATATGCCTTCATGATTCTTCTTGAATAGAAGACCTCCTTGTACCATATATCTCTATGCTTTAATCTTTAAAGCTCTCCTCTGAGAAGATTTCATCTTACTTGGATATTTGCCTGATATCAAAAAAGTATTCAAATCATCATACCAGCTTGGTGCATCATTAGTATTCAACACATACTGCTACACCAAATTTAGATCTATGTTTACTATGGTCTGTACTAATGCTTGTCCTCTGACCAACTTCATTGGAATAATTTCCATTTCAAACTCTTGCAATGTTGTAATCCATTTGGCTCTTTTCTCTCCAGGCTCATTCTGCATCAACAACATTTTCACTGCTGCATCTAGTACTATAGCCTTAACTTTGTAAGATGTAATGTCTAAATTTTTTCACTACTCTTACTAGTATGAATTCCTGTCTTTCTATATCAAGATATTTTAGTTGTGCATCTTTCAAAGGTGTACTTATAAAAGCTATGGGCTTTTCTTTGTTATCTTCTCCTTTTTGTGTCAAAGCAGCTGCAACTGAATGTGAAGATGCAAAAGAATATATATAAAATGTCTTGGCATAATCTAGACATGCTAACATAGGAGCATTAGAAATGGCCTCCTTAATATCTTCAAATGCAGCTTTAGCTTCTGGTGTCCATTCTATCTTTGCATCCTTCTTAAGCATGGCATTCAATGGCTGCACAATTTCTACAAATCTTGTAATAAGCTTCCCAACACAGTTAATCTTACCAAAAAAAGACTTTAGTTCTTTCTTACTATTTGGTAATTGCAATTTTCTTATTCCTTCTACTCTATTAGGATTAATGGATATCCCATTTTCAGAAATGACATGTCCCAATAGTTTTCCTTCAGTTACACCAAATGAATATTTCTTTGGGTTGAGAGAAATCCCATACCTTTCACATTTTTTAAGTACTCTTCTCAAATCTTCAGCATAAGTGGATGCATCCTTAGAATAAACAATTAAATCATCCATATAAATAAAAATACACTTACCTGACAATCCAAGAAATGCAATGTCCATGGCTCTCTGAAAAGTTGCACCTGCATTGATTAAACCAAAAGGCATCCTCCTATATGCATAATTTACCCACTTGCAAGTAAAAGTAGTCTTCAACCTATCTTCTTTATCAACTAAGACTTGGTTATATCCTAAAAATCCATCTAGAAAAGTTATCATCTTAGCCCCATTTACTGCTTACAACACTTCATCTATGGGAGGCAAGGGATAATTATCTTTTTCAGAGGCCTTGTTCATATTTCTAAAGTCTACACATAACCTAATGTCTCCATTTTTCTTTCTTATAGGAACTAAATTAGCTACTTAGGTTGAGTGTCTTACTGGGAAGATTATCCTGGCAGACAACAATTTTTTCACTTCTTCAAAGATTAAAGGCTCTAAAATAGCATTCACAGGCCTTTGTTTCTACCTAAAGGGTTTAACATCTGGTTTCAAAGGTATTACATGAGTTATGATGGATGTATCATGTGTTTTCAAATCTTCATATGTCCATGCTTTGACATGTTTGTATTCTCCTCAAAGCAAGCCTTTCCAATCAATACATTCTGTGGACTTTGCTCTGTTCCAAGGTTATATGGATCACATTTACCCCCTTCAGTTTTGGGTAAATCTTTCTTTCTTACTACCCCATCAAAGTCAAATATCTGTTCTAACTCAATTACTCCCTTAGGTAAGAAATTGTTTTTTAAATTTATTGTCTTCCTCATCCCAAGACACATCAAGCCTTTCCTGTTCATCAATGATTTGAGCTTCAAAAACCTCATTACAAATGAGAAAATCAACAATCTGTTGATCCCCCTCAAATACCTAAAAATGAGTGACATTATCTGGTATGCTCAAAACATTTACTAATTCAACAGCAAGTCTTTTCAAACCTAACAATGTTAAGGGTTCCAAAGTGCTGGCAGCAATTGCTAATGCATCTGGCCTATGATTCAATTCTCTAGGAATATGTTCTATGTTAAAGGCATCAAATTAATCAATTAATTCCCACACCCTATGCCTATAACAAATCATCTTCTTATAATTACATGCATATAACTTTCTTACTTGTCTGATCACTAACTCAGAATCTGAAAATACTCTAATCATTTTCACCTTTTTCTTGATAGACATAACAAGTCCATAAATCAAAGCTTCATATTCTGCTACATTATTGGTATAAGAAAATTGTAACATGTATGCTGCTAAAAATGACTTACCATTAGGATCTATAAGTTCCACACTTGCACCTACACCTTGTTTAGATTTAGATCCATCACATTTCAGTGTCCACATGCCTTATTTATTCTTTTGACCTTTTATTTTGACATGTTTTGCTTTTTCTATTACATGTGTGGTACTATCTTGTTTCTTCATAGGCAATTCATTTTGTCCTACTTGCAAATTTATACTCTCAGTTTGTAAATCAAAATGACAGACATTCTTGTCTTTTGTTTCCTTTTTTAAATCTGGAATTAGTACATCCATGTTGTCTTGAAAGTATTTCTTAGGTTGATTGGGACTAACCTTTCCTTCTTGCAATTTCATCCCTTTTGTGCACTTTATGTATTGATATTCAACAATGTCTCTGCACATTCCACAATTCTCTTCAGCATGAGTGTTATTATGAACTCTTCACATGCTTTTGTACAACTTGCACTGAACTGGAATCTTTTGTTCAATGCACTTTTCCATTTCTTGTCTAATGATCTGACCAAAACTATTTATTGCATTGTCTTCTTCATCAG
This sequence comes from Cunninghamia lanceolata, assembly GCA_027924645.1. Classification (NCBI taxonomy): domain Eukaryota; kingdom Viridiplantae; phylum Streptophyta; class Pinopsida; order Cupressales; family Cupressaceae; genus Cunninghamia; species Cunninghamia lanceolata. Next base: position 1,360,120 of record BSBN01000845.1, read on the forward strand.
AATAATTTTCATCAGACAATGAACACTACCATTTCTTTACTGACAAGTTTTTCTTTAAAATTCAACATTAGGATTTCTTCAATTTGCACTCCCTTGTTAGTGACTCTATAAACACCAGGTTCAACAGAAGCATACAATATCTCATTAGTCTTGTTGTATTCTATAATCATGTGTTTCATCCGGGGTTCTACTTCTATCCTGATCTGATTTGGAACACCTCTCCAAGGTAACCACATGTGTGAAAAATCAGTGGCCATATATTCATTCAATGTTTTTGACCAGTCTCTACTCAACAACATCCCATAATTCACAGGTGTATCTACTACTTGAATATCAATAAACTGACTTACCCTAGGATCTGAGGCTAGCTGCATTTGAATATGCATCAGTTCTCCTATCACATTGACCTTAGTTTTATCCAATTGTGTAACAACCTTAGCAGATTTAGTGGGAGTCAGCCCTAAAGTTTTGCGTATCTCAAAAGGCATTACATTAGCTGATGCACTAGAATCTACCATGCAATTATGTATGTTCTTTCCAAACATCCCAATGGTTAACAAGAAAGGAGGGGCTTCCTTCTTATCTACATACATGACCACATTAGTATTGGAAGGCTGTTCAATTTTCTTACTCTTTTCCTTGGGCTGTGAATCCCTACTAGGAACACTCACATCAACAGAGACCTCACTTGTCATAGATGTATCCAAGGACTTCATGAAAGCATTTCTAACCCTTAGACTTTTCAATAATTCACTTAAAGGTATACTGACCTTGATTTTCTTTATCTCTTCAGACAAGTAACTCATCAACCTCATTGTTTCTACTGTCTCTGTTTTCCCTGCCTAGACCTTTTGTGCTACTGTTCCATTATTCACATGATGATTAGCCTTTAGTATAGTAGGATTATTGCTAGTATGTTAATTAGGAGGAGTATTGAAATTGTTAGGAGTGGAAGTAGTGAAAGGACCTCCTAGCATAGTGTTATTTCTTAAATTGTAGGTATGATTTTTGTTAGATTGTTGAAAAGCCTGTACCTCTTCCGTTTCATATAACACTTCATTTTTAGCTTCAAAAGGAAACTGAAAAGCATTTAATACTAAAGCAAATTTAGGATATAGGTTTTCACAAAAGTAAGTTTCATCTTCTAACAATTGATCTTCTTCCTCCCTAGTTGCAAAGGTAAAAGTTTCTAAGACTAAAGCAATCTCATAGCCTGAGAGCACTATTTCATTACCTTTGGGAATGAGAAACTCAGAAGTGGGAGCCTGTACATCCACATTGAAAATACTTGTTGCCAGATGAAACTAAGGGCAATCTAGTTCAGCATGGGCATTGGTATTATGAATCCTACACCAATTCTTTAATGCTACGTTAGCCATTTGAATTCTAGTTGTTTGCTTTGTCTCCTAGTTATCCAAATTCTCAAATGGAGAAGCTAGAGTGCCATTATTTGGCCCTGTGTTCCATGTCTTAGGTGGTCTTGGTTGATTCTTATTTCTATTGTTATTACCCTAGGCTCTGTTATCTATAGTAGGTCCTCTATTTTGCATTTCTTGTCCCTAATTGTGATTTTGACTCTGACTGTAATTTTGACCTTGATTAGAACCCTAACCCTGATTATAATTCTGGTTATGATTCTAGTTATGATTGTGACTATATCCTTGATTATTTCTACCATAGAAATTTTCATTTTTCAGTTGTGTCATTTTAGTAGTCAATCTTCTCAAGTGTGCAGTAATTTCTTTGATTTCTTCCCTATCCTCTTGTGCCTTTGCCATAGATGTATCCTAAGGAGGCTAGAATGAAGACTAACCATTACTCTAATTATTATTGGTACTGTTACCAGTATAAGGGACTATGGATTGGATTGGGGAAGGATTATACACCAGTGTGTATGTAGGAACTAGATTTAATAATGGAGTATTATGTGTAGGGACTCCATTCCATGATTGTGTTTGACTTTGTATCCCAGGGTTTCCTCCACTAAGAAATGGATTATAAATTGTTTCTCATTTCCTAGTTTACTTACGCTGCCTCCTTATAAGCCTTGGATATTGTATCTATATCAACCTTTCTTTTGACAAACATAGAGGTTAACGGATCAAGGGCGACATAATACATGGCTAATAATGTATCTGTATTCACTGTGTAAGGAGCCACTGACTTGGAATAACCCTTTTGAAACCTATCATTAAAATTATCAATCTACTCTCCTTCACCTCTTTTAATTGCAACCAATTTATGATATAAGGTGGAAGGATCTACTGGTCCTCTAAACCTAGACAGAAATGCCTCCTCCATAAGTGCCCAAGAATAAATGTAACCATTAGACAAGTTAACATACTAGTTAGAAGCCTGCTCATTGAAGGTGTAAGGAAACAATCTACACAACATCCTCATATTCTAACCTGGCCCTAAAGCATGCCTCCTTAAATATCCTAATGCGATCCTCTAGATCTTGATGCAACTGGTATTTAGGACATATCTTTTCAAGATTTTTTGTCATTTCATGATAATCAGAAAATGTTATAGGAGAATTGACATTAAAATAAGCCATTGCAAGTACTTGTGCCTGACCTGGACCTATGGGAATACCTGGATTTCTTGGTGGATTTAGACCTCTAGGAGGACTTGAACCAAGATTTAAAGATCTAAATGAAGAACTATCAGGACTCACAATGTTATGGATGTTGAAAGGTGATCTAGGAGGCGTTCCAGATGAACCTCTTGCATTTGATATTCTAGGATTCCAAATTAAAGGACCTTTACTCTGCTTTCTATCAGGTAATTGCAAAAATATATCCTCTGAACTAGATCTAGACTTGGTCACTCTACTACTATTATGAGCCAACTTTACTCAAATCCAACCTTAACTCCAATCAGGCCCTCCTTCTAGCACAAAAAACTATTGATGATTATTTTTACACATTCATACCAAAAGTTTAAAATTCACAAAATGAACCTAAACTATCTTGAAAGATATGAAGAAGTCAATTAAAATTTCTTAATCCCAAGTTTCTATATGGTCATGTCTTGACCTTGTGGATTATTCAGTAGGTTAATGTGAAACTATAATATGCAAGGAGCCTTACTTGATTTAAGGTGATTTATGACTCACTGGACTCGAATTATGCAAATTGTTACAAGGATCAACAAATTATCCATTTCTTTGCATAAATTTACTGTTGTATCATAAAGCTTTATATGATTTATATTAAAACAAGCTTTTCTTTTCAAATATTATGAAAATTGTCAAATGCTAACTCAATTGCTCATGTTTCTTTCAAATGTCAGAAAATTTCCTTTAAATATCTACGTTGAGGCTAATTATTTCAAATATTTGGGGAAAAGTTAGAGAAATTCAAATTGAACATCATTCTACTGTAGGATCTAAATGTTATGTTATCTATGTTGTAAGGGACATGTCACTTGATCGAATCAATAGACTAAATCATTAAATGTGGAGCCCTGAGTATTTTCATGAACGCACATTTAAGATTGCAACCTTTTAAAGAGGTAATACATTCAAATATAAGTAAAAGTTAGAAAACACTCAGAAGATAGATGTAGAATTCCAATTTTACTTGTATTTGAAGTAAACAATCATGTATGGTTTACAATGTATAAATAACTGGCTTGTTTCATTAATCAAATCAACAAAGAACTTACAAACATCTTTCAAATACAATAAGAAAGCTAGACATTCCACGCATTCCTTAGTGTAGACACAAGTGACGTCCTTCTACTCTAAACTAAAATATTCTTCTATTCAAAATACTCAGACAAATTACAATTGCCAGCTCTATTTCATAAATCCCTGTGTAAATTATGTACATGTAGCAGAGTTTCCTTTATAGACTTTGAAATTTCTAACTACTATGGCTACAAAGCTTAATCTATGGCTGAGATCCCTCTATTTTTTATCAATGGTGCATATTCATCTCTAACTGCTTCTCAAAATATCTGAATGGTATCTTTTTCCCCTCAAAGGATGCTTTTGGAATCTTTTCAAAATAAGATTCCCCTTTTCTTTGACTTATGCACGCTGATATTCTTTACTTGACTTTTCCCAAACCACTGCTCCCTTTACAATTTTTTATTTCTTTAAGTATGTTTTGAAATTGCTGATCACACCTTCTACAAAAGTGTGATTGCCTCCTGGACTCTTTGTCCATATATACTCCTGCATTGTAACTCCTTCCTTTAATTTCTTTTCTCTGTTCTCTTATCCTTCACTTCTTTTCTTGTACTTCTTCATTTTAGCACTTTCCTCCATTAATGAGTCAATCATCTATTTACTGAGATATGCATCAGGATTTTCCATGCATTGTGCAAAAATGGCATTAAATTCTATCAAAGCACTTTCCAATTCATATATTGGTACATCCAGGCATTCATGATCTAAAAGTCTTTCTACTATCTTCTTATGCACTCTAATCATATCATTTCCCTTTTCTTCTAATTCCTGAGCAACTATTATACACTTTATGAGATTATCCTCCTCAAATTTGAGTTCTAATCTTACATGTGGCACTTGATTTGCCATTGAAGGTGTAATTACTCCTTCATTTATCAACTCTTCTATTCTTTCCTCAATTTCTATTAATTGTTCCAGTTCAGATCTGCATTCTTCCCTCCTAAATTGGCAATTATGAACAAGTATATTGCATTTGTTCCTTTCTCCTACAACCACCTCCCAACTTTTCACTGCTTGTTTTATTACTTGCTCACCTTCTTGCATAAAATCTTAAACCATTCATCAAATACATTAGCCTTAAGCCTTTTATTCTCCATGTCCTTTATTTCATCCCTGGATACAACTACTATGTCATTGGGCAATTCTGGCACTGTTGTATTTGGATCAAATATTCCTTTAATAAATTGCTACAATTGGACAATATGTCCCTTCAAATACTCTTGTTTGTCTTTATCTTTTCTTAACATCTCTGTCATTACTTGGTGCATGTCTTCCGACTCAGTGATGTGTTGTTCCCGTGTAGTATGCCCAAGGTCAAAATTTATTATTTTATACTCATCTAAGGTTATTTCTCCCTTAGTCTTCTCCTTCTGAGGTATGGCCAGGTTCAACACCCTAGATCCATCTAGACCTCTTTGGATAGCTGACATTGTTCTATCCTTTCTCTTTTCTTTTCGTGGCATTGTATTACCTAATAAACTTTTAATATCAATTGGTACCAATTGTACCTCCTTTTCCTTTCTTATCTTTGCTCCTAGCCAAGCATGAATCTCTTTTGTTTCTGCAGCAACCTTATCTTCATTTATTACCTCTTCTTGAGGCTTTTCTATTTCCCCTTTCTCTTGTTGCTATTGTTGTTGTTCTTGTTGTTCTTACTGTTCTTGTTGTTGAAGTGGAGGCTGCTATTGAGGTGGAGGCTATTGTTGAGGTGTTTCCTTTTGTATCATGGGATCATGTTGTTGTTTGGACTCTCCATCATTTTCTTCTTCTTCCATTTCTATGTCTCCTCCAGCCTCATCTTCTTCTTCAAGACCTTCTCCCTTTGATGTTTCCTTTTCCTGATCCTCCTTTGTTTGTATTTGTTCTACAATTGGCATGTTTATATCCTCTATTTGTTCTTCAATATTATTTTCATTAACCTTTTCTAGTTGTTTTTCATCTTCAGGTCTCTTGATTACATCTTCTGTATTGGTTGCACCCTCTGTATCTTCACCTTCCTTTTGTTCCTTTCCAAACATGTCAATTTGCTCTGTAGGTGTTGACGATCCTACCATTATATCCTCTTCTTTTGTTTCTTTTCCTTGTTCTTGCCTGCTTTCTGTGTTCTTCTCTTCTTCTCTCTATTCACCATACACATTCAAAATATTCAATACATCTACTCTTGAAGTATCAGCTTCTATTTCATGTTTTTCTTGAGTGAATTTTTCTGTGATTGTTTTCTCAGGCATACTTTCCTTTTCAGCTTCTTCAATTTTATGTGCCTCTTCTTGCACATCTTTGATGATTTCAGGGGATACTAAGGTGCCAAATGGATCTACTATCCTTGATTCTTCTTGTACCTTTTCTTTTTCATGCTTTGGGCATTGTTCAATCTCTATCTTGATTGGAGTGTTTATCTCTTCTTCTTCACTTAAGAATTCACTAGATTATTCTTCTATTTCAATTTCTCTTCCTGCATACATTCTCCTTTCCTCACCTTCACTGCTGTCACTCTCAATATTGACAATCTTAGTGGTTTGTTTGGCTTCATGTGCTTGTGACTCTTGCAGCATTTCCCTAGCCAACTCTATCTTTACTTGGACGTATGCTTGTCTCTTTCCTGTTGTAGTGAAGGCACTGGGTATATGACTTAACTTCACACCTTCCTATTGTGCTCCAATGACTTCACTTGCTATAGAAGTTTCTCCTTTGGATATACATATTGGTATTGCTCTTCTAACTTGTTGTCCTGCTGCTTCTTTGGAAGTCTGTGTCTCTTCTACACTAATCTCATGGCTTAATGATTTTTCATCTATAAATGTATCAGATGATACTGCTACTGTTATTCCCAATGCACAAGGATCCATCAGAGTAGCATTTTTATCTTTTTCTACAATCTTAGCCTCTAAAATCTTTCTCTTCTTCTATAGAAAAAATAGGGATCATCACTGGGTTCTCTTACTCTCTTCTTCCCTTTCTTAGGATATGTGATTTCCCTCCCTTCAGCTTTGAGTTCTTTAATCCTATCCTTTAACCATGTTTTTGAAAACAATATAACTGGTTTGGACAATATGTCCAGAGATGTATTCCAAGGCTATGACCAATCAGGCTCTGTAATAGGAGCAAGCCTGGCCTCTGTATAACTGTGATGCAACAATTTATCATCTTCTTGAACCTCTGGAGGAACATAAATATCTCCCATAGTTTTCATTTGCTCAATTGTTAGTCTTTTATGAGCCCTTTTCCTTACCTCCTTACCATTTTTGCAATCAAACAAAAAATCCTCAATGTGAATTTGATGCTTATATTTTTTATCAACGTGTTTTGGATCCTATGGAAAGGATCAAACTTTCTGGCTAAATCAAATTCTTCAAATCCATAATATCTTGGTTCTTGTTCTGAATACCCAGCAACTTCTTCACTGTAGCATGAATTTCTACCTATAGCCCAAGGTAGCTTAAGGTTTCCTCTGCTAAAATGTTTCTTGTACATTCTAAAGGCATTCAAATTTTGCCTTGAAAATTCCAAAATAATAAATTTGTCAGAAGGATACTGGGGTAACATGAAAGGCTTTCCTTTGAATCCTTTAGTTCTAATACAAGTAAAATATGGAGATTCAATATACCATGAACTGTGTAACCCAATTGCATCTTCTACATTCTTAGACAATCTTTTATCAGGTTCTTCCCTTAGAATTCTCACTATATAAGTATAGAATACATCATTGACTAAAGCAAATTTCTTCAATACATTCTCCTCTTGTAGATCAAGGTAATATTCATATACCAAATTTTTCCTTGGACCACTGCCTAAGGTCCCAACCCTGTCTATTCCATGTATGAATGGTCTAAGTTCTACTGCACATGAATACAATACGTATGAAGACATATAAAAAGGTAACAACTTTTGCTTCCTTAGCATGGCCTATTTCTATATAGCTGTGCTTGTGGTATTGGCCCAGTGAATCTGTCCTTGTTCCTTTTCTACTTTTCTTATGAACTCAATAACAATAAACATCCAAGGATCACATTAAGTGCCCTCTCTCAATCCTATCAATCTACTCAACATTGTAATCATCAGGTGTATTTCCTCTTTGAAGTATATTCTTAGCAGATTTTTGTGCACTCTGACTATAGCCTTGGGTTTGTTTTCTAGGCTGTGCCAATTGTAAAATATCTTCTCTCTACAATCCCTTTCATTAATTTGAAAATCTTCATTATAATGATCTATGTCAATGTCTACCATTTTCTCATTGATCTCCAGTCCAAATGTCCTTGCAATACCCTCTGTGGACAAATCAGTAATGAGCCTGTCATAAAACATTATCTTCCTGGTTGATAAGTCATACATAGTTAAACAATCCAAACACAAATTCTTGACCTCCATAGCCAATGGAAAACCTGTAGCTCTATATAGCCCACTCTCACATAGACACTTCATATCCGGTGTAGCATCTGCAGCTGTAATTTTCTATAAAACATCATTTGCATCATAATTTCCAATGTTTGTATCTATCCCTACTCCACTATAATTGATCAATGTCGGGTATCCTCTATGTAGTGGTGATTCCTCTTTCTCTATCTCTTTATGCAGTTTCCTTTCCTTTTTCACTTCACCCCCTGCATCTACCTTTTTCTGCTTCGGGGCCATCCTATAGAAAATGCATCTTTTAACCTTTTGTTTTACTTTCCTATCTAGGGTTTTACTATGACTTTCTATTTTTACCATTTTACCCTAATCCAGTTTGTCTTTTCCCCCTTTGACCTTCAAATTTGTTAAGCTTCACCCAACTAATTAACAATTAAAATAGTGATTTGACAAATGCCTACATTTTATAATGAAATTACTAAAATCCAATTGTATTTTTACCATTTGAAATGTAATGGCATTTTGGGATAAATACCTATTTTTCTTGACCACTCAACTTTTCGTTGTTGACTTACTTTACCATTTTTTCCTCCGTCCAACTGCTGTGATTCCGTCACCTTGATGAATTCTGTCCAATCTCTGTAACAATTCTCTCTTCTACAGTTTTTTAACTCTTAGCAATGCACATTTGAAAGTAAATAACATTAATTTTACCCTAACTCCCTTTGAATTTTACTCTTTTTTGGTGTTAGCTCGGTAGTAATTACAGCAGTTAATGCACCTAAAGCTTCAGCTTTCTATTTCAGTGCTTAAGTTTTTTAAACTTTTACCGATAGTTCATTTCTGCATACATACAGTTTTCCATGTATGTTCTTTTGTATGTTTCACTTGTATGTTTCTTTGTATCTTTTAACATACAAACACATATATGTAAGAAACCAACTAAGCCATTTTCCCCTTTTTCCCTTTTCATCCGTACTTGTATCTTTTGCTTTGTATATCGCTCTTTGTATGTCTCATTAGATACAAACGTATATACAAACAACCATATACAAACCTCCTTCTTACTCTTTATCTTCCGCGATGCCTTTTATTCCTTTGCATCTCGAATATGTATATCATAAACATACAAGTGCTCCAAACATATGAAGACTTTTATGTATTGAACTTCCTTTTTGCATCTGGCTTGTATCTCTTATTTGCATCTTTTCTTGTACATCGATTTGTATATGTAGGATATACATTGTTATTATACAAGCCTGATATGCAAGCGGTGGGACCTACTTTACTTTTCACTTGTATTCCACGCTACAACCATACTTGTATCAATCTCTTAGATACAAAGGCCCGATACATACAAACTCATTTGTATCTTCCTTTTCAGACTTCTCATGTTTTATAAACCGTAATATATAACTTTTCGAATCCAACATGCATATAAAGTGAAATGCACATTTTCAATGTACATTGAGGTACAATGCATTACTTTAACAGATTTTAATTTTCTCTGAGCTCTGCGTTGTATTTATATCAAAATGTATAATCCTTAGCATACAATATACAAGCAACGAAATATAACATGACAAAACCAATTTTAATACTCTTTTCTGGTCCACAACATGTATATCATGTTGTATATCGCCTTGTATGTTTCTTTTCCACTAAACATACAAACTTAAGATGCATCTGACAGACTTAACCGATTACCCATTTCACCTCTTAATTCTGTCGGGTCTGACTTGTATGTAACGATAAAGTGCTAGCAAAATGCATACAAGTATAATGATACTAAACCGATAACTCTTTTATGTGACTCATACAATGACTTGACATACAAATGACTTGTCCCCCTATAGTGCATTTTACCAAAAACACACATATCTTACAGAATATTGGGAATTTTAAAATGGTTCAAAAAGTAAACCTTACTCATTTTTGACAAGGAATTCACCCCTATTCTACTTTGGTACTTAATGCTATATTCTTTATTTAAAACAAGGTTTGTAACTTTGAGTTCCTTTTCCCTTTTACCACCAAGCAGACCCACCAACAAGCAAAAGGCTACAGCCATAGCAGGGGTCCTCATTTTGCTAAGAAGTAAAATGGGACATGTTGTGAGCATCACAACAAGTCCCTCCTATGCTTTGGCATTTGTATGGCATGCTTGATTTGTATTGTGTGTTTGTTCTCAAGTGCAGTCTTAAAGACTGGTGGTGATGAGTCCCTCCTACATTATGGGTGATGTGTTTACTTTCCTTGCACTTGCATTTGCATTTTATATATAAGAAAATGAAAAAAGAAAATAATCATTGCATTCACTATATTCACTGTGTTTTGCATGTCTTGAATGTTGTATTCTCCTTTTTTTCATGACTGTAACTATCTTCTCTATGTTTTGCGTGCCTATTATTGTCTTCATTGTGATTGGCATGTCTTCTCTATGCTTGGTGTGTTTTCTATGTTTGTTGACCATACTTTAAAGCATGTATTGGCCTTGCATTTATACATAGATTAAAGTGGGGGCTAAATTTTATGTCAAAAAATGTCCCCTTGGGGGCTTTTCCCTCTTATGGTTTAGCTCCCGGGTCCTTTAGAGTGCATTTAGGTCATCTTGCATGTTAATGGTGACTCCCAATGAGAAAACCCTAAAGTTTCATGGAAAATGGGACCTATGGGGTGTGCTTAGCATGAATCCTACTAAAATAGGGGGGAGGACTTGGGTGCCCGTGCCCTAGTCCTACCCTATTTTAGGTCAGCACCTATTTTTTGGGTGTCAGTTTTATGACCGTTATTAGGTCCTATGCCAACACCTCAAGTTGGAATTATGAAATTCTTAGTGGGAATGTTTGTAGTTGCATATATAAGCATGACTAGTGATTCATTTGTAAAACTAGAAGATGATGGTGAACATTTGGCATACTTGTGATTTCAAGATATTCATTGTTGCAAGAGCAAAGCATTGCTATTGTGCTTGTGATTGTAGATTTGGCTTCATCTTCTCATGTGATTGAAGAGCCTTCATTTATGTGAGATCTACACTACAAGGTGATATCAATTGTGTTTTCTATCATTTATCATTTAGATTTTGCCTCTATCCCGTAGGGATACATACTCTTTATCTGACAATGATGTTTAGAAGACTTGAATGTCTCTCTAGGGCTTGATTGAGGCAAGCCTCTAAACACCACAACCCCCAACCCACTTTTTTGTGATTACAGGTTATAGGTTTAGGAAGCAAAAGAAGTGGAGTTGTAGGAGAGCAGTGCATACTATCAAAATTGTATATCTAAGAATAAAACTAGGGCTTGGACTTGGGTGCCCACTCATTAGTCCTCTAGATTCTGAAGTGGTGAAATCTCTGTGACATGAGGAATAGGTTGCATACATTCTTCAGAGATCCTGACAAAAGTAGGTACACTAGACTAGGGTGCCCGCTCATTGGTCCCTAACTTTTCTGCACACATAAATTTGAAATCTGGTATGTATTTGGTTGTCATTTGATATCTTTGTGTGTGATCATTTTCTATAATTTGTCCATTTGTTCATGATTTCACGAAATTAGGGTTTTGAGCATATTGGACTTAATTAAACAACAAAATCACACAATTCCAATCTTCCCCAATGTTCCAAGTGACAGGAGATCTGTAGTAGAGTTTTCTACTCGGTTGAATGTCCTTGAATGTTTAGTGGTGAAAGGAGGATCAACACAAACCCTTAAAATCATCTTTTCCCCCCATTTCTATTAAATAGAAGATACACTCTAGAGATGATAAAAAGATAAAACTTTGTACTTAAGATCATCTAAGGACTATAGACATCTTACCAAAACCACAAGACTAGGTCTTCAACTGCAGACTAATGCTAATCAAAATGCTATCTTTCTATCACTGTCTCTGAACTCTTCCAACACTTAGCCAAATTCTTTAGGTATTCCTTTGTCGGAGCAAAATCTCTATTCCAACCTTGTTCCTTTTCTTGTTGCCATCAATGACAACACCATCAAACATCACGCTCATCCAAATTTCCAACAATCTCCCCCTTTGGCATTGATGGCAACACTTGATGTAAAAAATTGTTATACTTCTCCCCCTTACTCTTTTCACATTGTCCCCCCTAACTTCATGCTTCTCTCCTTATTTTCAGTTATTTTTCTTTGTGTTTTTCACATGCTTCATTCTCCCCCTTTGACATCAATGGTAAAGGTGTATGATATAGAAGTATGTACAAGTGACCAAAACTTCAAAACTGTTTGTACTATCTACATATATACAAGTGAATTGAAATACCTTACCAATTTGCAGGGAGTATATCTTTGTAGATTTTCTTCAGTTGCATAAAATCTTCATCCCATCTGACCTTAGCATCACTCAAAAATAATATATACCCATTACCCTGGGACACCAACTCTTCTGCATTCTTCACAGTAGCAGGGGCCTCAGTGATTTGCCTTATCTTATCTACTGCTGCTACTAGCCTAGTCATGGATGCAATCTTGAAGCTTTCTATCTCCCAGAGCTGGCTCATTCTATGTTTGATGACCTCCTTCTAGGTCTACAACTTATTTATGTCAAAATGGATGGTTTCAATTGTAGCCCTTTGATTCCCAATAGCATCTTTCATCGGATCATAAGATTTGTATATTTTAGTGATCTAGCCTTCCCAACCATCTATCTTGTCCTTTAGATCCTTAGTTTTCTCAGGCCATGTTAGACAAAACTGATATAGACTGCTAGCTTCTTTGATGGCCATTTCTAAATACTCAACACTCTTACCTAATAAAACTTTGTCTCTAGAATATTTATCATTCAGCTCAACTAATCTCTTGCTATCAATCTCTGCCCTTACCTTCTTTTCCATAGCTTGTTCAAGGGACTGAAAATGAGAATTGACTGATTAAATAAGTTTCTTCAACTAAACAATAGGAGCTAATGATGTATCTCTCTTTATTTCAAGCATAATCTTTTCAAAAATTGTTGATGCTTCTCCAATCAGCTCACTGTCCTCCATATGGGATTTTAATATCTCTTCTTGTGTTGTGGTTTGAAAAATTGTCCCAAGTCTTAGCTTCTATAATGGGGACATTGTGGCAAGGTTAATTGATCATTACAATAGATCAGGTGTAGTAAAAAACTAAGCTTCCTTTTACTTCTCCAAAAACTCTCTCAAGGAGTCAACTAACTCATTCTTAGTAGTGTCTCTTTTGTCTTCTTCTTCATGAGACATCTCAGCGTCATGGCTTTTCAAAGGGTCTTCTTGAATGATTTCTTGTTCATTTCCTTCTATTTCCAGAGTAGGGTTGTCAACTATTTATTCACTTGCTTCTTCTCTTTTCTCACCTTGATCTTCAGAGAAATTTTCTTTAGATACGACTTTTGCTTCTTTAGATTTCTTTTTCTTTGCAGACTCTTTCATCTCTGCATCTTGCCCAGAGCTTATCAAAAGAGGTGTTCCACCTTGATCCATACTCTGTTCTATATTCTCATCCAGAACTATATTAGGCTTTTCAACATCAACATTTTGTTCCTCTTCATTAGTGTCTACCACAGTTGAGATTTGCAATTCATGTAGCACACGTAATGTTATCTCCTGATTTTCTTTAACCATCTTCTCAATGTCTCCAGACATTAGAGAATTGACTCTCTTCTTGGTTCTGAATTCATCACTAATCTTCTTAGTGACTTTAACTTTTTCTTCACTTTTGATATTTGGGCAAATTTTCAACAAAACATACTCCTTTATCTCAGCATCTTTGGCCATGGCCCCTTCTTTTCTTGTTGTTATGATTCTGGATAAACTATCAGGTAAATCAACCATAACTTCAATCAATGCTTTACTAGACATAACCAAAATCTTACAACTGTTGTTTCAAGTATCACCTTGTCTACATCTGAGCTTTCATCATATATACCAGCAATAGGCCACTTCAAATTCCCATGTTGAGCTATTGCATTGACTATGGCTTCCAAGGATATTGTTGCTTCATCTTCTTTGGTCTTAGTCTTCTCCCCTTTTTTCTTCTTGTTGTTCTTAACCTTTCTGGAGAGCTTCTCCTTTTTTCTTGTTGTGGTCTCATTTTTTTAATTTCTTGGCCTTGATTTATTCATCAATCTCTGTCTCTTTTTCTTCTTCTTCTCCACCAAGGCTCACATACACTCTTTTGGTGGTCTTTGCTTTCTTTCTTTTCTACCTTTTATCTATAGGCTTAATCTTTTCTTTCACAACCTCGGTGATAAGAAGTGGTCCAGAGCTCTTAGAGGTGTTTGCAATAGAGGAGGAGGCTCTTGTTCTTCTTCTTGAGATAAAAGTAGGCCTTTTTGGTTTAGATTTCTCTTCTTCCTTCTCCAGAACCTTTAATGTTTGACCTTCCAAAGCACTTACAGCCTTGGAGGCTTCAGACTTAGCTTCTGGTCTTGCTAGAGCCTTTTCTTGTGTAATTTTATCTTCTGTAGCCTTTATTGCTTGAGCTTTGGCTCTAGCTTGGTCTATTTGCTTCTTTGTGAATCCCTTGTTCATAGCATAACCTTCAGCCCTCTTTCTATCTTTTCTCTGTGATTCTGATTGAGTTTTCTCTAGATGCACTTTAGGAGATTTTTCTTCAAAGGTTCCAAATCTTTCCTCTTTAGGATCCTTTGGTTTGCTCAACATCAAATTAGCCAAACCAGTCAAGATATCCTTTGTGACTTCATATCCCATTGTTGTGACCCACACTATTCTAGGTTCCAATGCCTCCATGAGGCATTTATCTTTGTCTACCATAAACACAATGTCATATTTATACTTTTCAAATATTTTCTTAGGAATTCTAACCCTATCCTTCATTTTCTTCTAAAAATTCTTAAAATATCTCCATAAATCTACATTTTGTGCATCAGCATTCCCTAAACTCTGCAGATGATTTCTAATTTGTGCTACTATAGGAGAGTGATTGAACCAAACAATATTGTCCATACCTGGTAATTCATTCATAAAATAGAATAGTAGGTAAATGATCATAGTTCCATACTTTAATGGGTATTTTTTAATCCTTTTTCCTCTTCAAATTCTCCATCAATTGTTGCCAGAGCAACTCACATAGGTCATAATCGACATTCTTCTTTACCATCTCATAGCCTGTGTAGATGGCCATTGTAGAGATAGAGTTCTCCCTATTGGAGAAATATTTACCTTGTATTCAATCACCATTGATGCAAACCTTACTGTTGGGTATTCAATATCATTGATAATTAGTGCCCTTTTATCAAATTTGGCACCTATTAACTCCAACAGTGTTATTCTTTACAGCCTTCAAAGTCAAACTATTCTGGTAGAACACATGCTAGTGACCACCTTAATGGCATATTTAGTAGTCATATGTGTCATGTCTAACCACATGAATTCATCATGTATTCTTCTTAGGGCATATCAAACCAAGCATCTTCAGAAAAAAGTGGGAAAATCAATCCATACATCTAGCTTTTTCTCATGCAACGCACTATACTCTTCTTTCAGCTCAAACTTATCATTAGTTAGTTTGTTCAGATAAATTTGCCCTAATTTCCCATGATCATACTTTTCTAGGTTTGCATGTATATATGCCCTAACATCTTTAGTATGCATGATGCCAAATGGGACTTCAGAGATCACACCATTTGGATCAGTTTCTAATGATTTGAATGGGTGCTTCTTGAACTTAGGGCAAGCCCTCTCAGTGATCTCAACAGCATGTGTAGTAGCCATTTTCACAGTTCAATAAAACTTTACAAGAGTGAAAATTGTAAATACCTTGATCTTTGCTTCTGGTTAGGGTTTCTTCTTGCCAAACATTTGAATTCTCTTTTGTACTTTGTTGCTCAAATCTCCTTAGTCTCTTGAGGGTTTGAATGCAATATGATTTCCTTTCAAATGAATCTCCTTTTAAGCCCTTTTCGTTGAAACCTAATCACCATAAATGGTTGATTCAAAAAGTTGTCAAATTCTTTCTCTACCACTCATAGTCAATCTAAATTGCTCCACAATCCACCATATTAGGTTATATTCTACCAAAATCTTTTTCAAAAGATCTTTGAAAATGTTTTCTAACTTATATTTTTGTGTTGAATGTTAGTACCACTTTTCTATCTAGGGGAACAAGATTTTTTATTGAAGCTCCCCCTGAGCCACAACTCCCAATTCACTTCCCAGAGGAAGTATCTACACCAGAGGCTAGTGCGAACTCATTCTTGACTTCACGTACTTCCTTCTTAAGCCAAATCTTGTTCATCTCCTTCTTGGCCTCTGCTAGATCAACCTTTTGTACCTGTTTCTTTATCTCTACCTGATTATCCTTCTTCATATTCTTGTTTCTACAGAACCATGTAATATGTCTAGGCTTGTTGTAATTGAAGCATACAACATTTCTCTAACCATTATTTCTTCCATTCATCCTTGATCTACATTGGGTAGCCTTGTGTCCAAATCTGTTGCATGCAAAGCAATTGCCATTGAAAGATTGAGCATTCCTTCCATTATTATAGTTGTTTCTTATCTAAATTCTACATTCACTAGCTCTATGACCAAATCTCTTGCATATAAAGTAGTTACCTCTAAAAGTTTGAGCATTCCTTCCATTGTTCTAGCCATTCCTTATCTAACTTCTGCATTCATTATCTTTATGACCTACTTTATTGCAAGTAAAGCACTAATTGGAAAATGATGGAATATTTTGATTCACTCTACTCCTACATTGAGTAGCCTTATGACCAAACTTATTGCATGCATTACAATAACCATTGAAAGAGAGGTACCTTTGAGCATTTGGTTACCTAACTGGTAGTCTTCTAGGTCTGTTCCTTTGATTCTAGATCTATTTGCCTTTGTGCTTCTTGATCTCATCATTCTTTTCTTCACCTGTTTTAGAACTTTCACATTTCTCAAATCCCGAGCCTTCTTTGTCATCAGGACTCTTCTGACTTGCAATTATTCTATCAAGTTTGGTACTACGCACTCTAAATTTATCTTCTTGAATCCATGTCTATTTCATAGTAGCTTTTAGATCCACAACTTCTTGTTCAAGCCTTGTACATTCTTTAGATTTGTTTTTTATTATTTCATTTAGGCTTTCTTCAGCTTTTGCTCTTTCTACAACTTCCTCTTTTAGATCATTCAAGGTTTCATTTTCTGATCTCAATTGTTCACTAACCTCCTTATGCTTTTCTTTGAACCTCTTGACTTGATCCCTCAATTTTCTAATGCATAATCTACTTCCTTGACATTTTCTTTTAGATCCCTATTTTCTATTTCAGTCCTTTCAAGATCTTCAAGAGCAACTTTGAGTTCTTCCTCACTGACAAGCATGCATTCTTCTTCTATAGTTTCAGTTGAATCAATTTCTTCAGGAGGAGTAGAGTACCTTCTACCTGTCATGTGTTCAATATCTAAGATCTTCCTTAAGCTGTTAAACTTCCCCCAAGGAACCAAGCTCTGATACCAACTATTGAACACCTAGATTATTGAGAGGGGGGTGAATCAGTATTCTCTTAAACCATGCACTCATTAAATCATTAATCCATTTTCCCATTCAATAACATTAAAGCAAATTAAGCATAGCATGAACAACCACAAGACATGACATATGAACACCAGGATTTTTACATGGAAAACCCAAAAAGAGAAAAACCATGGTGAGTGTTAGCTCACAATATATTATGTAGTAACAATACCAAATTACAAAGAGGCTCACTTCCCAGGGCTCACTACCCAAAAGGACTCATTGTCCAAAATGCTCATTGTAAAAAGGCTCACTACCAAAAGAAAGAAGAAGATAGAAAAGGTTGGCTCACTGCTAAAATTGCATCTGCAAATGTATGATCATAGCTCCAATGATGCTTAGAAAACTATCTCAAATCTCTTCATCTTGAACTGCTCTACTACACTACTCTATTCTTACATGAGAGCAAGATCTCTCTTCTTTTGCACTTGTCACCTTCACAAAATCACAATCTTTCGCATGTCACTCACACACCTTCATATTTGCACACACCTCATCCAAACATCAAATTGGATCTCATTCATATATATATATATATATATATATATATATATATATATATATATATATATATATATGCGCAACACTTAGAATCTTTACATTAGGTTGGCCTACTAAGATGAAGCATGTAGTTAATCAACATGTAGCTTGTCGGCCAAATTCATTCACCAAAATGCTTTGCGAACCCAATTAGTATTTGAAATACATTCTCATATGTTAGCTTCAATTGTAGAACCACTTAGGATAAAGTTCCAATCAATAGAATTTGCTGCACATAAATCAAACTAACATGTCAGCCTCAAACATAGACTACCACTAGTTCAGTCCATCTATCATATTATAAATTTCACTGCGGACTACAAGACACTTTCAAAATCATATCAAAGACTCTTCACACATCCCCAAGCTTACCTTCATAACTGCAGAGCATGATATCAACTTGTGGAAAAATGCAGACCATCAGAACACATGCCCTACCATAATCAAACTCTGTCAAACCAAGTAGCGATACTCAGTAGCTCAAAACTATCATTCTGGTGGACTTCAAAATATGCAACTTAGGATGTAGAGACTTCATACAAGTGTTTACAACACCTCAAAACTGCATAGCAAAATATACAACACCAGAGGAATGTGAACCAAACCAAATGTGTGTTCTACTTTATTTAGTACTATATTCTATCATGCCAAACTTAGACAACTTGAAGGTACACTTTTAGAGATGATCAAAAGCTGAAACTTTGTATTTAAGATCATCTAAGGACTATAGACATCTTACTAGAACCGCAAGACTAGATCTTCAACTTCGGACCAATGCCAATCAAAATGTTGTCTTTCTGTCACTATCTTTGAACTCTTCCAACACTTAGCCAAATTCCTTAGGCCTTCCTTTACCGGATGAAAATCTCCATTCCGACCTTGTTCCTTTTCTTGTTGCCATCAATGAAAACACCATCAAACATCAAGCTCAGCCAAATTGCCAACATAGGAATCCTTCCATTATTTCATCTAATGTTTTATTCTTATCTCTCATGTATTGTGTCATGGAAGTTACTATCATTTATTTATTCTCTTCAGATGAATCTTCATAGAAAAGAGCAGTTTCTTTTAACATACCTATATTTCTGATTGCATTAATCAATGCCTCTAGATTGTAAATCTCCTGTGTTAGTTCCTTTAACTATTGTTCCAGTTCCTCCTCTAGTTTCTGTTGTTTCCTTTTCCTTCTTTTCAATTGGGATTCTTGCTCATCCCCATCTTCTTTGGACTCAATCTCCTCTGGTATTTCCTCAGTTTTCTTTCTCTTCTCATGCTACTTCTATCAGGTAGCCTTCTTTTGTGTGGTCTTCTTCATTTATGACAAAACTTCTAAAACTGCTCTTCCTTTGGATGATATAGTAGAGGATTGTGGTGCATGTGAGGTTGTCCTCTCTGATCTTCTTACTTCCAGATCCTCCTTAGTAGGTAGGGGAGCTGATGTGGCTAGTTTTGGAACTGAGGTAGTTCCCTTCTTTGGAACTCCCCACTATTTGTGCATCTTTCCCTTGTGTTTTTCTAGATGTTCCTCGGCATGCTTCTTATGCTTCTTGTCCATTACTTCAGAGTAAGTGCCAAATATCTCTTCTTTTATATCTTTTAGCTTACTAGTAAATGTTTTGCATAAGCATCCACTTTTTCCACAAATAACTCATAGGGTAACTGAGATACCCATGTTGTTCTTGGCTCCACCACCTCCATGCATGTAAAATCCTTATCCACTAAAAATGTGATATCTTTTATGTACTTGACTATTCCATAAGGGATTCTATCCCTTGCCCTCATCTCTTCCTGTAGGGTTTTGAAAAAACCCAAATATGTGGCAATGTATGCTTTGGTATCACAAAATGAAGCTATGTGTCATTCAACCTATAAACCTACTAGTATATTTTGTTGCCATTGTTCCCTTTATACCCTAGTAGCTCATTCAAAAAACAAAATACAAGGAAAATGATTAATGTATCATATCGTAAGTTAGAGTTAGAGTCTTTGATCTTGTACACAGGTTTTCCAGGCGCTATTGGTGCATCACTTCACATGGTCAAAATCCTTGCCATCTTTCACCATCTGGTAGGCCATATGAATTGTGGTGGTTGTGGCCGAACTCTCCCGGTTGGTATAATAGGCTTTGTATGCAATGCCCAAATTGTGGAATATTTTACCTCCAAATCTATGATGTCTTTCACATGTATGTTTCTCCCATCTTTTGTAGCTCTAGTTAGTTCCCTCACTTGATCTGTTCTGATAGATTTCATTGCCAGTAGGGGCCCTACGACACTTAACCCTGTCACTACCCTAATAGCCTCCTTCATTATTCTATAGGGTTTGTCTAGGTATATAAACTCATCATGTCCTTTGATCATAATGATCATTACCCATTCATGGGCATCTATGAAGTCAGGAAAGTCCTTCCATACATCTAATTTATTTGCCAGAATGTTTTCATATTCCAATAGATACCCTCTATCACCCAATAGTGTGTCTGTCAACTCTTCAAACTTCATGTGGTTGATTTCTATCAGAGTGTTGTGAATATATTTCCTTACATCCTTTGTATACACCAAATCTGCCAGCACATTCAAGAATACACCATTTGGATCAACCTCTAGGTCCTTTCATGGGTACTTCTTGAACTTTGGTCAAGGCTTGTGTGTAATGTCAATTATCTCTAGAGTTTCGTTGTCTCTTCTCTAGTTGCTTGTGTTCTTCTACTCTTCACTCCTACCTTCGTTGCCTAATTCTTCTCATAGAGCTTAGATTTTTCCAAAGTATGAGTACAAAGTGAATCTCCTTTGGTGAGATTAGGGTTAAATACCTTTCTTTTTTGGCCTAATTTTTCCTCCTTAGCTTTTTTATTCTTTTTCTTCATTACTTTATTCCTTTTCTCCTTATGACTTTTATTCAGCTCCTTGCTAGTGGCTATTGTACTTCCTTGGAAAAATTCTTCCACAATAAATTTCTTTCTTCCGAAGATTGATGATCTAGTGATTTAGTATCCTAAACCTCACTATAGTGTTTTCCTTGCATTCTTTCTCTCTTTTTTCATCCACTTGACTTGTGACTATCATGCTTGTATCTCCAGTACTTCAATCATCTGGGTATGTTGATTTTTATGTTTCTTTTGTTTCATTTTCTAACATTTCTCAGTTATAGCTTCCTTGTCCTCCCTATATGTGTTGCAAGTGGTTTGCGGTGGGTTTTGATGAAATGTGGAGGATTGTGATATTTCTTCCTTGCCAGTCTTGATCATACATATGCTCCAGTAGCCCAACATTTTTTCTTGTTTTCAGCTCTGGTTTTTCTCTCATCCAAGATTCTAAAACCTCCTCACTATCTATACTATAGTGATAATCCTCTATCTCTACTTCTCCCACAAAATTAGGCTATTCCATTGTCTCTTCCACATCCAACATTGTAATTATATAGATATTCTTTGCATCCTTGTCACTGTATTCATCTTGATTGGTTTCTTCTATATATGCTTCCTCCATTGATGATCCCAAAGGGATGTGAACAATCTTATTCTCATTTGAAAATGATAGCTCCTCTCTCTAGGAGTCTATGACACTTTTTGAATCTACAAACCATCCCAAGCCTAAAAGTACATTGAAAGCTTCTCCTTGATCCTTCATGGCTACCATAATGAAATCTAAGACATGTTTGATCCCCATTAGATTTACTTCCAATTATTTCCATGTTCCCATTGTTTTCATGTTAGATCCATCTACCAAAATGATGTTGTAGGTTATCTCTGCTAGGTTAGGTCTTCCTAACTACTCCCATAGCTTTTTGTTATCATGTTGACATCTGCTCCCAAATCTATCATCACATTTTGGACTTTCCTGTAGTTAATATGAACATCCACCATCAATGGTTTTGTCTTCCATTCTCTATTTGTCCTTCCTATCCTCCGAAGTTGACTCTTTTGATTTTGTTCCTTATTCCAATACTTAGAGAATTGCTTCAGTTTTTCAATTAGTCTATGTTACAATGTCAATTGGGCTAACTTCTTGAGAGCATCTGCTTCTCCTTTAGTGAAAAATAGCTTGTACTTCTTTTCATTTTCTTATTCCTTTATTATTGTTTATTTAGCCTCCTTCACCACTTCTTCATGTTGTTTTTTAGTAGGGGAAAATTCTTCATACTCCTCATTGTCTTCCTCTTCAGTCTCAATGATATACTATCTTCTAGTATTTGTTCCTTGTCTTGTCACAACCACAACTTTCTCCTTCATTTTCCTTCTCTCTTTCTTGGTATGTTTTGGTGTGCTTCTCCAATAGTACTCTTCTCCTATGGATTCATTTGAAGATATACCTATCTCCTCTTTGTTGTTCTTCTGACAAGTTCTTTCTCCTTGATATTTGGGTGTTCTTCTTATGAACCTTGCTCCTTTATTAATTGTCGAAGTTCTATAGTTCATCACTCTTAGAGTGTGGTTGTGCATTCTGGAAGTATTGTTGTTCTCTCTCATAAGAAAATAGGTCATGCTTTGTACTACTGTAAAATGAACATTGTGTTTTCTTTTTAACCCAACATTCACTAGCAAAATGTCATAGCTTACTGCAATTGAAACATGTGGCATCCTCTCTCCTTCTTTGACTTATTCCATGGACTCTACCTCCTCTGAAGCCTTCAAACTATTCTCTGTCATCATTATTATAGCTATTTTCATATGATCGACCACTAGAATTTGAATTCTGTATTGCATTGACTTTCCTCTAATTTCTCTAGCATGGCTACTTGTAGTCCCAATCATATGAGTTTCTTTCTTTCATATATGTCATGTTACTACTCTCCATAGATTTGTGGTGTTTCCACCATACCAAGCTTCACTTTCCTCATCAACAAAGTCTCTTTTCCTTTAGAAGTTTTGTGAAGGGTAGTCCGGTGGTTCATGGCCATCCCATTCTTTGCATAATCCATAGTATACTAAGTTGACTATTTTCATTGTTGCCTTGGTGTCTACTTTTATTGCCATAGCTTGTCTTTAACCTTTCATCCTAAGGAATTCATTTCTCAAGTGGTGTTCTCCTATGTAGTATGAACACCAGATATTAGGTCTTTGCTTTTGTGTATTCTCCACTTATTTATCCAATATATCCTACCTCAGCTTCAATTGCTCCAATTCCAACTTCAACTTTTCCAATTCTAAGTTTTCTTTCATCATATCTTGTCTTCTCTAGGATTGAGACTCTATCTAGCAAGCTAATGCCATTACTTTTGCATATATTTCAAAAATCCTTCCATTTAGGGTTGATCTTATTTCAGGGCTTATTTGAGAAATAAACCATTCTATCTTTTGCTTCTCCATCAATGGTTCCTCCAATCTCCTAGTTGTCTCTTTGAATCTCTTATCAAAATCCTTTATTGATTCTTTCTCCAGTTGCATAAAATCACTCATCTTACTTACCACTTCTGTCAGAACATCCAAAACTCCAAAGTTCTCCAAAAATGCCTTCTTGATCTCATCCCAGTCCTCGTCACTATTTAGTTATGTCTTCCTATACCACTTCAATGCTTCTTTCCACAAGGTGCCTATGAATTCAAATAGCTTGATTTAATCTCTTGTTATTCCTTTTCAGTTCCAAATTAACTCTAGTAAAAAAATGTGTTCCTAGTTGCTTTAGTAGTGTCCTCAAATACATGTAACTTGATAGGTGTATCTATGACTAATCTTCTCACAATCTCTAGTACCCTTTGGTGAGTTTCTTCTAGTCTGCTCCTCCAGTTATACTATCTTCTATCAAAGAACCTCCCTTCTCTTCCCTTGTCTCTTTGTAGTCATATCTCAAAGTGCTCTTCTCCTAAAATCTCTACAAAATTGCTTTAGATCTCTACTTCTTTGTTTGCTTGAATATCTTCCTTTTCTACTAAAATTCTCTTGACTTTATATGACACTCGGGGTGGCTCATGGTCTAGGGGTTGTGTCTCTTCATAGTGTCTCTTCAAATTAGGGTATTCTCTTATCTTTATAAACGAAATCATGTCGGCGTCCAATGATGATTCAAATAGCCTTCCAAAACCCTCAAAACTTCTCTCAATGTTTACCACATATTTTCCTTCTTCTCCTGTCTCCTTTATGCATTGGCAAATTAACTCCTCTATATATTCCTCATCCATCTTCAAAATCTCTGGTGTTAACTCATGTTCTGATAGTCTACAATATAAACCCTAGTTCACATATCTCTTTTCTTTCCCTTCCACATTCTTCTCTGGAAGCATCCATAGTGGTGCACTCCTTAGCATACTCTGTAACAACCTCTATGTCTTTTCCTTCTGCCAACCTTTCTTTGAAAGCACCCTCCTTAGCGTGCTCAGTAGCATCCTTCATGATGTGCTTGTCTTCTTCCTTCCTTCCAACAGCACCCTCAGTGGTGGGTTCTTCAAATCCTTTTGTCTTTTCTTCTGCATCTTCTATCATCCTTCCTTCCTTTGTCATTTTTGTCCTTTCCATTATTTTTCGGTAACATTCTTGTCTTTCCTAAGTTTACTTCAATCTCTCTTCTCTGCTTATCTCCATTTCGGTTTTGATTTCTTTGTCGATCTCTCTTTTCCTCTTCTTCTCCCCTTTTTCCATCAGTTTTCTTGATTTCGTGTTCCATTAGTCCTCTTATATCTCATGGAATCCTTATTTGAAGAGTCACATCATTTGAAAGGTCCTTGCAAACCCAACCCCCTTCCCACTTGCCAACCCCTTAAGTGCATGTCCCCCTCTCACAGAGGTAGGAACTTAAGGAATTTGAATTCCTTTGTAATTTGAAAAAAATTCCCACCAACCTCGCCTTTTCTTTTTTCTAGAACTCTGTACTACTTCATATGTTTTTTCCCTTTCAATCTTTAACTACCTTCTTCCAGGGTCCTGGCAGTAGAACCAAATGTTAGCAAGAAATGTAGAGGGGATATCGGTCCAAAGATCTAGTCCTCAATCAAGTCTTTGTAGTCAATTTATACCATGGTCAGGTAGCTATAGATTGATAGTAAAATATAAAGAATAACATAACAAAGTATCACATATACATCAAAACAAGATAACACATAGAATTACCCAATACCGTAGATCTCTCTCTCTCTCTCTATATATATATATATTAACAGCAATCAAAAGCACACAACATTAGTCCATCCTCCAGTAGGTCTGAGTCTATACCTTACCAGTTACATACATTACTTATATGTCATTGTTTACATTAGAATATACTCTTATTCTCCTATCATTCTTCCTTAAATTATACTATCTCCTATATTTTATTATATACTATATCTATTACATATTAGGGATGTGTTATATATCATCTTTTTTCAACTTCTGACCTCTGCATTGTATGTAGCATCCTCCAGTCGGCTCTATTCTATGCCAAGTAACCTGCTAACACTATGGTTTGTTCCATTTCAAAACTTGGTCCTAATAATTTAATACTTTCAAACAAGGGCTTGTTCAAGTCAATTTCCATACATGCTCTAGGATGAACTCATAGGCTAGAGAACATGTCTGTGTTATGCTTGCACCAAATAACTTTGCCTAGTTGAGTAACAATATGTTTCAAGAAAGGATGGAATGCTAGATTTAGGTATGGTAGTTCTATCCACATGGGATAGTGTGAACAAGATGAACCTTTAGGGTGAATTTCAAAGTTCCACACCTAAAGATAACAAATTTGTCCGTAGATAACCCATGTGCCATATTGCAGGACTGCTTGTGAATGATTGACTGCTTTAAACATGCAATAAACATAGCCTTTTCCTAAACCACATATAATTTATATTTCCCATCCTGTATTTTCCCAATTCATTTTAGCCCATTTGTAAAAATCTATTTTTGTAGGCACACCTCTTAAGAAAAACATGATCACAGTGCATATTTGGCATTTATAAATAAAATCAATGACATCATCTAGCAATTGAAATTCCAAAACCTTACCTTGTTTCTCATGTTCTATAATTTCTTTGTTTGGGATGGTTGATTCTTCATTTTCTTGCAGATAACTAGCAAATTTAACTTCACTTTATTACACTGTAGATTTTATAGCAGATTGGCATCCATCTGTGTTGATATAAGGAACATTGTTGATAGCCCCAATGTCAAAAATTATGTTTGGCTCCATCCCTACCTACCTAGCCACCTCTTTGAGCCACATTAGGCATGGTAAAATAAGAAACCTTAGTTTTTTAGCTATGGAATATCAAGATCAGTAGTAGGATAGTGAAAATGGCTATTACCCATTCATTCTTAGATTAAAAAACCATTCATCCCTAAAAAATAAACTACCTCAAGGATTTATGGGGCTCCTAAAATTCATAAAGATGGTATATCATTAAGACCAATAGTGGACACCACTAACTTTCCCACATACAAATTAGCTTCCTTCCTCACTAAAAAAACTAAACCTCTAGTGGGTAGGGAAAGTTCCTTCATCAAAGACTCAACCCATTTCATTGATTTTATTAAGGACAAGAAAGTGAATAAGGATAAAATAATGATAAGATTTGATGTGTATCCTTGTTCAATAAGGTCCATGTTAATGATGTGATTGAAGTTATAAATAATCTCATGGGTAAGTAGACTACTTCTCTAGTTGAACTATGCCTAAAATCCACCTACTTTTTTAAGGATGTTTTCCATGAATAGTTAGATGGGGGTTCTATAGGGTCCCTACTTTCCCCAGTGTTTGTTACTCTCTTCATGGAGCACTAAATAAATAATACTTAATTCCCTCCTTCTAAATCCAAGATGATGGAGAATTATGTTACATTGATGACATGAAATTATGATAGCAAATTGGCCTTGACAAACTTGAGGAGTTCCACTCTAATCTAAATAACATAATGGATAATATTAAGTTCACCAAGTTACTAGGACACAACAAATAAGTTATTTTCCTTAGCATTCTTCTTCTTAAGAAGCCCAAGGGATTCATAACATGTCAACGTATAGAAAATCCATACATACCTACCTGGGTCACGTCTTCCTACTTAGGAAGAAAGTGTCCTAAAGACTCTTGCTATGAGAGCCTTTTATATTTGAGATGAAGAATATATCAACCAAGAAATTTGACACTTATCAATGGTTTTTAAACAAGTACATGAACAAACACATCAATAGAGATTTCATCCAAGACTAGAAATGTCACAAGATTTATGAGAAGATAGATGATTCCAATGTTCCTCCTATGGCCTTTCTTACTTATGTGGAGGAGTGTATCTCAAACAAGATCTGAAATTTTTTAAAGAAATTGATTAGGACTTCTTTTTACCTTGCAAAAAATTAAGCATATGATCATTCCCTTTAAATATCATATCTAGAATTGGTTCTTGAATCTAGGGTCTATAAAATTGAGTTCTTGTGTGGTAACCCATATACATAGGTGAAATTAGCCAGTCCATTTGAACTACAATCAAAGAGCACAATGAAAACATCATACATGAACATGCAAACAAATTTCTTCTTATCAAGCATTCACTTAATACTAGACAGCACACCTGGTTAGAATCCACCAATGTCCTAATGAAAGATGACAATTATTGGAAGATAAAATTAAGAGAAGGATTCAAAAATAACAAAAATAGGCATGCAATCTCAAAATAGATGAAGGGTGTGATTCATGCCACTTTTGACAACTTATTGTTAATTCCCTTAAATGTTTGGCTTGCTTGTTCGTACTTTGGGAGATTTGAAAGTTAATAGATAATTTTTATTGTTTATTTTTTTGGTTTTATAATGCATGTTTTAAAATACACAATTATAATTATTAATATATTTCTTTTGCTAAGAGAAGCTAGGAAAATCCTGAGGCCCTAGCCTAGATATGGCACCTTTCAAAATATGGGTGTTTAAGAATTTTAATGTGCCCACCATTTATTAATTCTATTAACTTGACGTCTCATTAACAAGGTGTCCATTGAGTAGTAGGCTGCCTTATCACAAAGCAGGATTTGAACCTTGATCACTCACTTTTTAAAACATCTCATTACCATTACACCTCAACTCAATGGACATAAATTATTAATCTTATAATATATATTTATTTTTATAATAATAATATTGATATACTAAACAATATTATGATATACATCGTAATATAAATATATTGACTAAATTTAACATCATCTTATATACATATTCATTATTATATTTTTTATAACAATAATATTGACATACTAAATAATATAATTACATACTAATATAACCATATTGACTAAATTTAATATTATTTTATATACATATTAGTTATTATATATTTCTTTTCTTGTGTGTTTGAGAGTTCATAGATCTAAGGTACTAACTATAATAGCAACAAGGTAGATATTTCAATGGATCCATGTCTTCCCTAGGATTCCATGTGTGTGTGTTTAAGGCTTCATAGATATAAGTTTCTAATTATATAGAGTAACGAGGTAGATACTTTAATGGATCTAGGTCTTTCCTAGGACTCCATGTGTGTGTTTGTGTGTGTGTTTAAGGGTTCAAAGATTTAAGTTTCTAGTTCTATATATAGTAACAAGGTAGATACTTCAATGGATCTGAGTCTACCCTAGGATTCTATGTGTTTGTGTGTGTTTGAGGGTCTAGAGAGAGATTACACTGAGTTAATTCAATTTTATTTTATGTGTGTTAAATTTTAATTATTAATGTATTATATTATATATTGAATAATTTTTGGGACCATATATTTTGTGGAGGAAATAAAAGATTCTACCTACTTTAGTCTTGTACATTAATCTAGATGTAGAATTGAATGATAAAACATAATCAATAATAAATCACAGCAAAATAAAATATTGTATAATTGGAGTAACTAGAGAGAAATATATATTCTTATCTAATTTGTCTTGGTGATATCTTGACCTTGTCAGTGACTAGCTAGAGTGCTTGTGAGAATGAATCTATAATTAGATTATGGATGTAGAACTATAATTAGAGATGTGTGATTACATTGTATGGAATATTTTCTATTGTAGACTTGGCCACCTCAATGTGTAGCTTAGACCTAGACTGGACGTTCCCATGTGGTATTTTCCAAATGGTGAGATTAGGTCCCTTACTAGTAAAATTTTCCAACCTTAATTACTTCTATCTTCTTCACATTTTTTTCTCTTTGGTTATGCTTACAAGCACAATGGTACTTTCTTAAAAACTAAGGGACAACCCTTGGCTTGTCTTATTGGTAGTCAAACCCCTAGAGAAGAAAAAATAATTACAAGCATATCAAGCAAGCTATGTGAATGCAAAGTTTTATGTGTAGGTGGAAATTGATGATCTAATGTAGTACTTAAGTGCATGATCTAGTTTCTGAGTATTCTTGTATTGAATGGTATTTCCAATTTTATATGTTTTTCTAATGACCTAGGAAATGTCATTAAATACAAGTCCTTGGTCATCAATTTTAATTATTTATTGTGTGGGATGAAGGGATAATGATTATTTTGAAATAATTAAATTTGAGATGAGAAAAAAATTAAATTGGTAGACTAGGTCACAATGGATAGATTGGTCCATGGAAAAATATCATGAAACATACAATGGTGAGGGTTGAGGTGGTTTATAGTGGAAATTATCTAGTAGATGATGGGTAGGAGTTGATTTGTATTCTA
The DNA here is from genome assembly GCA_027924645.1 of Cunninghamia lanceolata. Lineage (NCBI taxonomy): Eukaryota > Viridiplantae > Streptophyta > Pinopsida > Cupressales > Cupressaceae > Cunninghamia > Cunninghamia lanceolata. Next base: position 1,389,795 of record BSBN01000845.1, read on the forward strand.
ATTAAATCAAATAATCTACTATGACTAATAATTTTATGACATGTGTTCAAAGTGGTGTAAAAGTGTAGAGTATGCACTTGTTTTCCTTACATTTTCCCCCAATTTAATGTGCATGAGAATCTATGTGAGTTTTGCACTCCAAAGTAAATATGTAGTAAACATTAACAAGAATGAAAATGATATGGTATTGGATCTTGGACACAACCTCATTTTCCTCCTACAAAATTAAATCATCTTTCACACCTACACATAATTCATTAGCTATACTTGCATCAAGCATTAGTGCTAAAATCCAAAACCACCATTTGAATCATGTAAAGGGTATAAAGAAAACTATATAATTTTTTTAAAAACTTGAGCAAGATGCCATGACACATATATGGTGATGTGGAGTTTAGAATTATTAGGCCCCAACAAAGAATGTGCATGATGATCTCAAATAATATAGTACAATCTAGCTAGATCATGATGCATATAGATAGTATGGAGTTTGAAATTGCTATGGTCCCGCAATGTATGCACATGAAGTAATTGGTGTAAAACTAAAAGTTGGAGAAAGATGCTATGGTCCATAAGGCTACATGTGGAGTTTAGAACTAATAAGTCCCACAAAGTATACACATGGTAATCTTGGATAATCTAGTGTAATTTTACGTGCCCTCAAAATAAGTTCGAGATAACATTATGAATTCAACTTGAGGAGAGAGAAATAAAGTAATTTAACATTATAATGGCTTGATACAAAAATATAATGGACTCATATATCATTTGTGGATGATTTTTCAATATAAATCAAGCACACATTAGGCATATGGTCACCCTCAATGTTGCCACCAAGTAATGGAAATCATGTGTATAAAATGGGTGTGGCCATGTGCCAAATATCATCATGTATGAGCAATATAAGGAATGTTCTATAAGATGTGATTGAGCAATTAATTATAGTTAGATGTCACATTGGAGTGATGATGTGTAATTTTTTATTTTATGATCCCAAGGGAGAGAAAATACTTTGTTTACATGATAAAGTGTGATAAATACTTCCTATAGAGCCCCACTCTCCATTTTGTTTCATATCAAGAGTTAAGTAATAGCTTATTTTTTATTCAATACGAGCAGTCAATTTTGATAATGGAGATAGCCACACAAACATTTCACAACACTTTAAATGTTGTCAGTTCTAACAAGTTTAAATGTTGCACCATTGGTTAGTTTGTTGATAACTGAGAGGGGCGGTGAATCAGTTATCTTAATTACTTTAACTTTTTGTTCTTCTTCAATTACTAATGCAACATCAAATCACATAACCATGCATAACCATGAAAGTAGAAATAAAATCAATACACATAACACAATGATTTTGATGTGGAAAACCCTGTTAAGGGAAAAACCACGGGGTGACTAACCCAAGATTGTATTCTCTATTAAAAGAATAGAAGTACAAAATGGCACTTGCCAATTAGGGCTCACTACCTACAAGAGACTCACTATCTACAAGGTATAAAGAAAGTAACCAGGTGATTGAACTGATGAGAAGCATCCACATATGCTGAGGTTCAATTTTGGTTAGGCTCAATACACTGATCTACTGCACTTCATTCTTCCTCTTCTTTGGTGTTGCTGTCCTGTCACATACCAGACCTGTATAGCTACTTTCACGCTACTCTCTACTTTTCTTTGCACAACACAACACACCACACACTCCTTCATACTGAAATCAATTTGGTATATATATATCTGCATCAATGATTTCAATCATCTTTCTAGTCGGCATCTGAGAAACTCAAGATATTTCCAACTCTGGTCTGTCGGCTGAATCCATGCTTATTAAGTGATGCATATCAAAAAGATAGTTATAGAAGTCATCAATCATGTCAGCCAATCATGAATGATACCTCAAGAAACTTGATCACCATCAATGTCTCATCTAGATTAAGGTCTGATGCTCTTCCATTCAATTTTTCCTTAGTCTACTCTGCCAAAAAGGAACCCAATACTTAGGTGCTCATATCTCTTCACTCTTTCATCACCGGAGCCTCAATCTCTAGAATGTATCAGTCATGGTACTCCTCTTGACTTCCCCAAGTCTGCACTTTGCTAAGATACTTCCTCTAAGAGATTCAGACTTGATTGTCAGACCTTGTTGCATGCTCTGTTCTTGTTTACCAGACCAAGACATTCTTCAATCTAACTTTCGATATAGACATACCATGTCCTGCGGATGTGTGGGATGGACTTTGTTGCCATCAATGACAACATTCATGAAGCCACATAGTGTGTCTTTCCAACAATCTCCCCCTTTGGCATTGATGGCAACACTTAGTGAAAAATGACTAAGTGTCACACTACACTCCCCCTTGGCTGATGCTCTATTTTAAAGTACACTTTTTCAGAGCTTCCCCTTAGCTAGATTCCACATTTTTCACTGTTCCTCACTCCCTCTTTGACATCAATGGCAAAGGGTAGGCTCCACACACCAAAATTTTCAAAAATCTAACTATACTTAGTCGCATAAGTATATATACATGTTATACTTGCATATACTAAAGTATATCTGCAAAAGTTGCCTTCAACTGGACAAGTTCTATTGCCCAACTCTGCTTCATCCTATCCAAAATTGAGATGTGACCACTCAACAGGAATGCAATAGCTTTTGCCCTCTTTAGATCTATCGGATCACTGGTCCGGGCTGTGGTTTGAGCATCAGTTAGGGCCTCATGCATGGTCTCTAATTTAGGGATAATTATCCCTCTAAGTTCACCCATCCTACTTATTATATTCTTCCTTTCCTTTTCAAGTTTCTTTAGTTCATTTAGAATGGCAACAGTTTGACATTCCTAGTTTATTATGGATGTGGTGAGAGGATCAAAATTCTGAGATAAACTTGACAGTTTAACCTCTTGTTCTTTCACTTTCTTCTCAATATCCTTTGTCACTTTAGACTAGGATAAACAAAATTATATATTTCTCTGCCATTTTTAAGAACATTTTCTAAGTTCTTTATCCCAATATCCATATTTCTCCTATCATTTGTTATTAGCCCTTGTACTTCAGAGAATCTTTTACCCAAAAACTCTTTCCGGACTTTCTCTTCTGCTACTTTCTCTAAAGAGTCAAAATGTGTATTAAGAGAATTGACAAGAGATTTTAGGTTACTGGATGAAGAGACTGAAAGATCCTTCTAGAAGGATGGCATGATCTTCTCCAACACACCAGATGCAATTTTTGTCAGCTCATAGTCTTCCATGTGAGACTTCAAAAGTTTTTCTTTTGCCTTTGCTTAGGCAAAGGATGCTATCTTAATTGTTTGAACCGGGGAGAGGGAATCAAAATTGAATGGTCCTTGAAGTAGTTCCAGTTCATCTAATTCCATTATTTCTTTTGTCAGGAAGTCTTTGACTACTTCTGTAGTGTCTCTTTCCAGAGACAGAGTTTTCTTCCCTTCTGCAGTCTCAGAACTATCTCCTGGAGTATTCTCTGTTTGATCTTCTTCTCTTCCCTTTATCTCTTCTTGACTGATTTTCTCCTTTAGATCTAGAGTCCGTTGGGGAATTTGGAAGAGAGATGTTTACTTCTTCATGGACTTCCTCTTCCAGAGTAGAGGAATCCAGATCCTTAGTTTTCTCCTCACCTAACTCCTTTGATTCTTCTGCAGTTTTCTCTGTAGGATCTTCCTTTGATGTGCTTAGTCCTTCATCATCCATGATAAAAGGTTCATCACCTAAGTCCTTTATAACAGGAATATTGAATCTTTTAAAAGCATTCCAGAGGATATCTTCTGTTTCTTTTGCCACTTTGTCAGTTTCTCCAAGCATAAGTTGGTTCATTTTGGCTTTGCTCCAGAACTCATCCTTGCAATCTTTGAAGATCATGTTCATTTGCTTAGGAGTGATGGAAGGATAGCGCTGAATGGCTATCTATTCCTAGATCTCCATATCCTTTTCCTTGGCATTATTCTTTCTCATTTCAAGTTCCTTCTCTAGGATTTTAGGAATTAGAGATATGATTTCAATGAATGCTTTGTTATAGAAATTTAGATACCTGATTATGGCATCTTGCAAGATCTTCTGGTTAATTTCATTATATTCACCATAAAATTTAGTCATTGGTTTCAGGTTCCCATCCATAGTGACTGATTTGATGATATCATCAATGCATAGAGTAGGCATTTCAACAAATTCTTTTGCATTTTCTTCCTTTCCTTGACCAGTAGAGGATTCACTAAATACTTTCTTCTTCTTCTTCATTTTCTTGACCTCCTCATCTGACTCAGTCTCTTCATCATCCTTTTGACAGGTGTAAGACCTTGTGGCCTTTGTCTTAGTTCTCTTCTCTCCCTTTCTGGATGTTCTGACTTCTAGTTTTGATGCTTTTTGGCTCTTAGAGGTGGCAGGTACAGAGATTTTGGAGGATCTGGTCTGGGAGGGGGCTTGCACCGAAGCACTTTCTTTATCTATTTCTTGCCTTTCTTTCTCTGCCCTTTCCATCTTCTCTCTATTGGCATCAATTGCCTCTTTTGATATTCCATGCCTCTTGGCGAATTCTGCTACTTCCCTTCTCACTTTTCTCTTGATCTTAGGTTGTCTTAGTTCAACATGAACTTTTAAACTCAGTTCTTGGAAGGTTCCAAACCTTTCTACCTTAGGGTCCTTGGGCTAACTCAACAGGTGTTGGATATGCAGCTCTAGGATTTTCTCATCAATCTCATACCCCATTGGCATGATCGATACTATTCTCGGTTCCATTGCCTCCATTAGGCATTGATCAGTGTCTACCATAAAGTACACTATATCCTTGTATTTCTCAACCAATGTGATGCAGAGGAACTTTGAATGGGGAAAGATAGACGAACTAGACAAGGTTCTACTTCACCTACAAGCCCAAAAACGAAGACCTTTATGCAAAAGTGGGAACAGCAGAAGGAAACTCTAGTATGATCATGGAAAGATTGTATTGGGGTGCCAAATGACTCATCCCACCCATTGGTTAAGGCAGATCACTCCCGGAACATGCACTTGCTTCACAAATCCTCTAAATGGCTTGTCTTCCTAGAAAAAGAGAATAGTCCTCTTATCTTTTTGCACAGACCTTCAAATGTCAACCTAAGACATGCATTGGATACCCATTATGCCTCCCCACAGCATACTCTAAGATGGGTATAGGTTACTTTGGAAAATGTGCTCTAAAAACGAACCGGTAATTCTGCTACAAGGGTTCAAACTCAGAAATGTCACTGTGAAATGCCACAAACAATCATACATAACTTCCACACAACACCAAATGAGGTCGATCGCTTTAGTTAGATTGTAGATAACATAGTTACAGACATTTCCCCCAAGTTACATAAAGATCTAACAGTGGAAATAAAAGTTATGGTGTTTTTCCCAAAACAGGTTACTCTAAATCAGGGTTTGACAGTCTACACGAAAAATGCAATATCTTGAGAAAAATGAAACCAAAATGAATGCAACCAAAAGGAAATTGAGGGTGATTGATAGGACTATCACTTAAAACCAATTTGGCACTAGTCCTTTCTATACAGGTCCATACAACTACAGGAAACAGTCAATTTCTGTTGAAATACACGAAAACAATGTTTTCTCTATTGATCAAAACCTACTAATCAACCACCCACACCTTATTTGGATGTTACAAGGCCTTAATAAAGGGATTCCTCATTTGTCTCTTCAGTTTCCACTTCCTTCCAATGAATTGGAACAAGGTGACCCTTCACCTTCCTCATTTTACATTTTTGAAAGATACATTTTTAGGGATTTTCCATTTTGTATGACGACTTGTCATAAGACTTAAACATTAGACCCCTCCTAGGATCTTAACACATGAAAGATGACTTGATGGACCTCAATACAATATTAAATCATTACAAATTTAACCAAAAATTAAAGATTTGTCTAGGACAACTTTGATTTGCCAAGGTGCTCCTGCACCACAATGATTGGGGGATTCTTTCTCTGGCCTGCATCATACTTTGGAAGTTTTTGAAGTAACCCCAGAATGTTGTGCTTTGTGCCTTGGCATCACCAATCCCATGCATATAATCTCTGATTTGTTTGGCTACTAGTCTATCATTTTGCCATACCCAACCACTGGATCTGGGTAGCTCAATCATAAAGTAAAAGAACAAACACAGTATTAGCACACCATACTTGAATGAGTTCTTCTTGTCCTTCTTGATCTTTTGTAGGTTTTCCAACAGTTGGCTCAAAAGAAGCTCACAAAGATTATAATCTACATTCTCCCTTAACATTTGATAAGAAGCATAGATTGCAGTTTTGGATACAGAATTCTCCCTGCTGGAGTGATATATCTTATAGCCAATTATCATAGATGCAAACTTGATATCCGGATCAATGATATCTTCTATAGTCATTGCTCTCTTGTCAAATTTTGATCCGGTAGCCTGACTTATAGTTTGATTTTTGACTGATTTGAGAGGAGGCAACCCACTAGATGAGTGCAATCTAGTTACCGCTCTAATTGCATCCTTGGTTATCTTGAATGGCCTCATCAACCACATAAATTTGTCATGCATTCTACTCAGAACATACCAGACCCAATCATCTTCAACAAAATAGGGGAAATGAATGCAATGTCCAAAATGCTTATCCCAGATGGCCTTGTACTAAGGTTTGAGTTCAAATGATTCATCTATCAGTTCCTTGTGGTAGATATCCATCAGCTTGGATTCCCCAAATTCTTCAATGTTTGCATGTATGTAAACCTTAACATCTTCTACATGTAGAACTCCATGCAAAATGCTAGAAAATGCACCTAGGGGATCAACTTCTAGGGATTTATAGGGATGTTTTTTGAATTTAGGGTGCACCTATCAGTGATCTTCACAACATTCAGAGTAGCCATCTTTCAAAGATTTAGAGAGAGATATTTAAGAGAAAAAAATACCTTTTACGCTTCTAGGGTTCACGATATGAGCCAGATCGGATTGCTAGAAGACTCAACTTCTACGGTTGATCTTTGAGAGGTTTGAGATGATTTTGTTTTAGAGCTCCTTCTCTCTTCTTCTCGAATGCAAATGTACAAATGATGAACCAAAGAACCCTTTTATTTCTATGCAAACCCTAATTCCATTTTGCAATAAATGCACAACCTAAGTTATTCTGGTTACCTTGTTTTCCTTGTTCTAAGAGAGATCTTTCTGGATCATTGAGATGCCCCTAGAATGATAACTTACAATGTATCTCCCTTTCTCCAATGATTCCATCTAACGACAAATCCAAATATTTCATTTTTGAATTATACCGGATCTAACTGTGAAAGTCCTGCTTTTGCTAGATGACTGTCAAACTCCTTGCGGATCTTTCAAATCTTTACCAAGGTTTATTTAGATGTTTCTCTGAGGGCCCTTTTAATCTGCAACCTTCCATGTGCCAATTTCAGGCACCAATTGACTGGCTGGGGGAACTTGTTTTCTTTTGTGACTCCCCTTGAGCCAGAGCTTATCTATTTAGTTTCCAGAAGGAATATTAGCACTAGATTCTAGTGCGGATCCATCCCCAACATTGTATGTATTTGTCTTCACCCAAATCTTGTTCATCTCCCTTTGAATTTCATCTACATTCACTTTTCCTTTTCCTTTGTCTTGATTTTGATTATGATGTACCAGACCCTTTTTGTCCTGATTCTTACTTCTGTAGAATTTAGCAATATGACCAGATCTATTGCAATTGTAGCAAACAATATTGCTTTGCATATTTGACTGGTATCCTCTTGATCTACATTGATTAGTTATACGTCCCATTCTATTGCATGCAAAGCATCTACCATTGATTAAATTATTCATTTGCATATTTCTACACTCATGAGATTTGTGACCATACCTTTTGTAGTTAAAACACTGACCGGAGAAGGATGAATTAGTTTGATTCATTCTTCTTTTGCACTGCTTTGCTTTATGACCAAAGTTATTGTAGTTGTGGCAGTATCCATTGAAGGATGGATATCTTTGAGCATTTGGTTGCCTTACCGGAGGTCTTCTAGGCCTGTTCCTTGGATTTCCTGATCCAGAGTTCTTCTAACCGGATCTAAACTTTCCCCCTTCTCATACCCCAAGCCTTGCTTGTCATCTACCCTCTTTTGGCTTTCAAGAAGAACTTCAAGCTGAGTAGAGCTTATCTTGAATTTCTCTTTATATTCATTTGTTGTTTGAAGATCCCTTTTAAGAGTGTCTATCTGATTCTCAAGTTGATCTTCATTGTCTCTAGCTTCTTCAAGATCAGATTCCATATGCCTAATTATTCTATCAATTTTGTGGCAGTCTTCTGTCTTCTCCTTGAGACATTGTTTTAGATTATCTTCATTTTTTCTTTTCTCTTCAATTTCTTGGGTGAATTTCATAACTCCTGATTCCATTTCATGTCTTACCATAATGACCTCTTTTGATAACTTCTCACATAAGTTGGTTTTATCATTCAGATCTTCATTAGTATCATTGGCTTCACTTTGACTTGCTAATTGTTGAAGCAATTCCTTTCTTTTCTTCATTGAGATACTTAGTTTTTCTTTGAGTTCATTTATGAAATCATTAGCTTGTTTGAGTCTTTCCCTTAGGTTATTGACTTCAGAGTGAGATTGCTCAAGATCATCCAGGGCAGACTGAAGTTGTTCCCTCATACCATACATATTCATTGAGATTCCTAGATTTTCCTCAAGTTGTTAGGCTCTGTTAGGAGGAACTTGGCTCTAATACCAATTCTTGATAACTGAGAGAGGGGGTGAATTAGTTATCTTAATTACTTTAACTTTATGTTCTTCTTCAATTATTAATGCAGCATCAAATCACATAACCATGCATAACCATGAAAGTAGAAATAAAATCAATACACATAACACAGTGATTTTGACGTGGAAAACCCTGTTAAGGGAAAAACCATGGGGTGACTAACCCAAGATTGTATTCTCTGTTAAAAGAATAGAAGTACAAAATGGCACTTGCCAATTAGGGCTCGCTGCCTGAGCACACTGCTCATAAGAGGCTCACTACCTACAAGAGACTCACTATCTACAAGGTATAAAGAAAGTAACCAGGTGATTGAACTGATGAGAAGCATCCACATATGCTGAGGTTCAGTTTCGATTAGGCTCAATACACTGATCTATTGCACTTCATTCTTCCTCTTCTTTGGTGCTGTTGTCCTGTCACATACTGGACCTATATAGCTACTTTCACACTACTCTACTTTTCTTCACACAACACAACACACCACACACTCCATACTGAAATCAATCTGGTATATATATCACCATCAATGATTTCAATCATCTTTCTAGTCAGCATCCAGAAAACTCAAGATATTTCCAAACTCTGGTCTGTCGGCTGAATCCATGCTTATTAAGTGATGTGTATCAAAAAGATAGTTATAGAAGTAATCAATCATGTTGGCCAATCATGAATGATACCTCAAGAAACTTGATCACCATCAATGTCTCATTCGGATTAATGTCTGATGCTCTGTCGGTCGGTTCTTCCTCAGTCTACTCTGCCAAACAGGAACCCAATACTTAGGTGCTCATATCTCTTCACTCTTTCATCACTGGAGTATCAATCTCTGGAATGTATCAGTCATGGTACTCCTCTTGACTTTCCCAAGTCCATACTTTGCTGAGATACTTCCTCTGAGAGATTTGGACCTGATTGTCAAACCTTGCTGCATGCTCTGTTCTTGTTTACTAGACTAAGACATTCTTCAATCTGACTTCTGGTATAGACATACCATGTCCTGCGAATGTGTAGGATGGACTTTGTTGCCATCAATGATTCATGAAGCCACATAGTGTCTCTTGCCAACATAGTTCATCTAAGCTAGCCTATGGTTGGGCCCATTTTATTTAAGACTCAACAAAAGAAAAGAAGACTACAGAGTCCTGATGCAATTTCAAAAGGTTCCACGTGTCTCAATGGTGCAACAAGTAATTGACACATTGTTCCCATTGTTCCATTGGGAGGCATGAGTCACTAGCAAGTGGGCCCTCTATAAATCAATAGAAAAGTAAGGCATGGTGGCTAAACCAATACATGTGTCACCATGGTGTACAACTTTTAGGAAGGTAGCACTAACACTTTCTAACTATCATGCCATTGGTCAATAATGATGACCCATCTTAACAGGTAAGCCTAGTTTCATGTAAAGAATAAAGCCAAGAGAGGCACAACAAGAAGACACTTGGTGCAAGCATGCATAATTTTGAAGGTGATAGGTTTGCCACACTTATTTTGTTGTGCCATTAGTTATTTGATGCCAAGCTAGAGGTAGTGGGTTCCATTTTCTCAAATGAGACATCAAGGGTTCTAAACTATCAATCATAAGTGGGAAAAATCCAATGGTTCATGCATCACGAAGATCTCATCAAAGCTAAGGAATATAGAGTGTTGCATCATTGGCCAAAATAAATGCATCTATGAGTCTATGGGCTTTATGGAAAAATTAATGAGAGACAAGTGATATTTTGGTGCTCCTCTAGAATACAACATTTAAGTCAGAGTCTCACAGTTGCATGATTGGAGGAAGCACAATGACCTAACTCATACAACATTGCAACACACTATGAGATTATTGAGTCTCATACCTAGAATCTGTAAGGGTTTTGAATGTGAAATGATAGATCTACCTATAGATGACTAAAGTGTATGTTAGCAAGCTATAAGTCAACTATCATTGCAACTTTAGTAAAAATCACATAGACTACAAACCGTTGATGTAAAAGCAATGTATCAAGCAAGAAAAGGGGGGAAATAATTAATAGAAAATTTTAGCCTTTGTGGATACTTCTTAGACTTGATTGAATATTTGAGAACTATGTAGATGTCTTGCCTTTTAGTATCTTGTTCTCAGTTCATCAATGAAGAGAAAGTGGCCATTATGTGCTAGCTCATTTGTCTATTGAGTTTTCTTTCTAAATCATGATACATCACATGTTGTGCCTATTGGAAAGAGACACTATGTGGCTTCATAAGTGTTGTCATTGATGGCAACAAAGTCTATCCCACACATTCGCAGTACATAGTATGCCTATACCAGAAGTCAAATTGAAGAATGTTTTGGTCTGGTGAACAAGAACAGAGTATGTAACAAGGTCTGACAATCAGGTCTGGATCTCTCAGATGGTACAACTTAGTAAGTTATGGAC